>CM077667.1:355123758-356517092 GCA_039707655.1 Elymus sibiricus
GGAGCCCCCATGCATCGGGAAAAAAAGCAAGACATGCACGGAGGCATTCGCCCCCCTCCCACACTCACACACAGCAGAGGAAGAGGAGCCGACAGCTCCTTCTTCCACCTCCAGATATGCAGCTCAAGGAGCACCATTGTAACACCTCTCCCCATCCAACTAGACCAGCAGGACTAGGGGTATTACCTCCCACGGAGGGCCCTGAACCTGGGTACATCGTGTGTCCATCACCGCGTGTGCCTAATCCCGCTCCCGGAGCCCGTCGGCGTCCTTCGGCCCCAACCACTCTCGATAAGCCACCCCATGGCATCTGTCGTGAGAAAACGACGACAGTTGGCGCCCACCGTGGGGCCGAACGCGGCGTCGGCCGGAGTCATGCTCCGGGCGGGACCCTTCACCACCTCCCCCGGCCGCCTCGCGTCCGGGCGGAACCGCAGGCTCATGGGGCTTGCTACCTCGCCACTCCTAGCCCTGTGGGCGACGCCGCCGGCCTCTCCGTTGAGCGGCTCGGCGGCGACCAGCTGATCGACATCGCCATCCTCACCGAGCGCGTCGGTAGACTGAGCCTCGCCGACGCGCCAGCTGCCGACGAGTACCCTAGCCAGGTGCTCGACTGCCTTGACCCGCCCTCGTCCATAGGCGCGCTCGCCCCGGGCGAGGCCGGCAATTCCCGCGTCCGCGCGGGGGTAATGGCCACCGGCTCATCCACGACCTCTGGCCGTCAGCCGGCCCAGCACTCCAGTTCCCCTCACCCCTCCGGCCGGCGGGCCGAGGGAAGCAACGTTCGGCGTTCCCATCTGCGCGGGAACGAGCAGCCGGCCGTGAATAGCCGGCACAGCAACAACCCGGCTGGCAGCAACCACCGCGACGAGGCGCCGGCTGGCGGCAGCCGACGCAGCCGGGACCATACCCCGCCTCCGCGGCGGGAGCGTGCCCGCTCTCCTGCCCCAACTGTTCGCCCCGAGCTCGCCGCGCGGACCCGCATCGAGCGGCTAGCGCAGTCAGCCCTCCTCGATGAGGAGGGCTCGATCGGCCCTACGTGCTTCGGCCCCAGGATTCGCAACGTGCTGTTTCCAGCCGGCTTCACTCTCCCACGCGACACCCCGAAGTATAGCGGCTCCGCCAAGCCGGAGGACTGGCTGGTCGACTACACCACCGCGGTCGACATCGCCAGGGGGAACAAGCGCGTAGCCGTGCGCTACGCCCCCCTTATGCTAACCGGCTCGGCCCGAACCTGGCTTAACAGCCCGTCGGCCGGCAGCATCAACATCTGGACGGACTTCGAGGAAGCATTCGTCCCCAACTTTACCGGCACCTACAAACGGCCGGGCCGGCCCCGCGAGCTGGCCATGTGCGTCCAGGGGCCGGAGGAGCCCCTCCGAGACTACCTCACGCTCTGGACCGAGCTTCGCAACTCCTGCGAGGGGGTGCACGAGGTACAAGCCATCCAGTACTTCATCGAGGGTTGCCGCGACGGCACTCACCTCAAGCACAAGCTCTTGTGCTCCAAGCCAGCCACCCTGGCGGACCTAATGGACAAGGCAGACAAATACGCCACGGCCGACTCCGCAATGCGGATGAAGGTCGCCACGCCGGCCAAGCCGACTCCGCCGCCCGCCGCACCGCGGGCGGCCGCCGACAACCGGCAGCAGCAGAACAACAAACGTAAGCCTGACCAGCCGGACCCCCGCTACGGGAGCCGGCAGGTCGCCACCATCGAAGAAGAGCAACCGGTTGCCCAGGCCCCCAACCAGCGTCAGTGCACCGGCAAGGCCGCCTGGCAGCCCAAGCTCACCTTCGAGCAAATGCTCGACCTACCCTGCAAGCACCATTCTGGGGCCAAGCCGGCCGCCGATACGCTCCGGCAGTGCAGCTTCTCCCAGCGGCTGGCCCGAGGCGAGGGCCTTCCGGCTCCTCCGCCTCCGGCTCCCCGCGAGCCGGCTCCGGCCCAGACCCCGCCGCCTGCTCCGGCCCCGGCAGCCAATGACGGCCGCCTCCACGACCAGTTCCCCTGCCAGGACGGGTCCTATGTCGTCTTCACCAGCGAAGCAATCGACAAACACAGCGTGCGCCAGCGCCAGCACAAGGTGAACGCCCTCGTGCCCTTGGTCCCCCAGTTCATGCACTGGTCCGAGAAGCCGGTCACCTAGAGCCGGGCGGACCACCCGGCTGTGATGCCAAACCCGGGCAGCCACGCCCTCGTCCGCGACCCAACCATCGTCTCCGAGAGGCGCACTTGCTGTTTCTCGCGGGTGTTGGTCGACGGAGGCAGCAGCATCAACATCCTCTATCGCGACACGATGATCAAGCTGGGGCTCAAGGAGAAAGACCTGCGAACAAGCCATACAGTTTTCCACGGCATCATGCCGGGAAAGTCCTGCACCCCCATCGGCAAGATCGAGCTCGACGTCCTCTTCGGCGACCAGAGCCATTTCCGCTGCGAACCAATATGGTTCGAGGTGGTGGACCTCGACAGTCCTACCACGCGCTGCTTGGCAGGCCGGCTCTCGTCAAATTCATGGCGGTCCCCCATTACGCCTACCTCAAGCTCAAGATGTCGGGCCTCAAGGGCATCATCACCATCGCCGGCAACTACAAGATGTCAATCGAGTGCGCTCGTGACGGCAGCCGGCTGGCCAAGGCCCTGGAGATAGCGGAGGAGAAGCGGCAGCTCGACCGGCTCGTGGCGCACGCCTCCAACGTGCCGGTCGTGCCGGCTCCTCCGTCCCAGACAACCGGCGAAGCATTGTTCCAGCCGTCCAAAGACACCAGGCAGGTGCCGCTCGACCCGGCCAACCCCAAGCAGTGCGTCACCATCGGCGCCAACCTCAGCAGCAAATAGGAAGGCGAGCTCGTCGACTTCCTCCATGAGAATCGGGACATCTTTGCATGGTCTCCAAAAGACATGCCGGGTGTTCCGAGGAAGTTCGCCGAGCACAAACTTCATGTGCGGCCGGATGCAAAGCCGGTCAAGCAACCCCTGCGCCATTTCTCCGAGGAGAAGCGGCGTACCATAGGAGAAGAGATCGCCCGGCTGCTCGCAGCCGGCTTCATCATGGAAGTGTTCCACCCGGACTGGCTGGCCAACCCAGTCCTGGTGCTGAAGAAAAACAAGACATGGCACATGTGTATCGACTACACGAGCCTGAACAAGGCATGTCCCAAAGACCCGTTCGCCCTGCCACGGATCGATCAAGTTATCGACTCCACGGTCGGTTGCGACCTGCTGTCTTTCCTGGACGCCTACTCAGGCTACCACCAGATCAAACTGGACCCGGCCGACCGGCTGAAGACCTCCTTCATCACCCCTTCCGGGGCCTATTGCTACATCACCATGTCCTTCGGCCTGAAGAATGCGGGCGCCACTTTCCAACGCTGCGTGTAGAAGTGCCTCCTGCCACAGATCGGCAGAAACGTCCACGTCTACGTGGACGACATCGTCGTCAAGACCAAGAAGCATTTCAGCCTCCTCGACGATCTCCGGGAGACCTTCGCCAACTTGCGCGAATACAAGATCAAGCTAAACCCGGAGAAGTGCGTGTTCGGCGTGCCAGCCGGCCAGCTCCTGGGTTTCTTCGTGTCCGCCCGCGGCATCGAAGCTAACCCAGAGAAGATCAGGGCCATCGAGCGCATGCGCAAACCGGCCAAGCTCGTCGACATTCAGAAGTTCGCCGGCTGTCTTGCCTCTCTCAGCCGGCTGGGCGAGAAGGCGCTGGCTCTTTACCAGCTCATGAGGAAGTCGCCCAAGTTCGAGTGGAACGACCAGGCGGACGCGGCGTTCCGCGACCTCAAGCGCGCGCTCTCTAGCGCCCCCATCCTGGCGGCGTCGGCTGAGAAGGAGCCGATGCTAGTGTACATCGCGGCCACCACCCACGTGGTCAGCGTCGTGTTGGTGGTGGAGCGGCCAGAAGAGGGCAAAACGCTGCCGGTCCAGCGCCCCGTCTACTACCTCAGCGAGGTCCTATCTGCCTCCAAGCAGAACTACCCCCACTACCAGAAAATGTGCTACGACATATACTTCGCCGCTCAAAAGGTCAAGCAGTACTTCCAGGAGCACACCATCACCGTGGTGAGCATGGCCCCGCTCGGCGAGATCATGAGCGGCCGGGACGCCATCGGCCGGATCGCCAAGTGGGCCATCGCCCTCGCTGACCATGAGATCCGGTACGAGCCGCGCACCGCCATCAAATCACAGACCATGGCGGATTTCCTCGTCAACTGGGCTGAGACCCAGTTCGTGCCGCCTCCCCCGGACTCCACGCATTGGCACATGCATTTCGACGGCTCGAAAATGCGAACCGGCTTGGGGCCGGCATCGTCCTGTCGTCCCCTAAGGGGGGCCAGCTCAAGTACGCGCTCCAGATCCTCTTCGCCGCCTCCAACAACGTCGCCGAGTACGAAGCGCTCATCCACGGCCTCCGGCTCGCCAAGGAGATCGGAATCCAGCGCATCATCTGCTTTGGCGACTCCGACCTCGTGGTGCAGCAGGTCTCTGGCGAATGGGACACCAGGGACGCCAACATGGCCAACTATCGGTTCCTCGTCCAGCAGCTCACCGGCTCCTTCGAGGGCTGTGAGTTCCACCACGTCCCCCGAGCGGACAACGAGGCGGCCGATACGTTGGCAAAAATCAGCTCCACCCGGCAGACCATCCCAGCCGGCATCTCTCTCGAACGGCTGCTCAAGCCTTCTATCAAGCCTTCTCCCGAATCGGAGTCTATCTTCGTATCAGCTGCTCCGGCAGCTCCGCCGGCGCTGCCGGCTCCGGCTGCCCCGCCGGCACCATCAGCTCCAGCGACAACAGCGGCGCCAACGTCGCCGGTTCCGGCTGCCCCCGGCACCCCCACGACGGCTGGCTCCGACCCTACGGCCGTCCTAATGGCAATCACCGTTGTCCCCGTCCCGGGGACTGGCGAGGTGGTCCCGGGGGCTGGCGGGCCGTTCCCAGGGACTAACGGGCCGGCTCCGGCTGCCCCCGGCATCCCACTCGAGCTCGAGCCGGCCCCCGTCTCGGCCCCCTCGTGGGCGCAGCCCATCCTGGCTTTCCTCCTGCGCGGCGAGCTCCCCCCTGACGAAGACAAGGCCCGGCAGATCCAACGCCGCGCCCCAGCTTACAGCATCATCAACCGCGAGCTAGTACATCGCAGCACCACCGGCGTGTTCGAACGCTGCGTCGAGCCGGAAAAGGGACAAGAAATCCTCCTCGACATCCATCAGGGCGAGTGCGGACACCACGCCGCCTCTAGAACCTTGGTGGCCAAGGCCTTCCGCCACGGCTTTTACTGGCCGACGGCTTTAGAAGAGGCCAAGCGACTGGTCGACAAGTGCGAGGGGTGTCAACGCTTCAGCACGCAGAGCCACCTGCCGGCCACGGCCTCCAGACCATTCCCCTTTCGTGGCCCTTTGCCGTCTGGGGGCTGGACATGGTAGGACCCTTCAACACCGCCCGAGGCGGCATGACGCATCTGCTGGTAGCTGTCGACAAATTCACCAAGTGGATCGAGGCCAGACCCATCAAGAAACTGGATGGCCCTATGGCCGTCCGGTTCATTAAGGATGTCACGGTCCGCTACGGCGTCCCCCACAGCATCATCACCGACAACGGCACGAATTTCGCCAAGGGCGCGATGGCGCGATTCTGCTCCCAGGAGGGCATCCGGCTCGACCTCGCATCGGTGGCCCACCCACAGTCGAACGGCCAGGCAGAAAGGGCAAACAGCTTGATCCTGTCCGGCCTCAAGCCTCGGCTCGTGGCCCCCCTCATGCGGTCAGCCGGCTGCTGGGTCGACGAGCTGCCGGCTGTCCTCTGGAGCCTCAGGACAACTCCTAACTGGTCGACCGGCTACACCCCTTTCTTTCTCGTTTACGGGTCCAAGGCGATCATCCCCACGGACGTCGAGTTCGATTCGCCTCGGGTCGCCCTGTACACGGAGAAGGACGCGAAGGAAGGAAGAGAAGACGGCGTCGACCTACTCGAAGAAGCACGCGAGCTGGCCCTGAGCCGGACGGCCATCTACCAGCAGAAGCTCCGGCACTACCACAGCAAGCGGATCCGGCCCCTCTCCTTCCGAGAGGGGGACTTGGTGCTCAGACGGGTCCAGCGAACTACCGGCCAGCACAAGCTGTCCTTCCCATGGGAGGGCCCGTTCATCATCAGCAAGGCGTTGCACAACAACGCCTACTACCTGATAGATGCCCAGAAGTCGCAGAAGCGCAAAAGAGATGCCTCCGGCGAGGAAACGGAACGCCCATGGAACGCACCACTCCTCCGACCATTCTACTGTTAAGAAAAAACCCATGTATGTATGTATCTTCCCTTATGAATGCAATGGGGGCCCCAAGCCGGCACTTGGGGCACGCCCCTTTTCCAATTTCTTCGAAGGCTCGTCATCCTCTTAGGTAGGGCTCCCGGGTCCGGCTCCCTGGCCCGGGGGGCTCGCCGGCTCTTCTCTAAAGCAGACAAGTAGCGTGGGCAAGCAACCTTTTCCTACCCTCCCTACCCAGTCCCAGACCGGCCCCCGGCTGTCTAGCTGGCGGAACCATGGGGTAGAAAAGCACTTACCACGCGAACGCCTCCTAAAGAGTGGCAGTCGGGCAGGCCCAACCCGGCCGTATTCCTTTTAGAAACTCGCCTCTGCCGGCTCGCTCCGACCCTAGCCGGACGACTCTAAAAACCACGCGTTTTCCCTAAGGACGATGCCCCGTCCCTGTCCCAGACCGGCTCCCGGCTGGCTGACAGGCGGGGCGGAAGCCGGAAGGAACCCGTGCGCGAAATACGAGTCGAAAGGCGAAGGGGCAGGAGAGGAGCCGGCAAGCAAATACTTTAAAACATCAAACAGAGTCATAAACAAAAGCCGCCGGCCAAGGGTTCATTACAATACACCCCCAGTGGGTGGAAATGCGTCTTCTTAAATAAACGAGTTTGTTGGCAAGGAAAAAAGGTATGAAGTGCATGGGATCGCTCAAACTGCCGGTGCATCGCCAGCCGGCTCAACAGTTCGCCCAGAAGAAGTCGCGGCCTTCGGGTCCGCCTCCGTGGCCTCGGTGGCCTCGGTGTCGCTGCCGGTGTTGGAGGCGGTGCTCTCGTCGGCGACCTCATCGTCTTCGGGCCCTTGGGGGTTGCCGAAGGAGTCCTCTGCTACCGGCTCGCCGTCCTCGCCAAGTGCCGGCAGGAGCTCGTCCGGGTCAACGTACGAGGCCAGCTCGTTGGCCCGGCGGACGAGGGCATCTTCGCGGGCGATCCGTTCCGCTTCGGGGACATCACGCATCGTGGCCAGCCGGTCCAGATTGACGCTGGGGTACCACGACGTGACGAACCGGAGGGCCATCTGCGCCCCGGCCCGAGCCGCCGACGCCTTCCAATCTCCGAGCCGGGCCACCGCGTTCTCCAGCCACTGCGCCACGCGACCCACCGGCGCACCACGACCCAGCCAGAGGGCCGCGATCACCTCTTTGCCGGCCGTCTGGAGCCGGTCTGTGCAGCGCTGGACGTGGATAAGCCGGTTCTCAATGGCCAGCGCAAGCTCCGCCACGTCCCAGTCGGCATCCTCTTCAACCTCCTACCCGCGCTGCCGCGGGCACTCCCGGTGATCCACCACAGCCCGCTCGGCGTGGCGCTGGGTCTCCGGGAACCGGCCTAAGGGGGGAGAAGAATCAACGAACAAGACAAAGGCAAAATGAAAGCAATCGGCAAAGGAGAAAAGACTCAAACAAAGCTTACTCTGGAAGGCCTCGTCCATCTCGAGGGCGAACTGAAGGCCCACGCTCTTCTCCCTCTCCAGCGCCTCCTCCGCATGAGCAAGGGCGACCCCGCGCGTCTCGAGCTCCCCCTTGAGGCGATCTACCTCAACCTGAAGAGCGGCGGCCCGCTGGGTGGCGTCAGCCGCCTGCTTGGAGGCGTCCTCCCGGGCCGCCACCTCCCGTCGCAGCTCTGCGGTCAGGCGCTCCCGCTCCGATGTGGCCGTCTGGAGCTCCTGCCCCAGCCGGTCCCGCTCGGAGGCCAGCTCATCCCTTTTCTGCCGGATCGGGACCAGCTCCTCTGCATAACAAGCCAAGCATAAGCCACTCGAAGGCAGAAGACCCGGACCGGCTGCACATGAGCACGTCGCCCGAACTTCTGACATCCATCGCACTTGGTGACCAGGTCTTCTGCATCCTTATGAGCTGTCAGCCAGAAGAATCCATGCCGGAAAGCCTTAGCCACCAAAGATTTTGAGCCGGCATGATGACCGCAATCGCCGACGTGAATTTCATTTAAGATCTCCTTACCCTCTTCAGGAGAAACGCAACACTGAAAAACGCCAGTAACGCTGCGCTTATGTAACTCGCCATTGATGATAGTCATGAATTTAGATTGTCTTACGATTTGTCTCGCCAAGTTCTCATCTTCAGGCAACTCGCCGCGAGTTAGGTATGCTAGGTAAGGCAACGTCCAATTAGGGGTAGCATGCAGAGCCGCCACCAGCTGCCCCTCCGGGTCAGGTACAGCCAGATCCTCCTCAGAAGGTAGCTTAACAGACGGGTGATATAACACATCCGAGAAAACGTTAGGCGGCACCGGCTTAAGCTGAGAGCCCAGCCTTGACAATGCGTCATCCGCTTCGTTCTTGCGACGGTCAATATGATCCACCTGATAACCCTTGAAGTGACCAGCAATGATGTCCACCGCCTGACGATAAGCCGCCATCCGCGGGTCTTTGGAATCTCACGTGCCTGAAACTTGCTGAGCCACAAGGTCTGAATCGCCGAGGCATCTAACCCGGCTCAGGTTCATCTCCTTAGCCACATGGAGGCCATGAAGTAAAGCCTCATACTCAGCTACATTGTTAGTACAAGGAAACATCAGCCTTAGCACATAACAGAACTGATCACCTCTAGGGTAAGTTAAGACAACTCGAGCCCCTGACCCTTCCAATTGTCTGGATCCATCAAAGTGAATTGTCCAATACATGTTATCCGGCTTCTCCTCGGGCGACTGACACTCTGTCCAGTCATTTATGAAGTCCACCAGGGCTTGAGACTTGATAGCCGTGCGAGGCACATATTTCAGATTAAGAGGCCCAGGCTCCAATGCCCACTTAGCAATCCTGCCAGTGGCTTCTCTGTTTTGAATTATGTCTCCCAATGGGGCAGAGCTAACCACGGTGATCTGGTGTCCCAGGAAGTAATGCTTCAACTTACGATTTGCCATGAACACCCCATATATCAGTTTCTGCCAATGTGGGTACCGTTGCTTGGATTCTATCAGGACTTCACTGACGTAGTAAACCGGCCTCTGAACCGGGTATTCTTTCCCTGTCTCCTTACGCTCCACAACAATCGCGGCGCTGACTGCCCTGTTGTTGGCTGCCACGTAGAGGAGCAAAGGTTCCTTCTCAGCCGGAGCGGCTAAGACCGGCGGCTCAACCAGCTGCTTTTTGAGCGCCTCATCCGCCTTACTCCAGACAAAGTTGTCTGTTTTCTTCATCATATGATACAGAGGAATAGCCTTCTCACCCAGGCGGCTTATGAACCGGCTTAACGCAGCGATTCGACCCGCCAGGCGCTGAACGTCATTGATGCATGCCGGCTCAGATAGGGAAGTAATAGCCTTTATCTTGTCCGGATTAGCTTCAATGCCACACTCAGAGACTAGAAATCCCAGGAGCTTGCCTGCAGGAACTCCAAAGACGCACTTGGCCGGGTTAAGCATCATCTTGTAGACCCATAAGTTATCGAATGTTTCCTTCAAGTCATCAAGTAGAGTCTCCTTTTTCCTTGACTTAACCACAATATCATACACATACACATGAACATTGCGCCCAATCTGGCCGTGAAGGCAATTCTGCACACAGCGTTGATAAGTCGCCTGCGCACTCTTGAGCCCGAAGGGCATAGACACATAGCAGAAAGCCCCAAAAGGTGTTATAAATGACGTCTTCTCTTGGTCTTTAACTGCCATTTTGATCAGATGATAACCTGAATAAGCGTCCAGGAAACATAAACTCTCACAACCCGCCGTTGCGTCAATAATTTGGTCGATACGGGGGAGAGCAAACGGGTCAACTGGACAGGCCTTATTAAAATCCGTGTAATCCACACACATACGCCACGTGCCGTTCTTCTTAAGCACCAACACCGGGTTAGCGAGCCACTCTGGGTGAAAAACTTCAACGATGAACCCTGCTGCCAAGAGCCGGGCCACCTCTTCCCTAATAGCCTTGCGCCTCTGCTCATTAAACCGACGGAGGAACTGCTTGACCGGCTTAAATTTAGGATCCACATTAAAGTGGTGCTCAGCGAATTCTCTCGGTACACCCGGCATGTCAGAAGGCTTCCATGCAAAGATGTCCCGATTCTCACGGATGAATTCGATGAGCGCGCTTTCCTATTTGGGATTCATATTGGCCCCAATAGTGAACTGTTGTGATGAATCGCCCGGCGTAAAGTCCACCATCTTGGTATCTTCCACCACAAACTTGAGGGGCGGCTCAGATTCCGTGTTAGGCTTCTTCAGTGGAGTCATATCTGCCGGGTCAACATTTTCTTTATAAAATTTGAGCTATGCCTCCGCACAACTTGACTCGGCGTATGCTGCATCACCTTCCTCACACTCAAGAGCCGTCTTCCGATCACCATGCACAGTAATCGTCCCATTTAACCCGAGCATCTTGAGCTGTAAGTAAACATAGCAAGGTCTAGCCATGAACTTGGCGTAAGCCGGCCGTCCAAACAGAGCGTGATATGGGCTTTTGATTTTGACCACTTCAAACCACAAAGACTCCACCCTGTAGTTGAATTCATCACCAAAAGCTACTTCCAACGAAATCTTTCCCACTGGATAGGCTGACTTTCCGGGCACCACACCATGAAAAACTGTTGAAGAGGGCTTAAGATCCTTGTCAAGCAAATTCATCCGGCGGAAAGTGTCATAGTACAAGATGTTGATGCTACTGCCACCATCCATAAGTACTTTAGTGAACATGTATCCTCCCACTTGGGGGGCAACTACCAAAGCCAACTGCCCTGGGTTATCAACACGCGGCGGGTGATCATCCCTGCTCCAAGTTATGTCATACTCAGACCACTTCAAATACTGCGGGAGAGCCGGCATGACTGCATTAACCGCCCGCTTGCGCACCTTCCGGTCTCGCTTGTCAAGGCTGGTTGTGAAAACATGGAACTGCCCTCCATTGAGCTGCTTAGGGTTACTCTGATACCCGGATTGGTTATTTTGCTGCTACCCACCATTGCCAGATTGCTGATGGCCTCCTTGATTGCCTTGACCCTGGTAACCGGATCCTGAGCCGCCGGCACCAAACCCAGCTCCTGAACCGCCCGGCCCTGAGCTGCCTGACGGACCATTACCGTTATTACGATGCTGTTGAAGGCTGTAATCCCAAAACTGCCGCATAATACTGCAATCCCTCCATGTATGGCCCGCCGGCTTATCGGGCCGGCTGTGCTCTGGACAAGGTTTGTTGAGAATCTCTTCCAGGTTGAAAGGAGTTTTACCCTTATTAAAGGGCGGCCTGAACTTCCCGTTACCCTTAGCACGATTGTTCCCAGCGCTGGTGTTCGCCACCAATTCCGACCCGCCGTCTGGGTTCTTCCGTTTGCCCGGGTTGCTGCTTCCAGCCGCATTTTGCTGTTGACCCTTGCCATTGTTATTTTTCTTACCCTGAACTGACCTCTCATCATCGGAGCCAGGGTCCTTCGTGTTATCAGAGTCTGCATACTTGGTGAGAGCCGCCATGAGTTCCCCCATATCTTGGCACGAGCGCTTGAGCCGGCCAAGCTTCTGCTTGAAGGGTGTAAAGTGGCAATTCTTCTTTAGGATCAAGACCGCTTGAGCCGCTGTAATGTGTTCTGAAGAGTGGATAATTGTTGAGACCCGCCGGACCCAGTGATGAGCCGACTCATCCTCACGCTTCACACAATGGTCCAAATCCACAATCGTCATGGGCTGCTTGCACGTTCCTTGAATTTTTTTGATGAACTTCGCCTTTAACTCAGCCCAGGAATTGATGGTGTTGGGTGGCAGACCCTTCAACCATGTGCGAGCCGGCCCTTCCAGCATCATGATGAAGTATTTGGCACATACTGCATCGCTGACGCCTAACATCTCCATGGCCAGCTCATAGCTTTCAATCCAAGCCTCCGGAGGCAAGTCAACTGTATAATTGGGCACCTTGAGGGGACCTTTAAAATCCTTCAGCAGACGCTCATTCCGCAAAGCCGGCACCAAGCATGGCACTCCAACAGCCCTGGAGGTCACTCCGGCTCCTACTGAAACGGAAGGTGCAACTGTGGGTTCCTGATAAGCCGCCGCCGCCGGCAAAGCCGCCGCCTCTCGCTGTGCTCTTGCCCGATCCACCAGCGCCTGAGCATCCAAAGCCGCCCGATCAACCCGCAGCGGGTTCCGATGTCGGTCACTACTGGAAACCGCCGGTGACTCATAACGCTGGCTGTAGCTACGGCTGGGGATGGGGGTTGAATGCATGCGGCTCCGGCTGTAAGTATATTTCTCCTGTTGGGCCACCGCCGTCCGCAGGTATCCAATAGCGTTCCGCACCTCTTCTGCAAAAGGCGCCTCATCGGGGATGGGGATCGTACCAAGCCTGGTTGCCGCTGCCACCATGTTCTCCGCCGGGTTAGAATAATGACCCGGTGGCGTCGGAAAAGACTGTGGTGGGGTCTGGTGCCAGCGGGGCGGGTCTGGCTGCTGATGCTGAACCGCCGCCCGGCTTCCAGGTACTTCCGTCGTCCGGGTTACGGTCAAAGGCACATTCCGTCCCATCCTTGGCATGCTAAAAAGATTTCTGGCTTCATACTGATCCGGCAGGCGGGATTGATGCCTCATCCGATGAACCGCCGCTGCAGACTGCTGCTCTAGCTCAAGGCAGAAAGCATCCGCCCGAAGGCGCTCCGCCTCAGCATCCATCTGAGCCTTCAGCGCATTAATTTCCTGTTGGACTCTGGCCATCTGGTTCTTCAACCTCGTGATCTCCGTGTTACGGGCCGCTTGGTTTTCAGCAGTGACCTCGGTTTCCATCAGAGTTGTAAGCTCGTTCATCAGATCCAGAAGAACTTGAGCCGGCGGCCTACCAGCTCCAGACCCGGTTGCACCGGTGGCTGTGCTACTGGGGGCCGGCGCTGAACCCGCCATGAAGACGACAGCGCGGTTCGGCGGCTCATATTCCTCCGGCTCCTGATATTCTGACTCGGGGTAATGCTCGACGTAGCCCCCAAGCCCACCATTATGAAGCTGATAGATTGACTCTGTCTCTCCGCTCGAGGATCCATCCTCTGAGCAGATGAGGGTTTCTTCCTGCGACATAGAACCTTCAAGCTCTATGCCCTGGGTGAAGCCGACGAATACATGCTTCCTGCCCGGGTTAATACAGGCGGGTTGCGCATGCCGGGCCGGCTCGACGAGGTCGGTGGAGATGTCCGGCCCGATCTTAGAGTCGTCGATCTTGCCGATGAACACGTGAACCTTGCCGAAGGGAACCCGGTACCCGCACTCGATTGAGTCGGCCTCCGGTCCCCATCCGGCGTCGTCGATGTAGAGCTTGACGCGGCGACTCTTCGTCATCATGCCAACGGCGTATCCCTCGATCCCTGGGAGAGAGCCCTTTGAGAACTCAACACCACCGAGCGCTAGCCCCATGGTGGGCACCAACTGTCGTGGTTTTGTCACGGCAGATGTCCGAAGACTTAGGTTCGAGGCCATCGCGGAGGCGGTGGACTCAAAGGGGTTGATCGAGACGAGGGACACGAGTTTACCCAGGTTCAGCCCCTCAAGAAGAGGTAAAAGCCTACGTCCTGCTTGTGTTGTATTGATTGGTGTATCGATTACAAGGGAGCGGATTCACTTGACCTAGTTCTCGATTGATTGGTTTCTTGTCTAAGTCGCCCCAGGGTCTCACCTTTATATAGGAGGTCGAGGCCCTGGGTTACACGAGTCTCAAACCGACTCATACAACGTATTCAATCCCGTCTCTAAGCCACCTTGCCTCCTTGGGCAACCCGTCTCCAGGCGGCTTACCCGCCCGGGTCTCACACCATCCTCTGTCTCTGGGCCTTCGTCTTGGCCCGTCCGGTAAGCCGCCATACGGCCTGGCCTTCATCTTCTGGCCCACCTTAAGGGTCTTGGCTATGAGCCGCCAGGTATGATCCGGCCCCTCCTGGGCGGGTCTTACCACGGGGTTATATCCCCAACAGTGTATTTCTCTGAAATTCTTTTCTTTTTATTTGAGTCGTACCTAGGAGAAGACCACAACGAAATTGTTGAGTGGCTCTCATCTGCGTTATTGTTTATCTAACAAAGAGGCCATATTACTTTGTCTTCCCCTCTTGAATAAAATGTTTGTAGATTCCAGCTTAGTCCACGGCACTCATGCACTATTTTTATTTTCTTATGATTCGGTCGTGCAAGCGAAAGGCAATAATGACTACATTTGATGAATTGACTGTGGCAGAGAAAAGCGGGTATGAACTCAACTTGTTTTTGTTTTTGTAAATATGTTTAACCTAGTATCCCTTGATTCAACTCATTATGATCAAACATGTTTGCAATGACCATTAGTGATTATAGTTGTTCATGCCATTCTTAAGTAGCTAGGAGTGGATAATGATTTATCTTGGGTGTCAACATGCATTAAAATGGTTGTGATGCAGTATGATGATATGGTATCCTCCTCTGAATGTTTCAAGTGGATTGACTTGGCACATGTTCACACATGTAGTTGAATCAAAACCAACATAGCCTTCATGATATTTATGTTCACGGTGTCCATATCCTACTCATGCTAGTATTCAATGTTGATTATATGTAATGCATGTTCATGACCGTTTTTGCTCTCTAGCTGGCCGCTCCTCAATCTATTTGCTAGCCTTCGCCTGTACTAAGCGGGAATACTGCTTGTGCATCAAAACCCTTAAACCAAGTTATGCCAGATGAGTCCACTATATCTACCTATATGCGGTATTACCCTGCCGTTCCAAGTAAATTTGCATGTGCCACCTCTAAAAATTCAAATGAACATCTGTTTTGTGTGCCTGGACCGCTCATGGAGCGACAGGGGGCGGTCAGTATCTTCCAGCTAAGCGGGTTATTCGCATGATGAGTGTTTATTCACTTGTCCTTACACGAGAGGGGCGGTAATAGGGATTCCCAGTCCCGAAATCAAAAATAATTAAACAAAACTCCCCCAGGAATGTTGTTGGTTTGGACGGTACCCATGGATGCGGCTAGCTGTGGAGTGTGATTGTTGGTGGAGGGGGAGTAAACCTTTACTTTTACCGCTTGGGAACCGCCGCTAATTTGTTTAGCATGGAAGATATTGATAACTCTTGGTCATGACGTTGACAGGAAGGGTGTACCTCCCAAAATTATATCTATCTCTGTTATAAACTTTGAGCTCTGGCACCGCTGCAAATCCATGCTTCCCTCTGCGAAGGGACTATCTATTTACTTTTATGTTGAGTCGTCACCTTCTCAAATAAGCGCCAGACCTGAGAGCACTATTTTCATCCTCATTCATTGTGTATAGTTGATGTTGGGTGCAGCATGGCTGGATCTTTTCTACCATGAATTACAATGTTTAGTCGCTGCTTGAACTTTGGAGGTGCTCTGCATTTATGTTTTGCGGTCTCAGAAAGGGCTAGCGAGATACCACTATTGTCATATTGTATCATGATTGTTTTGACAAAGTGTTGGCGCTTGAGATATCTTATTATTGCTCGCTAGTTGCTTATGTTATTGTTATGAGTTAATATAATTTCTAAGAGTTATTGTTGACATGGTTAGTCATAATCTTTGCTAAAAACTTGGGTGCTACTTAAGCATATATATGTAAACAAGAACAAAAGAGTTCATAAAAGTTTTTCTTTATCACTTTCAGTTTGTCAACTGAATTGCTTGAGGACAAGCAAAGGTTTAAGCTTGGGGGAGTTGATACGTCTCCAACGTATCTAATTTTCCTCACCCTTTTGCCCTTTTTTTTGGACTCTAATTTGCATGATTTCAATGGAACTAACCCGGACTGACGCTGTTTTCAGCAGAACTACCATGGTGTTGTTTTTGTGCAGAAATAAAAGTTCTCGGAATGGAACAAAACTTTTTGGAGAATTATTTCAGAATATATGAATTATTGGATCCCAAATCCACCGAAGAAGGGGGCCAGGGTGGCCAGCACCCATCAGGGCGCGCCAGGCCCCCTGGGCGCGCCCTGGTGGGTTGTGCCCACCTCGTGGCCCCACTGACCCTAATTCCGCCACTATAAATTCCTATTTTCGGAGAAAAAAATCAGAGAGAAAGTTTCCTCACGTTTTACGATACGGAGCCACCACCACCTCCTGTTCTTCATCGGGAGGCCAGATCTGGAGCCCGTTTGGGGCTCCGGAGAGGGGAATCTTCGGTCTTCGTCATCACCAACCTTTCTCCATCGCCAATTCCATGATGCTCCCCACCGGGAGTGAGTAATTCCTTCATAGGCTTGCTGGTCGGTGAGGAGTTGGATGAGATTCATCATGTAATCGAGTTAGTTTTATTAGGGCTTGATCACTAGTATCCATTATGTTCTGAGATTGATGTTGCTATGACTTTGCTATGCCTAATGCTTGTCACTAGGGCCCGAGTGCCATGATTTCAGATCTAAACCGTTTATGTTATCATCTCTATATCCATGTTCTTGATCTGATCTTGCCTATTCATATGCACCTATTACGTGTTGTGATCCGTCAACCCCATAGTGACAATATTTGGGATACTTTGCGGTGACGACCGTAGTTTGAGGAGTTCATGTATTCACCATGTGTTAATGCTTTGTTCCGGTTCTCTATTAAAAGGAGGCCTTAATATCCCTTAGTTTCCTTTTGGACCCCGCTGCCACGGGAGGGTAGGACAAAAGATGTCATGCAAGTTCTTTTCCATAAGCACGTATGACTATTTACGGAATACATGCCTACATTACATTGATGAACTGAGCTAGTTCTGTATCGCCCTAGGTTATGACTGTTATATGATGAATATCATCCAACGAGTTACCGATCCAGTGCCTACGAGCTTTCTACTTATTGTTCTTGCTAAGTTACTATTGTTGTTGCTACCGTTCCAACTGCTACAAAACTATTGCTACTACTGTTACCGCTACTGTTACTATTGCTACTGCTATCAAAACTATCATATTACTGTGCTACTGATCACTCTGCTGCAGATATTTAATCTCCAGGTGTGGTTGAATTGACAACTCAACTGCTAATACTCTCAAGTATTCTTTGGCTCCCCTTGTGTTGAATCTATAAATTTGGGCTGAATACTCTACCCTCGAAAACTGTTGCGATCCCCTATACTTGTGGGTTATCAAGACCTTTTTCTGGCGCCGTTGCCGGGGAGCATAGCAATATTTGTTGAGTCACTTGGGATTTATATCAATTGATCACTATGAAGAATCTAAAGGATCCAAAGACTAAGATTTTTCCCTCCAAGACGAGGGGAGGTAAGGAACTGCCATCTAGCTCTGCACTTGATTCACCTTCTGTTATGAGTAAGCTTGCAACACCACCACATGCTAGTAATCCTGATTTGTCACAAGTTATTAATGATGCTACCTCTGCTATGAATGATGCTTATGATGATGCTAGTACCATGCTTGATGATAATGTGCCACTAGGAGAATTTCTTGATGAACAAATTGCTAGAGCCAAAGAGAATGAAACTATTGAAACTGATGAGATTGCTGAAACTAATGAAGCTTATGAAACTGATGATGACTATGAAACACCTATTAGTCCTAGCTCTCCTAAGTTTGAAATGCCTAAGATACCTGAAGGTTATGTTATGGACGAAGAGATAACTAGAGAAATTCTTTCTTGCAAGGATAGAGACGATCTTAAGAAATTGCTACGCCAGTATAAGGAAAAGACTTTGAATGCTAGAATGAAATGTGATCCTAAGTTTGCTACTTCACCTATCTGTCTTATCGATAAGGATTATGAATTCTCTGTCGACCCAGAGTTAATTACTTTGGTTGAATCTGATCCTTTCCATGGCTATGAAACTGAAACTGTAGTGGCACACCTTACTAAGCTGAATGATATAGCCACCCTCTTTGCTCATGATGAGAAGATTCGCTACTATTATATACTTAAGTTATTTCCGTTCTCATTAAAGGGTGATGCTAAGACATGGTACAATACTCTTGCTCCTGGTTGTGTGCGTAGTCCCCAGGATATGATTTACTACTTCTCTGAAAAATATTTTCCTGCTCATAAGAAACAAGCTGCCTTACAGGAAATATTTAACTTTGTTCAAATTGAAGAAGAGAGTCTCCCACAAGCTTGGGGGAGGCTTCTCCAATTACCTAATGCTTTGCCTGATCATCCTCTTAAGAAAAATGAAATACTTGATATCTTTTATAATGGACTAACCGATGCTTCTAGGGACTTCCTAGATAGTTGTGCTGGTTGTGTTTTCAGGGAGCGAACTGTTCAACAAGTTGATGAATTATTGAATAATATATTGAAGAATTATGATGATTGGACTCTTCCTGAACCACCACTTAAACCCACTCCGAAGAAGAGGGGTATCTTATTTCTCAGTCTTGAAGATATGCAAGAGGCAAAGAAATCTATGAAGGAAAAAGGTATTAAAGCTGAGGATGTTAAGAATTTGCCACCTATTGAAGAAATACATGGCCTTGACGCACCACCACCTCCACAGGTGGTAGAGGTAAATTCTTTATTAAAGTTTGATGAAAGTGACATTCCCCACAACAAACATCCTAGTCAATGCTTATATGAGTTTGACAACTATATTATGAAGCAAGATCATTTCAATGCTCATGTTCTGAAACAATTAAAATGTAATTTTGATATGATTGCTCGACGAAGACACATGATTTGTTGGACCAGTTCCAGTTGTTGTGACAACTGTACGTCTGGTTGGGGAGGCTGAGATTGAACTCAGAAGACCTCGTCTTCACCTTGTTCCCCTTGAGCCGAGGTCACTTAGACCACGCCCAATCACTCTGGTAAGTCTTCAGGGGAGATTTCCGAAACCCATACAAACTTGGTCACCCGGCAATCCACAATGACTCTTGGATGCTCTAGACCCAGACGCCTAACCGTCTGGAAGATCACATTCTTCAAGTGTAATAAGTCTTCAGTTCACTCAGAGCACAACGACTTTGGTGATGCTCAAACACACTAGCTCTCGGTGTTTGGGTTTATCCTCGCAGGATAGCTCTCTCTTAATGTCTTCGAGGTGGGTTGCTCCAAAACGACAACAGTCGTATCTCACTCTGAGCAGTCACCTTCTTATGGTGGAGGGGGTGGGCTATTTATAGCCACCACGCAGCCCGACATGATATGACCGAAATGACCCTGAGTCAATGGCCAACCAACACGTGTTCCAACAGTCAGATTTCAATGACACACGCGGCAAGATTACTTGGGTTACAAGCAATGCTAACTCAACCAACTCTGGAAGAGATTTCCTCTCATTGTCTTCACTCGAAGACATAGGTATGGGTTGAGCATCACGTCAACGGCTGACTTCGACCAAATTGACCCCACTTAACAGTACGGTGATTCCTATGACTCAGGAAAGAAGAAACAAAACAACCAAAAGACAACGAGGAGCAGAAGGAAATGACAAGCGGTTTTCAGCAAGGTAATTTCTGCAAGCATTGAAATTGTAGGTAATAGGTAGTTTGATAGCAAGATAATTGGTAACGAGCAAGTAACGGTAACGATAAATAAATTGCAGCAAGATAGCCCAATCCTTTTGTGGGAAAGGACAGGCCAAAACGGTCTCTTATAATAAGCAAGCGTTCTTGAGGGTACACGGGAATTTCATCTAGTCACTTTCATCATGTTGGTTTGATTTGCGTTCGCTACTTTGATAATTTGATATGTGGGTGGACCGGTGCTTGGGTGCTGTTCTTACTTGAATAAATCGACGTTCACATGACACCACTAAGGGAATCACAACATTCATATCATCAAAATATCAAACACATATCAAATTCACATGATTACTTGCAACATGACTTCTCCTGTGACCTCAAGAACAAAGGTAACTACTCACAAATGATATTTATGCTCAAGATCGGAGGGGTATTAAATAGCATAATGGATCTGAACATATAATCTTCCACCAAATAAACCATATAGTAATCAACTACAAGATGTAATCAACACTACTAGTCACCCATAGGTACCAATCTGAGGTTCCGGTACAAAGATTGAACAAAAGAGATGAACTAGGAACCGAAGATTGGCGCGCCCTGGTGTCTTGTGGTCACTAGGTGGCCCCCCTCCGGTAGTTATTTGCTCCAGTATTTTTTATATATTCCAAAATAATTCTCCATGAAGTTTTAGCTTATTTGGAGATGTGCAGAATAGGCGTCTCTGATATGCTTTTTTAGGTCCAGAATTCCAGCTGCCGGCATGCTCCCTCTTTGTGTAAACCTTGCATATTATGAGAGAAAAGGCATTAGAACTACTCCATAAAGCATTATTATGCATAAAAACATTATAAATAATAGTAGGAAATTATGATGCAAAATGGACGTATCAATAAACTCTGTTTCTTGAAGACATCATAAAGGTGCGAAGATAAAAGCAATGTCTTCAAGAGGGGGGTTGGTGGCGTTACCCACCGTATAAGAATGTTAGACCCAGACATGACGCAGAATTATCGTGGCGCTCTGAAGTCATATTCTTCGTTAATGTATTCACACTTAGAGTGTAAGTCTTCACGAATTGAAGACACACATTTCTCCGTGTGTTGTGCATCAAAGTCATCAATATGCATAAGCGTTAGGATGTGTGTCCATTCAGAGGACATTTGAGGACTCTAAGATATTTATCTCACACCGCAACTTGCAAAACCTCTTCTCATCCAAAGGCTTCGTGAAGATATCGACCAACCGCTCTTCTGTCTTCACATGCTTGATGACGATGTCTCCCTTCAACACATGATCACGAAGGAAATGAAGTCGTATCTGAATGTGCTTTGTCTTCGAGTGTTGTATTGGGTCATGGGTAATATTGATAGCACTCTCATTGTCATAGTAGAGAGGTACTTTCTTCTTGTTGATGTTGTGGTCCTTGAAGGTTTGCTTCATCCATAGAAGCTGAGTGCAGCATGCGCCAGCGGCAATGTATTCAGCTTAAGCAGTGGAGAGTGATATGCGGTTCTGCTTCTTCGAAGACCAACATACTAGAAAACGACCCAGAAAGTGACATGTGTCTGATGTAGACTTGCGATCAACTCCGTCGCCAGCGAAATCTGAGTCAGAAGAGCCAATGAGATCAAACTTCGAGCCCTTTGGATACCATAATCCTAGTGTTGGGGTGTGAGCCAAATATCAAAGTATTCGCTTCATGGCAAGGTGATGCGATTCCTTTGGTGCGCTTGAAATCGGGCACACATGTAAATGCTAAGCATTATATCTGGCCTAGATGCACATAGGTGCAACAAAGAGACAATCATGGAGCGATATACCTTCTGATCGAAATCTTTACCACTTTCATCAGTGTAGATGTGACCGTTTGTTGGCATTGGCGTCTTGTAGCCTTTACATTCATGCATGCCAAATTTCTTGAGGCAATCCTTGAGGTAATTCTCGTGGGAAATGAATATGCCATTTGGTTGTTGTCGAATCTGAAGCCCTAGAAAGAACTTCAGCTCTCCCATCATCGACATCTGATATTGCTCTTGCATCATGAAGCTAAACTCATCACTATATCGATTGTTAGTACAGCCGAAGATAATGTCATCCACATAGATTTGACATATAAACAGTTCACCATCATATGATCTAGTGAAGAGAGTAGGATCTAGTGAACCAGGTTTGAAGCCTTTCGCCTTGAGAAATTCCTTGAGTGTTTCATACCAAGCCCTTGGTGCTTGTTTGAGGCCATACCATGCCTTATTGAGTCTGTAGACCATGTCAGGGTGCTTTGGATCTTCAAACCCTGGTGGTTGAGCAACATATACTTCTTCCTCAATCTTACCATTGAGGAATGCACTTTTGACATCTATTTGATATAGGCATATATCATAGTGCTTAGCATAAGCAAGCAGTATACGTATGGCTTCAAGTCTAGCAACAGGTGCAAATGTTTCATCGAAATCAATACAATCAAACTGTGTGTAGCCTTGAGCTACAAGTCGAGCCTTGTTTCTGACAACTTGGCCAGATTCATCTTGCTTGTTGCGGTAGATCCAATTCATACCAATGATGTTGTGCTTGCGTGGATCCGGGCGCTTGACGAGTTCCCACAACTTGTTGAGCTTGAATTGATGAAGTTCTTCTTGCATAGCTTGAATCCATTCAGGTTCCATGAAGGCTTCATCTACTTTGGTGGGCTCTGAGATAGACACGAAAGCAAAGTGCCCACAAAAGTTGGCTAATTGGTTAGCTCTTGAGCGAGTGAGAGGACCTGGTGTAGTGATGCTATCAAGCATCTTCTCAATTTGAACTTCATTAGCCACACGAGGATGAGCAGGACAAAGACTTTGTTCCAGCTGCTGAGCATTATCTTCATCAACAACATTGTCTTCAGGAGCATCATTGCCTTCGCGTTGAGTCGATGGAGGGATGATGACCTCTTCTACTTCAGGTTCTTCGGGCATAATTTCTCCCATGCTCATTATCTTAATAGCTTCTTTGGGTGGAAGTTCATCTAGCACAAGAGGCAGGTGCTCTCTTTGCGAGCCATTAGTTTCATCGAATAGCACATCTACAGTCTCAAGCACTTTATTGTAGTAAGTGTTGAAGACCCTGTAGATGTGCGAATCCTTTCCATAACCAAGCATGTAACCTTCATGTGCTTTCGGTGCAAATTTTGAAGTGTGGTGTGGATCCCTAATCTAGCATCTTGCACTGAAGACTTTGAAATAACTTACATTGGATTTCTTACCAGTAAGCAGCTCATAAGATGTTTTCTTGAAGAACTTCTGAAGCTATACCCTGTTGATGAAGTGGCATGCAGTGCCAATGGCTTCAGGCCATAGTCTTCGAGGTGTCTTGTATTCATCAAGCATAGTACGAGCCATCTCTATAAGAGTCATGTTCTTGCGCTCCATGACGCCATTTTGCTGTGTTGTGTATGGAGCAGAGAACTCATGTGTGACACCAAGAGTGTCAAGATAAGTGTCAAGACCAATGTTCTTGAACTCTGTGCCGTTGTTGCTCCTGATGTGCTTGAACTTGATGTCATAGTTGGTCATGCACCTATTTGCAAAGCGCCTGAAAACATCATGCACTTCACTCTTATAGAATAAGATGTGCACCCATGTATAGCGAGAGTAATCATCAACAATCACGAAGCCATATAGATTTGCAGTGGTAGAGAATGTGGAATAATGAGTGGGGCCGAATAAGTCCATATGAAGCAGCTCGAAGGGACGCGAGGTCGTCATGATTGTCTTCGAGGGGTGTTTGGCCCTAGTCATCTTCCCGGCTTCACATGAACCACATATATGATCTTTCTTGAACTTGACTCCCTCGATGCCAATGATGAGATTCTTCTTGGCAAGGGTATGCAAGTTCCTCATACCAGCATGTCCTAGCCGTTGATGCCATAGCCAGCATTCTGAAGCCTTGGCTAGAAGGCAAGTGGCAACCTATGGTCCTGCAGATAAATCTACCATAAATATATCACCTCTTCAAAAACCTTCGAAGAGTTTGGTTTTGTCATAGGCCAATAGCACTACACATTAGAATTTGCCAAATATGACAAGCATGTCTACATCACAAAGCATTGAGTCAGACATTAAGTTGTAACCAAGAGATTCAACAAGCATCACATTGTCCATGTGCCGATCCCTTGTGATAGCAACTCTACCTAGTCTCAAAACTTTGCTGCTACCTTTGTCGGCAAAGACGGTGTAATCTTTGGTTGGAGGTCGAAGAGTTGACTCCATCAATAGGCTTCGATCACCAGTCATATGACTAGTGCATCTACTGTCCATGATCCATTCAGTGGCGTTGGATTTATCTTTCTGCATTTGAGAATTAGTCTTGTTCACCAAGACATGCAGTTGTAACATGCATTGATGAACATGTAGAAGTACATAGTGGTAAGTAAACTAGACGATATAAATGGTAAACACCATTTGCATTAATTATCTCGTGTCCAGACAAGAATGTTTTTTGGGTCTCCAGAGATAATCTTCGAGTTAAGCTTCATCCCATCTGGAGACCCGATGCTGCATGAAACTGTTAGTTCTTCCTAACCACCCACATCTGAAGGGGTGGCTTAGAAGCAATGAGACGTAAAGCAACATCAGAGAATTTAGGCAGTGTTGCCCCAATTGTACATTTCATAGGAGGGTTAGAGTACTCATAAGAATATGCAGAGAAGTTCTTGGTCTTATGAACATAATGATTCATGCCATAGTGCTCATACTCATGAGTCTGTTCAGTCCTTCCGTGTGAAACATAGTTGTTAGTATGATCATACAAAGACCTTTGTCTTCTCGAAGATTTTGATATGGGGTATGTCTTCTTCCTATGAGATGTCGTCATGAAATTTACAGGAAGCTTCTCAAGAAGACATTTGGGAGCCCAGATCCTCTTCATAGGAGAACCATTCCTGCAGTTAGTTCCAATGAACCTAGCAAACACTTCACCATTCCTAGATTTGAACAAATTATAGTTGGAGTCAAATGACTCATCAATGATGATAGGGTTAGCACAGTTAAAACCAGACAATGTGGAAGGATCAACTGAAGGGCCTTTTGCAGCAACCCATGTGGTTTTGGGATACTACTCAGGCTTCTAGTAATATCCATCAACATTGATGTTTCTTTTGAAACCCACACCCTCTTCCCTAGGGTTTTTGTTCAAGATTGCCTTCTTCAGGACATCACAAAGAATCAGATGTCCCTTCAGACTCTTGTACATGCTTGTTTCAAGCAATGTCTTCAACTTGTCATTGTCATCAGTAATAGCAGTGGTTTCCTCAGGTGAGGGGTTAGATACCATAGACACAGTTGAAGATAATGCATTTTTAGAAGCATTTGAATCATTAGCTTCACGAGTAAGGCATTTCAAGCATAGAGCATTAAATTCATCCTGAGCGGTAATGACCTGTTCTGCTAGGAGTGAGTCGTTTTCCTTCCGAAGGTCATCATGAGCTTCTATCAACTTCTCTAGATCAAGCTTTCTTTGAAGATATTCAAGAGAAAGCTTCTCATGTTTAGTTGTGAGAATATCATGATGACTTTGGAGATCCTCAAACCTTGAACAAAGACTTTGCATATCTTCAGCCATAGTTTCATTCGGACTCATCTCGTCGCGCAACAGGTCATCGCTTTTCTCTAGAGATTTTTTGCATTTTCTCCATAGCATTTTGTTGTTTAGTGACAATTTTGACAAGTGTATAATAGCTAGGTTTCAACTTATCATCAGATTCATTTTTGCTATCAGAGTCATGATGTGAAGATTTTGAGGATACCTTGGAGCCTTTTGCCATGAAGCAGTAGGCTGGAGCATAGTCATCATCACTGGCTTCAATGTTGATGAGGGGGCCATTATCTTCAGGGTCAAAGATAGACGTAGCGATGAATGCAGAAGCCATAGCCAAACCAGCAACTTCAGAGTCAGACTCCTCCTCAGATTCCTCTTCAGCTTCTGACTCAGATTCAGCATCAGAGTTCCTTTCCATGCCAATGAAAGCATGAGCTTTGCCAGATAAACTCTTCTTGTGTGAAGAAGACTTGGATGAAGACTTGTGATGCTTCTTCTTTTTCTTGTTGTCAGAATCATAGGCCCTGCTCTTCTTCTTGGATTCCTTCTCCCATGAAGGACAATCAGCGATGAAGTGACCAACTTTCTTGCACTTGTGACATGTTTGCTTCTTGTTGTCACGCGAAAACATTTCTCCAGACTTCTTGGAGCGCCTTGAATATTTTGCAAATCATTTGGATTTGGCGAATTTCTGAAACTTCCTCACAAGAAGAGCGAGTTCTTTGCCAATGTCTTGAGCACCATCGGAACTGCATTCAGATTCTTGTTCTTCGGATGAAGATACAACATTTGCCTTCAGGGCACGAGAGCGACCATAACTGGAACCATAGATTTCCCTCTTCTCAGCTTGTTGGAACTCATGGATGTTTAGCCTCCCAAATTGTGGTTCAAGATGATAGACTCCTCAACACTCAATCACTCTCTCACAGATTTGGCTTGGTGGAAGGGATTGATTGGGTGCAAAGCAACTTGGGAGGCTAGAAATCAAGATCCATATGGTTGGAGTGGATGATCTTGATCTCAACACAAGGGTAGGCGGTTCTCTCTCAAAAAATTGGATGGGGCAAGTGTGGAATAGTTCTGAGTGCTTTTCTTTTGAGTGAATGGTGGTGGAGGGGTATATATAGGCATCTCCAAAAATACAACCGTTACACCATTATTGAGCAACTCGGTGAAACCGAAGTGAAAACTCGGTCGTACTGATTGTTCAAAATGTGGCAACCTTAGGAATCTCGGTGAGACCGATATAGGATTCTAGGTGGTACCGATATGAGTGGCCGAGGGCAGTTTCCAAACTCGGTGAGACTGATTCACAATTCTCGGAAATTCCGATTCTTGCGAAACAGCTAACAGAAAGTTGGTCACTGGAACTCGGTGGCACCGATACAAAACTTGGTAGTACCGAGAAGGGTTTCTGGCTAGGGTTTTTTAGACAGAATCTTTGTGGGAGAGCTTGTGGGTGTTTTTGGTGACTAGCACTTGTGCACGTGGAGCAATTTGTTCACCAACAATACCTTACCCCCTTTTAATAGTATTGGCTTTCCTATGGACTCAAAGTGATTTCTCACAAAGTAAAATGTAGAGTCTTCTAGCTTGAAGCTTTGCCAATCCATTCCTTGCATCTTGGGGTATCTCCTCACAATCCTTTGCCAAGCCATCATTGAACTTTTTCCTGAGATATACTTAGTGGAAAACATTAGTCCAATGAAGTATATGTTGTTATTAATTACCAAAACCACCTAGGGAGAAGTTGTGCTTTCACCCTGCTGCCACGGGAGGGTAGGACAAAAGATGTCATACAAGTTCTTATCGCAAGCATGTATGACTATATACGGAATACATGCCTACATTACATTGATGAATTGGAGCTAGTTCTATGTCGCCCTAGTGTGTAACTGTTACATGATTGATGTCATCTAAATCATTATCCATCACCGATCCATGTGCCTACACTTTACATATACTAAAACTTACTATGTTACTACTGCTGCTGCTACTGTCACAACTGCTACAAAATTGTTGTTGTCACTGTTACCGTTACTACTATTACTTGCCATGCTACTAATCTTTGCTGCAGAGAGATATCCCAGGTGTGGTTGAATTGACAACTCAACTGCGAAGACCGATAAATATTCTTTGGCTCTCCTTGTGTCGAATCAATAAATCAGGATGAATACTACCCGCGAAGACTGTTGCGATCCCCTATACTTGTGGGTTATCCATTAACCTATGAACTCTCACAAACACATTAGTCGCTCAACCACGTTTGCCTTCAATACTCCAAAACCAACAAAGGGTGGCACTAGATGCACTTATAGCATGACCTTTAGGCGGCCCGAACGGGAGCCTCATCTCATGTATTTCTGGTAGTATGAGAGAGTTTCACTTCGTGGATGACAAAATATTGGTAGGGACGACTCACTTGGCAAAATATCACTTCAATATATTTCATGGGAAGCCGTAGCCACTTCAAGGGTTAAAGGTGGGATGGGTTCCGTGACATGCACTTGTTCAATCTTGCACTGCTAAGGAAGCATGTGTGGCAGTTGTTGACTAAGAGCATCTCCAGTAAAAGATGTAAATTTGGATATGTAAAATAGGAGATGTAAAAATCTTCAAAAAAATAAGCAACTCCAGCAGATGATGTATATTGGAGATGTAAAAGTCCAACTCCAATAGATGATGCAAATTAAAGATGTAAAATTGGCCAACGACCGGTTGTGTACAACCACTATGAGCTACTGTGAAACTGAATTTTTACTGTCGAAACATCCAAAACAATGTGAAAGAAGTAAATCAAAGTCGGTAGTATTGCCCGAACTATTTGTGGTTGAGTAGTATAAATCGAATCATCCTAGTACTAGTATAAATCGAATGAGCTAGTACTAGTTGGCTAAACCAAATCGTCTAGCACTGTATATACGTAGAGCTAGTGATTGAGTGGATTCAAAGCTAGCTAAGCTAGCTATAGCGATTCAGTGAAGCTCGCTCAGCCGCCGCCACCGGTTCCTAAGAGCTCGCTCAGCCACCGTCACCGGTTCCCATGAGCCCGGTCATCTACCTTGTCATTGAGCATCTTGATCCTGTTTTCCATGATCCTCACAAGACTATGCTGATTTACCAGAATGTCCTTGATATCCTTCTGCATGCCCTGAACTGTACTGATCAGAAGATCCATCTGCTCGTTCCTTGTCCTTGGCACTTGAGCACTAGTGGATCTGGCTGCCTCAGCTGCTGCCTGTGCAGTGGTTGAGGTGGGATGACTGTGGTCCATCACCACAACATTGTCTTGAAACTCTGGCTGAAGGGGCAAATGTAGACAATCAAGTGCATACACATTCTTCTCTAGCTTAGAGTTGATAAGCATTTGAATGTATGGTGCATATCCACAAGATCTCTTCTGGCCAGTAACTGTCCTCCTTACTGTCTCGACTATCAGATCCATCACCCTAATCCTGGTGTGGGAGTCAACATGTTGCAGCATATTGATGGAGTAGCCTCACATCATCTTGTCATCTCCAGACTTAGGCATCAAGGTATGCCTCAGAATAATGTTGGTGGTAGGCAATCCTACTTGTAGATAGTAAACTGATCCAAGTTTATGTGAATGCACATAATCAGCAGGGATTTCCTTGTACATCAGAGCCATGGAGTTGTGATTTGCTTTGGCCTCAGAGTACACATCCAAATCAACATCTTGGACTGGTGGGGGTTCCTAAGATGGTAGCACGCTCATCGATTATGGATTCATACCTTGTTCCTTCTGTCATCCAAACAATCCGGCCATCTGGATAGAAGTGAGCAGTGGAGTAGAACTGCATAATCATCTCATCGTTCCAGGCAGAAAACTCTCTTCCAACAAAGTTTGCAATGTCAATGCACTGGTAGTTATCTTGCACACCTGGGAAGAAATCTTCATTCTTCTTGATGTAGTCCTAGTCTACATACCTCATATCGCTGACAGCTGGGCTCTTGTCCAAAAGGACAGTCTCATAGAAATCTTGTTGTTCCTTGGTGTGAAACCTTGGATCAACATCTATCTTCTTCCTAGAGGCATAGGTGACATTTGCTCTCCACAATCTCAGTCCTGAATCCTTCCTCTTCTTCATGTCCTCAGCAATGGGATGGGCATCATTGTGCAAAGGCATGTGTGGCCTCAGCTTCCTCAAAACTGGCATGTCCTCTCCTTCATCTCTGGAAGTAGAACTCTTGTTTTTTGGTGCTAGAGGAATGTCTCTAGTGGTCTTCTTGGACCTTGGAGCAACCTGCTTCTGTGGGGCAGACTTCTTGCTCTTGGAAGGGGCCTGCTTGGGCATAGCATCTACAAGAAGCCTTTTCTTCTTGGAGGGAGGAGCTTGGGCAGCTTATTCCTCCTCCACTTCCTCCTCTATTCCATCCTGTGGATCCTCATACATAGAGGTAGGTCTGTCAATGACCTTAACTATCCTCTTCCTGGATCTCTTCTTTTCACTTGCCTTCTTGGGCATAGAGCTCATAGGGGCATCAATGGTCATGCTTGCCCTAGCACTCTCAGGTGCCCTGGTAGAATCAACTTTGGCATAGACTTTCTTTACTGCCTTCTTCTTGGTTGAGGTAGCAGCAGCAGTTGTGCTCTTGGCAGTATTGTCCTTCTTGGGTGGCTCCTCAGGCACAAAATCTGCATCTTCTTCATCTGAATTTAACTTTCTTCTTGCCCTGGTGGCAGCCTTGGGAAAGTCAGGTGAGCTGGGCACATCATCATAGGAAGATGAGCTGCCCTCAGGACTAGTGCCTGAGCTCATGTCCACATTGCCTTCCCTGAAGTTGTTCTGACTGTCATCTGAGCCTGACATGCTGAACCTGTGAATAGAGCATAGAAGAGTAGATAGGTTGAGCATCACGAAATGCAGAGGTTTTCTCAAATTTGAACTTAGAATTCTTAAGGTTTGCTTTCTGCAAAGGGAATTTCGGTACCACCGAGTCACAATTTTCGGATCCACCGAGACTCATAGTCTGCTTTACAGAAACTTGACAACCACTTCGGTTTCACCGAAAATGGGTGCTCGGTTTCACCGAGACTGTCCTCAGTAGACCTAAAAACTAAATTGGTACAACCGATTTTTGCGCTTCGGTGTCACCGAGATTCGGATTGCGGACGGCAAAACCTAAAAATTCGTTGTTCCCTATTCTAATGGAAAACTTTTGAGGATAGAATGATCTCAAACCGTGGCTTATCGATGGAACGATCCTAATGCACGTGAATTGGAAAGAGGAGCGCACAAGGGGTCGGATTCATACCCTAACTTGGTGACGAGTCTGCTACGGCGACGACGACGGTGAAGATTCCGTCGACGGCGACGAATTCCAACGGCGGAGGCGCTCGGGAAGACAACGACGACGACCAGGGGTCCACGAATGGCAGCTAGGGTTTGGAGGAACCGGAAGTTTGAAGAAGTGATTTCAAAAGTCGGGTCCGCCAGATTAAGTACCCATCGTTGTCGGTGACACCGATTCAAAATTATCGGTGCCACCGAGTTCCTCAACTGTCAGCTGACAGGTAAACTCGGTGAAGATGAGAAGATGGAGTCGGTGTTACCGAGATTGGAAAACCAGATCAACCCTAGGCATCAGTGAGACCGAGATTTTTGTGTTGGTTCCAACGAGATGCACTTGGGAGGTTTTGGTGGTCAGTCCTTGTCGATACGGAACTCCGAGTGCTCCTCACACATAGAGATCGAGAAGTACTTGTTCAAGTTTTGTGATGCAGCAAGAATAGAATATGAGACGAGAAAGCATAGATAGCTAGAGAGGGGTCCTAGGCATTCTTGTCCATCCAATTGGCAAAAGAGAAAACAAAGTCCAAATAGCAGCAATTGGATGTCCTCGAATGATAAAAGATATGCAAACCTGCATGCTCACACAATAAGATGTCCAATGAAATCATGGCAAACATGCAAAACCACTCTAGTATCTACCAAGCACTTTGGCGATGACGGATTCATCTATATATGAGTATATTGACATAGGAGCCAAGTAAGAATACTTGATCATAGGTCATACTCATCGTTTAAGCACAAGTGGGGTTACCACTTTTACATAAAGCATTTAATGTTGTAACATTCTTAAGAGATGTTTTAACTCAAGTCTTAGAGTAAAGCTCCCCCTTGATGTGACATCCCACCATAAGAGGGATAAACTAACCTTGGGTATGTCGTAGAAGACTTCATGTGGGTGATGTAGTGGTGGATGCTCAAGGTTGATGAAGATCATCTTGAGTTGGGAGCATCCTTGTTGTTTCCTCACTCTTCTCACCTACATGGGTTAGTACCAAGCACAAGAGACAAATACAAGGATATCTATGGACATGGAGTGCAAAGCATATAAGATGATGTCCATGGATTCATTAATTACCTTGTCCCTTGCTTACCTTTGAGGGAATGTGTGACTCTTTGAAGTATTGCATAATGTTGATGTTGATTGCAACTAGTTTTTGCCAATAATGAATATGAGTGAATTTCATTGGCAGTCACCCCTCAAGAACTTCTCTAGTTCTTCTTCTTGGGGACCCACATCAACTTGATGGGAATCCTTGGTGTTGAAGTGACACTTGTAGAAGTTGAGCTTGTAGAAGCTTTGGGAACCCACTTGACCAAAGCTCGGGATTCATCTTCATATGAGTCAATCTCCTCTTGAAGCTTGCCCTTGCCCTTGAGCTTGTGATCTTGTGGTGGAAGATCATCTTGAGCTTTTGTTCCCTTGGGAAGAGTATGTTCATACTTCTCCCTTTGAGGAACAAAATTGGGCTTGGGGTATTGACCTTCTTCCCATTCAACTCCATTAGCGTTGAAGTAGCCAATGCCATGGTTCTTCTAGTATCCTCCGTGCGTGCGTACAATCTCCTCAAATTGCTTACATACGGCAAGACTTTTGTAGATACCTTTCTCTATAATCCCTTTCAATAGATCATTTTCTTGCTCAAGTGTAACTTGGCTATGAGAGTCGTTAGTGGAATCAATAGAACTACTAGAAGCAATATCATTGGATTTATCCTTTTATTGCTACTAGTTGAAGAACCTTTTTTTGCATTTGTTACTAGATTTCTTAGTCTTAACTTGTGGAATAAATGTATACAATAGTAGTCGTTTGGCTAGATAAGAAGAAGTCTTCTTTCGGAGATCGTCATTGATTGCTTTAAGAAACTCATGTTCTTGCTCCAAATTGAGCTTCTCGAAGGGTAGCTTCTCATGAGTTCTTACAAGCTCTCTATGGTCTTCTAAAGTAGATTGATGAGCTAACTTAAGAGTGTTTAATTCTTTAGTTAGTCGTTCTATTTCCTTCTTATCGTCATCACATGACTTATCTTGACTAGCATGATCATTATCTGGCTCATTTTGACTAATATCACTAGTTTTGTCAAATAGAAGTCATCATCTCCAAGTAGGTCATCTTCATCACTATTGAAATCAAGATACTCGGGGTGTGATACCTTGGGGCCTTTCGCCATGAAGCAAATTCCACTCCGTTCATTTGGTGAGTCAAATATGTCGTAGTTGTTGGAGGAAACGAGTGCAAGTCCGGCAACACCTTCATCTTGACTATAGTCGGAGTCGGAGTGATAGCTTCTCTCGGAGTGGTCGTCGGAATCGGAGCCGGAAACCCATTCACCAACATGAGCTTGATGTCTTCTTCTTGAGTAGCTCTTGGTGTACTTGTCCTTCTTCCCCGAATCCCTACTTCTCCTTGAGGGTCTTCCTTCATAACGATCATCTCTACTCCTTCTCTCTCTTCGAGGTGACTCATCTCTTGAGCTTTTTCTTCTAGGTGACTCTTCTCTTCTTTTGTGGGGGGCCGTGCACTCATTGGAGTAGTATCCGGGCCTTCCACAATTGTAACAATTCCGGTCACGACTAGATGAACGCTTCTCTTCATATCTTGAGTTGGAGTTTCTCTCTATTCTTGTAGAACTTGTTGAATTTCTTGACCATGAGGCTTATCTCTTCATTGGTGACAAGGTTGTCGCTTGAAGTAGCGGGAGCATCACTAGTGGCTTTGTAAGCACCGCTAGACTTGTTGTGAAGTTCTTCCTTGTCTTTGAGTGACATCTCATGAGCAACAATTCTACCAATGACTTCCGTAGGCTTGAGATCTTTGTAGTTGGGCATCATTTGGATCAATGTGCACACGGTGTCATACTTTCCATCCAAAGCTCTAAGTATCTTCTTGATGATGAATTTGTCAGTCATTTCTTCGCTTCCTAAGCCGGCAATCTCATTTGTGATGAGAGCAAGCCTAGAATACATCTCCGCAACTCCTTCACCATCCTTCAGCTTGAACTTGTAAAGTTGACTTTGAAGCACGTCCAACTTAGATTCTCTAACGGAATTGGTACCTTCATGCATATCAACCAACGTATCCCAAATTTCCTTTGCATTCTCAAGACGGCTGATTTTGTTGAATTCTTCGGGGCATAGGCAGTTGAAGAGAATGTCACATGCTTGAGCATTTTATTGCAACATCTTCAATTCATCTGCGGCCGCTTCACGATCCGGTTCCTTTCCATCACCAAAGAATTCACCTTGCAAGCCAACACGAACAACATCCCAAACGGCGAGGTTATGACCAAGAATATGCATTTTCATCTTATGCTTTCAACTAGCAAAATTGGTGCCATCAAAGTACGGACCTCTACGGTGGTAACTTCCCTCACTAGACGCCATACTCTCCTAGGTTGTGAAACCAATGCAATGGAGACCAAAGCTCTGATACCACTTGTAGGATCGCAAGTATGTCTAGAGGGGGGGGTGATTAGATTACTTGACCAAATAAAAATTCTACCTTTTCCCAATTTTAGTTGTGGGCAGATTTTAGCAATGATAGCAAGTCAAACACACCCAACACATGCATGTCTAAGAGTATAGCAGCGGAAAGTAAAGACAAACACATGTAATAGAGGTAAGGGTTAGAAGATCAAACGCAATTGTAGACACGAAGATTTTTCCCGTGGTTACGATAGGTGGCGCTATCGTACATCCATGTTTATGGAGTCTTCAACCCACGGAGGGTAACGGTCGCGAGAGTCCACGGAGGGCTCCACCCATAAGGGTCCACGAAGTAGCAACCTTGACTATTCCATAACGGCTTCCGTCCACGAAGGACTAGCCTCACTATGGGTAGATCTTCACGAAGTAGGCGATCTCCTTGCCCGTACAAACTTCTTGGTTCAACTCCACAACACGAAGTAGGAGGCTCCTAAGCAACACCTAACCAATCTAGGAGGCACCACCCTCCAAAAGGTAATAGGCTTGATAATGATGATGAAATCCTTGCTCTTGTGCTTCAAGATGATAGACTCCTCAACACTCAATCACTCTCTCATAGATTTGGCTTGGTGGAAGGGATTGATTGCGTGGAAAGCAACTTGGGGAGGCTAGAAATCAAGATCCATATGGTTGGAGTGTATGATCTTGATCTCAACACAAGGGTAGGTGGTTCTCTCTTAGAAAATTGGATGGGGCAAGTGTGGAATAGTTCTGAGTGCTTCTCTTTCGAGTGAATGGTGGTGGAGGGGTATATATAGGCATCTCCAAAAATCCAACCGTTACACCATTATTGAGCAACTCAGTGAAACCGAAGTGAAAACTCGGTCGTACCGATTGTTCAAAATGTGGCAACTTTAGGAATCTCGGTGAGACCGATATAGGATTCTCGGTGGTACCGATATGAGTGGCCGAGGGCAGTTTCCAAACTCGGTGAGACCGATTCACAATTCTCGGAAATTCCGATTCTTGTGAAACAGCTAACAGAAAGTTGGTCACTGGAACTCGGTGGCACCGATACAAAACTTGGTAGTACCGAGAAGGGTTTGTGTCTAGGATTTTTTAGACAGAATCTTTATGGGAGAGCTTGTGGGTGTTTTTGGTGAGTAGCACTTGTGCACGTGGAGCAATTTGTTCACCAACAATACCTTACTCCCTTTTAATAGTATTGGCTTTCCTATGGACTCAAAGTGATTTCTCACAAAGTAAAATGTAGAGTCTTCTAGCTTGAAGCTTTGCCAATCCATTCCTTGCATCTTGCGGTATCTCCTCACAATCCTTTGCCAAGCCATCATTGAACTTTTTCCTGAGATATACTTAGTGGAAAACATTAGTCCAATGAAGTATCTGTTGTTATTAATTACCAAAACCACCTAGGGAGAAGTTGTGCTTTCACCCCGCTACCACGGGAGGGTAGGACAAAATATGTCATACAAGTTCTTATCTCAAGCATGTATGACTATATACGGAATACATGCCTACATTACATTGATGAATTGGAGCTAGTTATGTGTCGCCCTAGTGTGTAACTGTTACATGATTGATGTCATCTAAATCATTATCCATCACCGATCCATGTGCCTACGCTTTACATATACTGAAACTTACTAAGTTACTACTGCTGCTGCTACTGTCACAACTGCTACAAAATTGTTGATGTCACTGTTACCGTTACTACTATTACTTGCCATGCTACTAATCTTTGCTGCAGAGAGATATCCCAGGTGTGGTTGAATTGACAACTCAACTGCGAAGACCGGTAAATATTCTTTGGCTCTCCTGTGTCGAATCAATAAATCAGGATGAATACTACCCGCGAAGACTGTTGCGATCCCCTATACTTGTGGGTTATCCATTAACCTATGAACTCTCACAAACACATTAGTCCCTCAACCACGTTTGTCTTCAATACGCCAAAACCAACAAAGGATGGCACTAGATGCACTTATAGCATGCCCTTTAGGCGGCCCGAACGGGAGCCTCATCTCATGTGTTGCTGGTAGTATGAGAGAGTTTCACTTCATGCATGACAAAATATTGGTAGGGACGACTCACTTGGCAAAATATCACTTCAATGTATTTCATGGGAAGCCCTAGCCACTTCAAGGGTTAAAGGTGGGATGGGTTCCCGTGACTTGCACTTGTTCAATCTTGCACTGCTAAGGAAGCATGTGTGGCAGTTGTTGACTAAGAGCATCTCCAGTAAAAGATGTAAATTTGGATATGTAAAATAGGAGATGTAAAAATCTTCAAAAAATAAGCAACTCCAAAAGATGATGTATATTGGAGATGTAAAAGTCCAACTCCAATAGATGATGCAAATTAAAGATGTAAAATTGGCCAACGACCAGCTATGTACAACCACTGTGAGCTACTGTGAAACTGAATTTTTACTGTCGAAACATCCAAAACAATGTGAAAGAAGTAAATCAAAGTGGGTAGTATTGCTCGAACTATTTGTGGCTAGTATAAATCGAATCAGCCTAGTACTAGTATAAATCGAATGAGCTAGTACTAGTTGGCTGAACCAAATCGGCTAGCACTGTATATACGTCGAGCTAGTGATTGAGTGGATTCAGAGCTAGCTAAGCTAAGCTAGCTCTAGCGATTCAGTGAAGCTCGCTCAGCCGCCGCCGCCGGTTCCTAAGAGCTCGCTCAGCCACCGTCACCGGTTCCCACGAGCCCGCTCAGCCGTCGCCCAGTCTCCCTGTCCCTCACGCGCCTCCAACCAAGGGGAGGCTCCCCACTGCAAGGCACTGCCGCCGTTAAAATTGGAAGTTGCCACAGACTGTAGGTCTTCGCTCCTGCATCGGACGGCTGCTGCAGGTCAGGCCACACCTCCCGTTGTAGGCCGCCATGTGTCAGAGGTCCAGGAAGACACTGTCGGGCTGAAGTTTTTAGCGCACTCCCGCTGCATCTCGCCGGGGGAGGTGGGGATTGCCGGAATCGGCCGATGGCGAAGGGGAATGGGTAGGGGAGGTCGAGAGGAAGCCAGACCTATGAGCGTCAGCACGGGGCGGCGTTGGAACTGGCCGGAATCGGTCGGCGACTACGGCGAAGGAAAGATCGGGCGGTTGGGAACTTTCACTGTGGCGGTTGGGGTTCACGCGCGGCTGGTCGTTTGCATCTGTGTTTACATCTCCTACACTCGGAGATGTAAATTTGCACCGCGGGGTGTTGTATTTTACATCTCTGGAAGGCGGAGATGTATTTTTTTTTGCATCTACATCATCTGTTGGAGATGCGTTTTTAGGCCTCGGAGATGCAAAAGTTAGGTATTTTTGCATCTGCATCTTCTATTGGAGATGCTCCAACTATATATATACTTATGTGCAAGAGTTTTGGAAGCCAAATATTTTTGAGAGACATACTGCATGCATGTTGTCGATCTCATGAAGACCGGGGACTCACAAACCCAACAAGCGTGGGTCGTGGCAGTCCTGCTTGTAGGGGAAGTGCGAGATACTTCCTGACAACGCACATCCATGCCCCTTCTAAGGTATCATGCATATCTTCGCCAAGATCCAACATTGAAGAGAACCTTTCTCAACAGAAGGGGTTGCCACCTCTCTGTTGGCAAGCAACTTGAGGGTGGCCGCACCTTTGTTGGCTACAACATCCAGAAGGAATCCCTACTCCACTTTGCCTCCCGATAATGTGGTGGTATGCAGATCTTCTTCAAGAATTCCACCCAAGATACAGATCTTTGTGAAGACTCTCACTGACAGGACTATCACACTTGAGGAGGAGTCCCCTAACACCATCGACATTGTTAAGGCCAAAGATTGTACTGTTGGAGTGAGATGCTGCCCACCAATGTCTTCTCCCATCCTTGCATCCCGCCAACAGTTGTTGTCCCAGCAAAGACCCGGCAACGGTTGGTGGGGCAGCTGTTTCCAAGTCGTGGCCTATGGTTCGGAGCTAAATCATAGGCCTACAACGGCCTACAGAGGCGTGGAGCGAGCTATCACGCGGTGAGCGCTGTCCCATGTAGACGGCGTCCATGGTGAATCAACTCCCCCTTTTTACCGTGTGTGTGACACCTCTTCGACGACGTGTCACGGTAAGGGGAGCTCGTCAGTAAACCTGCTACGACAAGACGTGCGTCTACGTCCCGACAAGGGGACATGGCAACACATACCCCTGCATTTTATACGTTAGGTATTCCACTGTACCATATATTGTTTCAGCCAGTGTGGTACCCCCTTGCATGTATAAAAGAGACTCATGGTTGTGTAGTAAGGGGGGTCGACTCCTCGATCTCCTAGACCCTAGCATTTTGAGCACACTCATTGGCTAGGCTAGCCCTCAACAAGGAGAGTTCATCATTGTAAACAACAGGACGTAGGGTTTTACGCTTCACAATGGCCCAAACCTGGAAGAGTGTTTCCTAACCTCCCTAGAAAAAGAGTGTTCCTTATCTATTAATATCATCAGTTTGCACCAGCTGTACCGACAAATTAACAACTTCTCTATTAATATCATCAAGTTGTTACTTATCTCCTTAAGAATGGAAGAGTGTTCCTTAACCACCTTAGAAAAAGATTCATTTTGTTAAAATTGAGCGTGCCTAAAATGTTTACATGATTTTTCAATCTCTTACAACCTCTTATCATAAGAATTATCATTACCATAAGCATTTGCAGAATTACCAGGCTACGCTCTAGGATTATTATCGAAGTTTCCCCTATAATCATTGTTGTTGAAGTTACTTCTAGAGATAAAATTAACATCAACAAGATCTTTATTTTGCCTAATCAGAGATCTTGTGTTTCCACCAGAGTGCAAAAACTCGTCGTTGAAGACGTTTGTACCAACGTCCCTTGTCTGTGTACCGACGTCTCGATAGCCATATACCTTTGGATAAGGCATCGAAAGATAAAGACGCCCCCATACCGCCTGCCCCCCCCCCCCCCCCCCCCCCGTGAAACTGTCGCACCACCTTCGATCCAACAACAACAAGCTAAACTTGACACCTCCGCCAGAGCCACCGTGCAACACCTGCCGGGAGCAGGCATGACTTGAGGTCCCCGCATAAAACGTCGTGCATAGCATCCACCGGCGGCTTCACCTATCGGCGACATGGATTGCTCGACCTCTTTGGAAGAGACACATGTGTCACCTGCCGAGCCGCATCGTACCCGATCTGTTGATGGAGGGGACGTCCCATACCGCCGCCAACCTCGAAAAGGTCGTCACCACCTCAAGATCTAGTCTTCGAGACGCCCATACGTCCACGGAATCCGCGTCGAAGTAGAAGGGCCACTGCCCTGATTCCGGGCTCTATAGAGAGAACCCATCGCCATGCTAACCGATGTCATCGCCCATACAATGGCAATCGCCGCTGCGACCGTCAGATATGGGCACAAGGGCCCGATTCCCTCGCGCGTCGCGACCGTCAGATCGGGCACAAGGGCCCGATTCCCTCACGCGCCGCCACTTTGTCAACCGCGTTGGACCTTCTGTCACGTCACAGCCAGCCATGCTCCACAAGCCCGCCGTCCCGAGGAACCGAGCCACCACGTCGTTGGCACCGTTGCCGGGCCAGCGTGCCTACTCAACCACGCCCACCAGCCACCACCGAAGATCTTGGGACCGCCGCCCCGACGTCCGAGCTCCGCTATCTGCGCCCGCCGTCCAGGGTCGACGGACGCCCATCAGGCCGGAGGCCTCCCGTCACGCGAGAAGACAGGAGGCGAGGACCCGCCGGTTGTCGTCCATCACGCGAGGCTTCACCCGACAGCTTCCTCTAGCGGGGGCAGATGACTAGATCGGAAGCGATATGGGGACGACGGCAGCTAGGATTTCCCAGTTTAAATATTTTTGTAATACAACACATTTATAGATCGATCAATATTTGGGCTCACCTTTGTGTAAAGTATATGCTTGCACGCTGCGTATCGAGAGTTGGCTCAACGAGACTCCAAACTTTCTGCTCAGCAGCCTATTCCCCGATTGTACGGGGAATGTTGTAGTTGAATAAAGCTCTCTTCCAAAAAGGCCATGAAATCGAAACCAACGGTCGAGATACAGGTTAAAAAAAAGAGACCAACGGTTGGGATAATGCGCACGGTTTCAGGTTTTCCAAACAAACGGTTGCACACTAGAATGTTCTGGGACATTCTTGTTCCCCCTAACTCGCCGCCTTCCCGCCGCTTCCACGCCGTTCTAGAGCTCCGGCGAACTCTCCCCTCCGCCTCTTATTACCCATACCGTCTCCGACCCCCCAGCAATTTCCGACGAGAAGAAGACACCAAGGCGAATATTCGAACCCACGAATCCCCCCCAATCACCATTGCCAGTTTCGTTGCAGTTAATCCGTAGCTCGCAGAAGCGGAAACCATGAATCCCGACAAGTTCACGCACAAGACCAATGAGGCGCTCGCGGCGGCGCACGAGATGGCGTCCGAGGCCGGCCACGCGCAGCTCACGCCGCTGCATCTCGCCGCGGCGCTCGCGGCGGACAGGTCGGGCATCCTCCGCCAGGCCATCGCCCACGCGTCCGGCGGCAACGACGCCGCGGCCGAGTCGTTCGAGCGCGTCGCATCCGCCGCGCTGAAGCGGCTGCCCTCGCAGTCCCCGCCGCCCGATACCGTCCCGGCCTCCACCTCGCTGGTCAAGGTCATCCGCCGCGCGCAGTCGGCGCAGAAGTCGCGCGGCGACTCGCACCTCGCCATCGACCAGCTGCTCACGGGCCTCCTCGAGGACCCGCAGATCTCCGACGCGCTCAAGGAGGCCGGCGTCTCCGCCGCGCGGGTGAAGGCCGAGGTCGAGAAGCTCCGTGGAGGCGACAACCGCCGCGTTGAGTCCGCGTCGGGGGACACCAACTTCCAGGCGCTCAAGACGTACGGCCGCGACCTTGTGGAGGTGGCGGGCAAGCTGGACCCGGTCATCGGCCGCGACGAGGAGATCCGGCGCGTGGTGCGGATCCTGTCGCGGCGCACCAAGAACAACCCCGTCCTCATCGGCGAGCCCGGCGTGGGCAAGACCGCCGTGGTGGAGGGGCTCGCGCAGCGCGTCGTGCGCGGCGACGTCCCCAGCAACCTCCTGGACGTGCGCCTGGTGGCGCTCGACATGGGCGCGCTCGTGGCCGGCGCCAAGTACCGCGGCGAGTTCGAGGAGCGGCTCAAGGCCGTGCTCAAGGAGGTGGAGGAGGCCGAGGGGAAGGTGATCCTGTTCATCGACGAGATACACCTGGTGCTCGGCGCCGGCAGGACGGAGGGTTCCATGGACGCCGCCAACCTGTTCAAGCCGATGCTGGCGAGGGGCCAGCTCAGGTGCATCGGCGCGACGACCCTCGAGGAGTACAGGAAGTACGTGGAGAAGGACGCGGCGTTCGAGAGGCGGTTCCAGCAGGTGTTCGTGGCGGAGCCCAGCGTCCCCGACACCGTCAGCATACTCAGAGGGCTCAAGGAGAAGTACGAGGGCCACCATGGCGTCAGGATTCAGGACCGCGCGCTCGTCGTTGCTGCGCAGCTCTCGTCGAGGTACATCATGGGTAAGTGTCGTGTTCTTGCCAAGCCAATTTTATGATTTCTGCACGGTAAATGCTGCACAGTTTTTACCTTGATCGCCGGTCTTAAATCGCTGTTCTGTTTTTTATTTTGCATACAGGTCGCCATTTGCCTGATAAAGCAATCGATTTGGTTGACGAGGCCTGCGCAAATGTGAGGGTGCAGCTTGACAGCCAGCCTGAGGAGATTGATAACCTTGAGAGGAAGAGGATCCAGTTGGAGGTCGAGCTCCATGCCCTCGAGAAGGAGAAGGACAAAGCTAGCAAAGCTCGGCTAGTTGATGTGAGTAACTGATGAATTGGTGATCTGTAGCTGCTTCGTTCTGGCAATGTGCAAAAACTGCACTGTACCTGCTCTGTTCTGACGATGTGCAAAAACTCCCAACTGTTTCAGGTCAGGAAAGAGTTGGATGATCTGAGGGACAAGCTGCAGCCGCTGCAGATGAAGTATCGCAAGGAGAAAGAGAGGATCGACGAGATCAGGAGCCTGAAGCAGCGCCGCGAGGAGCTGCAGTTCACTCTGCAGGAGGCCGAGCGCCGGATGGATTTGGCCCGCGTGGCTGATCTCAGATACGGTGCTCTGCAGGAGGTTGACGCTGCCATTGCTAAGCTGGAGAGTGAGACCGGCGAGAACTTGATGCTGACAGAGACCGTCGGCCCGGACCAGATTGCAGAGGTATGCTTGTACTAACAGTTTTATGGTGTTCTTCGCTTCAGGAATGAACGGTGCTGTATTGAGACAATCTCTTTGCACACGCAGGTGGTGAGCCGCTGGACTGGCATTCCGGTTACCAGGCTCGGGCAGAATGAGAAGGCGAGGCTGATTGGGCTGGATGATAGACTGCATCAGAGAGTGGTTGGACAGTACGAGGCCGTCAATGCAGTCGGAGAGGCTGTTCTACGGTCGAGGGCTGGTCTCGGACGGCCACAGCAGCCTACTGGCTCATTCCTCTTCCTTGGACCGACCGGCGTGGGTAAAACCGAGCTCGCCAAGGCTCTAGCCGAGCAGCTGTTTGATGACGAGAACCTGCTCGTCCGCATCGACATGTCTGAATACATGGAGCAGCATTCTGTTGCCCGGCTGATCGGCGCCCCACCCGGGTAAGTACTCAACGTAGTTCTGTATGCTCACTATGAACGTGAATCATATGGAATTTCTGAGTTGTGGCATTCTGAACTTGTTGTGAATTTGCAGTTATGTTGGACATGAGGAAGGAGGGCAGCTGACAGAGCAAGTGAGGAGGAGGCCATACAGTGTCATCCTGTTCGACGAGGTTGAGAAGGCGCATGTGGCGGTGTTCAACACTCTGCTCCAGGTCCTGGACGATGGGCGGCTGACCGACGGGCAAGGCAGGACGGTTGATTTCAGGAACACCGTGATCATCATGACCTCGAACCTTGGCGCGGAGCACCTCCTCGCGGGAATGGTGGGCAACTCCATGAAGGTTGCTCGTGATCTCGTCATGCAGGAGGTATGTAGTATGTACTATACTGAATTTGGTTGCACCTCTCTGTTTTTTTGTCCTGTATATCAATCAGTTCGCAATCTGATGCCTGATGCGAGTGCTAATGTTCACCTGCAGGTGAGGAGGCATTTCCGCCCGGAGCTGCTGAACCGTCTGGACGAGATCGTCATCTTCGACCCTCTCTCGCACGAGCAGCTGCGGAAGGTCGCCCGGCTTCAGATGAGAGATGTGGCGGCCCGTCTCGCGGAGAGGGGCGTCGCTCTGGCCGTCACCGACGCCGCCCTGGACGTCATCCTCTCACTCTCCTACGATCCGGTACGTGGAAGCATCGGTCAAATTCCGTTGATCTTCTGGTTTAGCTAGTTCGGACGAGGCTCTGACGCGGTGACATCTCAATATGCGGCAACAGGTGTACGGCGCTCGGCCGATCCGGAGATGGATCGAGAAGAGGATAGTGACGGAGCTCTCCAAGATGCTGATCCGCGAGGAGATTGACGAGAACTCCACGGTGTACGTAGACGCCGCGCCCGGCAAGGACGAGCTGACCTATGGCGTCGACAAGCACGGAGGGCTGGTGAACGCGCGCACGGGCCAGAAATCCGATATTCTGATCCAGGTTCCTAGCGGAGCTGCCGGGGGCGACGCGGCGCACGCCGTGAAGAAGATGAAGGTCATGCAGGACGGCGGGGACGTGGATGACATGGAGGAAGAGTAGATAGAAGCCGCATCGACTGATCTCTTTCTGTAGTTCCAAGCTCGCTGCAGCAGGCGAGCTGTGTTTTTGTTTTTGGACCGTGCTGATTTAGACTGTTCGCAATCGTATCTGTTGAATTAGGGGTGAACTGAATTGTAGACGAGGATGGAGTGAAATCAAGATTGTGATTATCTGCTCTACTAACCCCACTTTGGATTATCCTTGGCTCTAAACATGATTCCTCAAACCTTCTCTCCGCCTTAAAAAGTCAACTTTTTGAGTTTTCTTCAGCTAGCAGATCTCTTAAAACTTGATCCCCGTATTTTATATTTTTTTAGGCTATAAACAGAGTCTTAATCGGTGTTTAAAGGGGCACAATTGAGGTCCGGAGGCTGAATAAGCCAAGCCACGCATGATACCTCTCACAAGACCTAGAGTATGTTTAGCATTAGGAATTTCTATATTTTCGTGTTCTTTCTTTCTTAGTTTTTGCTCAGTTTTGCCTGATCCTTCTCACTTTCCCTCCTTCACTCGTTCGCGCCTCACAAGAGGACATGCCTTGTCGTCGGGTCACCGGTGTCGACGCGTGGTACCAACATGTAAGGCCACATGTGTTCGCATCGCCGGTGCTGACGCGTGGGACCTGACCCGACGTCGACGCGTGGTACCAACATGTAAGGCCACATGTGTTCGCATCGCCGGTGCTGACGCATGGGACCGACGTGCATACGAATCGCGTGAGACCGACATTTGACCGCATGCATTGCTGATTTCGCGTGGCCGGTTGATCCTCACAGTCTGGAGCTGACATGTGGGATCCACATGCATGCAAAATAGAATCAGTGTCGCTTGTTGTTTCCACATAGGCACTACTCGCGGTTTCACACAGAGAGTTGTGTCGCCGTGCGCATTGATGATATAAATTCATGTAATATATAATCACGTTAATATAAATTCAACTTCACGCATATTAATATATACTCTTGATATATAGGGAACACGAACATTAAATACATAGATATTTCCCTAGATATTAATATTATGGCTTATGGTAGCGCCCTTACAAACAACCTAGCCTAGCATATTGGACAACACCGAACACCACCTGGCCACTCCGGGTGCTTGTTCACTCCTCGTCCTCGGTGTTGCAGGGGAGAATGTACATGCCGTCGACGATGGGGAAGATGTTGTCGAAGTTGGTGAATATGTTGTTGGTGGTGAAGGCGATGACTCACACCAGAAGACTTTGCAAGGAGGAAGTAGGCGTCGTAGCGGTTGGTGAAGCGAGCAGTGAGGCCAATCACAAGGCCGTTGGCACGAACCTCCTCCACATGGAACATCACCGGAGAGCTAGGTGGGAGGTGACGGTAGTCCGGGTTAGTTCTAATTAAATCATAAAAAATGCATCAAAGTCATATAAAAATATTATAAACAGAGGTGAATGTTGCATGAATACTTCATTAATTATCGATACGTTGAAGATGTATCAGTCCCCGAGTAGGTAAATGATAAAAACAATTTTTTTGATGTGACATGCTACCTAACATGTGCATGTATGATCATTGAGAAATGCTGAATTAATAAACATCAACACGGTAATACTTATAAACATAGGTAACATAATCATCAAGTTTCAAAATATACGATCCTTAAAGAATGTTCACCCCTGTTCATTTTATCATATTAGAATGGCATGACCCTGTCGTCACCACATGGAACATATAAAAGCCGTTGTGCTATCCGCCATCCTGAGTCACCTGCGAGCGCAAAGCTTCGTCAACCACACGATTTCTTACTGTTGACTGATTTTTGGCTGCTGGCGGGTGGTCAGCCGTTGGTCGTTTTTCACGTTCAGTGTTGTTTCACCGATGGATGACAGGTGGGGCTTGTTAAGTGTGGGGTCTAGAGGAATGGATGGTTTTGCTTCAGTTTTGAGTGAGCGAGGTGGTTACAGCTGTGAAACGATAGGATAGAAACGTGGGGTGGATGTGAAAAGCACCAATCCTCTTCCGTCCTCGAGCCCCGCGCCGCTCCTCCTCATGGCCATGGGCGCAGCAGCGGCGGCACCGCTCCTCCTCATCGCCATGGCCGCATCCTCCTCCGTGCCTCCTCTGCAAGCGCTCCCTGCTGGCGCTTGCTCGTTCTCCAGGTGCTGCAGTTAGAACAAGTGAGCTCTCCTCTCCTTTTGTCTCTTCCACTCCTCTCTCTTCCTCACAGCCCCTCCTCATCCTTCTCCAATCTCTCCAATTCGGAGTTTCAGACAACGTGGCGAGAGGGCTCGCACAAGCTAGACAGGCCGCGGACAACGGCGTGTTGCATTGAGGACATCAGTGACACCCGGAGGAATTCGTCGTGGTCGAGCCCCCACCCGAACGGCTACCTGCAGAGGAGAGGTCGAGGACAGCTCCCAGTTCGTGGTGGAGACACCAGCACAGGTGAGCTATTTCTTCCTCCTTTCCACATATTTTGACCTGAGCTCATCCCTCTAATTAATTTCTTCCTATTTTTTTCTTATGCAGATAAGGTTTGGGTGGGGGTTGATTCCTACCCAGATGGCGGCAACCCTCCCTCCGCAACCTTGCCTGCCGAGCGCACCGAGCTGTTTTGCTGTACGAAGAGCTCTCTTTTTCAATGTGCCATGGTATCCCACTCCAGGCTAACTCCAAACTTCTGCCCCCATCATTTTCCATGGTGTATAAGAAAATCACAGGGGAGAGGCTCTCGGAGAGGGGGTTTGATTTTATTTTCTGGTTTTGCAACACAATGCAACGAATTTCTCCTGCAGGTCTGGCTTCATTCCTCCATTTACCATATGTAAATTTTGGTCTTCAATTTGTTTGATTTCCTATGAGTGGCCAGAGATTACTGTGATGCTATGTAAGCCTAGAGTGTAGAGTGAATCAGATATGTGCTAGGTGCGGCTCATTACCTTAGTTCATTGTTGTGTAGATGCAATACTATTTTTTTCGTGTGCTTAATGTTTGCCATTATTTTTCATTTTTGCTCATTCTGATCTAACCAAACTGACCTCATGAATTTGAGGCTCTCGTGCATGTCAGGTTTGGACATGTCCTTATTTATTATTAAAGAGATCAACAACATGTTATCATACTTGGTTTCTTGTGAGCAACACTTCAGTTTAGATTGACATATAGTCTTTGCTATATAGCATTTTGCCTACATCTATTGCCTATTTCACATAGATAGATGGTTTGCTTTGGATAGGGATTAGATAAGGCCTATGAGTCCTAAGTAAGCGTGATAAGCAAGCCCTGCACTTGTATTTACTATTAAGTGCCAACTGAATTTCTGTTAATGGCATTTCAGAGATAATACAATCAATCCAACTGTTAACTTTAGTGGGCTTTTTGGATGGACCAATCTGAAGATGCTGGCTAGCTCGCATCGCCATCATATAGTCTAGAAGCAAGGGCAAGGATTATAGGGAAAATAAAGGTACAATGCTCCCAATATATTTTACTGTTTTGGCAAAGTTTTGGTGCTTGCGCAAGAAAATAACACCATCATTGTACCTACCGCTCATTTGTTTTCAGGCAATTCACCATCAGGAGGAAATGCCAACTAATTGTACCTCCTCTGTTACAGAGGTAAAATTACTACTTTTCGAAAGCTTTTTTTGTTGTTGCATGTTCCCCTTTCTTAATCTTCTGTTTGTTCATATGTACACAATTACACAATGAATCTCACCATTCTATCGCTTCCTGAAAATTTATGCTCACATAGTTTCGTTTCTGATATGGGTGATACTTCTCTTGCCCTGATTGGGTGAGCATATATCATGGCACATTGTAGGCTTATTTTCTTTTTGCTTCGTTCATGCACTAATGCATTAATCTTTTTGTTATGACCTTATTATTTAGTCTAGAGCTATGAATGAGAACCATGACTTTAGTGTTCGGGTGAGTACCATTCAGAGACTGAAGAACCCTTGGCATCTTATCTAAATTCTTTAAGCCTGTCTATTATGTATGCCCAGTTAAGTACGCTATACCAGTAACTCAATTAGCCCTTCTGACCATTGACTGTTTGAACTGTTGTAGTAGGACTGAGACTTTCAAAGTTACTAGGTATGTGGAAATGTTGTTTTGGCTTCAGGTTGCTGCACGGTGCAACAACAGGGGAGAGGAAGGAGGCTGGCGACAGTGGGAAAGGGCTGACTGGGCCTTGTTCATAGGTTGGCCATTGGATTTGCATACTCATGTGTAACCAGTGTAGCAGAAAATTGAAAAGTAGATGAACCTAAACTTTTGGACATTAACTTAGTTAAGAGAAAAACAGTCAACAATACCGTAGAACTATTGTTCTATGGTTTCGGCTCAAAAACAAAAAACAAAAACAGTCAATAACTATGTTAGGTTTATCTATATTCTCTACTGTTTTCACATCAAGATTTATTGTTTAAAGCCAAAGGAAATTGCAGCAAGAACATAAAGATAATTTAGCTGAGATAGGACCATTCTAAATCAATATGAAGCGTGTTAGCGAGGGCAGATAAGCAGGTAGTGTTTAGTTCTGGGCTTCTGGCCGATGTCAAGGGTTAGGTAAGGGTTACCTTTATGTCCTTGCCGAAAAAAGGTACCCTGAGCTCACACGTGCATTGATAGGTCTATGCACATGGATTTTTATGTTGTGGGTGCACATCTATATATTTTGGTGGTGAGGGCAGTGACATCTGAGAGGGAGGTCCACAGGAAACAAACTGCTGCTACATAGGCTTCGATTCTGCTCTACTCTTCATTTTAAACCTCCGAAGGTTGAAGGTAAACAATGAAATTTTTCTTGGCCTATTTGGCTATTTTTGTGCTCATGAATCGTGAATGGCGCTTTTTACCAAATCAAATGAGCCTGCGTATCATGTTTTTTTTTCCAACAAAGCCTCCTATATCCAATAGTTGCGCGAATAAGAGAATGATACAAGTATGAAGCTTTACAGATCTGTTCAGGAGAGTACCTTTTCTTGTATGCACTTTTCTTTTACTTTTGCTTGCTCCTTTTGTTATTTGAAACTGGTAGTGAATATATAGAGAAATTCAGATGAGACAATTCTTCTGATTTGTATATCTATCTCAGCCCTTGCTTGAAAACCTAAAAATTGACTTGCATCCTTATCAGACTACACTTTCTCCTCCTTATTCCATAGAACAAAGTGATTGAAATTGGATATAGAACAGGTCAAACTATTGCAGTTCATATATAGCCTAGGGTAATTAGAATATTACCATTCCTAATGGAAATGACTAATAGGTTAATTCATCTAAACCCACATTTAAGACAACATGGATGATATTTGGTATTCATAATCTGCATGTCTTACAGATTTGCTTAAAATATTCAAAGTGCATAGTACCTAGGAGTTGGTGTCTTCTTGTATCTTCATGTGCTCATATCAATTGGCTTCTGTCAATTTTCAGGTACCTAATATGGCTAAATAAATAATGAAAATGTATGTCTTCCTAGCCTGCTAGATCCGACAGTTGCGCAAATAAGCGAAGAATATTTGTTTTCAAAGCCTTCGTTACGAGTGAAATGTAGCAACGGAAGTAAGGATTCATGCTTTCTTCTATTCGGATTCAATCTCTACTTGGACAATCTTGATATCCTTCTCATCATTTATATTTGTCTCCTGGGATATTTATAAAGAAGGTATACAAAATATCCTAATATTAAACAGACCTACAGTTGAATTTTTCTATTGCATTTTCTATATCTTATTCTTTTGCAGGAATGCATCCATAATCTTGGTATATAATTTCTTTGGATGGTTCAGAATCTTCAGATGGCATGAGTGAGACATAATTGGTAGTATTCGCCATTCGGATATTTTTCACGGTTACAGGTTAGGAAATTTTGGTTCTACTGCTAGAGCATACTTTATCTATCCATTTCATCAATCCATGTTGATATGTGATCGGGTTATTGTGTGATGCTGTTAGCTGTTGGTATGGTGCCTGCTTACATTTGTTCATAAGTAGACTCTTTGACTGTTGTTTGTGTGAGAGACATATAGCAAGCACAAGAAAAATCTGCTGATGAATCCTTAGCTAGCTTTTGATATTTTAGTCTCTGGCCTTGTTCACACATATACTGGCCAACCGTCTTGCAAAATTAGATGGTCCTTGTGCCGGATAGTTTCAGCTTTCAGCTATGCTAGCAAATGTTCAGCTGGTGCATGCAGTACTTTGCCAGATTATCGCAGATAAACTGAAAGCATTGAAAATGTGTAGTTCCAGAATTATGGCACTAGAAATAAGCCAATTCTTTTTGCCAAAAGATGCTAGGTTTTTATAGACCTTCATTATTATATGCTTTGGCCTTTGCTGCATTCTTGCTTTCAGGTTGTTTCATTGTTTTTCCATGTTGGCTTTAGGATGCCCAGTGTAATCCAGTTCATATGTACACCGTGTATGGTTTATTTGTTCTATCTGCCAGTGGCGGAGCGTAACAAGCAACAAAGGGTGGGGAGGTGCAATTTCAAATACAAAGCAAAATGTGCACAAAAATAGATGCGGCTCACAATGTCGTAACATAGACTGGAACATTATATACTACTACATGGTAACACCAACATACCTGGTATAGTGGATAATTACTACTACTATCCAGTGCTCCATAGCCACAACTATAGAATACACCGAGTTGGCCAAAAGTGTTCCATAGCCACAACTGTGTAACACACCAGACTGACTGAAAAACGCCTACAACCAATGACTACAGATATGCTCTCCGGGACCATGGTTTGCTGTTTAATCAGTGTTACCTGAGCCAAAAATTCAAATAACATTGTCACCTATTTTCTGAATCAGAAAATAGTTGACTGTTTGAAACTACTGAAAAAAACATTAGGCCAAAAAGCATGAATGAATGATGGATCTGAAACTGTACTTCATTGCTAATGTACATAGCACAAAAATCATGGATGCTTAGTGTAAGAGCACATTTCTCCATGTGTGGTTTTGGTAATTGATGACACCCCTATGGACTAATGGTTGCCTTGAGTTATATTCGAAGGATTTGTCCATAGACACTTCTTGAAGTCCGTCTGTTGGGTTTCAAGGAGTTTATATTGTGACCAAGGTGGTGTTCAATGTTTATCCAAAGATTGGTCATGTGAGAGTTGAGCTTATTGCAAGCATGTCTTGAAGAAGAAGATTGTGTGGGCATTCATGTTTACCTTCAAGACATCATCTTTATGAAAAGAGAAGATAAGATACAAGGTTGATCAGGACTAAGTCAAAAAGTGAATCAAGTTGATCAACACACAAAGTGTACAAGATATACCGAGAGGGATTAAGGGATCCCATGGTATGGTAAGCATTGTCCATTACGCTTTGTGTACTAACCCATGGTCTACGTGAGTGTTCTTTGTAGGGTTAGGTATTTTTCCATGGGATTGCATCAAGAGGAAGATCCCATACAACCCATGGAAGATGACATCAAGTGGTGATCATCATCAAGGTTGCGGTGTGCAAGTTCAAGTGAAGCATCACAGAGAGATCTTGCTTGAAGCTTGCTGTCCATTGTGGTGACAATGAACTTGTGAAGATGTGCTGCAGAGTGGCTCACCCATAGTGGAGTATGGGGGAACAATCAACTAGTCTTCATCAAGCCGGCGCAATCAAGAAAGGTAGTCCATCTTGAGGAAGTCAAGATCGTCATCATCTAGCTCAAGTGGACTATGCGCAAGGCAAAGGTTTGACCTTGATAGGGTTTTCTATTTTACCGGTCTCATGGTGGTAGTTGGGAGACCGGGTTATAGGATCGATAGCCGTACTATCAAGGGGGGCTCTCAAGTGAGTAGCTTGATCGTATCATTCGTTGAGAGCTTAAACCATTGCATTCTTGGCATCATCATCTTTCTTGGTTCTTGGTTGGCTTTTTTCTATGTGGGTTCTTGAGCTTATGGTCAGCCTCATGACAAGCTCAAGTTCATCGAAAACGGAGTCCATATGCATCTTCTATGATGTTTTCGATGTTGGAGTTTTTGCCGGTTCTTCATTCATAGAGGTTTCACATCTCTATATCATTGGCATTTTTATACTGCCTCTTGTCATCCTGAATCCAACAAGCTTAAGTTTGCCCAATTCGGAGCTCACATGCGAACGTTATGGCAGTTCTGGTTTTACTGGTTCCATCTGTCTGCTCTGGTTCTTTGTTAACCCCTCGAGGGCGGTAGTACCCCTGGCCACAGCGGTAGTACCGCTGGACTCAGCGGTAGTACCGCTGGGGGGTTCCGGCTCCTTGCGCAGGGCATCAGACACTGCTTTGCCTGGTGTCTGGTGACCAGCGCCACCCGAGCAGTAGTAGGGGCGGCAGTACTAAGCGGTACTACCGCTGGCCCTTCTACTACTGTGTTTTGCGTGTGGGCGGTACTACCGCTCCCATGGGCGGTACTACCGCTTGAGCGCGGGCTATGGGAGTAACAGTTGGATTTTCGTGTTTGGTGACCAGTGCCACCCGAGCGGTAGTAGGGGCGGTAGTACTAAGCGGTACTACCACTGCCCCTTCTACTACTGAGTTTTGCGTGTGGGCGGTACTACCGCTCCCATGGGCAGTACTATCGCTTGAGCGCAGGCTGTGGGGGTAACGGTTGGATTTTCTCCCACCTATAAAAGGGGGTCTTCTTCCCCAATGCTTCTTATCCTTTGAGCTCGAGTTTGCCCCCCATTGTTGACCTTCTTCGAGCTTGCTAACTCTCAATCCCTCCAATGATTCTTGATATTTCTTGAGGGAAAAGAGAGAGGAGATCTAGATCCACATTTCCACCAATCACTTTCTCCTCTATGTGAGGGGAACCCCTTGGATCTAGATCTTGGAGTTCTTCGTGTTCTTCTTCGTTCTTCCTCTCTTTTTCTTCCATAGCATTAGTTGTTGTGAAGGGATTTGGGAGAGAAGGACTTGGGCACTCCGTGTGCCCTTGCCATTGCATTTGGTGCATAGGTTTGAGTTCTCCACGGTGATACGTGGAAGTAAAGTTTGAGAAGCTTATTACTCTTGGTGTGTTTGAGCACCCTAGAGCTTGTTCCTCTTGGGTGCCTTGGCGTTCTAGACGGCTTGTGTTGCCTCGGAGCTCAATCATTGTGGTGCAAAGCTCCGGGCAAGCGTCGGGGTCTCCAATTAGGTTGTGGAGATTGCCCCGAGCATTTGAGGTCACCTCGTAGCCACAGTCCGTTGTGGTGAAGCTTCGTGGTGTCGTTGGGAGCCTCCAATTATGTTATGGAGATTGCCCCAACCTTGTTTGTACGGGTTCGGTGACCGCCCTCAAGGGTCCCTTAGTGGAATCACGGCATCTTGCATTGTGCGAGGGCGTGAGGAGATTACGGTGGTCCTAGTGGCTTCTTGGGGAGCACTGTGCCTCCACACCGCTCCGAACGGAGATTAGCATTCGCAAGGGTGTGAACTTCGGGATACATCGTCGTCTCCGCGTGCCTCGGTTATATCTTACCTGAGCCCTTTACTTATGCACTTTACTTTGTGATAGCCATATTGTTTCTTGTTATATATCTTGCTATCACTTAGTTGTCTATCTTGCTTAGCATAAGTTGTTGGTGCACATAGGTGAGCCTAGTTGTTTTAGGTTTTGTGCTTGACTAATTAAACGATAGTTTTATTCCGCATTTGTTCAAGCCTAAACCGTAATTATTTTAAAGCGCCTATTCACCCCCCCTCTAGGCGACATCCACGTCCTTTCACTTAGGCTGTCAAAGTTTGGCACAATACATGGCTGAAGCAGATAGTAACTTCAACAAGTACATGACAATGAAAACTTTATGCAAGTCTATGAAGAACATCACTGAATCATTTTTCTTTAATTAACCGAAACATACCTTGCTCTTACAGCAGTCTTGCTCCTTCGGTGCTTCAACAACAGTTCGCCAATTAGCTTATCACCCGGCGGCATCAGCACTGGTCCGCAGCACGGCAGCCGGCGGCACGAGCGGAGAAGGCAGCGAGAGAAGGAGAAGTGGTAGCAGCCAGTAGCCAACACCAGCAGACACCCGGCACTCGGCGTGGCAGCCTGGAGGGCCCTCGCTGCGGAAGACAGCGAGAGTTGGCAAGGCCGACGGCCAGCGGTTGGCAGCAGTGAGAAGCGAGTGAGAAAAACATGGTTGATTTGAGGAAAGGAGGAGAACGGATAAGGCATGGTCGATTTAGGGAAAAGGGGGGAGGGGGATCGTGGGCTCGTGGCAGCCTTTGGTCTCGAACTCTCCGTAAGGCTACACCAGTGCTGTCTGGTGCATGTTTTGTTAGGTTGCCTTTTTTTGCAGAGCAAGTGCACGCGTTCATTGAAATGTCAAAGCACGTACAATACAAACACACACACGCACCAGAACACCCTAAAAGCATAACTCACATGGAGCTTTACACAAAGGCCCCCATAAAAAATAAAAATACAACAAAGCCCTTGGAGGTCTGAGAACACCAGCGCTCACCAATGCCCGCCAATGCCGCTGAAGAAACCACCGGAGAGTCCCGTCGTAGAATGGATGAGCACCTTTGCAGCAACCGCCTTTGCGGTCCTCAAGTGTGATCCGCCGCAGAACGATGGAGACCTTCCAATGTGGCTTGTCAGCTGGAGTAGAGCTCCGGACTCATCCATCCCCAAATCCGCTACTAGCCGACTCCGGCCAGAGGCATCATCGGATCTGCTGCCTTCTCCCGCAAACCCAGCACCAAAACAGCTGCCTTCTGAGAACAGCCGCCGTCGTCGACGAGGACGACGCCCGCCGGCCACCTCATGTACAAGACCTCACTAACTCCGCATCGATGCCGAAGGGCGCGTCGCGTGACGGAGCCGGAGGACCAAAAGCCAAAAGCCAAATGAGGTTACCTTTGGTATGCCAATTAGTCCAGCTGTATGTTTATTATTAAGTTATAATTAAGGGAGATTGAGGAGGAGTGCCTCTTTTTTTATATATAAAATGGATTAGCCAATAACAAACCATTAGCAAGGAAGTGTAACATGGGATAGGTGTTGAGAAACGAGATAATGACAGTAAAATGCTACTTTCCAGTGATTTATTGTGGTCCGTTGCATAGTGTCTTTGTTTTCTAACCTTTTCAGTTTTGTTGGGACAATGATGATGCTCTTTCTTAGGAAGTTACTTATTAGATGAAAAAATAGTCACCTTATAAAGTTCTTCCACCAAATATTTTTGTGTGTGCAACTACGATCGATTTTCCTATTCATTTATTGTGCAATTTTATTCTGCAGAAACGGCATGGAAGACATGAAAATTAAAGAAGTTATCTATGAAGACGGTGAAAGACTATATGTTTTAGTTAGCAGAAGTTGGGTGATCAAAGCAATCTACATGATGCGTCTCTATCTATGTAGCTTTGCTTACCAGAAGCTGGGTGATCAAAGCAATCTACATGTTGCATCTTTGTCTATGTAGCTTTGCCTACCGCGTGCGCCACACTCGTTGGGCCGCCCGATTTTTTACTGTTGCTCCGCTTTTGACTGCTGGCTGTCGGTGAGCCGTTGGTTTTTTTTTCACATATGTGACTGCTTGAGGAGTCGATGACAGGTGGGCTCTTTCTCTGTGGGGTCAAGGAAATCAGATGTCGTTTTCCTTTCTCAGCATGCATATGGATTTGGAGGAGCGATGAAAACCTAGCGATTCATCACGGTGGAAAGCATTCCCTCCCTTCCTCCTCATCCTCCGCCGCCACAACCTCTCCTCCCGTGCTCTCCCCTTCCTCTCCCTTCATCTCCACCAGACCAGACCCTCGATCTTCCTGTGTGGTCACCCTTCTGTGACCTCGTCCTCCGGCGAGCTCTACCCCTCATCCAACCCACTCTAGGATCTGACCGACCGGGCAGGACGAAGAGGGCTGGCCTATCCGCATGTGTGCTGCCATAGTCAGGCCATGAGGAAAGGCGAGGATGCAATGGCCGTTGGAGAAGCACGCAGTGCAAGGGGAGGAGGTGATGTAAGAGGGCAGCAGCGATCTCAACAGGTCAGGGTTCCTCGGTCCTCGGTCCTCACTAGGTCACCTACCTCCTCCCCTCTCAAAGCCTCCTACCCAGCAGCAAGCAGTAATAGTTGGACAGCACGAAAGAAATAGCAGCGGCTCGACGGGAGTAAGCCAGCAGCAGCTCGCCGAGTTAGGTCCTCGCCTTCCTCTTAGTCTGCAGCAACTCCCACTCACCATCGTCCCTATCTCATATAAATTTCCATCTAATGGCAACTTTATCTCTGTTGTTGTGTATTTTAGTGGTTTGGACATGGATTTGAGGGAGGACAAGCCTCACAGGAAGGCAATTTGATGGAGGGAGGCATCCATGACCTGAAGTATGGATTCAATGCACACTACCGATTTGATGAAATGCAGGTACAAGTGTTCTCATTATGCTTTGGTTCTCCAGTCTCTTTTTTGTTGCAGAACTTGATATTTTTAAATTTGTGGTCATACCAGGCAACATAAGGTCTTTAGTGTGTGCATGATTTCATCTTAAGTTTCTCGTAATCAGTATACAGTTGAGCACAAGTACAGTCTTGCTGAAGTTGTGCATTATCTCATCTTAAGTTTCTCGTAATCAGTATTCAGTTGAGAACAAGTACAGTCTTGCTAAAGTTAAAAAGATAAAAAGATAAAATTACCCTCCTACAGATCATTACCACTTGTTTTTCCTCCTTTTGCCTCACTTTTGGATTAGTTCGTGCGACTGAATGTGAGTAAAAATGTAGCTGAAGATCAACTGGCAATTGAAGATCAATTGGCAACTGAAGCTCTCAAATACATGAAAGGAACTCACAACAAGATTCTGCAAGACCTAAACTACGACAAATTACAGCTGGTTGAGCAAAAATGTAGCTCTTTGGAGCATCAGAACAAAGAGAAAACGGAATAATAGACTATTTTAGCAACAGCTGGTGCCGTAGCCTCGGTGGAGATCGCATGACAACGAAGGAACTCCACCGTATAATAAATACCAACTTCACAGCGGGATCAACATTCAAAGACAATGATCTGAATCATATTTTATCACATGTAAAATATGTTCCTGGCCGTCTTAGTGATACAACTACACAATCAGAGTGTGAACTTCAGCAGACAAACAAGTATTACTGAAACCTCGACAATGATATCGAAGGAATTTCTGTTCTGGGCAATGAAAACCACCAACCATAGCCACTATGAAGAGTTCAACAATGGGCCTGTCTGCTGTTCATTGCTTCATACCACCTATATAATGCATCTCTTTCTATCTATTTTCCTTGCGTATCACATTGTAACTAAGCATCTATGTACGAGTAGTAAAGACTTGGGTGTCTGAATATTCTCTCAATACTTGGTCCCTCTCGCCCTTTGCGCCATTGGCGCAACGGGTCATCTAGTAAATACAAATGCCAAGCACCACGGTGTCAAGTCAGGCAATTGAATCGTACTTCTTAATTCGCTTCAGCTTTTTATTACTTATGCAATATATGAGCATGAACCATGAATATAGCATAAATGTGGAATAGAATTTGATGATAGGTCTCAAAGGGATAAAAATGGAGAAGAAAATCTCGCATCAACTAGACGTATCAACGGGCTATGGAGATGCCCATCAATAGATATCAATGCGAGGTGTAGGGATTGCCATGCAACGGATGCACTAGAGCTATATACTATAACACTAATCCTCCTAGAATTGGAGAGCCCACAATCAATTGAGGTCTCCAATTGACATTGGGACATTCGATTTTGACCGGGTCAACAATTTATCAAATGTCTCTCTTTTAATTCTTTTATACTCCTCTATAACACTATGCTCCTTAGATTTAAAGAGTCCACATTTAATTGAGGTTTTCAACTCCAATCAAAATTTGGTCACCCGATTTTGACCGGGTCAACATTTTGTCAAAGCTCTCTCATTCAATTCTTTAAACAATACACTGCGCTTCCTAATAGATTTGGTTTACGATTTTGATCGGACCAACAGTTTTCCAAATCAATCAACAGCAACCGGCCTATAAAAACTATATCAATCACACGCATGCATGCAGCCATCGACGTATAAATTTTTCCACATATATAAGTTTGGCTAGCATATAATACAGAATCACACCACGAAATGCCCATCAAATCACCGAATTATAAATAAAAATAAAGCACACTCTATTATCTCCCCCACCCGTGAAACTAAATATTCCGTTAGTTCCAAAATATAAGGGGTGTTAGTTTTTTGGAATGTCAAAATTTTCAACTTTGATCAAGTTGAGAGCAAAAATATGAACATCCACAATATTAAACAAAAAATTAAAAATCATTTAATGATGAATCTAATCATGGCAATTTGATATTATAGATTTTGATATATCTATCTATAAATTTGATCAAACTTAAAAGGTTTGACTTTTCAAAAAAGTAATACACATCTTATTTTGAAACAATGATTAGGTTTTCTTTAACCTAACGACGCAGCAAAGCGCGCCCAATCCTTCTAGTAAGTATATGAAAGCTCAAATGAATCTAAGTGGGTGTGCATCCAACTTGCTTGCTTATGAAGACCTCGGGCATTTGAGCAAGGCCGTCATTAGAATATACAAGTCAAGTTCTATAATTAAAAATTCCCACTAGCATATGAAAGTGATAAAACAAGAGACTCTCTATATGAAGAACATGGTGCCATTTTGAGGCACAAGTATGGAAATGAAAGTAGTAGCACTGTCTTTTCTCTCATTTATTAATTTTTCTTTTTTTTTCTTTTTCTTTCTTTCTTTTTTTTCCTTTTTCTTTCTTTCTTTCTTTCTTTCTTTCTTTCTTTTATTTTTCATCCGGAGTCTCATCCCGACTTGTGGGGGAATCATTGTCTCCATCATCCTTTCCTCACTGATATAATGGCCTAATAATGATGACCATCACACTTTTATTTACTTACAACTTAACATGAAAACTATAATATGACTCTATATGAATGCCTCTTGCAGTGTACCAGGATGTGCAATGATCAAACGTAACACGTATTAAAAATGATGAACGGTGGCTTTGCCACAAATACTATGTTAGCTTATATGATCATGCAAAGCAATATGACAAATGAAAGTACTAGTCATATGATGTAATAGTGGAAGTTGCATGGCAATATTGTTGGGGAACGTTGCATGGGAAACAAAAAATTTCCTACGCTTCACCAAGATCAATCTAGGAGATGAGCATCTACGAGAGGAGAGATTGGATCTACATACCCTTGTAGATCGCTAAGCGGGAAGTGTTAAGAAACGCGGTTGATGTAGTCGAACGTCTTCGCGATCCAACTCGCAATCCGTCCCGCGATCCAATCACGATCTAGTGCCGAACGAACGGCACCTCCGCGTTCAGCACACGTACAGCTCGATGACGTTCTCTGTCTTCCTGATTCACCAAGCAAGGACGGAGACGTAGATGAGTTCTCCGGCAGCACGACGACATGGTGGCGGTGGTGGTGGAGCTGATCCGGCAGGGCTTCGCCGAGCACTACCGAATCAATCTAGAGGAGAAACGATCTATGAGGGAGGGAGAGGCTGTGCCGTGATTTAAAAAGGCTGCATCCCTCTCTCCCCTCACACACATATATATAGGGGGAGAGGAGGAGGGGGACGGCGCCTTACGGTTCCCACCCCTAGGGGGTGGCAGCCTAGATGGTGCTGGCGGCCAAGGGGGGTGCCTTGGCCCCCAAGGCAAGTGGTGCGGCCCCCCCTCTTGGGCCAACCCTAGCCCTAGCCGCATGGGCCTTGGGTGGGAGGGGCGGCCAGCCCACCAGGGGCTGGTGCGCCCCCTCTCACAGCCCATGGGGCCCTCCGGGGCAGGTGGACCCCCGGAACACTTCCGGCATCTCCGTCATAAAACCAGTAGGTCCTGGAACTTTTCCGGAACTCGAATACCAACTTCCTATATATCAATCTTTACCTCCGGACCATTCTGGAACTCCTCGTGACGTCCGTAATCTCATCCGGGACTCCGAACAACTTTCGGTCACGAACATATATAACTCAACAATACTTAATCGTCACCGAACGTTAAGTGTGCAGACCCTGCGGGTTCGAGAACTATGCAGACATGACCGAGACACCTCTACGGTCAATAACCAATAGCGGGACCTGGATGCCCATATTGGTTCCAATATATTCTATGAAGATCTTTATCGGTCGAACCTCGATGTCAAGGATTCAGTCAATCCCGTATGCAGTTCCCTTTGTTCATCGGTATGTTACTTGCCCGAGATTCGATCGTTGGTATCCCCATACCTAGTTCATTCTCGTTACCGGCAAGTCTCTTTACTCGTTCTGTAATACAAGATCCTGTGGCTAACTCTTTAGTCACTTTGCTTACAAGCTCAATATGATGTTGTATTACCGAGTGGGCCCTGAGATACCTCTCTGTCACACGGAGTAACAAATCCCAGTCTTGATCCACGCCAACCCAACAGACACCCTCGGAGATACCTGTAGAGCACCTTTATAGTCACCCAGTTACGTTGCGACGTTTGATACACACAAGGTACTCCTCCGGTGTCAGTGAGTTGCATGATCTCATGGTCATAGGAATAGATACTTGACATGCAGAAAACAATAGAAATAAACTTGAAATGATCATATGCTACGTTCATAGTTTGGGTCTTGTTCATCACATCATTCTCCTAATGATGTGATCCCGTTATCAAATGACAACTCATGTCCATGGCCAGGAAACCTTGACCATCTTTGATCGACGAGCTAGTCTATTAGAGGCTCACTAGGGACACAATGTTGTCTATGTACCCACACATGTATTTGAGTTTTCCAATTAATACAATTCTAGCATGCATAATAAACATTCATCATAAACAAGGAAATATGATAATAACTAGTTTATTATTGCCTCTAGGGCATATTTCCAACAGTCTCCCATTTGCACTAGTGTCAATAATCTAGCTCACATCACTATGTGATTTACATTGTAACGAAGCTAAGACCCATACAGTTCTGGTGTTTATCATGCTTTGCTCCTGGAAGAGGCTTAGTCAACGAGTCTGCGACATTCAGATCCGTGTGTACTTTGCAAATATTTATGTCCTCCTCTTTGATGTAATCGCGGATGGAATTGAAGCGTCGCTTTATGTGTCTGGTCCTCTTGTGAAACCTTGGTTCCTTGGCTAGAGCAATGGCACCAGTGTTGTCACAGAACAGAGTCATTGGGTCCAGTGCACTGGGCACAACTCCAAGATCTGTCATGAACTGCTTCATCCAGACACCTTCCTTTGCCGCCTCCGAGGCAGCTATGTACCCCGCTTCGCATGTAGAATCAGCTAGCACGTTTTGCTTGGAACTGCACCAGCTTACCACTCAACCGTTGAGAATAAATACGTATCCGGTTTGAGACTTAGAGTCATCCGGATCAGTGTCAAAGCTTGCATCGACATAACCCTTTACGATGAGCTCTTGATCACCTCCATAAACGAGAAACATTTCCTTAGTCCTTTTCAGGTACTTAAGGATATTCTTGACCGCCTTCCAGTGTTCCACTCCTGGATCACTTTGAAACCTTCCGGCCATACTTATGGCAAGGCTGACATCTGGTCTTATGCACATCATTGCATACATGATAGAGCCTATGGCAGAAGCATAGGGGATGACACTCATCTTTTCTCTATCCTTTGCAGACTGGGCATTGAGTCTTACTCAACTTCACACCTTGTAATACAGGCAAGAACCCCTTCTTAGACTGATCCATTTTGAACTTCTTCAAAACTTTATCAAGGTATGTGCTCTATGAAAGTCCTATTAAGCGTCTTGATCTATCTCTATAGATCTTGATGCCTGATATGAAAGTAGCTTCTCCTAGGTCCTTCATTGAAAAACTCTTGTTCAAATATTCCTTCACGCTTTCCAAAAATTCTATATTGTTTCCAATCAGCAATCACTGGTGCAGCGACGTGCTATACAAACGGTTTTTAACCCCATTCCGCGACATACTTTGAAACTGTTGCCTTGCATGTGTGGGCGATAGGGGGGGTCCATCCCACACGACACGGCAAACCCGTCGGCGATGGTGGCCAATGAACGCAAACGTTTGCCAAAACTAAGTGTATGGGATGTCTGCATCTATCACAAACGAGGGTCACCGGATAATTATTTGAGATATGTGTATTTCCCATATTGTTCATCCTTGCAACTCGTGTGAGATCACACAACATCGCACACGCTATTCTGTGAAGCGCCGTTTACGATGTGCACCGAATCGCAAACAGTTCACGATTATAAAGCGTGTACGATAAGGAGACAATCACACACAGTTAGTTCCACTTTGACCGTCTGTGATATGATATAAGAGTGCATACGTTTATCATTGTAAAACCGTATGCGAAGGTTGAATATATCCCACACGCGGGGTTTCTGATAAACGTTTGTGATTTATAAAACGTCCCAAACGTGTGATCCATACTTCCCAAACGTGTCATCCAGCATAACTGTGTCGGATGAAGGCCTATCGCACGCGTTCTTCTTTGACCAACGTTTACGATGGTACACAGTTCAAAATACGAAATCGTGTGTGATAAGGAGACTAGCACAAACGCTGGTGTTGTTAAGCTCACACATTCTTTCTCTTCTGACCGTGCGCAAAGACGAGATTCATCGCACACACCACGAATGGAGAAACGTGTGTGATGTTGGAGTTGATCGCAGACGTTTTGCTTTCTCAAACTGTGTGCATTGTAATGGCCTGCAGAGCAGGATTTGCCCCTAATTAAATACCTGTGTTCATAATTCACATAATTTAAATTTGAAAGTAGGAATTCATGTATTTCATATCGAATCATGTTTAGGTTTAAGAACGAATGCATAATTCGATTAACATGTACATATACTCAAGAACTACATAAGCATCAATTCTCAAAAAAGGAAAGTACATAAGGGACAAATAAAGAATGATGGAAGAACGGTTGTACTAAAGACGGTAAAGAGAGAGCCGAAAGACATTTTGTATGCTGGAGAAGGTGAAGCGGAATGCCCATATTGTGCCCTCCTCCATGCCTAACGCACGAACGACTCTAGGCCAGCCCCTAGTGATGTCCGCCCACCCATCCTTCACTGTCTTCATTACGACTTCTCGATGCTCATTGTAGTCTCGATGATATATTTTAACCTTCATTGCATGTCCAGCAATCATGTACTTTGCGAGGTAATCTTGAGTAAACTGCTTTGGGAGCCACTGCAAAAGAAAAAGATTCAGACATTGTTGTGTGACAACTCATTGTGGGCAGTAGTAATAGAAGCCTATGGAGTTCGTAGTTACCATCCTAAAGCTCACTGTTGTGTTGGATAGAGCGTAAACAAATAGCCTAATTGGCATTGTTCGTCTCTTTTCCATAACAATCATTTTCAGTTTCCTCACTTGATGCTGGTTCATGAATATTTCATTACCCCACACGCAAAAAGGGTCCAGGAATGGATCTTTACCTAAGACATATGTACCTACAAGCAAGAAGCCAATATTAGAAGCTAAAATGCAGTTGCAGAATGGTGTAATATATTACTCCATCAGTTCCACAATGTGTTGCATATAAACATTTTGAGAAGTCAACATTTACTTACTTTGACCAAGTTTGTAGAGAAAAACATTTACATCTAGAATTGCAATTCCATTTCATTAGATACATCACAAAATTTTATATTGTATACATTTTAGATGGTATATGTAGATACATCACAAAAATCTATATGCACTACATGATGGAACGGATGGAGTATAAGTGGAGGGATGAAAAGAACCTCGGTGGAAAACGTTGGCCACTCCCATTGTTATCCGGTGCAAGTACATGTAAAGTCATGATAAGTACATCAGGCTTAACATCAACCAAGTATACGAGGTATCTGCTTGAAATAAACAAGGCATATATGCTCACTATAACAACCAAATATAGCCATTTGATACTGGACAAATGCTCAATGGAACCAACCTAATAACCAGATAAGGAAAAGCAAGGCGTCTGCTTGAAAACTAGACAAATGCTCACTGCAATCAACCTAACAACCAGATACAGAAAAGCAAGGCATCTGCTTGAAAACTAGACAAATGCTCACTGCAACCAACCTGGCAACCAAATTCAGAGAAACAAGGCATAAATGTTTAAAGCGGGAGTTAAGGGCACATGTTAACAACACCAGGCATAATAGGTGGTATTGATGAAATTGAACTGCACAGTTCATACTTGCACATAATGAACATCACATTGTGAATAAATGAAAGAAACAAGGCATTCATGCTCACTGTAACAACCAACTATAGCCATTTGAAACTTGACAAACATTCAATGCAACCAACCTAACATCGAGATACAGAAAAGCAAGGCATCTACTTGACAACTGGACAAATGCTCAATTAAACACTGCATGATTATCGCATGGCAAAAGCTACTACAACAATGGGTACGAGACGGCTAGCTACAAAAGGTATGATTTGCTCACAGGATGTTGCCTCACTTGTCATGGATGGGCTCCTTCCACTTGGGATATGAGGTGCCCAGGGTGCGCTCCCTGATGTCGCAGATGGCACGTTTCCCCTTGTAACAGCCGTAGTGTGTGCCATTATCTTGGTGGATGAGATCTGACTTTGAAGCTAAAGATCCCAAGCCACCGCTGTAGAACGTTTCCTTCAGAAATGACAAAAGGGGCTCGATGGCGTAGAAGGATCGCAAATCCATGACCGCGAGGCGGAGGAGATCAGCGGAGGGGCCTTTGGAGAGATCGATGGCGGTTGAACCAGAGGCGTTGCCGGTGGACCACTTAACTTGTGACATGGCTCGGGTGAAGCCGGTGATGTTGACGAGCTTGATGTCGTAGCCGGCTCTCCTGAGATACAGGAACACGTGTTCCCACAGACTTGAAGCCTTCAACATGGCAACGTAGGTAGCGTCCTCATCGGCTCCCGCGGCGAGGTGTTAGTCCGGGATCGAATGGTCGGCGCGAACGACGGCCACCTCGCCAGCGTACGGCGGAGAGGCCATGATAGACCTCTTTTTGCTCGTACACTCCTCGAGGTCCACGGGAGATGTGGTCGGGCTGATTAGGCTGCGACTCTCTGGAGTATGGGATGTGGATCTAGGGGAAAGGGACACCGCCGGCCTCATCTAAAAACTCAGGGCGGTGATGGTGTATGTGGATCGGTGGGGACCCTGAACTTGTTTAGCTATGAGGCACGGGCAGACCGGCTAAGGTTGGTGGTGGGAGGCGGCAGCACGGGTGAGCTAGGGTTCAAGCGGGGGAGGAAGGGGGAGGAGGTGTTGTGCGGATGGGGGGGTGTTTGCGGATGTGCCGCTGTTGTTGAAATTTTTTAGTAGTAATGGTGTGGGTGGAGACGGTGGTGGACGAGGGATGGCGACGGTTCAAATGCCTCGGCAGCTGAAATTTTACTATAGGGTCGGTGCGGTGGACGAGGAAAGGCGGCATGCAGTTGAAATACCGCTTCCAATTAAATTTTGGCAAACGAACTGGGCGGGAGCAACCAAGATCGAACACGGTCCAAACATATTAAAGTGTGTACGCTCTACGCTGTAAGGAAATGTCGTGCCGCGAAACCATGAATTTTTGCATCGCTCGAGGCGGGTAGCTCTTTTTGAGATTTGTCAAGGCGGGTTCATCTCACACGGTTCATCCTCAAGTTCAGTCGCAGACGTCAAATTCATCCTAAATTTCCACATGCCCAAAAACAGATGACACAAACATTTGGCAAATTTTCAACACAAAATGCCTTATTTTGCAGTGGATTAGTTAACATTAGTTCATACGCCCAGTAATTTACAAACAGTTCGTCAATTTACATGAAGATGAACTGCACAAAATATTCACTACGCCATGGATGCATACAAACGTCGCGCCTCCACCGTCATCATGACCTTCCTCGCCTCAGAACGAGTATTCAGAGGAGCTCGTCAAGTCGATGAGCTCCACTGGTTCCACGGCGGAGACCGGCGGGGCTACCTTGGCCGGAGCGACCGTGGCGCCTCTTGCCAGGTCTGCCGCTGTCGACGAAGATGTCATGGTGTCCAGGTGGGCCATCGGGATACAGACGGGCGCCGATCATGCTAGAGCTGCTTCCCTGGTCGCCATGGCCGCTGTTGCCAGGGCTGCCGCCACAGCTGCAAGGCCTGCATGGCCTCCAACACGGCTGAGAGGCATGCGGCTGTTGGACCGAAAGTATGTCTAGAGGGGGGGGGGTGATTAGACTACTTGACCAAATAAAAGTTTTGCCTATACCAAATTTTAGGGTTGGCAGTTTTTAGCATTTCATGGCAAGTCAAGTACACCCTACACATGCAAGTCTAAGAGTATAGCAGCGGAAAGTAACAACAAGCATGTATAGAAGGGAAAGGGTAGGAGGATCAAACGCAGTTGTAGACACGATGATTTTTCCCGTGGTTCCGATAGGTGGTGCTATCGTACATCCACGTTTATGGAGTCTTCAACCCACGGAGGGTAACGGTCGCGAGAGTCCACGGAGGGCTCCACCCATAAGGGTCCACGAAGTAGCAACCTTGACTATTCCATAACGGCTTCCGTCCACGAAGGACTAGCCTCACTATGGGTAGATCTTCACGAAGTAGGCGATCTCCTTGCCCTTACAAACTTCTTGGTTCACTCCACAACACGAAGTAGGAGGCTCCCAAGCGACACCTAACCAATCTAGGAGGCACCACCCTCCAAAAGGTAATAGGCTCGGTAATGACGATGAACTCCTTGCTCTTGTGCTTCAAGATGATAGACTCCTCAACACACAATCACTCTCTCACAGATTTGGCTTGGTAGAAGAGATGGGATTGGTGGAAAGCAACTTGGGGAGGCTAGAAATCAAGATCCATATGGTTGGAGTGGAAGATCTTGACCTCAACACAAGACTAGGTGGTTCTCTCTCAGAAAACTGGATGGGGCAAGTATGGAATAGTTCTGAGTGCTTCTCTTTCGAGTAGGTGGTGGTGAAGGGGTATATATAGGCATCCCCAAAAATCCAACCGTTACACACAAAATGACCAACTCGGTGACACCGATGTGTTAATCTCGGTGGTACCGAAGTGACCAAAAGGTGGCAACTTTTGAATCTCGGTGAGACCGATATAGGAAACTCGGTTGCACCGATAAGGTGACCAACGGTCAGATTCCCAATCTCGGTGACGCCGATCCAACATTCTCGGTGGTACCGAAAATGTGAATTTGCGTAACAGAAAGTTGGCAACCTAAACTCGGTGGCACCGGTATGGAATCGGTTGCACCGAAGTGACTAGGGTTTGGCTGAATCTGTCTATGGTTTGGAATCGGTGGCACCAGGATTGGAATGTTGGTTGCACCGATTTTGAGTGTTTGGCTTAGGACAGACTTTAGTGGGAGAGCTTGTGGATGTTTTTGGCGACTATCACTTGTGCACGTTTGAGCATATTGTTCACCAGCAAAACTTTACCCCCTTTTAATAGTATTGGCTTTCCTATGGACTCAAAGTGATTTCTCACAAATGTAAAATGTAGAGTCCTCTTGCTTGAAGCTTGGCCAACCTATTTCCTTGCATCTTGGGGTATTTCCACAATCTCCTTTTGCACCGAAGTGACTAGGGTTTGGCTGAGTCTGTCTATGGTTTGGAATCGGTGGCACCGGGATTGGAATGTTGGTTGCACCGATTTTGAGTGTTTGGCTTAGGACAGACTTTAGTGGGAGAGCTTGTGGATGTTTTTGGCGACTATCACTTGTGCACGTTTGAGCATATTGTTCACCAGCAAAACTTTACCCACTTTTAATAGTATTGGCTTTCCTATGGACTCAAAGTGATTTCTCACAAATGTAAAATGTAGAGTCCTCTTGCTTGAAGCTTGGCCAACCTATTTCCTTGCATCTTGGGGTATTTCCACAATCTCCTTTTGCCAATCCTATCATTGAACATTTCCTGAAATATACTTGGTGAAAACATTAGTTCAATGACTTATATGTTGTTATTAATTACCAAAACCACCAAGGGAGCAAATGTGCTTTCAATCTCCACCTTTTTGGTAATTGATGACAACATATAGATCAAAGCTTCGACAAAGATATAATCAATGAATATAATCGTCGCTTTGAGAGGTATGTGATAAGCAAGAGCTCCCCCTAAATTTGTGCATTATTTTGGATTTGCGTTTGAATGCAAATGCACAATCGATTAGGTATATGGGTCACTTCTCCCATGTCACATACAACTTGGTGGTGTGCGAGAATAATTAGAATGAATATCATAGCACAACACAATCAAGCAATGGTGAAAGATCATCTCATAAGCATTAAGATGATAGGAAATAGTAGCATCACACATAAAGCGTATGATCAAACACCACAATCATGTATCACAAGCAACCAAAAGATCAAATGTTTTTGAAAAAGCAATAAACACCAAACGCTCTCTCACTCGAAGCCTAAAGATCTATATACACTTCTCCCCCTTTGGCAACAAGTTACCAAAAAGTTCAAAGGCATATATCTAAGCGTTCTTGGGCTGATCTCCTCCGGTAGTTGATGAAGGAGTCGAGAGAACAGCGTCGGCGAAGATCTCTGCAGATGTCGTGGATGGAGTTGGTGTGGCAGCTGGAGGAACTGGAGCTGATGGAGCAGGAGCTGAGGTGACAGCAGCAGGAGCTGATGAAGAGGGCCTCAAGTCTGGAGCGGGCACAGTGGCTGATCTGGCCTGAGTGGTGAACTGTGTGCCCGGCTTGAGAGGAGAACCATCCTCATCATCATCATCATCAGAAGAAGTTTGAGGAAGAGGCACTGAGTCAACTTCCTTCTTGAGCTCATTAACTTTCTTAGTCAGCCCATCCACCTTATCATTTAGGGTCTTGATCCTGTTCTCAAAGATCCTCACAAGACTGTTCTGGTTGTCCAGAATCCCCTTAATGTCCTTCTTCATGTCCTGAACTGATGAGATCAGAAGATCCATTTGCTAATTCCTGGATCTAGGGACTTGAGCACTAGTGGCTCTAGCTGCCTCTGCTTCTGCCTGAGCTGCAGCTGAAGTGGGATGTCCTTGATCCATCACCACAACATTGTCCTCGAGATCTGGCTGTAGGGGTAAGTGGGGACGATCTAGAGCAAATATGTGCTTCTCCAACTTTGAATTGATGAGCATCTGGATGTAGGGTGCATAACAGCAAGAGCGCTTCTGATCAGCAGCAACCCTCTTGATTGTCTCAACAATCAAATCCATGACTCTGATCCTGGTGTGTCTGTCAAGGTGGATCAATATATTGATGGAGTAGTCTCGGATCATCTTGTCATCTCCTGACTTGGGCATCAAAGTATGCCTCAGAATGGTGTTCATGGTGCGGAGGCCAGCCTGAAGAAAGTAGATGGATCCTAGCCTGTGAGACTTCACATTAGTAGCAGGGATCTCCTTATACATATTGGCCATAGCATTGTGGCTCTCCTTGGATTCTGAGTAGACATCCAAATCATCATCCTGTGCTTCTGGGACTCCTAAGATGGCAGCCCACTCCTCAACAGTAGACTCGTACCTTGCACCTTCAGTCATCCATACAATCCTACCATCTCCATAGAAATGTGCATTGGAGTAGAATTGCATGATCATCTCATCATTCCAAGCGGTGAACTCTCTGCCAACAAACTCATCCAAATCAATGCAGTGGAAATTGTCTTGGACACTTGGAAAGTAGTCCTCATTCTCCTTGATGAATTTCCAATCAACATACCGCATATCGCTCACAGCTGGACTCTTGTCAAAGAGCACAGTCTCATAGAAATCTTGGTGCTCTTTGGTGTAGAATCTGTAGTCCACAGCTGTCTTCTTCCTTTGGGCATATGGATCAGCAGCTCTCCATGCCCTCAAGCCAGAGTCCTTCCTTTTCTTCATATCCTCAGCAAGTGGGTAGCTGGCATTATGTACTGGAAGGTGTGGCCTAAGCTTCATTAAAGCAGACATAGCATCCTCATCCTCAACTCTGGAGGTGGTTCCTTTGTTCTTCTCAGAAGCTGGAATTTTCCTTGACAATCTCTTGGGCTTCTCAGTAGCAGGCTTCTTAGCAGCAGACTTAGTACTCTTGAAAGTTCCAGTCTTTGGCATAGCATCAGACATAAGCTTCTTTTGCTTCTTCTTGGGAGGGGCTTTCTCAACATGTTCTTCCTCCTCCTCAGCAGCAGCAGCAGCAACCTCCTCAGGGTCCTCAAACATGGAGGTCTGCCTGCTAACAGCATAAACAATCCTTTTCCTGGCCCCCTTCTTCTCACCTGCCTTCTTAGGCAATGACTTCTTTGGAGGTGACTCAAGATGAAGAGCCATATTTGTCCTAGCACCTTCAGGTGCTCTCCTAGCTTCAGAGCTAGCATAGACTTTGCCAACAACTCTCCTGGACGAAGTAGCTTCACTTGTAGACTTCTTGGCAGCCTTCTCTTGCTTCTTAGCAGGAGCCTCTTCTGGAACGAAGTCTGAATCCTCCTCATCTGAATTCAGCTTCTTCCTAGCCCTAGTAGCATCTTTGGGCAATCCATGGGAACTGGGAGTGCCTGGATCTGAAGATGAACTAGACTCAGGACTAGTGCCAGAATCCAATTCAACACTCTGCTCTCTGAAGTTATTCTCACTGTCCTCAGCACTTGACATACTGACCCTGTGAATAGAGTATAGAAGAGCAGAAAAAGATGAGTCATCACAAAATAAGGCTGGTTTTTGAAAGATTGAACAAAAGATTTTCAAGATTTTGCATTCTGTCACATGAAAATCGGTACAGCCGAAGTAAAATTATCGGTGCCACCGAGACTGACTATCTCATTAACAGAAACTTGGCACTCTTTTCGGTGGGACCGAAAAGAAGTACTCGGTTTCACCGAGACAGTTCTCAGCAACACAGACAGACAAATCAGTGAGACCGATTTGTTCACTTCGGTTCTACCGAGTTCCATCGGGCGGAAGGCAAACCCTAGAAAATCGATGGTTCGCTAATCTACAGAGTTTTTTTGTGGATAGAAAGCTGTGCAAACTGTGGCTTATAGAGAAAAACAACTTTATTGCGCAAGAATCGAACGAGAGTGCAAGAAAGATTGAATCCATACCCTAGCTCGGTGATGGATCCGCTACGGCGGCGACGGCGGCGAAGATGCCCGTCGACGGCGAGGATTCCCAGCGGCAGAGAGGCTCGGGAAGGCAAGGTGATGACCAGGGGATCCTTCTGCGGCAGCTTAGGGTTTGAGGCGCGACGATTTGAAGATTGAAATTTCGAACCGTCGGGACCACAGACTATATACCCTTCACTGTCGGTGATACCGAGTCTAAATTGTCGGTGTCACCGAGTTCCTCAACTGTCAGCTGACAGGGAAACTCGGTGTAACCGAGAATATGGAATCGGTAGTACCGAGATAGAAAACCAGATCAACCCTAGGCATTCGGTGAGACCGAGAATTGTGGGTTGGTTCCACCGAGATGCACTTGGGAGGTTTTAATGGTCAGTCCTTGTCGATACGGAACTCCGAGTATTCCACACACAGAGGGATCGAAAAGTACTTGTTCAAATTTTGTGATGCAGCATGAATAGAATATGAGGTGAGAAAGCATAGATAGCTAAGGAGTGGTCCTAGGCATTCTTGTCCATCCAATTGGCAAAAGATAAAACAAAAGCCAAATAACAACAATTGGATGTCCTTGAATGATAAAATAAATGCAGACCAACATGCTCACACAATAAGATGTCAAATGAAATCATGACAAACATGCACATACACACTAGCATCTAACAAGCACTTGGGCGATGCCGAAGTCATCTATATATGAGTATATTGACTTAGGAGCCAAGTAAGAATACTTGATCATAGGTCATACTCATCATTTAAGCACAAGTGGGGTTACCACTTTTACATAAAGCATTTAATGTTGTCACATACTAAGAGATGCTTAGACTCAAGTCTTAGAGTAAAGCTCCCCCTTGATGTGACATCCCCCCATAAGAGGGATAAACTAACCTTGGGTTTTGTCGATGAAGACTTCATGTTGGTGAGGTAGTTGTGGATGCTCAAGGTTGATGAAGATCACCAAGAGTTGGGAGCATCCTTGTTGTTTCCTTACTCTTCTCACATACATGGGTTAGTCCCAACATACAAGAGACAAATACAAGGATATCTATGGACATGGAGTGCAAAGCATATGTAATGATGTCCATTGATTAGTTGATTACCTTGTCCCTTGCTTACCTTTGAGGGAATGTGTGACTCCTTGAACTATTGCATAGAGTTGATGTTGATTGCAAATAATTCTTGCCAATAATGAATGTGAGTGAATTTCATTGGCGGAGTCACCCCTCAAGAACTTACTAGTTCTTATTCTTGGGGACCCACATCAAGTTGATGGGGATCCTTGGTGTTGTAGTAGTCTTTGTAGAAGTTGAGTTTGACGTAGCCTTGGGAACCCACTCCACCATAGCTAGGGATTCTTCTTCATATGAGTCAATGTCCTCTTGAAGCTTGTTCTTGCCCTTGAGCTTGTGGTCTTGTGGTGGAAGGTCATCTTGAGTGCTTGTCCCCTTGGGAAGAGTATTTTCATACTTCTCCTTTTGAGGAACAAACTTGGGCTCGGGATATTGACCTTCTTCCCATTCAACTCCATTTGCGTTGAAGTAGCCAACACCACGATTCTTCCGGTATCCTCCGTGCTTGCGTACAATTTCCTCAAATTGCTTACACCCGGCAAGACTCTTGTAGATACCTTTTTCTATAATTCCTTTCAATAAAGCATTTTCTTGCTCAAGTGTAACTTGGCTAAGAGAAACATCATTAGTGGAATCAATAGAACTACTAGAAGCAACATCATTGGGTTTTGCATTTTTATTGTTGCTACTAGATGAAGAACCTTTCTTGCCTTTGTTACTAGTTTGTTTAGATTTAACTTGTGGCATGAAAGTAGACAATAGTAGTCGTTTGGCTAGATAAGATGAAGTCTTCTTTCGGAGATCATCATTGATAGCTTTGAGAAACTCATGCTCTTGCTCCAAGTTGAGCTTCTCGAAGCGTAGCTTCTCATGAGTTCTCACATGCTCTCTATGATCTTCGAGAGTAGATTCATGAGCTAACTTAAGAGTGTTTAGTTCTTTAGTTAGTTCTTCTATTTTCACCTTATCATCATCAATTGACTTATCTTGACTAGCATGAGAATTATCAAGTTCATTTTGATCAACATCACTAGTTTTATCACAAAGCAAGTTATCATCACAAAGCAAATCATCTTCATCACTGTCAAAATCAAGATACTCGGGGTGTGATACCTTGGGGCCTTTAGCCATGAAGCAACTTCCACTCCCTTCGTTTGGTGAGTCAAATAGATCATGGGAGTTGGTAGTCACTAGAGCAATTCCAGCAACACCATCATTTTGACTATAGTCGGAGTCGGAGTGATAGCTTCTCTCGGAGTTGTTGTCGGAGTAGGAGCCGGAAACCCATTCACCAACATGAGCTTGATGTTTCCTTCTTGTGTAGCTCTTGGTGTACTTGTCCTTCTTCTCCGAATCTCTACTTCTCCTTGAGTGCCTTCGTTCACAACGATCATCTCTACTCCTTCTCTCTCTTTGAGGTGATTCATTCCTTGAGCTTCGTCTTCGAGGTGACTCTTCTCTTCATTTGTAGGGAGCCGTGCACTCATTGGAGTAGTGTCCGGGCTTCCCACAATTGTAGCAATTGCGGTCACGACTTGACGAACGCTTCTCATCATATCTTGAGTTGGAGCTTCTTTCTTTGCCTCTATTCTTGTAGAATTTGTTGAATTTGTTGACCATGAGGCTTATCTCTTCATTGGTGACAAGGTTGTTGCTTGAAGTCGCGGGAGCATCACTCGTGGCCTTGTAAGCACTGCTAGACTTGTGATGAAGCTCTTCCTTGTCTTTGAGTGTCATCTCATGAGCAACAATCCTTCCGATGACTTCCGTAGGCTTGAGGTCTTTGTAGTTGGGCATCATTTGGATCAATGTGCACACGGTGTCGTATCTCTCATCCAAAGCTCTAAGTATCTTCTTGATGATGAATTTGTCGGTCATTTCTTCGCTTCCCAAGCCGGCAATCTTATTTGTGATGAGAGCTAGCCTAGAGTACATCTCTGCGACTCCTTCACCATCCTTCATCTTGAACTTGTGAAGCTGACCTTGAAGAACATCTAACTTGGATTCTCTCACGGACTCGGTTCGTTCGTGCATATCAACAAAGTATCCCATATCTCTTTTGCATTCTCAAGACAGCTGATTTTGTTGAATTCTTCGGGGCATAAGCAGTTGAAGAGGATGTCATATGCTTGAGCATTGTATTGCAGCATCTTCAACTCATCCGCGGTCGCATCACGATCCGGTTCCTTTCCATCCGAAAAGAATTCACCTTGCAAGCCAACACGAACAACAGCCCAAACGGCAGGGTTATGACCAAGAATATGCATTTTCATTTTGTGCTTCCAACTAGCAAAATTAGTACCATCAAAGTACGGACCTCTATGGTGATAACTTCCCTCACTAGACGCCATACTCTCCTAGGTTGTGAGACCAATGCAATGGAGACCAAAGCTCTGATACCACTTGTTGGACCGAAAGTATGTCTAGAGGGGGGGGGGGGTGATTAGACTACTTGACCAAATAAAAGTTTTGCCTATACCAAATTTTAGGGTTGGCAGTTTTTAGCATTTCATGGCAAGTCAAGTACACCCTACACATGCAAGTCTAAGAGTATAGCAGCGGAAAGTAACAACAAGCATGTATAGAAGGGAAAGGGTAGGAGGATCAAACGCAGTTGTAGACATGATGATTTTTCCCGTGGTTCCGATAGGTGGTGCTATCGTACATCCACGTTTATGGAGTCTTCAACCCACGGAGGGTAACGGTCGCGAGAGTCCATGGAGGGCTCCACCCATAAGGGTCCACGAAGTAGCAACCTTGACTATTCCATAACGGCTTCCGTCCATGAAGGACTAGCCTCACTATGGGTAGATCTTCACGAAGTAGGCGATCTCCTTGCCCTTACAAACTTCTTGGTTCACTCCACAACACGAAGTAGGAGGCTCCCAAGCGACACCTAACCAATCTAGGAGGCACCACCCTCCAAAAGGTAATAGGCTCGGTAATGACGATGAACTCCTTGCTCTTGTGCTTCAAGATGATAGACTCCTCAACACACAATCACTCTCTCACAGATTTGGCTTGGTAGAAGAGATGGGATTGGTGGAAAGCGACTTGGGGAGGCTAGAAATCAAGATGCATATGGTTGGAGTGGAAGATCTTGACCTCAACACAAGACTAGGTGGTTCTCTCTCAGAAAACTGGATGGGGCAAGTATGGAATAGTTCTGAGTGCTTCTCTTTCGAGTAGGTGGTGGTGAAGGGGTATATATAGGCATCCCCAAAAATCCAACCGTTACACACAAAATGACCAACTTGGTGACACCGATGTGTTAATCTCGGTGGTACCGAAGTGACCAAAAGGTGGCAACTTTTGAATCTCGGTGAGACCGATATAGGAAACTCGGTTGCACCGATAAGGTGACCAACGGTCAGATTCCCAATCTCGGTGACGCCGATCCAACATTCTCGGTGGTACCAAAAATGTGAATTTGCGTAACAGAAAGTTGGCAACCTAAACTCGGTGGCACCGGTATGGAATCGGTTGCACCGAAGTGACTAGGGTTTGGCTGAATCTGTCTATGGTTTGGAATCGGTGGCACCGGGATTGGAATGTTGGTTGCACCGATTTTGAGTGTTTGGCTTAGGACAGACTTTAGTGGGAGAGCTTGTGGATGTTTTTGGCGACTATCACTTGTGCACGTTTGAGCATATTGTTCACCAGCAAAACTTTACCCCCTTTTAATAGTATTGGCTTTCCTATGGACTCAAAGTGATTTCTCACAAATGTAAAATGTAGAGTCCTCTTGCTTGAAGCTTGGCCAACCTATTTCCTTGCATCTTGGGGTATTTCCACAATCTCCTTTTGCCAATCCTATCATTGAACATTTCCTGAAATATACTTGGTGAAAACATTAGTTCAATGACTTATATGTTGTTATTAATTACCAAAACCACCAAGGGAGCAAATGTGCTTTCAGCGGCGGCCTGCTCCACCGCCTTCTGGTCCTTCTCCCACCTCTTTTTGCCCTCTGCATCTGAGTTCCGCTTCCTCTTCGCACTCTCCCGCCGTTTCTGCCACTTCAGATCCCTAGCCGCGTTGCGGATGGCATCCGCAGATGCGATAGATTGTTCCACACCGACACTGAGACGGCGCTCGTCCTCGTCGCGCAGGAACGCATCGAGGCCTGATTCTTGGATGGACAGAGCGATGGCCATCTGCATCCGACGCTGAAACTCGGGGTCGTCGTCGTCGGCCACGACAGATGACGGTTGACCATTGACCGACATGGAGGACAGCGCGTCGGAATCCTCTATCCCGTCGTTGGCCGCGGTAGCTGGCTGTTTGCCGTTGCCCGCCATGGCGGCCAACGCATCGGAGTCCTCTATCACGTCGTCGTCCAACACTATCAGGACGGCGCCATGCACATCCCCATGGTTGAGCAACGGTTCCATTTGGTGTGTGTGGTGGTGGTGGCGAGCTATCGACGGAAAAATTAGCTGTTAGCCGCCGCCGCCAAGATCTTTTATAGGGTGTTGCATATGTGGATGCCTAAAAGTGTCCAATGTGACACCAAAGGGTTTCATGACAAACATGATATAGGGTGTTGCCCCCTACACTATGTGCCGGAGGATATATGGGGTCCTATGAACATATGTCCTAGTTCAAACTTTGTCACACATTTATCCATGTCTGAATTTTCGTAAGACAACCGGGAGAATTTATACCTTAATATGGCCAAACCATCACATATTGTTGTTGGACAATAGGGATATATAGATCACGCGGTCCCACGACTTGGCGCGTCGTCGAAGATCAGTTGAGCGGGGCTAGAAGAACACCACCCCCTGCATATGGCCAAATGTATATGTGAAAATGGTGTGGTCCGGTGTTTCAACAATTAATACACAATGGTACACTATCTATGATGTGGCATGCACCTAGCTGAGATAACTGGACACATCTATATACATATATACCCCCCTTAAGATTGGTTATATATATCGTTCCCCTCCCCCCACCCCCACCCCCCCACACACATGACACGTAGCAGGGTGACGTTCCAGCATTGTCACTCAAATGGATGATATATAACGGCCCATCAATATATAAGCATGTCGTCGAAAACCGCACAATGGACGCATGCATGGTCCACACACACACACACACACACACACACACACACACACACAGACGCACACACGCACACACCGTCACCCATCCTTGGCCTTCCAGCGTTGGCATGACAAACCCTAAGGGCCCGCCGATAGGTTTGTCATCGGAAACCGAACAATGTATGCATATGGTCCACACACATGCATGGGTTCACACACGCGCACGCGCGCACCCCTCCACACACACACACACACCGTCACCCATCCTTTGCCTTCCAGCATTGTCAAGAAAAGGCATGACACACCCTAAGGGCCCACTAATAGGTTTTTCGTTGGAAATGGCACAATGTACACATGGTCCACACACAAGCATATGGGTTTACACACACACACACACACACACACACACACACACACATTGTCACCCATCGTTGGCCTTCCAGCGTTGTCAGTAAAAGGCATGGCAGATCCTAAGGGCCCACCTGTAACACCCCAAAAATCGGGTTATCGATTTTTGTGCTGTTATTCCTTCCTAGCTTTTCTCTCCCGAATTTTTCCTCTGGAATTTGGCAAGTGACCAGGTAAATCCAGTCTGTCCTCAACCTCTTTGTGCCTTTCCCATACTCATGTGCCAGCCAACCCTCTGTCAGCCAATTCCGAATCTTATTCAAACCCTAGTTCTGAATTATTGGAACTGGAAATCCTGCCTTTGTGTTTACAAAGGAGCTATCATTTTCCTTGCTCTGTTGATCCTCCCAAGATTTCCAGAGACCCTTATTCTCTCATAGACCCTAGATGTGCAAAAATATTGCCAAGTCATATGCAATATTTTCCCCCTAGAATTAATTCCTTCTTCTGTCTTTCTGAGGAATTAAATGCAGGAAAATATCCATCCATCTCCAGAGGTCATGAAAACTTGTGGAGATATTCTTTGTGGTTATGTTGAGCTCTCATAAAAATATTGGCCATAATTAAATTAGGAAAATTGCCTTTTCCTATTTAAAGCCAATATTCCAATTTGGGGCCTTTCCAAAGGAACTACCATTTTGGTAGCTAGGAAAAATCCCAAATAATTTGTGGAGCTTCTCATATCCATATCTTTTCCATTTCCATCAAAATCTCAAGTTCCCCAATTCAAATTTTGAGCCCCACTTCCATTTGCAAATTCTGTCCAGATTTCTGGTTTGCAAAGGAAGTGCATGATTCCTTGATATCCTTGGGATAAAATTTTGCAGGGTGATGCATTGTGATAAATTAACATTGTCCTCCAAAATTTAGCCCATTCCATCTATCCAATCTTCCTCAACAATTTATTCCAGTTTCTGTTCAGATTGGAGCATTGTGAAGAAAGTACCATTTTAAATTATGCAAATGGTATGAAATCTTTACAGTGTCTCCATATGCCCAAATCATTGATCTCCTCCAAGTTTGGTCCATTTTCAGCTAGCCATTTGTCCCCAGCAACCCCATTTCTAATTCTGGTCAGACTGCCAAGTTACAAGGGAAGTACCATCTAGAATGGTTCATTTGGGCTGAGATTTTGCCAGGTGAGTGACCTTAGTAGCTGATTGACCCCTGCCCAAGGTCATGCCAAGGGGAGCACTGTGCTGGCCACGGCACAGCACAAACACTTGGCTGTTGGCTTCTTGCTGAGCAAGGAGAGGTCACACCAGAGCTGACCTTTCTTGCTTGAGGGGTCAAGTAAGCTCAGGATAAGATGGATAAGAGCCTAGACATAGTTTGGCATCGAGCGGGTCGTGGCAACGCCGTGGCCACGTGCGGAGCCAGCCAAATCGGCGCTCTGTGCAATTGGACGCGACGTGAGCTCGTTCCAGCGAGCTCCAGCCTGTCCATGGATGTCTAGGAGCTTCCCAGCGCGTGTGTGATCCCTCCAGAGACCTCTCCCCCTTGTCCCGAAGCTCCTGGCCGTCTCTGTCGACCACCGGAGCACCACCGCGACGAGGAGCTTCTCGGAGGTTCGTTTGCCGTCGAGAGAGCCCTTCCCCGCGGCTATATAAGCGTCCCCGAGCCCCCTCCGTCGGGAGCAACCCAGCCCCCTCTCCAATCGAGCTCTAGGAGCTCCGGCCCCCTCCAATGGCCGAGCCGGCCGCCGCTGATTCCGTGGTCAAGCTCCTTCCCTGAGACCTCTTGCTCCTTCTCTTCTTCGTGGGCGGCTCCCCCTCAAGCTCCCTGAGCCGCCGCCGCCCCCGATTCGGACAGGGAGGCCCCGTCGGCGCGGTCCCCCGTGAGCCCCTCAGCCGCCGCGGCCTAGCCAGTGGGGGGCGGCGCTGCAGCCCACCTCCGGAGGTCTTGCGACCAACCTCGGGCACGGCGAGGTACGCCGGTGCCAAGGAGCCCGCCGGCTGGCCCTCTGGTGAGGCAAGGCAGCCGCGACGCCGGCGACTGGCCGCCCCTGCCTCTGCTCTGGTCGGCCAAGAGGAAGGAGATGAGGGAGGAAATGGGAGGTGAGGCGGGTCCCACCCGTCAGCCTCTATGGCTCGGGCCCGCCCGTTTTTAAGTGGTAGCGCATTCGCCTGAAGGCGCTTTCCCTTTAGGAAAGCGTAATCTGCCGGTTGCACGTTCTGTTTTGGCTTCAGGGGCCTGTTTGTAGTTATTTTGTTTACAAAAAGGCCCCTGGTGCTTAAACGCTTATGACTTCGCAACCGTAGCTCGGAATCAGGTAAAACCAGCGCCCACGTTTTCGTCTCGTCGAGACCGTTTCGATGGTACTACTTTTACTATGTGTTCACATAGTGGAAATAACCATTTTGCCCTTGCCCTCCGATCGAGCCCCTGAGAGAGACCCCTGTCCGGTGATTTATTCCGCGAGGTGATCGTGCTTCCTTCCGGCGTCTTCGTCGACCCTCAGGAAGCCAACCTCTTCCATGAGCTCCGGACTTGCGTGATGACTTTGCTTGCACCTGTGTGTTTATCTGTATCATGTGTTAGGTTGCACTTGCATACACCGGTGGTGACATCGGTATTAGACACTAGCATTTCCATTCATCTAGTGCCATGCCTTATTTCCATATTGCCATAATAATGATATTGTTAATATCATTGCCATGTTAGTATTATGATTGATCTCATGCCATGATTATCAGTACGATGATCTTGCTATGAAAGCACTTACTATTGTCAGTGGAATAGTTTGATGATGGATATGTTGAGTGGGTTGGATTATAGATATGTAGTCGGTTGATCTTGAGTCACCTGTCCGGGCATACTCGTGCAACCACATTTGCCGGTATGGGACGGCCTTGACCGGGTCTGACTGCGTGATCTTTCACCGGTACCACCAAAGAGGGAAGGTTATGCGCGGCGTGCTACCCCAGCCCGGTAAGCGGCGATAACCTTGTGAGCCCAGTTGTTGTTGAGTTTTGCGCGCGGTCCCCGTTTGGGACAGTAGAACCCCGTTTGGGTCTACAGAGTTTGGCCACGACGGTGGCAGGTGTCATGAGGACACAGGGGCCACCCAAGGCTGACCTCCAGGGGAGGAAGAGTGCCGGTGGTACGATGAAAGAGTCACGGGTCAGGCAGGTTTCGTTGGAGCAACGCTGGTCCACCCGAATGGGATCACGAGGCCAGGTGCTCCATGGTGTGGGTAAAGTGCGCAACCTCTGCAGAGTGTCAAATCTATTCGAATAGCCGAGTCCACGGTATTGGACAGCCCGTCCAGACCTCAGTAGGTGATCAACCGTATCAGTGTTAGTAATGATGAAAGAACTCATCTTGGTTAGACATCAGGTGATGTCAGGAATAAGGTATGTTAGCCAAGGGATGGCTATACGATGAGTGGTCGGATTATCACATGAATCGGATTGGACCTGAATCAGTTCAGGTTGGATCATGAGTATGTCGAGGGTTGTGTGACAACCCAGAAGAGAGTGAGTTGGTATCCGGTATAGTAAGTATTCCAAGCACTTAGTATGATCTTGCCATAGATTATATGTCTGATCCATGAAATGCCATGCTTGATCCATGCTTTCCTTGTTAGAATTCATGCCATGCTTAGGATTAATTCATGTAGAGCATAGGGCTTGCTTTGTCATCTGTTTGTTTGGATGCTATGTATTTGGTTGTCTTGCGAGTACATTCAAAGTACTCACCTGGCCTTGCACGTGGCCAGTTGCAGGAGAAGATTTGTCGTGCTAGAGCATAACCAGGCCAGTCCTGTGCGTTATGGAGCCCAGCCAGAGATGTCGTTGCCCCTGAACCAAGACCCGTGCTGCCATTTAGCTAGCCCTGGAGTTATGTAATATTGTTGTAAGCAACACTATTGTAATACTCCAAGATAATTAATAAATCTATATTTGCCTGGAATTGCTGTATCATGTCTTTGGCGTGCGTCAGGTCTTATCCTGGGGACTCGCATGCGCCGGCCCTCTTTCGGGGTGCCACAAGACTTGGTATCAGAGCCAGGTTGGCTATAGGTTACCCTAGCCCAAACCCGACCCCTAGGTTTAACCAGTAGCGAGCCCAATAGATTTGACCCATCTCTGGCAACCGACATGGCCACTGTGGATCAACAGGCGGCGCAGTCAGAATGGACGTGACCCTTCCCAGCTGCCCGCCAACCCAGCCACTATGGATTAGACCGTGACCCTACTTGGTTGTCGGCCGTACCGGTGTATCTTCTACCCGGTACGAGAAGGATCCACGCCATGTTGGTGTGTTCCATCCGACTGCCTATTTAAGCCCCCTCCCATTTGAGAGCCGTAGCCCTCCCCATCCAGTAAGCCAGAACCCAGGCTAGTATCCCCAAAACCAGTAGCCATGGCCAGTTCCTCCAAGGCCCCCATAGCCCCCACTTTCCACAGCCGAACCTTGGGTGATGGATGTTCCGGCTTTCCGCGCATCCTTTCGAGTGTGCTCACTCGAGCCCTTGGCTGTGGTACCCCTCCGGTGTATCTGGTGTTCCAGTCGGACCTTGTTCCCCACCTTTGCCGATTTTATGCAAGGGTGTATATCAGCCCAGGTCCAACAGTGGATGGGAAGCCCATGAATTTTCAGGGCAAACCCATGCCCACCCCCGCGTTGGCTGTCCAGAGGGCTGCTGCAGGAGCCATCGCCCGTCTTTATAGCCAGTTTCCACAAGTAGCGGAGATGCAAGAGTTCCGCTATTTTCCATCTTCGTCGGACACAGCTGGCAAGTTCTCCAGCATAGTGGGAGATGTTGACCCAACCATAGCTCGCCTAGTCCAGTATATTGATGCCCAGGGACTTCTGCTCTCTGGCATCCTGAGAGAGTTCCAAGCCATTGACCAAGACACTACCCGGGTTGTTATGGAAGCTTACCGTGCGGCCCGAGAAATTGCATCCCAGACCACCCGTCCCTTGTTGCCAAATCCAGTGCCACCTTCGCAGCCAGTTCCACCCTCGCCATCTGTAAACCTATTCTGCCCAGCCATCATCCACCCAAATTCCATTCAAGGAGCTATCCGGCGACTTCGTCGTCGGGATGTGTTCGGTCAAGTTCCCGCTGCAGCGCCAGCAGTTGAGCCCCAGCTCATAGAGGTGTCCGACGATGAAGATGGAAGTTGGCTCAGTCTTCGTTCCCCAGGAGAGCCCCAGCGGAAGTAGGCCCATCTGTGGCTCCGGCAGTGATCGAAGCCAGAGGATGCCGCGAGTAGGTGTGTTGCGAAGACTATTTCTTCGCCTGCGTTTAGGACTCTGTAGTTCGGAGTGAGCGTTATTGTTAGCTGCCTAGTAATGCTGTGTGTTGCATGCTGTTATGTATGCCTGTTTGCTTTGTGTGCTTGGTTCATCTGCCACTCTGTTAAGCAGAAATGTTTAACATAGCTAGCAGTGGATTCTTAACAAGATTTTAGTCAGTAGAGCACTTACACCTAATAACAACCTTGGACTCGCTCAGAGTCTATAATAAAATGCGAGCTGGTGTAGGTGTATGTATACCAGGAGTACATACACCCACCGGCATTAAAACGCTGTAGCATAATCTGCTTAATATGCTTGTTTCTACCTGCATTTTGTTACCATATGCACTCTGCATCTGCCTGCATATTAGTATAGATTGCATGTGTATCTGGTAAGCAAAGTCTGCATGCCAATTGCAATCTCGGAGGAATTCTTGGAAATTTTATTGCAGCATAGACCGGTCCAACCCTTCGAGCCCAAGACCTAAACCTGGATTAAACCTTTAGCCCCATTGTGATGTCGTTCAGCAAGGAGCAACTAGCAGCGTGACCTCCACACTGGTAGAAGCTCCGCTGACCGCACCACACTAACCCTAGCCTTAGCGGTGCCTCTGTCACCGTATTGTGTGATGTTGACAGGCCGCCCTTCGTCGCCGCAGCCTGCGTCTATTCTGCCGGCCTGAGACGGCGTAGTTGCCCCCTAGCCGCCTCTCTGGCAGTAGCATGCTGGCGATCGTCGAGGATCATCGCGCACAGTAGGAGCGAGCCTCCAACCAGTACCGCCAGCATGCCAGCCAGGAGGATCGTGAGTAGCTCCGAGCCCAAGCCCTCCATTTGCACCTTGCCTCGCGCCCCTGCAACCAGAAGGAGAAGGAAGAGAGGAAGAAGAAGTGAGGTAGAGTGCGAAGTGATGGGTAGAGAGTAGAGGATCCGCGGTCGTTTTTATGGCCCCAGTCTGGTGTACGGTGAGCGAGGTCCAGGAGAACCCCGCGCGCCGCTCGACCACCGGCGTCCAGGAGGCGAATCCGCGAGCAGTGCCGACCGGTGCTGGCCTGCGATGGGAGTGCTCTCTGAGTGCCCTCGTGCGCGCCGTGCACTATCGCCGTAGGGTACTCCGTGCCCTAGGAGCCAGGCGTGCGCAGTGCCTAGCCGCACTCGGGGCAGCGAGAGCGCGAGAGCGAGAGAGAGCCGTTGGCCGGAGATAGAAGAAGGCTGCCAGTGGGCCCTAGGCCCACTTGTCAGCGGTAGAGGCCACTGTTCATTGCGGTACCCCGAGCATTTTGGAAAAAGGAGGTTTTGCTTTTTCTGAAATGCCAGGGCTACCCAGCGGCCCCTACATGTAGAGTAGATTCCGCGATAGCCGTATCTCGATCTGGGTGTACCAGTTTTTGGTACTCTTAACTCGGTGGTTTTCAACCGCAGGGTTAAGACCCAGCCCAGAGGTTTTCTAGGAGGCGTAGTAGTTTTGTTCTAAGCTAACCCTAGGAATCTCGAGGACGAGATTCTTTTAAGGGGGGAAGGTTTGTAACACCCCAAAAATCGGGTTATCGATTTTTGTGCTGTTATTCCTTCCTAGCTTTTCTCTCCCGAATTTTTCCTCTGGAATTTGGCAAGTGACCAGGTAAATCCAGTCTGTCCTCAACCTCTTTGTGCCTTTCCCATGCTCATGTGCCAGCCAACCCTTTGTCAGCCAATTCCGAATCTTATTCAAACCCTAGTTCCGAATTATTGGAACTGGAAATCCTGCCTTTGTGTTTACAAAGGAGCTATCATTTTCCTTGCTCTGTTAATCCTCCCAAGATTTCCAGAGACCCTTATTCTCTCATAGACCCTAGATGTGCAAAAATATTGCCAAGTCATATGCAATATTTCCCCCCTAGAATTAATTCCTTCTTCTGCCTTTCTGAGGAATTAAATGCAGGAAAATATCCATCCATCTCCAGAGGTCATGAAAACTTGTGGAGATATTCTTTGTGGTTATGTTGAGCTCTCATAAAAATATTGGCCATAATTAAATTAGGAAAATTGCCTTTTCCTATTTAAAGCCAATATTCCAATTTGGGGCCTTTCCAAAGGAACTACCATTTTGGTAGCTAGGAAAAATCCCAAATAATTTGTGGAGCTTCTCATATCCATATCTTTTCCATTTCCATCAAAATCTCAAGTTCCCAAATTCAAATTTTGAGCCCCACTTCCATTTGCAAATTCTGTCCAGATTTCTGGTTTGCAAAGGAAGTGCATGATTCCTTGATCTCCTTGGGCTAAAATTTTGCAGGGTGATGCATTGTGATAAATTAACATTGTCCTCCAAAATTTAGCCCATTCCATCTATCCAATCTTCCTCAGCAATTTATTCCAGTTTCTGTTCAGATTGGAGCATTGTGAAGAAAGTACCATTTTAAATTATGCAAATGGTATGAAATCTTTATAGTGTCTCCATATGCCCAAATCATTGATCTCCTCCAAGTTTGGTCCCCAGCAACCCCATTTCTAATTCTGGTTAGACTGCCAAGTTACAAGGGAAGTACCATCTAGAATGGTTCATTTGGGCTGAGATTTTGCCAGGTGAGTGACCTTAGTAGCTAATTGACCCCTGCCCAAGGTCATGCCAAGGGGAGCACTGTGCTGGCCACGGCACAGCACAAACACTTGGCTGTTGGCTTCTTGTTGAGCAAGGAGAGGTCACACCAGAGCTGACCTTTCTTGCTTGAGGGGTCAAGTCAGCTCAGGATAAGATGGATAAGAGCCTAGACATAGTTTGGCATCGAGCGGGTCGTGGCAACGCCGTGGCCACGCGGTGACCGCGTGCGGAGCCAGCCAAATCGGCACTCTGTGCAATTGGACGCGACGTGAGCTCGTTCCAGCGAGCCCCAGCCTGTCCATGGATGTCTAGGAGCTTCCCAGCGCGTGTGTGATCCCTCTAGAGACCTCTCCCCCTTGTCCCGAAGCTCCTGGCCGTCTCTGTCGACCACCAGAGCACCACCGCGACGAGGAGCTTTTCGGAGGTTCGTTTGCCGGCGAGAGAGCCCTTCTCCACGGCTATATAAGCGTCCCCGAGCCCCCTCCGTCGGGAGCAACCCAGCCCCCTCTCCAATCGAGCTCTAGGAGCTCCGGCCCCCTCCAATGGCCGAGCCGGCCGCCGCTGATTCTGTGGTCAAGCTCCTTCCCTGAGACCTCTTGCTCCTTCTCTTCTTCGTGGGCGGCTCCCCCTCAAGCTCCCTGAGCCGCCGCCGCCCCCGATTCGGATAGGGAGGCCCCGTCGGCGCGGTCCCCCGTGAGCCCCTCAGCCGTCGCGGCCTAGCCAGTGGGGGGCGGCGCTGCAGCCCACCTCCGAAGGTCTTGCGACCACCCTCGGGCACGGCGAGACACACCGGTGCCAAGGAGCCCGCCGGCTGGCCCTCTGGTGAGGCAAGGCAGCCGCGACGCCGGCGACTGGCCGCCCCTGCCTCTGCTCCGGTCGGGCAAGAGGAAGGAGATGAGGGAGGAAAGGGGAGGTGAGGCGGCTCCCACCCGTCAGCCTCTATGGCTCGGGCCCGCCCGTTTTTAAGTGGTAGCGCATTCGCCTGAAGGCGCTTTCCCTTTAGGAAAGCGTAATCTGCCGGTTGCACGTTCTGTTTTGGCTTCAGGGGCCTGTTTGTAGTTATTTTGTTTACAAAAAGGTCCCTGGTGCTTAAACGCTTATAACTCCGCAACCGTAGCTCGGAATCAGGTAAAACCAGCGCCCACGTTTTCGTCTCGTCGAGACCGTTTCGATGGTACTACTTTAACTATGTGTTCACATAGTGGAAATAACCATTTTGCCCTTGCCCTCCGATCGAGCCCCTGAGAGAGACCCCTGTCCGGTGATTTATTCCGCGAGGTGATCGTGCTTCCTTCCGGCGTCTTCGTCGACCCTCAGGAAGCCAACCTCTTCCATGAGCTCCGGACTTGCGTGATGACTTTGCTTGCACCTGTGTGTTTATCTGTATCGTCTGTTAGGTTGCACTTGCATACACCGGTGGTGACATCGGTATTAGACACTAGCATTTCCATTCATCTAGTGCCATGCCTTATTTCCATATTGCCATAATAATGATATTGTTAATATCATTGCCATGTTAGTATTATGATTGATCTCATGCCATGATTATCAGTACGATGATCTTGCTATGAAAGCACTTACTATTGTCAGTGGAATAGTTTGATGATGGATATGTTGAGTGGGTTGGATTATAGATATGTAGTCGGTTGATCTTGAGTCACCTGTCCGGGCATACTCGTGCAACCACATTTGCCGGTATGGGACGGCCTTAATCGGGTCTGACTGCGTGATCTTTCACCGGTACCACGAAAGAGGGAAGGTTATGCGCGGCGTGCTACCCCGGCCCGGTAAGTGACGATAACCTTGTGAGCCCAGTTGTTGTTGAGTTTTGCGCGCGGTCCCCGTTTGGGACAGTAGAACCCCGTTTGGGTCTACAGAGTTTGGCCACGACGGTGGCAGGTGTCATGAGAACACAGGGGCCACCCAAGGCTGACCTCCAGTGGAGGAAGAGTGCCGGTGGTACGATGAAAGAGTCACGGGTCAGGCAGGTTTCGTTGGAGCAACGCTGGTCCACCCGAATGGGATCACGAGGCCAGGTGCTCCATGGTGTGGGTAAAGTGCGCAACCTCTACAGGGTGTCAAATCTATTCGAATAGCCGAGTCCACGGTATTGGACAGCCCGTCCAGACCTCAGTAGGTGATCAACCGTATCAGTGTTAGTAATGATGAAAGAACTCATCTTGGTTAGACATCAGGTGATGTCAGGAATAAGGTATGTTAGCCAACGGATGGCTATACGATGAGTGGTCGGATGATCACATGAATCGGATCGGACCTGAATTAGTTCAGGTTGGATCATGAGTATGTCGAGGGTTGTGTGACAACCCAGAAGAGAGTAAGTTGGTATCCGGTATAGTAAGTATTCCAAGCACTTAGTATGATCTTGCCATAGATTATATGTCTGATCCATGAAATGCCATGCTTGATCCATGCTTTCCTTGTTAGAATTCATGCCATGCTTAGGATTAATTCATGTAGAGCATAGGGCTTGCTTTGTCATCTGTTTGTTTGGATGCTATGTATTTGGTTGTCTTGCGAGTACATTCAAGGTACTCACCCGGCCTTGCACGTGGCCATTGCAGGAGAAGATTTGTCGTGCTAGAGCGTAACCAGGCCAGTCCTGTGCATTATGGAGCCCAGCCAGAGATGTCGTTGCCCCTGAACCAAGACCCCTGCTGCCATTTAGCTAGCCCTGGAGTTATGTAATATTGTTGTAAGCAACAGTATTGTAATACTCCAAGATAATTAATAAAGCCATATTTTCCTGGAATTGCTGTATCATGTCTTTGGCGTGCGTCAGGTCTTATCCTGGGGACTGGCGTGCGTCGGCCCTCTTTCGGGGTGCCACACCACCGATAGGTTTGTCATCAGAACCCGCACAATGTAGGCACATGGCCCACACACAAGCATTGGTACACACACAAACACACAGACACAGACACACACACACACACACACTCGATCCTTGACATTTTCAAAACAGCAAAAGAAGCAAAAGAAAATCATGGATATTTTCGAAACAAGGATCAAATTTATTTAGCTGGAATGACATATCACACACACACACACACACACACACACACACACACACACACACACACTCGATCCTTGACATTTTCAAAACAACAAAAGAAGCAAAAAAGAAATCATGGATATTTTCAAAACAAGGATCTCAAGATTTATTTAGCCGGAATGACATATCACTACATGCATTTTTATTTATGCCTATAGTGATCATATCACATCGCCTAAATGAACCTTGAAATCTAGCAACTTCCCAACCGGTCACCCATCCTTGACTACTCCACCGAAAGCACGCTTAACTTCCGAGTTCCATTCGAATGGGTTACGGGATGGAAAGCCGCGTCTTGCTGGTAACGGTTGCCTCCTATCATATACAAGGCGTGCCCCGATGGGCACCTGGTGGGACCAGACACGCATCGCAGACGTTTCTGGTAGTACTAGAAACCGTGTGCGATGGTGGCATGGGGGCTGATGATGACGTCTTGCTGATGCTCGATGGCATGATGCCGCTTTTTCCTGCTCTCCGACATGCTCTGTCTCGTCCTCCTCGTCCAGTAGGTTGATGATGGGGCCGGCGCTTCATCGGGAAACCGATTGGGTGAGTGGCGGGAGACCGATTGGGGGAGTGGCGGGAGAAGCGTGTTTGGATAGAACATCATTTTAATACAAATTTGATAACTTCTGAAAGAAGGAAGCTCGAGCTAGCACGACATGCGCACACCGTGCTTACACACGCACTAGCTTCAGACGGGCGTATAGAACTGCTTTAAATTATTCATGGTTCGTTTAGCTTTTTGTATACTACAGTAATCAAGTTTGTAGACATTTAATGTGCATAATTCAAATTTGAACTAAAGGATCATGCTTCGTGTCACCAAAATGGGTTGAAAAAAGGTATTTGTGTCCTTGGGTTCCTTGTTTAAGTCCCATGCAAATGAACGTGAATGGATTGCAAACATCTCGAAGTCATGACGAGGCCACAAACATTGAGAAACTTGGCTATTAAATCATCATAAATCCACAACTCATCTAAAATTCTTGAAACTTAATTACCCCGGTGTCATGACACGACACTTATACGACATGATAATTTTTTGTCCAATGTGGGACAAGTCTCTTGCACACCAAAACTTGTCTCAAGAACCATCGTGGTTTCGATACGAAACATGTCACCTCTGTGGAGGGAACGACATTCGATGTCTCTTCTTGCATTGATATTTTTTCTACATGCAACATAGGCTAATACAAGTGCAATGCTAAAATGTGAAATTATTGAAACTGGTGTCTCGACACGACACTTATAGGACATGATATATAAGTTTTGGGACAAACCTCTTACAAATTGGAGCTTCCCACAACAAGCATGGTGGTTTCGATATGGAACATGTCACCTTTGTGGTCGAAACGACATATGAGTTTTCTAGGCATGCACTTAATGTGAAGAACTTAAGTTTGAATTACAAGCATGGGCTCCAGTGCACCAAAATGGATTAAAAACCATTTTGTGTCATTGGGTCCATGTTTAGATCCCATGCACTGATGGTCACTGAATTACAAACATCTCGGTGTCATGACTAGACCGCAAACATTGATAATCTTGGTTCCAAAGTCCGAGAGAACCCAAAGCTCGCCATGAATTCACGAAACTTACACAGTGTCATGCCACGGCACATCTACGGTGTGCATTTTGTTTTCTGACGAATTTGGGACATGCATCTTACAAGCCAAAGCTTATTCAAGAAGCCTTGTGATTTCGATAGGGAACATGTCACCTTTGTTGGTGAAACTACATTCAATGAGTCGTTAGTCCACCGATTCGGCCCCTTTTATACATTAATTGAGTTTTCTAGGGATTTAATATGCGTAGTTCAAATTTTGAACTAGAGGCACATGCTCTGACCTTGTGGTTTCGATAGGAAACATGACACCTTTTGTGACGAAACTACATTCAACGTGTCCTCTAGTGCACCAATTCGGCCCTTTCTATACATCAATTGAGTTTCTACGGCCCTTTTCATACGAATGTGAATGAATTAGAAACATTTATGCATGATAGCTCGGCTGCAATCGTTGATAATATTGGTTTATTGAATTCCTGCACATACAAAACTTGTATGATAACCATTTGGTGCCACACGTCAATTTTTTACTCCCTCCGTTTCTTTTTGAATTTGACCAAATTTTATATGCTAACTAAAAAGAAACGGAGGGAGTACTTGATATGGGGGAGCCGTGCGTGTAGCTGCATGTTGATGATAGGACACATGTGAGCTTTCCGCCGCGCAGGCTCGATGGGACGCGTGCGAGCTGTCCGCCGCGCAGGCTTGACAGGATGCGTGAGAGCTGTCCGGCGTGCATGCTTGACGGGACGCATGAGATTCTACTGCGCATGCTCATCGGGAAGCGATACTTTGACCTCCACCCCCTGCTCGCCTCGCTCCCAACTTCTGAATTAATGTCGTCCTACCCGCTGTTTTATCATGTGGTTAATCGCCTGGACGGAGGGACTAGTTTGCTTGTGATCACTGTTCTGTTCATGCCTAGCTGAGAACTTTGACGTTTCGTCTGTTTTTCGTCTGTTTTCGACTCGTATACATGTACAAACAAACGAAATAATATAACAACAAATTAGCACTGGCAAAGATAATAATTTTCTTACATATGCATGATAATAAAAAATGCCACATGTGGCAACTCCCCAAAGACACATGGGCAAAAGAAGAAGGAAGAGGTTGAAGAAGGAAGACAAAGAAAACAATCTGGCCCGCTGGCCCGCTGCTATCTAATTCTTCATGGATTGCTGGGCGCGGAGTTCCTCAATCTCCTTCTTCATTGCCTCCACGACCTCCATCTCCTGTCGCCTCTCATCCGATATCTTCTGCATTGCGGCCATGGCGCGGGCTCTTTGCTCGAAAGCGTCGATGGCCTGCGTCGCGTACGCATCAAGTTCCTTCACATGCTCCACGGATTCCTTCAACAACCCCTCCCGCTCGATGTAGAGCTTCGCCAAGTCTTTCAAAAGTTCCTCGAAGAGTTCTTTCAACCTCCCCTCTGAGGCACTTTTCTTCTCGAGGAGTTTCTTCCAGGCATCGTTCTCCTCCATAAGTTTCTCCACGAGGCCGGTCGCCCTGTCAACCGAGGCATCGCTCTTCTCCAGCAGCTTCACCAGGTCATCGATCATGGCATCCTTCCTATCGAGCTCAGCGCGCATGTCGTCGCTTGCCTCGGAGAGTTCTTTCAGCCTCCCCTCCGAGGCACTTTTCTTCTCGAGGAGTTTCTTCAGGCGTCGTTCTCCTCCATAAGTTTCTCCACAAGGCCGGTCGCCCTGTCAACCGAGGCGTCGCTCTTCTCCAGCAGCTTCACCAGGTCATCGATCATGGCGTCCTTCCTATCGAGCTCAGCGCACATGTCGTCGCTGGCTGAGGAATCAAAGACTGCCAAATCATCCAGTTCGCCTCCGAGGCGAATGCGCTTGTGACTCTGAGAGTCGTCGCCTCTCCGCGAAAGATCCTCCCGGGCGTCCGCGGCGCCACCGGACATCTCTGCTGCGGCCAAAGCGGTGTGGCTGGAGCTCTCTCGCCCTTCCACGGCGCGGCGGCGGGACCTCTCGGTTGCTTCCGCGGCTTTGGTCTTTCTTCCCTGGTTATATCTCGACCCAGAAACCCCCCTACCGGCCATGGCAGACGAAATGAAGGACTATCAAAGAAAGGCTTGTTTTTTGGTGGCGGGGGTGAAGAATGTGCGGTAATTTTCGAGTACAAGTTTGTGTTTTTATTGCCTAGTATAGTAAACAGCTACTAAGTGAGAACACGTTTAGGTTTGGTGGGTCTGAACTGATTTGCGAAAAAATTAGCGCGTGGTAATTTGGAATGTGAAAGGAAACAAGCTCAATATTTATTGATGGTTTTAGTTCCCAAGCACGGAACGCTTTATGGTTTTTAGAAACCGTTTGGGAACGGGCTCATCGAGCAGACGCGTGGCCCTGCCTCTATGAGAGGTGGGCCCTTCCTGTGCTGTGGGTGCAGGTTTGATTAGACGGGACGCGTGCAAGGAGTCCACCACACAGGCTCAAAGGGATGCGTGCGAGCAGTCCGCCGCGTAGGCGCAGCTGGCTCACCGGGAATCAAACCCTTTGACCTCGGACTACCACCCACAGCCCTATTCTCTCCCAAGTTCTCCATTAGTGCTACACCTTCTCCTCCGGTCTTATCTATTTGGGCCGCCGCCGCGGATCGCCTCCTTTTTCGATGGACGACGAGGCGTCCAACAAGCGGGGGCGGGTGGAGGCTGAACCACACGAGCCTCCGGCGAGCGTGGACTTCATCAGCAGCATCCCCGATGAGATGTTGGTAACCATCATGTCTCTCCTCGCCATCAAATCTGCCGTGCAGACTACCATCCTCTCCAGGCAGTGGCGCCCCCTATGGCACTCCACCCCCATTGAACTCCTCGACGACGACGAGCTCTACAGCGGGGATCGCAAACGCTTGGACGCATTGTCCCACATCCTCGCCACGCACACTGCGCCCGTCAGAGCCTTGCCATCGGCACTTTCCATTCAAACTACAAGGCCAAACCCAAGTTTCATGACTGGTTCTTATCCCCCGCCCTAGATCAGCTCGAGGAGCTCAACTTTGATGCTGGACACTGGCACTCGCTACCACCGTCCGTCCTCCGCCTCCTGCCCACGCTGCGCCGCGCTAAGTTCATGCGGTGCCTTTTCCCCAAGATTAATGCCGCGCACGCTCTTCATCTCCCTAAACTGTAGCACCTCAAGCTCATTGGCGTCAGCATCTCGAAGTCGGATTTGGAGCGCCTGCTCGGTGGCTGTACAACACTCGAGTACCATCGCCTTCAGATGATGTTTGGGTTCAGTAGCCTCCACATCGCTACGACGAATCTCCGTACGATTTATGTGCATGGCTGGTGCCGCAACGCACTGTCAGTTGGGGAGTTTCATGATATGGTCATTGAGAATGCGCCTTTCCTAGAGAGATTGTGTGTACTTGATAAAGAAGGTCGAACAAGAATCAGGATCATTGGCGCACCGAAATTGACAGTGTTGGGGTATTCGTGTGCTGAATTCTCTGAACTTGTTACAGCTGGATCCATACCCGTTCAGGTACAACAATCTTCTTCTCATTCTTATTATTGTACATCACATTTTATCTAGTTTTTGTTGATCTATGTTCGGCTGCCATCCAGAAAATGATTCCCACAAGCCTCGCATTGTCTCTGCGCATAGTGAAGATCTTGGCACTACAATCTATCGGCCCCAATCTGGATGAAGTTGTTAAGTTCCTTATATGCTTTCCATGCACGGAGAAGCTATACGTCGAGGTGATGTTCCTTTCCTGTTAATTCTTAACCACAACGGAGTTCAATTTGTTGGTACTTTTACCCATGATTACAATGAAACGTGTACTATACAATTTTTTTGAGATTTAATCATGAACGATCGAAGATGGCATGTCAATCTATTAGTGTATTTTATAGATCATGCAAATCAAAGAGGCCCGTAGTGTTCGATACTGCATCTAAGCACTGATATGTTGTCTTCGTTTACATATACAAGCAGGAGTTGGAGTGGAAAAGGTGGCGCAATATAACAATCCCATCGAATGCCTTGAATTCCATCTCACGGAAATTACTTTGAACGAGTACCGAGGCACCAATCCAGACATTCAACTTGCCAGTTTCTTTGTTCAGAAAGCAAGGGTGCTCAAGGTAATGAGGTTTGCACTATATTTAGTGCGCCACAATGGATGGTTTACTGACCAGCGGAGGCGTCTACAGCAGAATGGAAAAGGCTCTACAGAAGCTGATTTTCACTTTGGAAGTTCATATGACAGATTATTCAGAAGCGATTCTATCGATCCGATATATGACTTCTCGGTGGATGATCCCTTCGCAGAAATATTTCATCCCATGGATCTTGAAGATTGGATTTGATTTCTAATGTCAGTTTGTACCTTGTAATCGTTGAATTTGGGCCTCGTTATGCTGGAATTTAAACCTTGTAATATTGCTGGTATTTGTGATACAATATTTGAAATTGCATTGTGTTCTTTTTTATTTATGCAATCATGTTCTTATAAGTACATATGTTGTTGTTCTGTAGGCGCAACATTGATGTTATGCAGACCGAGCAAATCACAGTACACACGGACTAAACTACGAAACCCGTCGGTGATGATTTCATCAATCGCTGACAGTTGTATACCAGCAAATGTTTCCCCACAACACACATAGGTTATTAGCACCAATCATCTTTGTTATATCTGGTGTTCGCACACGATTCTCATTACTCACCTGTTTGCTGTATATCGCACACATCTTGTTATGCCGAATCGTTTGTATTCTGCTGTATCAGCGCACACAGTTTATCCGAGTGAACTGTATGCCGTACTTCGCACATGCATGTAGTTTTGGTAACGGTTTCTGTTATAAGAACAAACGGTTCATAAGAACAAACTATCTGCCGTAGATCGCACACGCAACTACTTTCTGAATCGTATTTGATGGATCCACCTTCGCAAACAGTTCGTGCCATTAGTGACGGAGCTTGAACTATACCGTTTGTGATTCATGCATCGCACAGAGTTTCGTCGAAGGGTCTCTGATTGATGTGTCGTGTTTGGACCATGCATGCCGTAGCGACAAGCCCTGTCCGTTCGTGGTGTACACCAAACATCCGATCTGGATGGAGAACTCCAACGTCATGGACCTGTTACTTGACGAGGACAAGTACATAGTGGTCTGGTTCGACCTCGCGCCTCACTGCGTGCTCTGCTCTCATGTCCTTATGCATGCTCTGCTCTCGCGCCCCTCCGTGCGCGCTCTGCCAGCGGTTGGGGCCGGCCCACGATCACGTTCGGGGCTCCATATGCATGCGGTTGCACCACGCGCGTCGCCCCATGCAGTTACGTGCTCCACGACTGAATCACGCGCTGCAAAAACTGCCATCCGGACGTGCCGGTTTTCCAGGACGTCCGGCCCCCATTTATACCCACGGCCATTAACCATAGTCTCTTCACGCTTTCGATCGCGCCCCACAACACAATAAGCGCACCCTGGATGACGCATACAGAGAGGATGTCCAGCGGTGCTCCAATGGAGTTCGGCGTGCATCATGTGGAGACCCACATGAGGAAGACGGACCTCATGGTGGTGTACACCAATGACCCGGGCATGGTGGAGGACTCCATCGACACCATGGAGCGGCTGCTTGATGCGGATCACAAGTACAAAGTGGTCAGCTTCGACCTCGCTTACACCGGCGGTCGTGCCGGGCATGATCAGAAGGTTGCCGTCGCCCAGTTGTGCGTCGGCCATCACGCCCTCCTCTACCACTACTGCCTGGCCATAGTCCCTTGCGAGCGTTTCACTAGGTTTGTCAACATCCCCAACTACAGGTTCGCTATGGTGGACACCAACAACGATCCAAAGGTGCTCAAGACTTCGGGCTTGGCCTGCCAGAAGCTTGTCGACATCCGCGGCCACTACAAGGTCTGGGGCCGCAAGAAGGACATGGACTCCCATATTGATTTGGCCGAGGCCATCATCGACCCTACTACGCTGACATGAAGGCTGAGTGTGACAAGAACAAGCCTGTCTGGCACAGGGGCTGGGTGAAGAAACTAGATGAATATCAGCTCCAGACCGCGACCAAGCAAGCGTACACATGCTACGAGATGTTCAGGCGGATCGTTGACATGAGGAAGTGCCTCCTACCTGAAGACAACGAGGGATCGAGCCACAAGCAGAGCGCTGGCGGCAAGCGTCACAAGAAGTAGATGATTTGATAATCATTTCTCAATTCTCATACTCCCTCTATGCAGAAATATTCGTAGTTTTAGAGGGATAAGTTTATTATGCATGTAATAGTTTATTAAGGTGTGCGCCAATGTTATGTGTGTATTGGATGCTTAATTTGGTTATGCAATCATGTTCTTCTAAACAGAGCATAGATGTTTGTGGGCAGATTGAGCAAATCACAACGCATATGGAATAAACAACCAAAACCGTCGGTAATGATTTCATCAGTCCCTGACAGTTCTTTATCCGGAACTGTTTGCCCACAACACATCCGAGTGGCCTGCGTACATCACACACATCTTGATCTGAGAAACCGTTTGTGTTATTTTTGCTTATCGCACAAAGTTCATCCCAGTGGCCTGTATGCCGTCTATCACACACATCTTGATCTATGTAACCGTTTATGTTATTTTACCTCATCACAAACAGTTCATCCGAGTGACCTGTATGCCGTCTATTGCACACGTGATCATCTGGACAATCGTTTGTTTTCTGTTTGATCAGCGCAAACAGTCTATCGGGGTGAACTGTATGCCGTACATCACACACACTTGTATTTTTATAAGCGTTTGTGTTATATTATCCAATCTCAAACAGTTTAGCTAGGCCAACTGTTTGCCAAACATCGCACACGCAACTATTTTTTAGATCGTATTTGATGGATATGCCATTGCACACAGTTTACGTCATTAGCGACGGAGCTATAACTATACCGTTTGCGATTTGGTCATCGCACACAGTTTTGTCGAAGGGTCTCTGATTGATGTGCCGCGTTAGCAGCATCCTGCAGTAGTGAATATGTCATCCACATATAATATTAGAAACACTATAGAGCTCCCACTTTGCCTTCTTATCTGAGATAGAAGGTGTACCCAACCGTCTCTTTTGGGTATCCTATGAAGACGCATTTGTCCGCTTTGGGTTTGAGCTTTTCTGGCTGAAGCCTTTTGACATAAGCATCGCATCCCCAAACTTTAAGAAACGACAACTTTGGTTTCTTGCCAAACCAAAGTTCATACGGCGTCATCTCAACGGATTTAGATGGTGCCCTATTTAAAGTGAATGCGGCTGTCTCTAACGCATAACCCCAAAATGATAGTGGCAAATTGTCAAGAGACATCATAGAACGCACCATATCCAATAACGTTCGATTACGATGTTCGGACACACCATTACACTGTGGTGTTCTAGGTGGCATCAACTGTGAAACAATTCCACATTGTCTTAAGTGATTGCCAAACTCATAACTCAGATATTCTCCTCCTCGATCAGATCGTAGGAATTTAATCTTCTTGTTACGATGATTCTCAACTTCACTCTGAAATTGCTTGAACTTTTCAAACGTTTCAGACGTGTGTTTCATTAAGTAAATATACCCATATCTACTTAAGTCATCGGTGAAGGTGAGAAAATAACGATATCCACCGCGCGCCTCAATGCTCATCGGACCGCACACATCAGTATGTATGATTTCCAACAAGTCACGCACCCGTTCCATTATTCCAGAGAACGGGGTCTTAGTCATCTTGCCCATGAGGCATGGTTCACATGTGTCAAGTGATTCAAAATCAAGTGACTCCAAAAGTCCATCATCATGTAGCTTCTTCATGCGTTTTACACCAATATGACCTAAGTGTCAGTGCCAGAAGAAAGTGGTACTATCATTATCAACTCTACATCTTTTGGCATCAATGTTATGAACATGTGTATCATCACTATCGAGATTCAATAAGAATAAACCCCTCACATTGGGTGCATGACCATAAAATATATTACCCATATAAATAGAACAACCATTATTCTCTGATTTAAATGAGTAACCGTCTGGCATTAAACAAGATCCAAATATAATGTTCATGCTCAACGCAGGCACTAAATAACAATTATTCAGGTTCATCACTAATCCCGATGGTAATTGAAGAGCGAGCGTGCCAACGGCGATCACATCAACCTTGAAACCATTTCCCACGCGCATCGTCACTTCGTCCTTTGCCAGCCTCCGTCTATTCCGTAGTTCCTACTTTGAGTTGCAAATGTGAGCAACCGAACCAGTATCAAATACCCAGGCACTACAACAAGAGTTGGTAAGGTACACATCAATAACATGTATATCATATATACCTTGTTTGGTGTTGGCCGCCTTCTTGTCGGCCAGATACATGGGGGCAATTCAGCTTCCAGTGGCCAGTTCCCTTGCAATGAAAGCACTCCGTTTCTGGCTTGGGTCCAGCCTTGGGTTTCTTCACGGGAGGGGCAACTACTTTGCCACTCTTCTTGGAGTTACCCTTCTTGCCCTTGCCATTCTTCTTGAAACTAGTGGTTTTATTAACCATCAACACTTGATGCTCCTTCCGGATTTCTGACTCAGCGACTTTCAGCATCGCAAACAGCTCGGCAACTGATTTGTTCATCCCTTGCTTGTTATAGTTCAACACAAAGCCTTTGTAGCTAGGTGAGGGAGTCCTGGACTAAGGGGTCCTCGGGCCGCCGGTCTATCTCTCATAGGCCAGCTTGGTGGGCCGCTCTCTGATTATCGCAGGAAGGACTGGGATATGCAGCGACCCCGTATTCTAGAAGGAAACCTCCGAAGACGCGGCGTGCACTTCAAGTCAAGATGAGGGGATCCGCGTCTTTATTTCTGGCTGGAGACTTATCATGTGTAAACCCTAGGTACCCCCGGTGTCTATATAAACCGGGGGGGGGGGGGTTAGATCGTAGAAGGCAGACAAGCTCATCTAGGGTTTTGGCTACTTGATCTCGTGGTAGATCGACTCTGTAATCTTCATACACATCAATACAACCAAGCAGGACGTAGGGTTTTACCTCCACAAGAGGGCCCGAACCTGGGTAAACATCGTCTCCTTCGTCCCCTGTTACCCATAGATCCTAAACCCATAGCTCGGGACCCCCTACCCAAGATCCGCCAGTTTTGACACCGACATTGGTGCTTTCATTGAGAGTTCCGCTGTGGGATCACAAGAGGATGTGATGGCTCGCCTAATCATTAGTGATGAACTCCATAACGGGGGCTCCTTCGCCACCGGACAGATTTTCCCTTTCGGCAGCATCGTGCTGCACGCCGACCCAACCGGCCACCCTGGTCGGATCGGGAATCTCGCCCCCGATCAGGAGATCAGATTCGGGAACCTAGAGTTCTCCGTAGACTCCCGGGGTGATCTTTCATTCGCTGGGCTCGCGATCTCATCTGACGAGCCCAAAGTTTCCGAAGCCTTAACTTCGGATCTCCTTCTCGGCTCCGCCCTCAGGTCTATCCCCGCCAATGATCTGGTTCTTAGTCCGGATCACTTTACGGTACCTGAGGGCCAGGGGTCGACCCCCGCCGAACACGCTCTTTGTACGGACACATCGGAGGTTAACTCCGAAAGTCCTAGGCAGATCGATCCGGTCGAGCTCTCGGCGATCAACGAGGCGCTGGACCGGATCCTATCAATAAAAATCACAAACGACCCAACCTCGACCCATGCCCGGATCGGTCTGAAGGCGGGTCATGGGGAATTTTTTGACCCACCCACCACCCACTTGGTAGCCACTATCGAAGACTTAACCGATATGCTGGACTACGCCTCCGAGGAGGCAGAAGACATGGATGAAGAGGACGGCGCCCCCGCCTCTATCAAGACTGGGCTATGGACTGCCACCTCCACCTACGACGTCTACATGGTAGACACCCCCGACGATAAGGGCGATCACACCCCTAAGAAGAATGGCGATAAAACTGGTGAGGCACCGTCAAGGTGCCGGAAACAGCGCAAACGATCTAAGGCAATCAAGGGTAGAGAGGCCATTGCAGGCACCAGGGAAAACGAACCCCGGAAGACCTCGGCGACCCTGAAGTCCCCGAACAGCCACTAGAGGACCAGGAAAGGCCCAAAGATCGGCGCGACACCGAGGATCTTAATGATTCCGAGGAGGACAACTACCTTCCCCCTGTCGAGGAGGATGACATCCTGGAAGCCGAAGACTGAACCGTCCCCGAAAACCCTGCGGATCAGGAACGGTTTAGGCGGCAGCTTTTAGCCACCGCCCGAAGCCTGAAGGCAAAACAACAGCAGCTCAAAGCCGAGCAAGACACCCTCAATGATAGATGGACGAGGGTCTTGGCAACCGAAGAAGGGTACGGTACCGATCTACCGGACCAACCCAAGAGCTACCCATGCCGAAGGCTGCTGCCGCAGTTCGATGACGAGGTCCTTGAACCATCGTCTCCCAGGCATACTCCGTACGACCAGCCGGACCGCCCTCCCCGAGGACGGGATAGGACGGCCGGCGAGGCCGAGTACAGACCTGCGGTACCCCGCAGGAGAGGAAAAGAGCCAGCAGGGCCTGAGGACATGCATGACTTATGACATGACCTGGATTATAGAGCAGGCCACACAAGATCCATCAACGGATCTAGAGGGTACTCCCCCGCTAGACGGGACGGGTACCAGTCTTGGCTCGACCGCAATAATAGAGGTCGGGAACAAAATCGGGCCCGATCTACCGCTGATCGTATGCATGACATAGCTCGGGTCAGAGGCGCTGCCCACCCACTATGCTTCACAGACGAGGTGATGCAGCATCAGTTCCCTGAAGGGTTTAAACCCGTTAACATAGAGTAATACGGCGGGACAACAGACCCAGCCGTGTGGATTGAGGACTTCCTCATCCACATTCATATGGCACGAGGAGATGATCTCCACGCTATCAAGTATCTGCCCCTAAAACTTAAGGGGCCAGCTCGACACTGGTTAAATAGTCTCCTCGAGAATTCTATCGGGAGCTGGGAAGAGTTCGAGGATGCTTTCCGATCTAACTTCCAGGGCACTTATGTCCGGCCACCGGACTCCTCCGACCTGAGCAATGTTGTCCAGAAAGCAGGTGAATCGGCTCGGCAATTCTGGAATCGGTTCCTAACCAAGAAAAACCAGATCGTCGACTACCCAGACGCCGAGGCAATAGCCTCCTTCAGACATAATATCCGGGACGAGTGGCAAGCTCGTCAGCTCGGCCAGGACAAGCCGAGGACAATGTCCTCCCTTACCTCACTTATGACCCGCTTTTGCGTGGGTGAGGATAACTGGCTAGCTCGACGAGGCCATAACCCCGAAGACCCCGGCACCTCCGAAATCCGGGATGGAAATGGGAAACCACGACGTAACAAAAACAAACGCCGGCACAACAACGGCGATGCTGAAGACACGACCGTTAATGCCGGTTTCCGCAACCCAAAATCCGGACAACAGAAGAAACCTTCTAAAGGAAATCGAGACGGACCTACCACGCTGGACAAAATCATGGATAGGCCCTGCCAGATCCACATCACCCAAGACAAGCCCGCTACCCACACCAAACGTAATTGTTGGGTATTCAAGCAAGCTGGCAAACTCGCAGCCGAGGAGCAAGGCAAGAGCCTACGCAGCGAGGACGATGACAAGCCCCGCGGTCCAAGCAAGGGAGGACAAAAGCAGCTCCCTCCAGAGGTAAAAACTATGAACATGATATATGCCACTCACATACCGAAAAAGGAGAGGAAGCGCGCCCTTCGGGAGGTCTACACCGTAGAGCCCATAGCCCCGAAGTATAACCCATGGTCGGCTTGCCCGATCACCTTCGACGGACGGGACCATCCGACCAGTATCCGTCACGAAGGCTCGGCAACCCTCGTCCTAGACCCCATTATCGATGGGTATCACCGCACTAGAGTCCTAATGGACGGAGGAAGTAGCCTTAATCTGATTTACTCAGACACGGTGAAAAAGATGGGTATAGATCCGTCAAGGATCAAACCTAGCAACACTACCTTTAAAGGAGTGATCCCAGGAGTCGAAGCCCGCTGCTCGGGCACCGTGAATTTAGAAGTAGTGTTTGGCTCGCCCGACAACTTCCGCAGCGAAGACTTGATCTTTGACATTGTCCCTTTCCGCAGCGGTTATCACGCCCTACTCGGCCGCACATCATTTGCTCGCTTTAACGCCGTCCCCCACTATGCGTACCTGAAGCTCAAGATGCCCGAGCCCAGGGGGATCATTACTTTCAACGGCAACACAGAGCGCTCTCTCCGAACTGAGGAACACATAGCGGCCCTGGCAGCCGAATTCCGGTACGGCGATGATAGGCCGACGCCCAAATCAGCCATAAAGGCACGTCAGGATAGTAAACGATCTCGATCTCAACCCAAACTCCCGGAATCATCTTCCGCCCAACAAAAATAGGAATACGCCCCCACAGCACATCCCTATTTCCCGTAAAATATGTGCCAAGAAGGCACAACTTCGCGCTCAAAATACCATGGGCAGCTGTGGGGACCCACCATCAAAGGGAAAGTGTTCGGCTGGACCGAACTACTGGCAACACATGTCTTCGGACAAACCACAGGTACCATCTAGGACCTTCCAAGCGTAAAGCTCATCCACACTGCGGCGACTTCTCAATATCTTCTTCCCAAGGTCCGTTCGCCGATAGCAATCACCTTTACAGGAACGCAACCCCCTCGGGAGCAAAGGAGCAGACATGCGACAGGGCACATTAAGGACGTCAAGCCACCCATCGAAGACCCTGGGTAAAACCTCTCGTTTGTAAACTTTATTTTTCATTTCAAAATACCTATAACAGTTGCTTCGGCAGTTTGAGTTATAAGAAGTCATCAGAAATAAAGACCATCCTTTACGACCTGCTCGCTGTATTTTATGTCACATACTCTGTTCTCTACTGACCGACGCCGGTAGCAAAGTTGTTCGGTACATATTACGATGCGACCGGCTAATAGACCGGGGGCATGACTATAAAAATCGCCCCAAGCATCACCCCGGCACTATTGTTTATGTGTTCGGCATCTCAGATGTCGTGTTATATGAATCGGTTCCGAATTATGTCTTGGGTCAATGGTTGGGTTGCCTGGCTCCTGTGTTTGCCCTCTTACGTTCCGCCCATTCGGCTAAAAGGGTAAAGGGAGAACCACTGCGTTTGTGCTTCCAGCTCGCCTGGTCAAGTACCTGAGTGGAGAAAGCCGAAAACTGACTGTCATAATAAGCGAGAACCGGTCTGCAATCCGAGCATAAGTGTCAAACTAAAAATCGATAGAGGTTATTCCGTGTTATACGAGGGGTTTGTACTATTACAAACCATGTGATGATGGTTTCAACCTTAGTGTATCCGAATATCAAAAAACACTGGGGGCTCGTCATCAGCCCCTCAGTCAAGCTCCTACGGCTAAGTGAAAGCACTAAAGCATCATAGTCCGATTGCCTTGTTCCCCTTGCACTACCGCCTTCGGGCATCGATACGTCGGCTAAGGGTCATAGTGTGGAGGTAGAAACACCTCGTGTAGTATCTACATGGGGGCTGAAGCCGACGACTCGCAACTTTCAGATAAAACGGCCACATAGGAGTCAAAATAATACAAAGCTTAAAGACATGATAAACCATGCAACCACATTATAAAGCGGAACAGTCATCGGATACATGACAAAATGTTCATTCATAAATTACATCCTTAGGGCATTGAGCTTCTATCACCCGAGCACCATCCATCACGGTGGAAAAGTATTTCTTGGGGCGCCTTTGCTCCTTCCCAGGGGGTGGAGGCGCGGTGGACATCTCAGTCGGCTTGAGCCTCGGCCAGTGCACCATGGTCTTTGCAAAGGCCATCCGAGCTCCCTCGATGCACGTAGAACGCTTTAGAGCGTCAATCCGAGGCGCAGCGTCGCACAGTTTCTGCACCAAGCCGAAGTAACTGCTCGGCAACGGCTCTGCAGGCCACAGCCGGATGCAGAGGTCCTTCATGGCCGGCTCCGCCATCCTGTGCAGCTCCATCAATTGTTTCATCTGCTTGCTTAGGAGGGGAGGATGCCCGGGGGCTTGAAATTGCACCCAGAACAGCCGAGGCTCAACATCCCCATCCCGAGAGGCGAAGTATTTGTTCGCATCCGCTGCACTCCTCGGGAGATCCGTAAAGGCGCCCGAGGGACGCCACACCCGGGTGAGCAATGCAAACTTGTTACCACCAAAGGCACATTGCAATAAGTACGGCTTACCATCCACCAAAGGCACATCTTCAAAGAACAGCCTGTCACCTCGCTCCGCTTTGAGCTCGAATTTCAGCGTGGATAGTTCGGTGGCCTGGTCTTCGTTCTTTTGCTCAAGGGCCTCGCACTTCGTGCTGGCATCCTTGAGCTCCTACTGCACCTCTGCCACCCGGGCCTCATGCTTGTCGCTCGCGGCTTTTAACGCTGACAGTTTGACTGCTGCTTGTTCGGCTGCCACCTTCTCATCCGCGGCCTCCTGCCTCGCCTTTTTCAACTCGGCCTTGAGGTTCTCGACCTCCGCGGCCACAACTGTGGTAACAATGAGTAAATAACACTTAGGGATAACAATCCGGATATCTCAATCAATGAGGATAGACAATAACCCGAATGATACAATTCGGACTCACCTTGCGTCTCGTCAAACCTCTTGTTCAGACGATCGAGCTCCTCATCAGAGCTCTTGAGCTTCCGGTTTAGCTCGGCAAGCTCCACTGCGTTGGCGGCCGCCACCGATGACGAGGCCCACAAAACAACTTATGTGCATTAAAACTCCCGAGATGTCGGATTCAGACCCTCTTCTAAGTACTCTCCGGAGTTCTTGGAATAATGAGGGACAAAGGGTGCCTTGAGCATCCTTACTAACTTTCGGACATTTGACCCCCGGGTGGGTTTTTCAAACTCACCCAGTGCTCGGGGGCTACTACACTTATAAGGATTGCATAAACTTGGCACATTAACTTTTTCTGGAAAAAAGAGTATTATGCGGCTCACCTTGAAGCCCATCAAGAGACCGTTGAAGGCCTCTTTTAGTCCTCTATCAACGGACTGAATGCCTTGCAAAACCGCACCCATAATGTCACACCCTATGCTTTGCCTCATGACTAAGTTAACATGACTCAAAATTAGGCCCAATTAAAAACTTTTTGAGTGCCTATGAATGTTTGACTAGTGTGCTATTTGCTTGCTTGTTTGATTGCTTGCTGGTGCTCTATATTCATAGAACTCCCTCCTACTCTCAAAACTCTTTTCTTTGATCTAAACTCTTGTCCAATTATCATACCATGTGTATAGGACCTAAAACTATTTTTATCAAATATTATTTTGGCCAAAAAGCATTTATTCAATTTAGGTTTTCAAAACCCCTTGAATTGAGGCTTGTACTACAAGTCCTCAAATTGGGTGGAATATTTTTCCCCAAAGACTTTATTTGGAACCTACTATATATATGACTTCCCAAAACCACCAAATATTAATTTTAAAGATTATTTTCCTATTTTATTTAAAGGCTTTTTCTTAAGGCCAGAAATGGTCTTTTATAGGGAAAAATTGTTTTTATGCTTTAAAAATATTTGAGAAAATTTAGGGAAACTCAGTGGACATATATTGTCCATATATAAGAGTTTCTACACATGGTCATGTTCAAAATATTGGACAAAACAATCCAAAACCCTTTCTGCTTAAATCAAGCATTTGAAATATTTCTATAAGAAATATTCTCAATAAATTCCAAGAAAATTCCAGCAAGTCACGCATGTCATATGTGATGATCTTGCAAAGTTTCATCTCAATCCCAATTGATTTGTTTCATCAAAATATTCCAAAACCATTCCTGTCCAGAGCCAAATTCGAACAACTTTACATTATGAAGTTTCTTCCCTTGACCCCAAACTTTGTGGGCATGTGCTAAACCCCAAATAATGATACCACACCAAGTGGTGGATTTGTGGGAAGTGAAATGCATGCCTAGATCTATAAAAATCCGATTCTGTTGATTTCTAGGGTTTTACAAAGTTACATTGTGATCTTTCTTCAAAACTCCTCAAACTTGGTGATCCTCTCTAATTCTACCTATATTTTCATCTTGTTAAATCTCATGGCAAGTAAATCTCATTTGCTTAGCCAAATCATCATCAAACACTTCTGCTTATGCTGTAAAGAGCCCTGTTTGACCCCCTTTCTCTATTCTCCTTGCCTCCAAAATTTTACCACAGTCACTCACATACCTATTTTACCTCCAGTAAGAAATCCTGGGCCTCAGCTCAATTATTGGTGGGTAAAACCCCTCATTTTTACTGTTTGGACAGCCTTGGCATGCCCTTTCTTCCTCTCTCCCATTATTCTGTGCACACAAATGCCCCCAAACTCTACCACAACTTCAATTGCATACTGATGCATTAATCCAAACCCAAAGATAGCATGCTCATTTGGAAAATATGAGCAAATCATCTGAACCTATGTTTTGGCAGTAAAAACAGCTTTCAACTGCAAGTGCCCTGTAGACTTCTTTACCTAAGCTCAAACTTGGTGTACTTGTAGTCCTTGCATACCTAAGCCACCCAGACAACATTTAACTTCTTGATCCTTGCAGTAAAATCTCCTCAACTAGCACCCAAGTTTGCTGTATCAAACTTAACCTGAGTAATAGCCTAACCTAATCAGCTTAATTTGCCTTGAGACTCCACCAGTGCTGTCCTGCATGTGTGCCCCACACACCAGACAACCTTGGGCGCCCAAAATGATGCCCTGGACGTTCCTTGGCGTGGTGACTACGTCGTTGACATGCAGAAACGCCGCTCTGCCACTTGTCCTTGCCCAATCAGAGGCTCCCGACAGCCTTGGGCAAGTGGTGCTGTCCCCCGATACCGCCTCGACGTCCACGACACGGCAGCGTGTCGGGCCCCTCCTCCCTTGCCCTCCTCTCTCCTCTGTCACGCGTGCCCGGCGCCGCTCCACTCGGCCAGTGCCCGGCCTCACACGCGCGTGGCCCTGGCGGACGCCCCACTCTCTCTCTCACTCCCCTGTGTCGTGGACAAGTTCCACGAACACCCCGGTCACGCTCCCGCGCCCCCCCGAGCACTCCAGCAGTGGCGGGCTTGCGGTGCACCGTTGCCCCGCCCATATAATGCAGCCCCGAGCTCCCCTCGGCGCTCGCTTGGCTCTCTCCCCCTCTCAAACACCTCCCTTACCTCCCCCATCTCTCCCAGTGTTCTCGCCCTTCGTCCATGGCCGGCATTGCCGCCTCGGGCCTTGGCCAAATTGGAGCTCCCCTCAGCCTCTCGTCTCCTCTGAGCCCCTCCGTAGCGCCCCCACACTACCGTAGGCCCCCCTTCGCGCCCTCTCTTCCCATCTCCACGGCCATGGCGCCGTCACACCCCCATGAACGACGCTCACCTCCGCCAAAGAGGACGATGTGCTCAGCCCCAACCACCCCAGGGCCCGGGGATAGCCCAGGCGGGTGTGGCTCGCCACCCTGAGCGCACTGGTGGCCGGAGCACCGCCGGGGATGGCCTCTGCCACTGGGGGCAAGCGCCAGAGTAGCTCGGGTCTGCCTCCCCTGCTCCTCCTCTGCCCGAGCGGGAGGAGGAAGAAGGCCCTGCAGGCAGGGCCTACCTGTCGGCGAGCTAAGGGCCGGGCCCCCCCGTTTAAGTGGAGGCGCCCTTCCTGGGTACCGCCTCCCAGCGAAGGAGGCGTACTCCTAGGAGTACGCCATCGACGTCGCCCGACCCCGCCTGCGCGGGGGTGCTGATGGGCCGGCCCAGTGGCCATTCTCTGCCCTGGGCTCCGTTTCGGTCCTTTTGGTAATAATTCCTTGCCCTTTTCTTTTTCAGATAAGTTCATAAAATTCATAATAAATTCATTTACCCTCCAAAATTGGTGATTCAAATTTCTACAAATTCCTCAAATCATCTCCTAACCAAATATGTGCCTTGCACAGTTTTCCATAGAACACATTCTGCACCATCAATATTTTATCATTTCTTTCATTGTAAAACCCCTCCTTGCAAAATCCCTAGAGCATTCATTATAGCTCCAAATGCACTGATTCAAATTCCTAGGTGCATATAAAATCATGTCTTAGGATGTGAACATTTTTCCTTAGACCTATTCTGCTAAGTCAATTATTGGACCATTTCTACATGAATGATCCACATTGAAAATCCCTAGGAAAATCATGCCAACTCCATATCCAGTGAAACTACTTCCTAAAATTTTCTAAAAGCATTCCATATCTGTTAGGACCATCCACTCATTTTTATAAAAATATTTTCTGTGGACACCTTATAGGACCATCAATTCCATCATTTCCACCATTCAAGACTCCCCCTTGATCCACATACAATAAAACCTCCTTGGTTATTTTTCTTATGACCAGAGGTGTCCATAAAAAAATAGAACTCCTATTTATATAGCACTTTTATTTTCTGCTTGTTGTGTTGCTTATTGCGGTTGTTTCCGACGGTAGTTGACGAAGTAGACGGAGTACTCGGAATGGACGAGAAGCGTGTGAAGACCTCGAAGACGTTGTTGAGCCAGGCAAGCAGCCCTTTGAACATGACTATGAAACCCTTTTATTGCATGGCATGTAGCACTTTATTTCTTGATGTTGATCATGTTGATGTGGTGACCACTACGGTGGGATGCCACCGATACTTTCTTGTTGATACTGGCATCGTGCATTACCCTACCTTCTTATGAGGGTTGTGTGGGTGGGAGTAGTTAGGTTGCTTGTAGTTGCTACACAAAGTGGGACGGGAATATGCATGGTGATGGAAACAAAATGATTTCAGAGACTTTTCGAAAACTCCGTCGGGTGCCACTAATGCCCGAGGGAGATGATGTTGAGCTAGGTCACCACTTGAGAAAGAAGTGGTGTACCGGAGCAAGTTGTGTGTGTGTTTTCGAAAACAGAGAGTTTTAAGATTTGCTGACCGTCCCAACCTTACATGTACAACCACTCTACCCCTATATGGGAAGGGACTTTGTTGATTACCTTGGTGGGTACTAGCATAGAGCCCGCATTACTAGTGGCGGGAGTGGCGTGGTCACTCTCGATACGGGGTCGTGCCTGGAAGGGCGACCATGCGCTGTCATTACAGGCACCGGGCACACCATTGTGTTCCTTCATGGATGGTACTGTGTAGAGCAAGGCTCGTGTTTGTACATCATGAAGACACGGACTAATGAGTGGACTCTTTGTTTAGTATCGCTAGGGGAAAGGCATTGTTCGGGTGCTTACCTCGGGTATGTATTATACCGCGAGTCGTGGATGACACGGAAGTTCCCCGAGTCTTGTGGGTAAAGTGTGCAACCTCTGTAGAGTGTAAAACTATTCGAATAGCCGTGTCAACGGTCATGGACAGTTGGAGGTCCTGCTTAAACTGCGTCCGATGTTTTCATAAACTTGGTGTGTGAGCTTTTGTGGATGACACAGAGATGGTACTTGAGCTAAGTCCGATGACTTAGCATGATGATGAACATGGGATGTTCAACCTCTGCTTATGATGATAACTGAGATTTGTTCACATGAATACCTATCAACAGTTGATGCATGTCTTCTTAAGGTTACTTGATCATATCATTGCACTTAAAATCAGCTTTCTGCAAAACTTACCTACTTAGTGCTATATCATGCATTGTTATACCTTGTTCCACAACTTGAATTGCTTGCGAGTACATTCAAAGTACTCATTGGCTTGCCACTGGTTATTTTATTGGCTAGGCATGAAAGAAAAGGATACGATGAAGAGTACCTTGGTGACGAACGTGCGAGCTAGGACGCTTCCCAGTCAGAATGCATGTAGGGTTAAGGCAGATGACATGGGTTCACGCTATCGTTGAAGATTTCCGCTGCAAGTTTATGAAGACTTGGCCATAAAGGCCATATTTGGGTACAAACGGTATGTAATGGATGTAAGACTCTTGTTGTTCAGTTTCTGTGTGTTCAGTGAGCATTGATCTCTGGGATCACTGTGCACATATATTCGGTGATCACGACTTATGTGTCGGGGTCCCCACAGAGCTGGTATCAGAGCCATCCTGATTGTAGGAAGCCCTTAGTTAGCATGGACGTTAGTTAGGACAAGACCATTTTTCCAGACCCTTCAAAACACTTGCAAAGGCTACCACATTTATCACCTCTCCTAAATTTTCAAAGGAAGCAAAGGCTTTTGCCTTAGCATTTCCACCATCTTTCTCTTAACTCTCCTCGTCTACTTTTTTAAAACTTTCAAATGGTCGCTACTACCCTTGTGCCCCTGACCACTGGATTCCTTGTAATCCTCGTGGGTAACCCGGAAGGAAGCCGCCTTGCCAGACATTTGCCCACATATCTTGGACACAAGTTGGCAACGCTAGACAAGGAGCTACCAACAGAAGATACCTTCTCGAGGAATGAGGATATCAAGACTGAAAAGATGGTGACACCATCAACACTACCCCCGGTTGATGCAACCTTGGCCTACAATGATCAAGGCATAAGTTATGCAAGATCATGATATGCATCGCTAATAGAGCAACCCTGTCCTTTTCGTTGTTGTGTCGGCAATCACCGGTGGATGAGAACCTTGCCATTTGGTCCGCCTCACCATAGTGAGCAGGAAAACGGTTCTCTTCATCCCCCGCTCTCGGTGTCGATATTATCAACTTGACCGACAAGTTGGAACTCTATCATGCCTTGTGGATGTCATTGCATAAAGGACTGCCCACTTGGAACTCTCGACGCATTGAAGGACAAGAAGGCATTGTCACGATTACGAAGACACCAGAAGACCCTGTCAACAACAGTCGTGAAGAGTCACCTTCGTTGTCAACACAACAGACCCGAAGTCGTCAAGGACTCTTCAGGCGCAACCAGGATCGTTTTGATGAACAACAACCAGAGACATAGCGACACCTGAAGAAGACCTAGAAGACTAAGCGGACTCCTCTCCAAGACGCGAAGCAAGCACGACTACTGAGTCCGAGAACCCATAGGGTAGGATGGGTCGTGTATCCCCCATGCAAAGTCGAGTCCGTATGATGGTTCTGATAGAACCATGATTGTGTGTTGTTTGTTTTTGGCTGTTTATGTTTTGGTGTAAGTCGCACTTTTGCCCCAGGCAACAAGTACGCGACTAAGCACCCACCTTATCTTAATAAGTGTGTTTTGCCTTTTCGGCACTTGTTTGATTGCACTTGCACTATACCACCCCCTTAGGCACTCTCCTCTATGCTACTTTCCCTCTTCCCCCTCTCGTCAACTGAAGACCGACAAGACAAGATGCACCAAGGATCCACCTCGACGGACAGCTAGCGTTGAAGACTATGACCACAACATACTCAACCAGATGTAACCCCGTAGAGTTATGCTTATCCCTCAAAGATTGGAAACCCCTCCCTAGCCTAGCCTAGACCTCACAAGCTCCCCCAGCACAAGGCTCTGATCACGTGTTTAATACACGAATTTGCCAGAGCACTTATTGAGCTTCAATAACCCCTGCTTAGCACTGGGTTCATTATGGAGCTACTGATCATAGTGAACACACATCCTTCATTCTTGCTAGCACTAGAACCTTGATGCCATAGGAAGGATCATTCTAAGGGTATACGAATTGTGGACAATGATTTGATTCAGCCATAATAGATGTCTTGAGGAAGTAGTTGAGACCCTTTGGTGGATTACGAGACTTTTATGTTGGTGAGTGGACTTGGTGGATCAAGTTGATAGAGTAGCATAACTTACTTCCCCCTTGAGTCAATTTGGATTTAGTAGGGCGATTGTAACCACAAGCCTAAATTTTTGGTGGATTAATGACTTGACTTTGGCAAGTAATAGTGACGATGGTGATATGTTAGTGACTGGAGTAACTAGTAGGGAATTCTTAATAGATGTAAACCTTGGATTTAAAATAGGTGATTCTAATAGGTGCTCAGGATCAATGAAACTACATGGTTCGGAGTAATTTGGGTTTAGTCCGATGATCTTGATCTTGATACCATGTTTCTCGGTGGAAGACAAACTAGGAATATTGGATGGTTGTCAGAATTGATTCAAGGATCCATATGCACCTAACATCAGAGTTTACTAAGTAATCATGATGGGAATAGATGGTTATACTGTGATGAGATAGTTCTTTCTGGAATTTGGGGATTTAGGAAATCTGGAGATATATGGAATGTCACCGGTATTGGATTTGTAGCATTTATGTAATGGTGGGTGATATTCGTGGATCGATTAAGTTGGATTCGTAGGAAGGGAACAAGATCTTGGATTTGTATATTACGTGTTTCCTTAGCATAGAGATGCAACGCCTTGGACCTTGGATATATTAGCTGAATACTTGGATTTGTAGTATCACAATCAAGCTTAGCGGCTTGTATGCTTCCCGAGGATTTTTACATAGGGATATATTTGAGTTAGCTGTAGAATAACATATGAGATTTTGGTTTAGTCCTTCTCTCAAAACCTTGGAGATGGATAGCATGAGTGATGTTGGAGTTGACTTACATGAGACGATACCTTCAATGATATGGAGTGATTTTTGTTTGGAGCAGTAGGAAGTACTATTGGCATCTAAAAACTGTGCTCGAGGATAAGATGATAGATGTTTACTCACATCCTAAGCTCCTTGAAACCCCGAAGCTTTACCGAGCCATGACACCGTCGGATTATGACCATAGGCCTTTGACTATAAGTCCTTAGACCATGGTCGATACTCCACCTCAACCACCACCAATCCTGTTCAAAAGGAAGGTGGCCACGAAGACCTGTATTAGGTTGGACCACAAACCCCCGAATTAGTGACCATCTAGAGTAAATGCCCACTCCTCTCACATATCCCATGAGCAATGTGTTTATGTGGAGCGTGGTGGAATAGGTTGTTACCCTCCGGGGTGACATACTTATTTACCCAATAAGAGAAGGAACACCTTAGTCTTGTTTGGACCATCCCCAGGAACACCAAATTACCATGCCTCTCGAGCATAAGGGTTCACCTTGAAAAGGGTTGGACTACTTGAAGTACCCACCCTACAGCAGAAGACATTCCTACCCAAGCAAGATGAAGAGCCACTACGGTTGAGAAGCCACGACGAAGGAGAAAAAGCAGGAGAAGTCAACCACCGCTCCTTGACCGACTACATCAACTAGACTAAACCATGAAGCACCAACGTCCAAGCACGATGAAGCCCTTGCACATCGAGGGGATTATAGAGCCCCCTTGTCTTAACAATCACCTATTAGTTCCTGACTAGGAAGGAACCGAGGAGCTGATAACACCACTCACTCCACCACCCTGAAGATGTGCGTTGAGCATGACATCCCTACTCCTTTCAGATGCCTGGAACGGAGTGGAACGACTGCCACGACTTTATTTTTGCCCCTTTTCGGTCCAATCATGGGCGAGAACCTGACTGGATCATGGTGAAACACCTGTGAAGGGTAGTTCACCCCACTTGCCAAGCCTCAGACCTTGGGGAATTAGATGGCTGTTCTATACTCTGGATAGTCAGCTTATTTAGCAACCCTCAGAAACCTTTCGGATAGTAGAACCCGTTTTGACGCCAAGTCTCTAAGCTCAGTCTTAGGGACGAGACTCAACGCAGACCTTGCCGGGGAGAGACGAGTAGACCAAACACTCAAAGACCCTCTAGAAACGTGTGTCCATGACGACAAAGACAACTGGTCGAAGATGGATGAAGAACATACCTGGGCAACTTACTCAAGCAGAAGGTCTCGACGAGAAGCCCACGATGACGCGCTTCAACACTCTCGAGGATAAAGACCACTGCAACTGAAGATCTCCTGCCTTAAGGAAGACAAGGACTTCTTCGTCGACAAGGAGCTACACCAAGACTCGACCCTCCTATTCTAATGTGAGACATCTAGATGTCACTAACCAGCATGAGCAGTGCTAGGACCAGCACACAGACACACTACCTTGCCACGTATTCCGACTTTGGAATAAACACGCAAGCCAGACCCTTGCAAGAACCCCATTCACCCTTAGACGAAGTCAATGATGCACTCAAAGCTATATCGTCAAGCACTTAAAGATCCAATGGAGCAACCACATCGAAGAAGAAGCCACATGGGAATGTGAAGCCTACCTCACTTCTAAATTTCTGTATCTTTTCTACGCCGAGCCTGGGAATCTCGGGGACGAGATTCTTGTACGGGGGGTAGGTCTGTCACACCCTGTGCTTTGCCTCATGACTAAGTTAACATGACTCAAAATTAGGCCCAATTAAAAACTTTTTGAGTGCCTATGAATGTTTGACTGGTGTGCTATTTGCTTGCTTGTTTGATTGCTTGCTGGTGCTCTATATTCATAGAACTCCCTCCTACTCTCAAAACTCTTTTCTTTGATCTAAACTCTTGTCCAATTATCATACCATGTGTATAGGACCTAAAACTATTTTTATCAAATATTATTTTGGCCAAAAAGCATTTATTCAATTTAGGTTTTCAAAACCCCCTGAATTGAGGCTTGTACTACAAGTCCTCAAATTGGGTGGATTATTTTTCCCCAAAGACTTTATTTGGAACCTACTATATATATGACTTCCCAAAACCACCAAATATTAATTTTAAAGATTATTTTCCTATTTTATTTAAAGGCTTTTTCTTAAGGCCAGAAATGGTCTTTTATAGGGAAAAATTGTTTTTATGCTTTAAAAATATTTGAGAAAATTTAGGGAAACTCAGTGGACATATATTGTCCATATATAAGAGTTTCAACACATGGTTATGTTCAAAATATTGGACAAAACCCTCCAAAACCCTTTCTGCTTAAATCAAGCATTTGAAATATTTCTGTAAGAATTATTCTCAATAAATTCCAAGAAAATTCCAGCAAGTCACACAAGTCATATTTGATGATCTTGCAAAGTTTCATCTCAATCCCAATTGATTTGTTTCATCAAAATATTCCAAAACCATTCCTGTCCAGAGCCAAATTTGAACAACTTTACATTATGAAGTTTCTTCACTTGACCCCAAACTTGGTGATTTCTAGGGTTTTACAAAGTTACATTGTGATCTTTCTTCAAAACTCCTCAAACTTGGTGATCCTCTCTAATTCTACCCATATTTTCATCCTGTTAAATCTCATGGCAAGCAAACCCCATTTGCTTAGCGAAATCATCATCAAACACTTCTGCTTATGCTGTAAAGAGCCCTGTTTGACCCCCTTTCTCTATTCTCCTTGCCTCCAAAATTTTACCACAGTAACTCACATACCTATTTTACCTACAGTAAGAAATCCTGGGCCTCAGCTCAATTATTGGTGGGTAAAACCCCTCATTTTTACTGTTTGGACAGCCTTGGCATGCCCTTTCTTCCTCTCTCCCATCATTCTGTGCACACAAATGCCCCCAAACTCTACCACAACTTCAATTGCATACTGATGCATTAATCCAAACCCAAAGATAGCATGCTCATGTGGAAAATATGAGCAAATCATCTGAACCTAGGTTTTGGGAGTAAAAACAGCTTTGAACTGCAACTGCCCTGTAGACTTCTTTACCTGAGCTCAAACTTGGTGTACTTGTAGTCCTTGCATACCTAAGCCACCCAGAAAACATTTCACTTCTTGATCCTTGCAGTAAAATCTCCTCAACTAGCACCCAAGTTTGATGTATCAAACTTAACCTGAGTAATAGCCTAACCTAACCAGCTTAATTTGCCTTGAGACTCCACTAGTGCTCTCCTGCATGCGTGCCCCACACACCAGACAACCTTGGGCGCCCAAAATGATGCCCTGGACGTTCCTTGGCATGGTGACTACATCGTTGACAGGCAGAAACGGCACTCTGCCACTTGTCCTTGCCCAATCAGAGGCTCCCGACAGCCTTGGGCCTCGTGGTGCTGTCCCCCGAGACCGCCTCGACGTCCACGACACGGCAGCGTGTCGGGCCCCTCCTCCCTTGCCCTCCTCTCTCCTCTGTCGCGCGTGCCCGGCGCCGCTCCGCTCGGCCAGTGCCCGGCCTCACACGCGCGAGGCCCTGGCGGACGCACCGCTCTCTTTCTCACTCCCCTCTGTCATGGACGAGTTCTACGAACACCCCGGACACGCTCCCGCGCCCCCCCGAGCACTCCAGCAGCGGCGGGGTCCGAGCCGGTGCATGGGCTTGCGGTGCACCGTTGCCCCGCCCATATAATGCAGCCCCGAGCTCCCCTCGGCGCTCCCTTGGCTCTCTCCCCCTCTCAGACACCTCCCTTACCTCCTCCATCTCTCCCAGTGCTCTCCCCCTTCATCCATGGCCGGCATTGTCGCCTCGGGCCTTGCCCAAATTGGAGCTCCCCTCAGCCTCTCGTCTCCTTTGAACCCCTCCGTAGCGCCCCCACACTGCCGTAGGCCCCCCTTCGCACCCTCTCTTCCCCTCTCCGCGGCCATGGCGCCGTCGCACCCCCATGACCGACGCTCACCTCCGCCAAAGAGGACGATGCGCTTAGCCCCGACTACCCCTGGGCCCGGGGATAGCCCAGGCGGGTGTGGCTCGCCGCCCTGAGCGCACTGGTGGCCGGAGCGCCGCCGGGGACGGCCTCTGCCGCCGGGGGCAAGCGCCGGAGCAGCTCGGGTCTGCCTCCCCTGCTCCTCCTCTGCCCGAGCGGGAGGAGGAAGAAGGCCCTGCAGGTAGGGCCTACCTGTCGGCGAGCTAAGGGCCGCCCCCCCCCCGTTTAAGTGGAGGCGCCCTTCCTGGGTACCGCCTCCCAGCGAAGGAGGCGTACTCCTAGGAGTACGCCGTCGACGTCGCCCGACCCCTCCTGCGCGGGGGTGTTGATGGGCCGGCCCAGTGGCCATTCTCTGCCCTGGGCTCCGTTTGGGTCCTTTTGGTAATAATTCCTTGCCCTTTTCTTTTTCAGATAAGTTCATAAAATTCATAATAAATTTATTTACCCTCCAAAATTGGTGATTCAAATTTCTACAAATTCCTCAAATCATCTCCTAACCAAATATGTGCCTTGCACAGTTTTCCATAGAACACATTCTGCACCATCAATATTTTATCATTTCTTTCATTGTAAAACCCCTCCTTGCAAAATCCCTAGAGCATTCATTATAGCTCCAAATGCACTGATTCAAATTCCTAGGTGCATATAAAATCATGTCTTAGGATGTGAACATTTTTCCTTAGACCTATTCTGCTAAGTCAATTATTGGACCATTTCTTCATGTATGATCCACATTGAAAATCCCTAGGAAAATCATGCCAACTCCAAATCCAGTGAAACTACTTCCTAAAATTTTCTAAAAGCATTCCATATCTGTTGGGACCATCCACTCATTTTTATAAAAATATTTTTTGTGGACACCTTATAGGACCATCAATTCCTTCATTTCCACCATTCAAGACTCCCCCTTGATCCACATACAATAAAACATCCTTGGTTATTTTTCTTATGACCAGAGGTGTCCATAAAAAAATAGAACTCCTATTTATAGAGCACTTTTATTTTCTGCTTGTTGTGTTGCTTATTGCGGTTGTTTCCGACGGTAGTTGACGAAGTAGACGGAGTACTCGGAGTGGACGAGAAGCGTGTGAAGACCTCGAAGACGTTGTTGAGCCAGGCAAGCAGCCGTTTGACCATGACTATGAAAGCCTTTTATTGCATGGCATGTAGCACTTTATTTCTTGATGTTGATCATGTTGATGTGGTGACCACTACGGTGGGATGCCACCGATACTTTCTTGTTGATACTTGCATCGTGCATGACCCTACCTTCATATGAGGGTTGTGTGGGTGGGAGTAGTTAGGTTGCTAGTAGTTGCTACGCAAAGTGGGACGGGAATATGCATGGTGATGGAAACAAAATGATTTCAGAGACTTTTCGAAAACCTCGTCAGGTGCCACTAATGCCCGAGGGAGATGATGTTGAGCTAGGTAACCACTTGAGAAAGAAGTGGTGTACCAGAGCAAGTTGTGTGTGTGTTTTCAAAAACGGAGAGTTTAAAGATTTGTTGACCATCCCAACCTTACATGTACAACCACTCTACCCCTATATGGGAAGGGGCTTTGTTGATTACCTTGGTGGGTACTAGCATAGAGCCCGCATTACTAGTGGCGGGAGTGGCGTGGTCACTCTCGATACGGGGTCGTGCCTGGAAGGGCGACCATGCGCTGTCTTTACAGGCACCGGGCACACCGTTGTGTTCCTTCATGGATGGTACTGTGTAAAGCAAGGCTCGTGTTTGTACATCATGAAGACACGGACCAACGAGTGGACTCTTTGTTTACTATCGCTGGCATTGTTCGAGTGCTTACCTCGGGTATGTATTATACCGCGAGTCGTGGATGACACGGAAGTTCCCCGAGTCTTGTGGGTAAAGTGTGCAACCTCTGCAGAGTGTAAAACTATTCGAATAGCCGTGTCCACGGTCATGGACAGTTGGAGGTCCTGCTTAAACTGCGTCCGATGTTTTCATAAACTTGTTGTGTGAGCTTGTGTGGATGACACAGAGATGGTACTTGAGCTAAGTCCGATGACTTAGCATGATGATGAAAATGAGATGTTCAACCTCTGCTTATGATGATAACTGAGATTTGTTCACATGAATACCTGTCAACAGTTGATGCATGTCTTCTTAAGGTTATTGATCATATCATTGCACTTAAAATCAGCTTTCTACAAAACTTACCTACTTAGTGCTATATCATGCATTGTTATACCTTGTTCCACAACTTGGGTTGCTTGCGAGTACATTCAAAGTACTCATTGGCTTGCCACTGGTTATTTTATTGGCCAGGCATGAAAGAAAAGGATATGATGAAGAGTACCTTGGTGATGAACGTGCGAGCTAGGACACTTCCTAGTCAAAATGCCTGTAGGGTGAAGGCAGATGACATGGGTTCACGCTATCATTGAAGATTTCCGCTGCAAGTTTATGAAGACTTGGCCATAAAGGCCATATTTGGGTACAAACGGTATGTAATGGATGTAAGACTCTTGTTCTTCAGTTTCTGTGTGTTCAGTGAGCATTGATCTCTGGGATCACTGTGCACATACATTCGGTGATCACGACTTATGAGTCGGGGTCCCCACACATAAGGGCGCGGTGATCTTCGGTGATGGAGGAACTGGATAAAGCTTCCTCCATCACGCCCGACCACCCAGTCATGAGCGGCGCCGGTGGTGATCTGCCAACCCTCCCTCCGGTGGGGGATTGGGCGAGCAGCTCCTGAGGCATAGAGCGCTCCGGAGATGTCCTCGGAGGGGACTGGACCAGACCTCGTCTCCCCTCCTCAGTTGCCAGGAGATGTTCCTCTTCCTGGTCTTCGGCGGCCGAGGTATTAACCTCAGCCATAGCGTCGTCACCCCCACCGCTGGTGTTCGGCTCAAAATTAGCCTAGCACGATAACACCTCCGCGGCCTCCTTCGAGACCTCAGGAGGCGTAGGATGTGATGCAGTCCCACTTTCCGCCAGGTCGGCGGGCAGAGACTCCCCGTCTGAGATTTGGTCGGTGGGGAGATCGCATGGTGGGCTGCAAATTAAAAGACGTTCGTCCATTTAACATTAAAAACTCTACATAAGTGGCCCAGAGGGTCTTCGGATTCATACCTCTGGGCTGGGGGCTTAACCCTTGGGTTCCTTCGGGGAACCTTTTCAAAAGTCTCACACTCCTTGTCGAAGTCCGAGCTATCGTCGGCTAGGACTGCCTTTGTCTGGCATGTCCTCTACGGGGCAGGAGGAGGTAGGTGCCGCCCTCTTCCTTGTGAGGGGGGAGTCGCACTCCCCTTCGTCCTCGTGCTCTTCCTCGTGAGTGGAAGAGGCATGGGTCTGCTCGGACTTAGCGTCCGGAAGACCCCTTAGACGAAGACCCTCTCAGACCTCCTTCTTCTCCCCTTTCTTCTTCTTCTCCTTCTTCTCTGGTGCCGAATATGGCCCCACAATGAGCATCTCCGTCAACAGATCCGACCGAGGGTCTTCGGGCGGCGGGGCCGGACAATCAATTTGCACGGCCTTGCTTAGCCAATTCTGTGAAGATGAGGGAGAAGGGGATTCAGCTCTTTATCAAAAAACAAAGCCGGAGAATTAAAGTTTCATCATACCTTGGTAGGAGGGGTTTCGGCGTCAAGACCGGTGTCCTCCTCCTTGGCCGGCCAGCTCTTCTGGGGCTTGAATAGCACTTTTCATAATTTCTCATGGGTAGTGCGGAAGAATTGACACACGGTAGCCGGATCCTCGAGCTGGTAAGCCCACATTGGGGAGACCCAGTGCTGGCAGGGGAGGAGACGGCGGCGGAGCATGACCTGGATCACGTTGACCAGCTCGATTTTGACCTCAATCATCACGGAGATGCGCTTCTGCAGCGATTTTATCTCTGCGGCCGACCCCCAGTCAAGGCCTTTCTTGAGCCACGAGGTTAGCCTCACGGGGGGTCCAGATCTGAACTCGGCAGGAGCCACCCAGTCCGCGCTCCATGGTTCGGTGATGTAGAACCATTCCTTTTGCCAGATCTTGACCGTGTCAATAAAGGTGCCATCCGGCCACTCGACACAGGGGAGCTTGCTGATTACCGCCCCTCCACAATCCGCATGTGCGCCCGCAACTGTCTTCGGCTTGACGTTGAACACTTTGAGCCACAGGCCGAAGTGCGGCTGTACCCGCAGGAAGGCTTCGCAGACGATGATGAACGCCGAGATGTGCATGAAGGAGTTCGGGACGAGGTCATGGAAATCTAACCCGTAAAAAAGCATGAGGCCCCTGACAAAGGGGTGGAGCGGAAAGCCCAGTCCCCGGATGAAATGGGGGACGAACACCACCCTCTCGCCCGGCTTCGGTGTGGGAATCACCTGATTCGCCTCGGGAGCGCGGTGGGCCATGTTGGCGGAGAGGTAGGCGGCGCAATTTAGCTCCTGAATGTCGTTGTCGGTGACGGAGGAGGCCTCCCACTTGCCCATGGAGCCTGAACCAGCCATGGCCGAACTCGGAGGGAAGATTGAGGAAGAACTGGATCTGGGCTCTCGGAGCTTGGGAAGGTTGAGGAGGCAAAGGGTGCGAATGTGGAGCGTGAATAGGCCTTGGGGTTTTTCGCCCTTTTATGGGTACCGTAATACCAAGAGCTTCCCTTTACTGCGTCGCAGGCCTCGCGACTTCCTGAAAAAATCATGCCGTTATGCGCGCGTGGGATAACCCAGGGCATCAATCATATCCCGTAAGAAACGGGACATGATCTACCCTTTGATAAGACGTGCCAATGGAGAAACAGCCTCGAATCACGAATCGAATTTTTGTAACCGGCTCAGCAGCCGTGATAGGCCACGACCCTTCATCAGAAAGGTTGTCGGGAAATACCGTTCACACTTTGATGCTCGGCCTTCGTGGTTAAGCGACTTATGGCGTCCGGATAACCACATGTTCGGATAACTACATGTCATTGGCGGCCGGACTAGAGCCTGCCGGTCATAAAGGGGGAAAAGAACTCACCCTACAAGCCGGAGACCCTGGCGTTGGGGCCTAGTTCAAGGGCTACTGAGGGAGTCCTGGACTAAGGGGTCCTCGGGCCGCCGGTCTATCTCTCATAGGCCGGCTTGGTGGGCCGCAATCTGATTATCGCAGGAAGGACCGTGATATGCGGCGACCCCGTATTCTAGAAGGAAACCTCCGAAGATGCGGCGTGCACTCCAAGTCAAGATGAGGGGATCAGCGTCTTTACTTCCGGCTGGAGACTTATCATGTGTAAACCCTAGGTACCCCCGGTGTCTATATAAACCGGGGGGTTTAGATCGTAGAAGGCAGACAAGCTCATCTAGGGTTTTGGCTACTTGATCTCGTGGTAGATTGACTCTGTAATCTTCATACACATCAATACAACCAAGCAGGACGTAGGGTTTTACCTCCATAGGAGGGCCCGAACCTGGGTAAACATCGTCTCCTTCATCCCCTGTTACCCATCGATCCTAAACCCATAGCTCGGGACCCCCTACCCGAGATCCGCCGGTTTTGACACCGACACTAGGTGGCAGTGATTGAAGAACTCTGTCAGTGATCACCTCTGGCAGGAGAGTAATTCCCAACTCAGCCAGACGGTTGGAATACCCAGACATTCTGAGTATGTGCTCACTGACAGACCCGTTTTCCTCCATCTTGCAAGCATAGAACTCATCGGAGGTCTCATACCTCTCGGTCTGGGCATTTTTCTCAAAAATAAACTTCAACTCCTGGAACATCTCATATGCTCCATGACGTTCAAAACGTCTTTGAAGTCCCGGTTCTAAGCCATAAAACATAGCACACTGAACTATTGAGTAGTCATCAGAACGCGCCTGCCAGGCGTTCGCAACGTCTGCAGACGACACTGGAGCGGGTGGCGCACCGACCGGTGCATCAAGGACATAAGCCTTTTGGGAAGCCGTGAGGATAATCCTTAGATTGCGGGCCCAGTCTACAAAGTTACTTCCATCATCTTTCAGCTTGGCTTTCTCTAGGAACGCATTGAAATTCAGGGGAGCTACTGCGCGAGCCATTGATCTACAACATAAATTTGCAAAGATTACTCAAACTATTGTTCTAGATAATGAGTTTAGTTAATCATATTACTTAAAACTCCCACTCAAATTGACATCCCTCTGGTCATCCGAGTGTTACATGATCCAAATTCACCAACCCAAGTCCGATCATCACGTGAGATGAGGTGGTTTCAATGGTGAACATCTCCATGTTGATCATATCTACTATATGACTCATGTTCGACCTTTCGGTCTCTTGTGTTCCGAGGCCATGTCTGTACATGCTAGGCTCGTCAAGGTTAACCCGAGTGTTCTGCATGTGCAACACTGGCTTGCACCCATTGTATGTGAACGTAGAGTCTATCACACCCGATCATCACATGGTGCTTCGAAACGACGAACTTTCGCAAAGGTGCACACTCGGGGAGAACACAATTTTATCTTGAAATTTTAGTGAGGGATCACCTTATAATGATACCGTCGTCCTAAGCAAAATAAGATGCATAAAAGGATTAACATCACATGCAAATCATAAGTGACATGATATGGCCATGAACTTGTGCTTTTGATCTCCATCTCCAAAGCACCGACATGATCTCCATCGTCACCGGCATGACACCATGATCTCCATCATCATGATCTCCATCATCGTGTTGCCATCGGGGTTGTCGCTCCAACCATGCTTCTACTACTATTGCTACCGCTTAGCGATAAAGTAAAGCATTACATAGCGCTTAATGAGTGACATGGAGGCTACATAATAATTAAAGACAACCCTATGGCTCCTGCCGGTTGCCGTATCAACATGCAAGTCGATATAAACTATTACAAAACATGATCATCTCATACATCAAATATACATCATCATGTCTTTGGCCATATCATATCACAACATACCCTGCAAAAACAAGTTAGACGTCCTCAAATTTGTTGTTGCATGTTTTACGTGCTGCTATGGGTATCTAGCAAGAACAATTCTTAACTACACAAAACCACAACGGTGATATACAAGTTGCTATTTAACCTTCTACAAGGACCGCCTTTGTCGAATCCGATTCAACTAAGGTAGGAGAGACAGACACCCACCAGCCATCTTATGCAACAAAGTTACATGTCAGTCGATGGAACCGGTCTCATGTACGTGGACATGTAAAGTTGCTCCGGGCCGCTTCATCCCACAATACCGCTGAATCAAAATAAGACCAAGGAAGGAATCAATCTGAATATCAACGCCCACAAACTCCTTTGTGTTCTACTCGTGATGTCATCTACGCATAGACCTAGCTCTGATACCACTGTTGGGGAACGTTGCATGGGAAACAAAAAAAATTCCTACGCTTCACCAAGATCAATCTAGGAGATGAGCATCTACGAGAGGAGAGATTGGATCTACATACCCTTGTAGATCGCTAAGCGGGAAGCGTTAAGAAACGCGGTTGATGTAGTCGAACATCTTCGCGATCCAAATCGCAATCCGTCCCGCAATCCAATCACGATCTAGTGCCGAACGGACGGCACCTCCGCGTTCAGCACACGTACAGCTCGATGACGTTCTCCGCCTTCTTGATCCAGCAAGCAAGGGCAGAGAGGTAGATGAGTTCTCCGGCAGCACGACGGCGTGGTGGCGGTAGTGGTGGAGCTTGTCGGCGTTCTGGGAATGGGGTACCCAGACCTGCCTGCCTGTGGCCCAGGGCAAGGCCCACCTCACGAGCCAGGTATGGCCCAGCGCAACCCCACTTGAGACAAGGCCCTCGCGAGGACCCGAGCTCGCGAGGGAGGTGGCACCAAGACCAGCAATGAGTGGGCCTCCTCAGGCCCCCTCCGGAGCGGCGGAGATCTCTATGCAGAACCCGGCCTCAGGAGTCAAAGATGACGCAAGGAAGGACAGGTGGGCGCCAGCGCGCCAGGCGGTGCAGTTTCCCCTTTGGTGCAAAGGGAGCAAGGACGTACGCGGTTTCCCAAAGCGCTCCCCAAAGGTTTCCATTCCGGTGCAACAAGACCACGACCATGAGGCCAGCAGGACGGATGTGATCGCCGAGCCCACCTCTGCATCATCGAAAGCTACTTTGCAGGCGAAGACCACCTTTGGACAGGGCGGGGATGTACTCCTGTCCCCCTTCGAATTTGGCCGTTGTGGGATCCCTTCCCGCCATTGCGATAAGGGAAGAGGACCCGGGCCGCTGCTATAAGTAGAGGATAGGCTGTACCGAAGAGAGGGGGGAGGAACAACAGACAAGGCAGAGAGACAAGAACACCGCTCGAGCGCCCTTACGAGGCTCCCCACCACTGTACTAGTTCATCCACCACACCTCCTCGTGAGGCAATCCACCAAAGCAGGAGTAGGGTATTACGCTTCGCAGCGGCCCGAACCTGGGTAAATCACCGTGTGCATCTTCTTCCTCGTCATCGTGTGAATTCATCATCCCAACCATCGTGTAGTGAGCTAGGTAGGGAGAGGCTGCAGGGGATCTTTGCACACGCCCCAGTGTTCGAATCTTGAGGGTTTTGCGGAGCCCGAAATCTAACATTTGGCGTGCCAGGTAGCGGGCATGTCGAAGTCTTCCTCAAGCCAAGCTCTTCATCCGCCTCGCTGCTCCGATGTCTGATGCTCGCCGAGCCCGCGCCGAGCGCCGCGCTGCCCGCGTCGCCCAGACGTCGCCCGGGGGCCGTGCCGCCGCGCGCCGGTCTCCCTCACCTGTGGCCAACGCCGCCACGGGCCTGGAGGCCCAGGAGCAACAAGACTCCTCCCAGCCACTCACCGCGCGGCGCGACGGCCACACCGCCACTCCGTCGATCGTTCCGGCTATCGGGTCGTCCTCCCACGCTCGGCCCGGGCCGCCGCGCGGCTCGGGCGCACGAGCTGCTCCGCTACTGCCCTGCCCCCGACCGCTATGACGATTGGCTTTGGCGCATCGCGGAGCTGGTCAGTGCTGCCGGCGACGCTTCAGCGTTCTCCTACTCGTTTTGACCCCAGCCCTCTCTGGCAGACGACGTGGCCCGTGACGCGCCGCCACCTCCTCCACAAAGCGACGTTGACCCCGAGCCCAGGCGTGAAGCGCGCCCGCGTGACCAGCCCCGCGAACTGCGGGCAAGGGCGAGAGATGAAGTAAGCTGCCAGGTGCTGCCCCGGCCGCGCATCGCCGCGCATGTGCTCCCGGCGCTACCGAACCAACGTCGCGACCGGGCACAGCTTGAGGCGGCCCCTCAGGAGCGTCAAGACCGGGTCCCTCCCGCGCACGCAGCACCCGTCGAGCCGGTGGGGTGCCATGCCATCGCCCCGGAGCTCCATCCAACCACGTGGCCCTGCAAGTTCAAGCCTGACCTACCCCCTCGCTACGACGGCACCCCGGATCCCGCCGAGTTCCTACAGCTCTACTCGCTGAGCATCCAGGCGGCCGGTGGAGACGACAAGGTCATGGCGTGCTGGTTCCCCATGGCACTCAAGGGCGGAGCGCTCTCCTGGCTCCTCAACCTCCCGGAGGGGTCCATCACCTCCTGGGACGACCAGCGCAAGCGCTTCGTCGCCAACTTCCAAGGTACCCGCGACCGCGCGCTCACCGTGAACGACCTGCGGCGTGTGAAGCAGCAGGAGGGAGAGACCCTGTACAAATTCATACAACGCTTCACGACCACCCGCCTCAAGATACCGAGGGCGTCGGACGAGGCTATCATCCCCGCGTTCACCGACGGCGTCACGAACCTCAAGATGAAGGAGGAGCTTGCCATGAACGACGAACTGTGCTTAGCCCTGGAGATGTTCAACCTGGCGAACAAGTGCGCCAAGGCCGAAGAGGGCCGCCTATCGCTCCGCGAGCCCCCGGCGGCAGAACCAGAGGACAAGAAGACCAAGACCAAGGAGGCGAAGCGCAAGGCCCCCGCGGTGATTGCGGCTGAGCCTGAGGCAAAGCGCAACCGAGGCGAAGAACCCCACGCAGGAGGGCGGCCGTCCTGCATCTTCCATGGCACCAACAACCATGACACCATTGATTGCCAGGAGCTCAGGCTGGTCCGCGACGAGCACTTCGGCTGGCATCCTGGACGCGTGGACCGTGGCTTCGGACACGGCGGAGGCCGTTGGGACAATCGGGAGCCGCGTCAGGAGTGGCGAGACCGGCCTCGGGAGGACCGCTGGCGCGATCAAGCTCGGGAGGACCGCTGGCGTGACGACCCTCCGGAGGGGTCACGCCGTGGCCAGCCTCGTGAGGGCGGCCTACCGCCACTACCGCCGCCACACAGAAGGAAGGAAGAGGACAGTCAAGACGATGGGGCTGGGGGCTTCTAGGAGGTTAGGGCGATAGCCTGTATCCTGGGCGGCGCCCAAGCCCTGGCGTCAAACCGCATCTACCGCCGCCATGCTCACCCTAAAGTGGTCCCAGACCGCAATCGCCTTCGACTCAAGGGATCAGCTCAGGTGCTCGGCCATGGCCGGCATGCTCCCCATGCTGTGCACTCCGACCATCAGCAACGTCCTCGTCACCAAGACCCTCATCGACAGTGGAGCGGGGCTCAATGTCCTCTCCATTGAGACCTTCGACGCTCCAAGTACCGTACGACCACCTCATGCCGACCAAACCCTTCTCAGGAGTCACTGACGGGTCCACCGTCCCCATTGGGCAAGTGCGCCTGCCCGTCACCTTCGACGGACGCAAGAACTACCACACCGAGATCATCGTCTTCGACGTCGCACACATCCACCTCCCGTACAACGCAATCCTTGGGTACCCAGCCCTCGCCAAGTTCATGGCGGTGACTCACCATGGCTACAACGTCCTCAAGATGCCAGGGAGTGGCGGCGTCATCACCGTTGCCTGCGATGAGAAAGATGTCGTCTGCTCCCTCGAGCGTGCTTACCGCGCCGTGGTGGCCGAGCGCTCGGATGACGAGGAGGATGCCCTGCCTCGTGAGGATGCACGCAAGAAGAAGAAGCAACTCCTCCCCGCAGGGCGCCAGGGGGCTGGGACCTCCAAGGACGACGCCTCAAGCTCTGCGCCCGGGGACGGGGCCCCACCCTCCGTCGCATAGGAAAGCGCGCTCGGCGCCCCCCTTGGGTCAGGCTCGGGGGCTTCCATCCGGGGAGCCTCCGGCCTGGCCGGTGAGACAAGGGAGGTGCTCGGGCACAACCTGAAGGCGCGTCCTGATGCGCGTCTGCCTGAGCCAGGAGCACGGCGCGAGGCACCGAGCTCGCAAGAGTCCGTCATCAGAGCGATCGAGGAGCTTCAGAAGGCACAGGCCATGCGAGGCGGGAGCTGCCCTGCGCCACCAAGCGCAGCCGCCATCGTCGGCCCGGTTGACAAGCCGCGCGTCTGCATTAACGCGCTCGCGATCAACAGGGTCGCGTCCCAGGGCCTCTTTTGGCCGACGTGTGCCGATCGCAGATGGGTCTACCCGCACAACTACGTCTGCATGCCCTTCGGCCTGGCGAACGCAGGTGCCACGTACCAGTGCCTTGACTGGGCCATGCTCATGCCTTGCCTGGAGACGCGCGGCAAGGAGTTGGAGGAGATGCTCGGACCGAGCAGGGGTCCCGAGCCCCGGGAGACGACGGGCTCGTGAGGGTCACGCTCACGGAGGTGCAAGATCAGGCTACGACGGCAGCTTCGACTCTTCAGCGGCGTGGCCGCCAGGTGGTTTTTTGGTGTGTGCCAGGTAACTTTTTGGTTTACTCTGTTTGAGGGCGCCCACCGGGCCGCATTATCCTCAGGCGATCAGGGTGTACCCCTGCAGCCGCCTCATTTACGGATGTTTCAGCAACTTTTCATGCATGTGATCTATTTCGTAACGTTTCACCTTGCCTGCACGGCTCTTTGCCGGCGTGAATGTCACCATATCCGAATGATCCTAACCTCTCATGCGATGGCCCTCGGGAGCACATTCGGCGCAGGCTTCTCCAAAATTTGCAGGACCTCGGACGGCGCTACCTACAAGAAGATCCAGGCGCAAACCGCCTTTGAGTTAGGGACCTCGCGAGGCCAGAGCGCCCTCGCGAGCTCCCAGATATACCTCCCAGTTCTACCGTGCAAGCCACGCGTACGAACTAAATGGGCTGTACATGCCCGGACCCCCCCGAGGACGCGGAGGGGTTCCTTCCCACGCAATGTGGAAGCCCCATGCTCCGCGCTGGCGGACAACACGGTCCACCAATGACTATGCCCACGCAAGGTGGAAGCCCCATGCCCCGTGCTGGCGGACAACACGGTCCACCAATGACTATGCCCACGCAATGTGGAAGCCCTACGCTCCGTGCTGGGGATAAACAACTGAGGGCGCCCCAACGGCTGCATCCAACCTCAGGAAGGCCCCTCGCGGCCCCGCCTCGCTACATTCCCCTGGGATGTACGCGTGAGGGGGCTGCATGGGGGCTACTACCGGTCCAAGCCTGGTACACGCCACCTCCCCAGGTCTGCCAAACCTGGTCTTCATGCGCCCCTCTCAGGAAAAGTTGGCGAGGAAAGGTATGGGAGCCGCTCGTACGTCAAGGGGGACTCCTGAGCATCGCGACTCAGGAGCCTCACTGGCCACGTAGCCCCTCACCCCTTGGAACCGTCCACGTGAACCGGACGGCCCAACGGCGACTGAGGTATGCGCGGGTGTCATAGCCCTAGCTAGCCATGGCTTGTCATTGCATTAACCATCATGGCATCATGTTTAAATTTGCATCAACATGAAATGGGGATTATCAGACACCCTAGCACCTCACCCTAACTAAACCAATTCAAATGTTGTGAATTTTCAATGAATCCAAAAAGCCCTTAAAAATGTTCACTATTTCTGATAAATGTTGGCAACAACATATCAGGGGACATTTTAATTTTCACAACAATTATAGCATTTAAAATAACCTTTTACTGCTACTGAAATTGACAACTAAAGCACTATTAATATTATAGTCTTGCAAAAATGCTAAAACTTTTTGTGGAGTTTTGAAATATTCAAACTACACTCCATGAAATATGTTGGTATTTTTGTGCTAGGTACTTTGTGACCAAACAGATATAACACAAAGGACAGAAATGTAAAAACAGAAATAAAAATCAAAATGTAGAGAGAGAGGACTAACCTCAGGCCCAGGCCAGGCCGGCCCACCTGGACCAACTAGGCCGTCGTCCGCCTGGCTGCCAGGAGGCCGGGCGTGTGGCCGCCGCGCGTGCACGGCCATGCCGCCACGCCGGCAGCTGCCTGCCTGCCTCTTTCGTCGCGCTGGCTATGCGGATTGACTCGCCAGAGCCGTCCCGATCGCTCTCTCACCCTCTATTCGCCTCCCTACTCCTCTCCTCGCCTCTACTCGCCATGGCCGACGGCAACTGAAGCCCGCCGCCGCCTCCCCATTGCCTCCCTCTCGCCCCCGAGCAGCTCCTAAGCTCCGCCTCGACGCCCTGATCCTCTACGCCAAGACAAGCCCCGCCAGAAGCCTCGTAGCGACGACCTCGAGCTCGTCTTCAACATCCGGACCCAGTCGATTGCCGCCGCCGTTCGCTGCCATCAGGCCGTCCTCGAGCCCGCTCTCATCGGCTTCGCCTTCGCGGTGAGCTTGCGGACCCGTTCCCCCCTCTCCCCTGTCGATTGAGAGCCATGGCCCTCGATTCCATTTGAGACCGAGGAGCTCTGCCACGGACCTCGACGCCGGCGACCTTCTGGTGTCTAGGTGGTCCATCTGAGGCCACCACTGGGTTCGTGGAGTTCCGTAGGTGTTGTAGGAGCTAAGGCCCCGCTGTTTTGCGTATCGAGTCGTCGACTCCGAGCATGGCCGAGCCGCCGCCGCCGCAAAGCACGTCGCCCACGATGCTCAGGGCCATCTCTGTCCCTGGGATGTGCTCCTTTGGATGCGCATGTTTGCGGCCGTTCAAATGAGCCATTCCGCCATCGTTTTGGTCGCCAGAGGTGGGTTTCCGACCCCCTTCGCCGTCTCTGTGGTCGCCGGCGGCTCAATGCTGGCGAGCACGACCTGTTTGACCACCGGGGTTGACCCCTGGGTCACTTACAGGTGGGGTCCAGCCCCTGGTTAACTTAGTGCTAAGCAGAAATTAATTAAATTAATTAATTAGTCTAATCACCCACTGACCAGTGGGCCCTGGTTCACTGATTAAGTTTAAAGATTAATCCAAATCCTTTAATTAGTGAAGGAGTCACTGACATGTGGACCCCACATGTCAGATTTGATTTAAATTAAAATGAATTGGCCTGCTAATGTCATGCTGATGCTGTAAATGCTTTTCTGATTTATATTAATTCCAGAAAATGGATAAAACTAAGAAAATTCATAGAAATTAATCTGTAACTCAGATTGAAATAAGTTATATATGAAAAATCATCAGAAAAATCCAAAGAATCCATTGGTGCTATCATCATGCATGTTAGAGCAACCTAAATAGATGAACATTGACATTTTACAATAAGGCAATATATGGAATATCACATGGAGAACAATTTTGAACCTATATTCAATCTTACTCCATTTAACTCTAATGCTAGGTGCATTAGCTAATCTACAACATGTTGCCATGTCATGATCATGCATCATATTGTTACACTTGCCTGTATTGATTGTACTATGTTGTATCGCGGTAGGTTCTGCTCCCGAGGATACGCGTGAGTATCCAGCTGCAGGGCAGTACCCTGCCACCAACCAGCAAGGCAAGCAACCCCACCTTGAGCATCCCGATAAAATCCTACTCTCTCGCTCCTGCTCTCTTTTACTGCATTAGGACAACAACGATTCAACTGTTACATGTTCTCGATAGTTGAACCCATTCCTTTGCATGACCTGTCTTGTCACAGTAAATATTTGAAACCACTTAGCATGAGTAGCAACTGCTTGAGCCTTGTTGTGCTTACTCATCCATGCTTGCTTACCGTGCCTGCTATGCTTAGAGTCGTGTCGGGTCTGATCCATCTGGGTGATGAATCAGAATGGAGTGTTCATGTCCTACTGTGTGAGAGCTAAGTGTGTGAACACGATTTGGTAAAGGTAGCGATGAGAGGCCATGTAGGAGTACATGGTGGGTTGTCTCATTGGGACCGTCCTTAAGAACTGAGTTCTGTGTATGTTATCCAAGACAAGATACTACCGCACATTGAGATCCTTAATTGACTCTCTTGGCTTATTAATCGCCTTGATCTCTGTCCAGGAGTTGCAACTAGTTTTTGGTGTTTGTAGGATGTGCTGGCAGCCATGCATAGCGCTGACCGGAGGGGTAGGCTATGGCGCGGTAGATGCACTGTGGCCCGGTGTACCAAGCGTAGTACCATCCATCGAGGTGGGCTTGGGAACCCTGCACACATCGTTTGGGGCCGTAATGGAAACTTAGGCCGGACTTCCTTGCAGGTTCAGTTTCAAATAGGCGATAGACCTGGACTAGAGTCTCGTGTGATTAGTCAGGCCGTGGCCGACTCCCTCGCTGGGCTTCCGCTTGAAGGTTGCCGAGGTGCCTTTTTACGTGCACATGGCGGTAAGTGGCGGGAGCGTGTGTGAAGAAGTATACCCCTGCAGGGTGAAGTAATCTGTTCGAATAGCCGCATCCTCGGATATGAACTACTTGGAAACTTATGTGGTACATAGACAAGTGAAATGGATACTCTAAAATGCGCAAGATAAGCGTGAGTGCTATGGATGGCCTTCTCGTAGGGAGACGGGAGTGGATCCATAGTGGTGTATTGATTTGGTGAATATGTGGACTCGTCTGCGTTGTCCCACCTCAAAGATACTACTTGTAGTCGTAGTATAGGTTAGCCAAGAGTCAAAGCTGGCTTGCTGCAATAAACTCCACAACCCCTTTTGTGACAATGATGCATATGTAGATAGTTCTGATGTAAGTCTTGCTGAGTACTTTGTACTCACGGTTGCTTAATTTATGTTTTTGCAGAGGAGACGTCAGTCTCATTAGTGATTCCTATGCCGTGAAGTTCGATGTTGACCGGATTAGCTTGGGAATCCCAGACAGAGGTTTGGCTCCTTTGGTAGGGTCGTTGTATCTTTTCAGGCTCTTCCAGCCGCTTTTAGTAGTTGTCTGTACCCAGACATGTAACTTCCGCTTGTTGTTTGTATGCTCTGAATGATGGGTGATGTGACCCCCCCTGCTTGTAACATTATACTATGTTGGCTCTTCGGAGCCTTCTACATAAATGTTGTGTTGTTGTATGGTTATGTTGTGATGCCATAGTTGTATCTATGCATATCGGACATGTCGTGCGTACGTGTGACGTGTAACGGTTTGTATGGGAGTCGACACCTAGTTGTGTGCCTCTAGTAGTACTCTTTACGGGGAAATGCCTCTTTGTGCTTCCACCGAGCCTTGGTAGCTTGCTACTGCTCCGGACACATTGATTGACCGGCATGTATCCTTCTTTGCTGCCGTGTCTGTCCCTTCGAGGAAATGCCTCACGGTGTAATGGACTCCCTGTAGCCTGCTACGACTCGTCTACATGCAGTGATGACATTCATGTCCCACGGCGTAATGGAGTCCTTGTAGCTTGCTATGACTCGTCTACACACGCTAGAGACCGACACCTGCATTGTTGGGTTACGTATGCATGTCCCTGTACGGATGTGCCACTTGGGTTCTACGACTAGTCATGTCGACCCGGGTTCTTTGACGTGTGAATGCTAGCGACATGTTCATATCCATGAGCCAAAAGGCGCAAACGGTCCCGGCCAAGGTAAGGTGGCAGCCGTGGGTTACCGTGCGTGAGGCCGCAAAGTGATGTGACATGTTACAGGCTGGATTCATATGGCTTAGGATCGGGGTCCTGACAGCGTTGGTATCAGAGCTTGACTGCCTGTAGGATTACCTAGCCAAACTAGTCGATGTTGAGTCTAGAACTGCTTTAGTTATATAAGGGAATTGATTGTGGAAGGGAACGTAAGATTCTTTTTACTCCTTTCCTTGTTTCATTCTAATTCTGAGTCACCCTCTTCTTTATTCTACGGGGTTAAGAATTAGGTTTCCCATCTATCTATCAGGATGACGAGTTACTATGCTGCAGACTTATAGGATAGTTGATGTGTTCCTGGATCGATGTCTCTATATGAATTCAGTTGTTTTATTGTCAGTTTCATGCAGGTTGCTGTGGCACCCCGGCTCAGAGAAGACTGGAACGCCCCGTATTCCAGCCCAAGGACAAGTCTTCTGGAATACGACACTGTTGGCATAGAACAAATCAGCTCTTTATTACTATCGAAAAGGATTACAGGGATATCTGGATTTCAATGACACGGCGATACTACGCCTACCTAGGTTAGCTCTATGCTAACAGCGGAACAATCCGAGGAAGCGGAGTACTCTTGGCAGCGGAACAGCGACTGCGGTGATGGACTCCATTCCGCAGGGACTCTGGCTGGAACGCGCATCCTAGCTCGCACACTCGACATCCACGACAAGCAAGCAATCAAGGCATGACCTGCAAACTGGCATGATACGCCAGGTGAGTACTTTGAATGTACTCGCAAGCTCAAGACAACCAAACAATGCAGCAATCAATAGCATGGCAAATATCATATTAAATACTTATTAAGTGCTTTACTTACGGTTACCCGTCATCAACTTACTCTCTTTCGGGTTGTCCCACAACCCTGGAAATATTCATGATCTGACCTGAACTAACTCATATCCAATCAGGTGGTCATCCGACCACTCCTCATATAGCCATCCCTTGGCTAACATATCATATTTCGGACATCATCTGATGTCTACTCAAGATGAGTTCTTCCATCATTACTGTCACTGCTATGGTTGATCATCTACTGAGGTCTGGACGGGCTGTCCAATACCGTGGACTCGGCTATTCGAATAGATTTGACACTCTGCAGAGGTTGTACACTTTACGCACACCATGAAGCACCTGGCCTCGTGATCCCATTCGGGTGGACCAACGTTGCTTCAACAAAACCTGCCTGACCCGTGATTCTTCCATCGTACCACCGACACTTTTCCTCCCCCGGAGGTCAGCCTTGGGTGGCCCTTGTGTCCTCATGACACCTGCCACCGTCGTGGCCATGACCCAAACGGGGTCAAACTCTGTAGACTCAAACGGGGTTCTACTGTCCCAAACGGGGACGGGCCCAAACTCAATCATCAACCGGGCTCACAAGGTTATCGCCGCTTACCGGGCCAGGGTAGCACGCCGCGCCTAACCTTCCCTCTTTGGTGGTACCGGTGAAAGATCACGCAGCCAGACCCGGTCAGGGCCGTCCCATACCGGCAAATGTGGTTGCACGAATATGCCCGGACAGGTGACTCAAGATCAACCACTAAGTTCATTTAGCAAATATAGTGGTTCATCTCAATACTTAGGATGGTAGCAACTAAGCATTTAAATTAATTACTATGAATTATCATATAGCAAGTAAATGAAAGTAATTTATTTGTAAATGCAAGCAATTCAAATAAATCTGTAATGCTATTGAAATACTACATGGAATGGGTGTCCTGGCTTGCCTGAGGATGAAGGATCCACCGGGAAGGAGTACGGAAAGGCCGCGGAAGGACTGCCGGAAACGGTTCTCTCTCGGAGGGGGACTGCTTACGGCAAGGGCAAACTGGTCATTTTCACTATGTGAACACATGATGAAAATTATACCAGCATGACGGGCTCGACGAGACGAAGACGAGGGCTTTGGAGTCACCTCGATTGGAGTCCCGAGCAAAAAGATTTGGACCGAGGAAGTTCAGGGACTAATCTGCAAAAGGGAATCAGCAAAGGAGATAATTGCATCCGGGTCCCTGAGCAGCTTTGCGGGTCGCGCCCTTCTGGGAATACGCTTTCCAGCGAGAAAAGCGCAATAGAAGGAATGCGCTTCCACTAATCTGAGCTGGCACCTCTCTCTGTCACTGACGTGTGGGGTCGGGGCCCACCCGTCAGGTCTCTTTTCTCTCTCCTCCCGTTCCCTTCTTCTTCCTCGACAGGGCCCGACAGCGGAGGACGGCCGCGCGATGCCGGCGCTGGTCCGGCCAACTCCGGCCGCCTCCGGTGGAGCTTGGACCACCGGAGTACTCCCCGAGGCGCAACGCATCCATCCATCCTACCCACGGACCCCACCGGCGACGAGAGGAGCGACGAGCTCGAACCCGGCGGACGATGGCGCCGGGTGGGAATGGGCACGGCGCTGCGGGGTAGAGGCGGGGCGCTGAGGAGGAGAGGGACTTCGCCGGAGTCCAGGGGACCCTTAAACGATGGAGAGAGGGAGAGAAAGAGGATGGCTCGCCGGAATTTAACCGGGCACCGGCGGCGGCCACAGCGACCATTGGAGGCGGAGAGGAGCTCCGGGGCTCGGGCAGGAGGATGGGGAGGGACAGAGGAGATCGGGAAGGAGGATGGAGAGCACGGAAGCTCCGGGGGTGGCCTTATATAGGCGCGGCGTCGCAGGGCTCGGACGCGGCCATGGCGACGCGGCCACCGGAGCTTCGGGAACTCTCGAGGAAGGGAGGGGAGGCATCCAGAGGAGAAGAGAAGGATCTGAGGAGGCTCCACCATGCTCAGGAGAGCTCAAGCGAGCTCGGGAAGGATCGGGAGGGCTCGAGGCGACAGGACGTGGCGGGGCAGAACCGGCCATGCCACGGGCACGGCCACTACACCCCGTCGGAGGGGACTTGAGAGGGGAAGAGGGTTTCAGGGAAGGGAAGACGATGACGGGGAACTGCTGGACACAGCTAGGTGGCGCGGGAGAGGAGGAAACGGACGACCCCTAGGGCTCCATTGCACAGAGCGCGCCTATGGCACGTCCAACTCGTGGTCACCACGTGGACTGTGCCATACAGTGCTCCCTAGCCGGCCAAGTCATGTCCAGAGTGTTGTCCCTCCAAGGAATAGGCTTAGAGATGAGACATATCGACAAAAGAAGCCAAGAGGAGATGGGAGAGATCACCTAAAGTTTGCTGCTGCAAACTTGACCACTCCACAGAGTTGAACAAGAAAGAGATAAGAACCAACAAAGATGTCTGGGAGATTTATGGCAGGAAGGACTACAATTCTGGACAATTTGAGAGGAAGAAGACCAAGATTTAATAGGGTTGCTTTGCAACTGACAAATCTGGCCCAGAAAGCAAAACATGATGTGGCACTCACATACAGAGTTGCCTTGAGCTGAAAAAGGGCGCAAGATGATAATTTGGTCATATGAGAGTGCCATAAAAATTTCATACCATTTGCATGAGCACAAATGGTACTTCCTTCATAATGGTCCTCTCTGACCAGACTCTTAGAGAAATTCCTGAGGAAGAATGGCTAGATGGAATGAGGCCATTTTTGGAGGAGATGGATAATATGAAGAGGAGAATGTCCTGGTAAATTTTCAGCAATTATGAAGCAATATAAAATATAGTTGCTTCATAATTGGAAAATATGACCAGAAACAAATATTTGATGCTGAGGTCACAAAAAAAGATGGGATGATGATAAAATCTTGAGGAGAGCCATGATTTGGGCATATCAAGGTTCCTGCAAAATTTCAACTCATTGGCATACTCTTAGCTAGCACTTGCTTCACAAAGCTTCCCTTGGATCAGAAACTTTGGAAATTTGCCAAGAAATATTTAGTAGCCAAATTGAGTTGAATTTTGGCATGCAACAATGATATGAATCGGAAAATACCCCCCAAAAGTTTGAGAGCAAGAAAGCAAATATAAATAGCACTTGCTTCACAAACTGCCACCAGGGACAGAATAGGAAAAGGAATATTGGAGGAAATTTTTTGAACATGGCAAGGAAATATTTTGACATATTTGAGGAAGATATGATCCAAAAGATTTATGGGAATTATTTGGGAATTTTTGGAATGATGGAAATATGGGTTGCTTCACAACCCAAGGCAGACAGGGTTATTCCTTTAATAGAAAAAGGAATATTCCCATGAAAAAGAATATTGGGATTGGATCAAGATGGAAATGACAGGGTCTTGGGATGGGCTAGAGGTTAGAAAGCCACTAGGGAAGAGAAATCAAGGGCGATCCTTCCAGGTTCCAAGACTACCAAACCATGAAAAAGCAAATCCAGACCAAAATCAAAAGAAAAAGAAATGGGCAAAATCCAGGGTGTTACAAACCTACCCCCCTTAAAGAAATCTCGTCCTCGAGATTTTGTTACTCAGGGGTTAACCATAAATATCCCCACTTGAGGAAACCGTTTCCAACTCGGGTTTCCTTTTTGTCTTTGCATAAGGCTCCCGCAGGATTTCATCTGACCCATTGCCTGGCTTTGGGGTGGTTTGTTTCACTGGATTCTCATTCTGACAGATCTTACCCCATATTTATTACTCTGACTTTAATCCTTATATGCCTGCTGACCGGTCTGGGGTGCAATGGATTATCCTGTCTGAAATACCTGTCCTTCTTGCAAGTCTGGGAGTTGTTCCTCATGGACGTGTTGTGCTGAAGTCCAATACAGACAACTGTCCATTGAGTTGTGAATAGATTCTCTCGGTGGACAAAAATCTTTTACTCGTTGCATTGGGTGACTCCCAATGGTTGTGTGCCTTCCAGACTCGACTGGTGCTACGAATCATACCGTTCTCCTGGCGGAATCGGACTCCTTGCAGGGTTTTGGAAACATCTGGGCTAGGTTCACTGCCCTTAGCATCACGTCTGTACCAACGACTTAGCCGTAGCCTGTCGTGACTAGCATAAAGGGTACAACCTTATAACGGCATTATCTGCAGACTTGACTGACGGTGGTCCCAACAGAAAGATCTTGTCCCCAGCAGGTTATCTTTTGACTGATTTCCATAGATGTGGACACATGCTTTGAGGCAGCTATCACCCTTCTGATTGTTCCATCTAACAGGCTTGAATATCCACTTCTGATGATTCTGAGAATATATAGCTGGCTGGGCGGGTTGACTCGATATGGGTTCCTTGCAAATGGAATAGACCCCGTGGGTGTGTATCCACGGCGATTGGTATCGAACCAGACTGTCTTGAGTATCTGTACCATGTTGATCCTGCAACCATTATCATACCTGTATGGCCAATCTTGCTCCTTCATTATGGTTCTCTCTGCCTGGATCCTTAGCTGAAAGAGCTTGGCCTGATGTGTTCCTGATTTCTTGGATGACCATGGGTGCTGCCAGGTACAATATTCCGGCAGGCATATTACTCAGCAAGTTGTAGCCGTAGGGTAACGACCGTCTGAACCCTTGGATGAAACCGGCAAATAAACCAGTAGCCACCAGAACGGTCTTTACAACTCGGATCTAGGACATTTACTGGAGTAACTCAACCCCGACTCAAGACGGCTGAGAAGCAGCTCAGAGCATGAGACGGTGTCGATAAGAAGAAAGTAGCAGTTCCCTAAGACGGCCGAGAAACAGCTCAGAGCATAGGGTCGCTGCTACGGGAAGAAATTCAACAGCTGCCCGAGATGGCCAAAAAATAGCTCAGAACACGGGCCAGTTGCTGAGAAGAGAAATAAAAGTCGGCATCCACCCCGGACGGCCGAAAACAGCTCAGAACACAGGCGTGGTGCCGTTACCAAAGAAAGATGGGCAAGGGTTCATCCGTGTCCCATACAGCTTATCCATTGGTTGTTGGTCATCTCACTGAAGTGTATAACTGGCGTTCTTCTTCTTCTTACATAGCTCATGCAATAATCGGATTCTCACCAGGTTGGTATTACTGTATGATTGACTCACATGGCCTTGGCAGTATGTCCACCATATCTATTGAGTATATGCGACTGAGCACATGATTCCTAGAGCAGGCTTGTGTCCTGACTGGCCTTTTGCCTTTTGACCAATGGTTGCAGATCTGATCCTTGGAAGGCGTGGTCATTGGCTGCCAACTGTCGGTAGAATGGCTTGTATTGATGTTGATGCGATACCTTGCTGACGAAGATGGTATAGTTTGTGCTGGGAGCCATCGAGATCTTCTTGCCGAGGAAGGCTGAATTGCTCGTGCTCGAAGTTTTTATCGAAATGGCTTTCTAAAAAAAAACTGGGTACCGTACCTCAGAAGCTTTCCCTCTCAAGGACTTGCTAGGGAGGACTCGGTACCTTAGGCCAGAAGCTTTTGCAGTAGCTTACTGAAGAAGCCTGAGTATCTTGCACCAGAAGGTGTCCGTGTGTCGTATCGAGGAAGACACAGGAATCCTTGCGTAGTACGCTTCTCTGGTAGCTTGCGTAGAAGGACTGGGTTGCTTACACTGAAGCTTTTCTTTTTGCCATATGCAAGTTAAGTGCATATATATATGTCCCTTAATGTTTCTGCTGTCAGTTACTCGTTGTATGCAACAGGTTATTCGGCTATCCTTCTTGCCGAACACTAAGTTCATAGCACATTCTGACTTGCTTCCATAATATAGCAGGCTTCAAATTATACTCCTAGCAGACTCAAACCATGTATGTGAATCATACCTTTGGCGTGGGATGTACTGTGGATCGGGCACACAATCTGTCGTCTTGCTGATTCAATGATTACTGCTGTGAAGATTGCACTGATGTATACTTGATGCTGATAACCAATCCAGCCAGGATATCATTTATATTCAGACCTGATATTCCTGATATAATGCAGTCTGCTGAAAATTCCATATTTGCTGAGCCAAGCTTCCAAATGACTGTCTCTTCACTGATTTCCTTGAGTCCAGTGTCGGTGAGCAACTTCCATAAGGGGGAAAATAAGGTAACACCAAGGGCCAAAAGAAAAAAAACCAAAAGAAACGACTAAAGCAAAAACACCCAAAGCAACAAGATCACACACAGGCAATAATATGCATTCCTATTTAAGCACACAAATCTCGCAAGAACTCCGGTACTACGGTCTACATGCTGTGACGATGTGCACGAAAGTGAATTCATGTGTGGAAGGAGCTGGTGTAAACAAAGCTATACCAAACAGGGGCTTCCACCGGTTCCATCAGGACGGACACGGTGGCAAGGACGAACTTGGTGATCGTGGGTCGGAACACAAGGGTCACGACCACAGCATCATCAAGCGTACGGAAGGAAACCGTACTCGTCCAGAGAATGGATGGCGGAGAAAGATGGCGATGGAAATAAGGGCTTGCGGCATTGCCCTGTTCTGATAACTAAGATCAGTAAGGGTTGCCCAAAGCGATGAGGGATGGACAAGATCCGGGATAGAAACATGTCTATCACCGAAACTATCGGAGGAAAACTGAAGAGAAAACATTGGTGTGGTACCGGTGCATCAATCCAACAAGGGATCAACACCACCAAGCACCTTGGCATCACTCCGCTGGAACAGAGATAACACCTCACCAAGGAACAAGAATGCAAACTGGAGAGCGCAGGTGGTGAATCGAAACCGATGCCACCTACACTCACCAGATCCAGCGTTAGTAATAAAATATCTAATCTATATGCATGCTATGCACAAACAAATGCAACAAACAAGTGCAGCAAATCAACCGGATCCTATACTACTGGTTACTAACGCTCACGTCTAGACCGCGCGTCCTTCAGCCAGCCTGGCTCTGATACCAACTCTTGTGGCACCCCGGCTCAGAGAAGACCGGAACGCCCCGTATTCCAGCCCAAGGACAAGTCTTCTGGAATATGGCACTGTTGGCATAGAACAAATCAGCTCTTTATTACTATCGAAAAGGATTACAGGGATATCTGGATTTCAATGACACGGCGATACTACGCCTACCTAGGTTAGCTCTATGCTAACAGCGGAACAATCCGAGGAAGCGGAGTACTCTTGGCAGCGGAACAGCGACTGCGGTGATGGACTCCATTCCGCAGGGACTCTGGCTGGAACGCGCATCCTAGCTCGCACACTCGACATCCACGACAAGCAAGCAATCAAGGCATGACCTGCAAACTGGCATGATACGCCAGGTGAGTACTTTGAATGTACTCGCAAGCTCAAGACAACCAAACAATGCAGCAATCAATAGCATGGCAAATATCATATTAAATACTTATTAAGTGCTTTACTTACGGTTACCCGTCATCAACTTACTCTCTTTCGGGTTGTCCCACAACCCTGGAAATATTCATGATCCGACCTGAACTAACTCATATCCAATCAGGTGGTCATCCGACCACTCCTCATATAGCCATCCCTTGGCTAACATATCATATTTCGGACATCATCTGATGTCTACTCAAGATGAGTTCTTCCATCATTACTGTCACTGCTATGGTTGATCATCTACTGAGGTCTGGACGGGCTGTCCAATACCGTGGACTCGGCTATTCGAATAGATTTGACACTCTGCAGAGGTTGTACACTTTACCCACACCATGAAGCACCTAGCCTCGTGATCCCATTCGGGTGGACCAACGTTGCTTCAACAAAACCTGCCTGACCCGTGATTCTTCCATCGTACCACCGGCACTTTTCCTCCCTCGGAGGTCAGCCTTGGGTGGCCCCTGTGTCCTCATGACACCTGCCACCGTCGTGGCCACGACCCAAACGGGGTCAAACTCTGTAGACCCAAACGGGGTTCTACTGTCCCAAACGGGGACGGGCCCAAACTCAATCATCAACCGGGCTCACAAGGTTATCACCGCTTACCGGGCCAGGGTAGCACGCCGCGCCTAACCTTCCCTCTTTGGTGGTACCGGTGAAAGATCACGCAGCCAGACCCGGTCAGGGCCGTCCCATACCGGCAAATGTGGTTGCACGAATATGCCCGGACAGGTGACTCAAGATCAACCACTAAGTTCATTTAGCAAATATAGTGGTTCATCTCAATACTTAGGATGGTAGCAACTAAGCATTTAAATTAATTACTATGAATTATCATATAGCAAGTAAATGAAAGTAATTTATTTGTAAATGCAAGCAATTCAAATAAATCTGTAACGCTATTTAAATACTACATGGAATGGGTGTCCTGGCTTGCCTGAGGATGAAGGATCCACCGGGAAGGAGTGCGGAAAGGCCGCGGAAGGACTGCCGGAAATGGTTCTCTCTCGGAGGGGGACTGCTTACGGCAAGGGCAAACTGGTCATTTTCACTATGTGAACACATGATGAAAATTATACCAACATGACGGGCTCGACGAGACGAAGACGAGGGCTTTGGAGTCACCTCGATTGGAGTCCCGAGCAAAAAGATATGGACCGAGGAAGTCCAGGGATTAATCTGCAAAAGGGAATCAGCAAAGGAGATAATTGCATCCGGGTCCCTGAGCAGCTTAGCGGGTCACGCCCTTCTGGGAATACGCTTTCTAGCGAGAAAAGCGCAATAGAAGGAATGCGCTTCCACTAATCTGAGCTGGCACCTCTCTCTGTCACTGACGTGTGGGGTCGGGGCCCACCCGTCAGGTCTCTTTTCTCTCTCCTCCCGTTCCCTTCTTCTTCCTCGACAGGGCCCGACAACGGAGGACGGCCGCGCGACGCCGGCGCTGGTCCGGCCAACTCCGGCCGCCTCCGGTGGAGCTTGGACCACCGGAGTACTCCCCGAGGCGCAACGCATCCATCCATCCTACCCACGGACCCCAACGGCGACGGGAGGAGCGACGAGCTCGAACCCGGTGGACGATGGCGCCGGGTGGGAATGGGCACGGCGCTGCGGGGCAGAGGCGGGGCGCTGAGGAGGAGAGGGACTTCGCCGGAGTCCAGGGGACCCTTAAACGATGGAGGGAGGGAGAGAAAGAGGATGGCTCGCCGGAATTTAACCGGGCACCGGCGGCGGCCACAGCGGCGATTGGAGGCGGAGAGGAGCTCCGGGGCTCGGGCAGGAGGATGGGGAGGGACAGAGGAGATCGGGAAGGAGGATGGAGAGCACGGAAGCGCCGGGGGTGGCCTTATATAGGCGCGGCGTCGCAGGGCTCGGACGCGGGCATGGCGACGCGACCACCGGAGCTTCGGGAACTCACGAGGAAGGGAGGGGAGGCATCCAGAGGAGAAGATAAGGATCTGAGGAGGCTCCACCATGCTCAGGAGAGCTCAAGCGAGCTCGGGAAGGATCGGGAGGGCTCGAGGCGACAGGACGCGGCGGGGCAGAACCGGCCATGCCACGGGCACGGCCACTACACCCCATCGGAGGGGACTTGAGAGGGGAAGAGGGGTCCGGGGAAGGGAAGACGACGAGGGGGAACTGCTGGACACAGCTAGGTGGTGCGGCAGAGGAGGAAACGGACGACCCCTAGGGCTCCATTGCACAGAGCGCGCCTATGGCACGTCCAACTCGTGGTCACCGCGTGGACTGTGCCATACAGTGCTCCCTAGCCGGCCAAGTCATGTCCAGAGTGTTGTCCCTCCAAGGAATAGGCTTAGAGATGAGACATATCGACAAAAGAAGCCAAGAGGAGATGGGAGAGATCACCTGAATTTTGCTGCTGCAAACTTGACCAATCCACAGAGTTGAACAGGAAAGAGATAAGAACCAACAAAGATGTCTGGGAGATTTAGGGCACGAAGGACTATAATTATGGAGAATTTGAGAGGAAGAAGACCAAGATTTAACAGGGTTGCTTTGCAACTGACAAAATCTGGCCCAGAAAGCAAAACATGATGTGGAACTCACATATAGAGTTGCCTTGAGCTGAAAATGGGCTCAAGATGATAATTTGGTCATATGAGAGTGCCATAAAAATTTCATACCATTTGCATGAGCATAAATGGTACTTCCTTCATAATGGTCCTCTCTGACCAGACTCTTAGAGAAATTCCTGAGGAAGAATGGCTAGATGGAATGAGGCAATTTTTGGAGGAGATGGATAATATGAAAAGGAGAATGTCCTGGTAAATTTTCAGCAATTATGAAGCAATATAAAATATAGTTGCTTCATAATTGGAAAATATGACCAGAAACAAAGATTTGATGCTGAGGTCACAAAAAAAGATGGGATGATGATAAAATCTTGAGGAGAGCCATGATTTGGGCATATCAAGGTTCCTGCAAAATTTCAACTCATTGGCATACTCTTAGCTAGCACTTGCTTCACAAAGCTTCCCTTGGATCAGAAACTTTGGAAATTTGCCAAGAAATATTTAATAGCCAAATTGAGTTGAATTTTGGCATGCGACAATGATATGAATAGTAAAATGCCCCCAAAAATTTTGAGAGCAAGAAAGAAAATATAAATAGCACTTGCTTCACAAACTGCCACCAGGGACAGAATAGGAAAAGGAATATTGGAGGAAAATTTTTGAACATGGCAAGGAAATATTTTGACATATTTGAGGAAGATATGATCCAAAAGATTTATGGGAATTATTTGGGAATTTTTGGAATGATGGAAATATGGGTTGCTTCACAACCCAAGGCAGACAGGGTTATTCCTTTAATAGAAAAAGGAATATTCCCATGAAAAAGAATATTGGGATTGGATCAAGATGGAAATGACAGGGTCTTGGGATGGTCTAGAGGTTGGAAAGCCACTAGGGAATAGAAATCAAGGGCGATCCTTCCAGGTTCCAAGACTACCAAACCACGAAAAAGCAAATCCAGACCAAAATCAAAAGAAAAAGAAATGGGCAAAATCCAGGGTGTTACAGTTGCCTCATATTTCATGCCCGTACAACCGTTATGCTGTCCGAGTTATCCAAGGTTGTTAAATAATCTGATGCAATTGCAAATTCCTTCATCTCGAATCAATGTCTTTTGGCCAGACAAACCACACCAATTATCGTGTTGAGGTACTCCATTACCTTGACATATTTGTTAAAGGTGTTTAGGAAACCATGTTGTCTCAGTGAACCACCCAACAGTTTAGTTGTGTTTTGAGTTCCCAGTGTGATAATTCTGGCCATCGTTATCAAAAGCATGCTGTGATGCTACTTAGTCAATAGGTATTCTGTTTCTGGGTTCTTGAACCCGAGAATCATTCTGCTCACTCCTGTTGATAGTGTTTGCTCGTTCCTTTAGGATGATTAGTAACCTTGTTATAGTGTTCAAGATTCGTGGTTTATCATTCTTCCAATACCATGAACCATTATGGCAGAAGTTCCTCGTGAACTGAAGATCACAACAAGAGTGCTCTTTATCAGTTCTCCATTCTATAATTGTGACCCTGCCAACTCTTCCTTTTCAGCATGGATTATTTGGAAGAAACATGTTGAACGTTGTTCAATGTATTTAATCTATGCATCCTCAACTTAGAAAAATCATGTGCTCCTGAGTTGCCCCCTCTTCATTTGTATTCTAACCTTTATCTATCCGTGGTAGTCAAGAGTAGTTGTGCATTCGTGTTCATCGATGCCTACTATTCTTGTGGTCCGTCAAGTCATTCTATTTCAGACTGACTAGGAGAAACAAACTCCAGTACCTTATCCATTTCTTGGATTGGGTCAAAGCAGTTGTATTCCGTAGATCAAAATGCCAATCCAGCTTTTGTTCTGTTCTACCTCGAAGTGTTACCCCCTTCAAGTCAGGATTGTCATGGGAATTACACCACCTCTTATGACTTCTTGATACAGTGATACTTCTCGCCATCATCGTTCACTCCTCGGTCTCTGTGTTGTTTGTAACCAGAATACCGACAAGTGAATCGTGATGTGTGCAATCAATACTCCTAGCAACTTTGTTGCTTGGTAGTTAATGGACAATAATCTCATTCTTAGCGTGTTGGTTACTGAATCACCATTCTAAGATTGATCGTGCTACCTAGTCCATCTTTCATTGTGCACTCTTCGATCAATGAGTTCAGATTGTGTCAATCCCTCGCTCTCTTGGTCATATCGTCTTACCTTGAAAAGCAAGATTGTTCCCGAGCTCAATAACATATCGTTGGTTCGTGTTTTCCAAATATCTTCTCGGAAGTATTACCAGGTTGACCCTGACCATTATGTTGAGTTCGTGATCAAGTTGGTTTTCTTTATAAGCCATCCCTTCTCCAAGAATCTGTGTTGGATACCCCTGAACTAGTTGGTTGAGCTAAACAACAACTTGGAGAGTTGGAAGATAAAGCTTTGCCTAACTTAGTTACTTTTGAAGGGGATATCCTTGTGTGTGTGTGTTGAAGAAAGATGATATCTTCATCAATTGATCCTTGTGATCAATTGTTGCACTGATTGTCTTCTCCAATCTTTGATTTGAATATGGGCTATCGTCAAATCAAACTCAGAACCAAAGATCTTCGTAATGTTGTCTTACTCGTGGATGTTTCCTCGAGCATGCATCATTATATCTTGGGTCTGCCCAATGCTATTATTTTGCTCACATAGTTGTGGAATTCCATCTATATGGATACCCCGATGAATTGTTGTTGTACCCATCGGCAACATTTTCATCTGTTCCATGATTCATGTTGGACACTAAGCTAGTGTTGGAAACTTTATAGGCAATATCTTCGTGTCTCATACATGAAGCATATATTAGGTGTAAGAAGTGACTTCCTCTCCGTTCACGTGCATCTGATGCAAGTTGCCGCCGTGAATTCGAGAAAAGTTATTTTGCTTCCTTTGGATTCATCCCAAATCAGTCATGCATGTGCGAAGTGTTCTATGGTTTGGTAGACTTGCAACCTCCAATCCATATGTAACTCCTAGCACACCAAGCCACTGATTGGTTGTTCACGGAGAAGATGTTCTTCTTAGGAGCATGCCTTATGCAAGGACTTCAATATCCTCGATGATGGATCCCATCCAGGACTCGGTAGTGTTTTGTTGTAAGCACTCCATATGACCACAATTGTCTTGGACACTGTGTTCATGTGGGTCTTGCAATCCAGCTCATGTTTTGGAGTTGGCTTCCGTAGTTCATTCCCTGAGGATCCTGCAACGGTATCTCTTCGATTTGTGTTGCAAAACTTCCCTTCCAGACGTGCTGAGTCTGGGACATCCCGTCACCAACCAAATCTGAATCTCAGGCAGATGTAATGGTTGGAACGTTACCCAAAGAGTATAATATTGGTCTAAGTGTAACCCGGTAAAGTTTTGTTGTGGCTAATATACCTAACCGGAAGACCTATTATTGTAGTATCTTGTGTCAGCAATCTTAGCCACTTCCCCATGAGAATTTCATATGACTTATTCTAGAAGTCATTTCTCATGGACCCTTGGAATCCCCGAAGTCCGACCTTTACTTGATGTTCTAGTCATAACACCTGATCTATAATTGGGTTACGCTAGAAAATCAAGGAGAACATTAGAAGCGGAGTGCTAAATGTCTCTCGGTCGATCATCCAGATTTCGTTCCCTTGACATAACCAAGGTGAAATCTGAGAAAGTGTTGTCTTCCTTTGCATCTGCATTCTCCATCATTATTCATCATGGTAGTATGTTGTGTTGCCAGCATTCTTGGCATGGATGTTGGTAAAACCCTGGTGAATATGGAAATGCTCAAGTTCTTGAGAGCACGCTCGGACACTAGGTTATATCCTCGGTATCAATAGGAGTGTGCCTTCCGTTTACCGAGCTGTCCTATAACTCTAGTTTCTTTTCCAAACTGAGTGTGCCATTCGCTTGAATTCCTTCAAACGATCGCTTGTAAATTGCCTTAGGCTGGTATAAAGAGTTTCAACGATCTCTGGATCAAAAGTAATTTTTTTGCCACTTAAGGGATAGTCCTACGAGTCACGTTTCCTAAGGTGCCCGTTATGCTATGAAGGGCAACTAACTCCTCGCTACTTTGAAACCTCGTCACCATCTGTCCTAGCATGGAATTGCTGCCTACCAATTGAACCTCCGTTATCTACACCATTCCCTCGTTATCGATGTGTGTTCTGTGTCTCAACTCAAGAGACGTTTTGACGTCTCGTTCCATGAGTTGATCATGAGTTGCTCAATCTTCGAGAAGATTGATTCTTGTAGAGTTTTCCTGTTCCTCTGGTCATTATGTTTGGATGAAGACCCCAAAGGAAAGGATGTCAAGATCATCATGGTGCCATGAATCAACATCTTCGAAAAGAGCAATTGGATCGCGAAGATTGTGATAGTTGTGTCCCCTCTGTCCTCTTACCCTACTTTTGAATCTCGGGACGAGATTCTTGTTTAGTGGGGGTGAGTTGTCACAGCCCTAGCTAGCCATGGCTTGTCATTGCATTAACCATCATGGCATCATGTTTAAATTTGCATCAACATGAAATGGGGATTATCAGAAACCCTAGCACCTCACCCTAACTAAACCAATTCAAATGTTGTGAATTTTCAAAGAATCCAAAATGCCCTTAAAAAATGTTCACTATTTTTGATAAATGTTGGCAACAACATATCAGGGGACATTTTAATTTTCAGAACAATTATAGCATTTTAAAATAACCTTTTACTGCTACTGAAATTGACAACTAAAGCACTATTAATATTATAGTCTTGCAAAAATGCTGAAACTTTTTGTGGAGTTTTGAAATATTCAAACTACACTCCATGAAATATGTTGGTATTTTTGTGCTAGGTACTTTGTGCCCAAACAGATATAACACAAAGGACAGAAATATAAAAACGGAAATAAAAATCAAAATGCAGAGAGAGAGGACTAACCTCAGGCCCAGGCCAGGCCGGCCCACCTGGCCCAATTAGGTCATCGTCCTCCTGGCGGCCAGGAGGCCGGGCGTGTGGCCGCTGCGCGTGCACGGCCATGCCGCCACGCCGGTAGCTGCCTGTCTGCCTCTTCCGTCGCGCTGGCGACGCGGATTGTCTCGCCAGAGCCGTCCCGATCGCTCTCTCCCCCTCCATTCGCCTCCCTGCTCCTCTCCTCGCCTCTGCTCGCCATGGCCGACGGCAACTGAAGCCCACCGCCGCCTCCCCAGTGACTCCCTCTCGCCCCCAAGCAGCTCCTAAGCTCCGCCTCGACGCCCTGATCCTCTGCGCCAAGCCAAGCCCCGCTGGAAGCCTCGTAGCGACAACCTCGAGCTCGTCTGCAACCTCCGGACCCGGTCGATCGCCGCCGCCGTTCGCCGCCATCAGGCCGTCCCCGAGCCCGCTCTCATCGGCTTCGCCTTCGCGGTGAGCTTGCGGACCCGTTCCCCCCCTCTCCACTGTTGATTGAGCACCGTGGCCCTCGATTCCATTTGAGACCGAGGAGCTCCGCCACGGACCTCGACTCCGGCGACCTTCCGGTGTCCAGGTGGTCCATCTGAGGCCACCACTGGGTTCGTGGAGTTCCATAGGTGCTGTAGGAGCTAAGGCCCCGCTGTTTTGCGCATCGAGTCGTCGACTCCGAGCACGGGCAAGCCGCCGCCGCCGCAAAGCACGTCGCCGGCAATGCTCCGGGCCATCTCCGTCCCTGGGATGTGCTCCTTTGGATGCGCATGTTTGCGGCCGTTCAAATGAGCCATTCCACCATCGTTTTGGTTGCCGGAGGTGGGTTTCCGACCCCCTCTGCCGTCTCTGTTGTCGCCGGCGGCTCAACGCCGGCGAGCACGACCTGTTTGACCGCGGAGGTTGACCCCTGGGTCACTTACAGGTGGGGTCTAGCCCCTGGTTAACTTAGTGCTAAGCAGAAATTAATTAAATTAATTAATTAGTCTAATCACCCACTGACTAGTGGGCCCTGGTTCACTGATTAAGTTTAAAGATTAATCCAAATCCTTTAATTAGTGAAGGAGTCACTAACATGTGGACCCCACATGTCAGATTTGATTTAAATTAAAATGAATTGGCCTGCTGATGTCATGTTGACGCAGTAAATGATTTTCTGATTTATATTAATTCCAAAAAATGGATAAAACTTAGAAAATTCATAGAAATTAATCTGTAACTCAGATTGAAATAAGTTATATATGAAAAATCATCAGAAAAATCCAAAGAATCCATTGGTGCTATCATCATGCATGTTAGAGCAACCTAAATAGATGAATATTGACATTTTGCAATAAGGCAATATATGGAATATCACATGGAGAACAATTTTGAACCTATATTCAATCTTACTCCATTTAACTCTAATGCTAGGTGCATTAGCTCATCTACAACATGTTGCCATGTCATGATCATGCATCATATTGTTGCACTTGCCTGTATTGATTGTACTATGTTGTATCGCGGTAGGTTCTGCTCCCGAGGATACGCGTGAGTATCCAGCTGAAGGGCAGTACCCTGCTGCCAACCAGCAAGGCAAGCAACCCCACCTTGAGCATCCCGATAAAGTCCTACTCTCTCGCTCCTGCTCTCTTTTACTGCATTAGGACAACAACGATTCAACTGTTACATGTTCTCGGTAGTTGAACCCATTCCTTTGCATGACCTGTCTTGTCACAGTAAATAGTTGAAACCACTCAGCATGAGTAGCAACTGCTTGAGCCTTGTTGTGCTTACTCATCCATGCTTGCTTACCGTGCCTGCTATGCTTAGAGTCGTGTCGGGTCTGATCCATCTGGGCGATGAATCAGAATGGAGTGTTCATGTCCTACTGTGTGAGAGCTAAGTGTGTGAACACGATTTGGTAAAGGTTGCGATGAGAGGCCATGTAGGAGTACATGGTGGGTTGTCTCATTGGGACCGTCCTTAAGAACTGAGTTCTGTGGATGTTATCCAAGACAAGATACTACCGCACATTGGGATCCTTAATTGACTCTCTCGGCTTATTAATCGCCTTGATCTCTGTCCAGGAGTTGCAACTAGTTTTTGGTGTTTGTAGGATGTGTTGGCGGCCGTGCATAGCGCTGACCGGAGGGGTAGGCTATGGCGCGGTAGATGCACCGTGGCCCGGTGTACCAAGCGTAGTACCATCCGTCGAGGTGGGCTTGGGAACCCTGCACACATCATTTGGGGCCGTAATGGAAACTTCGGCCGTACTTCCTTGCGGGTTCAGTCTCAAATAGGCGATAAACGTGGACTAGAGTCTCGTGTGGTTAGTCAGGCTGTGGCTGACTCCCTCGCTGGGCTTCCGCTTGAAGGTTGCCGAGGTGCCTTTTTACGTGCACATGGCGGTAAGTGGCGGGAGCGTGTGTGAAGAAGTATACCCCTACAGGGTGAAGTAATCTGTTCGAATAGCCGCGTCCTCGGATATGGACTACTTGGAAACTTATGTGGTACATAGACAAGTGAAATGGATACTCTAAAATGCGCAAGATAAGCGTGAGTGCTATGGATGGCCTTCTTGTAGGGAGACGGGAGTGGATCCATAGTGGTGTACTGATTTGGTGAATATGTGGACTCGTGTGCGTTGTCCCACCTCGAAGATACTACTTGTAGTCGTAGTATAGGTTAGCCAAGAGTCAAAGCTCGCTTGCTGCAATAAACTCCACAACCCCTTTGTTGACAATGATGCATATGTAGATAGTTCTGATGTAAGTCTTGGTTAGTACTTTGTACTCACGGTTGCTTAATTTATGTTTTTGCAGAGGAGACGCCAGCCTCATTAGTGATTCCAGACAGAGGTCCCAGACAGAGGTCTGGCTCCTTTGGTAGGGTCGTTGTATCTTTTCAGACTCTTCCAGCCACTTTTAGTAGTTGTCTGTACCTAGGCATGTAACTTCCACTTGTTGTTTGTATGCTCTGAATGATGGGTCATGTGACTCCCCCTGCTTGTAACATTATACTATGTTGGCTCTTCGCAGCCTTCTACATTAATGTTGTGTTGTTGTATGGTTATGTTGTGATGCCATAGTCGTATCTATGCATATCGGACATGTCGTGCGTACGTGTGATGTGTAACAGTATGTATGGGATTCGACACCTAGTTGTGTGCCTCTAGTAGTACTCTTTACGGGGAAATGCCTCTTTGTGCTTCCACCGAGCCTTGGTAGCTTGCTACTGCTCCGGACACATTGATTGACCGGCATGTATCCTTCTTTGCTGCTATGTCTGTCCCTTCGGGGAAATGCCTCATGGTGTAATGGAGTCCCTGTAGCCTACTATGACTCATCTACGTGCTGTGATGACCTTTATGTCCCACAGCGTAATGGAGTCCTTGTAGCTTGCTATGACTCGTCTACACACGCTAGAGACCGACACCTGCATTGTTGGGTTACGTATGCCTGTCCCTGTACAGATGTGCCACTTGGGTTCTATGACTAGTCATGTCGACCCGGGTTCTTTGATGTGTGAATGCTAGCGACATGTTCATATCCATGAGCCAAAAGGCGCAAACGGTCCCGACCAAGGTAAGGTGGCGGCCATGGGTTACCGTGCGTGAGGCCGCAAAGTGGTGTGACATGTTACAGGCTGGATTCATATGGCTTAGGATCGGGGTCCTGACAGTGGGGATGGGCCCTGCCGACGCAGAGCTCAAAGCGCTCAAAACCCCTAAGAAGCCCCTAAGGAGGACGCTGGAGCTCGTATGTCAAGGGGACTCCTGAGCATCGCGACTCTGGAGCCTCACTGGCCACGTAGCCCCTCACCCCTTGGAACCGTCCTGGTGATCCGGACGGCCCAACGGCGGCTGAGGTATGCGCGGGGCCGGGCCCTGCCGACGCAGAGCGCAAGGTGTTCGAAATTTCCAAGTTAACCCAATCTTCACCATGTTCCCTTCATGAGGGCTGCTGGTACGTCAAGGGGGGCTCTTGAGCATCGCGACTCAGGAGCCTCACTGGTCCTGTAGCCCCTCACCCCTTGGCACCGTCCAGGTGATCCGGACGGCCCAACGGCAGCTGAGGTATGCGCGGGGCCGTGCCCTGCCGATGCAGAGCATCACAACACGCAAGAAGGAAACAAGGCAAAGAAAGCAATCACACAGTTCAACAGTCATTACAAGCATTAAAAGTTTTCGCAAATTCAAACAAGTCTAACGCCTCCGCGAGGCACAATGAATGTTGCAGGAAAGGAACAAGGAAGAGGAATTAGGAGGAGCCACCGCCACCACTCGTCCCGGCCGCGGGGAACTCGTCGTCGACATCGCTAGCATCGTCTTCTTCGCCGCTAACCCTTGTAGCTTCAAGAGGCGGAGGAACGGTGACACAGGTGAACTTCTTCACCAGTGCCTCCACGGCACTCTTCACCACCGCCGCGGCGCTGGCGCGGACGTCGGGGGCGACCGGCCGGATCACGGAGTCGAAGTCAAACCCTGGCTCGCGAACGTGAAGATGACTGAAGACGCGCGTCGCGGCCTCAGAAAAGAGGTCACGACACTCGCTCTCCAAGACCCCCTCCACCTTGGCAACGGTGCCCTCCAGCGCCTCGACGAGCTTCAAGGCGAGCTCCGCGAAGCCGCTCTCCGGAGCCACCAGGGGCTCCGTAAACCCATCCTGGCAGAGGGAGTGGAGTGCTTGGCGAAGCCTGAGCTCGACGGAGGGAAAGGCGCTGAGCTCCGCGGCCTTTTTCTCCTCAGCCGCGGCAAGAGCCTTCTCCCTGGTGTCGAGCCGGGCCTTCTCCGAGGCGACTTCACTCTCCCGCGCGTCCAGGCGCTCTCGCTCCGCGGCTCGGTTGGCCACCGCCTGGGACAGCTCGGAGTCCCGATCGGCAAGCTGGGCCTCGTAGGTCTCGAGGGCTTCCCGTTGCTGACGTAGCCGTTCCGCAAGCGCGGACTTCTCTTCCTAAAGAACCTTCAAGTGGGCCTCCGCTTCATCATAACGCCTTGCAGCAGACGTCGCCTCGGTCAGTGCCGCCTCGCGGGCTGCCTTGGCTGATGCGGCCTCCTTCTCGCTCTCCGCCGTGGTGGCCTCTGCCTGGCCCCAAACCGCCACGACAGAGGCGTCAGCCTGGAGCCACCCGGAGAGGAGCCCCAGGCGCCCACTCGCGAGGCGATCGTCAACGCCCCCGAGGGCGTCCTGAACCTGACCTAGAGCGGTGTAGGCCCCGTCCAGGATGCCGGGGCCACGCAATGTGGACACCAAGGCCTCGTCAGGAGGAGTCGCATGTGCCGTCACAGGAGACGCCCCCGGGGCAGCAAAAGCACGGGGAGCAAGAGGCATCGGAGGCTCCGCCACGACCTCAGGTAAGGTGGATGCAGACGAGTCCAAGGGCGACTGGCCCTCGGGGGCTGCCTCCCAGAGCAGCAACACCGACGTGCCCCCAAAAGCAGGAGCGGCAGCACCAACGCGCATCGGGGGCTCAGGGGGCTCCACGGCGGGGACCAGGAGGGTTGCCTCGCAAGCCCCCACCCCCGCGGCGGCAGACGCCACGACAGGTGACGGCAGGACGACAGGAGCGGGCGGTGCCTCGGAAGGCGCCTTTGGCTTGACGCCCGCCTTCTTCTTCCTCATCCTCAGCGCGGCGGCGTTCCTGGTCACCAAGCAGAGGAAAAATCATCAGCGCACGAGCTACCGGCAGGCGACCGAGGTCGGGCCAGACTACTTACTCTTCGACGTCGACCCACTTCCTCTTCTTCTCTGCCTCGACGGCGACGGGGGCGCCCCCACCCTTCTACGGGAGGGCGCCACCACATGGGGGAGCAGGAGCACTGTCCGCGAGGGCAGCAGCTGGAAGGGTCACCATGGCCCCGGCCTCTTCCGCCTTGCCCACGAGCTGCGGTTCGGGCTGGGGTGAGGTCGGCGCTTCGTCCGCCTTGCCAGCAGAAGCAGGACCCACCAGAGGAGACTCCGCCCCGCGCTTCCTGGGGGTCGCTAGGCAGGCAGACTGAGTGGCGCGAGGGGCCGGTCCCGACCCCCTGAGGACCTTGGCAGGACGCGGAGAACCTGCAGCAGAAGCTTCACCAACATCTTCGTCATCCTCAAGGCCACGCAAGAGCAAGCTCTGCGACGGGGGAGATGCCTCCGCTAGGTCGTCGTCCGCTGTCTTCTCAGATTCCTCCCCGCCCGTGGTGTCGCCGGAGGACACCATCACCGGGAGCCAAGGCCCTCAGCTGGGGAGACACCCAGTTCGTCGAAGACAGGCATCACGGCGACCAGATCGGCTCCGTCGTCACGGCAGTACAACGGGGCGCAGTCGTCGGGAAAACCTCTGGGGTCGCCGTTGAGCAGGATTGTTACAACTCTGCTCAGCTCCCCGGAGGGCATGGGGGCAGACCGAAGCCTGAGGTTGTCGCCGATGCCCCGGTATTCCCACAAGGGCCTCGAATGCGACTGGAGGGGTGCCAGGCGCTGCTTCAAGAACTCCTTCAATATCATCCCCCCAGTCAACTTCCTGGCACTGATATCGCGAGAAATCCGCTCCAGGACGGGCCTGGCCCGGGGGTCGGAAAGCTTCGCGGAGCTCCACGCGGGGGTCTTCTCCGGCAGCCCCTTCGGCAGATCCAAGCGGGGGTTGGTGCTCTTCAGATCCATGAAGACCCAGCGGTGCCTGAAGTTCTCCACCTTCTCCCTGGCCTTTAAGAGCATGTTACCGCTCCGGACCGCGACGAAGGAGACGCACGCCGACCGCTGAGCACCGTCGTGCACACGCAAGCTGAAGAAATGGCGGAAGAGGGCCACCGAAGGCTTCACGCCAACGAAAGCCTCGCAGTAGAAGGCAAAGACGGACAGGAACAGGATGGAGTTGGGCTGGAGATGAAGAGCTTGAATCCCATAATGGTTGAGGATGGCGGTGAAGAACTTGGAGAAAGGCGGGACGAGCCCAGCGAAGACGCTATGGATAAAGAAAGGATAGGCCGACCTAGACGAGGGCCGCTTCTCCGAGGAGCCGCCCCATATCAAGGTCCGCGCACACTTGTTGGTCCCATCCACCATCGACGGGAGCACCGGGACGAGGTCTCCGTCCTTGGCAATGGTGGACTCCGAGAGCGCCGGCGAGATGGGAGCGGAGGCTGAGCTCTGGGCCTCTGGCTTCGACTTGCCGGCGGGAGCCATCGGGGAGTTCGCGGGGCCGACGCAGCAAGGAGGAGGACGGAGCGGCGCCGGGATCTGGAAAGGTCTCAGCTAAGGCCGGGGATCTGGGAGTAAGAGCAGGTGCACAGAAGAGGAAAGCAGTAATAGTTCGGCGCTGGAAGTCAGGCTTTGGTCGATTCGAGCAGTGGCCGAGGGGGCGTTGGACGCCCGACATCAACCACACGACGCGCGCCAGTCCTGGCCCACATGCGTTTGGGGCCCGCGGCGCTTCGGACCGCCCTCAGCAGCTTCACTCAGAAGCCGACTCGAGCGCGCCTTGGGCCCTGGGGCTACTGTCGGCATTCTGGGAACGGGGGTACCCAGACCTGCCTGCCTGTGGCCCAGGGCATGGCCCACCTCACGAGCAAGGCATGGCCCAGCGTAGCCCCACTTGAGACAAGGCCCTCGCGAGGACCCGAGCTCGCGAGGGAGGCGGCACCAAGACCAGCAATGAGTGGGCCTCCTCAGGCCCCCTCCGGAGCGGCGGAGATCTCTATGCAGAACCCGGCCTCAGGAGTCAAGGATGTCGCAAGGAAGGACAGGCGGGCGCCAGCGCGCCAGGCGGTGCAGTTTCCCCTTTGGTGCAAAGGGAGCAAGGACGTACGCGGGTTCCCAAAGAGCTCCCCAAAGGTTTCCATTCCGGTGCAACAAGACCACGACCATGAGCCCAGCAGGACGGATGACATCACCGAGCCCACCTCTGCATCATCGACAACTACATTGCAGGCGAAGACCACCTTTGGACAGGGCGGGGATGTACTCCTGTCCCCCTTCGAATTTGGCCGTTGTGGGTTCCCTTCCCGCCATTGTGATAAGGGAAGAGGATCCAGGCCGCTGCTATAAGTAGAAGATAGGCTGCACCGGAGAGAGGGGGGAGGAACAACAGACAAGGCAGAGAGACAAGAACACTGCTCGAGCGCCCTTACGAGGCTCCCCACCACTGTACTAGTTCATCCACCACACCTCCTCATGAGGCAATCCACCAAAGCAGGAGTAGGGTATTACGCTTCGCAGCGGCCCGAACCTGTGTAAATCACCGTGTGCATCTTCTTCCTCGTCATCGTGCGAGTTCATCATCCCAACCATCGTGTAGTGAGATAGGTAGGGCAAGGCTGCAGGGGATCTTCGCACATGCCCCTATGTTCGAACCTTGAGGGTTTTGCGGAGCCCAAAATCCGACAGAGTTAATCCGGCAGGGCTTCGCCGAGCACTACCGAATCAATCTAGAGGAGAAACGATCTATGAGGGAGGGAGAGGCTGCGCCGTGGCTTAAAAAAGCTGCAGCCCTCCCTCCCCTCACATATATATAGGGGGAGAGGAGGAGGGGCCTGGTGCCCTAGGGTTCCCACCCCTAGGGGGCGGTGGCCTAGATGGGGCCGACGTCCAAGGGGGTTGCTTTGGCCCCAAGGCAAGTGGTGCGCCCCCCCTCTTGGGCCAACCCTAGCCCTAGCCGGATGGGCCTTGGGTGGGAGGGGCGGCCAGCCCACCAGGGGCTGGTGCGCCCCCCTCTCATAGCCCATGGGGCCCTCCGGGGCAGGTGGACCCCCCCCCGGTGGACCCCCGGAACACTTCCAGCATCTCCGTCATAAAACCGGTAGGTCCCGGAACTTCTCCGGAACTCGAATACCAACTTCCTATATATCAATCTTTACCCCAGGACCATTCCGGAACTCCTCGTGATGTCCGAGATCTCATCCGAGACTCCGAATAACTTTCGGTCACCAACATATATAACTCAACAATACTTAATCGTCACCGAACGTTAAGTGTGCAGACCCTGCGGGTTCGAGAACTATGCAGACATGACCGAGGCACCTCTACGGTTAATAACCAATAGCGGGACTTGGACGCCCATATTGGTTCCTACATATTCTACGAAGATCTTTATCGGCGAACCTCGATGTCAAGGATTCAGTCAATCCCGTATGCAGTTCCCTTTGTTCATCAGTATGTTACCTGCCTAAGATTCGATCGTCGGTATCCCCATACCTAGTTCAATCTCGTTACCGACAAGTCTCTTTACTCATTCCGTAATACAACATCCTGTGGCTAACTCTTTAGTCACTTTGCTTGCAAGCTCAATATGATGTTTTATTACCGAGTGGGCCCTGAGATACCTCTCCGTCACACGGAGTAACATATCCCAGTCTTGATCCACGCCAACCCAACAGACACCCTCGGAGATACCTGTAGAGCACCTTTATAGTCACCCAGTTACGTTGCGACATTTGATACACACAAGGTACTCCTCCGGTGTCAGTGAGTTGCATGATCTCATGGCCATAGGAATAGATACTTGACATGCAGAAAACAATAGCAATATACTTGACACGATCATATGCTACGTTCATAGTTTGGGTCTTTTCCATCACATCATTCTCCTAATGATGTGATCCCGTTATCAAATGACAACTCATGTCCATGGCCAGGAAACCTTGACCATCTTTGATCAACGAGCTAGTCTATTAGAGGCTCACTAGGGACACAGTGTTATCTATGTGCCCACACATGTATTTGAGTTTCTAATTAATTCAATTCTAGCATGGATAATAAACATTCATCATGAACAAGGAAATATGATAATAACTAATTTATTATTGCATCTAGGGCATATTTCCACCAAATATATGTCAGAATGGCTATGGAAATGCCATAATAGGTAGGTATGGTGGCTGTTTTGAGGAAGATATAATGAGGCTTATGTGCAATAGAGCGTACCATGTCACGTGGTTTGGATGCATCGACAAAGGTTGCACCGATCCTCGAGGTGAGAATGGTCAATGCACGGTACCGAAGAGTCTAGCAAATATGAGGTGGTGAGATTGCGTACATCCATGGATTCACATTAGTCATAAAGAACTCCCAAAATTATTCCAAGGTTTTATTAGCTCTCTCGAAGCAAAGCACTACTCGCATGCCCCTAGGGAGGAGGTTGGGAGGAGTTAACCATCGTGTGCCTCCGACTTAAACATCACTAAGATTTCAACGAGGAATAAGTATGCTCACACATCATCACCATGTCATAAAATATATTTAGATGAACAACAAGTTAACACCCTCAAATTCACAATATTCTTACTAACCAATGATCATCCACTCATGCCCTTTCATATTACCACATCAATATTATTAACCCACAATTTTTCTTTTATGTGCTACATGTGGTTTTGATTATGCACTCATTGGATACCTATTATTTTTGTACTAGTTTTATAACCCATGCAAATTAGTGTCACTATTTGTTAACTCTCAAACAAATATAAGTGAAGAACAAGAGTGCAATTATTTATATAAAATCTATACGCCACCATGCTCTAAAAAATATAAGTGAAGCACTAGAGCAACTGTTAAGCTCAAAAGATATAAGTGAAACACAAAGAGTATTCTAACAAATCATGGTGATCTTGTGTCTCTCTCAAGTGGGTGTGTCTAGAAAACAATGATTATGAAAAACTAAAACAAAATCAAACTAAAGCAAACGACGCTCCAAGAAAAACTCATATCATGTGATGAATAAAAATATAGCTCCAGGTGACATATCGATGGATTGAGGCGAAAGAGGGGATGCCTTCCGGGGAATACCCAAGCTTAGAAGCTTGAGTATTCCTTGAATATTACCTTGGGGTGCCTTGGGAATCCCCAATCTTAGGATCTTGCCGCTCCTTATTCCTTCATCCATCGTGATAGCACCCAAAACTTGAAAACTTCAGCACACAAAACTCAACAAAACCTTCGTGACATCCGTTAGTATAGTAAACATATCAAATACTTTAGGTACTGTTATAAATTGATTATTATTTTATTATTTCATAAGTATTGTATTCTAACTTGTCCATGGCTTATACCCCACAATACAATCCATAGCATCATCAAAACAAGCAAACTTTGCAAGCAAAAACAGAATCTGTCTAAAACAGAACAATCTGTAAAGATATATAGATAACCTATACTTATGTAACTCCAAACATTCTGAACATATAGGAAAACCTGAAGAAGTTGTATAGAAATACCGTGTAAAAATTTCAGATTAAAAAGACATTCTAGTGAAATCAGAGAAATTATGCACTGAACGCTAAAGTTTCCGTTTTTGCACCATATCAATTCTACTCATCTTGTGAGTCATCCCAAAGGCTTTACTTGGCACAAACACTAATTTAAACATAAAAACACAATCATTACATAGGCAATAATCATGTTATCACACACAAACATAAAGTAAAAAAGTAAAATTAAAGATAAATATTGGGTTGCCTCGCAACTAGCGCTATTGTTTTACGCCCCTAGCTAGGCATAATGCATAGTTTCAAGTGTTGTCATCTTTGACACTAAGAACAAGTTGTTCCAACTTACTTGAGAATTTTCATTTCATCCTTCAAAACACTAAGAGCATCAATCTTTTGGGCCATAGTATCAAATCTCTTATTTTACATTACTATGTTCTTATTGATTTTAGTAGACATGTTGTATAACCCTCTAAAATTGGTTTTCATAATGGCCTTAGTTTCCTTTATTAACTCAGTTTGACGAAAACACACCAATATGGTTGGTTCAATGGTTTCTATTTTGGGTTGTCCAAATATTTTTTTCATCTTTTCATAAGTGTCAAAAGCATTATTCCCAAGGAAATCTTTTTCGAACATAGAATCCAAGACATGTCGATGAGATAAGGATAGACCAACATAAAAACTTCTAAGGAGCAATATGATATGGCTTTTAGGATTAACTCTCATTTGTATCTCTAATAATCTATCCCAAGATTCTTTAAGGGACTCATCACCCAATTGCTTAGGATCCAAGATTGGGGAACCCTTTCCAAAGTAAGGAGGGGAAGGCATGTCCGGAGGGGAACTAGCCATAGTAACATGCTAACAAGTATACTAGTAAGCAATGAGGTAAACTAGTAACTAGCAAAGATAAATATTTTTCTATTTTTGTTTTTTATGAAACAAGCAAATACAACCACAAATAAAAAGTAGAAGAAGTGAATGATAATTTGTGCGAAGGTACTTGATAGTAGGTTGGTGATACTCCCCGGCAACGGCACCAGAAATCCTTCCTGATACTTGTGATCTGCGTTGGATTTTCCGTGAAGAGGAATGGGTGATGCAACACATTATAGATACGTATTTCCCTCAGTAAGAACCAAGGTTTATTGAACCAATAGGAGTAATACGCAACCCCCGTCTTCAGCGACCGCACACAAAGAAGCAAACACTTGCACCCAACGCGGGCAAGAGGGTTGTCAATCCCCTTGGACTCGTTATTTGCAAGCAAGTGAAGTGTGTAGATGATAGTTGAATAATGTAAATTGCAAAATAAAATAAAAACAAATATGGCAGCAAGATATTGAAAGCTTTTGTAAATATATAAGTGAATAGACCCGGGGGCCTTAGTGTTCTCTAGTGGCACCTCTTATGTAGGAGGCATACAGTGGGTAAACAAATTACTATTGGGCAATTGATAGAAAAGCACATAGTTATGCAATATTTATTCACGACAATGATGATGTGTAAATGGGCATCACGTCCATAAGAAAATAGGCCGACTCCTGCTTGCACGTATTACTATTACTCCATGTCGAGAGTGCTTCTATGCTTGCCTCTCTAAGTATTAAGTTCATGAAAAACAGAGTAATGCTTGGAGAACGATGACATGATGTAGACAAAGAAAACTCAATCAATATGAATTAACCCCGTCGTTTTATCCTTAGTGGCAACAATGCAAAGACGTGTCTTGTCCCCTTCTGTCACTGGGATATACAGCACCGCCAGATTGAACCCACTACTACGCACCCCTCTCACTTAAGAAATATCAATCTAGTTGGCCAAACTATTTCAATAGATCAAAGAGATTTACGAAGCTATAATAATCATGCAAATAAGAATCATAATAGAAATCAGAGAAGACTCAAATCTTTTCATGAATAATCTGAAAATAAACCCACAATTCATCGGATCCCAACAAACGCACCGCACAAAGTGATTACATCGAATAGATTTCCATGAAGATGCGGTGGGCTTTGTATTGAAGATCAAGAGAGAGAGAGAGAGAGAGAGAGAGAGAGAGATAGCCATCTAGGTACTAACTACGGACCCGTAGGTCGGTAGGGAACTACTCACACGTCACCATGGGAGCAACAAGGTTGATGTAGAGGCCCTCCATTATCGATCCCCCCTCCGACAGGGCACCGGAACAGGGCTCCAGATGGGCACATGGCGGAACAGAGACTTGCGATGGCGAAAAAGTGTTTCGGGACGCTCTCTAGGGTTTTTTGGATTTATTTGAATTTATAGGCCAGAGAGGGGCGTCGGGGGCCACCCCATAATAGGGCACGACCACCCCCCTAGGCGCGCCCTGTTGTGTGGTCGCTCCCTCGTGCGGCCTCCGGTCTCCTCCCGAAGCTTCTAGGTCTTCTTTTGGTCCAGAAAAAACATAATTTTTTTGGGGCAATTGGACTTCGTTTGGTACTGTAAACCTGAAAAGTAAAAACATGCAGAAAACGGCAACTGGCTCTGGGCACTGGGTTAATAGGTTAGTGCTTAAAAATAATATGAATTGGTAAATAATCACCAAAAAAGCATCCTAGAATGATAATATTATAGCATGGAACAATAAAAAATTGTAGATACGTTGGAGACGTATCAACGAGCTTCTCGGTCCGCCATCCAGCACCGGCCTTGAAGAGCCAACCACATGAACACCTTGATGCAGAGGGGCGCCCAAGAGGTCCATGTGTCCAAGAGGGCATGGTGGTCAACCCCTAGAACAAGGAAAAGTAGTAAGAGCCCGCATTGTAAGAACCCCTAGTTGTCCAGCGTAGGAATAAGGCATCTACTTGAAAGGACATCACATGATAATATACTGAACCAGGGCGACCAGGCGTTGGGTGATGTGGATATCGCATACCGATGCATGATCAGTCAAGTCGTCATGGACGGAGTTCACCCTCGGGGGCGATGAGGGACCTTGGGGTAGATGAGAAGCGTGAGTCCGGTGATAAAGGATCCATTAATCCCGTGCTCGTACCAAAAACTGTAAGAGTTGGCATCTCAAAGCTCCCAGGCGGTGGAGGCGCGAAAGTGGACCTGAACCTCGGCTCCACATGGGATATGAAGACGTTTCCATGGACGGATGGGGTCATTCTTCCATAACGTGAGCCAGCACGCCTGTAGGGCCATGCCAACATGACGGAGGTCCTAGATCCCATGTTCACCGTAGGCAAGATGGCGATAAACATTGTCCCATCCGATGAGGCAATGGCATCCAATAACTTCTTTGCTGCCAGGACAGAGAAAATTGCGCATGTGCCGATTCACTTGGGGCACGTTTGGTTGCCCGCACGGTGGTTGGTAGACTACATATAAAGGTAATATTTCACTTCACACAGTCTTTGGTTACTTGGCTCGCATCACTTTCCTGCACCGCACGGTGTTTAAAGCACTCAAGGGCCAGGTTGAGGAGGAACGGCTGTCGGTGTCAAAACCGGCGGATCTCGGGTATGGGGTCCCGAGCTGTGAGACTAGGATCGATGGTAACGAGAGACAAAGGGGACAAGGTTTTACCCAGGTTCGGGCCCTCCTATGGAGGTAATACCCTACGTCCTGCTTGATTATATTGATTATATGGGGATTACAGAGTTGATCTACCACGAGATCGTATGACTAAAACCCTGGATGAGTTCTGTTGTTCTACAACCTAAAACCCTCTGGCTTATAAAGACGCCAGGGGTCCCTAGGGTTTACACATGGTCGGTTACACGTCGAAGGGATAAACATGCCTATTCACTACTCCAAACGTGGAGGACAAGCCACGATTCTCGAAGCTTCCTTCTTGGAGATGAGGTCTTCAATTCTTCTAGTATTTGGCAAGTGGCCCATACAGCCCGGCCCATAAGACATAGGCCGGCCTCCCGAGGACCCCCTAAACCAGGACTCCCTCAGTAGCCCCCGAACTAGCCTCCAACGCCAAGGGTCCAGGCTCCAGCCGCTTCGAGTGATCAGAGTCTTCGGCTTGCGAGGCGAGTTCCTTTCTCCAAAAAGTGATCGGCCCGGGATATAGTCCGTCCTCCGTCGACGTGTAATGTTTCCGATCATAGATCGTCCGTATACCATGAGTAATTCGGCCTTAAAGGCCAAACGTCAGAGAACCAATAGTGTTTTCTGACAACTTTTCAGATGAAAGGCCACGGCCCACCACGACCTCTAAACCAGTCGTGAAGACTCGATTCGCGGTTCGAGGCCGTTTCCACCAGCACGATCAATTAATGCACATATCGTGCCCCGTTTTACACGGGATATGTTTAATCATACGCATATAACGGCACACATGCCTTGGGAAGTGGAGAGATTCACAGCTTCGTGAAGGGAGGCTAACCAGCAACAAGCCTCAATAAAAGGGGAAGAAAACCCCAAGGCTTATCCGCACCCTCCCATTCGCATCCCAGCTTCCCCAATCTTCCGAGCTTACCGAGCCCAGATCTAGGTCTTCCATTCTTCCCCCTCCGAGCTTAGCCATGGCCAGCTCTGGCTCCAACGGCAAGTGGGAGGCATCCACGGTCACAGACCAGGACATCCGGGATCTCAAGGACACTGGCTACCTCCCTGCCAATGTCTTCCACCGCGCCGCAGAGGAGGGCCAGGTGATCCCCACCCCTAAACCAGGCGAGAGGGTAGTCTTTGTCCCTCACTTCATCCGGGGACCGAGCTTCCCGCTCCACCCCTTCGTGAGGGGCCTCATGTTCTTCTACGGCCTCGACTTCCACGACCTCCCACCAAACTCTTTCATGCATATATCGGCCTTCATCATAGTCTGTGAAGCTTTCCTGCGAGTCGAGCCACACTTCGGACTGTGGCTCAAGATCTTCAACATCAAGCCGAAGTGTGTCGCTGGCGCACACGCGGATTGCGGCGGGGCAGTCATCGGCAAGCTTCCACGTGCAGTGTTGCCCTCCGGTACCTTCATCGACACTATCAAGACTTGGCAAAAAGAGTGGTTTTACATCACCGAGCCAAAGGAGGAGGGCGGAACTATTCCTGCCGAATTCAGATCTGCCCCCCCGACCAGATTGACGTCATGGGTCTGAAAGGGCCTCGACTGGGGGTCGGACACAGAGGTGGAGGACCTGCAGAGGGGCATTGCCTCCTTGATCAGGGAAGGAGTCGGCCTGACCAACGTGGTCCAGGTTATGCTTCGGCGGCGCATCCTCCCCTGCCAGCGCCGGAGTTCTCCTATGTGGAATTATCGGACTGACGACGATCCTATAGTTCGTCAACTCTTCTGTACCACGCGGGAGAAGCTATGGAAGGCGCTGTTCAAGGCGCAGGAGAACTGGCCGGGGAAGAAGGAAGACAAGGGCTTGAGCGCCATCAAGCCTGCACCCGAGGTATAGCATAGTTTCATTTCACCGGTTCTATCTTCCCAAAGATAGTCTAAGCACTTTCCGATCACCTTTCATAGGAATGGTTGAGCAAAGCCATGGGCATCAAGTGTCCGGCTCCACAGCCCGAAGACCCCAAGTCTCCGCTGCTATTGGAGATGCTCGTCGTGGCGCCTTACAAGGCGCCAGAGAAGAAGGAGAAGAAGAAGCCAAGCCGAACAGGCCTGCGCAACAGGGACCAGCCAGGGGCTGTGTCCGAAGAGACTCATGCCTCCTCGAATCAAGAGGAGGAGCACGAAGCTAAGGGGGGAGGCGATTCCCCCCTCACAGGAAAGAGGGCGGTGTCATCGGACGCCTCGGAGGAGGTAGCTCCTACCGCCCAGAAGAAACCGCGCCGGACACAGGTAGTCCCGTCCGACGATAGTTCAGACTCGAACACTGGGTCCGAGGACTTCGAGAGGGTTCCGCGGAGGAACCTCAGGGTCAAGCCCCTACCTCGAAGGTACAGATCCGAAGACCCTTCCGGGCTATTGATGCAAAGCTTCGAATGTTACTAACACGTGAGCGCTTACTGACTTGCAGCCCACCACAAGTCCTCCCCACCGATCAAGTTTCGGACGGGGAGAGCCCACCCGCCGAGCTAGCGGAGAGTGGGACCACGTTGCACCCCTCTCCTCCGGGCGCCGCGAAGGACACCGTGGAGGCGTCCTCCAAACAGGCTCCTTTGGAGCCAGACTCTGGAGGCAGGGGTGACGAAGTCATGGCCGAGGCAAACACCTCGGCCGCCGAAAACCCGGGGGAGAGGCCCCTCCCAGATACTGAGGAGACCGGACCAGAAGACGTCCAGTCACCTCCAAGACGGTCTCCGGAGCGTACCGTGCTTCCGGAGGTACCGATTCAATCTCCGGTTGGAGATCGGGTCAACCGATCCCCACCGGCGCCACCGACAAATGGGTGGAAGGCCATGGGGGAGGCTCTATCGAGTGCCTCCATCTCCGGGGAGCACCGCACCCTTATGGGTGCGGTACTGCAGAGCATTCAGTCCGTGGATTCCGGACTGAAGGAGGCCTTCAACGGTCTCCTGACGGGCTTTCAGGTAAGCCAAGTAATGCTCTACTTTGTGAAATATTAATTTCTGTAAGTTATGATTATATGCATGGCAGCCCCCGAGCCCTAGGTGAGTTTGAAAAAACTTACCTGGGGGTTAAACCATGGATCCTTATCCGAACTATGCATAGGACAATATATGTGCGGATCGTTCGGTCAGCCCTTAAGAGGACCGTTCACAGGATTATTTTAGTGACAGTTCAGAGGTTGTAAGCCCCTGTAACGTTATATGATGTTCTTTGTTACAGGCTTCGTCGACGGCAGCGGCCAATAACGCTGCCGAGCTAGAAGAGCTAAATCGGAAGCTCAAGAGCTCCGAAGACGAGCTTGACGCTCTAAACAAGAGATTCGACGAGGCGCAAGGTAAGTCGAATTAGAGTAAAAAACTCTTTGTTATCGTACTGTCAATGCAGTGTTGTTTTATATGCTTAATGCTTGTGCAGCCTCAGCGAAAGAGATTGAGAAGCTCAAGATCGAACTTGAGAAGGCCAAGCAGGAGGCTGCAGTTGAGAAGGTGGCTGCCAAAGAAGCAGCTACCGCGCTATCCGCCCTAAGAGCCACCAGCGACAAGCACGAGGCTCGGGTGGAGGAAATCCAGCAGGAGCTCAAAGACGTTGGGCGGAAGTGCGAGGATCTGGAGCGGAAGGGCAAGGAGCAGGCCGCCGAACTATCCACCCTGAAAACCAATCTCCAAAAGGAGCGGGTGGATAGGCGGTCATTTGAAGAGGAGCTCCGCCAAGCCAAAGCTATCCTGGATGGTAAGCCGTATTCATTGCAGTGTATCTTCGGGGACAGCAAGTTCGAGTTGCTTACCCAAGTATGGCGTTCCTCAGGCGCCTGCTCGGACCTCCAGAAGGACTTAGCGGACACGAAGCAGTTCTATGCTTCGCGGGGAGAAGGAGATGAAGCTCGGCTATTCTGGGCGCAATTCGAAGCCCCCGAGCGTTCTCCTCTCCTTGTGGAGCGGCTGAAGCAGCTGATGGAGCTACACCGGATGGCGGAACCAGCCATGAAGGATCTTTGTATCCGGCTATGGCCCAATGAGCCACTATCGGGCAGCTACTTCGGCCTGGTGCAGAAGCTGAGCGACGCCACTCCTCGGATCGACGCCTTGAGGCGGTCTTCCTGCATCGAGGGGGCTAGGATGACCTTCGCGAAGGCCAAGGTGCACTGGCCGGGGCTGGATCCGATGAAGGTAGCCACACCTCCTCCGCCTCCTCGAAAGGGTCATAGGCGCCCCGAGATGTACTTCTCCGGATTTATGGAGGGTGCTCGGGCCATAGAATCACAGTGTACGAGAGAGAATGAGTATGAATAGATTGCTGTACTATGTTCGAAGACTTGTCAGCGTGTATGTATTTAAAATGCATGGTTTATCATGTCTTATATGTTTTGCATCCTTTATAACTCCTTTGTGGCCGTTAACCCTGAAAGCTGCGAGTCGTCGGCTTCAACCCCCGTGTAGATACTACACAAGGTGTCTCTTCTAACCGCACTATAACCCTTAGCCGAACTATCGGCACCCGAAGGCGGTAGTGTGGAGCGGACAAGGCAATCAGACCATAATGCTTTAGTGCTTTCACTTAGCCATAGGGGCACGAGAAAGGAGTGCGGGAGCTGATAACTAGCCCCCAGGTGTTTGTGATGTTCGGATGAACCGCGGCCAAAGCCTATATCACCTGGTTTGTGCTAACACCAAACCCATCGTATGACACGGAATAACCTCTGACGAGATTTAGTTAAGCTCGGATTCGCAGACCGGTTCTCGCATACCATGACAGTCAGTTTTCGGCTTTCTCCGCTGAGGCGCTTAACCAGACTAGCCGGAAGCACAATCGCAGCGGTGCTCCCTTTGCCCTTTTAGCCGAACGAGCGAAACATAAAGGGGCAAGCACAGGAGCCGGGCAACCCAACTATTGACCCAAGACACGGTTCGGAACCAATGCATATAAAGCGGAATTCCAAGACGCCGAACACTTAAAGAAATTGTGATTAGGGCGATTTTTAAGGTCGAGCCCCCGGTCTATTAGCCGGTTGCATCGTACAGTATACCAAACAGGTTCGCAAGAAGAGGGAGAAAACAGAAAGTGTTCTGAAAAGGGACATCAAAGAGAAAATTATATATCTGTATTTTACTCAACAACTGTCGTGGTTTCATCATGGCAGATGCCATGGGTAGGCTTATCGAGAGGGGCCGAAGGACGCCGGCGGGCTCCGGAAGCGGGGTTAGGCACAAGCGGTGGCGGACACACGATGTACCCAGGTTCGGGGCCCCCCGTGGGAGGTAACACCCCTAGTCCTGCTTGGTCTAGTTGAGACAATGGTAAGGTTACAATGGAGCTCCTTGAGCTGTATGGATAGAGGAGGAAGAAGGAGCTAGCTCGCCCTTGCTGCCTCTCTGCGTATGGGTGTATGTGAAGGGAGTCGACCGGGAACCCCGTTGCATGGGGGAGGCTCGGGGGGTTTTATAGGCCAACCCCCTGGGTTACAATATTAATAGAAGGTCTTGGGGGGCCCCAGCCAGCAGCCTCTCTGGCCGGCCGTGGGGGCCGCCGGCTGGGGGGTCTTGTCGCCCGTAGGGCCCGCCGGCGGTCGGGTCCCGTCAGGAGCCGGCGGGGGCCCGCTTGGTGGGTCCCGTGCCGGTCGCGTCGCAGCACGGGCTGCCCGTCGGGGTGTCGCCTTGTGGCTGTCGGCCGCGGTCAGCGGTACGGCCAGCTGCACTGTAGCCACGCCGGAGCAGGTAATGGAGTGGTTGGAGCATGCCGGCACTGTTGGAAGCCCTGTCGCGGTCAGCCGAGGACAACAGTCACTGTGGCCCTGCGCCCGCGTGTCAGGGGCCACTGTGGCCACGCCGGGGCAGGTAACGGGGGTCTCGTCTTGTCGCCGTACCGACGCGCAGAGAGACGGGATGGGAGCTGGCCCGTCCGAAGGTCAGCGGGAGAGCCGGCGTGGGGGCAGCCGGCCTCGGGGGGGGGGGGGCGGCACAGGACGTGCTGGCCGTCCGCCAGCCGGCCTCGAGGGAGCCGGTGGCGGGCCTGCTGGCTCCCCGCCAGCCGGCCGCGTACCTTCTGGAGGTACTGTTTTTTCTTCGAGCGGGGGAAGGACCCCACAGCTTTGGCCTACCCGGTGGTAATAACCCCGTCAATAGTCCCCGAAGCTGGCGGGGGCCCATGTCTGCCTGATGAGGGGGAGCCGGCGGCTTTCCTTAGGCGGTGCCTTATCTTCTGCGGAGGGCCGAACGGCCGGGCGAGGCGGCAACCGTCCCCGACGCCTCGGGCCCCGCCACGCCGCCCTGGGCCCCGCGCCGGTTCGCGGCGCGCCACGCGGGGCGTAATGATGCCATGGGGCCCACGCGCGTGGGCAGACGGGATGTCGCGCAGGGCCTAGCCTGCTAGGCCGCGGGCGTAGCCCAGTAGGCCTCGGGCCGCAGGCCGAGATCTTCTGCGCCAAGATGGCGGCGGCCGCGGCCCGAGGCGCCCACGATCTCGCTGATATCCCGGGGGAGTGGGCGCAATTAATCCCCACCTCCCCCAGGCGCCGCCCTCGTATTTAAACGGGAAGGGCGAGGGATGGAGGCAGTTGCGCACCCCTCACCCCCTTTGTCTTCCTCCTCCTCGCCTCCTCCGCTTAGTCGCGTCGTTGCTCCGACCGTTCGCCGCCACGCGCCGCCTCGCCGCAGCGATGGCAGATGGCCCGCACGGGAGTTGGGGAGGGTCCGTCGTCTCGGAGGAGGACATCGCGAAGCTCCGCCGCGGCCGCATGCTGCCGTCAGAGGAGCGCGTGATCGCTCGCGCACCGGGCGGCGAGGTGGTGCCCAGACCTCAAGCGGGGGAGCACATCGTCTTCGCCTGCCACTTTCTGCGCGGCTTCGGCCTGCCGGTGAGCCTCTTCTTCCGTCTCCTGATGGACACCTTCGATCTCCAGCCGAACCATCTCGGCCCCAACGCCATCCTCTACATCGCGAGCATCGTGACCTTGTGCGAGGGGTATCTTGGGATGCTTCCCTTCGTGGAGCTCTTCAGGAAGCTCTTCTATCTCAAGGCACTAAAGAACAAAGACGAGACGTCGTACGCCTGCGGGGGCGCGGTGGTGTGTTGCCGCGGCACGCACTTCCCCCGCATCGACCTCATCGACTCCGTCAAGGGATGGAACCGGACGTTCTTCTATGTGAAGAACGCCGACCCGCAGCGGGATTACATCCGGCTGCCGGCGTTCGTCAATGCCCCATCCACCGGAGTGAACTGGTCGGGGGTCGCCCCACGCGGGGCCGTGCTCGGAGAACTGGGCCAGCTCCAGACAATGAGGAGCGGAGAGGGGCTCGTTGCCTCTGACCTGGTGGCCGCCTTCATCGTGCGCCGGATGTTGCCTCTCCAGTTGAGGCCGCACCGGATCTGCGACATGTCCGGCCGGCGGGACCCCTACCGGTTGTCCACCGTCGAGCTGACGCCGGCCCAAGTGGCGAAGCGGGTGAATGCCATCACGACCTTCAAGTTGGCACCGGGGACCTGGTCCCTGGGCAAGGAGCCGTACAGCCGGCTCAATCCGGCTCCCCTGGTACGCCCTGCTGAGGTGAACTTTCTCTTCCTTTTTGGATCTTTTCGACCGGTGCCTGACCTCGCCCGACGTGCTGACCGCAGCTTTTCGTTCGACAGAACATGCCGGACGGCCCACACCGCCGTATTTTCAAGGCGGAGCGCGCCGAATCCAATCCCGAGGACTTCGAGACGGGAGCCGGTCCCGAAGAGGGAGGCGACTCCTCGGGAGAGGCCGAGGCGGGAGGCGACCCGGGAGCCGACGGGTCCAGACCGGCTGGTGAGTTCCGCTCCGGCCCCACGATCAAAGATTGGAGCGATGATGACGACGGCGATGATGATGATGATGTCCGGATCCTGGACGCCCCCCCCCCCGCAGTTCAGCGGAGCCCGCGCGGGCGGAGCGAGGAGCGGTCGTCGCGCAGCCGGGAGGCCGGAGCCTCCCGTCGGGAGAAGAGGCCGGCTCAGGTGGAGCCGACGGCCCAACCACCGGCTCACAAGCGGGTGAAGGCGGTCGCAGCGAAGCTGCCGGCGCGGGTCAGGCGGGCCCTCCCCATCGTTGCCGGGTAAGTACCTTGGTTCTTGGAGGTGTTTCTTTCAGTTAGTTTCGTGCCGGCAGGCGGCTGAACGCGTGCCTGTTCCAGGGACCCCATCGAGCTCCATGACGTGGAGTCGACGGCCGGCCCGCTGGAGCCCGCCAGCCAGCTAGCCCTGGAGCACGCTGCCACACAGCGTGAGGAGAGGAGGAGGATCGCGGAGCTGCGAGCCTCGAAGTCAGGGGCCCAGGGTGGAACCGCGCACTCCGGGACCTCGAGCGGCGGGGGGCGGAGGCGGTCCGCAAAGCCCGCGCGGGGATCAGATTCGGCGGCCGAGTCGGCTTGCATGACGAGACCCCCACCGAGCGATCCGCGGAGGCCGGCAGCGGAGGCGGCCGCGACTCCGACCGGGGCGGAAGAGGCCCGGCCGGGAGGGGCAAACCTCGAGCCGGCACCGGAGGGGCCCCGGCAAGCGGAGACGGTGGTGACGCCGCCCGTCACCATGCCGGCCGCGGTTGTCATGCCGGAGGCCCCGGCGGTGCCGGAGCCGGCACCGGAGGTGCCGGCCACGGAGATGGGAGTGCCGGCCGGGGCGACCGTCCCGCCGAGCCGAGCAGGAGAGGAGGCGACGGCGCCGGTCTTGGGGCAGCCGGAGACTGATTCCCGAGCCCTTGTGGTCAGCAACCGTCCCCCGGCAGCCGGCGCCGCGGCGGATGCCGGAGCGAGCGGCGAGGGGAACTGGTCCGGGAGGACCATGCTGGACGTGATCCAGGACTGGGAGGCGCCGGCCCGCGTCCCAGCCGTCCTACCCCCGACGGTCGGCGGCCCGGCCCCGGCGCTCGACGAGCTGGGCAGCGTCCTGGCGCGGTGCCGCGAGGAGCTGGCCAAGTTTGCCGAAGCAGCCGACAGTGCCCTGCAGCGCGCAGAGGTAAGCTTTTTCGGTCTTCATCGAATTTCCTGTGGGGGCGCGCGAGCGCACCCACTATGTGTAGTCCCCGAGATGCGGGCCGGCTGACCAGCTGCGAGGCAGCCGGGCCGGATCTTCCTTCGCGTGTTCTTGACTGGTTTCTTGGAGCAGGCGGGGAACTCCAGGCGGCGGGAGCTCTTTGACGAGGCGGTTGCCATCCACAATCGTGGCAAGCGCGGCTATTACCGTCTGGAGGTGGAGCTAAAGAAGGCGCAAGGTACGTCAGTTCCAGTGGGGGCGCGCGAGCGCACCCACTGGGTGTAGCCCCCGAGAGTCGGGCCGGCTGCTCGGCAGCCGGCACGGGTCTTTGTGCGTTTTGCTGATTGCGGTCGATTTTTCTGCAGGGGACCTGGACGCCCTGGCCTCCATCCGGGAGAAGAGGGATGAGGTGGCAGCCGAGCGGGACCGGCTGGTGCAGAACGTCCAGGCGATCATCTCCGAACGGGACCGGCTGGCCGGCCTGCTGGTGGACGGGCAGGCGGACCAGGAGCGCCTGCGGGAGGAGCTGCAGCGGGAGGTGGCGGCCAAGGAAAACGCCGTCAAACAGGCGGCTGATGCCGCCCGAGAGAAGGCCGCCCTCGAAGTCAAGGTGACCCGCCCTGAGAAGGCGCTTGAGGCGCGCAGCGCCGCCCTTGCCCAGGCGGAGGAGGCGCTGACACGCGAGAAGGAGGCGGGGCTGCAGTTCGCCATGGAGATGGACGACGCTTTTCAGCATAAGTTTTGATCTTCCTCCCAGCCGTCCGTGCTTTCCTTGCCTTTGGGTGTTTTCTGATTCCAATTTTCTTTCTTTAGAGCGGTTCCCGGAAACCCAGCGCTACGCCGAGCGAGTTGTGGCGAGCCACCGGGGGGATCTGCAACGACGCGAGCGAGAGCGCGAGGAGGACGCCGGCTGGGACGTGGATGAGCTCGCGCTGGCCGTGGAGAACCGGCTGATCCACCTCTAGCGCAGCATGGAGCGGCTGAAGGCGGCCAACATGGAGGTGATTGCCGCCCTGTGGCCGGGTCGTGAGGCCCCGGAGAACCGCGTGGCGCTGTGGCTGGAGAACGCCAGGGCCCGGCTCGAAGTCTGGAAGGCGTTGGCGGCCCGGGCCGGCGCGCAGATGGCACTCCGGTTCGTCACGTCGTGGTACTCCGGGATTGAACTGGACCGGCTAGCCATGATGCGCGACGTCCCGGAGCCGGAGCGGGCCGCTCGTGAAGGTGCCCTTGTCCGCCGGGCCAACGAGCTTGCCTCGTATGTTGACCCGGACGAGCTTCTGCCGGCAATTGGCGAGGACGGCGAGCCGGCCGCCGAGGACTCCTTCGGCAACCCCCAAGGTCCGGAGGACGATGAGGTCGCCGAAGAGAGCACCGCCTCCAGCACCGACGGTGGTACCGGCGCCACAGAGACCCCGGAGGCGGACTCGAAGGCCGCGGCTTCTTCTGGGCGGACCGTCGAGCCGGCCGATGACGCGCCGGCGGCCTGAGTCGTCCCGCTTATTTGCCTGTTTCTGCCCTCTGCGACATTGTGTTTAGGACATTTTTCCACCCACTGGGTGTGTGTTATTGTAATGAACCTCTGGCCTATCGTTTTAACTTATGCCGTTAAAAATTTGTGCGTGCCGGCTCTTCTTTCGCTTTTCGCCTTTTGACTTGTGTCGTACGCCGGGATTCCTTCCGGCTTCCGCCCCGCCTGCCAGCCAGCCGGGAGCCGGTCTGGGACTGGGACGAGGCATCACCCTTGGGAAAACAAGCGGGCTCTTAGAGTCAACTGGCTAGGGCTAGGTCGAGCCGGCAGTGGCCGGTTGCTAGAAATAGCATAGTTCGGCTGCCACTCGTTGGCTGACCTTTGTGTGAGAAGTTCCTTCGTACCCCGTGGCCCCGTCAGCCAGACAGCCGGGAGCCGATCTGTGGCTGGCTAGGGATGGTAGCGAAGGGTTGCTTGCTCACACTAGTTATCCGCCTCGGAGGGGAGCCGGCGAGCCCCCGGGCCAGGGAGCCGGACCCGGGTGACACGCTTTAAATAATGAGAAACCTTTGGAAGGATTGAAAAGGGGTGTGCCCCAAGTGCCGGCTTGGGGCCCCTATTGCATTCATAAGCCCAAAAGGGGAGGATATGTACATACACTGGTTTTTTTAGCAGTAAAACGGACGGAGGAGCGCCGCGTTCCATGGGCGCTCTGTCCCCTCGTCGGAGGCGTCTCTCTTGCGCTTCTGCGGCTTCTGGGCGTCTATTAGATAGTACGCGTTGTTGTGCAGCGCTCTGCTGACGATGAACGGGCCCTCCCATGGGGAGGACAGCTTGTGCTGGCCGGCAGTTTGCTGGATCCGTCTGAGCACCAAGTCCCCTTCGCGGAAGGAGAGTGGCCGGATCCGCTTGCTATGGTAGTGCCGGAGCTTCTGCTGGTAGATGGCCGTCCGGCTCAGGGCCAGTTCGCGGGCCTCCTCGAGGAGGTCGACGCCATCTTCTCTCGCTTCCTTCGCGTCTTTCTCCGTGTATAGGGTAACCTGAGGCGAATCGAACTCGATGTCGGTGGGGATGATTGCCTCGGACCCGTACACGAGAAAGAACGGCATGTAGACGGTTGACCGGTTGGGCGTGGTCCTGAGGCTCCAGAGGACAGCCGGCAGCTCTTCGACCCAGCAGCCGGCTGACCTGACCAGTGGCGCCACGAGCCGGGGCCTGATACCGGACAGGATCAGGCCGTTGGCCCTCTCGACCTGCCCGTTTGACTGAGGGTGGGCGACAGACGCCAAATCGAGCCGGATGCCCCGCTTGGAGCAGAAGCGCGCTAGCGCGCCCTTGGCAAAGTTCGTGCCATTGTCGGTGATGATGTTGTGGGGGACGCCGTAGCGGACCGTGATGTCTTCGACGAACCGGATGGCCGTGGGGCCGTCCAGCTTCTTGATTGGCCGGGCCTCGATCCACTTGGTGAATTTGTCGACGGCTACCAGCAAATGTGTCATGCCGCCTCGCGCGGTCTTGAAGGGTCCCACCATATCCAGCCCCCAGACGGCGAAGGGCCATGAGGGGGGGATGGTTTGGAGGGCTGAAGCCGGTAGGTGGCTCTGTGTGCTGAAGCGCTGGCAGCCTTCGCACTCGTCAACCAGCTTCTTGGCCGCCTCCAGAGCAGTCGGCCAGTAGAAACCGTGACGGAAAGCCTTGGCCACCAAGGACCTGGAGGCGGCGTGATGCCCGCACTCGCCCTGGTGGATGTCGAGGAGGATTTCCTGCCCTTTCTCCGGCTCGACGCAGCGTTGGAAAACGCCGGTGGTGCTGCGATGAACCAGCTCGTGGTTGATGATGCTGTAGGCCGAGGCTCGGCGCTGGATTTGCCTTGTCGTGGCCTCGTCGGAGGGGAGCTCGCCACGTAGGAGGAACGCCAGGATGGGCTGGGCCCACGAGGGAGCCGACACGGGAGCCGGCCCAGGCCCGAGCGGGATGTCGGTGGCGGCAGCAGCCCCCGGAAGACCAGTCCCCGGGACCGGCAGGCCAGCCCCCGGGGCCGGCTCACCAGCCCCCGGGACCGGCTCGCCAGCCCCCGGGAGACTAGTCCCCGGGACCAGCTGGCCAGCCCTCGGGACCGGCTCGCAAGCCCCCGGGACCGGCTCGCCAGCCCCCGGGAGTGAAGCAGCGGGAGGAACGTCGATTGCCATCATGACGGTCGCGGGCTCAGGGCCGGCCATTGCGGATGTGTCCGGCTCGACAGCCGGAATGGGTGGCGCCGGCTGGGCAGCCGGCGGCGACCGAGCCGGCAAAGCAGCCATAGTCGGCGGGGCTGGTTGGGCAGCCGGATCCGCTGAGGGGCCGGCTGCGTTAGCCGGCACGAAGATGGATTCTGATTCGGGAGAGGGTTTGATCGAAGGCTTTAGCAGCCGCTCGAGGGAGACGCCGGCTGGGATGGCCTGCCGGGTGGAACCGATCTTCGCCAGCCTATCGGCCGCCTCGTTGTCCGCGCGGGGGACGTGATGGAACTCACAGCCCTCGAAGGAGCCAGTGAGCTGTTGGACGAGGAAGCGATAGCTGGCCATGTTGGCGTCCTTGGCATCCCATTCGCCAGAGACCTGCTGCACCACGAGGTCGGAGTCTCCGAAGCACATGATGCGCTGGATGCCGATCTCCTTGGCGAGCCGGAGGCCGTGGACGAGGGTCTCGTACTCGGCCACGTTGTTGGAGGCGGCGAAGTGGATCTGGAGCGCATACTTGAGCTGATCTCCCCTCGGGGATGACAAGACGATGCCGGCACCCAGGCCGGCTCGCATCTTCGAGCCGTCGAAGTGCATGCGCCAATGTGTGGAGTCGGGTGGAGGCGGCACGAACTGGGTTTCGGCCCAGTCGACGAGGAAGTCGGCCATCGCTTGTGATTTGATGGCGGTGCAAGGTTCGTACCGTATTTCGTAGTCGGCGAGGGCGATGGTCCACTTGGCTATCCGGCCAGTGGCGTCCCGTCCGCTCATGATTTCACCCAGTGGCGCGGTGCTGACCACGGTGATGACGTGCTCCTAGAAATATTGCTTGACCTTCTGGGCGGCGAAGTATACGCCGTAGCACATCTTCTAGTAGTGGGGGTAGTTCTGCTTGGAGGCGGAGAGGACCTCGCTGAGGTAGTAGACGGGGCGCTGGGCCGGCAGCGCTTTGCCCTCCTCCGGCCGTTCCACCACCAGAACGATGCTGACGACGCGCGTGGTCGCCGCGATGTAGGCAAGCAAAGGCTCCTTCTCAGCCGGCGCGGCCAAGATGGGCGCGCTGGTGAGAGCCCGCGGAACGCCTCGTCCGCCTCGTTGGACCAGTCGAACAGGGCCGGCCTCTTCGAGGGGTCCTGGTCCGGCTCGACCAGAGCCATCTTGCGTAGGAGCCCGTAGAGGGGCAGGGCCTTCTCGCCCAGCCGGCTGATGAACCGGCTGAGAGAGGCGAGGTAGCCGGTGAACTTCTGGACGTCGCGGAGCCGGGTCGGTTTGGGCATGCGCTCGATTGCGCTGATCTTCCTGGGGTTAGCTTCGATGCCGCGGGCGGACACGAAGAAACCTAAGAGTTGGCCAGCCGGGACGCCGAAGACGCTCTTCTCCGGGTTGAGCTTGATCTTGTATTCGCGCAAGTTGGCGAACGTTTCCTGGAGATCGTCGAGGAGGCTGAAATGCTTCTTGGACTTGACGACGATGTCATCGACGTAGACGTGGACGTTCCTGCCTATCTGAGGCAGGAGGCACTTCTGCATGCAGCGCTGGAAGGTAGCGCCTGCATTCTTCAAGCCGAAGGACATGGTGATGTAGCAGTAGGCCCCAAAGGGGGTGATGAAGGAGGTCTTGAGCCGGTAGGCCGGGTCCAGCTTGATCTGGTGGTAGCCGGAGTAGGCGTCCAGGAAGGACAGCAGGTCGCAGCCGGCCGTGGAGTCGATGACTTGATCGATCCGCGGCAGGGCGAACGGGTCTTTGGGACACGCCTTGTTCAGGCTTGTGTAGTCAATACACATGCGCCAGGTCTTGTTCTTCTTCAGCACCAGGACTGGGTTGGCCAGCCAGTCCGGGTGGAACACTTCCATGATGAAGCCGGCTGCGAGCAGCCGGGCGATTTCTTCTCCTATAGTACGCCGCTTCTCCTCGGAGAAACGGCGCAGGGGTTGCTTGACCGGCTTTGCGTTCGGTCGTACGTGAAGCTTGTGCTCGGCGAACTTCCTCGGAACACCCGACATGTCCTTGGGAGACCATGCGAAGATGTCCCGATTCTCACGGAGGAAGTCGACGAGCTCGCTTTCCTATTTGCTGTCGAGGCGGGAGCCGATGGTCATGCACTGGGTGGGGTTAGCCGGGTCAAGCGGCACCTACCTGGTGTCCTTGGACGGCTGGAACGAGGCTTTGCCGACCGACTGGGATGGAGGAGCTGGTATGGCTGGCTGGGCCGAGGCGAGGGCCACGAGCCGGTCGAGCTGCCGCTTCTCTTCCGCTATCTCCAGGGCCTCGGCCAGCCGGCTGCCATCTTGCACGCATGCGATTGACATCTTATAGTTGCCGGCGATGGTGGTGATGCCCTTGGGACCCGGCATCTTGAGCTTGAGGTAGGCGTAGTGGGGGATCGCCATGAATTTGACGAGAGCCGGCCGACCCAGCAGCGCGTGGTAGGGACTGTCGAGGTCCACTACCTCGAACCAGACCGGTTCGCGGCGGAAGTGGCTGGAGCCACCGAAGAGGACGTCGAGCTTGATCTTGCCGACGGGGGTGCAGGACTTTCCCGGCACGATGCCGTGGAAAACGGTCCGGCTCGATTGTAGGTCCTCCACCTTGAGCCCCAATTTGAGCATTGTGTCAAGGTAGAGGATGTTAATGCTGCTGCCCCCATCGATCAGCACCCGCGAGAAGCGGCACGTGCGCCTCTCGGAGGCGATGGTGGGATCGAGGACGAGGGCATAGCTGCCAGGGCTTGGCATCACGGCTGGGTGGTCAGCCCGGCTCCAGGTGACCGGCTTCTCAGACCAGTGCATGAACTGGGGAGTCGCAGGCATGGTGGCGTTCACCTCATGGTGGATCCGGCGTTGGGCGTGCTTGCCCGTCTCCTCACTGGTGAAGACGACGTAGCAGCCATGTTGGTCGGGGAACTGGTCGAGCAACCGGCCGTCGTTCTGAGCCGGAGCCGGGGCCTGAGCCGGAGCGGGGGCCAGAGCCGGAGCCGGCGCGCGAGGAGGCGGCGGGGGAGGATTCGGCAGACCCTCGCCCCGGGCCAACCGCTGCGAGAAGCTGCACTGCCGGAGCGTGTACGTGGATGGCTTCGCACCGGAATGGTGTTTGCTGGGGAGGTTGAGCATCTGCTCGAACGTGAGCTTGGGCTGCCAGGTGGACTTGCCGGTGCACTGACGCTGGCCGGAAGCCTGGCCAGCCGGCTGCTCTTCCTCGATAGAGGCGACCTGCCGGCTCCCGTAGCGGGAGTCGGGCTGATCGTTTTTGCGTTTGTTGCTTTGCTGCTGCCGGTTGTCGGCGGCCGCCGGCGGCGCGGCGGGCGGCGGAGCCGGTTTGGCTGGTGCCTTAGCCTTCATCATCATCGAGGAATCGGCCGTGGCGTATTTGTCCGCTTTGGACATTAGGTCCGCCAGGGAAGCTGGCTCGGAGCACAAGAATTTGTGCTTGAGGGGGGTGCCATCGCAGCAACCTTCGATGAAGTACTGGATGGCTTGCACCTCATGCACTCCGTCGCAGGAGTTGCGGAGCTCGGTCCAGCGTGTGAGATAGTCGCGAAGTGGTTCCTCCGGCCCTTGGACGCACATGGCCAGCTCGCGGGGCCGGCCCGGCCGTTTGTAAGTGCCGGTGAAGTTGCGGACGAACGCCTCTTCGAAGTCCGTCCAGGTGTTGATGCTGCCGGCAGCCAGGCTGTTTAGCCAGGTGCGGGCCGAGCCGATCAGCATGAGGGGGGCGTAGCGGACAGCCACGCGCTTGTTCCCCCTGGTGATGCCGTCGGCGGTGGTGTAGTCGATCAACCAGTCCTCCGGCTTGGCGGCCCTGGTGTACTTCGGGGTGTCGCGGGGAAGAGTGAAGCCGTGCAGAAAAGGCTCGTTGCGGATCCGAGGGCCGAAGCAGGCTAGGCCAATCGAGCCCTCCTCCTCGAGGAGAGCCGACTGCGCCAGCCGGTCGAGCCGGAGCCGGGCGTCGTTATCGCTGTGGGGGACTCGCGGCCCGAGCCGGGCCGCGAGCTCGGGGCGGACAGCCGGCGGGATGGACCGGGCCGGCTCTTGCCGCGGAGGCGGAGTGTGCCCGCGGCTACGCCGGCTACCGCCAGTCGGAGCCTCGTCCCGGCGGTTGCTGCCAGCCGGATTGTTGCTGCGCCGGCTGTTCACAGCCGGCTGCTCGTTGCCACGCAACTGGGTGCGCGGAACGTTGCTTCCCTCGTTCCGCCGGCCGGAGGGACGAGGGGTACTGGAGTGTTGAGCCGGCTGACGGTTGGTAGCCCCAGCGCCCTCACCCTCGGGCCGGGGAAGTTTGGAAACGACCCCATCAGGGGTGAGGACGACCTGTTGCGCGTTGGCGGTGTCGATGAGGTCCTTGATGTGTCGCTCGCGCGTGGCACGCTCCTCGCCCTCCAAGGTTGCCAAATCCTCGTAGGCAACCTTGGCGGAGCGCAGGTTGGCCGCGGGGGTGTCGTAGACGGGAAGACGGCCGCCGAGGATTTCCGCGACCACGCGGCCGCGCTCCCGCACGGCCCCACGCCGGCTGGGCTCGAGGCCTGCCGGGGTGAGACCATACGCGGAGCTGTATTCCCGCTGCGCGGCTTCCATCCGGCGTTGCTCGGCGGCGAGGGCGGTGGCGTCGTCGAACAGCAGACGGCGGGCCGCCTCCAGCTCGGTTCTGGCGGCGGCCGGGTCGGCCGTCGGGGCGATGGGAGTGCCCAGACCCCGGAGGGTAGCGGCGAGCGGGTCGGAGGTACCAGCGCGGGCGGCGGCCGCCTCAGCCTCGGCCGCCCGCACACGGCCCGAAGTGGTGGAGGAGGTGGTGACCATCACTCCAACGCAGGCGCGGGAACCGACGGCCTCGCCCGTGGCGAGCGCGCCCACGGACGAGGGAGGGTCGGTGCAGTCGAGCACCCAGCTAGGGTACTCGCCAGCCGCCGGCTCGCCGGCGAGGCTCAGCTTGCTGAACCACCTAGCGAGCGCGGCGACGTCGAGCGCAAGGTCGCGGCCGAGGCACTCGTCGGAGATGCCGGCCGCGTCGCCCGCAGGACCTGCCGGAGCAAGCCCCACGAGCATGCAGTTCCGCCCGGACGCGAGGTGGCCGGGGGAGGTGGTGAAGGGTCCCGCCCGGAGCGTGACTCCGGCCGGCGCCGCGGACGGCCCCACGGTGGGCGCCAACTGTCGTGGTTTTGTCACGGCAGATGCCATGGGTAGGCTTATCGAGAGGGGCCGAAGGACGCCGGCGGGCTCCGGGAGCGGGGTTAGGCACAAGCGGTGGCGGACACACGATGTACCCAGGTTCGGGGCCCCCCGTGGGAGGTAACACCCCTAGTCCTACTTGGTCTAGTTGAGACGATGGTAAGGTTACAATGGAGCTCCTTGAGCTGTATGGATAGAGGAGGAAGAAGGATCTAGCTCGCCCTTGCTGCCTCTCTACGTATGGGTGTATGTGAAGGGAGTCGACCCGGAACCCCGTTGCATGGGGGACGCCCGGGGGTTTTATAGGCCAACCCCGTGGGTTACAATATTAATAGAAGGTCTTGGGGGGCCCCAGCCGGCAGCCTCTCTGGCCGGCTGTGGGGGCGCCGGTTGGGGGGTCTTGTCGCCGGTAGGGCCCGCCGGCAGTCGGGTCCCGTCAGGAGCCGGCGGGGCCCGCTTGGTGGGTCCCGTGCCGGTCGCGTTGCAGCACGGGCTGCCCGTCGGGGCGTCGCCTTGTGGCTGCCGGCCGTGGTTAGCGGTACGGCCGGCTGCACTGTAGCCACGTCGGAGCAGGTAATGGAGTGGTTGGAGCGTGCCGGCACTGTTGGAAGCCCTGTCGCGGTCAGCCGAGGTCAACAGTCACTATGGCCCTGCGCCCGCGTGTCAGGGGCCACTGTGGCCACGCCGGGGCAGGTAACGGGGGTCTCGTCTTGTCGCTGTACCGACACGCAGAGAGACGGGACGGGAGCTGGCCCGTCCGAAGGTCAGCGGGAGAGCCAGCGTGGAGGCAGCCGGCCCCGGGGTTGGGGGGGCGGCACAGGATGTGCTGGCCATCAGCCAGCCGGCCTCGAGGGAGCCGGTGGTGGGCCTGCCGGCTCCCCGCCAGCCGGTCCCGAGGCGGCCGGTGGCCCGCTAGCCGGCCGCGGACCTTCCGGCGGTACTGTTTTTTCTTCGAGCGGGGGAAGGACCCCACAGCTTTGGCCTACCCGGGGGTAATAACCCCGTCAACAACTCTTATTGTTCAATTTGCCGATGCAACTGTTTACAGGTATTTGATAAATGAAATATAAATTTTACAGGAGAGTTTGTACCAAGGGCCTTCGATAGGTGACCTAACGTCCTTGATGTGCTCTGTCGCTTATCTGCTCCTGCAGCTCCTAAGGAGGTGTATGCCTTTATGGGCTTTGTTAGTTTGGCGAACGGACCTTGAAGAAAGGGTCTTGAGAAGTCGCCGAGTTATGGATGAGCTTGACGCCTTTAGCAGGCACTTTATGGTACCTGTAGTGTGTCCGAAGACGTGTTGATGGTAATAGTTCGGTCCAGCCAAACACCTACCCTCTAATAGTATGTCCCCACTGCTGCCCATGGAATTTTGAGCGCAAAGTTGTGCCTACGTGGCACGTACCTTGCCGGTTCTAGGGCCGTGCGATGGGGGGCGAGTCCCTATTTACTGGGAGTGGAAGGTTCTGGTACCTCGGATTGAGACCGAGCTCTTTTCTTAGCCTTGGGTGCCTTGACGGCAGATGTCGGTGATTGCCAATGATCCGTGTAATGGAATTCGGCCGCCAGGGCCAACGCATGTTCCTCAGTTCGGAGAGAGCACTTTGTATTGCCATTAACTGTAATGACCCCCTAGGGCTGGGCATCTTGAGCTTGAGGTATGCGTAGTGAGGGACGGCGTTAAAGCGAGCGAACGCTGTATGGCCGAGCAGGGCGTGATAGCCGATGTGGAAAGGTACGATGTCGAAGATCAAGTCCTCGCTTCGAAAGTTGTCGGGCGAGCCGAACACAACCTCCAGGCTTACGGAGCCTGTGCACCGGGCTTCAACGCCTGGGATCACTCCTTTGAAGGTAGTGTTGCTGGGCTTGATCCTTGACGGATCTATGCCCATCTTTTTCACCGTATCTGAGTAAATCAGATTGAGGCTACTTCCACCGTCCATTAGGACTTTAGTGAGGTGGTACCCATCTATTATCGGGTCTAGGACGAGTGCGGCCGAACCCCCGTGATGGACACTGGTCGGGTGGTCGTGTCGATCGAAAGTGATCGGATATGCCGACCATGGGTTATACTTCGGGGCTACAGGCTCTATGGCGTAGACATCTCGAAGGGCGCGCTTCCTCTCCTTTTTGGGTATATGAGTGGCGTAGATCATGTTTACTGTCTTTACCTCTGGAGGGAATTTCTTTTGACCGCCACCGATCGGACCACGGGGCTCATCCTCTTCCTCGCTGCGTGGGCTCTTGCCTTGGTCCTCGGATGCGAGCTTGCCGGCCTGTTTGAAGACCCAACAGTTACAGTTGGTGTGATTGGCGGGCTTCTCTTGAGTGCCATGGATCTGGCAAGGCCTCTCTAGGATCTTATCCAGCGGGGTGGGTCCGTCGTGTTTTCCTTTAGAAGGCTTCTTCCGCTGCCCATGACGGGAATTGCGGAAGCCGGCATTGACAGTCATGTCATCGGCATCACTATTATTGTGCCGACGCTTGTTCTTGTTGCGCTTCGGTTTCCCGTTTCCATCCTGAGCTTCAGAGGTTCCGGGGTCTTCGGGGTTATGGCTACGTCTAGCTAGCCAATTATCCTCGCCCGCGCAAGAGCGGGTCATGAGTGATGTGAGGGCGGACATTGTCCTGGGTTTGTCCTGTCCGAGCTGTCGAGCCAGCCATTCATCCCGAATATTATGCCTGAAGGAGGCTATAGCTTCGGCGTCTGGGCAGTCTACGATCTGGATCTTCTTGGCCAGGAAACGATTCCAGAATAGCCGCGCGGACTCTCCGGGCTTCTGAACGACGTTACTTAGATCGGAGGAGTCCGGTGGCCGAACATAAGTGCCATGGAAGTTAGATCGGAATGCCTCTTCTAGGTCCTCCCAACACCCAATGGAGTTTTCAGGGAGGCTATTTAACCAGTGCCGAGCTGGCCCCTTGAGCTTCAGGGGTAGGTACTTGATGGCGTGGAGGTCATCTCCTCGTGCCATGTGGATGTGGAGGAGAAAATCCTCGATCCATACGGTTGGGTCAGTTGTCCCATCGTATTGTTCTATGTTTACGGGTTTAAACCCTTCCGGGAACTGATGCCGCATTACCTCGTATGTGAAGCACAATGGGTGGGCGGCGCCTCTGACCCGAGCTATGACGCGCCGGTGATCGGTGTCTGTCCTAGCTCGGGCTCGTTCCCGATCTTCATTGCGGTCGAACCAAGGCATGTACCCTTCCCGTCTATCGGGTGAGTATCCTCTGGATCCGTAGATGGATCACGTACGGCCTGCTCTATAGTCCAGGTTGTGTCGCGGGTCGAACCTGTCATCAGGCTCTAGTGGCTCCTTTCCCCGTCTACGGGGTATCGTCGGCCTATAGCCGGTATCATCAGCCGTCCTGTCGCGTCCTCGAGGGGGGTGGTCTGGCCTGTCATATGGGGTATACTTGGGAGACGGCGTATCAGTGAGCTCGTCGTCGAATTGTGGCAGCAGCCTTCTGTGTGGGTAGCTCTTAGGTTGGTCCGATAGACCAGTGCCGTATTCTTCCTCAGCGGAGAGGACTCTCGTCCATCGGTCATTGAAGTCGTCTTGTTCGGCTTTGAGCTGCCTTTCTTTTGCTTTCAGACTGCGAGCCGTAGACAACAGCTATTGCCTGAATAGTTCCTGATCTGCAGGATTATCGGGAATATCGAAGTCATCGGGTTCCGCATTGTCCTCCTCCTCAATAGAGCGGAGGTAGTCGTCGTCATCAGGATCATTAGGATCATCGGGGTTGCGACGATCTTCGGGCCTCTCCTGGCCCTCTAATTGGTGTTCGGGGATTTCGGGGCCGCCGATGTCTTCCGGGGTATCTCCGTCCCCGGTGGCATCGGTAGACTTTCGCCCCTTTTTCCCTTTTGACCGTTTATGCGGCTTTCGGCGTCTTGACGGCGCTTCGTCCGATTTATAACCATTGTTTTTCGGAGTGTCCACCATGTAGACGTCGTATGGAGAGGTGGCAGTCCACTGCCCGGTCTGAGCGGGGGTGAGGGAGTGATCTTCCTCATCCATGTACGCTGCTTCCTCGGAAGCATAGTGTAGCATGTCGGTTAAGTCCTCGACAGTGTCTATCAAGTGGGTGGTGGGTGGGACGAAAAATCTGTCCTGACCTGTCTGAGGCCCGATCTGAGAATAGATCGGGGTTGGGTCGTCGTTGATCTTCATCGACGAGATCCGATCTAGAGCCTCGTTGAGTATCGAGAGCTCGATCGGACCGGTCTACCCAGAGCTTCCGGAGTGAACCTCCGATGCGCCCGTGCAAGAAGAGTGTTCGGCGAGAACCGATGTCCGTACGTCGTGTACTATGACCTGATCTGGACTGAAGGTCAGGCCCTCGCCGGGGTAGATCCCATGGGCGGAGCCGAAAGATGGGTCTGGGGTTAAGGCCTCAGAGTCTTTGGGCATGGCAGGTGAGACCGCGAGCCCGGTTAGTGATAGATCGCCTCGAGAGTCTACGGAGAACTCTAAGTTCCCGAATCTGACCTCTTGATCAGGGGCGAAACTTCCGATGCGGCCTAGATGGTCGGTCGGGTCGGCGTGCAGCACAATGTTGCCGAAAGCGAAGATCTGTCCGGGGACAAAATTGCCCGAATTACGGACCTCTTCGTTGATGACTAGGCAAGCCATCGATTCCTTCTGGCGATCACAGCAGAACTCTCAATGAAAGCACCAATGTCGGTGTCAAAACCGGCGGATCTCGGGTAGGGGGTCCCGAGCTGTGAGACTAGGATCGATGGTAACGAGAGACGAAGGGGACAAGGTTTTACCCAGGTTCGGGCCCTCCTATGGAGGTAATACCCTACGTCCTGCTTGATTATATTGATTATATGGGGATTACAGAGTTGATCTACCACGAGATCGTATGACTAAAACCCTAGATGAGTTCTATTGTTCTACAACCTAAAACCCTCCGGCTTATAAAGACGCCAGGGGTCCCTAGGGTTTACACATGGTCGGTTACACGTCGAAGGGATAAACATGCCTATTCACTACTCCAAACGTGGAGGACAAGCCACGATTCTCGAAGCTTCCTTCTTGGAGATGAGGTCTTCAATTCTTCCAGTATCCGGCAAGTGGCCCATACAGTCCGGCCCATAAGACATAGGCCGGCCTCCCGAGGACCCCCTAAACCAGGACTCCCTCAACGGCCAAATTGGCTATTTCCACTCATGCAGGCTCGCGCTGACCATGAGGCAAGAAAGATTCTATCCTTTTCCATGCCAGGCTGCATGCTCCTCTCATAGCGCACGCAGGAAGCTGCCGCTACCAAACGCGCAAGGCTGCATGCTGCGAAACCCCACCAACCACCATGCAGGTAACCAATCAACATGTATATGTTGTTTCTTGCATTGTTTTTCTTCAACCAGGCTCTACTCAGCTTGGCTCGTTCATCTCGTATAGCCTGGCCCGATGGTTGCAGGCAACCAAACGTGCCCTTGCTTGAGGATCCGAGGGTGAATCAATATGGCAAGGAGGATATATATGGGCATGGCGCACATGACGTGCCTCAAGGCGAGCCGCTCCCCACATGAAAGCAGCGATACCCACTAAGGGAGAGCTACTTCTCCATTTTGTCAATGATAGGCTGTAGCGTCGAGGCAGACACCTTGCATATGGATTGAAAAAGCCCCAAGTAATGCATCAATAAGTCGATAGTAGGTAGGGGGAAACATGCGATGATGCCAATACTTTCGACCAGATAGCACTTTATGGGAGACGTGGACCATTTGACGAGGTTGGTGCAAAGGTGAGAGGCCGAAAATCCTTAGAATCTCTCAAACCGCAATGAGATCAGCATGCTCATCGGGGTGGCAAAAAATTAACCCATCGTTCACATATAGAGAAACTCGAAGCCACGTGTCGGGTGGTCAGTGTTGGAAATATGCCAGAGAGGCTATAAAATTGTATTATTATATTTGCATATTCATATTTAAGAGTTTACATTCTATGCCATAACTGCAATGATTATGGAATACACGATTCAGTGGAAAACTCATATGCACGTGTGCAATGATTAACGATAAAATAAGGTTCCCAATCTAGCCTCTAAGACTGGCTCAAGTGATGTTGGTGATCACGTTTTCCGGATATTAGGATACCGTTAAGTGTAACGATGATCCTAAAATGACATTGAGAGTATGACGTTAGAAGAACGATCATATTGAACCGGGATCGTTCATCTACGGTTCGAGGGACTCCAAGCTTGATCGTCATCGTCGCGCTCTTCTTCCGCTGCTACTCGGTGACGGTAACAATCATGATAGGTTGAATGTCTTTGAAAACATTCATTTCATTTGCCATGGGTCATCTTGTTATGGCCCGCTCGTGAACAGACATGGAGTACTCGGCCCGGCCCACCTGGCCGGGAGACGACGTGGTGACCGATCCCTAATCCGGGAGACCATCATTAACCCCTAAACTGGTCTTCAAGTCGGAGACACTCCTTGGATATTCCGAAGTGTTCTTCGTCTTGGGTCATCGGTCTCAGAACTGGTTCAACGAATTCTTCCTATGTCTGATGCCTTGTTCGTCCAAGTGTATCTGAAGAGTTGTCACATCCTTCTTTACTTTACGGCGAGTTCTTCATCATCCCTGTGTTGATCTAGATGCCGAAAATTTCTTCGCGCAGCTTTACCTTAGCCATGAAGTATTCCCGCGCTTCGCCCATGATGGTAGTCTAGCCTAGCTCTGACAGCATAGACTGGTCTTATCTATCAATTCTGTACCTATTCATCTTGTACGTACTGTCAAAGACGGTCACGTCACCATAGTCTAGAGAGTCCCGACGTGACTGTGAATCACATCAGAACATGTTTTTGAGCCTTCGTTCAACATCCACATTGTACTCAAAGAAGAAATACAGATTATCGTACTTCCCGCTTATCATGATTACAATGGCAGTGTCAGCGTCGTCCTTTGCAAGCAGTTTCATCTTCTTGTTTGGAAACGTAGTAGAAAACAAAAAAAATTGTCCTACGATCAACTAGGAACACTATGAAGATACAATAACAGTTGGGATCACGATTGTTACCATCATCGAGTTGCAGCGGAGGAATAACGTGACGATCAATATCTTACTTGGAGTCTCTCGAACCATAGACGAACGATCCCTCGAACCGAAGACCAAAAGCACGACCTCTCTACTTGGTTGCAAGCATATGGTCTTCATGATCCGGCAGCGCTTCGCCGTACAGACCTAATCATCACCGGAGAATTATAGGGAGGAGATTAGAATAACACATGGCTTCTAATTATGATGATTAGAGGAACTAGACCTAGCTCTAGTTGGTCAACTAGGACCAACTAGAACTAGAACTAGAAAGACCTAGAGGATGCTCCAAAACTTGTGTGTACAAAAGAGCCCAAGACCTCAAGTATATATATGTGGGAGGGGAGAGGGGGCAGCCAAGAGGAGGAGAAGGACTCCCCTCCCCTTGCATCGGTCAAGGAGGGAAGGGGAGTCCTTGCCCTTCCCCAATTCGGCCTACTTCCAAAGGGAAGGAGGCGCCTCCCCAGTTGGGTCCTTGTGGCCCAAGTTTCTTTCCCCCACTTCGCCTTTTTAGGCCCGTTCATATTTAATTAAAGGGTTTTTTTACATCTGTGCCCCTGGTTCTTTAGTTGTACTCATTCATCCCCACGCTCTTAATGTTTGCTCACTTTTCCCCACTCTCTTGTCCGAAACCCTCACGAATGGTCACAACGGAGGATGCCATCGGGTCAATGGTTTGACCGTTAACTCTGATGAGTGGGACCGCGCTGGACTGCGTCGCTCGTTGGACCTGACGAGTGAGTCCGTCCAGCCCCATTTCCGGCCACACGGACACCGAACGAACATGCACGCACTTTCTCCTCGTCCGCCTCGGGGACGCGTGGCAACCTTCCAACTACCCCCACAGCAAAAGTAAATGCGCACGCGCTGCGGGCCCCGGTCGTCAGCCACCCATGTTTAGGTCGTCGTCCTTCTTTAAATGGAAACCCGTGGACCGGCCAGTCCACAATAGCTTCCATCCTTCTAGAGCCACGCCTGCCCCCTCCACCCCCCGCAGGATCTACAAACCCTAGCCCGCCGGCGACAAAACCCTAGCCAGTAGCCACCATGGGCATCTTCTCAAGGGCCGACTCGAGCTCCGGCAAGAAGAAGGGCCAGGCCCCCGCCGTCCCTTGGCACGCGCTACCCCTGCTATCATCTTCCCGTCCGCCTCGACAGTGGATTAGCGTCCTAGTGCACCAGGCGAGGTGGCACTGGGAGCACCGCATCCCTCTCCCATACTCCGACGTGATCCTGCCACACTACTGGCACTTGGATCCGGAGAGGATCTCAGTGCCGATAGTGCCACGGTCGGCGCAGGCGCATGCGGAGGAGGTGAGGCGCTGGCGGCAGCAGCTCATGCCCGAGCAGCGGCTCAACCCGTCCTACGCTACAGACTCTCCCGATTGGGAGGTCTGGTTTGCGTTTGAGCACGAGGAGCAGAGCCGGCGTGGCGTCCGCGACGTGCGGGGTGGTACCCCGCCGCCCGTCATTGTGCGCGATGAGGACTAGGAGGTGGAGGCCGCATACCAGGAGGCGGTGGCAGCTGCCCTCTATGAAAGCAAGGAGGAAGAGTGGCGCAAGGAGGAGGAGGAGGCGGCTTACCAGGCGCGGATGGTGGAGGCCATTGCGCTCTCCGCTACCGGCGACTGCGTTGTGCCACCGCTGGCCCCGCCGTCCCCTGCCAGGCTCCGGCCGACACCGACCGCCCTCAAGCCCGAGGTGTACATCTGGGAGGGGGTGGTGCATGAGTGGGTGAGCGCGCCACCCATCTGGATGATGATGACGCCAGAGCAGGAGCAGATCTACCTGGAGCACTGGCAACAGCAGCACCTGCGGGCGGAGCATCACGAGGGTCGGCGGCTCAAGGAGCCGGAGAAGGATGCCGAGGCAGAGGAGGAGGAGCGCCGTGCTGAAGCCTAGGCAGCGGCGGTGCAGCCACCGGCGGACGACGTCGCCACCGCTTAGGAGACGGCGTTCCCCTGGGTTGGCCCGAAGCCGACCCTCGTCGACCTCACCGGCCCCAACGATGACGAGGAGGACGCCTAGGGCAGCGCGCCTCCTCATTTTCATTTTAGTTTTAATGTTTTTATTTTTAATGTTTCTAGTTTTAATGTTTGTAGTAAATGGTTGGCAGACTTGTGAAGTATCGCCGGCCTCTGTGGGTGGCATTAATGTATAATTAAAGTTAGTGCATGGTGATATGGTGTGTGAACGTGACGTGATGTGAAGTGATATTTAATTAAGGCGGAATTTGAATTTGAACTAACCCTTTATCATATGAACAAAAATATCACGTGAACAAAAATATCATGTGAATTTGGGCTAACCCTTTATCATTTGAGCAAATAAAACAAAAATACACTCCAAGAATAAAACATATCATATGAACTAACCCTTTATCGCAAATGATCATGTTAGCCTACGTTTGCTGTTGATCCTAATTTGAATTTGAACTAACCCTTTGAATTATTACACATGTTAGATGATCAATCCGATGTATCTGTGTAGTCGTGAGAAATATGGCATGGTGATGAGCTCCGAAGTTCGGGCAAACATACCATTTCTAATATAAATCATTATAAAAAAGTTTAAAATTCCAATAATGAAAAAATAAATTCAGATCCTTCTTATTCACACTAAAATGATGCTTTGGTGATTTTATTCTTATTTTTTAATTTTTTCTTAAACTTAAACCCACTATCACTCTCTTCTTGAACTCTATACAATCTCGTACGTGATGTCTCATTTGTGTGAAGGACTTTTCATGAAAATGTCCATAAACCAAGATTTTTTTTGTCATAACCATGTCACATACAACTGCATTGTGCGCAAGTCTTCCATTTTTTATTTTTTTATTTGTTCTGCTCATTTGAACTTGGAAATGGTAGCTCACCTAAAAAAAAAATTCATAAAAATGCCCCTAAACCAAGGTTATATTTTTTTATGGTAACTATGTATTATAAAATGATGAACCATGAAGAGTTACATTTTTTTGCTTTTTTGAATTAGTTAAGGTCATTTGAAAGTTGGTCAAACCTAAGATAACCCCGCTGACCGGCTCAAAACCCCGCAATACCTCTTCAAACCCTAGCGACGAACTGCAGCCGTTCGATCATACCCTAGCGCCAAGCGACAGCCCTCAGATATGGGCTTCTAGAAGGAATTTCGAGGGCAGGCTGCATGCAGGCTCCGCGCTGTTGGATCACATGGACGGCTCCGCATTGTTGGATCGTTGGGCGATCCGGGAGAGGTGGATTCTGCTCGCCCACCCGTCTGCCCAAAACAAAACCAAGTCTTGGTTGGGCCTTCGCAAGCCGTTGACCGTCGAAGGCCCACAAAGATAAAAGACGCCTATAAAATAGTGCACGCGTTGGTTCTATTTTTTTCTTTATTGATTTGATTGCACCGTTTTTTTTCTTTATTGATTTGATTGCACCATTTTTTATTTTTCTTTATTGATTTGATTGCTGTTGGCGTTCTGGGACTGGGCAAAGCGCGTGGCCCACCACGACAGCCCGGTACGGCCCCGCAGCAAGCCCCTCAAGTAAAGGCCCTCGCGAGAGCCCCCGCCTCATGAGGATGACAACGCCAAGACCTCCTGAGGAGTGGCATGCCCGAAGGCTACCTCCCGAGGAGCAGAGATTCCTATGCAGGTACCCGACCTCGTGAGGCCGGGGTGACGTGGGTTCTGGTGGCAGGGCCAGGCGGGCAGAAGGGGGACAGTTTCCTCTTTCATGATAAGGAGGCAAGGACGTACGCGGGTTCCCAAGGAACCGCCCAAAGGTTTCCTTCCTGGTGCAAAAGGATTGAGACCACGAGCTTAGCAGGACGGATGTCATCGCCGAGCTCACCGCTGCATCACACCCGGAAGCTTTGCAGGCGAAGACCACCTTTAGTCAGGATAGGGTGTACTTCTTGTACCCTTTCAAATAAGGCCCCTATAAAGAGGGACGAGCTCCCACCTTGGAGGGGGGATCGAGTTCATCACTACAAAGAGCCCTCGTGAGGCCACCCAACCACTGTACTAGTTCATCCTTAGCCTCCTCGTGAGGCCAATCCACCACAAAGCAGGAGTAGGGTTTTACACCGCAAGGTGGCCCGAACCTGGGTAAATCTCTGAGTCCACCTTCTGTCCCGCTCACACTTACTCGACGCAGCTAGGCCGTAGGGTGACAGGCTTGAGACTTCGAGCCGGTTGAGATCTTTGCACACGCCCCAGTGTTCGAACCTTGTTGGGTTTTGCGGAGCCCCGATTCCAACATTTGGCGCGCCAGGTAGGGGCATATCGAAATCTTCCTCCGGTTCCACCCCATCTCTGCTCAGTCGCTCCCATGGCCGATGCCCGCCGAGATCGTGCCGAGCACCGGGCCTCTCGCGTCGCCCAGATGGCACCCATGGGCCGCGGCATCCCGTGCCGCTCCATCTCTCCGACAGCCAGCGCTGCAACTGGCCGGGCTACTCAAGGGCAGCAGAACTCATCGCTGCCACCCTCCGTACAGCGTGGCGGCCGCACTGCTCCCCGGACCTCTGCTTCCGCCACGGCGCCGACCCTCCGCGCTCGCCCCGGGCCGGCAAGCGTGTAGGCCGCGCTGCTCAAGGCACGTAAAGGGCCTTGCGGTCGTCTCATCGCGCGTCTCGCGGCCCCCGAGCCTCGCCCTGTCGCTTGCATCCTCGGCGGATCGCGGGCACCCGCGTCCGGTCGCCATGTCAAGCAGCTCCTTCGCCAGGCGGGCGCAGCTCAGCCGCGACCTAAGGCCCCGCGGGGTATGATGAGGCCGGCGACCGACATCACCTTCTACTCCAAGGACCATCCCAGGACTACGGTTGCCACTGGTGCAATCCCCATACTATGCACCCCCACCATCAGCAATGTCGCGGTTACCAAGACAATCATTGACGGCGGCGCCGGCCTCAACATCCTCTCTGTGGAGACCTTCGACATGCTACAGGTGCCCTATGACCAGCTTTCACCTACCAGGCCCTTCTCGGGGTTGGCCCAGGGCTCCACCGCCCCTTTGGGTCAGGTGTGCCTCCCGGTCACCTTCGGCACTCGCGACAACTACCGCACCGAGATTATCGACTTCGACGTGGCCCACATTGGCCTCCCGTACAACGCCATCCTGGGGTACCCGGCCCTCCCCAAGTTCATGGCGGCGACGCACCCAGGCTACAACATCATCAAGATGCCAGGGAGCAGCGGCATCATCTCCGTGGCCGGGGACACCAAGGACATGGTTCAAGCCCTTAGGGTCGCCTACAAGGCGGCAGCGGCCACATGCCCAGGCGCCGAGGGCGTCGCCCAAGCCCTGGGGGCTGGGGCGGCCCCGCGCCTCGATGAGGAGGGCGACACTTCCGCCCCTGGGGCTGCAGCGGCCATGGGGGTCAAACGCCTCACCGTCAAGGGCGACTCCCAGCTCCTCGTCAACTTCTCCAACAAGGAGTACAAGCCGAAGGAGGAGCACATGGAGGCGTACTTGGAAGAGGTACGCAAAATTGAAAAGCGCTTCCAAGGCTTGGAATTGCAGCACGCCCCGCGCGGCGTGAACAAGGAGGCAGATGACATCATCAAGAGGGCGTCACGCCGTGAGCCTCAGGAGGCTGGCGTCTTCGAGGAAAGGCTCTTCAAACCATCGACGGTGCCACGGGAAGCAGGCCTGGCGCCGCCTCGGGAGGAACTGCCACCGGCCCCGCTCTCAGGCGCCCCGGCCTGCGGACCGGCCTCGGGAGCACGTCTGCTCCTGGCCCTCGAACCCCAGGCCAGTGACTGGACCGAGGAGTTCAAGGCGTACCTGCTCGGCGGCGCCCTGCCAGAGAAGGAGGAGGACGCGGAGCGCGTTGCTCGCCACGCCACTGCCTACTGCCTGAGGGACGGCGAGCTATACCACAGGCGCCCAAATGACATCTCCCTGCGAAGCATATCTGAGGAGCAGGGGCGCGAGCTGCTGGCCGATATCCACGGTGGCGACTGCGGGCACCATTCCTCGTCTCACACCCTTGTGGGAAAGGCGTTCCGCAGTGGCTTCTACTGGCCCACGGCGCTCAATGACGCCACCAAGCTGGTCCGATCCTGCGAGGCCTGTCAGTTCCACGCCAAGCAGATTCATCAACCCATGCAAGGTCTCCAGATCATCCCGCTCTCCTGGCCCTTCGCGGTCTGGGGGCTGGACATACTGGGTCCTTTCCCTCGGGCGGCCGGAGGCTACTGCTACCTCTACGTCGCCATCGACATATTCACCAAGTGGGCGAAGGTGGAGCCCGTGCGCACCATCCCCGTCGGCTCAGCAGTCAAGTTCATCCGGGGCCTCGTGAGCCGCTTCGGTGTCCCCAATCGTATCATTACTGACAATGGCTCACAATTCACAAGCAACCTCTTCAAGGAATATTGTGCTAACCTTGGGACGCAGATATGTTACGCTTCGGTGGCACACCCGCGGAGCAACGGCTAGGCCAAGCGCGGCAACGCGGAGGTCCTAAGGGGCCTCAAGGCGAGGAGCTTAAGAAGAAACTCGAGGCCTGCGGCAGGGGTTGGCTCGGTGAGCTTCAGAACGTGCTGTGGTCCATCCGCACCACCACGACTAAGCCCACCGGCGAGACCCCATTCTTCCTCGTCTACGGAGCTGAGGCGGTCCTCCCGCATGAGGTCAAGCATCGCTCCCCGCGGGTCTTGGCATTCGACAAGGAGCGTCAGGATGCCACGTGGGGGAGAGACCTTGTGCTCGGGGAGGAGGCCCGTCGCGAGGCCTCGCTCCGTGCAGCGAGGTACCAGTAGGCGCTACGGCGATACCATTGCCGCAGCGTCTGCTCCAGGACCCTCGAAGTCAGAGACCTCGTCCTGAGGTGGGTCCTCTCCAAGGAGGGCTTGCACAAGCTCTCGCCCATGTGGGAGGGCCCGTTCAGGGTCGCCCGCGTCTCCAGGCCTGGCGCCGTGCGCCTGGAGACTCAGGACAGGGTCCCCATCCAGAATGCTTGGAACATCCAGCATCTTCGCAAGTTCTACCCATGACACTCTCACGTAATAATGAGTGGGTTGTATACGCCAGGAGCCCCCCGAGGACGCGGAGGGGTTCCCACCCACGCCCAAGTGGAAGCCCCATGCTCCGCGCTGGCAGACGACACTGTCATTAAACGACTATGCCCATGCCCAGTGGATGCCCCATTGTAACACCCCAAAAATTTAATCATGTTTTATTAATTAAAATTTTGCTAGGAATATTTATTTTCTATCTTTCTGGATTTTTCTATGGATTTCAGAGCCACTTCTTTTCTCTGGATTTCAATTTTTTCCCACTTATCTGAAACTTTTGAATAATATGGTGGGACTTGAATGTTTTATTAAACCATTTTACTTCATTTAGTAAAACCAGTAGAATTATTTTTACAATAAAACTTGCCAAGTTTTAATCCTTTTAAATAGCTTTTTCATTCTTTTAAAGGCTTAAGTTACACTACAACCACTTCATAAACCCTTTTAAAAATTCCATAAAAATTTGTGGATCACATGTGTTGTCCCTGGATCACTTTTATGCTACAACCTAACCTTGTGTTTTGGAAGTTTTGAGCAAATCATCCTCTTCTTCATTGTGGTCCAGATTGGCATTTTGCACTACAACCCATCTATAAATTCATTTAAAATTTCCACAAAAACTTCTAGATGCCATTTGATGTCCTTGGATCACTTTTATGCAAAAACCCAGCCAAGTGTTTTGTAAATTTTGAGCAAATCATCCTCTTTTGCATTCTGGTCCAGTTTGGCATTTTCTACTGCAACCCTATTGTATTTTGCTCTAGTTGCCTTGGGATTTTTCATGCTTGCAGTAAACCCTACCAAACTTTTAAGTCCAAGAGTTTAGGTCCATTGGGATAATTTTAGCCCATGGAATAATGCACTCTAGTTTCTGTCCAGAAATGGTTTTCTCAAAAACTTGCACTAACAACTTTCTGGTTTTGCCAAACTAAACTTGCCATTCTAGTGTGCATCTAAAGAGAGCATGATCTGGTAATTTTGGTGGCCAGCAAAGTCTCCTAGGTGGCCTTGGCATATTGTCAAACACCTTTCGAGCATGGCCAGAATTGGCATGGTGCTATGATTGTATTAGTACCCAGCTTACCTAGCCAAACCAGCATGCCTACGGCGTCGATAGTAGCCCCACTAATATCCCTGTTACGTTTTATCCCCATCCATAGCCTCTAGCTCACGCTGCCTACGGCGTCGATAGAGCACCTGGCGCGCGTGTCCAGAGCGCGGCCAGAGTGCACGTTTTGCACGCGCGCGCAACCAAGCTGCCGCGCTCCCCTAACCCCGCCCTGGCCCTTGGCCGCCCACAGAGCCGCTGCCCTGACCCATGCGAGCCGCTGGAGCCGCCCCCTAGCGCTGTGCAGCGTCGTCGTCAGAAGCTCCTGGCGGCTAGCCTACGGCCGCACCCCCGCTCTGCCATGGCCGGCGCCGCCCGAGCCACCCCAGCGCGCCAGCTGCCCCCTTGTGCAGTGCCTCGATCGTCCTCTAGCTCGCAGCCCCGCCAGCCATCGCCACGCGTCCCCGTGCAACAGAACGGCGGTTCGCTGGACTTATTATCGGGAGCACGCGGGAACCGACCTTCGCCGCCTATAAATAAGACCCCCGCGACTGAAGTGCGCCCCATTCCCCTCCCTAGCCCCGTAGGGAAGCCCCCAAAGCGGCCAGAGCAACCGGAGCAGCCTTCTCTCCCGCCCCTGGCCGTGATCTCGCCGTCGCTGCCATGTCGATTTCGACGTAGCGAGAGCCTCCCGTCCCATTCTTTCTTCACCACTAGCTCCTCCGTAGCCATAGTAAACCATTCCCTCTCCCAATTTTGCCCAGGAGCCGGGGGGGGTGCCAAGTCCCCTTCATGGCCGAAAGCTCCTTCCGCCATTGGAGAGGCCCCTCTCAACTTAGAGCTCCACGGACGTTGCTATGCTCTTCTTCCGATGCGGGCCATCCTGCTGAGCTCGAGGGTAATCCGGGCATCGAGAACGGCGCCGTATAGCGCCAGCAATCGCCGTCGGAGCTCATCCCCTGCTTCTGCCCAGGCGAGCGGGAGGAGAGGGATAAACCCGACAGGTGGGTCCCACCTGTCGGTGAGACAGCCTCCCCCTCAGCCGCGTAACCGCTCTGGTACTACGGCGTTTACGCTTTCGCTAGAGGTAAGCGTACTTAGGCCCATTCGTTTCCCTTTAACTGTTTTATTTTAAAACAGAACTTTGACCTTACTTTGACTGAACATAACTTTTTAAATAAAACTCCAAATGAGTTGATTCTTTTTTCTACCTCTCTCAAATTTCACCTAGTTTATTTTAGGATTTATTTGAAAAATATCTAAGACAACTTTTTGTACTATTTTTGAATTGCGTGTTGATTCAAATATTTTCAAAATAGGAATTGGAGAGAGGAGTAAACTTTCAAAAGTTTTGTGATGCACCCTACACCTCTACACATTAAAGGCAAGCATTCTGAACCCTTGTATAATAATTGTTGTGTGATGTTTGGTGTGACAAAAGAATCTATACACACATGAAGTGCGCGTTATTTCTTGTGAAGGCGTGATCATGCTTCCAATACATGATAATGATTCTTGCTCTTAAACTTGACATGCTTGTGGCAGTAGTCACCACCTTGTGCCACCCCTACCTATCGGAAGGAATCCAGGATAAGTCTCTGTCTTGGGTAGACATGAGCTTGGTGCTGACATCTCGTTGGAGCGAGAATGGTCAGTGAGGCATGATGGGATGTGATAAGGGGTGATTCTGCTTGAGAGTGTGGAAAAATATTTGTTGTGATAACCATGCAGGGAGCACATAAACCTCCCGAGTCGACCATAGATCGAGTCTTGTTCCAGTAACCCCCATATTGTTTCGTACTACCACTTGTACCTATCGCAGGTAGGGTACGGTTCAGTAAGTTGTCAACCCCTTTCTTGGCACACACCGTACAGAGAGGCCATGGTGGAAGATACCGGGTGCATCCGGTAGGCATGCCACCTGGTTCGCGGGCATGGGTGTTTCCGGTTGGGACCGAGAGGGGGGCACCCCTTAGTAGCGCGCGGTATAAATTTGATCCCATGCTAATCGAGGTTGTAGCCTCCCCAATTAGAGTTTTGCTTAACGAGTGTCGTGGGTGATTCCAGGCATCGGTAAGTTAAGCTGGTGTGTGCGAGTCAGGTGTGTTTTCAATTAAAAGACCGTGAGTGGAATTAGTCCCGCTGGACTAAAGGAATCTGTTACTCGTGGGTAAAGAGTACACCCTCTGCAGAGTTTACATCTATTCAAATAGCCGTGTCCGCGGTTAAGGACTACAGTCTGGGATGGGTCGAGTGTCGGTCTTAGTGTCGGTCTTCGGAGGAAAACTTCTAAACCAGAATATTGATCATGACGTGTGACGAATGATGATTATGATTATTATTATTATGGAATAACCATTTATATTGTTTGGAGTATCCCTGGGATGGTTCTACATCCTGGATACTCATTGTGATCATTATTGTATAAGCCCTTTATGTGGCGTCGCGCAGACGCCCGACTGTGGCATGCATGTTGTTTGCTTTATTATATAAGCCCTTTATGTGGCGTCGCTGAGACGCCTGACTATGGCACGTCTGTTATTTATTTTCGTTATAAGCCCTTTATGTGGCGTCGCTGAGACGCCCGACTGGGGCATGTTTGTTATTTACTTTTCTTATAATCCCTTTGTGTGGCGTCACTCAGACGCCCGACTGTGGCATGCTTGTCGTTTATTTTCCTTATAAGCCTTTTATGTGGCGTCGCTCAGATGCCCGACTGTGGCACGCATGTTATTTATTTCCTTCTAAGCCCTTTATGTGGCATCGCTCAGACGCCCGACTGAGGCATGCGTTATATTATTATCCCTTCGAGGCGTCGCTTCAGACACCCGATCGGTTTATTCTATTTTCATTCTCTGATTGCTTATTCATGTTTAATATGAATGACCTGCTCGCGTGCATCATGAATTTTATTTTGTGACTAACTAAGTGATCGTGGATTATTTCAGTGCATGATTATCACCTGCTATATTATACCTGTTTTCATGATGTTTGCGAGTACATTCAAAGTACTCACTGGCTTGTCCCTGGCTATTGTCTTGGCCAGATTTCATGCTTGGAGAGGAGTGCAATGACGAAAGCCCCGGAACCTAGGCAACGGAGACAACAGTCACGCGAAGATAGGAATTATCCAGGTCAGCTGTTCCTGTGGGATATGGAGTCCCATAGACGCTGATGATCCGCAAACCGCTTCCGCCATCAACCACTAGAAACTTTTGTTGTACTCATAGACCACAATGGCCTTGTACTTCAGATTTTGTATTTTGCTTGGAATTTCTGTATCAAGAATGTGCCTCACCAGCTGACAGTAATCCTGGGGTTGGTGAGCACAAGGACCATTTGCCGGGAAATTAATATCCTGGAAAACCGGTCCTGACAAACTTGGTATCAGAGCCAGGCTGACCATTGGCTAATCCTATCTTAGCCGGGTCAATAAACCTAGGTTAACCCACCCACCAGACCTTACCATAATGATAGACAAGCCTATCCTACCCGATAGCCAACACAGTGGCCCCGACAACTTTTGGCAGTCGGTTCCCAACCTATTAGACTAGCCTAGTAGGCTGCACGCCCGTGACCTACACCTGAGTTGTCCCTTTCGCAAGCGTGCGAAGGAACTTCGTTTTCTTTATATAAAGGAAATGTTTGCCCCAACCCAGCACACCACAGCCACCTACCCATAACCAAGCCAAGATGCCTAGAGTCATTGTTCACAATGGAACCACTGTGATCGACCTTGGAGGTTTTATGACCATCCTCGCCAACCTCACCCGTTGAGCCTTTGCGTTAGAAGAGCCCCCGGAATATATTGTGTTCCAGGAGCACACGAGTGATGCCATTCATCACTTTTGGGCCATGGTGCACATTTTCAGCAGGGGACCTCGCCAGAACGCCCTATTGGTTCACCGGAAGGTCAACTTCCTGCGAGCCACAAGCCATCCAGCTAGCAGCACGAGAGGCTATAGTTCAACTCCGGCATCTGTCGCCAAGAGTTAATTGCCGCTCGTTCTACTACTACCCCAGACGTGAAGGATATAGTGGGTCGCCCCAAGTCGGCAACGGAGACCATGAGACAAACCCCGCCTTGTTGCATCTTGTGCGCTACTTAAGGGCACAAGAGATGTTGGTTGATCAGGTCACCCTTGATCTGGTTACAACTCGCGGAGAACTCGCTCGCCGAGCCCCAGCAAGAAGAGAAGTTGTGCCCGATGCCGACAACCCAGTCGTGCTGTTCGGACAACCGAAAGAATCATCAAGGCCCGCCCCTGTAACCGAGCGTAGTATATTGGTATCCTCAGAGGAGCTTCGTCGCCTTTTTGGTACGTACTCCAACGGGATTGTGACTGCGAACCACCGCGATGGTCATCATCGCTACCCCGACCCTGCGACACCAGACCCTAACCCAGTCAACCCAGTGGTGAAGCCCAAAGAGAAGCCTCGACGTTCGCAAGCCACTCTCGACTAGATATGAACGAAGTAGACTAAGCTACTCGAGTAGTGCCGAGTCTTAGTATTACTACGCCATGTAATAGTGTGATTGTGTGTCACCAATAATAAATTGCAGAATACTTGTATACCATTATTTTTAATAGTGCTACAAGTAACCATGCATAAATAATTTTGGCGTCTGGTCACATATTTAATTCTGAGCGTAGCTACCAAAGACCACCCAACCAACAACCGCAGTTATACGTCATGTTTTGCGATATATATATAGTTGTGGCATTGACCCCGACCACCATATAGCAGAACCGACATATTGCCCACACTCCGCAATATGTCACCCAGCCCAGATGCTATACATGAGGCCACTCCATGACCTTACCAAGCATCCCTCGCCTTGTGCACTGCCTTCACAACCATTTTTCCAGGTCGCACCTTGGGATTCATATAAAGACCCTAGATGCAACCCCGGGAAATTTTATTAAAATAATTGTGGGATTTTAACCATAGTACCATAGGTTCTCCCCACCCATCCCAGTACAACCTGTTCAAATCGAGGGTCACTTTTATCTCCTCGAAATATTGGACAGTCCGGCACACCCCGCAGGTAGACCCAAACCAAGACCCTATGGAAGTTCCCTTCATCGGAAAATCTATGCCCACTCCAGTAATGGCCATAGAGGTTGCTGCTTATGGAGCGGTTACCCGTCTTCAATTCATGGTACCCTATACCAGTGAACGTGGGTATTATTATTTCCCTGAATAGTGCAGCAGCCAGAGAGGCCGCATCCTTTCCCTACACCTGAGCAGAGAAAGATCCGGCGCTAATTAAGCTGGTCCACTATGTCATCGCTCGAGAGCGCTTGACCCAGCAAGAGATGGGATTTTTCCATACCCTTGCTATGATAAACCCCGAATCACTATTGGTAGACCCCTGAGGCCAGACTAAGAAAGACGCATTTTGTGAGTTCCCCATCCGCTCCCAGTAGACGAAGGATATATCCCAGTGTAAGGAATATTTCCTCGTGACCTATAGCTTATTGCCTGAACCGTCAGCGCCGTAGTTGTGTTAGTTTGTGTAGCATTTGACTGCTTGTTGTGATATCTGTGCTATGTTTTAAAATTCTCTGTATGAATATATTGTGTTGGTTGAAGTTGTTTCTTGTGATTGAAAATCGATTGTTTTCATTATGGCAAATTTCATAGTAAGGTTTTTCCTAAAAGACCACTACGATGAAAAAATGTTTTCCAACAAAAAATTGATTTACAAGTCCTCACGTTATACGACTCACATGCCACGTACACTAAATGTAGGACCGCACGCGCTTTTATCACCTAATCGATTACCTCACTAGTATACCACATCTGCACATTAGTCAGCGATTTTACTGTGACCCCGTCCTATCATGTGTGTACTGTATTTGTTTTTCATGTTACAATTGCCGCATGGTACGGGTAATATTTTTGCAAAATACGTCCTTTAGCAAATCTCGAGGACGAGATTTTTCTTAAGGGGGTAGTGTTGTAACACCCCAAAAATTTAATCATGTTTTATTAATTAAAATTTTGCCAGGAATATTTATTTTCTATCTTTCTGGATTTTTCTATGGATTTCAGAGCCACTTAATTTCTCTGGATTTCAATTTTTTCCCACTTATCTGTAACTTTTGAATAATATGGTGGGACTTGAATGTTTTATTAAACCATTTTACTTCATTTAGTAAAACCAGTAGAATTATTTTTACAATAAAACTTGCCAAGTTTTAATCCTTTTAAATAGCTTTTTCATTCTTTTAAAGGCCTAAGTTACACTACAACCACTTCATAAACCCTTTTAAAAATTCCATAAAAATTTGTGGATCACATGTGTTGTCCCTGGATCACTTTTATGCTACAACCTAACCTTGTGTTTTGGAAGTTTTGAGCAAATCATCCTCTTCTTCATTCTGGTCCAGATTGGCATTTTGCACTACAACCCTTCTATAAATTCATTTAAAATTTCCACAAAAACTTGTAGATGCCATTTGATGTCCCTGGATCACTTTTATGCAAAAACCCAGCCAAGTGTTTTGTAAATTTTGAGCAAATCATCCTCTTTCGCATTCTGGTCCAGTTTGGTATTTTCTACTGCAACCCTATTGTATTTTGCTCTCGTTGCCTTGGGATTTTTCATGCTTGCAGTAAACCCTACCAAACTTTTAAGTCCAAGAGTTTAGGTCCGTTGGGATAATTTTAGCCCATGGAATAATGCACTCTAGTTTCTGTCCGGAAACGGTTTTCTCAAAAACTTGCACTAACAACTTTTTGGTTTTGCCAAACAAACTTGCCATTCTAGTGTGCATCTAAAGAGAGCATGATCTGGTAATTTTGGTGGCCAGCAAAGTCTCGTAGGTGGCCTTGGCATATTGTCAAACACCTTTGGAGCATGGCCAGAATTGGCATGGTGCTATGATTGTATTAGTACCCAGCTTACCTAGCCAAACGAGCATGTCTACGACGTCGATAGAAGCCCCACTAATATCCCTGTTACGTTTTATCCCCATCCACATCCTCTAGCTCACGCTGCCATTTCGTCGAGCACCTGGTGCGCGTGTCCAGAGCGCGGCCAAAGCGCACATTTTGCACGCGCGCGCAATCGAGCCGCCGCGCTCGCCTAACCCCGCCCTGACCCTTGGCCGCCCATAGAGCCGCTGCCCTGACCCATGCGAGCCGCTGGAGCCGCCCCCTGGCGCCGTGCAGCGCCGCCGTCAGAAGCTCCTGGCGGCTAGCCTGCGGCCGCACCTCCGCTCTGCCATGGCCGGCGCCGCCCGAGCCACCCCAGCGCGCCAGCTGCCCCCTTGTGCAGTGCCTCGATCGTCCTCTAGCTCGCAGCCCCGCCAGCCATCGCCACGCGTCCCCGTACAACAGAACGGCGGTTCACCGGACTTATCCTCGGGAGCGTGCGGGAACCGACCTTCGCCGCCTATAAATAGGACCCCCGCAACTGAAGTGCGCCCCATTCCCCTCCCTAGCCCCGTAGGGAAGCCCCCAAAGCGGCCAGAGCAACCGGAGCAGCCTTCTCTCCCGCCCGTGGCCGTGATCTCGCTGTCGTGGCCATGTCGATTTCGGCGCAGCCAGAGCCTCCCGTCCCATTCTTTCTTCACCACTAGCTCCTCCGTAGCCATAGTAAACCATTCCCTCTCCCAATTTTGCCCAGGAGCCGGGGGGTGCCAAGTCCCCTTCATGGCCGAAAGCTCCTTCCGCCATTGGAGAGGCCCCTCTCAACTTAGAGCTCCACAGACGCTGCTATGCTCTTCTTCCAATGCGGGCCATCCTGCTGAGCTCGGGAGTAATCCGGGCATCGAGAATGGCGCCTTATAGCGCTGGCAATCGCCGTCGGAGCTCATCCCTTGCTTCTGCCCAGGCGAGCGGGAGGAGAGGGATAAACCCGACAGGTGGGTCCCACCTGTCGGTGAGACAGCCTCACCCTGAGCCGCGTAACCGCTCTGGCATGCTTCTCCGCGAGGAAGCGTACTACGCCATTTACGCTTTTGCTAGAGGTAAGCGTACTTAGGCCCATTCGTTTCCCTTTAACTATTTTATTTTAAAATAGAACTTTGACCTTACTTTGACTGAACATAACTTTTTAAATAAAACTCCAAATGAGTTGATTCTTTTTTCTACCTCTCTCAAATTTGACCTAGTTTATTTTAGGATTTATTTGAAAAATATCTAATACAACTTTTTGTACTGTTTTTGAATTGCGTGTTGATTCAAATATTTTCAAAATAGGAATTGGAGAGAGGAGTAAACTTTCAAAAGTTTTGTGATGCACCCTACACCTCTGCACATTAAAGGCAAGCATTCTGAACCCTTGTATAATAATTGTTGTGTGATGTTTGGTGTGACAAAAGAATCTATACACACATGAAGTGCGCGTTATTTCATGTGAAGGTGTGATCATGCTTGCAATACATGATAATGATTCTTGCTATTAAACTTGAGATGCTTGTGGCAGTAGTCACCACCTTGTGCCACCCCTACCTACCGGAAGGAATCCAGGATAAGTCTCTGTCTTGGGTAGACATGAGCTTGGTGCTGACATCTCGTTGGAGCGAGAATGGTCAGTGAGGCATGATGGGATGTGATAAGTGGTGATTCTGCCTGAGAGTGTGGAAAAATATTTGTTGTGATAACCATGCAGGGAACACATAAACCTCCCGAGTCAACCATAGATCGAGTCTTGTTCTAGTAACCCCCATACTTGTTTCGTACTACCACTTGACCCTATCACATGTAGGGTATGGTTCAGCAAGTTGTCAACCCCTTTCTTGGCACACACCGTACAGAGAGGCCATGGTGGAAGATACCGGGTGCATCCGGTAGGCATGCCACCTGGTCCGGGGGCATGGGTGTTTCCGGTTGGGACCGAGAGGGGGCACCCCTTAGTAGCGCGCGGTATAAATTTGATCCCATGCTAATCGAGGTTGTAGCCTCCCCAATTAGAGTTTTGCTTAACGAGTGTCGTGGGTGATTCCAGGCATCGGTAAGTTAAGCTGGTGTGTGCGAGTCAGGTGTGTTTTCAATTAAAATACCGTGAGCGGAATTAGTCCCGGTGGACTAAAGGAATCCGTTACTCGTGGGTAAAGAGTACACCCTCTACAGAGTTTACATCTATTCGAATAGCCGTGTCCGCGGTTAAGGACTATAGTCTGGGATGGGTCGAGTGTCGGTCTTAGTGTCGGTCTTCGGAGGAAAACTTCTAAACCAGAATATTGATCATGACGTGTGACGAATGATGATTATGATTATTATTATTATGGACTAACCATTTATATTGTTTGGAATATTGAGTATCCCTGTGATGGTTCTACCTCCTGGATACTCATTGTGATCATTATTATATAAGCCCTTTATGTGGCGTCACGCAGACGCCCGACTGTGGCATGCATGTTGTTTGCTTCATTATATAAGCCCTTTATGTGGCGTCGCTGAGACGCCTGACTGTGGCACGTCTGTTATTTATTTTCGTTATAAGCCCTTTATGTGGCGTCGCTGAGACGCCCGACTGCGGCACGTTTGTTATTTACTTTTCTTATAAGCCCTTTGTGTGGCATCGCTCAGACACCCGACTATGGCATGCTTGTCGTTTATTTTCCTTATAAGCCCTTTATGTGGCGTCACTCAGACGCCCGACTGTGGCACGCATGTTATTTATTTCCTTCTAAGCCCTTTATGTGGCGTCGCTCAGACGCCTGACTGAGGCATGCGTTATATTATTATCCCTTCGAGGCGTCGCTTCAGACACCCGATCGGTTTATTCTATTTTCATTCTCTGATTGCTTATTCATGTTTAATATGAATGACCTGCTCTTGTGCATCATGAATTTTATTTTATGACTAACTAAGTGATCGTGGATTATTTCAGTGCATGATTATCACCTGCTATATTATACCTGTTTTCATGATGTTTGCGAGTACATTCAAAGTACTCACTGGCTTGTCCCTGGTTATTGTCTTGGCCAGATTTCATGCTTGGAGAGGAGTGCAATGACGAAAGCCCCGGAACCTAGGCAACGGAGACAACAGCCACGCGAAGATAGGAATTATCCAGGTCAGCTGTTCCTGTGGGAAATGGAGTCCCATAGACGCTGATGATCCGCAAACCGCTTCCGCCATCAACCACTAGAAACTTTTGTTGTACTCATAGACCACAATGGTCTTGTACTTCAGATTTTGTATTTTGCTTGGAATTTCTGTATCAAGAATGTGCCTCACCAGCTAACAGTAATCCTGGGGTTGGTGAGCACAAGGACCATTTGCTGGGAAATTAATATCCTGGAAAACCGGTCCTGACACCCATGCTCCGCGCTAGGGGAAGACTAGTGTAGGCGCCGGACGCGGCTGTTATTTGCTCTCTTTTGTAACCAAATTTGCCACCTTTTTGAATGAAATTTGAAGCTTTCGCGTCTTATTCGAAAAATGGGATGGGAACCTTCTTCTTGTAGCATTCTCTTGCTTTGAGTTCTTTCTAAAGGGGTTTGGCACACACCTACTCTTTCTCGCGCGCCCCGCGAGCGGGGGCTGGGCACGGTATGTTATGCAGGCTCCGGGCCGCGCACATACCTCGCCAAAACTTCGGCGTCCTAATCCTCGCGTGATGCTCTCGAGGCGAGCTAGCGCACAACTCCACCTCCGGCCCCCGGTCTCAGCAGCGCCGATCTCCTGGCCTCGTCGAGCATGATGACCTGGCACACCTGCAGCGATCGGCCCTCGCAAGGGGGCTCAGGGGATCTACGGCTAAGGAAAGAAGCTCCGGAGGGATGCCCCCCCACGACGTAGGAGCCTACCGCAAGCGCACCAAGCTAAGTTATCCTAATCACAAGTTACCCTAATTGCGACGAGCAGGGACATTCCAATTTGCAGCGACGTAAAAACTGGGGTGCGAAAAGAAAAATGCTAGCATAAAGGCGCAAGCGCCGCAGTTCATTACACGCCCCCGCGGGGTCCTCCATGTTTTTTTGTGTAGGAAAAAACAGCAAAAGACGGCCTCCCGAGGCCTGGCTCCGGCGCCGCCTGCGCTCAGTCGGAGTCCTCCTCCTCCTTGATGGTGGCATGGCGGCATGGCGGCTCGACGGCCTCCGCAGCAGGGGTGCGGCGCCGCGGTGGCTCGCCACCCTCCTTGGTCCGGGTCCACCGGCTGGGGGCTCATCGTAATCGTCGTCGCTCGAGCTCCCCTCGGAGGAGGCGCCGCTGCTGCTGGAGGCGCCGCGTCTGTTGCCAAGGGCAAGTTCACCGCCGAGGATGCCGCCACCACGGTGGTCATCGTTAGCGGAGAAGCGGTCGCTATCTTCAACGTCGCCCTCCGGACAACACCCCAAACGCCTGTCGTCTTCCCCGAAGGCCTGGACGAAGAGCGTCACCGCGCTGTCATACTTAAAGTGGATTGTACACCTCCCCTGCAGGCCACGGGCGCAGGCGAACGCCTGCCACCCGCAGGTCAGGAACACGTAGCCCGCGGGGGTGACCTCGACCTCCACCCATGAAGCTCGGTTGAAGCAACCGTCGGCCAGCAGCCATAGGCCGGCGGGCCCTCCGGCTGGTAGCGCCCCCGCGAAGAAGCGCGGGAGCTGGACCCAGGAGATGGCCGGCCTCTCCTCCCAAACCACGAACTCCTGGGCCGTGTCGGCCGAATGAGGCTGCGAGCGGGGCGGCCGGGTACCAGCCGTAAGACTCCCCCTCGGCCACGAGCGCAACGACTGCCGCTGCCGCCTGTGCGGGAGGGGGCCTTCCCGCGACTGCCGGTGGCGGCACCGGCCCGCGCTGGAGTGCGACCACATCCCCGAGGGGCCACCGCCGGCGTCGCGGCATGCTTGCGGGGACGGCCGCGACCCCTCTGGGGCGGTGGCGAGCCCGGTCCCTCTAGGCGGCCCTTCCCCTTCTCGGCGGCGAAAAACCTTCTCACTAGCATCATGGCTGAGGAGGTGGCGGATGGGAGCGAAGAAGCGAGAAGATGAAGACAGGCTAGGGGGCTCTACCCCCATGCCTACTTATAGTTGAATGAATGCCACCCGACGTCACTCCGCATTCTGGGCAATGATGCCCTCCAGCGTGCGCTAGCTCCTGCCAATCGGGGTGGTTACTGAGGTGACGTGGGGAAGTGGAGGCGTCCGCGCGCCGTCACGTGCCACGCGTCAAGGTTGGCCCGCAGGCGGTTGGGGTCCGTGGCGCTTCAGACTCCACTCCTTGGCTTCACGTCGAAGCCACCCCGAGCCCGCCTTGGGCCCGGGGGCTACTGTCGGTGTTCTCGGACTGGGCCCAGTGCGTGGCCACCACGACGGCTTGGTACGGCCCCGTAGCAAGCCCCTCAAGTAAAGGCCCTCGCGAGAGCCCCCACCTCGCGAGGAGGACAACGCCAAGACCTCCGGAGGAGTGTCATCCCCCCAGGCTGCCTCCCAAGGAGCGGAGATTCCTATGCAAGTACCCGACCTCGTGTGGCCGGGGTGACGTGGGTTCTGACAGCAGGGCCAGGAGGGCGCCAGCGAGCGCAGAAGGGGGACAGTTTCCTCTTTCGTGATAAGGAGGCAAGGACGTATGCGGGTTCCCAAGGACCCCCCCCCCCAAAGGTTTCCTTCCTGGTGCAAAAGGACCGAGACCACGAGCTCGGTAGGACGGATGTCATCGCCGAGCCCACTGCTGCGTCACACCCGAAAGCTTTGCAGGTGAAGACCACCTTTAGTCTGGATAGGGTGTACTTCTTGTCCCCTTTCAAATTTGGCTGTTGTGGGATCCCTTCCCGCCTGTGCGATAAGGGAAGAGGACCGAGGCCCCTATAAAGAGAGACGAGCTCCCACCTTGGAGGGGGGATCAAGATCATCACTACCGAGAGTCCTCGTGAGGCCACCCAGCCACTGTACTAGTTCATCCTTAGCCTCCTCGTGAGGCCAATCCACCACAAAGCAGGAGTAGGGTTTTACACCGCAAGGTGGCCCGAACCTGGGTAAATCTCTGAGTCCACCTTCTTCCCCGCTCACACTTACTCGACGCAGCTAGGCTGTAGGGTGACAGGCTTGAGACTTCGAGCCGGTTGAGATCTTTACACACGCCCCAGTGTTCGAACCTTGTTGGGTTTTGCGGAGCCCCAATTCCGACAATTGCATTGTTTTGTTTCATGCAATATGGCCACCAACAAGTAAAAAATGGGCTCCAACAAGTAAAAACGGCTTATATTAGATTCAAAAGCATCATTCCACAACCGTACATCTCATAATAGAAAGGGTGAATCCATAAAAAAGCATCCACCTATGTACTACAAAGAACCTATCTACTCTCCGTCGGAGATTTCGACGATCTTCGTGCCCTCCGGTGGATAAATGGCTGTGTGTAGCAGCCGCGCCCCCTCTGGCGCCTGCGGCTGCTCCGCTGCCGCCTCTGCCGCCTCTATCTCCGCCTCCAGGTCGTCGAAGAGGGCGTCGGCCTCCGCCTACCTCTGGCGGATGAGCCGGCGGTTAGCCTCCTCCTCGGCCTCATCCCGGATTGAATCCAATATGGCCTGCTGCTCCATCATGTCCTCCGACTAGGCGTCGGTGAACTCCTCCTGCTGCTGCTCCACCTCCATGGCCACTGGCTGCTCCTCCTTCATGGTCGCCGGCTGCTCCTCCTCCTCCTCCTCCCCCTCCTCCGTCTCTGGCGAATCCGGAGGGAGACCCGCAGCGATGCGGGCGGCACAACGAGCCTGTACCTCCGCCTCGATTTGCAGGCGCCGCTCCAGAGTGAGCTGCGCGTAGGTGGTGATGAGGTGCCGGACCATCCTGATGGTGAGGGAAGTGCGAGAGGAGAGGATGGGCTCGGGCGGCGGTGGGGTGGAGGGAGAAGGAGAATGTGCTAGGGCTGGGGGACGCCGGCCACTTAAATAGCCGGCTATGGCCTTGGACGATGATCCGAAGCGGTGCCACGTGGCGTTCATACCGCGCCGACAGACGAGGCGCCCGTCGGACCGTCGGGTTTCCCGGCGAGTCCGCGTGGGGCCACACCATCAGCCCGACGTGGCGGGCGCCTGTAAAAAGACGCCTGTAAATATGGATGGACGCGTGTAAAGTGGCGCATCGTGGCGGCACGCATCGACGCTGTTGGAATCGGGGCTCTGCATACCCAAGGAGGTTCAAACTCTCGGGCGTGTGCGAAGATCCCAACCAGCTCAAGCCTCAAAGCCCGTCACCCCACAGACTAGCTTTGCTGAATGCACGCGAGAGAGAAAGAAGACAAACACATCGATTTACCCAGGTTTGGGCCACCTTGCGGTGTAAAACCCTACTCCTGCTTTGGGTGGATTAGCCTGACGAGGAGGTTTGGCGATGAACTAGTACAGTGGTGAGCGACCTCGCGAGGGCACTCGGGTGAAGATGGATTCGGTTCCCTCTCTACGGTGGAGGCTAGCCCTTAGTTATAGTGGCATGGGTCCTCTTCCAATATCGCACAGGCGGGAAGGGATCCCACAATGGCCAACTTCGAAAGGGGACAGGAGGTACAGCTTATCCTGACTAAAGGTGGTCTTTGCCTGTAAAGCAACTGGGCATGACGTAGGGGTGGGCTCAGCGATGACATCCGTCCTGCCGAGCTCGCGGTCTTGGTCTTGTTGCACCAGAATGGAAACCTTTGGGGGATCCCTTGGGAACCCGCATACGTCCTTGCCTCCTTAGCACCAAAGGGGAAACTGTCCCCTCTGCACCCGCTGGCCTTGGTCGTCATGGCTCACGTCATCGTTGCCTCCTGAGGCTAGGCACCTGCATTGGAATCTCCGCTCCTCGAGAGGCAACCTGGGGAGGCCACTCCTCTAGAGGTCTTGACATCGTCCTCCTCGCGAGCTAGGGGCCTTCACGAGGGTCTTGTCCTGGGGAGTTTGTTGCCAGGTTGCACTGGGCCGTCGAGGTGGGCCACGCGCTGGGCCGTAGGCAGGCAGGTCTGGGTACCCCCGAACCCAGAACGCCGACAGTAGCCCCCGAGGCCAAGGCGCGCTCGGGCTGTCTTCGAGGCGAGGCCAAGGAAGGAAGGGCGAAGCATCGCGGGCCCTGATCGCCCGCGGGCCAGGCTTGACGCGTGGCGCACGACGGGGCGCGGACGCCTCCACTTCCCCACGTCGCCTCGGTAACCGCCCCGACTGACAAGGGCTGGCGCGAGTTGTGGGGCCATCATTTCCCAGAACACGGAGGGACGCCGGTTGGCCCCCGATCAACTATAAGTAGGTGAGGGGGCAAAGCCCCCTAGCCCGTCTTCATCTTCTTGCCTCTTCGCCCCAATCCGCCGCTTCCACGACCATGACCCCAGTGAGGAGGTTCTCTACTGCCGAGAAGGGGAAGGGCCGCCTGGAGAGACCGGCCTAGCCGCTGCCCAAGAGGGGTCGTGGTCGTCCCCGCAAGTACACCGCGACGCCGGCGGTGGCCCCACGAGGATGCGGGCGGACTCCGGTACGGGCCGACGCTGCCTTCGGCAGCCGCGGGAAAACTCCATCCTGCGTAGGCAACAGCGGTAGTCATGGAGCTCGCGGTCGAGGGGGGAGGCTCGTGGCTGGCACCCGGCCGCCCCGCTCGCGATCTTACTCGGCCGACGCGGTCCAGGTGGCCCCGTGCTTCTTCGTGGGGGCGCTACCAGCCGGAGGCCCCGCCGGCCTATGGCTGTAGGCCGACGGTTGCTGCAGCAAGGCCTCGTGGGTGCAAGTCGAAGTCACCCCCGCAGGCTACGTGTTCCTGAACCGTGGGTGGCAGACGTTCGCCCGCGCCCGCGGCCTGCAGGGGAGGTGTACCTTCCACTTCAAGTACGACGGGGCGGCGACGCTCTTCGTCAAGATCTTCGGGGAAGACGGTAGGCGCTTGGGGTGCTGCCCGGAGGACGACGACGGCGACAGCGACCACTTCTCCGCCGACGATGACCATCGCGGCGGTGGCGCCCTCGGTGGTGAGCTTGCCCTTGGCGACGGACGTAGCTCCTCCAGCAGCAGCGACGCCTCCTCTGGGGGAAGCTTGAGTGACGATGACTATGACGAGCCGCCACGTCGGCGGGTCCGAACCAAGGAGGGCAGCGAGCCGCCGCGGCGCCGGGCCCCTGCCCCGGAGGCCGTCGAGCCGCCATGCCGCCGCGCCACCTGTCAAGGTGGAGGAGGGCTCCGACTGAGCGCGGGCGGCGCCGAAGCTAGGCCTCAGGAGTGGCGGCCCTCGGGAGGCCATCTTTTGTTGTTTTTTTCTTTTACTTCCTGCATCAAGAATCACGAAGGGCCCCGAGGGTGTGTGTAATGAACTATGGCGCTTGCGCCTTTATGTTAGTGTTTTGTTTTTATCTCGTACTTTGGCGTTTATGTTGCTACCAATGGAAAGTCCCTGCTTGTCGTGATTAGGGTAACTTAGCTTGGCGTACTCGTGGCGGGTCCCTGCGTCACGAGGTGCAGCTGGGGCGCCGGGGCAGCTTGGAGGTCTTGCCGAGGGGGCCTCTTCCTTGCGGACCAGGCAGCTTTGCAGTTTCGGGAGGTGCCCGCCACTCGCGAGGCTCCTGAGGTGGCGAGGAGTCAGGGCTTCCAGAGGTGCTTCCTCAGGGCCCCGCCTCCCACGAAGGTGCTGTAAAGCACTTTACGTAGGATTAGAATTCCTTGATAACGAGCCGAATCATGACTTCCCTTCCCCTGGTCATCTTCCTCCCCGTGACCATTTTTGGTTGGAGCCCCCGAGCGAGGGTCGATCTTCGCTGGTATGTCGGGTCACAATGTCTGGCAAGGCCAGGAGATGAGCGGTCCCGAGGCCGGGGGCCAGAGGCGACATGCACCTGCTGGCTCGCTCAAGAGCGTCGTGCGAGGATTAGAATGCCAAAGCTTTGGTGAGGTGCACACCGTGCCCAGCCCCCACTCACGGGGCGCTAAAGAGGGAAAAAGCTGACAGGTGCCAAACTTTTAAAGACGAGACATCAAAATGAGAAACGATGTAAAGGAGAAAAATTCCCACCCCTTTTTCAAACAAAGACGCGAAAGCTTCAAGTTTCTTTCCAAAAGACGGTAAATTTGGTTTACAAAAGAGAGCAAAGAACAGCCGCGTCCGGCACCTAAAACTAGTCTTCGTCTTCCCCCAGCGCGGAGCATGGGGCTTCCACTAGGCGTGGGCATAGTCATTGGGGGACCTTGTCGTCCGCCAGCGCGGAGCATTGGGCTTCCACTTGGGCGTGGGTGGGGGCCCCTCCACGTCGTCGGGGGACCCCGGGTGTATACAACCCACTCAATATTACGTGAGAGTGTCACAGGTAGAACTTCTGAAGGTGTTGGATGTTCCAGGCATTCTGGATGGGGACCCCGTCATGTGTCTCCAGGCGTACGGCGCCAGGCCTGGAGACACGGGTGACCCTGAACGGGCCCTCCCACATGGGCAAGAGCTTGTGCAAGCCCTCCCTCCAGAGGACTCACCTCAGGACGAGGTCACCCACCTGGAGGGTCCTGGAGCGGATGTTGCGGCAGTGGTAGCTCCGAAGCGCCTGCTGGTACCTCGCTGCACAGAGCGAGGCTTGGCCGCGGGCTTCCTCCCCTAGCACGAGGTCTGTCCCCCGTGAGGCATCCTGATGCTCCTCATCGAATGCCAAGACCCGCGGGAAGCGATGCTTGACCTCGTGCGGGAGGACCGCATCTGCCCCGTAGACGAGGAAGAATGGGGTCTCGCCGGTGGGCTTAGTCGCGGTGGTGCGGATGGACCACAACACGGACTGAAGCTCACCGAGCCAACCCCTGCCTCAGGCCTCAAGCTCCTTCTTGAAGCTCCTTGCCTTGAGGCCCCTCAGGACCTCCACGTTGGCGCACTCGGCCTGTCTGTTGCTCCGTGGATGCACCACTGGGGTGTAGCATATCTGCGTTCCAAGGTTAGCAAAATATGTTCTAAAGAGATTGCTTGTGAACTTTGAGCCATTGTCGGTAATAATACGGTTGGGGACGCCGAAGCGGCTCACGAGGCCCTTGACGAACTTGACGGCTGAGCCGACGGGGATGGTGCACACGGGCTCCACCTCCGCCCACTTGGTGAACTTGTCGATGGTGACGTAGAGGTAGCGGTAACCGCCGGCCGCCCGAGGGAAAGGCCCCAGTATGTCCAGCCCCCAGACCGTGAAGGGCCAGGACAGCGGGATGGTCTGGAGACCCTGTGCGGGCTGATGAATGTGCTTGGCGTGAAATTGGCAAGCCTCGCCGGATCGGACCAGATCAGTGGCGTCTTGGAGCGCCGTGGGCCAGTAAAATCCGTTGCAGAACGCCTTCCCCACAAGGGTACGGGATGAGGAATGGTGCCCGGAATCGCCTCCGTGGATGTCGGCCAGTAGCTCGCGCCCCTGCTCCTCGGATATGCACCGCAGCGAGACGTTGTTAGAGCGCATGCGGTACAACTCGCCATCCTGCAGACAATAAGCTGTGGCCTGGCGGACCACGCGCTCCGCGTCCTCCTCCTTCTCCGGCAAGGCGCCGCTGAGCAGGTATGCCTTGAACTCCTCGGTCCAATCGCCGGCCTGAGGTTCCAGCGCCAGAAGCAGGCGGGCTCTTGAGGCCGGGCCATAGGCCGGCGCGCCTAAGGGCACGGCCGGTGGCAGCTCGTCCTGAAGCGACGCCGGGCCTGCGGCTGGGGGTGCCGCGGACGGCTTGAAGAGCCTCTCATCGAAGACTCCAGGCTCCTGAGGCTCGTGACGTGATGCCCTCTTCGCGATGTCGTCTGCGTCCTTGTTTGTGCCACGCGGGACGTGCTACAACTCCAGGCCCTGGAAACGCTTTTCAATCTTACGTACCTCTTCCAAGTATGCCTCCATGTGCTCGTCCTTCGGCGTGTATTCCTTGTTGGAGAAGTTGACGAGGAGCTAGGAGTCGCCCTTGATGGTAAGGCGCTTGACCCCTAGGGTGGCCGCGACCCTGAGGCCAGTGATAAAGCCCTTGTATTCTGCGATGTTGTTGGAGACTTTCTCGCCATGTTGGAAGCAAAGATGGACGGCGTAGTAGAGCTTGTCTTGGGTCGAGGAGATGAGGACTACTCCAGCCCCCATGCCCCGTCGTGAGAAAGCTCCATCAAAGTGCATGACCCAGCCGTCGGGCGCCTCGTGGCCTGGCGCGAGGGACTGGTCCTCATCCAGCCCCTGGTTGGGAGTGTCTGTCCACTCTGCTACGAAATCAGCAAGGGCCGCACCCTTGATGACCCTGGTGGTGCTGAACTCCAGATGGAAGGCCTGCAACTTGATGTTCCACTCTGCAACTCTTCCAGCAGCATTGGGGCTGCGCAGCACTTTCTTGAGGGGGTACGCGGAGACGACCTTGATAGGGTGGCACTGGAAATAATGGTGCAGCTTCCTTGAGGCGACGAGGAGTGCAAGCAGAAGCTTCTGCTGCATAGGGTAGCGCGCACGTGCATCCCGCAACACGGTGCTGACGTAGTACACCGGGTGCTCAATCAGGGACGAGGTGTTGGTGTCGCCCTGGTCCTCATGAGGCTCGAGGGACTCAGGTGCCCCGTGGGTCGATGAAGTGACGAGGGCCTTAGGACCACCGTCCCGAAGTGGCGTGCGCTGCGCAGTCCTGCACGGGCCGCCCTGCTTTGCGCCCGTGCCAGCGCGCTCCTCTCGGACTGCCACGAGCGCTGTGCTGGCCGAGTGAGGGGTGGACGCCAAGTAGAGCACCAGGGGCTCACGAGGACGAGGCGCCACTATGACGGGTGGGCTCGTGAGATACCGCTTGAGGTCCTCGAAAGCCACTTCTGCCTCAGGAGTCCACTCGAAGGGGCCCTTCCTCTTCATGAGCTTGAAGAAGGGGAGGGCGCGCTCGCCCAGCTCGGAGATGAAACGTCCCAAAGAGGTTACGCAACCTGCAAGCTTCTGCATTTCCTTGAGGGTCTGAGGCGGACGCATTTTCCCGATCGCTTTGACCTTCTCCGGGTTGGCCTCGATTCCTCGGTGCGAAACCAAGAAACCAAGCAGCTTGCCGGATGGGACCCCAAAAACGCATTTTTCTGGATTGAGCTTCAGGTTCACTTGACGCAGGCTGGCGAACGTCTCCTCCAGGTCCTCGATCAGGGTCTTCGCCTCCTGCGACTTGACCACGATGTCGTCAACGTATGCCTCCACATTCCTTCCGAGCTGCTGCCCCAGGGCAATGCACATCAACCGCTGGAAGGTCGTACCGGCATTCTGCAGCCCGGAGGGCATGCAAACATAGCAGTACACACCGCAGGGGGAGAGGAAATATGTCTTCTCGATGTCCTCCACCACCATCTTAATTTGATGGTAGCCTGAGAAGGCATCCTGAAAGCATAGTAGGACGGATTCGGCGGTGGAGTCCACGATTTGGTCGATGCGCGGGAGTGGGAAGGGGTCCTGAGGACAAGCCTTGTTGAGGCTCGTGAAGTCGACGCACATGCGTTCCTTCCCACCTTTCTTGGGGACGATCACTGGGTTGGCCAGCCAATCTGGGTGTCGTACCTCCTGGACAACACCAGCTTCCCACAGCTTGCCGACCTCTTCGATGATGAACGCTTGCTTCTCTTGTGCTTGTCTCCTTGCCTTTTGCTTCACCGGGCGCGCATCGGGCACACCCTTAGGTGGTGCTCAATCACCTCTCTCGGGACGCCGACTAGGTCGTGGACCTCCCACGCAAACACGTCCTTGTTCATGCGGAGGAAGTCCACCAGCGCCTTGTCCTACTCCGGGGGAAGACCGGCGCCAATGGTGAAGGTGTGGCCCGGGCTCCCGTCGTCGGCGAGCACCTGCTTCGTCTCAGCCCTGTCTAGAGAGAACAACTGCTTCTTCTTTGTGGGTGCGGCCTCCAGAGCCTGCGCGATGCTCTCCGGGGGCGGGATGCCTCCTTCTTTGTGTGTGATGCTCTCGGCATCTGGGCGCGAGGCCGCTGCGGCCTTGTAGATGAGCTTGAGGGCTCGAACTGCTTCCTTGGTGTCTGAGGGAGTCCTGGTTTAAGGGGTCCTCGGGAGGCCGACCTATTTCTTATGGGCCGGACTATATGGGCCGTTTGCCGGATACTGGATTGATTGAAGACCCAGACTCCAGGAAGGAAGCTTCTAGACTCGTGGCGTATCCTCCACGTTTAAAGTAGTGAATAGGCATGTTTATCCCCTCGGCGTGTAACCGACCATGTGTAAACCCTAGGTACCCCCGGCATTTATATAAGCCGGAGGGTTTTAGGTTGTAGGCCAAGAGAACTCATCTAGGGTTTTAGCTACTTGATTTCGAGGTAGATCAACTCTGTAATCCTCATACCATCAATATAATCAAGCAGGACGTAGGGTATTACCTCCATAGGAGGGCCCGAACCTGGGTAAAACCTTGTCCCCTTCGTATCTTGTTACCATCGATCCTAGTCTCACAGCTCAGGACCCCCTACCCGAGATCCGCCGGTTTTGACACCGACAGTGTCTCCGGCCACGGTGATGATACCGCTGCTGCTAGGCATCTTGATGATGTTGTAGCTTGGGTGCGTTGCCACCATGAACTTGGCGAGGGCCAGATATCCCAGGATGGCGTTGTACGGCAGGCCGATGCGGGCCACGTCAAAGTCGATCAGCTTTGTGCGGTAGTTGTCATGGGTGCCGAAGGTAACGGGTAGGCGCACCTGCCCCAGAGGAGTGGCGGAGCCTCTGACCACCCCTAAAAAGGGCCTGGAGGGCGCGAGCTGGTCGTAGGGCATCTGGAGCATGTCAAAGGCCTCCATGGAAACGACGTTGAGGCCGGCGCCGCCGTCGATGAGAGTCTTGGTGACCGCAATGTTGCTAATAGTGGGCGTGCACAGCATGGGGAGCGCGCCAGCGGCGACCGTCGTCCTGGGATGGTCCCTGGAGTCGAAGGTGATGTCGGTCTCTGGCCTCGCCATGCTCCGCGGATCTTCGAGCCGCGGCTGAGCTGCGCCCGCCTGGCGGAGAAGCTGCTTGACATGGCGGCCGGACGCGGGCGTCTGCGACCCGCCGAGGATACAAGCGACCGTAGGCACGGCCAGGAAACCCGCAGTGTCCCCATAGGCTGCGGGCTGCCAAGCCTTGGGAGTTGCGCCCGCCATGGAGGCGACGAGGAGAGGGCGGGGCGCGACTGGTGAAGATGGAACATCGACACGCCCCTACCTGGCGTGCCAAATGTCAGAATCGGGGCTCCGCAGACCCAAGGAGGTTCGAACTCTGGGGCGTGTGCGAAGATCCCAACCAGCTCAAGCCTCAAAGCCCGTCACCTCACAGCCTAGCCTTGCTGAATGCGTGCGAGAAAGCAAGAAGAGAAACACAGCGATTTACCCAGGTTCGGGCCACCTTGCTGTGTAAAACCCTACTCCTGCTTTCGGTGGATTGGCCTCACGAGGAGCTTTGGCGATGAACTAGTATAGTGGTAAGTGACCTCGCGAGGGCACTCGGGTGAAGATGGATTCGGTTCCCTCTCTACGATGGAGGCTAGCCCTTATTTATAGTGGCCTGGGTCCTCTTCCCTTATCGCACAGGCGGGAAGGGATCCCACAACGGCCAAATTCGAAAGGGGACAGGAGGTACAGCTTATCTTGACTAAAGGTGGTCTTCGCCAGCAAAGCAACTGGGCGTGACACAAGGGTGGGCTCAGCGATGACATCCGTCCTGCTGAGCTCGTGGTCTTGGTCTTGTTGCACCGGAATGGAAACCTTTGGGGGATCCCTTGGGAACCTGCGTACGTCCTTGCCTCCTTAGCACCAAAGGGGAAACTGTCCCCTCTGCGCCCGCTGGCCTTGGTTGTCAAGGCTCACGTAATCGCTGCCTCCTGAGACTAGGCACCTGCATTGGAATCTCCGCTCCTCGGGAGGCAACCTGGGGAGGCCGCTCCTCTGGAGGTCTTGATGTCATCCTCCTCGCAAGGCCAGGGGCCTTCATGAGGGTCTTGTCCTGGGGGGTTTGTCACCAGGCCGCAATGGGCCGTCGAGGTGGGCCACGCGATGGGCCGTAGGCAGGCAGGTCTGGGTACGCCGACCCAGAACGCCGACAGACGCATGCAGGCTGGATCACGTGGCATGCATAGCAGGCTTGTGTATCGTGGCAGCGCGCATCGGCCCAATAGTCCAACGAAACCAGGGCCCCGCTCGTCAGCAGTTAACGCTCAAACCATTGACCTGACGGCATCCCCCACTGTGACCATTTGTGAGGGTTTCGGACAAGAGAATGGGGAAAAGTGAGCAACCGTTAAGAGCGTGGGGATGACTGAGTACAACTAAGGAACCAGGGGCACAGGAATAGAAAGCCCTTAATTAAATATAAAATTATTCTAAATACTTTGAGACCATTTTATATACTCCCTCCATCCAAAAAAGAATGTCCTGGGCGATATACAATTGCTTTTTTCCAAAACAAACCTCTAACTTTCTAATATTTGCAAACAAGTCCATGTCTGCTTCCTCCGTCCACTCCCCATCGCCCGCGCTAGCCAGGGACCGGAGCCGACGCCCACCTGCACGTCTATCGCACAGCTGCACCGCCATGCCCAGCTTCTCCCCCGCCACGGAGGTGACCTGCGACGCTGCCTACCCGCAATGCCACCAGAGAGGCGACTTACTGTTGCGCCGCCGTGAAGGCCGCCCACCTGTGCCGCCTCCACGACTGCCCACCTGCTCCACCCACTTGCCGCTGCTGCCCACCTACGCCATTATAGGGAAAACCATGGGGTTTAGTCATATTGATTGGATTTACTTTGTCTACATAATGTCATCTTGCTCCAAACATTATTCTGTTTTTACTTAATACTCTAGATGCATGCTGAATAATGGTCGATGGGTGGAGTAATAGCAGTAGATGCAGGCAGGAGCCAGTGTACTTGTTTATGGACGAGATGCCTATATACATGATCATTGCCGTGAATAAATACTATATAATAAAGCGGCGATCGATTCTGGTTTGCAAAAAAGTCCCGGTATTTTTCGGTAATCAACCCGCGGTCCAAATCGAACCGGTACGAAGGGGAAAAACACAGCCAAGGTCTGCCTCGCTCTCGCGGCGCTCTGCCTTGCCCGGCCCACCTCCTGCCACGCGCCGCGCGCCGCCGGCCGCCTCCTGCCTCCCACCTCTCGCCCCACCCACCTCCTGCCATGCCCCCCGCGTTGCCGGCCGCCTCCTGCATCCCACCTCCTGCCCCGCCCCACCCCACGGCCTTGCGGTGGCCCGGACGGCAAGTACCTACCGGATCTCCTCGGATCCGGTTGGAAGGTGCTTAGGGGGTGGATCTGGAAGGAAGGCGGCCGGAGCTTGGAGCACGACGGCTAGCAGACGCGGCATGGCGGCGTGTACTTGTGAGAGAGGAGAGAGATGAGCGGGAGAGGAAAGGGAGCACGGGAGGAAGGAGATGGGATGCTGGAGGGAGAGAGAATGGAGCGGCGAGGTATGGCGGTGGTCCAATTGCTACTGCTCGCCGGTAGCTCGCCGGCCATTGGCCGGCTAGAAGTGCGGCTCCATGCATCACGTGGTGAAGCCAAGGCCCAAGTCGTCTTGCAATTGCTGACCTGCTGCCTCTTTCTTTCCCACGTAGAACATTGTTTTTCGTTGGTCCTGTAGATGCATCCATGTGTAGCTTTTCAATCTTGCAAATTAGAGACTTTAATTGATACGTACATATTGGAATTCCATTGCTATGATGTGAACCTATGTAGCTTTACTAGATTTCTGGTACTGCCTGTAGTTGGCGACATTTTTTTTGAATTGTATTCAGTAAAGATTACTTTATCCATACATTGTTGGCATAAATTTATCCTCAGTCTGGTGTCAGACTTCCTGCAATACAAAACACTGCCTCAAATTGCTCAAACCACGACGCCGCCACCGGCTGCTGCTCCTGCTGCTTCATCACTAGCCACGGCCACTACATGGACTATAACGTGAGTTCCTCAGTCCCTCCTTCCCCTTCTCCTTCCCTGGTCCCTTCCCTTGAGGTTCAAACTTGGAAGTATTTTTATTCGGGTATTAGTTTGGTTCAGCTTGTTGTTGCGCTTCTGAGGACATGGGAGGCTCCATAGCCAGCGAGGATGGGAGCCTCCGTATCCAGTGAGTACGTGGGGACATGTAGGGACCATGCTTTTTGAGAATGCGAGAGATGTCTTAGCTAGAGAGGATGAACAGACCATCTCCAGGTATATAGGAGTAGTTCTTTACCTATCATACCCACCCAGCCTTGAACAACATCTCTCCCTAACTCCACTCTGATGATCTGTAGCATTTTCTGCTCTCCCATTGTCTCTGAGCAGTTACTGAATTTCTGAACCTGAAATCTTTCCATTGTCCGCACCAACTCGGCAAAAAGGAAAATCTTTCCACTAATCCCAGTTGCGTGAGTGTCTGATGGTTTCGAGAAGACAGTCAATTGGTACTACCAATCCATCAGGAGGCGAATTCCCACTGTTCACCAAGGGGGCCATTATGTTCCTGATGTAATCTTCACAACCCAATCCAGGATCTTGGTATGTATGTCACAGAGAACTTGTTATTTTTCAAGGATCTAAATTCTACATGATAAATTAGCAACTGTTTCTTCAGTGATATTTTTAGATGGTTCCTCCGGGCACCACCTTGCAAGAAAGGTAGCAGAAGGCTAGGAGAAAATCGTTGGGGTTGTGGATGTGGACGGTGGACCACAGGATAATTTGCAACACTATGTTAGTATTATGAATCACATGTTTATCTAAGGTGAACTTGTGATGAGAGTTTTGTGAGATATTATACCAGTTCTGTTCTTCTGGAATAGCATTGGTAGAAACTACTGGCGAGCGACCCAAGTATGGCCTCAGGCATTTTTCCAACTAAAATGCGCACATGTTTTGTTTTGTTGACAGTATTTCTCCGTGACTTGCATCCATGGAGCAAGGAGCAGCAAAATGTGACGGCGGCAGGGATGATTGCGACACATATCTAATGGGGATTCCTAAAGCATGGTTGCAACTATGCATTGACTTGTTTGACAGGCAACATTCGAGTATGTTCCTTACATGCGTGAACACATTATACTATTTGGGGAGCCAACCAGAGCATGCTATACTCCGTTTGGTCGCAGGTATGAATATGGAGTTTGATGCTTTGTTTTGTTGACCGTAGTTTTTGAGGATTTGCATAGTGTTCTTCTTCAGCTGTTGGTCAGAAACCACTTCTCATAAAAGATACAGAAAAGTTCACTTGGTATTTAGTTTATAAAGAGACTCCACAATTTTCTGAATCATGCACGGGAATATCACATCTTTGTATGTCTATGTACCAATTCACTGATTGCAACACAATATTGAGTCTATGGCAAAGACAATCTTTCCTGCAAAAGTAAGGCCATTTGAAAGCATTGTATTTCATTTTACTGATTTCATAGCTTCTTCATGATGATTTTAACATCTGTAATTTTATTCACATTCCGCAGATGCAGAATAATCATTCGGCTGTTCATCCCGGGGTATCAGGGGGGTGCTCCCTGTGATGCTGCAAGTTGGTATCATTTCATTTTCCCCTGTTGAAGGGAAATAAAAAAACAAGAGGCACACCTTGGCCAGGCTTCGAGGATTCATACGACGGCGTGGTAATGAATGGGTATGTATATTCCCTTGTGACATGCACAAATATTTGAGTAGCATGTAACTATTCATACAACCCCTTGATGTTATGTATTCTCTGAGGTACGGGTTGCCCGGCTGGCACGAGGAGGAATGAGGAGACATGCCAGCAGACACGAGGACATAATAGCAGCGGCGAACGACAACGTCGGGTGGGGCCGCCCTGGGTTCATCTTCGACGGCGTAATGAAGGGGCTGCAGCCTGGTAGAAGTTTGTGCAAGGTAGTTATATAGTGAACTGTGGGTACTGAAACTAAGTTTGTGCTAACATTGTGATATGAGAGTTTGATTTCCTGATAAACACAGATAAGATAAGATTCGAACACTGTTTTACATTTGTGCTTTTAAGAAACGGATGAAACTGTAAGATGATTTTACTATTGTATCGAGTAAAAATTGTTTTTTACTGAAATAGATTTTTACATGGAAAATGATTAGTTTAAATAGACACCTGATCAGAATATGCTCTGTTTATGTATATTCTACAACTCTGCATTTAGATTTAGGGTTACTTGGTTAATATTTTTGAAAGAAAAATGTCACTCTAAGAGGATATTATCTAGAACTTCATATCAGGGTGCTGTCCTCTAGGCAGGAAGGCATGGATTTAACAGCGAAAACTCCTATTAGGATGGGGGCCCTCTAGGCGGGATGACATGGACCCAACAGCAAGGACATTGATCATGATGGATTCAACCAGTCTGCTCGATCATTGGATGACATAATATGCTTATGATGTGGGTTAACGGAGGTACTCTAGCCCCAACCAAACTATGGCTCATCCAACCTTTGGTCAGATTCACTATTCTTCAATCTTAGTGTTGCATATTCCTATTTGTATGATACTTGGTGCATAAAATTAATGATTCAAAAAAATCGTTTTTTCTTTGGTACGAACAAGTCTGCAACTCTCCCAGATAGAAGATTACTAAAAGAGAAAAACTATTAGTCTTGGTAGGTGAAGTCAGATTGTGTACTGACATTGTTGTAATCTCTGTATCCTATTTCTTGGCGCTGTTTGTGTTATTTTGCTTACACAGAATGCCCGTGTTTATCTGAAATTTCTTTTGCCAATTGCGTTCAAATTAATAAATCAGGGTAATAAATAGAATGTGTCTGTTCCATTGCCCACACCTGTACCATTATCTACTATTGAATAGTTGGATCAATAAACTTTTCGTAATCTTTTGCTGTAGAAGAGCAAAGTTCTACCTGCTTATAACTTGCCCCCTTCTATCTGTAGAGTTAACTACCCATGGAGGTTTGAGGAAGAGCTTGATGGGCGAATTCGTCAGTGGGCTCAGCCGGCGAATGACACAGGCACTCCGGCAAGGTCGAGCCGGCGGCTAGGCTTAGCCAAAAGGAGCGCCCTGGAGGTCATGGGCGGAAGGGCAGTAAGTGGCAACACGAATGGGGTGTCGTGTTGCAATGAAGGGCGTGGGCGTATGGGTTCTTGACTCGTGAGTCAATCTTACTAGGCTATGGGCATCTGATATTTTCTTGATTCTGCTCTAGCACCAGTTTACCACGGTAAAGATAATCTGCAGCTTTATGATCAGAAGACCGGATGATTGATGTAAATTAACATCCTCTTTTCCAGTGGGAGAGAGGCATGGTAGTTATTTTGTATTGCATCTCAAAACAGGTAAACATCACTTCTCCTTTGAGGAGGTGCATTATGCTCATCGATAAGTTTTGCCCCGAAATTTTTCTCATTGAGTTTTGCTACATTTGGTATTGTTCGATATACTATCTAATATATAGTGTGTGTGTCGGCGTTTGGGGAACGGGGGTACCCAGACCTGCCTGCCTGCGGCCCAAGGCATGGCCCACCTCGCCAGCCAAACACGGCCAGGCGCGAGTCCACTCAAGACAAGGCCCTCGCGAGGACCCCAGGCTCGTGAGGGAGAACGACACCAGGATCGGCAGGGGGTGGGCCTCCTCAGGCCCCCTCCGGAGCGGCGGAGATCTCTATGCGGATCCCGGCCTCAGGAGTCAAGGATGACGCAAGGAAGGACAGGAGGGCACCAGGGCGCCACGCGGTGCAGTTTCCCCTTTGGTGCAAAGGGAGCAGGGACGTACGCGGGTTCCCGAAGCGCCCCCCCCAAAGGTTTCCGTTCCGGTGCAACAAGGCCACGACCACGAGCCCCGCAGGGCGGATGTCATCACCGAGCCCACCTCTGCATCATCGAAAGCTACTTTGCAGGCGAAGACCACCTTTGGACAGGCGGGGATGTACTCCTGTCCCCCTTCAAATTTGGTCGTTGTTGGATCCCTTCCCGCCATTGCGATAAGGGAAGAGGACCCGGGCCACTGCTATATATAGAGGCTAGGCTGCATCGTAGAGGGGGACGAGGAAACCACAAGGCAAGGCAGAGAGCCAAGAACGCCGCACGAACGCCCTCACGAGGCTTCCCACCGCTGTACTAGTTCATCCACCACACCTCCCCGAGAGGGAATCCACCAAAGCAGGAGTAGGGTATTACGCTTCGCAGCGGCCCGAACCTGGGTAAACCACCGTGTTCATCTTCTTCCTCGTCATCGTGCGAGTTCGCCGTAGTAACCATCGTGTAGTGAGCTAAGTAGGGCGAGGCTGCAGGGGACCTTCGTACACGCTCCTGTGTTCGAACCTTGAGGGTTTTGTGGAGCCCGAAATCCAACATTGCGCTCCCACTTAAGTTGATCAATTGTTTTTCACTTAGCAGCAGGTGATTGATGGACCAACTATGCCAGTAATGTCCTTAATTTTAGAGAAGATGCAAAACCAAGAACATGCATGAGCTTGCATCCTTGCCGACAGTGTAGCTTTCTGCTGGACCATATATTCTGCGAGGAGAAGTTTCAATGACCATGGAAGCTTTGATGTATTATTTTCAAGGAAAACTACTTGTCTATTACCCATGTCAGGTTTCGGCTCAAATTGTGGTGCTTCTGTTCTATGCAATTTTATTTTCTTGCTGATGCTATGTTCTGGCAGTCCTTATCTTTTATGCCCGATGTATGTTTTAGTGCTAATAAGAACTATTATTTACCAATGGTAAATATACCTTTTCCCCATCATGTGACTTAAAGCTAATCTATTCATGGTTTGTTTTCCTTCCTGTACAAAGGTCATCTCTTTTCCGTATAATTTTTCTTCTTTCTTTTACAGTAACATAGATCATGCTCATATGGTCGCAACATGTAAACAGAGATGGAAACATGCATATAGATCTCTCAAGCATGCAATATTTTCCCCGGGTGACAATTTTTTTACATTGCTTCAAATCTGAAGACACATTTGGTTGGATTTATTTGTTGTATATAAGTTATAGCTGAATATACCTTTAGATGCTTATACCATATCTGATGGCCCTGGTAAGTTATATCTGAAGATACCTTTGGTTACCCCTTTCTAGGTTCATTGCTGAATAACAGCGGAAAAAAACTCAAATGAAACCATCAGACAACATAGAGGAACAGTACATGGGGCAGTACAACGTTAGAGTGGTTGCTTTGTTGAGAGGTGAGCGAATACATGAAGCTGACGGAGCAACTGGGTGGGTGAATAATCATGACTGGCTCTGATTCACTTTGATGTCTCAGTGCTCAATTTATCTTTTCCGAACGATTATTTGTCCTGTTCTTGCAATTCTCACACTTTAATGTGAGAGAATATTCCACAAGTATTATCACTATTTGTGTTTAAGAGAGCCATAATGTTTATCCATATCATAGGGAGGCATTGAGTTAGGTATTTGCTATAGACTAGATGACTGAATCTCTGTAAAAAAATTCAAACATGCAAATTATATTACAGTTCATTCTTTATTCTCCAGCAAGGCAGACAAGGGGACTACATGGAGCAACACCACCAGGGTTTAGTTATGCATTTCCTTTAGCCAAGATAACTGAATCCCGAGCGACTTTTCAAACAAGCAAATTATGTTACGGTTCGTGTTGCAACACACGGGCAATTAAATACTAAGGGGTAATTATTCATTTACTAAGGATTATTCGTTTACTAAGGATAGTGAGATGGGGAACGGGAAGAGAGATAGTGCGTGCAGTTTGTCTCGCGACGACGGTGTCTTCATTCTCCGAGAGCACATGTGTTTGTGTAGTCAAGTCCTTATGTTTGGGCCAAGCCCAAATGCTGCAAAAAACAATTACAGATATAATATAATTTTCAGAAAAATAGACCATTCTTAAAAAAACATTTGTTAAAAAATGTTCCTTTTTAGAGAAATTTTCGTATTTAGTAAACAGTTAACTATTCTTCAAAAGGTGTTCCAATTTTTATGTAAACATTAAATTTTATAAAAAACAAGAAAATTTCCACATTTAACCTTATCATTTACATTTATTAAAATTGGATATATAAAATGATGCACAATGGCACATGAAGCAAAAAAATTAAGCTAACCACACACTTTTTTTATTGCTCAATAATGTTCTGAGGAATAATGTTTTGAGGAATACACATTTTTTATACATGAAACAAGTTGTGCCCCTTCTTTCGCCCGGTGCAACGCACGGGCATTTGTACTAGTTATTACAAAAACACCAAAAATATTGCTGCCATTTATTTACTGTTATTTTATTTTATATTTATATTATCTATCTATCAGTACTTATCGCTTGCAAGTAACGAGTTCAAGGGGCTTGACAACCCTCTTGCCCACGTTGGGTGCAAGTGTGTGCTCTTTTGTGTGTAGGTGCTGAAGACGGGAATTTGCGTGGTCCTCCTATTGGTTCAATAACCGTGGTTCTCATTGAGGGAAATACTTATCTGTACTGTGTCGCATCTCCTCTCCTCATCGGGGAAAATCCCAACGAAGTTTACAAGTAGCAGTAAGAATTTCTGGAGCCGTTGCCGGGGTGTATAACCAAATTCTTATCAAGTACCTTCATACAAATTATCAATCATTTGTTCTACTTTTTATTTTCTGTTATATTTTACTTTTTATTTTATATTATATTTTTCTTTATATAAAAATGAAAAAAATACAAAAATATTTCTATTTGCTTGTTTGCTTAGTTATCTAGTTTACTCGTTTGCTTGCTAGTTTACTTTCTTGTTTGTCATTATGGCTAGTTCCTCTATCGTTCCATGCACTCTCGAGAATGATGTGCTTAATTTCAAACAAAGGGGAGGGTTTAGGGTTTGTAATGCTCAAAATAGGTCAAATCATAAGCGATCTACCCACGTTTTGCTTCGTAACTTTTATGCGGGTGTGACCACTTGGTATAGCTTCGTTCTTGACACCATTACTGGTGGTAATTTCTTAATGAGTCACACTCTAGACTTTCTTAATGCTATTGAAAATATTGTAGGATCACCTCCTACTATTGTTAATGGAACCGTTTTGACATTGGAAGATGTTATGCGTAGGCTAGATGCTATAGAAAATAAGATGCCTACTATTGAGCACATTGAAAATCTAGACAAGAAGGTCCATAATCAAGTAACTCAAGTAAGTTCCAAAGTAGGAATTATTCTAAAGACGCTAAACAAAAAGGAGCCAAAGATTAGTGAAGAGCTAGGACAGAGTCCTTCTCGAATCGATAAGTTGGAAGAAACCTCAATAAAATAGGCTTCCCTTTCGTTCCTACTAAAACTATGGATAAAAGTCCTACAGACAAGAGCCCCAATTTTATGTATGTTCCTAAGCCTACGAGTGGTACACCTAGTAAGGAGAATGAGGATCTTAAAATGATTAGTGTGCACCCCAATTTTATAGATGTAATAAAGGAATCTATTATGAAGTCTCCTCTTTTTATACCTAGGAGTGTGGTCATCAAAAAATTATGTGCTAAAACTCCTAGGAACCACAGTTGCATAATTGAGGAGCTGAGTGTCAAGTATGACAACACTTGATACTAAGCATTATGCTTAGTTAGGAGCATAAAACTATAACGCTTGTTGGGAGGCAACCCAATAGTTATCTTTAAATTTTTGTTTTTACTTTCTGTCTTGGTGTGTTTACATGATTATTGCTAATTTAATGATTGTGTTTTTATGTTTTAATTAGTGTTTGTGCCAAGTAAAGCCTTTGGGATTGATTTGGAAGATAGTAGAATTGATACGTTGCAAAAACAGTTTTTTTTTGCGTCCAATGCAGAATTTCTCTGATTTTACTGGAACATCTTTTTGATCTGAAGTTTTTTACACAGTATTGGTATAAAAATTTCCCACGTTGTCCCAATTTTTCAGAATTGTTTGAGTTACAACATATGGTGTCTGTGCAGATCATTACAGACTGTTCTGTTTTAGTCAGATTCTATTTTGCTTGCATAGTTTGCTAGTTTTTATGATGCTATGGATTGTAATGGGGGGTATAAGCCATACGGAAGTTATAATACAATACCTTATGCAATAATAAAATATGAGTCAGTTTATAATAATACCTAAAGTTTTTTGATTTACCTATCATACTAACGGAGCTCACACTCTTTTTGTTTAATTTTGTGTGCTGAAGTTTTCAAGTTTTGGGTGCCATCACGATGGATGAAGGAATAAGGAGCGGCAAGAGCCTAAGCTTGGGGATTCCCAAGTAACCCCAATGTAAAAGTCTAGGAAGACTCAAACATCTAAGCTTGGGGATGCCCTGGAAGGCATCCCCTCTTTCATCTCCATTCCATCAGTATGTCACTTGGAGCTGTATTTTTATTCATCACATGATATGTGTTTTGCTTGGAGCGACATGTCTTATAGTTTGCTTTACTTTTAGTTTGCCACAATGATTGTTTTCTGGACACACCTATTTGGGAGAGACACATGTTCATCCTGATTTGTTATCATACTCTATGTGCTTCACTTATATCTTTTGAGCTAAGCAGTTGCTCTAGTGTGTCACTTATATCTTTTACAGCACGGTGGCGTATAGATTTTATAGAAAATAATTGAACTCTCATGCTTCACTTAAACTTGTTTGAGAGTCTAATAAAGAGTAACGGTAATTTTCATGGGTTATAAGACTAGTCAAAAAGGATAGGTATTCAATGAGTATATAATCAAAACCTTTATGTAGCTCACTATATAAGAGAGATTGTGGGTTAATGATATTGATGTAGTAATATGAAAGGGCATGAGCACATGATTGTTGGTTAGTAGAAATATTGGTAGTTAAGGCGTGTTACTTGTTGCTCATCTAAATATTGGTTATGGCATGATGATGATGTGTGAGCATTCTTATTCCTCGTTGAAATCCTAGTGCTGTTCGGGTTGGAGGCGCGCGATGTTTAACTCCTCCCAATCTCCTCCCTAGGGGTAAGCAGTAGTACTTTGCTTCGAGAGAGCTAATAAGGCTTTAAAATAAGTATAGAGTTCTTTATGACTTATGTGAATCCATGGATGTACGCACACTCACCTTTCCATATATTGCTAGCCTCTTCGGTACCGTGCATTGCTCGTTCTCACCTCAAAGATCGGTGCAACTATCGCCGGTGCATCCAAACCCCGTGATATGATACGCTCTATGACGTGGCTTGAGACTGCGTCTGTATTTACCCAAAGAGGAAGGGATGATGCAGCATAGCTACGGTAAGTATTTCCCTTAGTTATGAAACCAAGGTTATCGAACCAGTAGGAGAACCAAGCAACACTATGTAAGCGGTACCTGCACACAAAGAACAAATACTTGCAACCCGACGCGTAAGATAGGTTGTCAATCTCTACACGGTATAAAGATAGATTAGTTTGTAGTAGATTTGATGGATAGATCACACAAGAACACAAAATAAAAGAAGCAAATAAAAAGTGCAGCAAGGTATTTTTGGGTTTATGGAATAATAGATCTGAAAACAAAAGTGGCAAAAGATAGATCAGAAAGCAATATCTTGAAAGAATAGACCCGGGGGCCGTAGGTTTCACTAGTGGCTTCTCTCATGAGTATAGCACATGGTGGGTAAAAAAATTACTGTTGGGCAATTGATACAAGATCAAATAATCATGACGATATCCAAGGCAATGATAATTATATAGGCATCACATCCAAGATTAGTAGACCGAAACGATTCTGCATCTACTACTATTACTCCACACATCGACCGCTATCCAGCATGCATCTAGTGTATTAAGTTCATGGAGAAACGGAGTAATGCATTAAGAACGATGACATGATGTAGACAAGAGCTATTCATGTAGGAATAGACCCCATCTTGTTATACTTAATAGCAATGATACATGCGTGCCTCGCTGCCCCTTCTGTCACTGGGAGAGGACACCACAAGATCGAACCCATCACAAAGCACCTCTTCCCATGGCAAGAAAAATCGATCTAGTTGGCCTAACGAAACCAAAGATTTGAAGAAGAAATACGAGGCTATAAGTAATCATGCATATAAGAGATCAAAGAAGACTCAAATAATATTCATGGATAGAAACTGATCATGAACTCAAAATTCATCGGATCCCAACAAAGACATCGCAAAAAGTCATTACATCAAATAGATATCCAAGAGACCATTGTATTGAGAATCAAAAGAGAGAGATAGAAAGCCATCTAGCTACTGCCTACAGACCCGTAGGTCTATGGTGGACTACTCACGCATCATCGGAGAGGCACCAATGAGGATGATGAACCCCTCCGTGATGGTGTTAGATTGGATCTCGCAGTTCTGGAACTTGCGGTGGCTGGAAGTATTTTTCGTCTACTCCTCTAGGGTTTCTAGAATATTTGGGTATTTATAGAGCTTAGAGGCGGTCGAGGAGACCCCCGAGGGCACCACAACCCATCAGGGCACGCCAGGGGCCTCCGGCGCGCCCTGGTGGGTTGTGGGCCACACAGGCCTCCCCCCAAGTGCTTCCTTGGCTCCGAAGTTGTCTTCTGGTCCAAAAAAAATCTCCAAAAAGTTTCATCACGATTGGACTCCATTTGGTACTGATATTCTGCAAAGTAAAAAACAAGTAAAAACAACAAATGGCACTTGGCACTATGTCAATAGGTTAGTCCCAAAAAAATGATATAAAGTTGCTATAAAATGATTGTAAAACATCCAAGAATGATAATATAACAGCATGGAACAATCAAAAATCTAGATACGTTGGAGACGTATCAGCATCCCCAAGCTTAACTCCTACTCGTCCCCGAGTAGATAAATGATAAAAACAGAATTTTTGATGTGGAATGCTGCCTAACATGTTCATCACATACTTTTTCTTTTCTTCTGTAGCATGGACATTTGGACTTTTAGATGGTTCAAAGCAATAGTCTAGTTTTGACATAAAGACTTTAATACTCAAGCATGCCAACAAGCAACCATGTCTTTCAAAATATCAACACTAAAGAAAGTTATCCCTAGACCATCATGCTCAATCATTGATCCATTCATGAAACCGACTCAAATATTAACTACGCCCAATGCACAAGTATGATCATAGTGCCCCCTAGTTGATGCTTTATAAGAGAAAAATATTTTGGGTGGTATGCCTTTCCTGTCAACGAAAACGACCGAGTAGTTCTCAATACTTTCCATGCTAGATACATCATAGGTGGTTCCCAAACATAAAATAAAGTTTATTCCTTTTTCCACCATTCTTTCATAATCCATGGCTAGCCGAATCCATGGTTGCCTTCCATACCAACACTTTCCAAGGAATTTATTATTTTACAAGATAAAGTAAATGTCTGTTTCATTTCGGGACTGGGCATCCCTATAACTTTCGTACTCTCGTGCAATGACAAGTGAATAAAAACTCCTCTTGAGAATAACACATCTAGCATGGAAAAATATTGGACACCCCCTACCGTTTCATGAGCGGTACGAGCACACAAAAAGGAATTCATTTTGAAAATTAGAGATGGCAACCAACCAAGAAACGAAAATTCACATAAACGGGAATTTAAGCATAACTAACACCGAATAATGTACCATAAGTAGGATGTAATTTCATTGCATAATTATTGACTTTCGTGGTTGCATAGGGAATCACAAACCTTAACACCAATATTCTTACTAAAGCATAATTACCCATCAACATGACTCACATATTACTACCATCATGTCTCAAAACTATTAAAAGGAATCAAGTTTAATTTGTCCAATGATCTTCATGAAAGTTTTTATTATATCCCTCTTGAATATCTATCACTTTGGGACTAGTTTCATATATTGCCATTGCTTTTGACAAGCTCAAATAAATTTAAGTGAGGAACATGAGCATAAAAATTTTCGTCTCTCAAAATAATATAAGTGAAGCATGAGAGAATTTCCTCAAAATTTACTAACTCTAAAATTAATCTAAATGAAGCATGAGAGTATTTCTTAAAAAAAATTAAAGCACACCGTGCTAAAAAAGATATAAGTGAAGCACTAGAGCAATTCCATAGCTCAAGAAATTTAAGTGAAGCATATAGAGCAATTCTAACAAATCATAGCATAATTTTGGCCCTCTCAAATAGGTGTGTCCAACAAGGATACTTGTGGCAAACTAAAAATCAAATCAAGCAAAGACTCTAATAATACAAGACGCTCCAAGCAAAACTCATGATATGTGACGAATAAAAATATAGCTCCAAGTAAAATACCGATGGTCGTTAGAAGAAAGAAGGGATGCCACTCAGGGCATCCCCAAGCTTAGTTGCTTGTTTATCCTTGTATATTATCTTGGGGGTGTTGTAGCATCCCCAATCTTAGGCTCTTTTCACTCGTTATTCCTTCATCCATCGTGATCTCACCCAAAACTTGAAAACTTCAATCACACAAAACTCAACAAAACCTTCGTGAAATCCATTAGTATAATAAAGCAAATCACCACTCTAAGTACTGTTGCAAACCCATTCATATTTTATTATTGCATTATATCTACTGTATTCTAACTTTACAATGACTTATACCGTTCAATACAAACCATAGATTCATCAAAACAAGCACACAATGCAACGAAAACAGAATCTGTCAAGAACAGAACAGTCTGTAGTAATATGTACTTTAACCATACTTATTTAACTCTACAAATTCAGGAAAAATAGGAAAACGTAAAGAATTTGTATAGCAATACTGTGTTAAAATTTCAGCTCATTATCACGCTCCAGAAAAAAAATGAAAATTCCTGCACTGGAGTCAAAGTTTCTGTTTCAGATTCAGCATCATTTCTACTCATCTTGTGAGTCATCCCAAAAGCTTTACTTGGCACAAACACTAATTAAAACATAAAAAAACACAATCATAACAGTAGCATAATTGTGTCAACACTCAAGAACATAAAGAAAAATACAAAAATAAATTTTATTCATTGGGTTACCTCCCAACAAGCTCTTTCTTTATAGCCATTAAGATAGGCTTGAGATTTCAATGAAGCCCTCATGAAAGATAATAATAGAAACACAAAGAGAGCATCATGAAGCATATGGAAAACACACTTAAGTCTAACATACTTCCTATGCATAGGCATTTTATAAGCAAACAAATTATCAAGGCAAGCAAAAACTAGCATATGGAAGGAAGAAGAAAGAGACAATAGCAATCTCAACATGAAGAGAGGTAATTTAGTATCATGAAAATTTCTACAACCATAATTTCCTCTCTCATAATAATTACATGTAGGATCATAATCAAATTCAACAATATATCTATCATAAACAATACTCTCTTTATGATCAACATGCATAAAGTTTTTATCATCTTCCAAAATAGTGGGATTATCATCAACTAAAGTTATGACCTCTCCAAACCCACTTTTATCAAAAAAAAATCATAAGACTGAACACTCTCCAAATATGTGGGATTCTTTTTACCTAAAGTTGATGCTCTTACAAACCCACTTTCAATACTATTGCAAACATTATTATCAATAACATATTCAACATGGGGCTTAAATAAATTTTCAAGATCATAAGAAGCATTATCACCCCAATCATGATCATTGCAATAAGTAGTGGACATGACAAAATTATCATCCCCAAGCTTGTAGTTTTGCATATCATTAACATAATTGACATTAATAGAATTTATAGTAACGTCATTGCAAACATACTTTTCAATCAAGGAGCTATCATGAATCACCTTATAAATTTCTTCTTTCAACACTTCATCAAATTTTTCAGATTCATGATTTTCAAACAAAACTTCATAGAGATAATCAAGTGCGCTCAACTCACTAGCAATTGGTTCATCATAATTTGATCTTTTGAAAAGATTAGCAAGTGGATGAGGATCCATATCAATAGGATTTTAGCAAGCGAAGATGCAAGCAAATAGAAGGCACATGGCAACACAAGCAAACAAAAAGAGATCCAGCGAGAAAAAGGCGAACGAGAAAGAAGGCGAATAAAATCACAAATTTTTGTGAAGTGGGGGAGAGGAAAATGAGAGGAAAATGGCAAATATGTAATATCCAAGGCAATGATCATTATATAGGCATCACGTCCAAGATTGGTAGACCAAAACGATTCTGCATCTACTACTATTACTCCACACATCGACCGCTATCTAGCATGCATCTAGTGTATTAAGTTCATGGAGAAACGGAGTAATGCATTAAGAACGATGACATGATGTAGAAAATATCTATTCATGTAGGAATAGACCCCATCTTATTATCCTGAATAGCAACGATACATGCGTGCCTCGCTGCCCCTTCTGTCACTGGGAGAGGACACCGCAAGATCGGACCCATCACAAAGCACCTCTTCCCATGGCAAGAAAAATCAATCTAGTTGGCCTAACTAAACCAAAGATTCGAAGAAGAAATACGAGGCTATAAGTAATCATGCATATAAGAGATCAAAGAAGACTCAAATAATATTCATGGATAGAAACTGATCATGAACTCAAAATTCATCGGATCCCAACAAACACACCGCAAAAAGTCATTACATCAAATAGATCTCCAAGAGACCATTGTATTGAGAATCAAAAGAGAGAGAGAAAGCCATCTAGCTACTGCCTATGGACCCATAGTTTTATGGTGAACTACTCACGCATCATCGGAGAGGAACCAATGAGGATGATGAACCCCTCCGTGATGGTGTTAGATTGGATCTCACGGTTCTGGAACTTGCGGTGGCTGGAAGTATTTTTCGTCGACTCCTCTAGGGTTATTGGAATATTTGGGTATTTATAGAGCTCAGAGGCGGTGGGAGGAGACCCCCGAGAGCACCACAACCCATCAGGGCGCGCCAGGGGCCTCCCGCCCGCCCTGGTGGGTTGTGGGCCGCACGGGACTCCCACAGGTGCTTCCTTGGCTCCGAAGTTGTATTCTGGTCCAAAAAAATCTCCAAAATGTTTCATCGTGATGGGACTCCGTTTGGTACTGATATTCTGCAAAGTAAAAAATAAGCAAAAACAGCAACTGGCACTTGGCACTATGTCAATAGGTTAGTCCGAAAAAATAATATAAAGTTGCCATAAAATTATTGTAAAACATCCAAGAATGATAATATAACAGCATGGAACAATAAAAAATTATAGATACGTTGGAGACGTATCACTCAATCACACATAAGCCTCCTTATATCTTCCTCAAAACATCCACCATACCTACCTATTATGGCATTTCCATAGCCATTCCGATATATATTGCCATGCAACTTCCACCGTTACATCACATGACTTGTGTGTTCATCATTATATTGCTTTGCATGATCACGTAGCTGACATACATGATCATGTAGCTGACATAGTATTTGTGGCACAACCACCGTTCATCATTATTTACATGTTATGCTAGATCATTTCATATCCTGGTACGCTACCAGAGGCATTCATATAGAGTCATTTCTGTTTCATCATTGAGTTGTTATATCGAGTTGTAAGTAAATAAAAGACTGATGATCATCATTATTAGAGCATTGTCCCAGTGAGGAAAGGATGATGGAGTAATGATTCTCCCACAAGTCGGGATGAGCTCCAGGCTAAAAAATAATATAAAAAATGGGGGAGGCCAAATGAGCCCACCGAGAAAAAAAGAGAATAAATGAGAGAAAAAGAGATAAGGGACTTTGCTACTATACTTTACCACACTTGTGCCTCAAAGTGGCACCGTGTTCTTCATATAGAGAGTCTCGTGAGTTATCACTTTCATATGCTAGTGGGAATTTTTCAATAGAACTTGGCTTGTATATTCCAATGATGGGCTTCCTCCAATGTCCGAGGTCTACATGAGCAAGCCAGTTGGATACACACCCACTTAGTTACCGTTGAGCTTTCATATACTTATAGCTCTAGTGCATCCGTGCATGGCAATCCGTACTCTTCGCATTAATATCTATTGATGGGCATCTCCATAGTCCATTGATACGCCTAGTTGATGCGTGACTTTCTTTCCACTTTGACTCCTTTTGATATCTATCACCATATTCTATTCCACCCATATGCTATATCCATGGTTCACGCTCATGTATTGAGTGAGGTTGAAAATGCTGAAGCGCATTAGAAGTACGATCCAATTACTTGACTTAACACCGTGGTGCTCATGATTTGTACTTATGTGGTGAAGACGGAGTCATGTCATGCTAATATTATAAAATGAGCGGGGAGTAAAGTTCTATAAGGATCGTATATTTTGAAAGTTAATGATTATGTTGCTTATGTTTATGGATATTACTATATTGATGTTTATTAGTTCATCATTTCTCAAAGATCATACCTAAAAGAGATTACATGTTGGGTAGCATGTTGCATCAAAAATTCTGTTTTTATCATTTACCTACTCAATGACGAACATGAATTAAGCTGGGGGATGCCGATACGTCTCCAATGTATCTATAATTTTTGATTCTTCCATGATGCTATATTATCATTCTTGCATACTTTATATGCATTTATATACTATTTTACATCATTTTTGTGAACTAACCTATTAACGTAGTGCCCAATGTTAGTTAATGTTTTCTGTTTGTTTTTGGCCTTTCAGGAATACTATACCAAACGAGGTCCAAAAGCCCCGAGACTTTTTCATGATTTTTTCTGGACAAAAATAAGACTTGGAAGCTTCGGAGAGAGACTGGAGACCACAAGGGGTGGCGCCAAGCCAACAGGGCGCGCCCAGGGGGTGGCCGCAGCCTGATGGCTTGGGACCACCTCCCGCAGCCTCCTGACCTAATTCTTCCCTACATATTCTCTAAAATTGGGAAAACACCTGAGAGCCAGCCAAAATACTTTTTCCGTCGCCACAAGTCTCTGTTCCGACGGGAGGCCATCTGGAGCCGTGTTCCGGTGCCGTGCCGGAGGGGGGATGGATCACGAAGGGCCTCTACATCAATCTTGCTGCCTCCATGATGATGTGCAAGTAGTTTACCACAGATCGACGGGACCATAGCTTGTACCTAGATGTCTCGCTCTCTATGATCTTTAATACAAAGTTCACTGTGATTCCATGGTGATCTATCCGATGTAATCCTTCTTTGCAGTGTGTTTGTTGGGATCCAATGAATTGTGGGTTTATGTCCAGATTATTGATGAAAATATATTGATGCTTTACTGAATTTTTATATGCGTGATTGTTATAGCTTCGTATTGCTCTCCAATCTATCGGTTTGGTTTGGCCAACTAGATTGGTTTATCTTCAATGGGAGTGATGCGTTGTGATGGGTTTAATCTTGCGGTGCTCAATCCCAGTGACAGAAAGGGACATGACACGTATTGTATTACTATCATTAAGGAAAAAAATGGGGTTTATTCATATTGGATTGGATTTACTTTGTCTACATCAGGTCATCTTTCTCCAAACATTACTTTGTTTTTACTTAATACTTTAGATGCATGCTGGATAGAGGTCGATGGGTGGAGTAATAGTAGTAGATGCAGACAGGAGTTGGTCTACTTGTTTATGGACGTGATACCTATATACATGATCATTGCCGTGAATAAATATTGCATAACTATGCGCTTTTCTATCAATTGCCCAACGGTAATTTGTTTACCCACCGTATGCTTTCTTCGAGAGAGAAGCCTCTAGCGAAAACTATGGCCCCGGGTCTCCACAAAATATATTATTGCAAAAACACCAAAAATATTGCTGCCATTTATTTACTGCTATTTAATTTTATATTTGTATTATCTATCTATCACTACTTATTTCTTGCAAGTAAAGAGTTCAAGGGGCTTGACAACCCTCTTGCCCACATTGGGTGCAAGTGCATGCTCTTTTGTGTGTAGGTGCTGAAGACGGGAATTTCTGTGGTCCTCCTATTGGTTTGATAACCTTAGTTCTCACTGAACGAAATACTTATCTCTACTGTGCTGCATCTCCTCTCCTCTTCGAGGAAAATCCCAACGCAATTTACAAGTAGCAACCTTCAACACGCCCAACAGCAATGGAAATTAATTAAGGAGAGAGCTCAACTACTTCAAAGATTAATTAAGGATAGATCTTAATTAAGCTAAAAAATATTGTATGACATTACAAGAAGATCTCAATTTAAGAACCTAAAAATTTACTATTTGACAATGCAAGCTGAACTGACCAATCCCAGCTCTTTCAAAAAGTTCTACCTCCCAAGCAATTTCAAAACAACACAATTCTAAACTTGAGCTAGTGAACAAGCAGTTTCAAAACCAAGCAATGGAACTTGAAAATTTTTGTAACTGAATTCAGTTAACATTTTAAGTTCTCTCAGTTTTAAAACAAAACAAAGCAGTTCTAAATTATGTACTGCATCGTCCCCTCACATGGCCACTTGTTCTAACTCCCCAGCTCAAGTTCTGGAAAAAAGCAATGGAGCATCTCAATGGAACATCGATGTCCTCAACTAAATTTGGCAGCTACCGTACTGAATGGAACATCGAAATAAAGCAATGGGGTACCTGCAAATGCAAAGCTCTAAGAAGCATTTTAGATTATTGCAGCAAAAGAAGCTTTTTATTCCGCGATTCTGAATTTATGCAGTCTGAAGCCGAAACTGAATCTAGTGGTTGGCAACGAGTGTGTTACCTAATGTGCCGGTCGACGGTGGGGTTGAGGAGGTCGGATACTTCTTCTTCGATAGCGGCATCTCACTGACCCACACAGCCGCACACGCTTGGAGAATTCTACGGCGATGCGTGCATATGCAGATTCTTGGTGTGACCACGGAGTTGAGAAGATGCAGTCGGTGCTGGCTTCGTGGTCGACGGCGTCCATCCAGCGAGGAGGTGGTAAACGATGCTTAGGGCCAGCTCTAGCTCGCCGCCCTCAGGGAAGGACACATCGTTGGACAGCCTTCTCCTCGCCATGGTTCATCAGGGGGAACGAGGAGGGGGAAGCAATACGGCGTCGACATGGGGGGAGTTTCGACGACACGGGGGAGAGCTATACGGGGGAGCAGAGGTAGGTGAGCTCCGCCGCGCGGGAAGCAAGGGAGCTCCGGCTGGAGGGAGACGAGCGGGGAGCTCGGGTTGTGTCTGGACTTTAGGGAGTTTTTATTGTAAAATTTCTACCGCGATAACCTTTTTCGGACGGAGGGAGTATAATTTAACATCTCGAGAAACATTTCCCACCTATATACATTTATCGCTAATCTCCGGTATTACCCAATACTCCTCGAAACCCTTACGGATCCTCTTGAAACTATTTCGAATATTAATGAAACAATTTCACAAATATATTCTCATCACTGTTGTGCTACTAACACTCAGCATATCATGAATACCTTAAGCTTGTGACCCCGTAGGTTCGGTAACTCATAGACATGAATGAAACACCTTCGTTGAATGACCGATAGCGGAACCGTGGATGTCCATATCGATCCCTATGAGTACATGAATGATATTCGAGTGAACCATTGGTTACTATGTGATATTCCCTTTTGCTTCGTGATACTTTACAAGACCCGAGAATCATCGGTATCCTCTCGAGTCATTCACATGCTCGTTATACCATTATTCTCGTTACCGGTTTTGTTCTTCTTTCTCGTTGATGTGTTCCGGCATCCTCGTGACATAGTCACCTATGTCTGGCCAGATGATGATGGATGCCTTCACACCGAGAGGGCCCTAAGAATATCTCTCCATCGTCAAAGGAGAAAATACCACTCTCGAGCTATCTAGTCCCTTGTCAAACTTTCCAATCAACATGTAAGTTGTCTTTATGATGACCTAGTTACATATACATTTGAGTAACCCAGAGCTCATCATATGGTAAGATGTGAGTATGATACTCTCATGGTCTAAGGAACATAAAACACACGTTAACACTCTGTGTTATAAAAATTGATTTCAGATGATATTATCTAAAAGTACACCAAACAAGTTTGGGTCGATTCAATATGATCGTTCTGCTAACGTCATTCTCTTAATGTTGTTTGAGGATCATCGTTACACTTAACAATATCCTAAGATCCTAAAAACATAATCACCAACAACACTTGAGCTAGTCTCAGAGGCAACACGGGGAACCTTTTGTTTTACCATTTATCATTCCACACGTGCATATGAGTTTTCCACTGAATCACATATTCCAGAATCATAAGGGTTATATCATATAATATAACATCTTAATTATGAATATTGAAATATAATAATATAGTATTATTGCCTCTAGGACATATTTCCAACAGTCTCCCACTTGCACTAGAGTAAATAATCTAATTAGCACATTTTGCTTTTACAACAATGACAATCCGGTGTGAGTCCATGCTTTTGCTTGTGGTATAGACTTCGTCCTATCAAATCTGACAACTTCAGAACCATGTGCATCATTTGCATTTCAATGTATCTACCATGCTTTCATAAGAATTCATAATTTTGTGAAACTGGCCTTGTATATATTGAATCACTAGTAGAACCTTTGATTCCTTAGATTTTGCTATGGAACCACTATTAAGAACAATGTTCCATTGGCACAATCACCTGGAAATCATACGAAGTTCATAAATGAACTATTGATTCATTATCCTCCATTGTTACTTCTGAAGTCAATATAATTAGGCTTCTACCCCTTGGACCAATTCCAACTTACTGTGCCACCATAAATCATTTAATTGATGACATTTTACTATTTTCCTATGATCAACAATTTGACCATTCTGATAACTTTTACTCACAACTTACTTGGAGTACTAGACATATTTGGTTATTTACATACCATGTAATATAATTAACACAAGTGTGATTGAAATCATTTATTTCACTCATTAGTATTTCAGGATACCGATTCTTCTTTAAAAACTCCTTCCATGTGACTTTGACAAGAAATTGTTCATGCCTTATTTTTATACTAAACATCTTTAGCATCTTGTCAATATGTATTTTGGCTAAGCCCGATTAGACACTACTATCTCCATAGATTATTATGTATAATACCAAGGCTATATTGCCTAAGTACTTTACTGAAAAACTAGTTTCAATAAAGTATTAATTCATGTCAAGAAATTTATATAATTTCCAGTCATCAATGTGTCAAGCACACACATGTTTCGAAATATCATCATGCTCCCACTTACTTTCTTGTAAATACAAGTATCTTTTCTTTCCTCGATGAAATCAATTTATACGACCATTTCATCAGAACAAACATTCCAACTCCATTATGCTTGCTTCAGTCCATTTGATTTTTTAAAGTTTGCACATTTACTAGCATCCTCTGGATTGAAAAAATTACTTCCGGTCGTATCATATATACAATACCATTCTATTTTATCTCATGGGAATCCTTTTTACATCAATCTATGGTATCTCATAATTAAAATATGTAGTAATTGCTAGTTTAACTTAAAATGACTTTTATGTATTGCTATGATGAGAGAATCTCATTATAGTTAATCACTTGATATTTTCATAAACTATTTGCAACAAGTCAAGCTTTATAAAACCTTTTTATTTTTGTTAGCTTATAGATCCATTACGATACATTAGACTCTATGTCTTCCGGCGGGTTCATCAAGTTCTAAACTTGATTGAGGTATATGGATACTATCTTAGATTACTTTGGCATATAGCCATTTTCGGAGTCAGTGACCATCAACGCTTCTGTTCATTGTTTATTTCAATATTATTTTGTCTGCGCACCATGAAGGTTTGCATGAATTTTCCTTAACCTATGTAGTTCAGCCGGGGTACACAAACAGGGGTGCTTATTTCCCCCTGACTTGTGCACGGACTGTAAGCCTCCGGCCCGATAGCCTAAGCTGCCGGGGAAGCTACCTCCCCATCAAGGCCTACACAAGGCAAAGAAGCCACTCTACGTGAGATCAAGAAGTGCATCAAGAAGATAACATCAACAGCCAAGACCCCGGCAGAGGCAGTCTACACAGGCTACCAACACCGGCTAGTTCAATGCAACGGCCCAGGAGGGGCCCAAAGCGCGCCAGCCATGTCCCCGGTGCCTGCCGGGGCCGAGGCGCACGCATCTTCAGGAAGACCCGGCAAGCCATCCCCCGGTAGGCGCGAGCCGATCGGCCACCGCTCCACCGCATCGCGATGCCAGTCACTTATCGATGTTGTGTCGAGCCCTCAGATGGCTAAATGGCTCTCGCTAAGCACGTGGCGACGCACCGGAAGACAAATTATGCCCAGTTGACACCCGTCCAGAGGCGTGTCAAGACACTAAGAAACAGCCAGCTAAGCGGTGGTAAGAGCTTGCCGGGGATGCATCCTCGAGCGCCACCTAGGCTAGCAATCATGATATTTTGTCCTAAATGCCAGAGTTAGGTATGATAGCTCTGTTAGCTATCTAATCGCTGGATAATGATTGTTTTGCCACTATGGTTGCCCCTTGTCCTATAAAAGGAGGCCCAAGGCAGCCTAGCTCAAGATTCGGACCCTTGGACACTTGTACCAGCGTAGTAGCTTACTCGAAGGCAACCCTTGTCGGGTTAGAGCGATGCGCAAGCTTCGTGTTCCTTGAGATCAATCCACCAAAACAGGAGTAGGGTTTTACGCTTCTCAGCGGCCCGAACCTAGGTAAACACACCAGCGTACCATTGTCGTGCTGTCCCACGGTCTCTGCTCTTTGTGCAACATGAGCTCCCCCTGCCGAACCACAAAGGGGCCTCTAGTCCCATAGGTGATCGAGTGCATCCGTGCCCCGACACTCATGTAGAGGCTTTCATATCTATCACTCTAGGAAATCATAGAACCACTTCTAGTGTTTCTTTTCTTTGATTTGATTATGAAGATTATGTAATCTCATCGAGTTGCACTATACTCCCACTCACTCTTTTGCAGAAAACATTTTCTTCAAAAAATTCCGTACTCAATGGCAAAACACTTTTGCTTCAGCGTAGTGGTAGAGGAATACCCAACCATTTTGGGATAACCAGTAAAGTAGCACTTATCATTTCATATCTTATATGGTGTCATTTCAACAGTTTTGATATCGCTCTTTCCAGTGTAAAAGCCACAATCTCTAAAGCATCACATTATAAGTATATTGGCAAATTTAATTAATGTCATATTTAATCTCACTATGTTATACGTAGCTTGTCATATTTAATCTCACTATGTTATACGTAGCTTGTGGTCTAGGAGGTGCAAACTATAAAAAAAAATCATAGCTCATCACACATTCGCTAAACTTGTAACTCAAAATTTTCTTTCCGCAATCCAATTGTAGTAATCTAACTCTCTTGTTATAATAATTCCTACTTCATTACGAAACCCTTTTTAAATATTTCAAAGGATCCATATTTGTGTCTCAAACATCTTTGAGTCATCTTTGAAGATAGATAAATCCACTGCTTGCAACAACACTTATTGGACTACACACCATGCAATATGCATGTTTCCAATTATTATGTTCTCATATTTATGGCATGTTAACGGTATTTTAGTTTACTTCACTATTTGGACGAACGTTGCCAGTGTTAGATGATTCATAATTAGATGACTTCAAAATTCATCACTAAGGAATTTCTCCATGCGGGTTTCTCCAATGTGACTAAGTGCAGTGCCACACATATGTGGTATTCTGTTAGTCTTGCGACATTTTAGCGTCATCGTTATGGATGTTCAATTATATAATCAATATTCATAACAAATGTCCTATGAAGAATAGGAGTATGGCCTTTTGTTCATAACATCGAACAACTATTGTTCTCTTTTGAAAAACCTCCTTGCAACTTCTATGCAATGGGCTAGAGTGTACAAAACTCTAAAATGAATTATGAGAATAAATTACAGAGGTAATATGTTGATGGGAAGTAGTGTAACTTTTACATAATTTCCACCATATATTTTAACCTCATAATTTGATCATTTAGGCCATAGTAGTTCTTACATCGATTTGCAGTAACATGCAATCGAGTCGGTATCCTTGTGATCAACGTTTAACCATAGTATCGAAGAATTTAGTGATCAACAATTTAATCATAATTCCCAAGAGTTACTATTACTTGACCAACCTTTTCTTCATCTCATAACTTGTATGACATTTATACCTAAGATGGACATTCCAGTCTTCTTTCTTCCTGCCTTTTAACTTCTTATAATTTTACTTCCAATATTTCTCCTACTCACAGAAGAAGTATCCAACTTAAAGAGTGGCATGAGCACCGATCTTCCCTAGGCATGTAAGTCTTATTACATCCTTGGGATTTGTTGTTTCTCTTTTAAGTTCTCACCATCAACTCATGACTGGTGTTCTTCCGGGTCCTATGCATTTCAGTCTTAAACATAGTTGAACATTTCACTAGAACTAGCAAACAAAACACTTCTTTAGATATCACATATCTTTCAGTCTTGGTTTATTTCTGAAAACAATTTTTAGTTCCAAGAATATCACATTACTATCCCAAGCATTTTGAAGTTCGGGTTTCTTGGAAGCAAGCAGACCGTAATGTAATTCTAACCTTGTGGATCGAAGGACGTGAGTCTTGTCATCCATGGCATTAACAGGAGAGTATTGTAAGAATGCAATAGAAACAATCTTCCTCGGCACTTTTAGAGGACAATCCTCTCATTACATCTACCAATTGTAAAGATTCAACCATATAAATAACAACTTATCAATTTCAACAACAAAGGTGGAACCATGAGCCAATATTCTACAACTATAATGCAAACTACACATAGACATTGTTCATAATTAATTGCACTAGTGGTTAAACTTAATTAATACAAAATTTTCCTCCCACTCAAATCAATATCTCTCATAATTTATTTTAAGTGATTCAAGACCATGATCTTATTCACGGCCATGGATATGGACATTACTGATGACGTGAATTCAAACGGTAGACAATATTTTAACAATCATATCTTCATATGACTCTTGTTCAACTTCCGATGCTTTGCGCCCCGAGCTCAGAATGATTGTGCCAGAACTTCGAGACAACCGAGTGCTATCTACTTGCTCGCTCTGACCTCGCCAGCCTTACACCTCATGATCCGTTTGTACTTATCTGGACATGATGCACTTCAGAAAGCTACGTGTTATAGACGTTTGCAACACTAGGAAGAGCACCTTTCAACTTGATATTTTCAGTGAGAGATCACCCTAATAATTGACTATTGTGCAATCAGAGGGTGCAAACAACAAAGGGATAAACATCTCAGGTACTTCATAATAGCATGATATGGTATAGCCCTAAGCGCTGGGAATCCTTCATGACCCTCTTCAATCTTTAGTTGAAGCGTTGTCATGGCCAATATTTCGTTGTCGTGGCAACCATTTCAAATGCCGTGGCGGCAATTTCAGAAAACGTTGCCATGGCGACCGTGTCAGAAAACGTTGTCGTGGCACCAAATCCAGAAATTCCACCGCGGCACGAAATTATAGCTCCTCGTTCCGCGCCTAGTACACCTTCTCCACGTCAGGGTCCTCCGTGTATGCTTGGCATCATCACCTGTAACTTGTAGGATATCTCCACGATATTTACATTAACGTGGCAATCTTGTGGCTCCAGCCATAACGTCGTGACGCGCATGACACTTAACATTACAACATATAACCATCTCATACATAAACACATTATCATGAAGAAAGCTATACCACATCACATGCAACCTGCAAAACCAAGGTAGACTTCCTCTAACTGGTTTGTCAAATATTAATTACGTGGTTTCTAGGGTTTCTGGATAACACTAGCTACCAAGGTCCACCATTAAGGCGATAATCCTTGTTACTAGATTAAGTTTTGGGGTGTGTGAGGGAAGAGACTTAATTTGGAATCTCTAGCCCCACAGTAAACTTTGTCATTACGCGTGACCCCCTAGAAGATCAAACATCTTCATCAGCCTCTCGTGTTTATGACAGTTCACTATTCTTGACTATGATGAAGCCCAAAGAACTGTTAGCAGATCGTCGATAGCCAGAGCCGATCGATTGTCAGAACTTTGTACAAAGCTACATCATGTCGTCAATGAACTGAATCGAAGCAACAATCGTGGGAATCATAGCAGGAACATCAAAGCTTCACATCCACATGTGATCTAGATCGCAATCTGTATCTAGTCATAGAACCGCTCATGATGTCATTGTTGGGAAATGTAGTAGAATACAAAACAAATTCCCCTACGATCAACCTGGAACACTATGACAATACAATAACGGTTGGGATAAAGATCATTACCATCATTGAATTACAGTGAAAGAAGAACATGATGATGAAGATCGTACTTGGAGTCCCTCCAACCGTAGATGAACGATCCCTCGAACTGAAGACCGAAAGCACGACCGCTCTACTTGGTTGCAAGTGTACGATCTTAATGATCCGGCAGCGCTTCGCCGTATAGAGCTAATCGTCATCGGGGAATTAGAGGGAGGAGATTAGAACCACACATGGCTTCTAATTATGAGGACTAGAGGAACTAGACCTAGATGTCATTAGTCAACTAGGACCAACTAGAACTAGAAGTACTAGAGGAGGCTCCAAAACTTGTGTGTGCAAATGACCCCAAGACCTAAAGTATATATAGGTGGGAGGGGAGAGGGGGCAGCACCGAGGAGGATAAGGAATCCCCTCCCCTTGCGCCGTCCAAGAAGGGAAGTGGGGGGTCCTTCCCCTTCCCCAATTCGGCCTCCTTCCAAAGGGAAGGAGGCGCCTCCCCACTTGGGCCCTTGTGGCCCAAGTTGCTTTCCTCCACTTGGGATTTTTAGGCTTGTTGATTTTTAATTAAATATAAAATTGTTCTAAATACTTTAGAACATTTTATATATAATTTAACATCTCTAGAAACATTTTCCACCTATATGCATTTATCGGTAATACCCGGTATTACCCGATACACTCTGAAACCCTTCCGGTGACCCAGAACGCTTCTGGATCCTCTTGAAACTATTCCGAATATTCACTAGTGCAGGAAAGCTTAGCTATGGCATGGCAAAAACGGTCTTGCTGGCGTGAACACCCGATGCCACCAATATGGCGCCATTGTTAAAATATAGTAGTCATGTTGGGTCCCACGCCAACAGTATTTGAGATTCTGATGGCGTGTCACGTATGCAACGCCAGCAGTAGGGTTCCTCACCTAGTGGCGCCTAGTGTCACTGGCACGCCAACAATAATTTTTTGGCGAAAAAATTTATGCACACCTACATATAGCATTTTGCATGACGATCAGATAGGTAATTATATAGAACAACAACAACACAATGGCTAAACATAGATAATTATATAGACAAGATCATATCCGACAATACTCATCGATTTCACAAACATTTCTAGCTCGTACATGATTAGTCATTGTCAACATGCACTACAGAACAAATATATTTGACTTAGTCTTTGCCAACATGCCCAGCCACACATAGTCTTTTAAATGATGTCGATGAAGATCATCATCCTAAAGTCATGGCGTGTGGTGTTCCTGATAGTACCTATGATAGCTTGTCTGTCGTGCAGATTCTTGCCAACGTGGAAGTCTCTCCACCCCATTGCACTTAAGATAATGCAACCATCCATGTTCTCTATGTACGCACAGGTGGAGACGGAGCCCGTTGTCGTAACGCATACTCCAGCAAATCCTGCTTCATCAACCTCAATGCTACAACTCATAGCTAGCCTCTTAGGAAATTTCCGAGCAAAAACACACACTGATCAATTTGGATATATCGCGGGATTCTACACTAATATAAGCATATCATCGATCAGATTCTATATATACCTAGTAATAAAGCACGGAGTTTTCTTCTTTCCTCGAATTTACGCTTTCTCCCATGAATTTTCGGTGTCAATTTTTTTTTCTTTGGCACACACCTAAAAAAGATGGTAAGCCCACCCGGGCCCGAACCGGACCATGCCGCCGCCCGCGGCTCCCTCCTGCCCGATCAACCCTTGCGCCCGCGAGCCGCCTCGCCGGCGACCCCACACCTTCGCCACGCCCCGCCACCGGCGACCTTCTCTGACGTATCTCCGTCCGCTCCGCCGCCTCGCCCCCCTCCAGTTTCCTCCTTCCTCTCGATCTCCTCTCACCTCTCTCCTTCTTCCTCGCTAAACAAGGACCTCTGGGAGGGCCATGACGCCGCTGGCCCTAAATCTCGTGGATCTGACCGTCTCCACGTCAAATCCGCCGAAAATGGATCCACCCCGTCCAGATCCGACCGGGCCTCGTCCTCGTCACCAACGGAGCATCACCCCACTCAACCTGCTGCCCGCCGTTGCCTGCCCCAGCCGGCCCGGCATCAAGTCAATTCCCAACCCAAGCCCAGTTGTTCCCATACTAAAAAATCGGACCATGCCGCCGCCCGCAGCTCCCTCCTCCCCGAGCTACCCTCACGCTCGCGAGCCGCCTCGCCGGCGACCCCACACCTCTGCCATGCCCTGCCACCGGCGACCTTCTCCGTCGTACCTCCAGCCGCTCCGTCGCCTATCCCCTCTCCCATTTCCTCCTTCCTCGGCTGCCATTCTTGACTGACGCCATCTGTCCGCTACGCCGCTCTCTAGCAACGTAAATCGGTCATTTTTGCTTCGGGCGAATCCCCACATGTCCTCCGTATGCGGCCTTGAGGCTAACCTTATCCACTTGGGTTGCTACCGTGTTGTCTCCTTGGATGCCGGCATGGCTTCCCCAGCTGGACCTCCTCGACGTCGTTCCTGTGGTTTAGACCATGTTATTAAGCTACGAATTATGATTTTTTTTCTCCCGTTGCAACGCACGGGCATTTGTGCTAGTGTATATATATATATATATAAACACTATTCTGATCACGCGATCAGAATATTATTCTGATCACGGGTTGAACTTCCTGAGTTACACAAACCTGAACTTCCCACTGTAGGAACCCGACCTTCGGGCTATCTTCGCAACCGTGTCTTTCCGCGCGAATTTTTCTGGTCAGTCGTGTTTTATGTGATGTAAGTGTAATCTGAGAATGGTTTTTAGCAACTAAATGCCCATTTTAAATAGGAATCTCGCTCGTTGGCGGATTTTCTCTCGGGGATGTGATGAACTTGCTTCTGCTGCAATTTTACTGCCTGAATTGTTCGACCTGAACTTCCCCGAGTGCTAGGTTGAACTTCTGGCAAAGTGCCCAAATGGGTCTTGCAATATACCGTTTGAAAGTTATGGACACCAGTATAACAGCCTTGGTTGAATTTTTGGCAAAATGTACACGGTTTAAGAGCAGTTTTGAAAACCGTTTTTCTTCATACAAAAAAACGTGAATCGTATTTTCGACGCTATTTCTAAACTGTTCATCGGAATGAGTCAAATGAGATGGCGTTGGATAGCTGCTGCAAATCCGCTCATTTCACATGTTGAATGTTTTTCCAAATTCCCTACGGTTAAAGAGGAATTTCAAAAATGGCGGAATTTCTGAAACCGAACAGCCGGGTTCGTATTTCGGGGTTAGTTTCAAAACGGCAAGTCCTATTGACGCATATGATATGGCGTTGGAAAGCTTATGAAAATGCGCATATTTCCATATAAAATTTTTGTTCTAACTATGAACGGTTCAGAAGTAATTTAGAAAATGGCCGAATCTATACCGAGTGCGTATTTTCACATTATTTTCTCAATGGTTCGTCGGAATGAGGCAAATGATATGGCGTTGGAAAGCATGAAGAAATGCGAAACTTCTATATGTAGATTGTTTTTTCCAATTCTTTACGGTTTTAAGTCAATTTTGAAAATGGCTGAAAATTTATTTTGGCCGTAATTTCTAGAAATTTTATCGGAATGGGGCAAATAATATACCGTTGAAAAGCTACGAAAAATGCACAACTTTTTCATGTAGATGGTTTTCTCTAATTCCTAGACGTTTTCACGCAAGTTCGAAAACGGGGAGATGATGCGTTGTGCCTTTTATCGCGAAACAGGGTCTTCGAAAATGCACCGCGTGAAGAACTTGAACTTCATCGGCACAACTACCTGAACTTCGCTCTGTTTCTTCACGCATTGGAATTGAGCAAGTGATATACCGATGGAAAGCTGTTATAAACAAGCCACTTTTCCGTCTTGATCATTTTTTTCATACTCGCGACGGTTTAAAAGATTTCCATCTGAAATTCATTTAGCGTAGTAGTTGAACTTCCTGATGTTTCCACGTTGAACTTCTGTCGTGTTTTTTTGTTTGTAATTTCTCACCCATTTGTCTTTTAGCATACTCGCACTAGAGATCTCGAACTGCACCGGGAGGAGCACGTGAACTTCTTGCAACAAATCTTTTAGGCTTTTAGTTTTTTATTCGTTTTATTCTCATCTGAATCGCATTCCGTGTAATAGTTGAACTTCCTACTGTTTTCAGTTTGAACTTCTGTCACGTATTTGTGTTCGTAATTTCTCACCCGTTCATCGGAGTTGCGCAAATGATATACCGTGTTGATTACCTCTCTCACAAGAACTTTTGAACTTTCCCGTGTCGAGCACCTGAACTTCTAGCAACGAAATTTTTTATACTTTAACTTTTTATTCTATTTTCTCATATGAAAATACACACATTTTGGAGTACTTGAACTTCTGGTAGTTATGAATTTGAACTTCTCTCTGTTTCGCTTTAGTAACGAAAAATTCTGAGTTTTTTATATACATCAAACCGCTCTAACTTTTTCATTTGAACTTCTTTTTTGTATTTTTTAGAAATGTGAAAATTGGAGTTTTGTTAGAAAGGTCGAACTTCTTCGTTATTTCAAATTGAACTTATTGGTTTTATTCTTTACTAACTGGAAAATTCCAATTTTTAAAATAAATATCAAATTGCTCTGATTTTTTCAATTGAACTTCTTGGTTTTATTCTCTAATAACGAGAAAACCTGAGTTTTTTATATACATTGAACTACTCAGTTTTCTAAAATTGAACTTCTTGGTTTTAATCTTTAGTATTGGGGAAAATCTAAGTTTTTATAAACATCAAACGGCTTGATTTTTTTAATTAGGACTTCTTGTTGTTATTCATTAGTAACAGGAAAAGTCCTAGTTATGTGATAAATATCAAACTGCTCAATTATTTAAATTTGAACTTCTAGGTCTTTTTTTTTAAGAGGGAAATCCTTTTTAATAAACTTTTTGAACTGCTCGGTTTCTTCATAATTGTTTCATCTCTCTGCTCTCTGTTCTTCATTACATAACACCCATGAAGCTTTTTCAGTGTGACATTTCACTGCATAATCCATCCAACAGTCATTTTGCATCACAAACTCTATAGGAGATCGCAGAATGTAAAGAACAGCGGGGAGTAAAATGTTCATATACACACAAATGCAGTGACACATTTGAGAAAAAATGTCCAAATTCCAGCCCTGTTCTTGGCTGGCTGCGGAGAAACTACCTCAGGAAGTTCAAGGTGGCCAGAACAGCATGTGCGTGCTGGTGAACCAGCCGAGCTCCTGTGCGACAGTAGCGACGCTCTCCTGGCTCCGCGAGTCACCAACGGCGGTGGTGAAGGGGTAGGCGAAGGTGACCATGGTGGCGACGCAGCAGTAGGCCAGCACGCCGGCATCATTATTCACAAGGAACTCCATCACTTCCAGCCCGACGCCATCGTCCACCTCCGCTGGACGTACTGGCCTACATAGATGCATTTCTCAGAGATATACCGATGCATTCAGAAATCCCATTCGCATCTTCATTCTAATGGAATCCAGTATGTAGTTTGGTTCAAGATAGTTGACCGATCAAGAAAGTTGCAAGTAATTTAAATCGAGTGCATACTTGTGGAGTTTGCTAATCAACATTGAAGCTAACATTCTTTTGCATCTTGAGGATGGCTTTGCCGCAACAACTGAATGGATGGATGGAATCAGCTACTAATGCAGACTATAACAGGCATGTGTTACATTTTACAGTGCATGCACGAGATGTATTGAACAGGTGATTTTGGAATGGAATGAGTACCTGAATGGCAGTGTTGACAGAGGTGGACTTCGGGATGATGAGCGGTCAGGCGTTGACAGAGGCAAATTATCCAAGAAATTTAATACTTGAAAATTAAAATCGAACTATCTGCAGTGACAAATGAACTTGAACTTCTCGGCCAGCCAGATTCTTCCTTCATTTCATACACTTTCTGATGGGAAAATTAGAAAGAATATGACACAAGCCAGTCCAGTTCAGAGAGTTCGGAGAGGGAGAGCTGAGCAGGTCTTGCCAAAGAGAAGAACAATGAAGTTTAGCGAAAATCTTAGCAGTCGTTCTCCTCTGTTTTCGGTAGCACTAACGCAGAAATTAATACAGCCAGGGGACTCACGCATGAGGAAGCCGGTGCAGGTGCTAATGGGGATGTGTCATGCCGGCGTGTGCTGATGGGGATGGAAGGTGTGGCCGGCGGCGCGTGCTTGCTGGGGGTGCGTCACAGCGGCAGGTGCTGCTGGGAGAGGGAGGTGGAGGCGGCAGCGTGTGCTGGCTGGGGAGGACGGCAGGACGGCGGCAGAATCATGGGGCGGGACCGGCGGCCAGATCTTGGGGCGGGAGCGGCGGAGCAAGGGCTCGTGCCAGCGGGGGAATCAGGGGAGAGTGAGGTGGGAGACTGGGTGTGGGCGGCGGCGCCTCCGTTTGGGGCGTGGTGGGGCGGCGGCCGCGTCTCTGGTTGGGGCGTGGCCAGGCGACGGCTGTGTCTCCGGTTGGGGGCGAGGTGGCGGCAGCAGCGCCGGTTAGGGTAGGGGCGGGAGGTGGGGATCAGGATCGGGGAGGGTGCTCGGTGGACTTTTTCTCTTTTGTTGTCGCAGCCGGATCGCGAGTTCGGGAACATCTCCATCGGGCCTATATAGGGCTGACTGTGATCCAAATAACTATTCTAATCCTGGGATTAGAATAGTGCTACTCTATATATATATATATATATATATATATATATATACATAAACACTATTCTAATCCCGTATATATATATATATACATAAACACTATTCTGATCACGGGATCAGAATATTATTCTGATCACAGGTTGAACTTCTTGAGTTACACAACCTGAACTTCCCTCTGTAGGAACCCGACCTTCGGGCTATCTTCGCAACCGTGTCTTCCCGCGCGAATTATTCTGGTCAGTCGTGTTCTATGTGATGTAAGTGTAATCTGGAAACGGTTTTTAGCAACTAAATGCCCATTTTAAATAGGAATCTCGCTCGTTGGCGGATTTGCTCTCGGGACGTGATGAACTTGCGTCTGTTGCAATTTTACTGCCTGAGTTGTTCGACCTAAACTTCCCTTGGTGAGAGGTTGAACTTCCCGTAACATTGTCCAAATGAGGCTTGCAATATACCGTTGGAAAGCTGTGGACACGACGGTCACGACCTAAATTGAATTTTTGTCAAAATCCAAATGGTTTAAAAGCAGTTTTGAAAACCGTTTTTCTTCACACAAAAAAACGTGAATCGTATTTTTTAGCCTATTTCTAAACCGTTTATCGAAATGAGGCAAATGAGATGGCGTTGGATAGATGCTGCAAATCCGCTTCTTTTTCGTAGAGAAAGTTTTTCCCAATTTTAAACTATTGAAACGTAATTTTGAAAATGGCCGAAGTCCCACCGAGTTCGTATTTTCGCATTATTTTCTCAACGGTTTATCGGAATGCAGCAAATGATATGGCGTTGGAAAGCTTGAAGAAATGCGAAACTTTTTTATGTAGATTGTTTTTCCAATTCATTACGGTTTTAAGTCAAGTTTGAAAATGGCGAAAAACGTTTTTTGGCCGTAATTTCTACCAAATTTATCAGAATGGGGCAAATAATATACTGTTGAAAAGCTATGGAAAATGTGTAAATTTTTCATGTAGATGTTTTTCTCTGATTCCTAGCTGTTTTCAAGCAATTTTGAAAACAGCGAGATCATGCGTTGTGCCTTTTATCGCGAAACAGAGTCTTCGAAAATGCACCGCGTGAAGAACTTGAACTTCATCAACACGTCTACCTGAACTTCAGTCTATTTCTTCACGTGTTGTTTTTTGCTCGTAGCTCTCCATCCACTCACCGGAATTGAGCAAGTGATATACCGATGGAAAGCTGCTGTAAACACGCAACTTTTCCGTCTTGATCATTTTTTTCATACTCGCGACGGTTTAAAATATTTTCATCTGAAATTCATTTAGCGTAGTAGTTGAACTTCCTGCTGTTTCCACGTTGAACTTCTGTCGCGTATTTTTGTTTGTAATTTCTCACCCATTCGTCGGTGTTACACAAATGATATTCCTTTTTGTACAAACCTCTCTCACAATATTTTTCTAACTTTCTCCGACCGAGAACTTGAACTTATAGCAAGAAAAAAATTGGACCTTGCCTTTTTATTCATTTTTCTTACTCACAAGAATGGGTGAGAAATACATAGTGAACCACACTCACAGGAAGTTTTGAACCTTCCCGTGTCGAGCACCTGAACTTCTAGCAACAAATTTTGTATACTTTGTCTTTTTATTCTTTTTTCTTATATGAAAACACACACCATGCAACACGTGAACTTTTGGTTGTTTTCACTTTGAACTTCTGTGTTATTTTAATTTGAACTTACGTTTTCTATTTTTGAGTAAAGAATTCTAGTAACGAGAAAAAAATCTGAGTTTTTCATAAACTTCGAGCTTCTCTTCTGTTTTAATTTGAACTTCTTCATTTTATTATTTAGTAACGAGAAAAAATCTGAGTAGTTTATATACTTCGAATTTCTCTGTTATTTTTTTAAATGTAGAGAAGTTCAATTTTTTTGAAAGTACTTCGATGTTTACTTAAAAATCATTTATTTAAGAAATATTGGATCGTTCGTTATATAATTTGACTTTTTTATACACATCAAACTTTCCCGGGCAGAGCACGTGAACTTCTTTCAACAAAGCTTTTAAGCTTTTATTTTTCTATTTTTTTATTCTCATCTGAAACGCATTCCGTGTAATACTTGAACTTCTCGTTATTTTCACTATGAACTTCTATCACATTCTTCTTTGAAGTTCTCACTTTTCCTAAATAGATAAATGAAAAAAATTCGGGTTGGTTTACACGTCGAACTACTCCATTATTTTAATTTGAACTTCTTAGATTTTTTATTTTGAACTTCTATGTATTTATTTTAGAAATGGGGGGAATAAAACTAATATGTTTTTCGTGTAAGGAATTTCACGAGTTTAATTTGAACTTCTCAACTTTTTTATATGAACTTCATTTTACCCTTTAGTAACGAGGAAAAAAAGCTGAGTTTTTCAAAAATTTCGAACTTCTCTGCTATTTTAATTTGACCTTCTCGTCTTTTTTATTCGAACTTCATTTTATTATTTAGTAACGAGAAAAAAATGAGTTTTTCATAAACTTCGAACTTCTCTTAAGTTTTAATTTAAACTTCTCATCTTTTTTTATTTGAACTTCTTCATTTATTGTTTAGTAACGAGAAAAAAATCTGAGTTTTTCATAAACTTCGAACTTCTCTATTATTTTAATTTGAACTTCTAGGTCTTTTTGTATGATCTCCTGTGGGTTCCATTGTTGGGGACGGTAAAATATGAACTTCCCAAAATCGAGAATATGTACTTCAGTAGAACCTTTTTATTTTTGCTAGGCGTGGTTTAACAAACATCCAACTGCTCTTCTATTTAAACGTTACGAAGAAAATTTGTTTTTCTTTCTTTAATAAACTTCAAAGTTCTCTATTTTTAAAATTTGAACTTCATTGTTTTTTTTGTGATTGCCTCTTTATTTATCGATACCCATTGTGTGTGTTTTGCCGTAAGTGAACTTTTTTAACTATCCGCGGTAGAGAATTCGAACTTTTTCATTTTTATTCTTTAGTAACAAGGAAAATCTGAGTTTTTTATAAATACCGAACTTCTCTATTTTGTAATTTGGACTTCTTGATTTATTTCTTTTAGTAACGGGAAATTCTTAGTTAACACTGAAGATCCTTTTGATGAATATTGAATTGATCTATTTTTAGAATTTGACTTCTCGTTTGTTATTTGTTGAACTTCTTTGTTTTTCATTCTTTAATAATGAGGAAAATCTGGATTTTGTATAAACATTGAACTGCTCCCTTTACTTTTTAGACTTTGCATTTTTATTCTTTTTTCTTATATGAAAACACACTCCATGTAGTAGTTGAACCACTGGTTGTTTTCACTTTGAACTTCTCGCTGCTTTTTTACCCATAACTCCTAAAACACTAATTGAAATTGAGCAAAAGATATACCGTTAGAAAACCATCGAAAAGGCATAACTTTACGTGTTGAGAAAATTTTCTAATTTAGGGCGGTTTAAGAGTTTTTAAATATGATAAAACTTATTTTTTCGAACGATACAAACCAAAATTTTAAACCGTTCAATGGGATTAATCGTATGATATCCTGTAGGAGAGAGTTTGAATAGGAGAAACTTTGGCATGTAGAGAGTTTTTTTCAAAATATATCGTCGTTTATGAATTGTTTTTAAAAATAACCAAAATGAATTGTAAATCCTAGGTTTTAATATACTTTGAACTTCTGTGTTATTTTAGTTTGAACTTCACATCGGTTTTTATTTTCTATTAGCGGTTACAATCCGAGTTTTTAGAAACATTGAACCGCTCTGTTATTTTAATTCGATATTCTTGGTTATATTTCTATAATAAAAAAACCCAGTTTTTATTTAAGATCGAACTACTTTTGTTAGTTTAATTCGAACTTCTTGGTTTAACGGCAAAAAATGAACTGCTTTGTTATTCAAATTTGAACTTTTAGGTTTTCATTTATTTAGAAAAGCCATTTTTATAAAAAAAATAAACATTGAACATGCAATATCCATTTTTAATGAACATCAAATTAGTTTGTTTTACTTTTTTTTAACAAACAACGCCACGACAACTAAGAGAACAAATGTGCTACAACATAACAAATTCAGGATGACAAGGATGTACGTCGGGTCAGCTGTAAAAGAAATTTGTTTCTGTATTTTTTCCAGAGATTCAACATACACGACAAAAGAAGTTCAACATCCACTTTCTGAACTTTTTAGCATAGAAATCTCTGAACTTTTTTTGAGCTTTTCCCTCTTCAATAGTTCGCATTAGTACTAAAGTAGTAGTACGGTTAGAGCAGCTCCACCAGTTATTGCCCCGGACCTTGTGTGTGGTCGGGAGATGAGGCAGAGCACAAGGTCAGACGCGGTGAGCATGGGACGAGCTACAGCCGGCCTTTTTAAGGACACTGGATCCACCCAATTTTTTGACAACTGAGTGAGGCAAAGCCCATTCATGCGAGGAAGAAGATGGCCAGAACTTCAGCAGCAGAGACGTTGAACTTTTTCGGCACAAGCTCGTGCCCGTGGAGGATTTTCTCTAGTAGGCTCGTCCCATGCATTAGCAGTGACCCATCCTGTGAGTTCGATGGTGGCTGAGGATGACACAGACGACAACTCACTGCTCGCAGGAGCTCGTCGCTGCAGACGGAGAGGAAGGCAACGAGAGAAAAGAAAGGGCGGCATGAGCACATGGGCACGCCGTGCAGTCGACGATGGAGGGGGTCATCCATGAGGATCACAGTTGAGTTGAACAACTTGGGCGTCGTAGTGGTGCGTACGACCAGCAGCAGGTCGGGGTCTCCTGCAGCTGCAGGTCGACGTATCCGCTTGTTGCAGGCAGTGCCCAATCTGAACGTGGGATCTCGCCGATGAGTGGAGGGCGGTGGCGCACAGGATGCAGAGCTCAGAGAGGTAGCAGGGAAAAGGCGACGGCGGCAGAGGGATCAACGGCGGGATGTTGGGCGTGGCTGGAGGCAACAGACGTCGTTGGGAGCAGCGGCGGCGTGTGGAGGCACTGGATAAACCGCAGCGGCGACAGGTGGAGTTGCTGGAGAACCACGACGGCGGCAGGTGGAGGGGATCCGTAGCGGCGGCGGGTGGAGGGGGCCGAGGAACCTTAGTGCAGCGGCAATGGAGGTGTTGCGCGGTAGCACGACGGAAGGAGGCGGGGGCGGAGGCGAGCCGGAGGAGGTGGGAGCGGCGGCACGTCGGGAGGAGGCGGGGGCGGAGGCGAGCCGGAGGAGGCGGGGGCGACGACGTGTCGGGAGGAGGCGGGGGAGGCGACGGGATCGGGAGAGTGTCCTGGGATGGATCCGGCAAAGGTCGTAGGGTAGGAGGTGGGCTGCGGGGGCGGCAGTTGGGTTGGATTTCGTTTTTAGTTTGGGAACACCTAATCGGGCCTATATAGGGCTCATTGTGATCAGAATATTATTCTGATCCTAGGATCAGAATAGTGCTACCCTATATATATATATATATATATATATATATATATATATATATATATACTAACAACACCCTTAAGAATCTTATTCTGACAACAAAATCTTATTCTGACAACACCCGACACACTTCTCCCCCGACCGAACACAACTACCCACTACCCAGCCTAAAAATATCTACCCACCTCCCGCACTCCACCTTCTTCGCCCGCCGCCCACCTCCCGCACCTTCTTCCCTGGCCGCCCTCCTACACCTTCTTCTCCCCCTCCCCCTCCCGTACTTTCTTCTCCCGCCGCCCCACCCCTCCCCCTCATGTGTTCCCCACCTTCTTATGGTGCCCACCCACCGCCGCCTCCCACTTCCCCATGACCAAGAACCCCGGCGGGTCCAGCCCCCTCCTACTTCCCGGCGGCGCCACCTTCCTCCCCCTCCCTCCTGACCGGCGCACATCGGGAGGTCGCCTCCACCCAATCCGGCCACACATCGCCCGACCCACCCCACTTCCCTCTCTCCCTACGCGATCCAGATCGGGATCGAGCGAGTCCCTAGCTGCCGGCACTACAAGAAATATGGTTGATTATGACTCTCCATTTTGGTCGTTGTATCGTCATTGTTAGCATTTTATGACCTTTTTATGACCAAATTGAGAAGGTCAACAGTTGGCCGTCAAGAACAAATAAACATGACCTTCTTGATGATTTGGTCAATAGCCCTCAACGACCAAAATGTTTGGTCATTGAATTAATGACCAAAACTTTGGTCAGAACCGATCTACCAGATCCACGTAAGATCTGACATGGCAAGCTGATGTGGCAGCATACACATGGCACTTGTGATGACATGTCATGCTTGATGACATGGATGCCATTAGGATCTGATGTGGCACAAAAGAAATGTTCACAATTGTTTTGGGCCTTGTCCCCCAACACGTTTCTAAATGGGCCAAGCTCAAGCAATTAGAGCCCATTTATGTGCAACACAATTCAGCCTTTCAACCAATTTCAATTTTTGTTCAAATTTTCATGGTCCAAAGAAATTTTTCCTAGCCATTTTCATATCAGTTCATTTAGCAATATCCAATTGCCAACACTAAGAAATCACATTACAGCCCAAATAGTACAGTATTCAACTTTACATCAGCCAAAACTTCATATGAGGTCCCCTGAACTTACAATATACCCAACATAAAGCTTTCAGGCTGCTAAATACTCGAAGGCAGTTGCAAACTAAAACTGGCATAGCACACAATCTTACAAACAAGCACACAAAATAAACTTGCTTCCACTTCAAAATATTTGTACGCGTCGTCTCCCTTCTAGCCACTTGGTCAAGATAGAGCCTTCCCTGGCAGGTGATGAGCATTCAGCTGCAATATACCAATAAAATATAAAAACTTCTATACAACTAGTTCTATAGAATTACTAGTTTAGGTCAAAGGACATTTATAGCATGCAAAGTTGTTTCTTAGATCAACAAAAGTTGAATGAACATTCTAAAATCAATCTAGTAACTAGACTAACATACAAATGTAGATTGTCTAAAAACAAGATCAACAGTTACTTTGGTGAAATATAATTAGTAATATTTGAAGAAGGTTGTGCCATTTGCACAAGACCCAATCAGAAAAATAAATATTCCAGTCTAGTAATTTATTACTGGATCACATAGCATTGTAGGGGAAAACAATAATTTTCAAGGCTATAAGGCAGAAATGGCTTCTAACATGAGTGATCGGCAAATACTAACACATGTCTTCTATACATCAAACCACATACTCAAAAAACAGCAACACATACTAACCGGCCATAGGTGCATGCGCATATACCACCATGAGCATCAGATCAAGCAGTACAAAGATTAAAAAAATACAACATGCAAGTCTGTTTGATGCACAAACACACAAGATTTCAGTGGTCCATTGTTGTTCCACAGCACAAGTAAATCCAATTGTAGTAATATCAGGTCATAACCCATTCTAAAATTCTAGGCAAGGCATATCTGTTTACAGTGGACAAGTGCCAATAACTAGATCGAGTGAAACAAACATGGTCAGAAACCCAAACTGGATCGAGTGAAACAAGTAACCAAGTGAGGTCGTCAAATATGCATCTAAAAGGTAATTCCGTCCAGTTTCAAATTTAGTACCACAAACACAACATTTTAGACATTCAGACAAACAGTTGGTGTGCACAAAAGCCTGTGAAACTTCCAACAAATCGGATGGGATAGAACAAATCAAAGTAGGTTTGAACGGTACCAAAATGGTGACAGAATATGGGTGCAGTAGGTTTGACGAAGCAAAGGTGGAGCAATGAACAGAGGGCTATATCAACATCAACGACAAGTGGAAACGAGCAACACCACCTGTTAGAAAGAGAAACAAACATGGTCAGAAACCCAAACTGGATCGAGTGAAACAAACTGAGGGAGATTTGATCAAAGAGTTATACACATGAAAGCGTGGCTGAGGCAACAAAGTATAACAATTAATAAAAATGGAAGAACACGAGCAACTAAACTAGCACACATTGAAGGTTATACAAAACACATATTAGACACGCGCACACACATACATATCAGGAATAAAACTCGACAATGACAATTAGATGAACTAGAAGATAACCCATGCGTTGCGGCGGCATTTTGAGCAATGAACTTGCAAGGAAACAAATACCAACTATATTTTATACATGTGATAACAAATAATGTACTAAAGTGGAATCACCATGTATGCATTGTCAGATGAACACATCAAATGGTGTTTTAACCATTGAGGAAAAAAACAATCAAGTCACCTAATTTATTTATTTTGACAAATAACAAATAACCTTTCCTGTCCGTTCCCGAGGTTAGGAAAATGTTTCTATTTTGTAACATCATCTCAACCATTTAGATATGTTCACATAAGTTTTTACAATCTAGACCACATTTAGATACAACATGTACAGATTTGCAACACTACTTAACAATAAAATGAGTATTGCTACATTTGTTGATATTTTTCACATGCATAAGTATTAATGGGCAATCACTAAATGTTCTTCGTAAATTCAAGCAGAAACCTCCAAACTTGAATGAGAAAAATACTTAGTGTGGCAAGTTTGTTCTCCCCTACAATTCAGTCCGAATGTAGCCAAAATATTAGATGGATGCCAAAATGAAACAAAAAACAAAATGTGATCAGTGCTATGCTCGAATTTTACTATCATAAAAAAATGTTCCCATAAGTCTGAAACTTTGTTCCCATAAAACATATTGTGATAGGGGAACTAACTTGGCCAATCACTGCAGAAATATAACTGGTAGAGCTAACAAAGATAGTGATAGCTAGCTGACAACTATTCTAAATACTACAAAGAGAGAAACATCCTTACGTTATCAATCATACTAAATTAAACTACCAAGCCTCGGTGCTCACCTTAGATGAGCAGGTAGTCAGATCCATGGGCACTAGAGTCGGTGCCATCGGCGTGTCAAGCCTTCTCCTACACATGCGATTGAACTGTTGGCGGACACATCAGAGGTGTTGCCATCATCACCTGAGAAACCTACAGGGTAGACTTGTGTTGTGTGATTGGGTGAGCGCTTTCTTGTGTGCTCTTCCGGGTCACTGGATGGAAACATCAAACATGTGTAAATGAGTGTGTAGCACTGTAAAAGGGAGAAGCTGGACTATGTATTATCATCATTGAAGAACAGAACTGAAATAAATCTAAACTCTCACCCTCTCGTTCTCTCTCTTTTCGATGAATGAACATAACATGCTATTATATCCGTATTCTTATCATGGATCTGGAGGGACCGGACGAACTGAGAGGACCGGACCTTGCGTGCAAAATGAACAAATATAACCAAATTTACTGCAATTTATTTATATATTTATGTCAATTTTGTTTGGATTCTTAGTTCAAAACCTGAACTTGTAGCTAAAAAAAGAACAACATTGAAGCATACGGATCCAAGGTACACACTGAATGCTGATGCGCAAACAGCAGGTGGTATGATATGAACCTTATAAAACCAGGTTCTTAACAAGATTTCTGCATAAGCTTTAGCACTACCACTCCCACATCGGCACAGTTTGTATGTTTGAAACAGGGTCACCGTAACATACTATGATGTTCGAATACTATGATGCGTCGAGCTGGTGAAAACCACACAAAAATACAAAATCAATCCCAAGTTGCATATATCTGGTAACCGAAATGCTGACATGTCCAAGTCCAAAAGTACCCACCAACAGACCAACTTACGTGGTTAAATGTCACTCACTCGTGCTCTAAAATGCAGGACATAGTTGCGTTACCTCAATGTGAAGTTGTGGAAGGAACAGACTTCAAGGGTTTGCGGCTCTGGGCCTCCTGGAGAGAACGAGGAGCAGAAACCGATGAAGAGCCGTCCGGGCGGAGGAGGAGCACGATGCTGGCAGCGTGGCTGCCACAAGTTCCAGCAGGCTCATTGAGCTGACAGGGGAACTGGCGGAGCGGACGGGTGCTTGGCGGCAGAGCGATCGAAAGAGATAGACTGCGGGTGGGGCGCTCTCGTAGACGCAGAGCATCCTTCCTTCCTTGGCAAACCTGGCGGAGGAGAGACGGGGTCGGCGCCGCGGTAGTGGAGACGTCGATGGGAGGAGCCGACACACGCGGTCGCCAAGTGAGCCGCCGCTCCCTGTCGCCTGGTTAGCCGTGGCTTGTGCGCATGCCGTGGCCTGGCAAGCAGCTGCCGGCGCGTGCCGTCGCAGGTCACCAAGGTCTCTAGCAGCCGCATATTGCTGCCGCTCCAGATCTGCCACTGCTCTATCTTGGGTCCGCGCCAGGACCGATGCCCCATCGGTGACGAGATGGCATCCGCAGGCACCGAAGTGGGGAGGGAGGCGGCTGTGAGCATGTGGATCGGGGAGGGGAGTGAGGCGGCTGTGAGCATGTGGATCGGGGAGGGGAGGGAGGTGGCTGGGAAGGATTTGGCTAGGGTTTCAGGATAGAGAGGCGCGCGACTATGGGCTGTGGACTTGTGGGCTGGCTCTGAAAATTTTGCCTCGCCCGCGTAAGTCACTCAAAAATTTCCTTCTCCGCGTGCATTGGTTCAACTAATTTTGGACTTCGGTTTCTTTTTTCCCACCCTACTTTGGTTTATTGTGAACCTAGTTTTGATCGATGATTGAAATTATAGAACCTTCACAGATATAAATCGATCTATGAGAGCTTCCGTGAACGCTATCATTAATCCATCCTAGATTTACATGTTTCTCATAGTGAGACCATGTCGTCGGTCCCAAGTCAGCCTCATGCGCGAAACACGGGTCAAAGCAGCGAGTCAACGTTAGCACGTGTGGAGGGGGCAACTCTGAAACGGCCTCCGCGGGGGAGCCAACAACGGTCGGGGTTGGATCGTGACATATTCCTTTTCGGTCGGTCGATCATTGGCAACTACGAAAACCTAATTGTGCTCCTAGATTTGTATTATCTCAAGGAGGAAGAAGGGAAAATGGCCGGAACTAGAGCTCATCGGCTCGCGTCAGCGTGGAGAGGCTCCCTTGTCTTTCGGTTCAGCCCTGTAGGCTAGGAGGTCCCGTGTGTCATTTGGTCCCCACACATCATATATGAGTCCTGCCAAAGACAACTGGATCTCATATGTTAGGTGTAGATAAACTTTGTTGGTCCAACACACGTAGGATGAATTGACAAGTATGCACGACACATAAAAAATATTACTACACATATACATGACACATAGGCAAAATTGCAGAGGTGTATGTCCAGTCACCCTTATTCAAGCCCATGACCTTATTAATTTGGTCATGCTGAACCCAAAATAAGGCCACCGATAGTGATATACATTTCATGACCAATTGATCTGATGATATTACGACCATTTTGACAAAAATGGTCACACTTTTCCACAGTTTGGACCTCCTTGGATGCCCATGACAATTTTGGAAATTTTGGTCATAAATCTATGACCAATTGACCGCGGTCGTTAAATTTTTGTCATAAACGGGCATATATTCTTGTAGTGCGGCCGAGCTCTACGGCCTTCATGGCCCCGCCCCCCCTCCCGCGATGGCTAGCCTCCATGGCCCCGCCATCTTCCCCTACGCGAGCTCCCACCATGAGCCAGTGTCGCCCCGCCACCTTCCCCTCTGAGCGCGGCCGCCGCGAGCCACCTTCTTCCCGGGGGGCCTCCCCTCCCCTTCCCCCACCTCCGCCCGCCACTGCCTCTGTCGTGAGGCATCGTTCCCTTTTAGTTCGAGGCGCCGCCGGCTAGCAACAACCGCCAGCGAGCCCGGGGGGATCCGTCGAACTCCATCACCGTGGACGGCCACCTGCATCCCTGGATGGGCTCACCTCCAACACCCATGGCAGGAGCTGCCCAGCCCGTGGGTTCCTCTTCTCAGATCTGGACCAGGGCTGAGCAGGCCGCCCTTTTCCCCACGCTGGCAAACCACGCCACATCAGGGGCGTGAGAAGCTCCCATGGGGGAAGTCTGGAGTCCGCAGTGCACTCCGGTGGTCGCTGTGGTGCACTCTGGTGGTCGCCGTGGTGCTCTCTGTTGCAGTTCACTTTTCCTATGCGCGGGTTTAATTAGAGCACGGGCTTCATTGCCTCGGTGATTCAATTTACTTGCTTGTGCAGGAAGAAAAATGGTTCAGTTCGGTTGGACGCCGTGTTTAGTTTTTGCAATTTCCCTGGTCGTGCAGTTTGGACAGCAAGCCTCCCTCCTTGTAGTCCGCCAGTGAATGACAGCGAGCCTCCTCATCCGTGCAGTCTGCCGGCATCGTCTATACAATACGGTAGATGCATGTGTGCAGTCATTGGGGCGTGGGACGCCGGTGGCTGTCATGCAATCCGCGTCGATGTCGGGCGCAACGCCCATGCTACTCCCTCTTTTGGTATTTTGTGTTTTGTTCATGCAGTGCAGCATGTGTAAGCATGCAGATTCAGGGTGATTTAATTTCTATTATAGTTTCTGTACTGAACATTTTTTTGAAGTTTATTGTGAAAACGCTTGTGGTTCACTTTGAATAAAAAAATGTATGTGTGGTTCATTATGTTCATCTTGCCATTTATGTGTGCATAGGCAAAAAATGTATGTGGGAAAAATTGATATAGTTCGGTTTTCAGGTCCTGTTTGTGTGTGTATGTGTACAGAAAATAAACTCGATGCCCCATTTCGCAAAAATAGATAAATATAAAAAAATACAATAAAAACTCATGCGGCTCGCTTTGGGTAGTGTCGCGCTTAACTTACTCCTAATGCGAAGTACAGAAAAATATGTTACGAAAACGACAAACAAAAGTCCTTTTATGTCCGATGTGAAGTGCAAAACTGTTAGGGTATGACAAGAAATGTAATATGGTCCACTTTTGATAGTGCTTGCGGTTCACTTTTAATAGTGTTGTGGTTAACTTATGCCCAAGGTAAATCGTAAAAAAATAGAAAAATGACAAAAATAATAATGCGGTTCTCTTTCAGTAGTGTTGCGGTTCACTTACATCCCATATGAACCGCACTCCACTTACACATTTGGGAAATTTTACGTCCAACAAAAAGATATCATGCAGTTCGCTTGACCGTCTGATGCAGTGTGGCATTCAGTCTGAAGAAGTGCGTTCTTATGTCTGATGCGGTTCACGCGTCGATTTTGGTGTCGTGAAAAACAGTGTCCGCATTTTAGTAAAATCAAAACTACTCTTAAACTGTAAGGAATTAGAGAGAGTGTTCTACATGAAAAAGTTGCGCCTCGTCGATATCTTCCCAACGCCGTACCATTTGCATCGTTCCGACGAGCGGTTTGGAAAAATTTATGAAAATACGCTCCCTGCCACTCGTAGGCAGCGGCACCGTTTTCAAAATTGCTTTAAAACCGTGAGGAATCTCAACAAATGACCAACATATGAAAGTTGTGCCTATTACACAGCTTTCAAACACCGTATCATATGCCTCGTTCCGACAAAAGGTTAGAAAACTACAGCGAAAACCGTACAAAAAAATTTGAAAATTTGAAAAAACAGAATTCCGTTTTTAGTAAATTTGAAATTACTCTCAAACCGTAAGGAATTAGAGAGAGTGATCTACATAAAAAGTTGCGCATCGAAGATATCTTTCTAACGCCGTATCGTTTGATTCATTTCGATGAGCGGTTTAGAAAAAAACGCGAAAATACGCTCGCTATCACTCGTCGAGCGGCCACCATTTTTGAAACTGCTCTTAAACCGTGAGGAATCTCGAAAAGTGATCAACATGACAAAGTTGCAGATTTTCTGTAGCTATACAACGGTATATTATACGTCTCGTTCTGACAAATGGTTTAGAATATGGAGTGAAAACGGTGATGAATAAACACGTGCAGTTTTTTCTGCTAATATTGCAGTGCTCGTTTGATAGGAATGTAGTGTACCCGCGTTAAGTGTGCAGTTCGGAAGTGTTGTCAGAATAGTTATTCTGCACCCCGTTGTCAGAATAGACGGTCTGTATGTGTGTGTGTGTGTGTGTATTTATATATATATAGTAAACATATATATCATTGGTTTGTATATATATAGTAAGCATATCAATTGAATTCTACACTAATTAAGCATATGAATTGGATTCTCTCTATATATATACTAAACATATCAATCAGCATCTACACAACTAATTAATTAAGCACATCAGCAGATTCCACACTAAACAAATTAGTACACTAAGTAACATACCATGACATGGCGGCTGGTTACATCGGTCCTTGTCAGACGGGTCACGAATGGCACCCCGACATAGTGATCATGGGATGGAAGTTTGTCCAAGAGGTTGTTGGTCTCATCGTCGTTCAACTGCATTCGTTCATCAAAGATGGCATCATAGATAACAGTCAACATGGGTCCTTTTCCTCTTAAAGAGAAGGTGATCAATTTACCCCTAACGAGACGATTGTGGGCGAGGAAACGATCCCACCCATTTCATCCCAGAAGGGTCATCATTAGTCCTTTTTCGACCTCCAAAGTGTAGGGCCCCCCGGGGGCCTCGAAGACCAGGGTGTCTTTAGTCAGCTGATTGAATTCCAACCTCACATTGCATGGGACGATCTATGTAACAACAAACAGAAACACACACAACATTAATGGTTACAGCAAAAAAATAGAAAAAAGAAAAATACATATCTTGTTATAGAAGAAGGTTTATTCTTACTGATACGTTTATAACGTATCTATACATTTTGATTGTTCCATGCTATAATATTATCATTCTAGGATGCTTTTTGGCTATTTATTTACCGATTAATATTATTTTTGAGCACTAACCTATTAACCCAGTGCCTAGTGCCAGTTGCTGTTTTCTGCATTTTTTTGACTTTTCAGGTTTACAGTACCAAACGAAGTCCAATTGCCCCGAAACTTTTTTATGATTTTTTCTGGACCAAAAGAAGACCTGGAAGCTTCGGGAGGAGACCGGAGGCTGCACGAGGGAGGGACCACACAACAGGGCGCGCCCAGGGGGTTGTCGCACCCTAATATGTGGTGGCTCCCCCTGGCGCCTCCCGACGCCCCTCTCTGGCCTATTAATTATAATATTTCCCAAAAACCCTAGAGAGCCTCCCGAAACACTTTTTCGGCCGCCACAAGTCTCTGTTCTGCTGTGTGCCCATCTAGAGCCCTGTTCCGGTGCCCTGTCGGAGGGGGGATCGATCACGGAGGGTCTCTACATCGACCTTGCTACTCCTATGGAGATGTGTGAGTAGTTGCCTAAATACCTACGGGTCCATAGTTAGTACCTACATGGCTATCTCTCTCTCTCTCTCTCTTGATCTTCAATACAAAGTTCGCCGCATCTTCGCGGTGGTCTATTCGATGTAATCACTTTGTGCGGTGCGTTTGTTGGGATCTGACGAATTGTGGGTTTATGTTCAAATTATTCATGAAAAAGATTTGAGTCTTCTTTGAATTCTACTATGATTCTTATTTGCATGATTGTTATAGCTTCGTAAATCTTTCCGATCTATTGAAATAGTTTGGCCAATTAGATTGATATTTCTTCAGTGAGAGGGGTGCATTGTAGTGGTTTCAATCTGGCGGTGCTCTATATCCCAGTGACAGAAAAGGACAAGACACGTATTTGTGTTGTTTCCACTAAGGATAAAACGATGGGGTTAATTCATATTGGTTGAGTTTTCTTTGTCTACATCATGTCATCGTTCTCCAAGCATTACTCTTTTTGTCATGAACTTAATACTTAGAGAGGCAAGCATAGAAGCGCTCTCAACATGGAGTAATAGTAATAGGTGCAGGCAGGAGTCGGCCTATTTTCTTATTGATGTGATGCGCTGTTCTATCGATTGCCCAACGGTAATTTGTTTACCCACCGTATGCCTACTACACACAAGATGCCACTAGGGACCACTATGGCCCCCGGGTATATTCACTTATATGTTTACAAAATCTTTCAGTACTTTGCTGCCATTTATTTGTTTTCTATTTATTTTGCAATCTAGATTATTCAAGTTTCATCTACACACTTCATTTGCTGGCAAATAATGAGTCCAAGGGGATTGACAACCCTCTTGCCCGCGTTGGGTGCAAGTGTTTGCTTCATTGAGTGTAGTCGCTGAATATGGGGGTTGCGTGCTACTCTAGTTTGTTCGATAACCTTGGTTCTCACTGAGGGAAATACTTATCTATACTGTGCTGCATCACCCGCTCCTCTTCGCGGAAAACCTAACGGAGATCACAAGTATTAGGAAGGATTTCTGGCGCCGTTGCCGGGGAGTATCAACAACCTACTATCAAGTACCTTCGCACATATTATCATTCACTTTTTCTACTTTTTATTTGTTGTTATATTTTGCTTGCATCATAAAAATTAAAAATACAAAAATATTCATCTTTGCTAGTTACTAGTTTACTTCTCTGCTTGCTAGTTTACTTGTTCTGCTTGTTACTTTGCTTGCCCGGTCACCATGTCTCAAGATACTACTAAGTGGTGTGACTTCTCAAATACTAATAACAATGATTTTATTAGTACTCCTATACCTCCTGCCACCAGTGCGGAGTTTTATGATATTAATGCTGCATTGCTGAATCTTGTGTGAAAGAACAATTTTCAGTAAGTCCTAATGAGGATCCTGCTGCTCATCGGAATACCTTTGTTGAATTATGTGATATACAAAAGAAAAAGGATATGGATAATGATGTTTTCAAATTAAAATTATTTCCTTTTTCACTACGAGATAAAGCTAAGGCTTGGTTTTCATCTTTACCACATAATAGTATTGGAACATGGGATAAGTGTAAAGATGCTTTTATTGCCAAGTATTTTCCTCCTGCTAAGATCATCTCCCTTAGAAATCAAATTATGAACTTTAAACAACACGATCAAGAACATGTTGCACAAGCTTGGGAGAGGATGAAATTGGTTTAGAAATTGCCCTACTCATGGTTTAAACTTGTGGATGATTATCCAAAATTTCTATGCTGGACTAAACTTTGTGTCTAGAAATCTTCTAGATTCTGCTGTAGGTGATACCTTCATGGAGGTGACATTAGGAGAGGCCACCAAACTTCTGGACAACATCATGACAAACTACTCTCAATGGCATACCGAAAGAGCTCCAACTGGTAAGAAGGTAAATTCTGTAGAAGAAATCATTACTTTGAGTGAAAGAGTGGATGCTCTTATGAAAATGATTGCTTGTAAAAATACTCATGTATATCCCAATGATGTATCTTTGTCTACCTTGATTGAGAAAAATGATGATGCTATTGATGTGAACTTTATCTCGCAAAGCAATTTCAACAACAGTGCCTATAGAGGAAATTTCAATGCTAGACCGTATCCCGGTAATTCCTCTAATAATTATGGCAATTTTTATGGAAATTCTTCTATAAATAATAATAGTATATCCTATGATCTTGAGAATACCATTAAAGAATTTATTATTTCTCAAAAGATTTTTAATACTATGGTAGAGGAAAAGTTGCGTAAAGTTGATGATTTGGCTAAGAACATGGATATAATTGCTCTTGATGTGGAAACTTTGCCACCCAAGCATGATTTTAATGAGACTATTAAATCTATCCAAATATCTATTAATGAAAGTAAGGAGATGACCGCTAAGTTGAAAACTAAGCGAGAATTCTTAGAAAAAGCTTTTCCACCCGGTTTTTACCGAAATCATGATGAAGATCTTGAAATGATTGGTACTTATCCTATTGAATCTTTGTTTACTAATCTGAAAGTAATTGATAAAGGGACTGGAGCTGAGTCGACTCTAGCTAGAGGGCGCCCCATTTGCTTGGAGGGTGATTGTCGGGGATATACCCCGTGGTATGACCCGGGAACAGTTCTAAGCCGACAGACAGTTCTAAGCCGGCAGACAGTTCTAAGCCGGCAGACAGTTCTAAGCCGGCAGACAGTTCTAAGCCGGCAGATAGTTGTAAGCCGGCAGACAGTTAACCCGGCAGACAGTTAACCCGGCAGACAGTTATAACCCGGCAGACAGTTATGACCCGGCAGACAGTTATGACCCGTCAGACAGTTATGACCCGGAGAAAGTTAAGTCCCGGAGACGAGTCCCTGAGGATGAGTCTTGAAGATAAGCCCTGGTTGTAAGCCGCCCGGTTAAGCTACCCGGTTGTAAGCCGCCCGGTTAAGCTGCCCGGTTGTAAGCCGCCCGGTTAAGCTGCCCGTCTGAGATAAGAAGCCCGGGACTCGGAAGCCCATGAAGAGAAGCCCGCAATGGGAAGTCATAGTAAGTTAAGTCTCAATCTGACTTAGACTCTACATGTAAACCGCCCCTTCAGCTTATATAAGGAGGGGCGGGTCACCCCAAGAGGGTCAAGTTTTTTAGATGTCTCCATAGACAGATCTTCGACAGACAAGTCATTAGAAATAGTCAGGTTAGAGGTTCTCGAGATTAGAGGTAGCGACTCCGCACCCTTGTAACCGAGATCGTCATCGTCATCAATGCAAGACAAAGCAGGACGTAGGCTTTTACCTCCATCGGAGGGGCCGAACCTGGGTAAACTCGCATCTCTCGATTCCGACCAACCCCTCTCAAGCCGCCACCAAGTTGCGATGGCCTCACACCTAAGTTCTCTAACGAGGACATCATGCCGTGACAAATCCACGACAGTTGGCACCCACCGTGGGGCCACGCACGGTGGTGTTGAGTTCTTGGAGGGATCTCTCACAGGGATCGAGAAGTTCGCAATCTTTCGGATGAAGAGGAGCTCGTTTGGAAGGAAACTGCATCAGCTTTGAGTTCATGAATCTGGATTTACAATTTGCGAAATTTAAGTTCAGGAGACTTAGGGCTGCGTCTGCGCGCTACCACAAGTCGCCGAGATCAACAGGGTATTTTCACAGCAGCCGAACACCAGCTGTGTATTGCTTACGATGGATCAAGTCCCGAAGCCACGTCAGGATCATGCTGATATTATATCCATCAAACCAACAATAGTACAAAGTGTTATACATCAACATACACTGACGGGGATGGAAAAAACCAGTTACAAACTTGTCCGCCGCCTTCGATTCCGCGCCTAAGTCGCCCCATTGAGCCGCCACGGCCACCTCTGCTGCTGCGGTTTCGTCTGCGAGCTGCCAGCCTCTTCCGAGTCGCCGAGGTCCACGACCCAGAAAAGATGGCCACGACCCATGGCTGGTCTGGACTCCGCCTCCCGGCCGAGTTGCCGTCGCGCCTCGTCTCCCCTAAGTCGCTGTCGCCGACTCGTTTCCGTCGCTGACGAGCCTCCATCATGGCTCATGTAAATCCGCCTCCACGGCGCTTGCCTCGACGAGCCGCTTGCTCCGCTGTGGCCGGCCCTGAGCCGCCCTCGTCGCATCTGGGCCGTCCCGCATTGAGCCGCCACTGGAGAGCCTCCCAACGCCGAGTCATCGCCGCCTTCAAGCCGTTGTCCGCCCCTAAATCAGCCGCCGGCAGCTCGAACCGCCCCGTCGCGCGTTCTTTGGCCGGGTCGCATCGCCCCTATCTTGCGCATCGCCTGCTCAGGCGCCCCGTCTCGCACGCGCTCTCGGCCGTCCGCCGGCTCCGCACGCCCGCACCGTCCTTGAGCTGTCACAGCTCCGCCTCCTCCTGCACTCGACTCGCCCCCGCCGCGCCTGGAGTCGTTTTCACCGGCGTGCCAACCCGCTGTGTTGAGCCGCCCCCGCATCGCCAAAATCGCCGAGTCGCCGCTACTCCAGCCGGCTTCGATGCTGCCTCGCGTCACGCCGGCGCCTCTCCGAGCCGCCTCACGCCCCCTCCGACGCGGTTTCGGCCAGCCGCCATCACCTCCGAGTACGGCCTCGAGCCGCCGTCGACTGATCTCCGCCTCCAAGCCACTTTCGAGCTGCATCAAGCAGTCTCGCCGGCTACCGTCTCTGCTATTGGCCACGGCCGCGCCTCCGCCGGCCGCTTCCGTCGTCGCAGCCGTAGGCCCCGCCTCGTCGCCCTCGCGCTAAGCTGCCTTTCACCGCGTGCCCATGAGCCGCCACACCTCATCCCGCGCCGCCGCGCCTCCGGGCGGCTGGCAAGCTGCGCCACATCGGCCGTCTGCCTCCGCCTAGGACCCGGCCTCCTGTCGGCTCTTGTCTCTCGCAGCGGGTGCTCCTGCCGCGCCTGCCGGCGAGTAGCCCCGTCGCGCGCCGCTGCGCCTATGAGCCGCCCTCACCGGGACAGGCCTTGAGCCGCCGCCTCCGCCGCGAGTCGCCCGCTTCCGCTGGCCAAGGGCCGCCTCGAACCGGCCATGGCCGTCTCCGGCACCTCATCGACTCACCGCCACCGTGGTCTGCTTCGAGCCGCCCCCACGCGCTTCGCTTCCTTGGTCGCGGCTGCGCCGGGCCGGCCTCACCCTCAAGTTGCCAACTTTCGTCACGATGCCACGGACCGCCGGCGGTCTCGCTCCTCCTTTGCTGTCCCGTGCAGAGTCGCCGGGCGGCCGTGCCTCCGCTGCCGAGCCGCCTCAGCCGGCTGTGCCTCCAGTACCCGTCCACGAGCCGCCGCACGCCTTCACCGGATGCCGTCTTCGCTGTGAGCCACCCGCGCCTGGCCGGCCTCGCTTCCATCGCGAGCCGCCCGTGCCTCGCCGGCTCTCCCCAACAGCCTCGTTCCCGACCTCGAATCGCTTCGTGGCCGCACCAAGTCGCGAGCCCACCTCCATCGCCGTGGATCACCTTCCCCGAACCGCCCCGTGCTGCGTTCGCGGGTGCATGCTGGGACCGGCCTGCTAGTTCTCTGCCACGGCCGCGCCCGAGCCGTTGCAGCTGCAACCCGCCTCGCCCAAGCCGTCGGCTGCCTCCCCAAGCGCCCGCTCCGCACGCGCGAGTGCGCCTCGAGCCGCCCAACTTCACCAGCCGGCCCTGCCATGGCCCCGCCTCAAATCGCCGCTGCTGCTATGCCGCCTTGGGCCGGCCCTCCGGCCGGCTCGCCGCACTGGCCTTGCTCGCCCCGTCACCACCCCGGCCTCCCCCGCCTCCGCGTGGCCAGCCCACTCTGGGTCGCCTGCGCCGCCCGCTGGCTCCCGCCGTTTGCCTGAGCCGCCGACTGCCTCTGAATCGCCACGCCCATGTGCTATCCTGAGTCCTACCGGCTGCCGCCTGAGGATAGGGAAAGTGGGGAGTCGGCTGGTGGGTTGAAAAACAAAAATAAGCAGTGAGCCAGTTTTAAAAAAAGGGGGTGGTGAGTCAGGTACAAAAAACGGGGACCCGCCTCGTCAACACGCCGTGGTCCTTCACCACCTCAAGTCGCCCCGCCGGGCTTCTTTGATGCGACGCCGTAACCGCCAAGCCGCCCCGACCCGGCGTCGTCTCTGAGCCGCCGTGGCCGAGTCGCCACCTCCGCCATCATGGTTGTGACCTCACGCTGAGCCATACTCGCTCGGCCTTATTCTGAGTCGCCGCGCGTCCACCACGAGCCGCCTTTTGCCTCAACATCCGCGGTCTCGCCTCGAGCTATTTTTTGCCGCTACGGCTCGCCACCTCCACTGCGGCCTCGAGAGAGTGGTTCAATCGCTATTGAAAGTACGGGAGATGATCCACGAACGCATGCAAGACGCGGCCCCCGCAGTCTGGTCTACATCAACACGCCGGTGCCGCGCCTGCTCACTTGAACCGCCCAACGGACGCGCGCAAGATGCCGCCCACAGTCTGATTCTACATCAGCATATCGGTGCAGTGTTCGTCTATACGAGCTGCCCAAACAGACAGGCGCGCAAGTCGCCGCCACTGTGGTTTGGTTCACCTCAACAACCAGCCAGGACGAACCGTCGACAGGATTATCGAAACAATTCATATGGGATCGTCTATAACCCGCCACGGTCAACCTCAACCTTCAATGGAGATTCTCAAGTTGCTTCTTCGAGTCAACTTAAGACTCGGGGGCTACAGACATGGCGAGACACATTTGGTCGTTTTCAACGAGAACCCCGGGTCATCGCAAGATTGTGCAAAGGTGGATACTTCTACATGGTCATTTGGGGGCTTCCAACCCATCGGGTTTAGCTTACACACCCTCTTAATCGGCTCTTCAACCAAAATAGCACCATTGTATGGCGGCTTACAGGACGGCGGCTTACAAGTTGGCGGCCACAAAACGGCAGCTTACGAGTTGGCGGTCCACATGACGGCGGCTTACAAGATGGTGCAACAATGTTGATATTTCAAAAAGGTCATTTGGGGGCTTCCAACCCACCGGGTTTAGCTTACACACCCTCTTGATCGGCTCTTCAGCCACCGTAAGGCCGGGTTGTATACCCAAAAGTTGACTCCATCAACAAGGTCATTTGGGGGCTTTCAACCCACCGGGTTAAGCTTCAACCCTCTCGATCAGGCTTTTCAGCCACTGTAAGGCGGGTCGTGGACCCAAATTTTGACTCCGTCAACCAGATCACTAGGGGTGCAGCGAGTTGTACACTTACCCCCTTTTTGATGGCCTCTCCAACAGGTGACCCGCCGAACGCTTATCAGTTAATCTGGCCAGGAGACCCTGAGCACTGGTTAAGGTTCAAACGGCGGACTGTGTCACGTGAGAGGGGGCTTTCGGGCCCTAGGGATACTCATGCCCTGCTGTGTCTCTTGCTAGGACGCTGCGCTCATCAATCCTCGCCTGGAAAACGAGGATTGTTATGGGCTCAAGTAGCGAGTCCACCCAGTGGAACCAGCGTCCGTGTCTCTTTCTGGGATGTTGCGCTCATCAATTCTTGCCTGGAAACCGAGTATTGTTATGAGTTCAAGCAATGAGTCCACCCAGCAGAACCGGCAGATTTGTCTCTTTCGGGTTCGTTGCGCTCTTATCAGTTAATCTCGACTAGAGACCCTGAACCGCTCAAAGGAGTTGACGATCACTCTCGTTAGAGACCCTGCACTGGTATGAGTTCAAGCATCGAGTCTAGCCAGGAAGAACCATCATATGAGTTTTCTGGCAACAAAAAGGAAGGAAAGCAAGAACATCATACATTGCATCATACATGGCATCATCATTGCATCATCTTACCATGCATCATATATGCATGGATATCCTGGTTTATATTGCAGGAACCTGGTTTTTCCAAACCGGGTTATATTATTCAAATCTTAAATAGCCAACATGGCTGGATTTTTCATTATGGTTGTCATAACCAGCATTGGATGATTGAGGTTTTCAAAGCCCCTTCAGAGTAATGGCTATTATTCCTTCGTCCAAAGAAATACCAGCTTACAGCAAGGAGCATGGTTCAACATTGATATACAAGGCTTTCAGCAACATCAGCTGGAGAGTGGATAAGATTTTATTCTGCAATGGAAGGAATAGTCCCGAGTCACCGCAGGCATGCAACCCGGCACTTGGGGGCTACATTATTCAAGTCCAGTTTATATCAACTATGCAAGTCCCATGTCACTGCAAGCACGAACCACGGCACTTGGGGCAAGCTATTTTTCAAGTCATTATGTTGTCAACAGATCCCGTTATCTCAAGGAGATGAGCCGGCCTCTATATCTTTTTCTAAGTCCCAGCCCAGTATTGTCTTACTGAGCCGGCCCTTGGGGGCTACACATTGCTCCTCAAGACTATATGATCAGATCTACAACAAGTTCCTGCTCATTATTGCATAACGACCCGACCCTTGGGGGCTACACTGGCTGAAGTTTTATGAGCATAAGACATTTACAAGTCCCAGGTTGCTGCAGGCAAGACAACCCGGTACTTGGGGGCTACATATGTGGAACATTCAACTTATGACTGGTGACTCAGATAAGCAATCTGGATTTCTCTAGAGTTGCAATATTTATATTGAAGCAAGTCTTAAGGCTATCACTATGTTTCCTCTCTTAAGACTTGGGGGCTACAGGTAATATGAATATGAGGAAGATATGCCTTTGAATTCTCAGTTATGAGGGAACCAGACAAATTTTTCAAACCAAGGCAGTTGATAATAAGGGTTATTTTTTCTCCAAGGAGCCAGCGTCAGTGTATTGATATGACAGAGTTTCAGAATTTTCACGAGCTGGTCAACTGGTATTTTTGAGTGAACCAGTCCCTTTACATATTCTTATTTCAGGAGGTTACCATGAATAAATTCAAGCTAACCTGGGGGCTAATGTCGGGGATATACCCCGTGGTATGACCCAGGAACAGTTCTAAGCCGGCAGACAGTTCTAAGCCGGCAGACAGTTCTAAGCCGGCAGACAGTTGTAAGCCGGCAGACAATTACCCCGGCAGACAGTTAACCCGGCAGACAGTTAACCCAACAGACAGTTAACCCGGCAGACAGTTAACCCGGCAGACAGTTATAACCCGGCAGACAGTTATGACACGGCAGACAGTTATGACCCGTCAGACAGTTATGACCTGGAGAAAGTTAAGTCCCGGAGACGAGTCCCTGAGGATGAGTCTTGAAGGTAAGCCCTAGTTGTAAGCCGCCCGGTTAAGCTGCCCGGTTGTAAGCCGCCCGGTTAAGCTGCCCGTCTAAGATAAGAAGCCTGGGACTCGGAAGCCCATGAAGAGAAGCCCGCGATGGGAAGTCATAGTAAGTTAAGTCTCAATCCGACTTAGACTCTACATGTAAACTGCCCCTTCAGCTTATATAAGGAGGGGCGGGTCACCCCAAGAGGGTCAAGTTTTTTAGACGTCTCCATAGACAGATCTTCGACAGACAAGTCATTAGAAATAGTCAGGTTAGAGGTTCTCGAGATTAGAGGTAGCGACTCCGCACCCTTGTAACCGAGATCGTCATCGTCATCAATGCAAGACAAAGCAGGACGTAGGCTTTTACCTCCATCGGAGGGGTCGAACCTGGGTAAACTCGCGTCTCTCGATTCCGAACAACCCCTCTCAAGCCGCCACCAAGTTGCGATGGCCTCACACCTAAGTTCTCTCACGAGGACATCATGCCGTGACAAATCCACGACAGTGATGATTCTAATGATAAAATTGAAAAAAGTGGGTTTGGAGAGGTTAAACTTTATCTAGTGATGTGCCCACTATCTTGGATTACAAGGACTTTAATTATGAAAGTTGCTCTTTAGTAGAATGAATTTCCTTGTTGGTATCCATTATTATCTCACCCAATGCTTATGAAAAAATAAAGCTTTTACTCAACATATAGTAGAAGCGATGATAAAAGTTTATGATGAGAAACTTGAACTAGAAGTTTCTATTCCTAGAAATTGCATGATGAATTGGAACCTACCATAAAAATCAAACTGAAAGAATATGAATGCAATGCTTTGTGTGACCTTGGTGCTAGTGTCTCAACAATACCTAAGTCTCTTTGGGATGTGTTTGGTCTCATCGATATTCAAGATTGTTCCCTAAACTTGCATTTTGTGGATTCTACCATCAAGAAACCTTTGGGTAGAATAAATGACGTGCTTATTATTTCAAGTAAAATTATGTGCCTTTAGAATTTATTGTGCTTGATATTGAATGCAATCCAACTTGTCCAATAATACTTGGAAGACCTTTCTTACGAACTATAGGTGCAATTATTGATATGAAAGAGGGAAACATAAGGTTCCAATTTCCATTAAAGAAAGGGATGGAACACTTACCTAGGAAGAGAATTAAACCACCTTATTAATCTATCATGAGATCTACTTATGGGTGGAGTGTCAAAGATGACAACACTTGAAACTATGTATTATGCCTAGCTGGGGCGTAAAACAATAGCGCTAGTTGGGAGACAACCCAATAGTTATCTTTAAATTTTTGTTTTTACTCTACGTTTTTTTGATAACATGATTATTTCCTCTGTAATTATTGTGTTTTTATGTTTAAATAGTGTTTGTGCCAAGTAAAGTCTTTGGGATGACTTACATGATGAGTAGAATTGATACGGTGCAAAAACAGAAACTTTAGTGTTCAGTGCAGAATTTCTCCGATTTTACTGGAACATCTTTTTGATCTGCAATTTTTACAAAGTATTTATATACAAATTCTTCAGGTTTTCCTATTTTTTCATAATTTTTGGAGTTACATAAGTATAGGTTATTTATATATCATTACAGAATGTTCTGTTTTAGACAGATTGTGTTTTTGCTTGCATAGTTTGCTTGTTTTGATGATGCTATGGATTGTATCGGGGGGTATAAGCCATGGAGAAGTTATAATACAATAACTTATGAAATAATAAAATAATAATCAATTCATAACAGTACCTAAGTATTTGATATGTTTACTATACTAACGAATCTCACGAAGGTTTCTGTTGAGTTTTGTGTGCTGAAGTTTTCAAGTTTTAGGTGCTATCACGATGGATGAAGGAATAAGGAGCAGCAAAACCCTAAGCTTGGGAATGACCAAGGAACCCCAAGGTGATATTATAGGAAGAGTCAAGCATCTAAGCTTGGGGATGCCTCGGAAGGCATCCCCTCTTTCGTCTAAATCCATCGGTATGTCACTTGGAGTTATATTTTTATTCATCACATGATATGAGTTTTGCTTGGAGTGTCATTTGCTTTAGTTTTCTTTTGCTTTAGTTGTCGGATTTTGGGCTCCGCAAAGCCCAAAGAACTCAGGGGCGTGTGCGAAGATCCCAACCAGCTTCGTCCCCAAGCTCACAGCTCCAAAGCCTAACCCAATCGACTTTCGCAATCACGGGGAAGGAGACCAACACGCGGATTTACCTAGGTTCGGGCCGCTGCGAAGCATAAAACCCTACTCCTGCTTTGGGTGGATTGCCTCACGAGGAGGTTTGTGGATGAACTAGTACAAAGGTGTGCTGCCTCGCGAGAGCGCTCGGGTGGTTATGGATCTGCCTCCTCTACGGCGCAGCCTAGCCTCTATTTATAATAGCCCGGGTCCTCTTCCCTTATTGCACTGGCGGGAAGGGATCCCACAACAGACAAATTCGAAAGGGGATAGGAGGTACATCTTATCCTGACGAAAGGTGGTCATCGCCTGCAAAGTAGCTGGTGGTGACGCAAAGGTGGGCTCGGCGATGACATCCGTCCTGCGAGGCTCGCGGTCTTGGTCTTGTTACACCAGAATGGAAACCTTTGGCGTGATGCCTCAGGAACCCGCGTACGTCCTTGCCTCCTTTGCACCAAAGGGGAAACTGTCTCCCCTGTGCCCGCTAGCGCTCGCCTGGCCTGGCTTGCATCACTCCCAACCTCACGAGGCCGGGCGCTGCATAGGGATCTCCGCCCCTCAGGAGGTGACCTGGGGAGGCATCCTCCCTCCGGGGGTCTTGGCGCCATCTTCCTCGCGAGGATGGGGCTCTCGCGAGGGCCTTGTCTTGAGTGAAGCCGCGCCGGGCCATACCAGGCTATCGAAGTGGGCCCCGCCCTGGGCCGCAGGCAGGCAGGTCTGGATACCCCCGTTCCCAGAACACCGACAGCAGCCCCGGGTCCCAAGGCGCGCTTGGGTTGGCTTCGGGGCGAAGCCTAAGGAGCCTACCTGAGCGCCGCTGGCCCCAGTCGCCTGCGGGCCCAGCCTGATGCGTGGAGCGTAATGAGACGCGGGCGCCTCCACATCCCGAAGACTCCGGGAATCACCCCGAGTCCAGCTGACACGAAGCCTGCGCGCCGCGCGAGCCATCATTGCCCTTCCTTGAATGCGGCTGTCCCCTTGTGTCTTCTCTCGCCTCGATCCACTCGGATGTGACCCGTCGAGGGCAGGTGAGGTAACGTGAATCAGGGTTGCATGCAGTCCTTGTCGGGCACGCGGCGCCCGGGAAGCGCACGCCGCCTCCACTCCCCACGACGCCTCGTGGACAACGGTTGCGCCTATAAACCCGCCCCGCCCGGGGGGTCATGCCATTGTGACGTGCCCTCTCGCTTCCCATCCTTCCAAAGATATCATCCTCATCCTCTTCTTTTCCCTTACTTTCCATGGCGTCTGGAGGGAGTGCAGCAGGTGCGGGGAAGCGCACGGGGTCTCTGGCTACACCACCGGCCTTTGGAGGCAGCGACGGGGGGCCGTCGAGGCCGGCCCAGGCACGCCGGCGCTGGGCCGTCATCGACGAGTAAGTGTTCCGTCGCCCTCCTCCCTTTTCTGCGAACCATGCCCGACATGCCGGACCTGATTGCCTCCTCCTCCCAGGGTGCCTGCGCCCAAGAGGCGCAAGCTCGACGAGCTCCAGGAGGAGGCGGACGCGCTCAGGACCCAGCTAGCGGGCGCCGAGGCCGCCCTCCAGACCGCGCTCAGAGGCGAGGAGGAGGCCAAGGCAGAGCTGACGTCCCTACATGCCCAGATCAAGGGAGCAGCTGATGCCGTGCAGGCCGCCCAGGACGAGGTGGCGCATGCGAAGATGCTGGAGGCGCAACACGCCAAGCAATATCTTGACATTGCCCACCGCGCGGTTGGTGCGGTTGGCCGGTTCGTCGGGGAAGCCCCCGCACTGCCATGCGCACACGGCGATGGGGGTTATCTCAACTTCTTCAGCAAGGTGGTGGAGGCGCTGGAGACCGGCGTCTCCTGGGTGGACAAAGACAACGAGTCCAGCGCGCGCGACCTCTTGGACATCACGCTGACGCGCGTCTTTTCCAACCTGCGCCGCCACGTCCCAGAGCTTGACCTCTCCCGCGTCATGGAGCCGGTGCCTGAGGAGCTCCAGAGGCCCCTCAGGGATGAGGTGCGCCAGCAGGTGGAATCCCTGGTGGAGCGGTTCGTTCAGGAGCCTTCCTCCGACAAGGGTGGCAACTCCGGCGCCGAGGCTGGCGGGGGGCTCAATGGGGACAGCGGCTCCTCCGCCTGAGCTTCCCCTGTTTTCTTCCTCTCGTTCCTGTTACATCAAGAAACACCTGGCCCCTGGGGGCGTTAAACTTTTGTGTTATACCTTCGCCTTCCTCCTCTCTTTTTTTAAACCGTCGATTGCTTGTTTCGTGCAGCGCGTCCTCGTCTCTTCCGCGAGGTTTTGTGTCATCGTTGGTGCGCCTCCGCACACCCGTTCGCGCCTTCTCTTGACTCGCTGTGGCATTGCTCTGCGCCTGGCGCTCTTCGTGTGGTCCGCGGGGGTGTCACACGGCGTCCGGCGCTAGCGGCCTGCCGCGATCTCACGAGGTCGATCCTCCTGAGGGGACGCGCGCCGCTCCAAGGCCGAGGCTTTAGCGACGATGCCTGGAGAGGCCAGATTCCTTCCCTTGTGCCGTCTTTCCTGTACCTGGATCCACATGAGGCCTGACGAGGGCACGTAGTGAACCGTAGCGCCTGCATTCTCACGTTAGCGTTCCCGTCTCATACCCAATATTCGGGTTATCATTGGATCAAAAAAATTCTGCTCTTTACGGTTGGGGTACTTAGCTTGGCGGGCCGTGGCGAGCTCGTGCGTTGTGAGGTGCAGCTGGAGCACCTGGGGAGCTCGGGAATCTCATCAGGGGGGTCTTCTTCCTTGCGAGCGCAGCAGTTTGGGAGCCCTCTTAGTGCTCTGCGTTGGCGGGGCCCAGTCCCACGCATACCTCGACCGCCGTTGGGGCGTCCGGATCACCAGGACGCGACCAAGGGGCGAGGGGCTACGTGACCAGTGAGGCTCCTGAGTCACGTTGCTCAGGAGTCCCCCTTAACACTCAAGCGGCCCCCATTCCTTTCCTTGCCAGTTCCTGCCCCGAGAGGTGCCTGAGCCTCCCGAGGCCCCATGATGCCACGACAAGCCACGGCCGAAGCCCCCGAGCAGGGAGCCCGCTCGCGAGGCTCGTGAGGGGGAGGCCGACAGGTGTCGATTCAGAAAACGAGATTTCAAGACCAAAAAAGATTGCAAAGAGAGAAAATTCCCACCCCTTTTTCAAATAGAGCTGCGAAACTTTGAGTTTCATTTCAAAAAGTGGCAATTCGAATACAAAAAGGAGCAGGGAACAGCCGCGTCTGGCACCTAGGCTAGTCTTCGTCTTCCCCCAGCGCGGAGCGTAGGGCTTCCACTAGGCGTGGGCATAGTCATTGGAGGACAGTGTTGTCCGCCAGCGCGGAGCATGGGGCTTCCACTTGGGCGTGGGTGGGAACCCCTCCGCGTCCTGGGGGGGCTCCGGGCATATACAGCCCACTCATTATTACGTGAGAGTGTCACGGTCAAAGATAGCTGGGCAAGCCCCCAGGCGCAAGGCCTAGGTGCTCCCAACTCGGTCACGAGCCATCCCGCGCATTTTTGCGTGGTTGCGCGCCCCTACAGCCCAAACATGAGTGCATTGTTCCTCGCGTAGCCGTGGGATTGCTCTCAAACGGCCCAAACATGAGCGCAATGCACCCAACGCAGCCATAGGGGTGGTGTGTCGGTGAAGCCGCCTCGTGAGTCGTCGGGGCGCCAGCCAGGCCACGACCCGGTGGCCTCGCGAGGCCCTGCCTCCTGGGGGCCGCGCCGGCGCCCCCGGAGCCGCGCATGGCCCGCGCTGCTTGTGTCCTGCCGGTCCCCTAGGCGGTGGCTCCTGCGGCCTAGGGGCCCGGCTTCGTGTCGCTTGCTCGCGAGGGCAAGGCCCGCGGCGCGCCCCCGCGCACCCCGGGACGCCCCCCTTCTAGCGCCAACCTGGCCCGGCGCTCCCCCAGTAGGAGCCCCCGAGCCCGGTTTGTAGAGGGCGTCCGGGGCACCTCCTTACTCCGGGATGATGCCGGCACCTGCGGCGGGTGCGTGACCCGCGGCGCCGTCCGCAGCTACGATGCTGCTCGGAACATAGGCCTCCGTGTAAAGGCCCTGGCTTCCTCCTGAGCCACCTCCGCACGCCCCGCAGTCGGCCTCCCTGGGTGGCAAGACGGCGCCGGCCGGGACACGTGGACCACAGACCCTCCTGCACCGAGCCTCCGCTCGAAGTTGCTCGCCCCTGCCGTCGCCGCGAGGTTGGGCGCGCGCGTCCTAACAAGGGTTGCTTCCGTGGTCACCTGCCGCGCCTCCGTTATGGCTGCCTGTTTGCTCGGAGGCTTGAGCCGCCTCATCCCTGCGCCGGTTGGCGCGCTCGCGCCTGGACGACCCAGGCTGCCGATGGTCCACCGAGTCATGAGCGCGCGCGTTGAGGCGCGCGCGGAGCGTCCCGTCACCTTCTTCATACGCACCATCGGCAGGGCCGAGCGGTGCCCCGAATCTGGTCACCGAGACCCGGAGGAGAAGGAGCACTACGTGGGGCAGGCCCTGCTCCGGCCCACCCGGGCATGGGCCGGGCACGCTACTAGTCGACGAAGGGAGCTGCGTGGCGGGAGAGCCCCCGGCACCCAGCGTCGGGGACCGAGAAGGGAGGTGCGTGCCCCAGGCCCTCCTCACGACGGCGACCAGCTCGGCGATGTGGTCGGCCCAAGCTTCGAAGCCCCCGCCCGTTGGGCGATGACGAAGTAGCTCACTTGCCATCAGTAGCGCGTCATGCGCGTTCAGATCTCCCACATGGACACAGGGTGATGATGTTTCCGCGGGCGGTGCCACGAGGCGAGCACTCAGCTATGGCGGCCGACATGCGGAGCCAGGGGGTGCCTGGCCGGCACGAGCAGCGACGGCGGCGGTGACGACGCTGGCAGCCTGGTAACGACCGCCCAGCACCGAGCTACTGGAGCGCGCGTTATGAGAAGTGGCAGCGAGGTTGGTGAAGGTTGAACTGCCGAGGCCAAAGAAAACTTGTCGGGCGTCGTCCATCGAAGCGGCGGAGCGGAGAAGAAGCGAAGCTTGTGGAAGACTTCGATACGCCCCCTACTTGGCACGCCAAATGTCGGATTTCGGGCTCCGCAAAGCCCAAAGAGGTTCGAACTCAGGGGCGTGTGCGAAGATCCCAACCAGCTTCGTCCCCAAGCTCACAGCTCCAAAGCCTAACCCAATCAACTTTCGCAATCACGGGGAAGGAGACCAACACGCGGATTTACTCAGGTTCGGGCCACTGCGAAGCGTAAAACCCTACTCCTGCTTTGGGTGGATTGCCTCACAAGGAGGTTTGTGGATGAACTGGTACAAAGGTGTGCTGCCTCGCGAGGGCGCTCGGGTGGTTCTGGATCTGCCTCCTCTACGGTGCAGCCTAGCGTCTATTTATAATAGCCCGGGTCCTCTTCCCTTATCGCACTGGCGGGAAGGGATCCCACAACGGCCGAATTCAAATGGGGACAGGAGGTACATCTTATCCTGACGAAAGGTGGTCTTCGCCTCCAAAGTAGCTGGTGGTGACGCAGAGGTGGGCTCGGCGATGACATCCGTCCTGCAGGGTTCGTGGTCTTGTTCTTGTTACACCAGAATGGAAACCTTTGGCATGATGCCTCGGGAACCCGCGTACGTCCTTGCCTCCTTTGCACCAAAGGGGAAACTGTATCCCCTGTGCCTGCTGGCGCCCGCCTGGCCTGGCTTGTGTCACTCCCAACCTCACGAGGCCGGGCGCTGCATAGGGATCTCTGCCCCTCGGGAGGCGACCTGGGGAGGCATCCTCCCTCCGGGGGTCTTGGCGCCGTCTTCCTCGCGAGGGCCTTGTCTTGAGTGAAGCCGCGCCAGGCCATACCAGGTTGTCGAAGTGGGCCCCGCCCTGGGCCGCAAGCAGGCAGGTCTGGGTACCCCCGTTCCCAGAACGCCGACATTAGTTTCCACAAACATTGTTTGCTGGACACACCCACTTGATAGAGACACAATATCACCAAGATTTATTAGAATACTCTTTGTGCTTCACTTATATCTTTTGCTCTAAGTAGTTGCTCTAGTACCTCACTTATATCTTTTAGAGCACAGTGGCATATATATTTTAAAGAAATAATTGCACTCTCGTTCTTCACTTATATTTGTTTGACAGTTAATAAACAGTGACAGTAATTTTCATGGGTTATAAGACTAGTCCAAAAATAATAGGCATTCAAGGAGTGCATAATCAAAACCACATGTAGCATATAAAAGAAAAATCTTGAGTTAATGGTATTAATGTGGTAATGTGAAAGGGCATGAGTGCATGATCATTGGTTTGTAAAAATATCGTAAATTAAAGGATGTTAAATTTATGTTCATCTAAATACTTTTTATGGCATGGTGATGATGTGTGAACATTCTTATTCCTCGTTGAAATCCTAGTGTTGTTTATGTCGGAGGCGCGCGATGGTTAACTCCTCCCAACCTCCTCCCTAGGGGCATGCAAGTAGTACTTTGCTTTGAGAGAGCTAATAAAATCTTATAATAAGTATGTGAGTTCTTTATGACTAATGTGAATCCATGGATGTACGCGCTCTCACCACCTCATATTTACTAGCCTCTTCGGTACTGTACATTGCCCATTCTCACCTCGAGGATCGTTGCAACCTTCGCTAGTGCATCCAAACCCCGTGACATGATATGCTCTATTGCACATAAGCCTGTTTATATCGTCCTCAAAACAGCCACCATACCTACCTATCATGGCATTTACATAGCCATTCTGAGATATATATTGCCATGCAACTTCCACCATTACATCATATGACTAGTACTTTCATTGTCATATTGCTTTGCATGATCATATAAGCTGACATAGATTTGTGGCAAAGCCACTGTTCATCATTTTTATACATCTTACGCTTGATCATTGCACATCCTGGTACACTGCCAGAGGCATTCATATAGAGTCATACTATACTTTTTTTTATGTTGAGTTGTAAGTAAATAAAAGTTTGATGATCATCATTATTAGGGAACTGTCTCAGCGAGGAAAGGATGATGGAGATAATGATTCCGGACTAAAAATAAAGGAAGGAAAAAAGGAAAGAAAAAAAAGAAAAGAAAAAAGATAAAAAGAAAAAAGAGAAAAAGAAAAAGAAAAACAAAGAGAAAAATAAATGAGAGAAAAGAGAGAAGGGACAGTGTTACTACTTCTTTTTCCACACTTGTGCCTCAAAGTGGCACCATGTTCTTCATATAGAGAGTCTCTTGTTTTGTCACTTTCATATGCTAGTGGGAATTTCATTGTAGAACTTGGCTTGTATATTCCGATGACGGGCTTCCTCAAATGCCCGGGGTCTTCATGAGCAAGCATGTTGGATGCACACACACATAGCTTCAGTGGAGCTTTCATACACTTATAGCTCTAGTGCATCCGTTGCATGGAAGTCCCTACTCCTCACATTGATATCTATTGATAGGCATCTCCATAGCCCGTTGATACGCCTAGTTGATGCGAGACTTTCTTCTCCACTTTTACCTCTTTGAAACCTACCACCATATTCTATTCCACCTTTATGCTATATCTATGGTTCATGCTCATATATTGCATGAGTAATAAAAAACTAAAATGCATTAAAAAGTACGATCCAATTGCCTAACTTGACACCATGGTTCTTGACATTTGTATTTATGTGGTGAAGATGGAGCCATGCCATTCTAATATGATAAAATGAATACGGGGTGAACATTCTTTAAGGATAGTATATTTTGAAACTTGATGATTATGTTACTTATGTTTATGAATATTACTATGTTGATATTTATTAATTCATTTTTCTCAATGATCATACCTGCAATATATTTCATGTTGGGTAGCATGTCACATAAAAAATTCTGTTTTTATCATTCACCTACTCGAGGACGAGCAGGAATTAAGCTTGGGGATGCTGATACATCTCCAATGTATCTATAATTTTTGATTATTTCATGTCGTAATATTATCATTCTAGGATGCCTTTTGGGTATTTATTTACCGATTCATATTATTTTTTAGCACTAACCTATTAACCCAGTGCCCAGTGCCAGTTGTTGTTTTATGCATGTTTTTGGCTTTTCAGGTTTACAGTACCAAACGAAGTCCAACTTCCCTGAAACTTATGATTTTTTCTTCACCAAAACAAGACCTGGAAGCTTCGGGAGGAGACCGGAGGCTGCACGAGGGAGGGACCACACAACGGGGCGCGCTCAGGGGCGGTGGTCGCGCCCTTGTTATGTGGTGGCTCTCCTTGGCGCCTTTCGACGCCCCTCTCTGCCTATAAATTGTAATATTTTCCCAAAACCCTAGAGAGCCTCCCGAAACACTTTTCCACCGCCGCAAGTCTCTGTTCCGCCGTGTGCCCATCTAGAGCCCTGTTCTGGTGCCCTTTCGAAGGGGGGATCGATCACGGAGGGCCTCTACATCAACCTTGCTGCTCCCATGGTGATGTGTGAGTAGTTCCCTACAGACCTACGGATCCATTGTTAGTACTTAGATGTCTATCTCTCGCTCTCTCTTGATCTTCAATACAAAGTTCACCACATCTTCGTGGTGATTTATTCGATGTAATCACTTTGTGCGGTGCGTTTGTTGGTATCCGACGAATTATGGGTTTATGTTCAGATTATGCATGAAAAAGATTTGAGTCTTCTCTGAATTCTATTATTATTCTTATTTGCATGATTATTATAGCTTCGTAAATCTCTCCGATCTATTGAAATAGCTTCGCCAACTAGATTGATATTTCTTCAGTGAGAGGGGTGCATTCAGTGGGTTCAATCTGGCGGTGCTCTATATCCCAGTGACAGAAAGGGACAAGACACGTCTTTGTGTTGTTGCCACAAAGGATAAAACGATGGGGTTAATTCGTATTGATTGAGTTTTCTTTGTCCACATCATGTCATTGTTCTCCAAGCATTACTCTGTTTGTCATGAACTTAATACTTAGAGAGGCAAGCATACAAGCGCTCTTGACATGGAGTAATAGTAATAGCTACAGGCAGGAGTCGGCCTATTTTCTTATGGACATGATGCCTATATACACCTGATCATTGCCATGAATAAATATTGCATAACTATGTGCTTTTCTATCAATTGCCCAACAGTAATTTGTTTACCCACCGTATGCCTACTACATGAGAGATGCCACTAGGGAACACTATGCCCCTGGGTCTATTCACTTATATATTTACAAAATCTTTCATTACCTTGCTGCCATTTATGTTTTTTCTATTTATTTCACAATTTACATTATTCAACTATTATCTACACACTTCATTTGCTTGCAAATAACGACTCCAAGGGGATTGACAACCCTCTTGCCCGCGTTGGGTTCAAGTGTTTGATTCTTTGTGTGTGATACTTGTGATGTGCGTTGGGTTTTTCGTGAAGAGGAATGGGTAATTGCAGCACAAAGTGGGTAAGTATTTCCCTTAGTTATGAAACCAAGGTTTATCAAACCAATAGGAATTTCAATCCTCAACTGTCTTCAGCGGCTGCACACAACTGAACAAACAACTTGCACCCAACGCGCGCAAGAGGGTTGTCAATCCCCTTGATCTCGTTATTTGCAAGCAAATGAGTTGTGTAGATAATTGTAGATAATTGTAAATTGCAAAATAAAATAAAAAGTAAATAAAGGAAGCAAGGTAATAATAGCGTTTGTAAATATAAAAGTGAATAGACCCGGGGGCCATAGTTTTCCCTAGCGACATCTCTCATGTAGGCAGCATACGGTGGGTAACAAATTACTGTTGGGCAATTGATAGAAAAGCGGATAGTTATGCGATTTTCATGGCAATGATCATGTATATATTGGCATCACATCCATAAACAAATAGGTCGAGTCCTGCCTGCACCTAAAACTATTACTCCACTCATCGACCGCTATCTAGCATGCATCTAGAGTATTAAGTAAAACAGAGTAATGCATGGAGTGATGTAGACAAAGTAAACTCAAGCAATATGAATGAACCCCATCGTGTTATCCTTAGTAGCAACAACACAAAGATGCATATTTTCCCCTACTTTGTCACTGGGATATAGAAACTCAACAGGTTAAACCTACCACAATGCACCACTCCCACTGAAGATAGATCAATCTACTTGGCCAAAGCACGTCAATAAATCGGAGAGCATTACGAAGCTATAATGATCATGCAAATAAGAATCTTAATATTCAGAGGTGACTCAAATACTTTTCATGAATAATCTGAACATAAATCCACAATTCATCGAATCCCAACAAACACACCGCACATTAGGATTACATCAGATAGATCAAAGTGAAGATGCGATGATCATTGTATTGAAGATCAAGCGATAGAGAGATTTCCATCTAGGTACTAGCTATGGAACCGTAGGTCTATGGTGAACTACTCACACATCATCATGAGGGCAGAAAGGTTGATGTAGAGGCCCTCCAAGATCGACCCCCCCTCTGACAGGGTGCCGGAACGAAGCTCCAGATGGTTTCACGACGGAACAGATAATTTCGGCGGCGGAAAAAGGGTTTCGGGACTTCCTCCAGGGTTTTTAGGATATATTAGAATTTATAGGCCAGAGAGGGGCGTTGGGAGACGCCCGAGGGAGGCACAGCCATCAGAGCGTGCCCTGTCGGCTTTTGCGGCCCTTGTGCGGCCCTCGGCTTCCTTCCGAAGCTTGCAGGTCTTCTTTCGGTCTAGAAAAACTCGTCAAAAAGTTTCGTGGCAATCAAACTTCGTTTGGTAATGTAAATCTGAAAAGTGAAAAACATGCAGAAAACAACAACTGGCACTAGGCACTGGGTCAATAGGTTAGTGCTCAAAAATATTATAAATTGGTAAATAACGACCCAAAAAGTATCCTAGAATGATAATATATCAGCATGGAACAATAAAAAATGATAGATACATTGGAGACGTATCAAGCATCCCCAAGCTTAATTCCTGCTCGTCCTCGAGTAGGTAAATGATAAAAACAGAGTTTTTGATGTGACATGCTATCCATTATGTAATCTTATGCATGTATGCTCATTGAGAAAAGATGAATCAACAAATATTAACATAGCAATATTCAAAGTGTAAGAAACAAAATTATCAATCTTTCAAAGTATACGACCCTCAAGGAATATTTACCCCCCATTCATCTTATTATATTAGCAAGGCATGGCTCCATCTTCACCACATTAATACAAATGTTAAGCATCACAGTGTCCAAGTCAGGCAATTGGATCGTACTTTTTCAATATGCATCAACTTTTTATTCTTCATGCAGTACATGAGCGTGAGCCATTGGATATAGCATTTAGGTGGAATGGAATATGGTGGTAGATATCAAAGGGGCAAACACTACTAGGAAAAGGGCTATAGATGATATGGCTACTAATGGCGCACCAGACATGTGGTGCGCCACTACTATATAGTAATGGCGCACCATGAGTTGGTGCGCCATTAGTGTGGTAGACACTAATGGCGCACCAGACCCACGGTGCGCCATTAGTAACAAATGTTTTTTTTTTCATTTTTCCAAAAATACTAATGGCGCACCAGGGAAGAGTGCGCCATTACTAGTTTAACTAGTAATGGCGCACCTCCAACACAGTGCGCCACTACTAATTTTTTTTTTTTTTTTTTTTGCAAAACTACTAATGGCGCACCTCAAGCTGGTGCGCCATTAGTAACCAGGGTTACTAATGGCGCATATATGGGTGGTGCGCCATTAGTAACCTGGGACCAGCAAGATATTTTGGACAGCCACACCTACACACTCACTTTCCCCACTTCATTCTCTCCACCTCCTCCTCCTCACCTCATTTGCACCATAGATTCATCAAAATTAGGTGGTTAAATTACCTTTTTTTGATAGGTAAGTAAGGGGAAAGCTATCTTTATGTTGTAGATCTACTTTTTTTCTCTCCCTCGCTCCAACAACGTGCACATGCACTTTTTATGGCCTTGCTAGATCTATGTATGTTTGTGGTGTTGCATATGTTTGTGGTGTTGCATATATGTTTGTGTTTGCAGGTACCGGTATTTGAAATGCGATAGTTGCCAATATTTTACCGGAATGTTGATTCATTTCCGTTTCGGCGAGAATTTTGGCACTATGCATTCTTTTTGGTCCTATTTTTAGGGAAAGTCATGCCAAATTTTTTCTTGGTTCTAAAATATCGTTTTGCTCTACCCCGCAGGCGACCATGGTCCGCACGATGACCGAAGGCATCGTGAATAGGTTTTTGAGCTCCGCGAAGGCCGAGATGCTTCAAAAGAACGAGACGGAGATAAGATGTCCGTGTCGAAGATGCAAGCTGAAGAGCCTTATTGCGGACCCGGATTCCGGGCAGGTGCGGGACCACCTGCTCTTGCGTGGTTTCATGGATGGCTATCGGTGGCAAGGTGATGAAGATGACTATGAAGTCGTCCATGGGGGCCGGGCAAGAAATGAGGAAGGGCAGCAAGACAACCACCGCGGCGAGGGCGGTCGAGAAGACGAAGAATCTCCAGGACATGATCACGACGGTGATGCTGTACACAGTCATCATGTAGAAGATGCCGGACATGATGATGAGGAAGATCAAGGCGAAGGGCATGATCATGAAGATGAAGATGCCGGAGCAGACGACGATGGAGGCTGGGTGCAGGACCCTCATATTCAAGAGCTGCTTCTCAAGCAGACGGATAACGCAAGAGCTGCCGCCCGAGAGAAAGCCAAGCTGGATCAACTGGAGATAGACGCGGTTACTCCATTGTATGAAGGATGCAGGCCCGAGGATACCCGCCTGAAAGTAACGCTCATGGCTCTGGAGATGAAGGTAAAACACAAAATGACCGACGCATGCTTCGACGAGAACATGTCATTCTGGCACGAACGTCTTCCCAAGGGGAACAAGTGCCCGACCAGTTTCGAGGAGGCGAAGAAAATCGTGTGTCCTCTGGATTTACCGCACGTGAAATACCATGTGTGCATGAACAATTGCATCATTTATCGGGACGGGCACGCGAAGTCTACCATATGTCCGGTGTGCGGCGTCACTCGATACAAGAAGAGGAAGAAAGCTCCTCGAAAAGTGGTGTGGTACTTTGCGATCACTCCTCGTCTGCAGCGGTATTTCGCGGACCCTAAGGCAGCAAAGCTCCTGCGTTGGCACGCGGATAGGGAGGAGAAGAAGCGAGAAGATGACGGAAATGATCCGGAGATAAATAAAAAAGACAAGATGCTGAGTCACCCTAAGGATGCGAGCCAGTGGCAAGCGTTGAACTTCGAACACCCAGAATTTGGGGACGATCCAAGGAACATCGTGCTAGGCGCGAGCACCGATGGAGTCAATCCGTTTGGCAGCCAGAGAAGCACACATAGCACCTGGCCTGTGTTTGTGTGGATGTACAACCTTCCCCCCTGGTTGTGCATGAAGAGGAAGTACATTCACATGAGTATGCTAATTGAAGGGCCGAAACAACCAGGGAACGACATCAATCTGTATCTGGGGTTGCTGAAAGAGGAGCTAGACACGCTGTGGAAAACGCCAGCCAATACGTGGGACGCCGCAGAGAAAGAATATTTCCCTATGAGAGCCGCACTGCTCACGACGGTGCACGACTATCTCGGTTACGGATATGTCGCGGGGCAGGTGGTCCACGGATTTTCTGGATGCGTCAGGTGCATGGATGACACAACGTATCGCCAGCTAGATAGAGATCCCGGGTCTTCGAAAACCGTGTTCATGGGACATCGAAGGTGGCTTCGCGACGATGACTCATGGAGAAAACGCAAGGATCTGTTCAATGGTGAAACCGAACCCCGAAGACGCCCGCGTACGAGGAGCGGCGAGGAAATAGACGAGCTGTTGAAAAATTGGAAAGAGTGCCCACCGCCGGGAAAGGCGCCAGAGCCGGGAAAGGTGCCACCGTCGGGAAAGAAGCGAAAGGCGCCAGAGTCGCTGCTGAAGGTATGGAAAACGAGGTCTGTTTTCTGGGACTTGCCGTACTGGAAGATCCTCCGTGTGCCTCACAGCCTTGATGTCATGCATATCACGAAGAACGTGTGCGAGAGTCTGCTTGGTACCCTGCTCAACATGCCAGAGAGGACCAAAGATGGGCCGAAAGCAAGGGCAGACTTGAAATCAATGGGCATCAGGGAGGAGCTTCACGCTAATGATGATGATGATGATGATGATGATGATGATGATGATGAGGCGATGGACACGGAAAGTCGTCGCAAAGGCAAAAAGGCCAAGAAGATCGGAAATGACTTCCCTCCCGCGTGCTTCACTCTAAGTCAGGAGGAGATCGAGCAGTTTTTCACCTGCCTCGTAGGAGTAAAACTTCCTTACGGTTATGCGGGGAAGATAAGCAGATACCTAGACTCAGCGAAGCAGAAGTTCAGCGGGATGAAGTCTCACGACTGTCACGTGCTGATGACGCAGATACTTCCAGTTGCAATCCGTGGGATCATGGACGCGCACGTCCGTGAAACGCTATTTGGCCTATACTTATGGCGCACTAGGGGGAGGTGCGCCATTAGAACCCTCCCCCCACTCCACCTATTCCCCTCGCACTGTGGCCTCCCTCCCTCCCTCGCCAGATCCCCCACTCGACCCCAACCGTACGCCGCCGCCCCCTTGCTCCGCCCCCTCCGTCCGTCGCGCCTGCACGCCGTCGGCGACGCCGCCGCCGCTGTGGTCTTGCGCTGCCCCCGACGCCGCCGCCCCGACCCCCGCGGGACTCCACCCCCGCCGCCCCCGCGCCCCCCGAACGGGATCGGCCGAGCGCGCGCCGCCCGCTCCTCTCCTCTCCTCCTCCCTCCGACGAGCGAGGGCCTCCTCCGGCCCCTGCAGCAGCCGGCGAGCGCGGCCCCGACGCACCCACCCCGCCTGCCCCTACGTGCGCCGCCGACCCCGACCCCGACCCCGACCCCTCCGGCGACCGGCCGCGCCCGCCCAGGTACCTCTCCTCCTTCCTCCTTCCTCTGCCCTCCTCCTCTGCTCCCAGCGAACACGACCTCGGGTTCTTACTTGCGGAATCGTTGATAGATACTAAATGTTGGTCCTTGCTAGCATAACTACCTGTGAGTTGACATAACTGTGAGTTGAAAGCTAGCATGGCTGTCGATTAAGATCTCTCATTTCTTCTTGTGCATACGTCAGATTACTCTCGAATTCTTGGAAAGAAACAAGCCAGCAGGATTTCGGGTTCTGAAACTGAAACATAGCAAAAACAGGACAGTACACAAGTAGCCAGCCCTTCCCGGTTTCCACTTGCAAATGCATAATTTCACTTCTAGCGCCAGATGTTGTACATGATCAGCGCAACCAAGAGGACTTGGACGGAATATACTCTGTAGCAAGACGGATGGCTGCTGTACTGTCAAGAGTATATACTCAGGCTATGTCTTGTGGCTGAAACTACATTTTTTTAGCTGAAGACTAACCGAAACTTCTTTAGGGAAGATGATTGATTAACTAGTGTAAACGAACACTGTGACTGTATGAATATCAACATACATAACCAAGATCCATGTAGATGTAGTCACGTCAAGATTGAATATTTTGTATGTAGTACGTGCTAGCTGCTATGACAGATTTGGCAATGTAAATGAACACCGTATGATGTGAATATCAACATACTCCAGTAGTCCAGTGCAGCAAGTTGTTACTACTATCTTCCTTGAGTTTGTTGAGCAGGGTAGGTAATGGTATACTACTGCTATTTTAGATGGTGTATGACTGGCATTAAATAAACTGTACTAGTTGGGACTCTCCGACCATCGTGTCGTGATGATTTTGCAGGTACCCCGAGAGGCCCTTGAGTTTGCCGGAATGTCGATTAACTTCCGTTCCGGCAAATTCGGGTACTCCATATGTCCTATTTTCAGCAAAGGTCATGCTGAAATTTTCCGTGAATTTTAGCATGACTTTGCTAAAAATCGGACATATGGGGTACTTGCTACTAATGCATGGGCCGGGGTATCTTAGTACTTAATTAAGTAGCTTTTAGGGTGCCTCGGTGTCGATAAGAACCTAAATGATGAAAGCTTAGGCTTTTAGGGTGCCTCGGCGTCGACAAACCCTAAATGATAAAAGCTTAGCTTTTAGGATGCCTCGGTGTCGACAAACCCTAAATGATGAGACCATGATCTTGTTCCTTGACAATAACCAACTTTTTGACCAAACTTTTTCCCTATTTAGAGCGAAACATGGCCCACAACGATGAGGTCGGTGGTTCGGGCGGCAAGCAATTCTGGGAGCTGTCCCAGGAGATGGAGGAACAACCTCACCGCTATGAGGACGCCGCAGAAGACACCGATCCTGACTACACAACCCCTAGTGGTGTCGGGGATGACACCACTGATGGTGCCGCCGAGGATGCCACCACTGATGGTGCCGCCGAGGATGCCACCACTGATGATGGCAGCGCACGCACAGATGGCAGCCAACCGAAGAGGCAACGGAAGGACCGGCGCCCGAACGTGCTCCGCACCGTCAAGGAGGAATTTACTCAAGTGGACTCCGACGGGCATCCAACGGAGCCCAAACAAATAGTCAAGGGGTACTCGGTTCAGCTCGGGTGCATTCTCCGGAGCACCGTCTCGATCAACACCGAGAACCTAAGGCATAAGGACCGAGGGAATTTGCGCAACCTCCTCTTCACGAAGCTGCACGAACGATACAAGTTCCCCGCTGAATTTGAAAACACACGCCTCTCAGGGAATAAAGTGAACAGTGCCGCCCTCACGAGGATGAGCACGGCCCTGTCTACTTGGAGAAGCGCGGTGAAAAGAAAGATTGAGAAAGGTGATAGTTATGAGAAGATCAAGGCGAAAAATCCTTCGATCAGCGAAGATGACTACAAGGAGTTCAAGATCAAGTGCGAGAGCAGCGCAACCTCCGAATCAAGTCAGTGGGGGAAAGAAATGCGGGAGTTGAACTTAGGGGAACACAAACTCGGTCCCGGCGGTTACAGAGTGGCGGAGCCTATATGGGACAAGGAGGACGCGGAGCGTGCCGAGCAAGGCCTACCGCCCTGCTTCGAGAAATACCGTGACAAGCAGACCAGGAACTATGTCAGGGCCCGGTACAAGGAGGACCCGGTAACAAAGGAGCTTACCACGGATCCGAAGACCAGGGCGCTTGAGCTTGTTCTGGCGCAGGAGACTGAAAGCAGTAGCGCGGGGTCGTCTCAGAGCATCCCTTGGGACAGCACTCTAAATAGGGCGTTGAACGTAATGAAAAACAAGGATAAGCTCAGTAAGCCGTCGTCAGCTGGTCGTGTGGCCGGCAAAGGCTTGTCCACAAAATGGTCGTCATACTATAACGCTGGTGGGCGAAAGGAGAGAAAGACCAGCTCGGAAAGCCAGTCGCGCGAGGTTCAAGAACTCAAGGCACAAGTGGCGCGGATTCCGGAGATTGTCCAAGAGCAAGTGCAACAACAACTGGGATCGACGCTCACCGGCATTATGCCTACCTTGATTCATGGGCTGACGACGTGGATTGCGAGCGGCCAACAGGGGCCGCCCCCGATTCCCAGCTTCACGGCCAGCAACTCGCACAGCACGCAGGCGGCGCCATTGGTGTCTCCGGCGGAGCCGGTATTGGTGTCTCCGACGCCGGCACGGGCATTGGAGCTTAATGCACCCGGGTGTACGCCGGCCGGCACCTCGGCAGCAAGCGGCCCCTCCGTCAATTGCACGCCCGCCGTTGGCGGTGCCTCGACATTAGCCGAGCTCGACGCCATCATCACGGTAACTAATTAAGCCTCTCGGCCGAGGACTTCATCTCCTTGCCTTTGACTGGGCATCCCTGACGCCCTACATGTTTTCGCAGGGCGCCGCCGACGTTCCGTGCACTCTCCTGCACTTCGTGAACAACGAGCTGGTCGATGTCGCCAAGGGCAAAATCGTTCAACCGGGCAACCCCGTGTTCCACGGTAATCCAATGCCACCCACCGTGTATAGGGTTCAACTGGTTCGGGTGCTGCCAGGCTGCGACGAGTTGTTACCTCCGATTCGACCCGCCGGGGCCGACGAAGATGATGTGATGACCCTCAGCGCCTGCCTAACCTGGCCCCTTCTTTGGCCGAAGAGCCAGATTCGTTTGGGGGCGGGGGACACCACCCCAAAGACAACACCGCCAGTCGTGCCGGCGCCAAGCCATGGCAAGACCGCCGCAACGCTACCGGACATGCCGGACATGCATATGGCACAGGATCCGGGCATGCATATGGCACAGGATCCGGACGACGACGACGGTACATTTACCAAAGTCGATAAGTACTTCAACGAACATGGGTACGATGATGAATTCTTGGGGCCTCCTTCTCAAGAACCCAACCCTGCAAAAGACGATCGCGATCTAGCTGGTACCGCGGAGAAACCCAATTGCAACAGGCGTCGTCTGGCGTTCAGTTCTCAGGAGACGCCTCCAGCTGCCGCCTTCACCGAGCCTCAGATAGCCGAGGTGCGAAATATTATCAGCCCCAACACACTCAAGAAGGCGGTCTCTCAGCAGAACTCGATCCCATTACAGCAGAAGAAGAAGGGACGGAAAAGAAAGATTAAGGGTGCGAGCCAGCCGGCACCGAGTACGATCCGTGCTCAGGACGGGCCACCTTCACCTAAGGATATCTCGAGGAGGGTGCATGTGGCGGGTAGGCCGATGCTACCGACTAATATGCTCAATGCTGCAACCGGTGCTATGCGGAGTCTGCATGACAGTGTTCTTTCTTTGGAGAAGCGGCGTCTCCGAGAGAATGATGTGGCATACCCAGTTTTCGTGGCCAAGGTGCCAGAGGGCAAGGGCTTTGTGGATAGCGCCATCGGGGGTATGATCGTCCTGCGGTTTGATGACATCTTCGCTATGTTTAACCTTCATCCGCTGCACTACACCTTCGTTCGGCTATTTTCGCTGAGTATGGAGATGCGGATCATTAGAGACAAGACCCCGGACATCGTGATAGTCGACCCCTTCTACATGCGTGCCAAGATCTTGGGCAGCGCTGGGGACCGGCAAGTCGCGAGTTCATACCTCGAAGGCGTCATTCTGGCGAACCCAGATAAGGATAACTTCCTCGTGACTTACATTACCGAGTAAGTCGTCCCCTCATCGCCCCGTAACATATGATTTCTTAGATTTCGATCGTTCTTTTTTTTTCTAACATTCCGTGTTTTGTGCAGTGACACACATTGCACACTCATCCTCTTAAGCCCGAAATATTCCATGGCCACGTATTTTGACTCGGACCGTCAGTCGAAGAAAGACTACACAAATATCAAGAAAGTTCTTGATGATGTTCTCCCCGGCTACGCCAGATCTGGAGGCACCTTCAACAGGCCAATTCGTAGGTACGGCAAGCACGTGTTCGCCCACACTACGACGTTCCCCTGCGTCAAGCAGCCGCCTGGCGGTCAGAAGGATGCCTACTACGCCCTCCATCACATGCGGGCGATCGTGCGGGACCATGATCACCTTCTGCTACCAAATAATCTCAAAGATTGGGCCGCAAGCTTGTCGGCAATCCAGGACACGGACATCAGACAAGAATTCTTTCGCATCCAGTCGGAGTTTGCGGAAATCATCCATCAAGATGTCCTTCGTACCTCGGGGCAGTTCTACCTTAGATATCAACCGTCCAACAGTGACATAGAAACAACGCTACAAATGCAGGCTGACAACGACCGCGATTTCATGACCATCACGATAGACGGCGGCTTCATCCACGCTCCGGTCCCTGAGTCGAGTCGAAAGTAGTGATGGTATGTAGTTCTGAAATATCGATTAGCTCTCTAGTTTGGACAGTCGTTCAACTTATATGTAATCGATGCTATTTATTAGTAGGACCACGAATCGTGCTATTAATGTGTTGCTTTTCTCTTCCGATCCTTTTGTTGCATACTTATATATTGCTTATGTATTGTCTGTGAATTGCTACTAACGTTTTGTTTGTCTAGTGCATAGAGATGCCGTCGTATGTCGTGTACAAGGGTAAGGTTCCCGGAGTCTACGACGACTGGGAGGAGTGTCGGAAACAGGTTTACCGTTTCAGCGGTAACAGTTACAAAGGGTACACCACTAGGGCGGAGGCGGAAGCTAGATACGCGCACTATCTAGCGGGAGAGAGGAGGGAGCGGAGGAGGAACCGGATGAAGACCAGTTTCATCACGATGATGCTCATCGTGATGACCGCAGCTCTCTTCTATGTGATGGTAGTTTAGATGATCGATATCGACTTGTAATGTGGACAAACTCGCTACTCGCGGTCTAGCTCGAGACTTGTAAATGTTCTAACTTTGTTCGGTCTTTTGAATTCGGAGACTAGCTAATATGATGAATTGTATTCGGAGACTAATCTTCTATTGTATTCGATGAATCTGCTGTTGCTGTGTGGTGCTAGCTATATTCTGTCAAATAATATATTTTGTAACCTGTGAAAATATCAAAAACGAAAAAAAAAATCCCTAATATTCATACTAGTGGCGCACCACCAAATAGTGCGCCATTAGTAAGCCAGAGCACACTAATGGCGCATCATCTACCAGTGCGCCATTAGTATGCCAAAGCACATGTTACATATGGCCCCTGGGAGGCATACTAATGGCGCACTGTGGGCTATACTAATGGCGCACTGCATGGTGCGCCATTAGTATACCAGATACTAATGGCGCACCAGTGGTGCGCCATTAGTAAAAAATTCTAATGGCGTGGTGCTAGTGGCGCACCTGTAGTGCGCCATTAGTAGCGAAAACAGGTGCGCCACTAGCACCCCTTTTCCTAGTAGTGAAAAAGTGGAGAAGATAGTCTCACATTGTCGGGGCACGATGCACACGATCACCTATGGGGCCACGGGCCCCTTTGTGGTTCGGCGGGGGTGAGATCACGTTGTACAAAGAGCAGAGGTAGTGAGACAGCACGACGATGAGACGCTGGTGTTTTACCCAGGTTCGGGCCACTGAGAAGCGTAAAAACCTACTCCTGCTTTGGTGGATTGATCGGGGGAACACGAAGCACACGCAACGCTCAAACCCAGCAAGGTTGCCTTTGGGTGAGCTGCTACGCTAGTACAAGTGTCCAAAGGTCCGAATCTTTAGCTAGGTTGCCTTGGGCCTCCTTTTATAGGTCAAGGGGCAACCACAGTGGCAAAACATACATTATCTAGTGATTAGATAGCCAACAGTGCTATCATACCTAACTCTGGCACTTAGGACACAATGCCATAAATGCTATCCTAGGTGGCGTGCGTGGGCGCATCCTCGGCAGGCTTCTACCACCGCTTTAGCTAACCATTGCTTAGTATCTCGACACGCCTCTGGACGGGTGTCAAATGGGCATAATCTTTCTCCCAGCGCATCACCACGTGCTTAGCGAGAGCCACTTAGCCACCTGAGGGCTCGACACCGCATCGACAAGCGACCGACATTGCGATGCAGTGGAGCGGTGGCCGATCGGCTCGCGCCTACCGGGGGATGACTTGCTGGGTCTTCTTGAAGGTGTGCGTGCTTCGGTCCCCGGCAATCACCGGGGACGTGACTCGCGCAGCTCGGGCCTGTTCTGGGCCGTTGCATCAACCTTGCCGGCGTTGCTAGCCAGCATAGGTTGCTTTTGCCGGGGTCTTGGTCTTGAATGCTGGCTTTGTCTTCTTGATGCGCTCCTTGATCTCACGTAGAGCGGCTTCTCTGGTTTGGACTGGTTTTATGTTGATGGGTTCTCCTACTACTTCCTATGCATAAGTCAGGGGCACTGGGTACCCTAGTCCTAGTGCACCGGCAGGAGCCCCCGGGTCTGGCCCAAACGCGCTCATCTAGCGCCGTTGGGTCAGGCCCAAAATTTATGCACATGCGCGCAATATGAGGGAGTAACTGCCGATTTTTAATCCAGCACTTACCTACCACCTCAGGCCGTTTCCGCCACGCGCGTTGCATGCATTGCGGGGAGTTTGCGGTGGATGCGCATGGCTCAAAAGGCATGGAAGTGGCAGAAACTACAGTGCCAGGGATTGGAGCAATGGGGCGGTTTACCTCTTTGCCCGTGATCGTGGGTAGTGGGATTGGTGGAGATGGGCGGCTGCCTTGGAGCAGAGGAGAGCCAGCCCCCGTGCCCTTCCCTATAAATTGGGGGGTCACAATGGGCGATGCTCATCCATTCCCTTCTCCTCCCCAATCTCAAGTTCACATAGCTTGCCCTTATTCTCCATCTTCTGACCGTCCCCCCCCCCCGATGGTCAGGGGGAAGGGTCGGGTGAGCGCGCCTGCCATTGCAGGGTCTTCTTTTTGTGTCCGTGCCCAGCTCCCAATTTTGGTTGATGGTTTTGGACTGAGAGCTGGCGGGAAAGTACTTGGACGGGAGAGCAGGCGGCACGGCGGCCGCGCCAGGGGCAGCTGCGGCGGTGCACCTGCCGCTGCATCGCCCGCTGCTTCAGCCTTGGCAGAACGCCGCGCGGACGACACCGTGCTGGAGTCTATAGCGGAAACGCATTGCTGTGGTCGACTGTGGTCTCTGTGCTCCTTTTGCCCTCTTTTTCTTCTCCACCTAATCCTTAGGAGGAGAGGGACAAGAAAGGCATTACGAGGCACTTATCTTTTTATAAATCAAAAGATGTAGGCGCTTGCCAAGTTTTAGTTAATCATAATGTAATTTTGATCCATTTTGTACCGAAAAATGAATGAAAGAATGCTATTTTCCTTCCTTAAGTACTATCCTTTTCTCCCTTTGTTTATACTGTGTCATCATGTTTGTCCTTGTTGCACAAAACTATTTGCCGGGTCAGTACAATTCACGAGCGCCAAACGGGGAGCGAGCCCCCGGCAGCAGGCTGGTATCATTCCCCGGCAAGGCTCCTTATCGATATCGGTGCGGCCCCCTAGAGCTGATAATCGACTGGAGCTGGGGGACGGCTCATCCCGACAAGGGTTTCCATTGCGTAAAGGACTCCATTGTACACAGTAAAAAAGGATAGTAAGGGTTTCCTTAAAATAAACAAATGGCATCGAGCTTGGGATATGCGATTAGACTTATCTTTTCAGGCAGTATCCCTTTCTGTAGTATGATGGGCCACCGGCCTTGTACCTTTGCCTTACTTCTTTGTTTTCCTAGCATTAAAACATGTAAGGCAAGAGGCTTCTGTCCTCTGGAGAGATAGAGTGCGGTAACAAGGATCATAGGCTCATCAAGTACTCTAGCAAATTTCTAAAACTTAAAAGCAATAACATTGCACCTTAAAAAAATGCATAGTAAACATGCATTTCAATGGTATGATGCAATGCCTAGCTTTATTATTGCATGCATAGGGTCTGCGCCTGGCTTTGTATAGAGGGTTACATGCATTACGGCAAGGCTTGTACAAAAGGTGGTTGCCAGGGACAAAGCCCGGCAGCCGTGCCTTACGGGTAGAACTTACGAAGATGCTCAATATTCCATGAGTTAAGTACTTTGATGCCATCTTCGGTCTCCAGACGGACTGCGCCAGGTCTGGTGACTCGTGCTACCCGGTAAGGTCCTTCCCACTTTGGTGTCAACTTGTTGGTACCCTTGGCGGACTGAACGTGCCTAAAGACAAGGTCGCCTTCCTCAAGGCTCCGGGCATGGACCCTACGGCTATGATAGCAGCGCATGGCTTGCTGGTAGCGTGCAGCACGCACGGCAGCCCGGAGACGATCTTCCTGGAGGAGCATGGCATCGTCATGCCGTAGCTGCTCTTGCTCTACTTCATCGTAGGCAAGTACTCGAGGTGACCCTTATATGAGTTCTGTGGGGAGAACTGCTTCTGCCCCGTACACTAGGGAGAAGGGCGTCTGGCCGGTAGCTCGATTTGGTGTCGTTCTGAGGGACCAAAGAACCATCGGCAGCTCATCTATCCAGCGCTTGCCGCTTCTTCGCAGTCTATCAAAAGTTCTTGTCTTGAGCTCGCGCAACACTTTAGCATTCATCCTCTCGACTTGCCCATTGCTTCTCGGGTGGGCAACAGAGGCAAAGGAGTCCTTGCTTCCAAGGCTTTGGATGTATTGCATAAAGGTGCGGTTCGTGAACTGGGTGCCATTATCGGTGATCACCCTGTTGGGCACTCTGAAACGGCACACCAGTGCTTTCAGGAACTTGACAGCTGACTGCGCGGTCACCTTCTGTGGGGACCCCGACTCATAAGTCATGATCACCGAATGTACGTGCACAGTGATCCCAGAGATCAATGCTCACTGAACACACAAAAACTGAATAACGAGAGTCTTACATCCATTACATACCATTTTACTCGAATATGGCCCTTAAGGCCTAGTCTTCATAAACTTGCAGCGGAAATCTTCAACGATAGCGTGAACCCATGCCATCTGTCTTAACCCTACAGGCATTCTGACTGGGAAGCGTCCTAGCTCGCATGTTCGTCACCAAGGTAATCTTCATCATGACCTGATCTTTCATGCCTGGCCAATAAAACAACCAGTGGCAAGCCAATGAGGACTTTGAATGTACTCGCAAGCAACCCATGTTTGGAACAAGGTATAACAATGCATGATATAGCACTAAGTAGGTAAGTTTTGTAGAAAGCTAGTTTTAAGTGCAATGACATGATCAACTAATGTAACTAAGCATGCGTCAACAGTTGACACAGTTATCATCATAAGAAGTGGTTGAACATCTCATGTTCATCATCATGCCAAGTCATTGGACTTAGCTCAAGTACCATCTTTGTCACCAACACACACACACCAGGTTTGTGAAAACATCGGACGTAGTTTAAGCAGGACCTCCAACTGTCCATGACCGTGGACACGACTATTCAAATAGTTTTACACTTTGCAGAGGTTGCACACTTTACCCACAAGACTCGGGGAACTTCCATGTCATCCACGACTCGCGGTATATTACATACCTGAGGTAAGCATCCGAACAATGCCTTTCCCCAGACGATACTAAACAAAGAGTCCACTCATTAGTCCATGTCTTCATGATGTACAAACACGAGCCTTGCTCTACATAGTACCATCCATGAAGGAACACAACGGTGTGCCCGGTGCCTGTAAAGACAGCGCATGGTCGCCCTACCAGGCATGACCCCGTATCGAGAGTGACCACGTCACTCCCGCCACTAGTAACGCGGGCTCTCTGTCAACACCGACCAAAGTAATCAACAAAGCCCCTTCCCACATAGGGTTAGAGTGGTTGTACATGTAAGGTTGGGACGGTCAGCAAATCTTAAATCTCTCCATTTTCGAAAACACACACACAACCTGCTCCGGTACACCACTTCTTTCTCAAGTGGTTACCGAGCACAACATCATCTCCCTCGGGCATTAGTGGCACCTGACGGGGTTTTCGAAAAGTCTTTGAAATCATTTTGTTTCCATCACCATGCATATTCCCGTCCCATTTGTGTAGCATCAACTAAGCATCCTATCTACTCCCACCCGCACAACCCTCATAAGGGTGGTAGGGTCATGCACGATGCAAGTATCAACGGTAAAGTATCGGAGGCATCCCATCATAGTGGTCACCACATCAGCATGATCAACATCAAGAAATAAAGTGTTATATACCATGCAATAAAAGGGTTTCATAGTCATGGTCAAAGGGCTGCATGCCTGGCTCAACAAAGTCTTCGAGGTCTTCACACGCTTCTCGTCCAACTCCAAGCACTTCGTCTACTTCGTCAACTATCGCTGAAAACAACCGCAATAAGCAACTCAACAATTAGAGAAATAAAAGTGCTCTATAAATAGGAGTTTTATTTTTCTTGGACACCTCTGGTCATAAGAAAAATAACCAAGGAGGTTTCATTGGATGTGGATCAAGGGGGGTTTTTGAATGGTGGAAATTGAGGCATTATTGATCCTATAGGAAATCTACAGAAAATATTTTGGTAAAAATGAGTGGATGCACCCAACAAATAGGGCACACATTTAGAAACATTTGGGAAGTGGTTTCACTGGATGTGGGGTTGGCATGATTTTCCTAGGAATTTTCAAAGTGGATCATACATGAAGAAATGGTCCAATATTTGTCATAGCAGAATAAGTGTAAGGCAAAATGTTCACCACTTAGTGCATGAATTTAGATACACCTAGGAACTTGAATCACTCCATTTGGAGTTGATTTGAATCCCATAGGGATTTTGCAATGGGGGACCTTCATAGTTCAAATTTAAATTTGAATTTGAACATGACAGAAACTTGTGATGAATAATTATGGAGGTTGTGCCAAATGATAGTTGGGATTATTAGAAGATTATAGGAATTTGAATAATTAAATTTGGAGTTGAAATGAATTTAATATGGATTTTTGAATGCCTCTGGAAAAGAAAAAGGACAAGAAATTTTTACCCAGGGTACAAACAGTGCACTGGGCGCATTAAAGAAAATGGGCCGGCCCAGTGGCTCAGCTGCGCACCTGCGCAGGGCCACGTCGATGGCGTATCAGCAGAAGCTGTCTTCGACGCAGGGAGGCGCACGCGGGGGAAAACCGTGTCCACTTAAAATGGCAGGCCCGGCCGACGTGCCGCTTACAGGCGGGCCCCACTTGGCAGGTTCGTCCCCTTCCTCCCGCTCAAGCCAGGAGAGGGAGAGGAGGTGAGGCCGAGTGCCCGCCGGCGTCGTTCCGGCGGCACAGGCCACCTCCGGCGACGCCCGGGCTACCGGTGGGTTCAGAAGGCTGCGCCGCATCCACCCACGCTCCGAACGGATGCCGAGGGCCACAGAAGCATCGACAGTGACGGGCAGAGCAGATGGCAACGACGGCGAGCTTGGGCAAGGCGACATGGTTGAGGAGGGGAAGGCTGGGGCTGAGGGGAGGTTTGAGGAGGTGGCCACGGTCTTCTGTCGTGGTTAGGAGAGAGAGGGGGGCACCGGGGAGGTCTAATTTAACCGGAGCCGTGCGGCGGCGATTCTGGCCATGGACAAAGGGAAAGGGCACGGGGAGAGCTTGGGGTGGTCAGGGAGGTTCACAGGGGGGGAGAGAGAGCTAAGGGGAACAGTAGAGGCTCGGGGGCGGCTCCTTATAGAGAGGGCGATAGTGCACCGCGAGCTCGTGCGCCGGCTCGATCACCGTCGTCGCTGGGGGTCTCGGGGGAGCTCCGAGGCATGTCTACGGAGTTCGTGGACGTGGCCTATGTCCAGGGAGAGGAAGAGGGGGAGCGGGGGCGTGCCAGGAGCCCGCGTGTGCGAGGCTGTCCATTGGAGCTCGCGGGCGGCCGGCGCGCGTGCGAGGAGGGGACAAAGGAGGGAGAGAGAGGGGGTGAGGGAGTCCTGGATTAAGGGGTCCTCGGGAGGCCGACCTTTTTCCTATGGGCCGAACTGTATGGGCCGTTCGCCGGACACTGGATGGATCGAGGATCTTGTCTCCAGGATGGAAGCTTCAAGGATCGTGGCGTGTCCTCCAAGTCTAAAGTAGTGAATAGGCATGTTTATCCCTTCGACGTGTAACCGATCATGTATAAACCCTAGGTACCCTCGGCGTCTATATAAGCCGGAGGGTTTTAGGTTGTAGGCTAATAGAACTCATCTAGGGTTTTAGCTACTTGATCTCGTGGTAGATCAACTCTGTAATCCTCATATCATCAATATAATCAAGCAGGACGTAGGGTATTACCTCCATAGGAGGGCCCGAACCTGGGTAAAACCTTGTCCCCTCCGTCTCTTGTTACCATCGATCCAAGTCTCACAGCTCGGGACCCCCTACTCGAGATCCGCCGGTTTTGACACCGACATTGGTGCTTTCATTGAGAGTTCCGCTGTGATCGCTAGAAGGAATCGATGGCTCGCCTAGTCACAAGCCATGAGATCTGCACCCAGGAGACTTTCGCCCCAGGTCAGATCCTTGCAAGCGGCAACGTCTCGTCGCACGCTTGCCCGATCAGCCGTCTAGGCCAGATCGGAAACTCCCCCCCCCCCCCCCCGATCAAGGAATCAGGTCCGGAACCTTAGAGTTTGTAGCTGATTCATGGGGAAAACTCGTCTTGGAGGAACCCTTGACTCCTACGGAGGAGCCCGCAGATCCCGGCGCCTCGACGCCGAAGACATCGGACTCCACCTCCTCCGGACTACCCAGTCCGGTCGTTGTGAGCGGACCCACCATGGTAACACAGAATCCTGGACCGCTCTCGCGCGACTCCGAAACTGCGACGCCACATACCGACCCCACTCGCCTTAGCGACACGCATCCTACCATCGCCTCATTTCTCAACGAGTTATTTGACCGGATGGAGTCCATGCGGTCGGCCGATGACCAGACCCCGGTCTATGACCGGCTTGGGCTTAAACCCGACAGTAGGGAAATTCGCATCCCCACGGTCACTCACCTTGTTGCCACTGTCGAGTGTCCAGCCGGGGGCTCGTCCCCCCAGCGGCCGGAATTAAAAACGGTTTATACCCCAGTCTCCGATCACCGAGACCCCGCCTACAACCCAGGCTCAGGAGTTCGCTCCGGAGATAGACCGGGATTGATCCCTGATCTCTCACACAGTTCGGAGTCTGTGACTCCGAACTCCCACTGTGGCGTGGAATCAAATTTTTTCCTACCCACCTCCCAAGCCGATCACTCAAGCATTGCGGCAGACCCCCAGTCCTCGGACTCACGGGACATTAAACAGTCACCAGGAGAGTCGGTTCATCATTACTGGGCCAGACTCCTCCTCGCCAAAAACAAAGTACAAGGCTTCAGTGATCAGGAGATAATGGCAACCTTCATTCGAAACTGCCATGACAAAGGAATCCTCAACGCCTTGGCGCGACGGCACATTCACGACTTTGCCGAGCTGACAGTTTTGGTACAAAAGTATTTTGCCATGGAAAGCGCTTGGCAAGCTGATCGGCTGTTCTCGGAACCAACCTTTACCGAATACCCTAGAGGAGATCGGCAAAAAAGGATACCTCCGAAGCGGCTGGTCAAACTCGAGCCCGCTAAAAAGAGAAACAGGCCCCTTCCAGGGGACAGTACGGTCCTAGATGGACTGCTGGATAAACCTTGCCCTATACACTCGGTATTGCTGAACACAGCTCCGACTCACAGCCTTAGAGCTTACTGGGTCGTCAGGCAGATTGCGAAAAGCGGTGAATCCATTCTTGAGGCGTCACCGCCGAATAGGCACTTTACAGGGCCATCAGAATATAACGCCGAAGTCCTGACGATCTATGAAACGTTCCCTTCAAGGAACAGGAGGAAAAGAGCTCTTAAAGAACTCGAACAAGTGGGCAGCAACGAGCGCTTGGGCAGACATACCCATTACCTTCGGAGATGCCGACCGACCAGCCATTCTTCCCGGTCATTCACCGGCCGCGCTAGTCCTGAACCCCATCATTGATGGCTTCAGATTACACAAGCTGCTAATGGACGGCGGCAGCGGCTTAAACCTAATCTACGAAGATACTCTGGAAAAAATGCAGTTCGACCGATCTCGCATCGAACATAGCAACACAACTTTCCGGCGTATAATCCCGGGAAAAGAGGCGCGTTGTTCAGGATGTATCACCCTGGACGTACTGTTTGGCACGCCCGAAAACTACCGCTCTGAAGAACTCCTCTTGCATATCGTGCCCTTCCCCAGCCGCTACCACGCCTTGTTTTGACGTGACGCCTTCACAAAATTCCAGGCTATACCACATTACGGGTATATGAAACTTAAGATGCCAGGACCAAACGGAGTGATCACAACCAATAGTGATCCAAATATAGCCCTACGGGCCGAAAATAAAACAACAGCGCTTGCCCTCGACGCTCTAGCTGAAGCCTTCGCTGCAGAAGAGCTGACCGCATTTCGGTCAACAGTAGACAGGGACGACGTGATCCTCAGTAAAAGGCCCAAGCCCACGTCCTTCAAACCAGCAAAGGAAGTCGTCAAATTTCAGGTACACCCGACGGACCCCAACAAGACAACGTCCATTGGAGCCGAGCTCGATCCCATAGTGGACGAAGCACTGCGAACATTCTTACGAGAAAATTGATACATCTTCGCCTGGCACCCCTCTGATATGCCCGAAATCCCACGACGGCTGGCCGAACATAGCCTGAACATCATCAAAGGCTTTAAGCCCGTCAAACAAACCCTGCGCCGCTTTTCAGAACCCAAACGACAGGCTATGGGTGAAGAATTAGCTAAATTGCTAGAGGCCGGATTTATTCGGGAGATCAAACACCCCGAATGGTTGGCAAACCTGGTTATGGTACCAAAGAAAGATAAATCCTGGTGGCTATGTGTCGACTTCAAAGACCTCAACAAGGCCTATCCTAAGGACCCTTTCCCTCTACCACGCATAGACCAGATTATTGATGCCACAGCCGGACATGACTCGTTGTGTTTCCTCGACGCTTATTCCTTATACCATCAGATTAAAATGAAGGAATCCGATCAAGCGATAACAGCATTCATCACTCCTTACGGGCCATTCTGCTTCAACACCATGCCCTTCGGGCTAAAAAACGCTGGGGCTACGTACCAGCGCATGATCCAGACTTGTCTCGCAAAACAAGTCGGTAAAACAGTCGAGGCATATGTAGACGATGTGGTAATCAAAACCAAACACGTCAGCCATCTGATCGACGACCTAAGGCAAACCTTTGCCAGCCTACGCGAGTACGACATATGACTCAATCCGGAGAAATGCGTATTCGGAGTTCCCGCTGGTAAACTGCTCGGATTCATCGTCTCCCATAGAGGAATAGAAGCGAATCCGGCTAAAATTCGCGCCCTATCAAAACTTGCAATTCTCACAGAGCTAAAGCATGTCCAGCGGTTGGCTGGATGCGTGGTGGTGCTAAGCCGCTTTATTTCCCGTCTCGGTGAAAAGGCATTACCGCTCTATAAATTGCTTAAACGGACCAATAATTTCGAATGGACCGATGAAGCAAAAGCCGCGTTAGAAGAAATTAAGACACTCCTGGCAAGTAACCCCATACTCACAGCACCAGGCGCGGGTGAGCCCATGTTATTATACATATCGGCCACCAACCAAGTCGTCAACGCAGTGCTCGTCGTCGAACGGGAGGAGGAGGGGCACAAATTCCGGATACAGAAACCGGTCTATTATGTGTCAGAAGTACTAATGCAGTGCAAGTCCAGATACCCGCACTACTAGAAGATAGCCTATACAGTACTTATGGCATCACGGAAACTCAGGCACTACTTTCAAGAGTGCTCGGTTACGGTGGCATCCGAAGTACCCCTGAATGATATAATCAACAACAGGGACGCCACTGGCCGAATAGCTAATTGGGATATTGAGCTCCTTCCTTTCGAAATCGCTTACAAGCTAAGACGAGCTATCAAGTCTCAAGTATTGGCAGATTTCCTCACTGAATGGACAGAGGCCGAGCTCCCAAGGGAATATAGTACATACTCCCATTGGACAATGTACTTCGATGGTTCTAAAACTTTGGCCGGACTAGGGGCTGGGGTTATCCTCACATCTCCCACAGGTGACAATGTCCGATACGTGTTGCAGATCATGTATGCCGATTCCAACAATGCAGCCGAATACGAAGCACTATTACATGGTCTTTGGATGGCAATATCAATGGGCATACGCCGACTGGAGGTACGGGGGGACTCTAACTTGGCCATCTCCCAAATCAACGGCGAATTCGACGCCAAAAACCCAAAGATGGCGGCTTACAGAAACGTTGTCCTCAAGATATCCGCACGGTTCAAGGGGCTGGAATTTCACCACGTCGCTAGAGACAACAACCAAGCCGCCGATATATTGGCTCGCCTGGGGGCTAAACGCGACCCCGTCCCAAAAAACACTTTCCTGAAATGACTTTTTAAGCCATCCGTGGTTTGGCAGGACGATGATAAGGGCACCTATTTGATTAGTGCGGACGAGGTTGTTCCCCCTATAAACGAACCAGACGATCAGATCATTGGAGGTTCCGTAATGGACGAAACGCCTTCGGCTCACGAGGTCATGGCAGTAATCGCGCCATGGACCGAGCCCTTCATCGCCTACCTTCTTTGCAAAGAACTCCTCGACGATTAGATGGAGGCGCGGTGCATAGTTCGGCGATCCAAAGCCTTCGAAGTACACGAGGGGGAGCTCTACAAGAAAAGCACGACCGGAATACTACAGCGGTGTATATCCGAGGAAGAAGGTCGGCAACTCTTGGCCGAAGTCCACGCAGGGATGGGCGGTCACCACGCCGCAGCAAGAGCCTTGGTCAGCAAGGCATTTAGGGCTGGATTTTTCTGGCCCACAGCTCGGACGGACGCCCAGTCACTTGTCAAACACTGCGTGGGGTGCCAACTTTTCGCAAATCAAAGCCACATGCCCCCGACAGCTCTTCGGACTATTCCGATTACCTGGCCCTTTGCGGTCTGGGGGCTGGATATGGTCGGACCACTTAAAGGGGGGACCAAGAAAAATAAATACCTACTGGTCATGGTGGACAATTTCACCAAATGGATAGAGGCAAAACCTATGAAGTCAGCCAAATCCGGACCAGTAATCAATTTTATATCCGGCATGGTACACCGTTATGGTGTTCCGCACAGTATAATAACGGACAATGGATCCAATTTTACGGCCCAAGACTGGTGTGCAAACATGGGCATTAAGCTTGACTACGCATCGGTTTATCATCCGCAGACTAATGGCCAAGTCGACCGAGCAAACGGCCTCATTATGAGCGGCATTAAGCCACGTTTGGTCTGGTCTCTTCATGAGTCCGACTGTCATTGGGTTGAGGAGCTCGACTCCGTTCTATGGGGCCTGCGCACCACCCCGAATAGAACAACGGGATACCCACCGTTCTTCATGGTCTATGGGGCAGAAGCAGTCCTCCCCTGTGACATTATTCACGACGCGCCAAGGGTGCGCATGTACGAGGAAAGGGAGGCTGAGTTAGATCGGCAGGACGACCTGGACGCCCTAGAAGAAGAGCGTGACATAGCTCGGGCTCGTTCCACTTTTTACCAACAGCAGGCTCGACGTTACCAAAGTAGGGAGGTCAGGGCAAAGTCGTACAATGTGGGCGAGCTCGTCTTACGACTTCTGGAGAAGCAGAAGCATAAACTCAACCCCAAATGGGAGGGCCCCTTCATAATCGACGAAGTACTCGCGGGAGGGGCCTACCGTCTTCGAGACCCGTCGGATAATCACCTCGAACCACACCCATGGAACGCAGCTCGTCTCTGGCGTTTCTACGGATAAACCGGTGTCGTCACACTCTTTCCCCTTGACTTCTCTTTTCTTTTTCTTTATTTTTCTACTTTCCCTCCCATCTTGATTTTTGGCTGGTTTGATACTCTTCCTTCCCAACTCTATGTTCGGTTCAACCCATCTTATACTAAGATTTTCGGCCTACACCTTTAAGTGTTATAACCGAACACAACACCTGGGGGCTTCTTTACGAAGCCAATGCTTTTATATTATAAGCGCTTATTCACATTTATTGTGTACGCATACTTTCCTTGTCGTTTTTTACGCCATCATATGCATCAATTCGAACTAAGAATTTGCCAAGCTGGGTTGCCTTGCTCCTGTGCTTACCCTCTACGTTCCCGATTGTTTGGCTAGAGGGTAAAGGGAGCACCTCTGCGATTGTTACAACCGGGTCATCCGGATACGTACCTGAGACGGGTGAAGCCAAAAGCTAGCTATCTTCAGTAGACAATTGATCGGCTACGACGGATTAAACTAATACACTTATGGTCGTCATGACCATTATTCGGGCTTCTTCCCTCACACAAGCCCTTAGCCGCATACTAACAGTATACGGCCTTTTTCCTACGATTTACGTAGAACCCTAAAGAAAGGTATCGATAGGGGTACTATTTTCTTTGGAAGATGTTTCTTACGCTAAGCAGTAATATAACATATCTCCCTGTGTGCTTTCTGTCTGTTCGCACCACATGGCCGGATTGCCTGCTTCCCCGAACATAATTCCCTCCCCTAGGGTGATAATTTACAAGGAACACTCCAAAGCTCTTAGTGCGGGAGGCTGAAGCCGATGGCCGGTTAAGACAAAGTTTACAACACAGACGGAGCAATCCTTCGATTATTAAAGTACATAGCTACATATAATCATACATCTAGCTGCCGATCGAGATTATCGATTATGGTGTCCAGGGAGCAATCTTCTTGTGAGAGACGGGCGGCAGGCATCACTTGGTCGTATACCAGGTGGAGCGGCACTTCTTGCCCATCTGATCCTACTGGCCCAACCTGAGCCATACGCTCGGGGTTAAGTCCGGTATAGCGGGTCTTGATCATCGCCCATGCCTCTCGTGCTCCCTCCCGACAAGCCAATGTCTTCCACAGCTCGAACCTAGTTCGGGCTCCCTTGAAGCGATCGACCAGTTCGGTCATCCCCTCCGGAGGTTGCTCGGCAGGCCACAGTGCTTTCACCATGCTCTTCATGGCCTTCCGAGCCCGCTCATGAAGGGCGGACATCTCCTTCAGAAGATTCCCCTGGTAGGATCCGATATCCTCTTCGGATCGCCCAAACAGTAAACCTGCACATAAGATACGGCATGCGTATCACATCTCTCTGTAATTTTTGGTTTTCTCCTTGGGCCTGGGCCAATTGAGCTTTTAAGCTCTCAATCTCTTCGGATTGCTTTTTGTTCTCCTCCGTCAGGCGGTTCTTCTCTTCAAGGTGCCGTTGTAAAACACGATAGCCAGCCTCCTGCTGGGACTCGGCATATTGCTGAGATTCTCAGGCTACATCCAAATCTTTTTGTAATTGCCCTATTGATTCAGCTGCTACATAGTACCCTCGCGTAAGCATGGGGATATACTAAGATCAGTAGAACAGATATACTCACCATGTGCCTCCCGAGTAAAGCTCTTCACTTGCTCCAACTCGGCCTTCACAGATCCGACCTGTGTTCGGCTGGCTTCCAGTTCCTTGGCCAGCTGCTCGCACTGTTGCTTAGATGCCTGCATTACCAGTGAATTATTACGGAGATCCTTAATTCGGTCGTACCGACCAATTTAAGGCTCGGGGGCTACTAGGTTTACTCGAGTGTTCAGACTTTAATAAATCGACTACTCACCTGCAGGCTGGACGATATCAATTTCACGGCCTCCCCGAACCCAGCTCGGGCGGTTTCGAGGTGTGCATCCGCCGTGCGAAGAGCACCGAACTCGTGTTCGGAAAAGGCCGGATGACGCAGTGCCTCTCGTCGCCGCCGATGATGCATAGCACTCCCAACCTCTGATTTGGTGATAGATATGGCGTCACCAGAATCGGCTGGGGCTGGATTGATGGTGGGGGCGCCCGCAGCAGGATCAGCATGTGTGGAAGGCCCGGAATCTTGAGCACCGCCGGACGTCCTGACAACGCCCTCGGCGGGTGACGGCCGAACTCTTTGCCTGAATATTTTGACAAAGAGGTCTCTTGTGAGGTTTTATCAATCGTGATACTAATCAAACGATTGAGCGAAATACCTTTGGGATGAACTCGTAGGCGGACTCGCCCCCGCAACCGGCTCATTCACCGGATCCTTGTTGCTTTCTAGTCCAGGCACTGCCGCCGCTGCCGGTGCATGCCGCGTGGATCTACGGCGCTTGGGTGTAGGAGCCGGCGCGTTGGGGTAAGTGGAGGACACTTGTCTCTTGCGGGACATCTTCTTCTTCTTGCTTGTTGCAGGGGAAGGAAAGGATCTAGGGTAATCGGCAATGATGGCCACCTTGGAACCGTCAAGGCCCTCCTGGTAGAAAACCCCGTCTTCGAGTTCGATTGATAGGCCTCGGTCTTCATGATAGCCCGGATCATCATCACGGGAATAGTCCTCGGGCTGAGGGGCCGGACAGTTGACTGTCTCGATAAAGCTCCTCCATTCCTGTTCACATAAAGATAAAAGACTTCGGTCAAGAGGGAACAAATTGATAACCCGAACTGTGGTCACAGGGTAGAAAGGCTTACCCATTCGATGGGTTTGTGGCTCGAGTATCCCTCCTTTGTCGACCGCCGAATAAAATCTTCTTGCTCCCCTTTGTATAGGTCGGCAAGTGCGATGGCCAATGTTGTTTGATCGGCGGGACCCAGTCTTCGGGAGTGAGTAGTGTCGCTTGTCCCGTTGTAACACCACAAAGGGTGTATCCTCTGTTGGAGGGGTTGGACGCACCAGGTGATGGCCGCGGCCATGACATCTATCATGGTCAGCTTATGATGGGCCAGTATCCTCACACGGCCTGCTAAGCGCTGCACCTCAACGCTGTCCTCCTGGGACAGGCTCTTCGGACGCCTGTTGTACCTTTTCTTCAAAGGGGCATCGGAGTATTCGGGCAGACCCCTCTGAGCTAGATTGAATAAAGGGACGTCCTCGATATAAAACCATTCCGAAGTCCATAGTTCGGATTCCTTCGGTGTCCCGACGGGGTATCCCGTCCCCGCTATGCGGCATACTTCGGCTCTGCCGACCTCAAAAATTGTCTTGTCTCGAGTGCGAGGGACAAGGCAAAAATATTTCCTCCACAACTCGAAGTGTGCCTCACAGCCCAGGAACATCTCGCAAAGGGCGATGAAGCCCGAGATATGCAGAATAGACCCTGGGGTGAGGTGGTGGAGCTGGATCCCATAAAACACCAGTAACCCTCTCAGGAACGGATGAAGGGGAAACCCGAGACCTCGTAGGAGGAATGGCACGAAGCATACATGCTCCCCCTTTTGTGGATGGGGGAAATTCTCCGCGAGGGCCTCGCCATTAAATGAAGACAAACCGGCGCGGACGGCTGTCAGATCTGAGGAAGGAAGGTATCCTTGGGTCTCGAGGTCGCGAAGTCGAAGGAGCGACACGGAGCAGCTAGTCCAGTCCCCAGGACGGGATCCGTAAGGATTGGAGGAAGAACTGGGGGCGCTCGCCATTTTTGGTGGAAACCTTTCGCTGGAGGCTTTTTCCGATGGGGAAGGAGAAGGTGTGGTTTGGTCCACAATTCAGTTTGTTTAAATGGGTGGTGCCTCCCTTGTGGAGGGGTAGTTTTGTCAAAGGCTGCTGAGCCGCTCGTCTCCCCACGACGCGCGAAGATCAAGAAACACTATTACTGTGGACCCAGCAATCTCGTGACGTTTGGGATTTCACCGATGACAGGATGGTTGCCGAACAGGAAGGGATGGAGGGACTCGCCTCGCAAGTCGAAGACTTCGACTTACAAGATTATCCGGATATACCTCGGCGTTGGAGGCTAGTCCGGGGGCTACTGAGGGAGTCCTGGATTAAGCGGTCCTCGGGAGGCCGACCTTTTTCCTATGGGCCGGACTGTATGGGCCGTTCGCCGGACACTGGATGGATCGAGGATCTTGTCTCCAGGATGGAAGCTTCAAGGATCGTGGCGTGTCCTCCAAGTCTAAAGTAGTGAATAGGCATGTTTATCCCTTCTATGTGTAACCGACCATGTATAAACCCTAGGTACCCTCGGTGTCTATATAAGCCGGAGGGTTTTAGGTTGTAGGCCAACAGAACTCATCTAGGATTTTAGCTACCTGATATCGTGGTAGATCAACTCTGTAATCCTCATATCATCAATATAATCAAGCAGGACGTAGGGTATTACCTCCATAGGAGGGCCTGAACCTGGGTAAAACCTTGTCCCCTCCGTCTCTTGTTACCATCAATCCAAGTCTCACAGCTCGGGACCCCCTACCCGAGATCCGCCGGTATTGACATCGACAGGGGGGACACGGGCCTTGCGTGTCCCGGACGTCGAGGCCGACCGGCTGGCGAGAGGGGAAAGCTCGAGGTGGTCATGGCCATGCATTGGGCGGCAGCTACAGTGCGGTCGGGCACTGTAGCGCGCTTCAGAGCGCCCAAATGGCCGGCATGGCCATGCCACCACGCGCTCTGGGCCACCAAACCTTGTCCACTAGCATCCAGGGTCTTCTAGAGATGCCCTAGTGCACAAGGGATCTAGGAGAGAGAGGTGGGGAGATAGGGTAGAGGTGAAGAAGAGCTAGGCAGGGGCTGACGAGAGAGGTAAATGGGGGTTTTACCGTAGAAGGGGTTCATGAGGGACTGTGGTATAATTTTGGGATCAAGGTGAAACATGGAAGTGGGCAAAACAGGAACTTTTGAAAATCAACAGAAGGTGTTTGATGCTGGTTTGGGTGACTAAAAAGATTCTACTAGCCATGAAATTTAACAGGACTAAATGGTCGTTAAAAATAAGGTTTACCACCAAGTTTGAGATTTGTTGAGGAAAGTTGCCAATGTAACATTGGCAAACCCTAGAAATCCTCAAAAACTGATCTTCTTAGATCTATCCATGCACACTTATTCTCCTTAATGCACCACTTGATATGGTGGCATAATTTGGCCATTAGAGCATGCCCAAATAGTTTGGGACCAAATGGGGAAACTTGATAATGCAAAACTTCCCAATTCTTGAATCAGCAGAAACGGGTTTGGGGGGATTTGGACAAGTTTATATGTTCTCCTTGATGCACCACTTGGTGTGGATGCATTATTAGAGGATTAGAACATGTCCACAAAGTTTGAGCATAATTGGAGATAGTTGGCAATGTAGAGTTGCTCAAATTTGGATCTGGACAGAGAGGGTTTTGGAATATTTTGGTGCATCAAATCAATTGGGATTGAGATGAAACTTAGCAAGATGATCACATATGTCATATGTGACATGCTAGAATTTTATTGGATTTATTTGAGAATATTTCTTATAGAAATATTTCAAATGCTGGATTTAAGCAGAAAGGGTTTTGTAGGGGTTTGTCCAATATTTTTAACATGACCATGTGTTGAAACTCTTATATATGGACAATATATGTCCACTGAGTTTCCTTAATTTTTCTCAAATATTTTGAAAGCATAAAAATATTTTTTCCCTATAAAAGACCATTTCTGGCCTTAAGAAAAAGCCTTTAAACAAAATATGAAAATAATCTTTAAAATTAATATCTTGTGGTTTTGGGAAGTATTATATATAGTAGGTTTCAAATAAGGTCTTCGGGGCAAAACAATCTAGCCAATTTGAGGACTTGTAGTACAAATCTCAATTTCAGGGGTTTTTGAAAACCTAATTTGAATAAATCCCTTTTGGCCAAAATAATATTTGATAAAAATAGTTTTAGGTCCTATACACATGGTATGATCCTTTTACAAGAGTTTGGATCAAGGAAAAGAGTTCTTGAGGGTAGGAGGAAGTTATATGAATATAGAGCACAAGCAAGCAATCAAACAATCAACAATCAAGTCAAACATTTCAAGCACACAAAATGTTTTAATTGGTCCTAATTTTTGAGCTATGTTGACTTGGACAGGAGAGGCAAAACACAGGGTGTGACAGACCTACCCCCCTTACAAGAATCTCGTCCCCGAGATTCCTAGGCTAGGCGTAGAAAAAGTGCGGAAATTTAGAGGAGGTAGTTTTCACGCTCCATGTTGCTTCTGCTTTGGTGTGGTTGTCTTCCTGGGTCTTGAAGTGCTTGACGATACGGCTTCAAGTTCATCGTTGGCTTCGTCTGAGGGTGAACGGGGTCCTTGCGGTAAGTTGGGTCTGACTAGGTGTTAAGGGCCTGATGAACGGGTTCAAGCAAAGGTCTGGCTTGCGTGTGTATTCCAAAGTCAGAATACGGGGCAAAGTAGCGTGTTTGCGTGATGGTCCTGGGGTTACTTACGTTGGTCAGTGACATCTAGAAGTCTCATACTAAAATAGAAGGGTCGAGCCTCGATGTAGCTTCTCGTTGACGGGAAGGTCCTTATCTTCCCTAAATAGGAGTTCTTCAGTGGCAGGTGGTCTCCATCCTTGAGATTGTTGAAGCGCATCCTCGTAGGCTTCTCGTTGAGATCTTCTGCTTGAGTATGCTGCCCAGGTATGTTCTTCATTCATCTTCGGCCATTTGTCTTCGTCATTACGGACGCGTGTTTCTGGCGGGTCTTCGAGTGTCTGGTCTACTGGTCTCTCCGTAGCCTTTTGTGGGAAGGTTTGGGCTGGGTCTCGTCCCTATGACTAGGCTTAGAGACTTGGTGTCGAAATGGGTTCTACCATCTGAGAAGGTTTTTGAGGGGTTGTAAATAAGCTGACTATCCAGAAGTATAGAATAGCCATCCAGTCCCCAAGGTCTGAGGCTTGGCAAGCGGGGTGAACTTCCTTTGACAGGTGGTTTACCATGATCGAGTCAGGGTTTACGGCCTAGATTGGACCAAAAGGGGCTAGTAAGGAGGTCATGACACTCGTTCTTCTCCGTTCTGGGTATCCGGAGAGAGTAGGGACGCCATGTTCATCGTACGCCGTCAAAGCGGTGGAGTGAGGGGCGTTATCAACTTCTCAGTTCCATTCTAGTCAGGAACTTGTAGGTGACTACTTAAAACAAGGGGCTTCATAATCCTCTTGGTGTCCAAGGGCTTCACCGTGCTTGAACGCTGGTGCTTTTTGGTATAGTTTAGCCGACGTAGCCGACAGAGGAGTGGTGGTTAACTTCTCTTGCTTCTTCCTCTTCGTTGTCGTGGCTTCCAGCCACATTGGTTCTTCATCTTCTCAGGTAAGATTGTCTTCTACTGCAGGGAGGATACTTCAAAGAGTCCAACGTTTGCAAGGTGAAACCTTATACTTGAGAGGCATGGTAATAGGTCTTCCTGGGGCTTATCCAAATAGGACTAAGGTGTTCCTTTCTCTCATCGGGTAAATAGGTATGTCATAAGCAAGGACAACAACATACTTCCCCAAGTATCACACAAACACATTATTCGTGGAATACGTGAGAGGAGCGGGCATTTGCTCCGGATGGTTACTTGTCCAGGGGCTTGTGGTCCATCGTAACCTAGTTCTTCGTGTCCACCTTCCTTATGGAAAGGATGGGTGGTGGTCAAGGTGGAGTACTGGCTATAGTCTTGCGACTTAGAGCCAATACCTATGGTCATATTCCGACCGTGTTATGGCTTGGTAAAGCTTCAGGGTTTCAAGGTGCTTAGGATGTGAGTGAACGTCTATCATCTTATCCTCAAGCACATTTCTTAGATGTCGATAGTCCTACCTATTACTCCAAATAAACTCATCCTTTCATCGAAGGTATCATCTTATATAAGTCAACTCTAGTATCACTCCTGCTATTCAACTCCAAGGTTTGAAAGAAGGACCAAACCAAATTCTCATATGTACTATAGTTGACTCATATATATATATATCCCTATGTAAAAATCCTCGGGAAGCATACAAGCTGCTAAGCTTGATTGTGATGTTACAAATCCAAGTATTCAGCTAACACATCCAAGGTCTACGGTGTTGCATCTCTATGCTAAGGAAACACGTAATATACCAATCCGAGATCTCGTTTCCTTCCCACGAATCCAGTTAATCGACCCACGAATATATTACATGATCTATTACTAGTACAAATCCAATACTGGTGACATTCCATATATCTCCAGATTTCCTAAATCCCCAAATCCCAGAAAGAACTATCTCATCATAGTATAACCAGCAATTCCCATCATGATTACTTAGTAAACTCCGATGTTAGGTGCATATGGATCCTCGAATCAATTCTGACAACCGTCCAATATTACTGGTTTGTCTTCCTCCGAGAAACATGGTATCAAGATCAAGATCATCAGACTAAATCCAAATTACTCCGAACCATGTAGTTTGATTGATCCTGAGCACTTATTAGAATCACCTATTTAAATCCAAGGTTTACATCTAGTAAGAATTCCCTACTAGTTACTTTAGTCACTATCGTATCACCATCAATCCACTATCAATATTACTGGCCAAAGTCAAGTCATTAATCCATCAAGAATTTCAGCTTGTGGTCATAATCGTCCTACTAAATCCAATTGACTCAAGGGAGAAGCAAGTTATGCAACTCTATAAATTTGATCCACCAAGTTCTTCTACCAACATGAAAGTCTCGTAATCCACCAAAGGGTCTCAGCTATTACCTCAAAACATCTACTATAGTCACATCAAACCATTAGTCTACTAATCTTGTATCCTCAAAACGATCTTCCCTATGGCATCATCAGATCAAGCGCTAGCTTAAGGATGTAATGTGTCTGTTCACTATGATCACTAGTCCCATAATGAACCCAGTGCTAAGTAGGGGTTATTGAAGCTCAACAAGTGCTCTAGCAAATCCGTGTATTAGACAGGTGCTCAGAGTTTTGAGCTGGGGGAGCTTGTGAGGTCTAGGTTGGTCTAAGGAGGGGTTTCCGATCTCGAGGGGAAGAGCATAACTCTACGGGGTTGCGTCTGGTTGAATAGGTTGTCCTCAAAAGTCTTCAATGGTAGTTGTTTGTCGAGGTGGACCCTTGGTGCATCTTGTCTTGCTGGTCTTCAGTTGACGAGAAGGGTGAGAGGGGAAAGTAGCATAGAGGGAAGTGCCTAAGGGGGTGGTATAGTGCAAGTGCAATCAAACAAGTGCCGAGAGGGCCAAACACAACCAGTAGGATAAGGTAGGTGATATAGTCGCATACCTGTTGCCTTGGGCAAAGTGCGACTCATACCAAAACACAAACAGATAAAACAAGCAACACACATCTTGGTTCCATTCGAACCATCGCACTGACTCGACTTCGCATGGGGGATACACGACCTATCCTACCCTAGGGGTTCTCGGACTCAGTAGTCGTGCTTGCTCCGTGTCTTGGAGAGGAGTCCGCTTACTCTTCTGGGTTTTCTTCAGGTGTCGCTATGTCTCTTGTTGTTGTTCGTTGAAACTATCCGGGTTGTGCCTGAAGAGTCCTTGACAACTTCGCGTCTGGTGAGTTGATGACGAAGGTGGTTCCTCATGGCTGTCGTTGAAGGGTCTTCTGTTGTCTTCGTAATCGTGCCAATGCCTTCTTGTCCTTCAAGGTGTCGAGAGTACCAAGTGGGCAACCCTTTATGCAATGACATCAACAAGGCATGATAGAGTTCCAACTTGTCGGTCATGTTGATAATATCGACACCGAGAGCGGGGAATGAATAGAACCGTTTTCCTGCTCACTATGGTGATGCGGACCAAATGGCAAGGTTCTCATCCACCGGTGGTTGCCGACACAACAACGAAAAGGACAGGGTTGCTCTATTAGCGATGCATATCAAGACATTGCATGTCTTGTGCCCTGGTCATCGAAGGCTAATGTGGCATCATCCTGGGGCAGTGTCGAGGGTGTCACCATCTTCTGAGTCTTGATATCCTCATACTTCGAGAAGGTATCATCTGTTGGTATGTTCTTGTCTGGTGTCGCCAACTTGTGTCCAAGATATGTGGGCAAGTGTCTGGCAAATCGGCTTCCTTCCAGGTTACCCACGAGGGTTTCAAGGAATCCAGTGGTCAGGGACATAAGGATACTAACGACCCTTGCAAGGTTTTTGAAAAAGCAGACGAGGAGAGCCAAGAGAATAGGGGTGGAAGTGCCAAGGCAAAAACCTTTGCTTCTTTTGAAAATTTAGGAGAGTTGAGAAATATAGAGGTTTTACAAGTGATTTTGAAGGGTCTGGAGAAATAGTTTTGTCCTAACTAACGTCCATGCAAACTAAGGACTTCCTACAGTCAGGATGGCTCTGATACCAGCTCTGTGGGGACCCCAACTCATAAGTCATGATCATCGAATGTTCGTGCACAGTGATCCCAGAGATCAATGCTCACTGAACACACAGAAACTGAATAACGAGAGTCTTACATCCATTACATACCATTTCACTCGAATATGGCCCTTAAGGCCTAGTCTTCATAAACTTGCAGCGGAAATCTTCAACGATAGCGTGAACCCATGCTATCTGCCTTAACCCTACAGGCATTCTGACTGGGAAGCATCCTAGCTCGCATGTTCGCCACCAAGGTAATCTTCATCATGACCTGATCTTTCATGCCTGGCCAATAAAATAAGCATCCTATCTACTCCAACCCGCACAACCCTCATAAGGGTGGTAGGGCCATGGACGATGCAAGTATCAACGGTAAAGTATCGGAGGCATCCCACCGTAGTGGTCACCACATCAACATGATCAACATCAAGAAATAAAGTGCTATATTCCATGCAATAAAAGGGTTTCATAGTCATGGTCAAAGGGCTGCTTGCCTGGCTCAACAAAGTCTTAGAGGTCTTCACACGCTTCTCGTCCAACTCCGAGCACTTCGTCTACTTCGTCAACTATCGCCGGAAACAACCGCAATAAGCAACTCAACAAGTAGAGAAATAAAAGTGCTCTATAAATAGGAGTTTTATTTTTCTTGGACACCTCTGGTCATAAGAAATATAACCAAGGAGGTTTCATTGGATGTGGATCAAGGTGGGTTTTTGAATGGTGGAAATTGAGGCATTATTGATCCTATAGGAAATCTATAGAAAATATTTTGGTAAAAATCAGTGGATGCACCCAACAAATAGGGCACAAATTTAGAAACATTTGGGAAGTGGTTTCACCGGATGTGGGGTTGGCATGATTTTCCTAGGAATTTTCAAAGTGAATCATACATGAAGAAATGGTCCAATATTTGTCATAGCAGAATAAGTGTAAGGCAAAATGTTCACCACTTAGTGCATGAATTTAGATACACCTAGGAACTTGAATCACTCCATTTGGAGTTGATTTGAATCCCCTAGGGATTTTGCAATGGGGAACCTTCATAGTTCAAATTTAAATTTGAATTTGAACAGGATAGAAACTTGTGATGAAAAATTATGGAGGTTGTGCCAATGATAGATGGTATTATTAGAAGATTATAGGAATTTGAATTATTAAATTTGGAGTTGAAATGAATTTAATATGGATTTTTGAAAGCCTCTGGAAAAGAAAAAGGACAAGGAATTTTTACCCATGGTCCAAACTGTGCACTGGGCGCATTATAGAAAATGGGCCAGCCAAGTGGCTCAGCTGCGCGCGTGCGTAGGGCCACGTCGATGGCGTATCGGCAGAAGCCGTCTTCGACACAGGGAGGCGCACGCGGGGGAAAACCGTTTCCACTTAAAATGGCGGGCCCCGCTTGGCAGGTTCGTCCCCTTCCTCCCGCTCGAGCCGGGAGAGGCAGAGGAGGCGAGGCCGAGCACCCGCCGGCGTCGTTCCGGCGGCACAGGCCACCTCCAGCGATGCCCGGGTTACCGGTGGATTCAGAAGGCTGCGCCCCATCCACCCACGCTCCACACGGACGCCGAGGGCCATAGAAGCATCGGCAGTGACGGTCAGAGCAGATGGCAAAGACGGCGAGCTCGGGAAAGGCGACATGGTTGAGGAGGCGAAGGCTGGGGCTGAGGGGAGGTTCGAGGAGGTGGCCACGGTTTTCTGCCGTGGTTAGGCGGGAGAGGGGGGCACCGGGGAGGTCTAATTTGACCGGAGCCGTGTAGCGAGGAGGGGGACAGGGGCCTTGCGTGTCCCGGACGTCGAGGCCGACCGGCTGGCGAGAGGGGGAAGCTCGAGGTGTTCGTGGCCATGCATTGGGCGGCGGCTACAGCGCGGTCGGGCACTGTAGCGTGCTCCAGAGTGCCCAAATGACCGGCATGGACATGCCACCACGCGCTCTGGGCCACCAAACCTTGTCCACTAGCAACCAGGGTCTTCTGGAGATGCCCTAGTGCACAAGGGATCTAGGAGAGAGGTGGGGAGAGAGGGTAGAGGTGTAACAGCCCGAGACCGATGCTCCAGAAGATTCCCCTTTTATTCCGCTGTCATCATGTGATTCTTTTGTTTGTCGCATTCATCATCGCATCATTCGCATCATCTGCATAGCATCGTCACTCGTTTTTGAAAATTGCATCCGTTTGTAGTTGCCGGTTCTCTCCGTTTTGTCGTCGATCGTTTCGAGTCCAACCACACTTGCACGCGCCCGCGGCATCGATAAATATTGTTTTAAAAGTGCGCGAAAAATATTCTCGGATTGGGTCGAATCTTTACGTGCAGTCTTCTTATATTGTAGGTAGATCGCCTGTCAAATTTCGTCGCAATCAGAGGTCGTTTGATACCCGAACGGTCGACCGTAGTGGCACCGTCATCGGTAAATTGTCGGACGTTTTTCGGTGTTTTAAAAAACGTGTGTCGCGGGCCACAATCCTCCATCTCTTCTCAGCCCAACTACACTACACAGCCCACTACCCACCTAGCCTAAGCCCCCTCCGCTCGGAGCCGTCCTATCAAGATCGAACGGCTCAAAAACGGAGCAAAACCAACCCTAAACCCCTCTCCTAGACCCCCCCTACCTATTTAAATAGCTCCCCTTGCCTAATTTGGAAGTTACCCTAACCCTGCATCGTTTTCCGCGCCCCTCCTAACCCTAGACGCCACTTGGCACAGCTCCTCCCACCTCCAGCCGCCGGGCCCGCCGAGCCCATCGCGCAGCCCGCCCGGGCTCGAACCGGGCCGAGCACGCCCTCAACCGCCGATGGCTCCCTCGAGCTAGCCCCAACTTCTTGTCCATGGCGCCGCACCCGAGCGAGCCTCGCGCCGGCCGGCCACCGAAGCCCTCCTCTGCCGAAGCTCGCAAGAGGAGCTCAACTCCGCCGTCGCGCCCTTGTCTCCGAAGCCCCTCGGCTTGCCCCGCGCCATGGTTGGCCGTCGAGCCGCGCCGCCCGCCTTGGCTCGCCCCGCCGCCATGGAGGGTCTTCGCCGGCTAGATCCGGTCGCCGGAGCCTCCCGCGCTGGTTCTGCCGCCCCCTCGCGCCTTACCTTCGCCAGAGCTACCCGCCGGTGCCTCGCCTCCCTGCATCTGCCGCCGCCGGCCCTGCCTCTCGATCCACGCGGGATCGAGAGGAGGACGACCGACGCGAGCGAGCGCCCTGGGCCGCGTCCAGCGCTTGGGCCGCGCCAGGCCCAGCTCCCATCAGGCCCAACCGCCTCCGCCTGCCCTGCGCATCGACATGGCTCGGTCCACAAGGTGAGCACCGCCCAACCATGCTATCCAGCGCCCCGTGCGCATCTTTGTATGATGCGCCTGCCCAGTTTAGACCCTGTTCCAGATCCGGCCCATTAGCATTTTTTAATTACAGAAATGCGTAGTTTTTAAAATGTCAATATATAATTAACCGTGCATCGCATGCAAAAACTTTATATATGTAAAATGATCAGAATTTTGCGTAGATTCACAATATCCAACTCTCACATGTGTTTAAAATGTTTAACTTGCTGTTATTATGTATTTTGCGTAATTACCATGCTAAAATGATTTATTTCATAACTACATAACCGTAGCTCCGGTAAAAATGTTCCACATATGTAACTTGACTAAAAAATGTGTAGAATCTCATGGCACACTTTATATTGCTGTTTAACAACTATAAAACATGCCTAGGACAGATCTGGACCAAATTCATAATGTGCATATGAGGTCGTTTCGGAAATGCTATATGTTGCTTCCGGCCTCATTTAAAATGCCTAGTTGATGTATTTGTTCATCCTTAACCTCTTGCCATGATAAACAACATTTAAAATGATTGTTTAGTTAAACAACATTAACCACATTTCTCATAATATGGAGAGTTATTATTTTGTTGTATGTATGTTCTCCCTCTCCATTTAAAATTGCTCTAATTCCATCTTCACGTTAGGCCATGACCACCCATGTTAAACAACATTTAATATTGATGAGTACCTAAACGAGAGTGAACTAAATAATTTGAATGTGAAGTTTCGTCAATATGCAACTCGTTGCATATTGAACTTCACTTAATTTGTAGTGTTTGATTGTTGTGCTTGCGATGCCTCGCATATGAAATCGGACATGCATCATATTTGTTTGCGCATCATGTCATGCATTTGTTGTGGTGTTTATCATGTGTTGATTGTTGTTTCCGGATTGCTTCTTCTCGATAGAGTTCCGAAAGCGTTCGGAGTGTGAGGATTCGTTCGTCTACTTCACGGATCGTCTTCTTCACGGACTCGTTCTTCTTCCAAGCGGGATTTCAGGCAAGATGACCATTTCCCTGGATACCATTACTATCATTGCCATGCTAGTTGTCTCGTTTCTATCGCTTTGTCTCGCTACCTACCACTTGTTTGCCAAGCCTCCCAAAATACCATGATAAGCCTCTAACCCCTCCACATCCCAGCACACCATTGTTTGGCTATGTTACCGATTGCTCAGCCCTTTTTATAGCGTTGCTAGTTGCAGGTGCAATTGTTTCCATGTGCCAACATGGATGTTTTGAGCTATCACAATATTTTTGCTATTTAATTTAGTGCACATATATACTTGGTAAAAGGTGGAAGGCTTGGCATTTTGCTCCATGTTTTGTTCCACTTTTGCCGCCCTAGTTACTTGTGTACCGGTGTTATGTTCCATATTGAGCGCTCCTAACATGCTCGGGGTTGTTATGGGGACCCCCTTGATTTTTGTTTTAGGATAAAACTTGCCTGGCAAGGCCCGACTTTGGTACTACATTTGCCCAACATAATAATTCTAATAATTAATTTGACGCATAGGGAGTTAGCACTACCCGAGGTTCGTTATTCAACATAATACAGGGGGGCCAGTGTTGATGGCGCTGGTCCAAAATAGAGCACTATGCGGGGCCACCCCAGGGCAACTCGGGTGATTTCTATCAGGCCACTATACGCGCCGCTTATCCACCGTGACCTGAGATCGAGATACGCGGTTCCTATCGGGATTGTCGGCACGTGGGGCGGCCTTGCTGGACTTGTTTTACCTTTCTCAAACGTATTGTGCGCGGGATTTCGACGACATTTCAGGCTATCTCGAAATTGAGATTTTCCATCGGGATTCGGCAAATACGACGGGTTATCCCACGGTTGAGAAATTCCAATGCAGCTTGTGGTTAGTTAGTGATGGATGAGTTGGAGCACCCCTGTAGGGTTAAATCTTTCGGAAAGCCGTGCCCGCGGTTACGTGGCAACTTGGAAACTTTGTTTAACACCGGTCGTAGCAAACTTGAAGTAAACTCAAATAAAACACACCAACTGTGTGCGTAACCATGACTGTCTCTTCTCGTGATTTTTGAACCGAGAGAGAACACGGTCGGGTTATGTTTGTTCGTAAGTAGTTGTTCAGGATCACTTAGTGATCATTTCTAGCTCACGTCCGTTTATACAACAATCTTCCCCCCTTATTCTGGTACTCGTAAGTTAGCTACTCAAATAAATGCTTAGTGCTTGCTGCAGCCTCACCACTTAACCATATCTCACCCATTAAGCTTTAATAGTCTTGATACCCTTGGAAATGAGATTGCTGAGTTCATGTGGCTCACAGATTACTACAACAACAGTTGCAGGTATAGGTAATGCGATGATTTGACGTGAGCGCGATGCTTGTTTGATTTGGAGTTCTTCTTCTTCTTCATCGATCTAGGATGGGTTCCAGGCGGCAGCCTGGGATAGCAAGGATGGATGTCATTTGATCGTTTGATTTCGTCCGTAGTCAGACCCTGCTATTCTGTATGATGATTGTATATGTTGTTGTATTGATGTGATCTTGATTTAGCTTGTGGCGAGCGTAAGCCAATTCCATATACTCATCTCTTCTTTACATGTACTTGTAATGATATCCATTCTTGCAAAACGACGAGACGCGCTTCTATCCCTGTTGAGGCCCTCGTGCCAAAATAAGGATAGGATCGCATCTTGGGCGTTACAAGTTGGTATCAGAGCCTGTACTGACCTAGGAGCCCCCTTGATTGATCGAACTTTGACCGAGTCGAGTCTGGTGAAAAACTATTTTAAGTCTAGTTATATCGGAGAGTAGGATTCTTTTTACTCCTCTTCTATGCTCTGGTGAGGAATCGCGACATAGGAATTTTAATTCTACCCCTCTTCTCACTCAATTTTTTAAGGATCACGTGGGTATTTTGGAACCTCTATGATGTCGATATGACCGGAACTCTGTTCTTGGTGCCTCCCGTACGTATGGATTGGACCCGGGGAGTTGAGCTCCAAGGGGTTCTTGACACATCGCTATCGTTCAGTTTCCTTAGAATCACCGGACGCAGATGTTCGAAATTGCTTCAATACTATTCGTGGTGCGAAGAGTGTGGCGGCATCCAGTACTGGGGAGCGGGATCACATGTACTGCCATCTTTAGTATTGTTGTGATTACGAGGGTCTTAGGTAGATGAGTTTCCGAGACCTCTGGTTGTGCATTGACGGATGGGATACACTGGAGAGTAGTGTTATTGCTAGGAGTTGATTGATGGATAAAAACTTTGTGTATCCGTGGACCAGATTGCATAACCAAGATTTCGGAAGTTTTTAGGTGGGAATTCAAGCAGTTACCTAGGTTATCTTTCAACAGATGCATGATGTGAGGTTGGGGTTCGACATCTAGTGGTTCATTTGTTCACGGTCTTTCTTACAGAGGACAGTCTCGGTATGCTTCGTCAAGCCTTGTAGTTCGCTACGCCTGGGGAGCATATTCGAGCATCATTTCAATATGACATTCCAATGTACGATTGAGCCCGTGCGAGCCTTACCATTAAAAGATCGGACGAAATCTCTGTCATGAGTTTATTTCCAGCTTGTTTCAGAAGCCTCATCCTTTGTTTTGTTGGAATATAGTAATTCGAGTTGCTTCGATGCCAAACGTTGATTCATATCTTTTCTAAGCGGTGTTCTCATAATTCTATGGGAATGCTAATCCTTTTGCTCAATCAAATTGTCATGTCAATTCTTTTCCGTCCGGAGTGCTTCTCTTTAAGTTAATTCAATCCTCTCCAATATTGCAAGATCAATCCTCATATTCTTTCCAGAGTTCGTCTCATCTGTCTCAAGTTGTCTTTGTTTTTCCCACCCTCCCGCCCTTTTTCTTCAATGATTAAATTATCGTCCAAGTGCCTTTCTATTCATGTGATGCTTCCGCTATCTTTTCTTCAGTTTTGTATCCGGTGATTCATTGTGAAGATGCTCAGGTGTTAAGTTCATCATTCCTCATTCTTGTTTTCTTTCCCGGTGGATTCGATTCAAGCTTTCGGTGTTCATCATATCATTTTCATTCGCTAAAAGCTTCCCATGTTAGAATTTCTTATCCAAGCCTCTCTTGTTTATTCATCCCTCTCTCTATTCTATCCGGAGTGGCAAGATATCTAAGAAGTGTTGTGTTTCCATTCATATTCTATTAAATTATTTTGAGGATCCGACCTTATCAAGTTTTCAATTGTACCGGTGCAATCTGTCTTTCTAAGCAATTGTTTCAACGGTGTTTTCTTTTAAGTGGGCTCATAACCACAGGTTTTTCCCAGGATCTTACCTAGCTCTTCTAATCGATTCCGGAGATGTCCTCAAGTTCTTTTCAATGTGACGTAAGAATGGATTCCATCAGTCATATGCCTTCACTAAGATAGCTTCAAATTATTTTCATCGCTGGCTTAATCTTTCCTTATTCATCGATCCAGAGTATCTCAATAATTCACGATGTTCTTTCTTGTCATCATTCTCAGCTTTGAAGACCGAAGGAGAGTTTCTCTTAAATCTTTGCTCATTCTCTTGAAGATTCGTGATCCAGCTTCGTGCTATTCTTTCAAATTGTTTCCATTCGTGAGAAATTCCTTCCATATCTATCCGGCACATTTCAGAGTTGTTTTCATTTCTCGATCCTCCGAAGGACATCATTTCAGAAGGTTTCTTCGTTCTCAGATTTCAGTTTTCGTTCTCAAATTCTTCTCAATTGTTGTCTCTTCGGCCGTATCTTGTTATCCGGTGCGTGTTGAAGTTCTTTGCTAGATGGATCTTGATCTCTTTGTTCTCATGTATTCCCATTCGTTTCAATTCTCACCGGTGGTTCGTTCAAAACTTCTTCAAGCTTGTTGAATCTCTCTTCAATCTTTCAAGAAGAATTAGTAGTATGCAAATCCGTTGCTTGTCATCAATTTAATTTGATGAAGGGTAAGCATAACATAATTCTTATTCTTGTTTCATCAAAGTGTTTTCAATCCTTCTTCCGGAGGTTGTTAATGATATCAAATTCCTTATCTCAAGTGCTCATCGTTTCTTTTTTTGGAGATCCATGTTTTTCTCAAGTATCTCGTTGCGAAGTTTCATCTAAATCTTGGCAAGGCATCAATCTTGTTCCTTTTGCAACCTTTAATTCTTTTCTATCATCCTTTCAACCCGGTGTTCCCCAAGAGATTCTTCATTGTGTTGCGTCAAGAATTTTCTTCTCTCTCAAAGTATTCTTCAAGATTCTTGTTGGAGGACCTTAAGTATTATTTATCTTGCATTTCAAAGTGCAATTCTTTCTCCCTTATCTTTTGAGATGGTTTTATAGCATTCTTGATTCACGAGGAGTCTCGAAGATAATTTTCAAGAATGAGATATGTAAACCCATCATGTTATTTCTTGGAGTTATCTTGGATTGGTTTTCACCTAAAGCATTTCCTAAGGATTGTTGCTATCATGGTGCTTATCAATGATCCAAGTTCTCAAGAAATGCTCTCGATGAAAGGATTTTGGCATCTTTGTTGATCCCAATCAATCAATTGTTTTCCATTTGTGGCCGACTGTCATCTCATAATGTTGGGATGTTTTCCATAAGCCCACAACAAGCTTATTCTTTTGGTTTTTGATTTTTCAACAACTCTGTTCAATCCTTCTTGTAATGATGCTTTCCAAATTCAATTGTGGCAGAAACTATCATTTTCTTTTCCGTTCTTTTCTTCCCAACGATCTAGCTTCTATTCTTTGTTCCGGAGGCATTGTAATGTTTCTCTCTTCGATCCATCATATTGTTTTGTCAAAGATAATGTTCTTTCCTCGCTTATCCATCTAACCGGAGTGGGGTGCCATGTTCTCAAGTTCTTTCATCTTATCAAGTTTGTCTCTCTTGTCTACCGAAGTGCTGCCCAAATTTCTTGTTAATTCTTGCTGTTCCTCATGTCATTCTTCATATCCTTCCAACCATTAAGTTTTTTTGGTTTCACTCGTGTGTCAAAGAAGCAACTAAGTTTTTTTCCTCTTCTCTTTCTCTTCCCCTTCTCATTCTAAGATCTCGGGTCGAGATCTCTTGTAAGTGGAGGAGAGTTGTAACAGCCCGAGACCGACGCTCTAGAAGATTCCCCTTTTATTCCGCTGTCATCATGCGATTCTTTTTTTATCGCATTCATCATCGCATCATTCGCATCATCTGCATAGCATCGTCACTCGTTTTTGAAAATTGCATCCGTTTGTAGTTGCCGGTTCCATGCGTTTTGTCGTCGATCGTTTTGAGTCCAACCACACATGCACGCGCTCGCGGCATCAATAAAATATTGTTTTAGAAGTGCACGAATTTTTTTCTCGGATTGGGTCAAAACTTTATGTGCTGTCTTTTTATATTGTAGGTAGACCGCCTGTCAAATTTCGTCGCAATCAGAGGTCGTTTGATACCCGAACGGTCGACCGTACTGTCACCGTCATCGGTAAACTGTCGGACGTTTTCGGTGTTTTAAAAAAAATGTGTCGCGGGCCACAATCCTCCCTCTCTTCTCAGCCCAACTACACTACACAGCCACTACCCACCTAGCCTAAGCCCCCTCCGCTCGGAGCCGTCCGATCAAGATCGAACGGCTCGAAAACGGAGCAAAACCAACCCTAAACCCCTCTCCTAGACCCCCTACCTATTTAAACAGCTCCCCCTGCCTAATTTGGAAGCTACCCTAACCCTGCATCGTTTTCTGCGCCCCTCCTAACCCTAGCCGCCACTTGGCACTGCTACTCCCACCTGCCGCCACCGGGCCCGCTGAGCCCATCGTGCAGCCCGCCCGGGACCGAACCGGGCCGAGCACGCCTGCAACCGCCGCCCGGCTCCCTCAAGCTAGCCCCAACTCCCCGTCCATGGCGCCGCACCCGAGCGAGCCTCGCGCCGGCCAGCGACCGAAGCCCTCCTCCGCTGGAGCTCGCAGGAGGACCTCAACTCCGCCGTCGCGCCCTTGTCGCCGAAAGCTCATCGGCTCGCCCCGCGCCATGGTTGGTCTTCGAGCGGCGCCACCCGCCTTGGCTCGCCCCGCCTCCGTGGAGGGTCTTCGCCGGCCAGATCCGGTCGCCCGGAGCCTCCCGCGCTGGTTCTACCGCCCCCTCGCGCCTCACCGTCGCCGGAGCTGCCGCCGGTGCCTCGCCTCCCTGCATCTGCCACCGCCAGCCCTACCTCTCGATCCAGGCGGGATCGGGAGGAGGACGACCGACGCGAGCCAGCACCGTGGGCCGCGTCCAGCTCTTGGGCCGCGCCAGGCCCAGCTCCCCTCAGGCCCAGCCGCCTCCGCCTGCCCTGCGCATCGACATGGGCTCGGCCCACAAGGTGAGCACCGCCCAACCATGCTATCCAGCGCCCCCGTGCGCATCTTTGTATGATGCGCCTACCCAGTTTAGACCCTGTTCTAGATCCGGGCCATTAGCGTTTTTTTATTAATTACAGAAATGCGTAGTTTTTAAAATGTCAATATATAATTAACCGTGCATCGCATGCAAAAACTTTATATATGTAAAATGATCAGAATTTTGCGTAGATTCACAATATCCAACTCTCACATGTGTTTAAAATCTTTAACTTGCTGTTATTATGTATTTTGTGTAATTACCATGCTAAAATGATTTATTTCATAACTACATAACCGTAGCTCCGGTAAAAATGTTCCACATATGTAACTTGACTAGAAAAACGTGTAGAATCTCATGGCACACTTTATATTGCTGTTTAACAACTATAAAACATGCTTAGGACAGATCTGGACCAAATTCATAATTTTCATACGAGGTCGTTTCGGAAATGCTATATGTTGCTTCCGGCTTCATTTAAAATGCCAAGTTGATGTAGTTGTTCATCCTTCACCTCTTGCTATGAGAAACAACATTTAAAATGATTGTTTAGTTAAACAACATTAACCACATTTCTCATAATATGGAGAGTTATTATTTTGTTGTATCTATGTTCTCCCTCTCCATTTAAAATTGCTCTAATTCCATCTTCACCTTAGGCCATGACCACCTATGTTAAACAACATTTAATATTGATGAGTACCTAAACGAGAGTGAACTAAATAATTTTAATGTGGAGTTTCGTCAATATGCAACTCGTTGCATACTGAACTTCACTTAATTTGTAGTGTTTGATTGTTGTGCTTGCCATGCCTCGCATTTTAAACCGGACATGCATCATATTTGTTTGCGCATCATGTCATGCATTTGTTCTGGTGTTTATCATGTGTTGATTGTTGTTTCCGGATTGCTTCTTCTCGATATAGTTTCGAAAGAGTTCGGAGTGTGAGGATTCGTTCGTCTACTTCACGGATCGTCTTCTTCACAGACTCATTCTTCTTCCAAGCGGGATTTCAGGCAAGATGACCATTTCCCTGGATACCATTACTATCATTTCCATGATAGTTGTCTCGTTTCTATCGCTTTGTCTCGCTACCTACCACTTGTTTGCCAAGCCTCCCAAAATGCCATGACAAGCCTCTAACCCCTCCACATCCCAGCACACCATTGTTTGGCTATGTTACCGTTTGCTCAGCCCTTTTTATAGCGTTGCTAGTTGCAGGTGCAATTGTTTCCATGTGCCAACATGGATGTTTTGAGCTATCACAATATTATTGCTATTTAATTTAATGCACATATATACTTGGTAAAAGGTGGAAGGCTTGGCCTTTTGCTTGGTGTTTTTCTCCACTTTTGCCGCCCTAGTTATTTGTGTACCGGTGTTATGTTCCATATTGAGCGCTCCTAACATGCTCGGGGTTGTTATGGGGACCCCCTTGATTTTCATTTTAGTATAAAACTTGTCTGGCAAGGCCCAACTTTGGTACTACATTTGCCCAACATAATAATTCTAATAATTAATTTGACGCATAGGGAGTTAGCGCTACCCGAGGTTCGTTATTCAACATAATACAGGGGGCCAGTGCTGATGGTGCTGGTCCAAAACAGAGCACTGTGCGGGGCCACCCCGGGGCAACTCGGGTGATTTCTATCAGGCCACTATACGCGTCGCTTATTCGCCGTGACCTGAGAACGAGATACGCGGCTCCTATCGGGATTGTCGGCACGTCGGGCGGCCTTGCTGGACTTGTTTTACCTTTCTCGAACGTCTTGTGCACGGGATTTCGACGACACTTTGGGCTATCTCGAAGTTGAGATTTTCCATCGGGATTCCGCAAATACTACGGGTTATCCCGCAGTTGAGGAATTCTAGCGCAGCTTGTGGTTAGTTTGTGATGGATGAGTTGGAGCACCCCTACAAGGTTAAATCTTTCAGAAAGACATGCCCGCGGTTACGTGGCAACTTGGAAACTTTGTTTAACACCCGGTCATAGCAAACTTGAAGTAAACTCAAATAAAATAGACCAATTGTGTGCGTAACCGTGACTATCTCTTCTCGTGATTTCTGAACCGAGAGAGAACTCGGTGGGGTTATGTTTGATCATAAGTAGGTGTTCAGGATCACTTAGTGATCATTTCTAGCTCACGTCCATTTATACAACAATCTTCCCCCCTTATTCTGGTACTCGTAAGTTAGCTACTCAATTAAATGCTTAGTGCTTGCTGCAGCCTCACCACTTAACCATATTTCACCCATTAAGCTTTAATAGTCTTGATACCCTTGTAAATGAGATTGTTGAGTTCCTGTGGCTCACAGATTACTACAACAACAGTTGTGTCAGATTTTGGGCTCCACAAAACCCTCAAGGTTCGAACACAGGGGCGTGTGCGAAGATCCCCTGCAGCCTCGCCCTACCTTGCTCACTACATGATGGTTGGGATGATGAACTCGCACGATGACGAGGAAGAAGATGCACACGGTGATTTACCCAGGTTCGGGCCGCTGCGAAGCGTAATACCCTACTCCTGCTTTGGTGGATTGCCTCATGAGGATGTGTGGTGGATGAACTAGTACAGTGGTGAGGAACCTCATGAGGGCGCTCGGGTGGTGTTCTTGGCTCTCTGCCTTGTCTCTTGTCCTTCCTTTCTCTCCCCCCTTTCGCCCCCTCTCTACGGTGCATCCTATCCTCTACTTATAGCAGCGGCCTGGGTCCTCTTCCCTTATCGCAATGGCGGGAAGGGATCCCACAACGGCCAAATTCGAAGGGGGACATGAGTACATCCTCGCCCTGTCCAAAGGTGGTCTTCGCCTGCAAAGTAGTTGTCGATGATGCAGAGGTGGGATCGGCGATGACATCCGTCCTGCTGGGCTCGTGGTCGTGGTCTTGTTGCATCGGAATGGAAACCTTTGGGGGCGCTTTGGGAACCCGCGTACATGTAACACCCCAAAATTTTCTTCCTGGATTTTCAAAATCTTTCCTTTAAAATGAATTCTTTGAAAATCATTTTGATCCTATTTTCTTCCTTCTGTTTGAAAACCTTTTCAAATTTTAGTTGGATTCAAAATTTTCTAGAAAGGGTATGTTTTGATTGATGGTTTTATTAGGAAAATGATTATTAGAATTCAAAAAAAAGATATTTTCTCTTAGAAAAGTTTTTTATATAGCTAAAGTATTCTAAGGAGAAGCCCTTTTCCTTTCTTCTAACACTTCCAAAATCCATCCAACAATCGTTCCACCACTCCTCAATTACCCCATAAGTCATTCACACTTTCTAGGACAGAAACCAACTTCTTTCCACCCCACAAAAATATTTTTCATATTTTAGATAAAATTCCAAAGTTGGAATTTTCATTATGCATGGTTTCTTTGAGTTACAAAGGAACTATAATTTCTACAACATTTTTGCCTCCACAAAAAATTATCCTAGCAACTAGATGGTACCTACAACCCATTTCACCAAAAACCTTGGGATCCACAATTCAAAAATTTCAATTTCCATTCAACTCAAATTTGGACCAGATTCAATCTTTCTGATACAAACTCAATTTTTATAGCTTCAAAAATTCCGAAACTCTGCCAAACTCATCTTTGTGCATCACCACCATACCACAAAAATCCACATAAAATCCTAAAATCCCCAGCAGCCTCTGGCATTTCAGCAAACACTTGGTGTGCATACTGTTCACTGTCGATAAAATTCAGTTAATTGAATTTTTTTTCAGTCGACAGAGGCGATCGGCGCCATGTACTCCACTCCATCTCCTCTCCTTCTCATCCACGCCTTCTTTGCTCATCAATGAGCCGTCATGACCCCTCTGGTCAGTGGCTCACCGCCGACGACGCAGTAGCCGGCCGGTGCAAGTACCTCCGAACTCATCCGCGGCGAGTCGAGGGGTCAGCACCGCGCCCGCCTTCTTCACTGCTGTTGCTGCTCCCCTCACCAGCCTTTCCTCCACGCGACAGCTCCTCCGCTTCATCCCCACGCCGACCATGCTGCCCAGAGCCCGCCTGGCAGTCGCCGGAGACGGGTGTCGCCGCCGCGCCTGTACGGGTGCCACACCATGGATAAGCTCCTCGAGCTCGAACCCGTCGAAGCTGGGCCTTCCAAAGCACTCCATTGTCCTCATTAACCCCTCGCCGCCCATGACCACTGCCCCCAACCATCCTCGCCGGTCGGAGTAACTCCGGCGTTATCCGCCCTCTCTGGACCTCCTCGAATCGCCTATAAAAGGCCCTCTCGAGCTCCACAGATCACCCAAACCACCTCCACACCATCTCAATCGACTTTCGTGCACTCCCCCGACCTCGGGGAGGCCTTCTTCCACATCTCCGATCATCGATCCGCCACCACTGACCATGATCAGTTCGACGTCGTCACTCCACCTCCACCGCTAAAACCTTGCCAGTAGCCTCATATCCGGCGAGCTATTTCCGGCGAGATCCTCGAGCTCTCTCCGGCGAGATCCAAAACCACCCGAACCACCATCCGCCGGCGTCGACCTCGTCGTCGTTCTGGAGCTCACCGGCGACCACCACCACCACCCACCGACGCGGTAGTCCACCCTGATCACGCTCCGACCACCGCCGCTCGCTGAAATCCCGGCGATCATCGCCGGCGATCGCCGCCTCGCTTCTGTCAACGCGCGCGAACGCGATTAAGTTCAAACCTGACGGGTGGACCCCCACCCGTCAGCGTTTTAATATTTTCCCTGTCTAAACAGAAAGCGTATTTGGCTTTTTACGCTTTCTGCGCTGGAAAGCGTACTCTGTCCCGAAGCGTTTTCTTTTTAAACGCACAGGGACTAGAATTTTACAGAAAAACCCCTGGATTTGAAAGTTTAATAGGTTTTAAACCACAACTCCATTTGAGTTGATTCTTTTTTTTTGAAAATTCTTATTTTCTCTCTAGTTTTTTTAGTATTTATTTAAAAATATTTTGAGACAGGTTTTGCACTATGATGAAATTTTGATTTGAATTTAAATTTGGATTTTTCAGAAAAAGAAGAAGAAAACTTTGCTGGAAATTTGGAGGGGTTTTCCACTGACTACTTTGGACAAGGCAAGCATTTTTTAACTTGGGATATGATGAAGTGCATGCATGGTTGCATCGGTTTAATATTGCATTGTATGTGTAGTAAATAGTGAGAGCATGCATTGGTCATGTCACCTTGTGAATTCTTGCATGCATCATGGCATCTTGCTAACGTATGGATATGGTGAGAACCAGGAGTGTACTCCTGCCTTGGACATGCCGGTGGGCACGTGCCATTTTTGACACGGTGGTGTCACGTGACATATGTGGAGCATACCGGTCATATTAATAACACCTCCTGAGTTGACCTAGATCGAGTCTTGTTCCGTTGCACCTAGCTGTATACCATGCTGCCACGGGTCCTTCCGCAAGGAAGGTACGTCTTAGTAAGTTGATAATCCCTATCCGGGTACACACCACATAGAGGGCCACGATGAGGGTTTCCACGGCCATGGACTAAATCCGGTCATCGGGTCAGGGGGCATGGGTGTTTCCGGTTGTGACCGAGAGGGGGTCCCCCCTTGTAATCCGCGCATATGAATAGTGATCCCATGCAGGACGTTGGTCTCCCCGTCTTAGTGTTTTACCGAACAGATGCCCTGGGTGATTCCTGGCATCCGGACGGTTAAGCTGGTGTGTGCTGGTTAGGTGTGTTTTCAACCCCAAAGACCGTAATGGGAATTAGTCAGTGCTCGGTGTTGGCTAAAGAAATCCTTTACTTGTGGGTAAAGAGTACACCCTCTGCAGAGTAATACCTATTCGAATAGCCGTGTCCATGGTCAAGGATGTTAGCTGGGTGGGTCAAGTGTCGGTCCCGGTGTCGGTCTTTGGAGGAAAGTAATTAACATCAAGCATGATTATTTTGCAGGATTAATTTTTGTCGCTACTAATATTATCATGAATGTATTACTGATGGTATGAATATTACTGTGGACTAACCCGTTTCTCTTATTATATTTTCCGAGTGTCTCAGGGGCTGGCTAGACTACCCCGGACATTTAATTTTATTTTCAAGACCTTACGAGGCGTCCCTCGAGTTCACATGCGGTTTTGTCTCGCCACTACTCTTGTGGACACTCGTTTGGCATTTCTTTTCAAGACCTCTCGTGGCGTCGCCTGAGTTCTCGGATGGTCCTGTCTCGTCCGATCTCTCTTTTAGACACCCGATTGGCATTTCTTTACAAGACCTCTCATGGCGTCCCTCGAGTTTAACAGGCGGTATATCTCGCCACTACTCTTGTGGACACCTGTTTGGCATTTCTCTTCGAGACCTACCGTGGTGTCATTTTTAGACATCCGACCGGCATTTTTTTATGCTTTCTTACCACTAACGCTTCACTCCTGTACTTGTTACAAATTTTATCATGCCATGATTTAACTCTGCCAGCATGCATATATATGTTATGGATAGCATGAGCATTTCACACCATGAGCATATGCATTCAGTATATCTTTTGTTCATTATGTTTGCGAGTACATTCCAACGTACTCACTAGCTTGTCCCTGGCTGTTTACTTGGCCAGACTTGGAGGAGGACGAGCTTATGGAGGAGGATTGCGCAAGCGAGCCCGACGCTTCGAGGAGTCCCAGTCAGACCACCTGTGATATAGGACTCTACCACATGTACCATCCGCTGAGCTTCCGCTACACAAATAAAGTAGTCAAGTCTCACACTGACACTTGGCTCTATTTTATTGTATCTGTAATACAGTACCACCACACCACTGTCATATTCCACCCCGTAGTATTTTGGCAAGTTTGTAATAAATTTGTTGAGTCACCCTGACTCAACCCTTTGTAATATTATATTTGTACTGGTTATCTATATCAAGGGAGTCCGCCAGTGGTTCTCGGGGCTGGTAAGACTCGAGGGCTCTTCTGTGATTTATTCCCAGAAAAGGGGCCTGACAAACCTTGGTATCAGAGCCAGGCTGACTGTAGGAAGCCCTAGGCACGATCGCTAGCACTCGAGTCATTACTAACATTTTTAGCATGCATCTCATGCATTGTAGCAAATTTTCCTTGGTCATCATATACTTATGATATGACTATTTGGATTTTTGTCTACCGTTGTAGATGGCTGGTGGCAACTGCTCATCCTAGATTTTCGCCAACGAGCCCGCGAGGTTTTCCTGTCTTCTCTCCGTCATCGCTAGGGACGCGATGAGGTCTCCAGGCCGTCCGGAGTACACCATTTTCCCTGATAGGATCACGGACACCCTGACTATGTACCAGGCCTCGGTATATATTCGGGGTGGAAGTGTCTTGTCCTTCCGCCACTATCGTTTTATGGGGAGAGTCATGCCCTCTGAGAGGCATGCTATTTAGATGGACGCCTGTGAGGCTATCGCTCGTCTCAGGGACATCCTGCCTGTCATGCAGACTCGTCCCTATCACTACATGTCATGCCATGTTCCGTACACCAGTCACTATGCCTTTCCCTGCACCGCAGGAGAAAGGGATGAGGCGATCGAGCCCCTTGTTTAGTACATCATGTCACTAGAGTCAGTCTTCACCTCCTTGGTGGATGACCATCTTGCTGCACGGATGGACTTAGCTCGTGCGAGGGTTACTCGCAGGAGTGAGTACCGTTCCCCTTCGCCTCGTGCCCCTCGCATCCCTACTCCAATATATGATCCTCCTCTCGGTTCCGCGATCCAGTGCTCACCCCCGGGTGATGAGGCTAGCCGCTTGGTTGCACATGTCCCGGTCAGAGCTCCACCACCGACGAGCATGGTGCCGCCCCCAGCTGGCGTGACATCGACGACTGCCTGACTGGACACTATTCCCGAGGAGGAGGAGGAGGTCGAGTCGTCAGTGCCTCGTCTGGGACTCACCCTCGGCAGGACCCTTGATGTTATAGACACTCCATGAGGACGGACGAGGCATTCCACAGCAGACGACCGATATGAGAGCGCAGATGTAAAATATTTGTTTTCTGTTTTTTTTTCATCTTTTGTAAGATGGTGAGTAGTAGACCTAGACCACAGCACGCTGAGAGGGTGGAGTAGCACACTAGCTTAAATAAGTGGTCGTGTAGTATACAAGTTTCTATGAGCATATTGTATAATTAAACCAAGCTTGTATAATAAAATCTGGCATGCATAATTAAATCTGCTTGTGTGATATAAACTGTTACCCTTTTGTACTTACATTTCTGGGAGGGAAATTATTTTTAGTCTCTTAAAAATCTATTTTCTTTTCCCTGTTATTCCTTTTCTCATCGGTGTTACACAAATACCCCAGAAAGAAAATGCATCGCCCCTGGACCCGTTCCATGCCAACTCCGCCAGAGGACAATTTTGGATAGATGGGAAATAACTTCACATAAGGACAGACAAGTCAACAGAGTAACGACTCAGCATTCTCACAAGTATGCCGTCTGTACGAGCAAAGCCAGCAACATCACCAAGAGTTGATGCAGCACTTAATCAATATGGGGATCACCAGGAGCAGAACCAACCCAGATCCAAATTGTCCGAACTGTAGAAGACAAAACCAACAGTCTTTACTCACACCGACAAACCGTTGGAGGCAGACGATTGGCTATGTGATATGGAAAGGAAATTGGTTATCGCCCAGTGTACGGACCAGGAAAAAGTGCTATATGCTCCGCACTATTTTTCTGGAACAGCAGCATCATGGTGGGAGAATTTGTGTCACACGCACCCCAATGGAGCAAATATGACATGGGAACAATTCAAGGAAAACTTCCGGGGAGCACATATTCCCAACAGCATTATGAAATTGAAGAAAAGGGAGTTTGAGGATCTCAAGCAGCGAGGCACCACAGTGACGCAATACCTGGGCCAGTTTACTCAGCTGGCCCGGTACGCCAACGACGAATACATGACAGAAAACAAGAACATGGAAAATTTCTTGACGGACTTATCTCGTCCCTAAAGTGCCAACTAGTGGTCCATACCTTTCCAGATTTTAAGACACTGGTAGACAAGGCCATCATACTAGAAAACGAACACCGCAACATGAACGAAATGCGCAAGCGCCGTATGAACCAGTCAGCACAGGTTCGCAACAACAGGCCTAGGAATGAATTTCAGAGGCCTATGGCACCCCGACCAGCAGTTACGGCACCACAATAGAACCGCAGTGCCTTCAACAACAGAACCAAAGATACAACATTCGATCCGGGCGTCACCTGTTATGCATGCGGAGAAGAAGGGCATTACTCCATACACTGCCCAAAACAGGCGAACAACACCTCCAAGACCAACAATAATGGCCGCGGTATAAATACAGCTCTGAGACGCTACAATTTCAACCACAATAACAACCATAGGAAGGGCCATCTCAACCACGTGACCTTTGAGGAAGCACAGAATGCACCAGATATTGTGTTTGGTACGTTCTCTGTCAACTCAATTAATGCTACAGTCTTATTTGATTCTGGAGCTTCCCACTCATGCATTTCCAAAAGATTTGCCTCGGAGAATCAGTTTTCTTTTTCGCCTTTGCAAAATTTCATGGTTATTCCGTCCCCGGGATCAAAGCAAAGCACACAATGGTACTGCAAGGATGTGAACATTGAAATCAAAGGAATGAGATTTTTAGCCAACCTCATTGTACTGGAAGCAGTCGATCTGGACATTATTTTGGGAATGGATTGGTTAACTACTAACAAAGGTTTCATAGACTGCTACAACCGCATAGTGACTCTCACAAATTACCAAGGGAAAACAATAAAGTTTGGCACAAGGGGGATATCTACAACACAAGGAAAATTAAATCAAGTGGATGTGGCAGAATTAAGTAAGGTCCCTGTAGTCTGCGAGTACCCCGATGTATTTCCCGAGGAACTACGAGGAATGCCCCCAGACCACGAAATTGAATTCGTTATTGAATTGGCACCTGGAACAACTCCCATATATAAGAAGCCATACTGTATGGCTTCGACAGAACTGGCTGAGTTAAAGAAACAGATTAAGGAACTTATGGAAAAAGGTTATGTTCGACCTAGCTCATCACCATGGGGTTCGCCAGTTTTATTTGCTAAGAAAAAGGATGGTACTCTACTGTGGCACCCCGGCTCAGAGAAGACCGGAACGCCCCGTATTCCAGCCCAAGGACAAGTCTTCTGGAATACGGCACTGTTGGCATAGAACAAATCAGCTCTTTATTACTATCGAAAAGGATTACAGGGATATCTGGATTACAATGACACGGCGATACTACGCCTACCTAGGTTAGCTCTATGCTAACAGCGGAACAATCCGAGGAAGCGGAGTACTCTTGGCAGCGGAACAGCGACTGCGGTGATGGACTCCACTCCACAGGGACTCTAGCTGGAACGCACATCCTAGCTCGCACTCTCGACATCCACGACAAGCAAGCAATCATGGCATGACCTGCAAACTGGCATGATACGCCAAGTGAGTACTTTGAATGTACTCGCAAGCTCAAGACAACCAAACATTGCAGCAATCAATAGCATGGCAAATATCATATTAAACCCTTAAGTGCTTCACTTACTGTTACTAGTCATCAACTTACTCTCTTCTGGGTTGTCCCACAACCCTGGAAATATTCATGATTCAACCTGAACTAAATCACATCCAATCATCTGGTCATCCGACCACTCCTCATATAGCCATCCTTTGACTAACATACCACATTCCGGACATCATCTGATGTCTACCCAAGATGAGTTCTTCCATCATTACTGTCACTGCTATGGTTGATCATCTACTGAGGTGTGGACGGGCTGTCCAATACCGTGGACTCGGCTATTCGAATAGATTTGACACTCTGCAGAGGTTGTACACTTTACCCACACCATGAAGCACCTGGCCTCGTGATCCCATTCGGGTGGACCAACGTTGCTTCAACAAAACCTGCCTGACCCGTGACTCTTCCATCGTACCACCGGCACTTTTCCTCCCCCGGAGGTCAGCCTTGGGTGGCCCCTGTGTCCTCATGACACCTCCCACCGTCGTGGCCACGACCCAAACGGGGTCAAACTCTGTAGACCCAAACGGGGTTCTACTGTCCCAAATGGGGACGGGCCCAAACTCAATCATCAACCGGGCTCACAAGGTTATCGCCGCTTACAGGGCCAGGGTAGCACGCCGCGCCTAACCTTCCCTCTTTGGTGGTACCGGTGAAAGATCACGCAGCCAGACCCGGTCAGGGCCGTCCCATACCGGCAAATGTGGTTGCACGAATATGCCCGGATAGGTGACTCAGATCAACCACTAAGTTCATTTAGCAAATATAGTGGTTCATCTCAATACTTAGGATGGTAGCAACTAAGCATTTAAATTAATTACTATGAATTATCATATAGCAAGTAAATGAAAGTAATTTATTTGTAAATGCAAGCAATTCAAATAAATATGTAACGCTATTGAAATACTACATGGAATGGGTGTCCTGGCTTGCCTGAGGATGAAGGATCCACCGGGAAGGAGTGCGGAAAGGCCGCGGAAGGACTGCCGGAAATAGTTCTCTCTCGGAGGGGGGACTGCTTACGGCAAGGGCAAACTGGTCATTTTCACTATGTGAACACATGGTGAAAATGATACCAGCATGACGGGCTCGACGAGACGAAGACGAGGGCTTTGGAATCACCTCGATTGGAGTCCCGAGCAAAAAGATATGGACCGAGGAAGTCCAGGGACTAATCTGCAAAAGGGAATCAGCAAAGGAGATAATTGCATCCAGGTCCCTGAGCAGCTCAGAGGGTCGCGCCCTTGTGGGAATGCGCTTTCCAGCGAGACGTGTGGGGTCGGGGCCCACCCGTCAGGTCTCTTTTCTCTCTCCTTCCGTTCCCTTCTTCTTCCTCGACAGGGCCCGACAGCGGAGGACGGCCGCGCGACGCCGGCGCTGGTCCGGCCAACTCCGGCCGCCTATGGTGGAGCTTGGACCACCGGAGTACTCCCCGAGGCGCAACGCATCCATCCATCCCACCCACGGACCCCAACGGCGACGGGAGGAGCAACGAGCTCGAACCCAGCGGACGATGGCGCCGGGTGGGAATGGGCACGGCGCTGCGGGGCAGAGGCGGGGCGCTGAGGAGCAGAGGGACTTCGCCGGAGTCCAGGGGACCCTTAAACGATGGAGGGAGGGAGAGAAAGAGGATGGCTCGCTGGAATTTAACCGGGCACCGGCGGCGGCCACAGCGGTGATTGGAGGCGGAGAGGAGCTCCGAGGCTCGGGCAGGAGGATGGGGAGGGACAGAGGAGATCGGGAAGGAGGATGGAGAGCACGGAAGCGCCGGGGGTGGCCTTATATAGGCGTGGCGTCGCAGGGCTCGGACGTGGCCATGGCGACGCGGCCACCGGAGCTTCGGGAACTCTCGAGGTAGGGAGGGGAGGCATCCAGAGGAGAAGAGAAGGATCTGAGGAGGCTCCACCATGCTCAGGAGAGCTCAAGCGAGCTCGGGAAGGATCGGGAGGGCTCGAGGCGATAGGACGTGGCGGGGCAGAACCGGCCATGCCACGGGCACGGCCACTACACCCCGTCGGAGGGGACTTGAGAGGGGAAGAGGGGTCCAGGGAAGGGAAGACGACGAGGGGGGACTGTTGGACACAGCTAGGTGGCGCGGGAGAGGAGGAAACGGACGACCCCGAGGGCTCCATTGCACAGAGCGCGCATATGGCACGTCCAACTCGTGGTCACCGCGTGGACTGTGCCATACAGTGCTCCCTAGCCGGCCAAGTCATGTCCAAAGTGTTGTCCCTCCAAGGAATAGGCTTAGAGATGAGACATATCGACAAAAGAAGCCAAGAGGAGATGGGAGAGATCACCTGAAGTTTGCTGCTGCAAACTTGACCACTCCACAGAGTTGAACAGGAAAGAGATAAGAACCAACAAAGATGTCTGGTTGATTTAGGGCAGGAAGGACTACAATTCTGGAGAATTTGAGAGGAAGAAGACCAAGATTTAACAGGGTTGCTTTGCAACTGACAAATCTGGCCCAGAAAGCAAAACATGATGTGGCACTCACATATAGAGTTTCCTTGAGCTGAAAATGGGCGCAAGATGATAATTTCGTCATATGAGAGTGCCATAAAAATTTCATACCATTTGCATGAGCACAAATGGTACTTCCTTCATAATGGTCCTCTCTGACCAGACTCTTAGAGAAATTCCTGAGGAAGAATGGCTAGATGGAATGAGGCCATTTTTGGAGGAGATGGATAATATGAAGAGGAGAATGTCCTGGTAAATTTTCAGCAATTATGAAGCAATATAAAATATAGTTGCTTCATAATTGGAAAATATGACCAGAAACAAAGATTTGATGTTGAGGTCAGAAAAAAATGGGATGATGATCAAATCTTGAGGAGAGCCATGATTTAGGCATATCAAGGTGCCTGCAAAATTTCAACTCATTAGCATACTCTTAGCTAGCACTTGCTTCACAAAGCTTCCATTGGATCAGAAACTTTGGAAATTTGCCAAGAAATATTTAATAGCCAAATTGAGTTGAATTTTGGCATGCAACAATGATATGGATAGGAAAATGTCCCCAAAAAGTTTGAGAGCAAGAAAGAAAATATAAATAGCACTTGCTTCACAAACTGCCACCAGGGACAGAATAGGAACAGGAATATTGGAGGAAAATTTTTGAACATGGCAAGGAAAGATTTTGACATATGTCAGGAAGATATGATCCAAAAGATTTATGGGAATTATTTGGGAATTTTTGGAATGATGGAAATATGGGTTGCTTCACAACCCAAGGCAGACAGGGTTATTCCTTTAATAGAAAAAGGAATATTCCCATGAAAAAGAATATTGGGATTGGATCAAGATGGAAATGACAGGGTCTTGGGATGGGCTAGAGGTTGGAAAGCCACTAGGGAAGAGAAATCAAGGGCGATCCTTCCAGGTTCCAAGAGTACCAAACCATGAAAAAGCAAATCCAGACCAAAATCAAAAGAAAAAGAAATGGGCAAAATCCAGGATGTTACATCTACGGCTATGTATTGATTACAGGGCACTTAATATGGTCACCATCAAAAATAAATATCCACTGCCAAGGATAAATGACTTGTTCGGACAACTAGCAGAAGCCAAGGTTTTCTCTAAAATAGATTTGAGGTCGGGCTACCATTAATTAAAAATCCGATCGTCGGATATACCCAAGACCACCTTTACCACCAGATATGGATTATATGAATTCACAGTAATGCCTTTTGGCTTAACCAACGCTCCTGCTTATTTTGTGCATCTCATGAACAAGGTCTTCACGAAATACTTGGACAAGTTTGTGATTGTATTTGTTGATGATATACTCATTTACTCCAAGACGCTAGAACAACATGAGCAACATCTTCGGATAGTTTTGGAAGAAATAAGGAAAAATCAATTATACGCCAAATTTAGCAAGTGTGAATTCTGGCTACGGGAAGTTGGTTTTCTTGGACACGTACTGACACAGGATGGGATAGCAGTGGACCCGAGTAAAGTGAAAGATGTCTTGGGATGGAAGCAACCCACAAACGTGACAGAGGTCAGAAGTTTTCTCGGTCTGGCTGGTTATTACCGGAGATTTATCGAAGGATTCTCCACCATAGCCAAACCCATGACCCAGTTACTCAAGAAAGATAAGAAGTTTGAATGGACCGAAGCCTGTGAGAAAAGTTTTCAAGAATTGAAAAAGAGGTTAACAACAGCACCCGTTCTGGTCGTGCCCGATGTGCACAAAAGTTTTGAGATATATTGTGACGCATCCAGAAAAGGTCTTGGATGTGTGTTAATGCAAGAGGGGAAAGTTGTAGCATATGCTTCAAGACAACTATGACGACATGAAGAGAATTATCCTACCCATGGCTTGGAATTAGCAGCAGTAATACATGCACTCAAGGAATGGCGACATTTCCTTCTGGGTAATCGATGTGAGATATACACGGACCATAAAAGTCTTAAGTATATCTTCACCCAGCCAGAATTAAACTTGAGACAGCGTTGCTGGCTTGAATTGATTAAGGATTATGATATGGAATTCATTACCATCCTGGTAAAGCAAATGTTGTAGCAGACGCTCTGAGCAAAAACCCATGCACCCATGACGGCAGTGTGCAATTCATACAACATGAGTTCAACCAGGAATTTGCCAAACTCAACATGCTACTAGTCACGGAAGGGACTATTACTCAGCTGGAAATAAAACCAACATTAGAAGATCAGATCAAAGAAGCCCAAAAAGGACACCCAAGTATTGAGGGAATCCAAAGGAAAATCAAATTGGGCAAGGCGTCCGAATTCACCATAGACAGTCAAGGAATTTTATGGTTCGGGAAGAGATTATGCGTACCTAACGAAGAGGAGTTAAAGCAACAAATTTTGGCAGAGGCCCACACTACTCCGTACTCTATTCACCCAGGAGGAACCAAGATGTACAAGGATCTACAAGAAAGATTTTGGTGGCACGGGATGAAGAGAGACATAGTCGTGAACGTTGCACGCTGTGATTCTTGTCAGCGTGTAAAAGCAGAACATCAGAGGCCAGCAGGACTACTGCAGCCACTCAGAGTGCCTAAATGGAAATGGGATGTAATAGGAATGGATTTTATCGTCGGATTGCCAAGGTCACGGCATGGAAATGATGCTATCTGGGTTATAACAGATTTATTAACCAAGGTGGCACATTTCATTCCAGTGAAAACAACATACTCAACACAGAGGCTTGCCAGGCTATACCTCTCCCGGATTGTTTGCTTACACGGAGTACCGAAGACCATAGTCTCCGATAGAGGCAGCCAGTTTGTCTCTAGATTTTGGGAGCACCTACAGCAAGCTTTAGGGACTCAGCTGACATTCAGTACAACATATCACCCACAGACCGGAGGACAAACTGAGCGGGTAAATCAGATATTGGAGGACATGCTGAGAGCGTGTGTGCTCACTTACGGAGTCAGCTGGGAAGACAGCTTACCATACGCAGAGTTTTCATATAACAACAGTTACCAAGCCAGTTTAAAGATGTCACCCTTCGAAGCCCTGTACGGACGACGATGCCGTACCCCACTAAATTGGTCTGAGACCGGAGATAGCCGAATCTTCGGCCCAGAAATTCTTAAGGAAGCAGAGACAAAAGTGAAGCTTATTCAGGACAGACTGAGAGCGGCTCAGAGCCGTCAGAAGAGCTACTATGACCAGAAACACCGTCAGGTTAGCTTTGAACCAGAGGAATACGTATATCTCAGAGTATCTCCAACAAGGGGGCTACAGAGATTTAAAGTCAAAGGAAAATTGGCACCGAGGTTTATTGGACCGTTCGGAGTAATTGCAAGGAGGGGCACGGTTGCCTATCGACTGGAGTTACCCGCTGAATTATCAGATGTTCATGACGTGTTTCACGTGTCACAGCTAAGAAGGTGTATCAGTAACCCAGAAAAGCAAGTCCAGCACCAAGACCTGGACATCCAACCAGATCTTACATATAGGGAACGCCCTATAAAATTTTTGGAGGAGTCTGAACGGAGGACCCGGCAGAATGTGATAAAATTTTGCAAAGTTCAGTGGAGTAATAACACCGAGGAAGAAGCAACCTGGGAAAGAGAGGATCACCCGAGAACTGAATATCCGTATCTGTTTGAGGGACAGCTAAAATCTCGGGGACGAGATTTTTCTTAAGGGGGTAGGTGTTGTAACACCCCAAAATTTTCTTCCTGGATTTTCAAAATCTTTTCTTTAAAATGAATTCTTTGAAAAGCATTTTGATCCTATTTTCTTCCATCTGTTTGAAAACCTTTTCAAATTTTAGTTGGATTCAAAATTTTCTAGAAAGGGTCTGTTTTGATTGATGGTTTTATTAGGAAAATGATTATTAGAATTAAAAAAAAATTCTCTTAGAAAAGTTTTTGATATAGCTAAAGTATTCTAAGGAGATGCCCTTTTCCTTTCTTCTAACACTTCCAAAACCCATCGAACAATCCTTCCACCACTCCTCAATTACCCCATAAGTCATTCACACTTTCTAGGACGGAAACCAACTTCTTTCCACCCCACAAAAATATTTTTCATATTTTAGATAAAATTCCAAAGTTGGAATTTTCATTATGCATGGTTTCTTTGAGTTACAAAGGAACTATAATTTCTACAACATTTTTGCCTCCACAAAAAATTATCCTAGCAACTAGATGGTACCTACAACACATTTCACCAAAAACCTTGGGATCCACAGTTCAAAAATTTCAATTTCCATTCAACTCAAATTTGGACCAGATTCAATCTTTCTAATACAAACTCAATTTTTATAGCTTCAAAAATTCTGAAACTCTGCCAAACTCATCTTTGTGCATCACCACCTTACCACAAAAATCCACATAAAGTCCTAAAATCCCCAGCAGCCTCTGGCATTTCAGCAAACACTTGGTGTGCATACTGTTCACTGTCGATAAAATTCAGTTAACTATTTTTTTTTCAGTCGACAGAGGCGATCGGCGCCGTGTACTCCACTCCATCTCCTCTCCTTCTCATCCACGCCTTCTTTGCTCATCAATGAGCCGTCGTGACCCCTTTGGTCAGTGGCTCACCGCCGACGACGCAGTAGCCGGCCGGTGCAGCTACCTCCGAACTCATCCGCGGCGAGCCGAGGGGTCAGCACCGCCCCCACCTTCTTCACTGCTACTACTGCTCCCCTCACCTACCTTTCCTCCACGCGACAGCTCCTCCGCATCATCCCCATGCTGACCACGCCGCCCAGGGCCCGCCTGGCAGTCGCCGAAGACGGGTGTCGCCGCCGCGCCCGTACGGGTGCCACACCATGGATAAGCTCCTCGAGCTCGAACCCGTCCAAGCTGGGGATTCCAGAGCACTCCACCGTCCTCATTAACCCCTCGCCGCCCATGACCACCGCCCCCAACCAACCTCGCCGGTCGGAGTAACTCCGTCGTTATCCGCCCTCTCTGGACCTCCTCGAATCGCCTATAAAAGGCCCTCTCGAGCTCCACAGATCACCCAAACCACCTCCACACCATCTCAATCGACTTCCGTGCACTCCCCCGACCTCGGGGAGGCCTTCTTCCCCGTCTCCGATCACCGATCCGCCGCCACTGACCACGATCAGTTCGTCGTAGTCACTCCACCTCCACCGCTAAAACCTTGCCAGTAGCCTCATATCACACCAACTTGTCGATTCCCAGCCTTAATTCGGGTCCTCGAGCTCTCTTCGGCGAGATCCAAAACCACCCGAACCTCCATCCGCTGGCAGTACGTCTTTCCTCCTTTTGCACTAAATGGGAAACTGCACCGCCTGGCGCGCTAGCGCCCGCCTGTCCTTCCTTGCATCATCCTTGACTCCTGAGGCTGGGTTCTGCATAGAGATCTCCGCCGCTCTCGCGAGGGCCTTGTCTTGGGTGCGGTCTCGCCAGGCCGTGCCAGGCTGACAAAGTGGGCCATGCCCTGGGCCGTAGGCAGGCAGGTCTGGGTATCCCCGTTCCCAGAACGCCGACAAGTTGCAGGTACAGGTAATGTGATGATTTGACATGAGCGCGATGCATGTTTGATTTGGAGTTCTTCTTCTTCTTCGATCTAGGATGGGTTCCAGGCGGCAGCCTGGGATAGCAAGGATGGATGTCATTTTATCGTTTGATTTCGTCCGTAGTCGGACCCTGCTCTTCTGTATGATGACTGTATATGTTGTTTTATAGATGTGATCTTGATTTAGCTTGTGGCGAGTGTAAGCCAATTCCATATACTCATCTCTTCTTTACATGTACTTGTAATGATATCCATTCTTGCAAAACGACGAGATGCGCTTCTATCCCTGTCGAGGCCCTCGTGCCAAAATAAGGATAGGATCGCATCTTGGGCGTTACAAGAGGTGAAGAAGAGCTAGGCAGGGGCTGACCAGAGAGGTAAATGGGGGGTTTTACCCCATCAATCCATGAGAAATGATCATGTAATCTTTTCTGGAGGTAGAAGTGTTGGAAATATGCCCTAGAGGCAATAATAATTTAGTTATTATCATATTTCCTTGTTCGTGGTAATCGTTTATTATCCATGCTATAATTGCATTGATTGGAAACTCAAATACATGTGTGGGTACATAGACAACACTGTGTCCCTAGTATGCCTCTAGTTAACTAGTTCGTTGATCAAAGATGGTCAAGGTTTCCTGGCCATAGACATGAGATGTCATTTGATAACGGGATCACATCATTAGGAGAATGATGTGATGGACAAGACCCAAACTATGAACATAGCATATGATCGTGTCAGTTTATTGCTATTGTTTTCTGCATGTCAAAGTATCTGTTCCTATGACCATGAGATCATGCAACTCACTGACACCGGAGGAATACCTTGTGTGTATCAAACGTCACAACGTAACTGGGTGACTATAAAGATGCTCTACAGGTATCTCCAAGGGTGTCTGTTGAATTGGCATGGATCAAGACTGGGATTTGTTACTCCGTGTGACGGAGAGGTATCTCAGGGCCCACTCGGTAATACAACATCACTATAAGCCTTGCAAGCAATGTGAATAAAGTGTTAGCCACGGGATCTTGTATTACGGAACGAGTAAAGAGACTTGCCAGTAACGAGATTGAACTAGGTATAGAGATACCGACGATCGAATCTCTGGCAAGTAACATACCGATAAACAAAGGGAACATCATACGGGATTAACTGAATCCTTGACATAGAGGTTCAACCGATAAAGATCTTCGTAGAATATGTGGGAACCAATAAGGGCATCCAGGTCCCGCTATTGGTTATTGGCCGTAGAGGTGTCTCGGTCATGTCTACATAGTTCTCGAACCCGCAGGGTCTGCACACTTAAGGTTCGGTGACGTTTCGGTATAGTAGAGTTATGTATGGTGGTGACCAAAGGTTGTTCGGAGTCCCGGATGAGATCCTGGACGTCACGAGGAGCTCCGGAATGGTCCGGAGGTAAAGATTGATATATAGGAAGTCCCGTTTTGGTCACCGGAAAAGTTTCGGGTACTTCGGTAGTGTACCGGGAGTGCCGGGAGGGGTACCGGGGACCATCGGGAGGGGTATTTCGACCCAAGGGGCCTCATGGGATGTGGGAGGAGTCAAGCCAGCCCTTAGTGGGCTGGCCAAGCCCCCCACTAAGGCCCATGTGGCTGGAGGTGGAAAAAACCCAAAGGTGGAAAGGTGGAAAGTGTTTCCAAGTGGAGAGGAGGAATCCTACTCCTAGTAGGATTGGAGTAGGACTCCTCCACCTCCAATTTCGGCCAGCCCTTGAGGGTTTGAGGCCGCCTCCTCCCCTCCCTCCCTCCTATATATACTAGAGGATTTAGAGGAGAAAAATAACCCTAATAAACACGTGCTAGCCTCTCCTCTAGATCGCAGTTTCTCCTCTAGATCGTTTCAGCGGTGCTTAGGCAAAGCCCTGCTGGAATTAGTTCCACCACCATCGCCGCCACGCCGTCGCGCTGCCGGAGAACTCTTCTACCTCTCCACCCCTATTGCTGGATCAAGAAGGCGGAGATCATCATCGAGCTGTACGTGTGCTAAATGCGGAGGTGCCGTCCGTTCGGCGCTAGATCGGAAGGACCGTGATCAAGATCGCGAGACGGTTCGTGATTTGATCGCGGGACGGATCGTGATGGGATCGCGGGACGGATCGAGATTGGATCGCGAGATGGATCGTGATGGGATCGCGGGACGCTCGGCGATTTGGATCGCGAAGACGTTCGACTACATCAACCGCGTTTCTTAACGCTTCCCGCTTAGCGATCTACAAGGGTATGTAGATCTACTCTCCCTCTCGTAGATGCTCATCACCATGGATAGATCTTGCGTGTGCGTAGGAAAATTTTTGTTTCCCATGCAACGTTCCCCAACAAGAAGGGGGTCATGAGGGACTGTGGTAAAATTTTGGGATCAAGGAGAAACATGGAAGTGGGCAAAACAGGAACTTTTGAAAATCAACAGAAGGTGTTTGATGCTGGTTTGGGTGACTAAAAAGATTCTACTAGCCATGAAATTTAACAGGACTAAATGGTGGTTAAAAATAAGGTTTACCACCAAGTTTGAGATTTGTTGAGGAAACTTGCCAATGTAACATTGGCAAACCCTAGAAATCCTCAGAAACTGATCTTCTTAGATCTATCCATGCAGACTTATTCTCCTTAATGCACCACTTGAGATGGTGGCATAATTTGGCCATTAGATCATGCCCAAATAGTTTGGGACCAAATGGCAAAACTTGATAATTCAAAACTTCCCAATTCTTGAAATCAACAGAAATGGGTTTGGGGGGATTTTGTCTTTTTTTCTCACGACAGATGCCATAGGGTGGCTTATCGAGTGTGGTTGGGGCCGAAGGACGCCGACAGGCTCCGGGAGCGGGATTAGGCACGAGCGGTGATAGACACACGACGTACCCAGGTTCAGGGTCCTCCGTGGGAGGTAATACCCCTAGTCCTGCTGGTCTGGTTGGATGGGGAGAGATGTTACAATGGTGCTCCTTGAGCTGTTCGTCTGGAGGTGGAAGAAGGAGCAGCCGACTCCCCTTCCCCTGCTATGTGTGGGTGTGAGAGAGGGATGAACGCCTCCGTGCGTGTGTTCCTTGCCCGATGCATGGGGGCCTCGGGGGGTTTTATAGGCCAACCCCCCAGCGTATAGTATTCCTTAGATATTATAAGGGGGGACCCGGCTGGCAGCCTCTCCAGCCGGCCAGGGGGGCCGCCGGCTGCGCGGTCCCATCGCCAGCTGGGGCCCGCCAGCCGGCTCTTCTATTGGCCCGCGCTCACCTGCCGCGGCACTTGTTGCCCCGTCCAGCGGCGTCTTGGGCCAGCCGGCCGAAGTCAGCGGCACGGCCGGTGGTGCTGTAGCCACGCCGGGGCAGGTAACGGAGTGGATGGCGGCGCAGAGGTACTGTGGTTCCGCCTGGTCTAAATCAGTCCTCGGTCAATGGTACGGTCTGCCGGACTGTAGTCATGCGCGTCCGTGCGTCAGCGGCCGCTATAGCTACATCGGAGTCCGTCGTGGGGGTCGCGTCCCATCAGCGTACCTAGCCGTAGTAGGAAGGGACGGATACCCCCCCGTCCAGAGGTCAACGGGCGAGCTAGTCGCGTAGCGGCCAGGCGCGCCTAGCCGGGGGCCAGACGGCCGGCTCCTGTTCAGCCTGCCGCGGGCCAGTCGTCCAGGGGGTCAGCCGGCCCCTCCCTGCCGGTCGCGGACAAGCCGGTAGTGGCTAGCCGGCCAGGGAGGCAGCCGACCACTGACCAGCCGGCCGTGGGCCAGCCAGCCGTATGGTTTTTTCGGAAAGGAGCTGGAACTCCCTCTCCTTGGCATACCCAGGGGTAATAACCCCGTTAGTAGTCCCCGAAGCCGGCGGGGGCCCGCGTCCGCCTGACAAGGGGCAACCGGCGGTTTCATACGGCCACGCCCGTCTGTCGAGCGGGACCGGCCGGGCGACTGCGCCGGCCACCGCCTCCGATGCCTCGGGCCCTCTCGTGCCGCTTCGGGCCCTGTCGCACCGTTTCGGGCTCCGTGCCAGACCGTGGCGCGCCACGCGGGGCGTGATGATGTCGTGGGTCCCGCGCCTGTGGCTCAACGGGATGCCTTCCTGGGCATAGTCTGACAGGCCGCGGGCCTAGCCCGATAGGCCTCGGGCCGCAGGCCGGGATCCTCTGCGCTGGGACCCCGGGGGCCACGGCGCACGATGCCCACGTCCCGCGGATTCCCCGGGGGAGTGGGCGCAGTTAATCCCCACGTCCCCCAGGCGCCGCCCCTTGTTTATAAGGGGATAGGGAGGGGCGGAGGCAGCTCGCGCACCCTTCTCCCCTTCATCTTCCTTCTCGCGCGTGGCTTGTCGTTTCGGCTCGCATCGCTGCGCCACCCATCTTCTTCCTCGCGCTCGCTCGCCGCGGCTCGCACCGCTGCTCCGCCCGTCTTCTTCCTCACGCTCGTTCGCCGCAGAGATGGCCGAGGGACCCTCCGGCAGCTGGGGCGGATCCATCATCACCGAGGAGGATATCACGCACCTCCGCCGCGCCCGGATGTTGCCGTCGGAGGACCGCGTCGCCGCCCGTCTGCCGGGCCGCGAGGTAGCACCCGAACCCCAGGAGGGGGAGTTCGTGGTGTTCGCGTGGCACTTCTCGCGCGGCTTCGGTCTGCCGCTGAGCCAATTCTTTCGCTTCTTCATGGATATGTTCGACCTCCAGCCGCACCACCTTGGGCCCAACTCCATTCTCCAGCTCTCGAGCTTCATGACGCTCTGCGAGGGCTACCTCGGGCTGCTCCCCTTCATGGAGTTATGGAGGAAACTCTTCTACCTCAAGGCCCCGAGGAACGAGGACGAGCCATACGCCTGCGGGGGCGCGGTGATATGCGTCCGGGGCCCATTGTTCCCCTGCATCACCCTCATCGAATCTGTCAAGAGGTGGAACCGGACGTTCTTCTATGTGAGGAACGTCGACCCGGCGCGGGACTACATCCGGCTGTCGGCCTTCGTCAACACTCCGTCCTCCGGCATCAACTGGACAGGCGACAGGCCATTCGTGGACGTCCTCGCGGAGCTGGGCCGGCTCAAGATCATGAGAGCCAGAGAGGGGCTGGTCGCGCCTGATTTGCTGGACGCCTTCATCGACCGCCAGGTGCTGCCTCTGCAGCAGAGGCCGCACCGGATTTGCGACATGTCGGGCCGGCGGGACCCCTGCCGGCTGTCCACCTTCGACCTGTCGTCTTCCCAGGTGGCGAGGCGGGTGAACGCCATCACTAATTTCAAGCTGGCACCAGGGACTTGGAGGTTTGGCAAGCTGCCGTACAGCCGGCATGACCCGGCGCTCCTGGTATGCCCTGCTGCGGTAACTCTCTCCCCCCTTTGATTCTCCAGCCGGCCCTTCCCAGCTCACACACCATGCTGACCACAGCACTTCGTGCGACAGAACACGCCAGACGGCCCGCACCCCCAGGTATTCCAGGCGGAGCGTGCCGAGTCCGACCCGGAGGACTTCGAGCTGGGGGGCGGCGTCGAAGTGGGGGCCGACTCCTCGGGAGATGTCGAGGCGGACAACGTGATGGGCGAGCTGGGAGCCGGCGGGTCCAGAGTGGCTGGTGAGTTCCCCTCCGGACCCTCCATCAAAGATTGGACTGACGACGATGATGACGATGATGATGTTCGGATCCTGGACGCGCCACCCCCCGCAGCTCGGCGGGAGAAACGCGGGCGGAGCAAGGAGCGGCCGACCCACGGCCAGACGGCCGAGGCCACTTCCCGGGAGAAGAGGCCGGCCGTGGGGCAACCGTCGACACAGCCGTCGGCTCATAAGAGAGCGCGAGCGGCTGCCGCGAAGCTGCCGGCCCGGGCCAGGCGGGTCCTTCCCATCGTCGCTGGGTGAGCATCCTTCTCTGAATTCTTACTGGTTTTTCGGGTTTGCGAGCCGACAAGCGCCTAAGGCCCCGTCTTTTGTCTGCTCCAGGGAGGCCATCGAGCTTCACGACACGGAGTCGGCTGCCGGCCCAGTGGATGTCACCACCCTGCAGGCGCAGGAGCACGCGGCTACAGCGCGGGAGGAGAAGAGGCGGCTCGCGGAGATGCGAGCCGCGAAAGCGGGGGCGAAGGGCGCGCCCTCGCGTTCGGGGGCCTCGAGCGGCGGGAGGCGGAGGCGGTCCACCGACCCGGAGCGCGCGACCGACTCTGCGGCGGAATCGACGCGGAGGTCGAGGCCTCCATCGAGCGAGCCGCTAGAGCCGGCCGTGGAAACGGCCGTGGCCCCCCCCGCGGCGAAAGTGACCCGGCCGGTGGGAACGGTCCTCGAGCCGGCTCCGGAGATGGCCCAGCGGGGGGAGGCGGTGCTGACTTCTTCCATCATTTAGCTGGCACCAGCGGGCGTGCCCGTCGCCCCGGCTATGCCGGAGGCGGCACCGGAGGCACCGGCCGGAGGGAGGAGTGAGCTGGCCCAGCCGGCCCTCTAGCCGACCCGGCAGGAGGTGCAGCCGGCGGCGCCGGTCATGGAGGGGCCCGACGCCAGCTCCCGAGCCTTGGTGGTCACCGCCAATCCTCCACCGGCTGCTGCGGTGGTGGACGCCGGGTCGAGCGGCGGGTCGAGCTGGTCGAGGCGGACCATGCTGGACGTGATCCGGGACTGGGAGACGCCGGCACTCGTCCCAGCTGATCCGGCTCCTCCAGCCGGCGTCCCTGCCCTTGCGCCTGGGGAGCCAGGCCGCATCATGGCGCACTGCCGTGAGGGGCTGGCCAGGTTCGCGGAGGCCGCCAAAAGCAACCTTCGGCGCGTGGAGGCGGCGGTGGAGGTGAGACTCTTCTGCCTTGTGTTGAATTTCCAGTGGGGGCGCGCGAGCGCACCCACTGGGTGTAGCCCCCGAGATTCGGGCCGGCTGCGTGGCAGCCGGGCCGGATCTAACCCTTTTTGCTTGTCTGACTTGTTGTTTCTTGGCGTGGAGCAGGCTGAGAACGCCAGGCGGCAGGCGCTCTTCGATGAGGCGGTCCTTATTCACAACCGCGGCAAGCTCGACTACTACCGGGTCCAGGAGGAGCCGAAGAAGGCGCAAGCTATGTTGGTTCCAGTGGGGGCGCGCGAGCGCACCCACTGGGTGTAGCCCCCGAGAGTCGGGCCAGCTGCTCGGCAGTCGGTCTGGGTCTTCCGTGTTGGAGTGGCTTATGCTTGGTTTTTTATGCAGAGGAGCTGGTCCCGATCCGGCAAAAGAGGGATGAACTGGCCTCCGAGCGGGACCGGCTGGGGCAGGAGCTCCAGGCGGCCACGTCGGAGCGGGGCCGGCTGGGGCAGGAGCTCTAGGCGACCACGTGGGAGCAGGAGCGTCTGACCGCGGAGCTGCAGCGGGAGGTGGCGGCCCGGGAGGACGCCGCAAAGCGGGCGGCCAATGCCACTCAGCGGGCCACAACTCTTCAGGCTGAGGTAGATCACCTCAAGGGAGAGCTCAAGACGCGCGGGGTCGCCCTTGCTCGTGCGGAGGAGGCGCTGGAGAGGGAGAAGAGCGCAGGCCTTCAGTTCGCCCTCGAGATGGATGAGGCCTTCCAGAGTAAGCTTTGTTTGAGTCTTTTCTTCCTTCGCCCACTGCTTTCGACTTGCTTTTGTCTTGTTCGTTGATTCCTTTCTCTCCCCCCAGACCAGTTCCCGGAGACCCAGCGCCGCGCCGAGCGGGCTGTGGCGGATCACCGGGAGTGCCTGCGGCAGCGCGGGCAGGAGGTTGAGGACGACACCGGTTGGGACGTGGCGGAGCTTGCGCAGGCCATTGAGAACCGGTTGATCCACGTCCAAGGCTGCATGGACCAACTCCAGACGGCCGGCAAAGAGGTGATCGCGGCCCTCTGGCTGGGTCGTGGGGCGCCGATGGGCCGCGTGGTGCTGTTGCTGGAGAATGCGGTGGCCCGGCTCGGTGTTTGGAAGGCTTCGGCGGCACGGGCCGGGGTGCAGATGGCCCTCCGGTTCGTCACGTCGTGGTACACCGGCATCAACCTGGACCGGCTGGCCACGATGCGCGAGGTCCCTGAGGCGGAAGGGATCGCCCGCGAAGATGCCCTCGTCCGTCGGGCCAACGAGCTGGCCTCGTATGTCGACCCGGACGAGCTCCTGTCGGTGCTTGGCGAAGACGGCGAGCCGGTCGCCGAGGACTCTTTTGGCAACCCTCAAGGCCCTGAAGACGACGAGGTTGCCGACGAGAGCACTAACTCCAGCAGTGGCAGCGACACCGAGGCCATGGAGGAAGAGCCGGCCGGCGATGCGCCGGAGGTCTAGGCGCCCCTCTTTTTCTCTTTGTTGTATTTGTTCCTTAGCTGCAAGACTTATTTTTAAGATGCATTTCCAGCCACTGGGGGTCTATTGTAAAGAATCCTTGGCCTATGGCCTTTTGCTTATGGATCTGTTTGAAGTTTAAAGTATTTGCGTGCTGGCTCCTCCCCTTCCTTTTACCTTTCGACTCATGTTTTGCGCACGGGTTCCTTCCGGCTTTCGCCCCGCCTGTCAGCTAGCCGGGAGCCGGTCTGGGATAGGGACGGGGCATCGTCCTTAGGGAAAACGCGCGGGCTTTTAGAGTCGTCCGGCTAGGGTTAGGTCGAACCGGCAGAGGCTGGTTTCCAGAGGTAACATGGTTCGGTTGGACCTATCCGGCTGCTACTCCTTAGGTGGTGTTCGCGTGGTAAGTTCCTTTCTACCCCGTGGCTCCGCCAGCCGGACAGCCGGGGGCCGGTCCGTGGCTGGACAGAGAGGGCAGGAAAGGGTTGCTTGCCCACGCAACTTGCCAGCTCCGGAGGAGAGCCGGCGAGCCCCCAGGCCAGGGAGCCCGACCCGGGTGCCTTGCCTAAGAAAAATGACACGCTTTCGAAGGAATTGAAAAGGGGCGTGCCCCAAGTGCCGGCTTGGGGCCCCCATTGCATTCATTAAGTTCCGACGGAAGGGAAGATACATACATACATGGGTTTTTTCTTAACAGTAGAACGGTCGGAGGAGTGCCGCATTCCATGGGCGCTCTCTTTCCTCGCCGGAGGCATCTCTTTTGCGCTTCTGCGACTTCTGGGCATTTATCAGGTAGTAGGCGCTGTTTTGCAATGCCTTGCTGACAATGAATGGGCCCCCCCATGGGGAGGACAGCTTGTGCTAGCCGGCAGTTCGTTGGATCCGTCTAAGCACCAGGTCCCCCTCGCGGAAAGAGAGGGGTCGGATCCGCTTGATGTGGTAGTGCCGGAGCTTCTGCTGGTAGATGGCCGTCCGGCTCAGGGCCAGCTCGCGCGCTTCTTCAAGTAGGTTGACGCCGTCTTCTCTTGCTTCCTTCGCATCTTTCTCCGTGTACAGGGTAACCCGAGGCAAATCGAACTCGATGTCAGTGGGGATGATCGCCTCGGACCCGTATACCAGAAAGAAAGGGGTGTAGCTGGTCGACCGGTTGGGCGTGGTCCTGAGGCTCCAGAGGACGGCCGGTAGCTCACCGACCCAGCAGCCGGCCGACCGTACGAGGGGCGCCACCAGCCGAGGCTTGAGGCCGGCCAGGAGCAAGCCGTTCGCCCTCTCTGCCTGGCCGTTGGACTGTGGGTGGGCCACCGACGCGAGGTCGAGCCGGATGCCCTCCTGGGAGCAGAAACGCGCCATTGCGCCTTTGGCGAAATTTGTGCCGTTGTCGGTGATGATGCTGTGGGGAACGCCGTAGCGGACCGTGACATCCTTGATGAACCGGACGGCTGTGGGGCCGTCCAGTTTCTTGATGGGTCTGGCTTCGATCCACTTGGTGAACTTGTCGACAAGCACCAGCAGATGCGTCATGCCGCCTCGGGCGGTCTTGAAGGGTCCCACCATGTCCAGCCCCCAGACGGCGAAAGGCCATGAAAGTGGGATGGTTTGGAGGGCTGTGGCCGGCAGGTGGCTCTGCGTGCTGAAGCGTTGACGCCCCTCACACTTGTCGACCAGTCGCTTGGCCTCTTCCAAGGCCGTCGGCCAGTAGAAACCGTGGCGGAAGGCCTTGGCCACCAGGGTTCTAGAGGTGGCGTGATGCCCGCACTCGCCCTGGTGGATGTCGATGAGGATTTCTTGCCCCTTCTCCGGCTCGACGCAGCGCTGGAACACGCCGGTGGTGCTGCGATGGACGAGCTCGTGGTTGATGATGCTGTAGGCCGGGGCGCGGCGTTGTTTTTGCCGGGCCTTGTCTTCGTCGGGGGGTAGCTCTCCGCGCAAGAGAAAATCCAGAATGGGCTGGGCCAACGAGGGGGCCGAGACGGGAGCCGGCTCGGGCTCGAGTGGGGCGCTGGGGGCAGCCGGAGCCGGCCCGTCAGTCCCCGGGACCAGCCCGCCAGTCCCCGGCACCGGCTCGCCAGCCCCCGGGACCGGCTCGCCTGCCCCCGGGACCGGCTCGCCAGTCCCCGGGATTGGGTCAGCGGGGGGTGTGGCGATCGCCGTCAGGATGGTCGTAGAGCGGGAGCGAGCCGCCGCGGGGGCGCCGGACGCCGGAGCTGGTGGCGAGGGGGTTGTCGCCAGAGCTGATGGTGCCGGCAGGGCAGCCGGAGCCGGCGGTGCCGGTAGAGCTACCGGAGCGGCCGGTACGAAGATAGACTCTGATTTGGGGGATGGCTTGATAGAAGGCTTGAGCAGCCGCTCGAGGGAGACGCCGGCTGGGATGGCCTGCTGGGTGGAGCCGATTTTTGCCAACGTATCGGCCGCCTCGTTGTCCGCTCGGGGGACGTGGTGGAACTCACAGCCCTCGAAGGAGCCAGTGAGCTGCTGGACGAGGAAGCGATAGCTGGCCATGTTGGCGTCCCTGGCGTCCCATTCGCCAGAGACCTGCTGTACCACGAGGTCGGAGTCGCCAAAGCAGATGATGCGCTGGATTCCGATTTCCTTGGCGAGCCGAAGGCCGTGGACGAGCGCCTCATACTCGGCCACATTGTTGGAGGCGGCGAAGAGGATCTGGAGTGCATATTTGAGCTGGTCCCCCTTTGTAGACGACAGGACGATGCCGGCTCCCAGGCCGGTTCGCATCTTCGAGCCGTCGAAGTGCATGCGCCAATGCGTGGAGTCCGGGGGAGGCGGCACGAACTGGGTCTCGGCCCAGTCGATGAGGAAGTCCGCCATGGTCTGTGATTTGATGGCGCTGCGCGGCTCGTACTGGATCTCGTGGTCGGCGAGGGCGATGGCCCATTTGGCGATCCGGCCGGTCGCGTCCCGACCGCTCATGATCTCACCGAGCGGGGCCGTGCTCACCACGGTGATGGTGTGCTCCTGGAAGTACTGGTTGACCTTCTTGGCGGCGAAGTATATGTCGTAGCACATCTTCTGGTAGTGGGGGTAGTTCTGCTTGGAGGCGGACAGGACCTCGCTAAGGTAGTAGACGGGGCGCTGGACCGGCAGCACTTTGCCTTCTTCCGGCCGCTCCACCACCAGCACGACGCTGACCACGCGGGTGGTGGCCGCGATGTACGCGAGCATTGGCTCCTTCTCAGCCGACGCCGCCAGGATGGGGGCGCTGGAGAGCGCGCGCTTGAGGTCGCGGAACGCCGCGTCCGCCTGGTCGGTCCACTCGAACTTGGGTGACTTCCTCATGAGCTGGTAAAGAGGCAGCGCCTTCTCGCCCAGCCGGCTAATGAACCGGCTGAGAGAGGCAACACAGCCGGCGAACTTCTGGATGTCAACGAGCTTGGCCGGCTTGTGCATGCGCTCGATGGCCCGGATCTTCTCTGGGTTAGCTTCGATGCCGCGGGCAGACACGAAGAAACCCAGGAGCTGGCCGGCTGGCATGCCGAACACGCACTTCTCCCGGTTTAGCTTGATCTTGTATTCGCGCAAGTTGGCGAAGGTCTCCCGGAGATCGTCGAGAAGGCTGAAATGCTTCTTGGTCTTGACGACGATGTCGTCCACGTAAACGTGGACGTTCCTGCCGATCTGCGGCAGGAGGCACTTCTGCATGCAGCGCTGAAAAGTGGCGCCCGCATTCTTCAGGCCGAAGGACATGGTGATGTAGCAGTAGGCCCCGAAAGGGGTGATGAAGGAGGTCTTCAGCCGGTCGGCCGGGTCCAGTTTGATCTGGTGGTAGCCTTAGTAGGCGTCCAGAAAAGGCAGGAGCTCGCAGCTGGCCGTCGAGTCGATAACTTGATCGATCCGTGGCAGGGCGAACGGGTCCTTGGGACATGCCTTGTTCAGGCTCGTGTAGTCGATACACATGCGCCATGTCTTGTTTTTCTTTAGCACCAGGACTGGGTTGGCCAGCCAGTCCGGGTGGAATACTTCCATGATGAAGCCGGCTGCAAGAAGCCGGGCAATCTCTTCTCCTATGGTACGCCGCTTCTCCTCGGAGAAACGGCGCAGGGGTTGCTTGACCGGCTTCGCATCCGGCCGCACATGAAGTTTGTGCTCGGCAAACTTCCTCGGAACACCCGGCATGTCTTTGGGAGACCATGCAAAGATGTCCCGATTCTCACGGAGGAAGTCGACGAGCTCGCTTTCCTATTTGCTGCTGAGGTTGGCGCCGATGGTGACGCACTACTTGGGGTTGGCCGGGTCGAGCGGCACCTACCTGGTGTCTTTGGACGGCTGGAACGATGCCTCGCCGGTCGTCTAGGACGGGGGAGCCGGCACGGCCGGCACGTTAGAGGCATGAGCCACGAGCCGGTTGAGCTGCCGCTTCTCCTCCGCTATCTCCAGGGCCTCGGCCAGCCGGCTGCCGTCGTGAGCGCATTCGATTGACATCTTGTAGTTGCCGGTGATAGTGATGATGCCCTTGGGGCCCGGCATCTTGAGCTTGAGGTAGGCGTAGTGGGGGATCGCCATGAACTTGACGAGAGCCGGCCGGCCCAGCAACGCGTGGTAGGGGCTGTCGAGGTCCACCACCTCGAACCAGATCGGTTCCCGACGGAAGTGGCTCTGGTCGCCAAAGAGGACGTCGAGCTCGATCTTGCCGATGGGGGTGCAGGACTTTACCGGCACGATGCCGTGGAAAACCGTCCGGCTCGCTCGCAGGTCTTTCTCCTTGAGCCCCAGCTTGATCATCGTGTCGCGATAGAGGATGTTGATGCTGCTGCCTCCGTCGACCAACACCCGTGAGAAACGACAGGTGCGCCTCTCGAAGACGATGGTGGGGTCGAGGACGAAGGCGTGACTGCCCGAGTTTGGCATCACGGCCGGGTGGTCCACTCGGCTCCAGGTGACCGGCTTCTCGGACCAATGCAAGAACTGGGGGACCGAGGGAGCGACGGCGTTCACCTCGTGCCGGTGCTGGCGCACGCTGTGTTTGTCGGTTGCTTCACTGGTGAAGACGACGTAAGACCCGTCCTGGCGAGGGAACTGGTTGTGGAGACGGCCGTCGTTGCCCGTCGGAGCCGGAGCAGGTGGCGTGGCCTGGGCCGGAGCCGGCTCGCGGGGAGCCGGAGGCGGAGGAGCCGGGAGGCCCTCGCTTCGGGCGAGCCGCTGGGAGAAGCTGCACTGCCGGAGCGTATGGGTGGCTGGTTGGCCCCGGAGTGGTGTTTGCAGGGCAGGTCAAGCATCTGCTCGAAGGTAAGCTTGGGCTGCCAGGCGGCCTTGCCGGTGCGCTGACGCTGGCTGGGGGCCTGGGCAGCCGGTTGCTCCTCTTCGATGGTGGCGACCTGCCGGCTCCCGTAGCGGGGGTCCGGTTGGTCGAGCTTGCGTTTGTTGTTTTGCTGCTGCCGGTTGTCGGCGGCCGCCCGAGGCGCGGCGGGTGGCGGAGCCGGCTTGGCTGGCGTGGCAATCTTCATCCGCATTGCGGAGTCGGCCGTGGCGTATTTGTCCGCCTTGGCCATCAGGTCCGCCAGGGTAGCTAGCTCGGAGCACAAGAGCTTGTGCTTGAGGTGGGTGCCGTCGCGGCAACCCTCGATGAAATACTGGATGGCCTGCACCTCGTGCACTCCCTGACAGGAGTTGCGAAGTTCGGTCCAGCGCGTGCGGTAGTCGCGAAGGGGTTCCTCCGGCCCCTGGACGCACATGTCCAGCTCGCGGGGCCGGCCAGGCCGCTTGTAGGTGCCGGTGAAGTTGCGGACGAATGCTTCCTCGAAGTCCGTCCAGGTGTTGATGCTGCCGGCCGACAGGCTGTTAGGCCAGGTCCGGGCCGAGCCGGTCAACATCAGGGGGGCGTAGCGCACGGCTACGCATTTGTTCCCTCTGGCGATGCCGACCGCGGTGGTATAGTCGACCAGCCAGTCCTCCGGCTTGGCGGAGCCGTTGTACTTCGGGGTGTCGCGAGGGAGAGTGAAGCCGGCCGGAAACGGCTCATTGCGAATTCGGGGGCCGAAGCACGCCGGGCCGATCGAGCCCTCCTCCTCGAGGAGGGCCGATTGCGCCAGCCGTTCAAAGCGGGTCCGAGTGTCGTTCTCGCTCCGCGGGACGCGTGGGCCAAGCCGAGCGGCGAGCTCAGGGCGGAAAGTTGGGGCAGGCGAGCGGGCACGTTCCCGCCGCGCAGGCGGGGTATGGTCCCGGCTGCTGTCAACCGGAGCGTCGTTGTGCCGGCTGGTGACGGCCGGCTGCTCATCTCGCAGCCGGGCGCGTCCGTTGTGAGACCCGGCGCCCCGTCGGCCGGAGCCGCGACGGGAGGAGGCCTGCTGCGCCGGCCGGCGCTGGCCAGTGGTAGGCGGAGCGTCCCAGTCGGGGACGGGGATTTCGGAGCCGGCGTTGATGCCATCGAGCCGGGCCTGCTGGGCATTGGCGGTGGCAATGAGCTCCTGGATGTGTCGTTCCTGCAGCTCTCGCTCTTCGCCCTCCAGGCCGACGAGGTCGGCGTAGGCCACGTGGGCCGCCCTTAGGTTGGCGGCCGGAGTGTCGTAGGTGGCGAGCCTGCCACCGAGGATTTCCGCGACCACGCGGCCGCGGTCGTGAACGTCACCGGGCCGGCTGGGCGCATGGCCGGCGGGGCTGAGGCCGTAGGCGGAGTTATACTCGCGCTGCGCGGACTCCATCCGGCGCTTGGTGGTGGCAAGCATGGTTGCCTCGTCGAACAGCTGCCGGCGAGCAGCTTCCAGCTCGGCAGTAGCCGTGGCTGGATTTGCCGTCGGCGCTACGGGGGTGCTGAGGCCCCAAAGCACGACACCGAGGGGGTCGGAGGTGCTAGCGCGAGCGGCCGTGGCGGCCGCGTCCGCCTCCGCCCTGGCGCGACCGGAGGTCTAGGAGGAGCCGGTGGCCATTACCCCCGCGAGGACGCGGGAGCCGCCGGCCTCGCCCGAGGCGAGTGCGCTCACGGACGAGGGCGGGTCGAGGCAGTCGAGCACCTGGCTACGGTACTCATCGCAGCTGGCTCGTCAAAGAGGCTCAGCTTACCGACGCGCTCGGTGATGATGGTGATGTCGATCCGAGTGTCGCCACCGAGCCACTCAACGGAGAGGCCGGCAGCATCGCCCGCAGGGCCAGCGGAGGCGTGGTTCCACCCCACAAGAGCAAGCCCCACGAGCGTGCAGTTCCGCCCGGGCGCGGGGCGGCCGGGGGAGGTGGTGAAGGGTCCCGCCCGGAGCGTGACTCCAGCCGGCGCCGCAGACGGCCCCACGGTGGGCGCCAATTGTCGTCGTTTTCTCACGACAGATGCCATAGGGTGGCTTATCAAGTGTGGTTGGGGCCGAAGGACGCCGACGGGCTCCGGGAGCGGGATTAGGCACGAGCGGTGATAGACACACGACGTACCCAGGTTCAGGGCCCTCCGTGGGAGGTAATACCCCTAGTCCTGCTGGTCTAGTTGGATGGGGAGAGATGTTACAATGGTGCTCCTTGAGCTGTTCGTCTGGAGGTGGAAGAAGGAGCAGCCGGCTCCCCTTCCCCTGCTATGTGTGGGTGTGAGACAGGGATGAACGCCTCCGTGCGTGTGTTCCTTGCCCGATGCATGGGGGCCTCAGGGGGTTTTATAGGCCAACCCCCGGCGTACAGTATTCCTAAGATATTACAAGGGGGGACCCGGCTGGCAGCCTCTCCAGCCGGCCAGGGGGCCCACCGGCTGGGTTGTCTTGTCGCCCGCAGGGCCCGCCGGCTGCGCGGTCCCATCGCCAGCCGGCTCTTCTATTGGCCCGCGCTCACCTGCCGCGGCACGGGTTGCCCCGTCCGGTGTCGACTTGCGCCAGCTGGCTGAAGTCAGTGGTACGGCCGGTGGTGCTGTAGCCACGCCGGGGCAGGTAACGGAGTGGACGGCGGCGCAGAGGTACTGTGGCTCCACCTGGTCTAAATCAGTCCTCAGTCAGCGGTACGGTCTACCGGACTGTAGCCATGCACGTCAGCGGCCGCTGTAGCTACATCGGAGTCCGTCGTCGGGGTCGCGTCCCGTCAGTGCACCCAGCCGCAGTAGGAAGGGACGGATACCCGCCAGTCCAGAGGTCAGCGGGCGAGCTAGTCACGTAGCGGCCAGGCACGCCTAGCCGGGAGCCAGACGGCCGGCTCCTGTTCAGCCGGCCAGGGGGTCAGCCGGCCCCTCCCTGCCGGTCGCGGACCATCAGGTAGTGGCCAGCCGGCCAGGGAGGCAGCCAGCCACTGACCAGCCGGCCGTGGGCCAGCCAGCCGTATGGTTTTTTCAGAAAGGAGCTGGAACTCCCTCTCCTTGGCATACCCAGGGGTAATAACCCCGTCAGATTTGGACAAGTGTATCTGTTCTCCTTGATGCACCACTTGGTGTAGATACATTATTTGAGGATTAGAACATGTCCACAAAGTTTGAGCATAATTGGAGACAGTTGGCAATGTAGAGTTGCTCAAATTTGGATCTGGACAGAGAGGGTTTTGGAATATTTTGGTGCATAAAATTAATTGGGATTGAGATGAAACTTTGTAAGATGATCACATATGTAATATGTGACATGCTAGAATTTTATTGGATTTATTTGAGAATATTTCTTATAGAAATATTTCAAATGCTGGATTTAAGCAGAAAGGGTTTTGGAGGGTTTTGTCCAATATTTTGAACATCACCATGTGTTGAAACTCTTATATATGGACTATATATGTCCACTGAGTTTCCGTAATTTTTCTCAAATATTTTGAAAACATAAAAATATTTTTCCCTATAAAAGACCATTTCTGGCCTTAAGAAAAAGCCTTTAAACAAAATATGAAAATAATCTTTAAAATTAATATCTGGTGGTTTTGTGAAGTATTATACATAGTAGGTTTCAAATAAGGTCTTTGGGGCAAAACAATCCACCCTATTTGAGTACTTGTAGTACAAATCTCAATTCATGGGTTTTTGAAAACCTAATTTGAATAAATCCCTTTTGGCCAAAATAATATTTGATAAAAATAGTTTCAGGTCCTATACACATGGTATGATCATTGGACAAGAGTTTGGATCAAGGAAAAGAGTTCTTGAGGGTAGGAGGAAGTTTTATGAATATAGAGCACAAGCAAGCAATCAAATAATCAGCAATCAAGTCAAACATCACAAGCGCACAAAATGTTTTAATTGGTCCTAATTTTTGAGCTACGTTGACTTGGACAGGAGAGGCAAAACACAGGGTGTGATACCTTCCTCACTGGTTCCACCTCTGGCCACTTTGTAAACTTGTCGATTGCTACGAACAAGAATTCAAAGCCCCCGACGGTGCGGGGAAAGGGGCCCAAAATATTGAGCCCCCAGTACGAGAATGGCCAGGATAAAGGGATCGTCTGGAGAGCTTGCGCTGGTTGATGAATGTTCTTGGAATGGAACTGGCAGGCTTCAAACTTGGTGACTAGCTCAGTTGCATCCTGGAGGGCAGTGGGCCAATAGAAACCCTGCCGGAAGGCTTTTCCGGCAAGGGCCCTTGATCCAATGTGAGACCCACACATGCCCCCGTGAATCTCTGCCAATAGCTTCAGTCCATCTTCCCGGCAAATACACCTTAATTTCACACAGTTTGGTCTTTTTCTATACATAGTGTCATCGACAAACTGGTACATACTTGACTGGCGGGCCACTTTTTCGGCTTCTTCTTGTTCTTCGAAAAGTTCTCCTGTTTGAAGGAAATGGACTATGTGCTGTGCCCAAGCTAGAGTCTATGGCTCGACAACGAGGACTAAAGGTATCTCCTCGTTCGCGGGAGCACTTATCTCGACCGCGAGAACCTGGGGTTCTGCAGGAGGGAGCAGCTCACCAACCGAAATGAGGCCATCCCCGGTAGCTTCTCTACCAGCGGCTTCAGGAAGCTCTGCCGAGAAATGCTTGCCGGAGTTTAGCTTTCTTCTTTGCCTGGTCATCGTTGATGGGGATACTGATGGTTGAGTGAGGTGGAGGACAAAAGTTCTTGGTTCCACAGGAAGCTTTTGCGCATCGCACTTTGACAGATAATCAGCGATGCTATTTTCTGCACGTGGCACATGTTCTGTTTGTAACCATTAAAGTGCTCCTCCAGCTTCCTCACCTCTTCCACGTATGCTTCCATCAACGGACTCTGATAATCTTTGTTGACTTGTCTCTGTCGGAATCAGGGCTCCGCAGACCCAAGAAGGTTCGAACTCTGGTGCGTGTGCGAAGATCCCAACCTGCTCAAGCCTCAAGCTCGCCACCCCACGGCCTAGCCTGGCCGAATGCGCGTGAGCGAGCGAGAAGATGAACACAGAGATTTACCCTGGCTCGGGTCACCTTGCGGTGTAAAACCCTACTCCTGCTTTGGGTGGATTGACCTCACGAGTAGGTTCGGGGATGAACAAGTACAGTGGTGAGCGACCTCGCAAGGGCTCTTCTGTGAGGGTGGATCGGTCTCGCTCTCGTCCTCTCTCTACGGTGGAGGCTAGTCCCTATTTATAGTGGCCTTGGTCCTCTTCCCTTGTCGCATAGGCGGGAAGGGATCCCACAACAGCCAAATTTAAAGGGGGACAGGAGGTACAGCTTATCCTGACTAAAGGTGGTCTTCGCCTGCAAATCAACTGGGCGTGACGCAGAGGTGGGCTCGGCGAGGACATCCGTCCTGCCGAGCTTGTTGTCTTGGTCTTGTTGCACCAGAATGGAAAACTTTGGGGGATTCCTTGGGAACCCGCGCACGTCCTTGCCTCCTTAGCACCAAAGGGGATTGTCCCCTCTGCGCCCACTGGCCTAGGTCGTCATGGCTCACATCACCGCAACCTCCTGAGGCCGGGTACCTGCATAGGAATCTCCGCTCCTCGGGAGGCAACCTAGGGACGCCGCTCCCCTGGAGGTCTTGGCGTCATTCTCCTCACGAGGCCGGGGCCCTCTCGAGGGTCTTGTCCTAGGGGGTTTGCTGCCAGGCCGTATCGGGATGTCGAGGTGTGCCACGCGCTGGGCCGCAGGCAGGCAGGTCTGGGTACCCCCGATCCAAGAACGCTGACAGTAGCCCCCGGGCCCAAGGCGCGCTCGGACTGGCTTCGGGGCGAAGCCAAGGAAGGACGGCCGAAGCGCCGCGGGCCCCAATTGCCTGCGGGCCAGGCTCGACGCGTGGCGCACAACGGGGCGCGGACGCCTCCACTTCCCCACGTCGCCTCGGTAACCGCCCCGACTGACGAGGGCTGGCGCGCGCTGCGGGGCCATCATTGCCCAGAATGCGGAGGGACGCCGGTTGGCCTCCGATCAAATATAAGTGGGCAAGGGGGGAGCAGAGCCCCCCTAGCCCATCTTCATCTTCTCGCCTCTTCACTCCAATCTGCCGCTTCCACGATCATGGCACAAGTGAGGAGGTTCTCTGCTGCCGAGAAGGGGAAGGGCCGCCTGGAGGGACCTGACTCGCTGCCGCCCAAGAGGGGTTGCAGTAGTCCCCTCAAGTACACCGCGACGCCGGCAGTGGCCCCCCGACGGTGCGGGCGAACTCCCGTGGGGGCCGGCAGCGGTAGTCGTGGCGCTCGCGGCCGAGGGGGAGGCTCGCGGTAGGCACCCGGCCGCCCCGCCCGCGATTTCAGTCGGCCAACGCGGTCCAAGTGTTCGTGGTGTGGGTGGAGAGGCCGGCCATCACCTGGCTCCAGCTCCCGCGCTTCTTCGGAGGGGCGCTGCCAGCCGGAGGGCCCGCCGGCCTATGGCTGCTGGCCGATGGTTGCTGCAGAGAGGCCTCGTGGGTGGAGGTCGAAGTCACACCCGCGGGCTACGTGTTCCTAAACAGCGGGTGGCAGACGTTCGCCCGCGCTCGCGGCCTGCAGGGGAGGTGTACGCTCCACTTCAAGCATGGCGGGGTGGCGACGCTCTTCGTCAAGATCTTCGGGGAAGACGGTAGGCGCTTGGGGTGCTGCCCGGAGGGCAACGGCGGCGACAGCGACCACTTCTCCGCCGACGATGATCATCGCGGGGGCGGCGTCCTCGGCGGTGAGCTTGCCCTTGGCGACGGACGCAGCACCTCCAGCATCAGCGATGACTCCTCTGGGGGAAGCTCGAGCGACGACGACTACGACGAGCCGCCACGTCGGCGGGCCCGAACCAAGGAGGTCGGCGAGCCGCCGCGGCGTCATGCCCCTGCCCCGGAGGCCGTCGGGCCGCCATGCCACCGTGCCACCGTCAAGGAGGAGGAGGACTCCGACTGAGCGCGGGCGACGCCGGAGCCAGGCCTCAGGAGTAGCGGCCCTCGGGAGGCCATCTTTTGTTGTTTTTTTTACTTCCTGCATCAAGAATCATGGAGGGCCCCAAGGGGGCGTGTAATGAACTATGGCGCTTGCGCCTTTATGTTAGCGTTTTGTCATCTCGTACTTTGGTGTTTATATTGCTACCAAAGGAAAGTTCCTTCTTGTCGCGATTAGGATAACTTAGCTTGGCGTACTCGTGGCGGGTTCCTGCATCATGAGGTGCAGCTGGGGCGCCGACGCAGCTTCGAGGTCTTGCCGAGGGGGCCTCTTCCATGCGGACCAGGCAGCTTTGCAGCTTCGAGAGGTGCCCGCTGCTCGCGAGGCTCCTGGGGTGGGGTTGGCGAGGAGTCAGGGCCTCTGGAGGTGCCTCCTCAGGGCACCGCCTCCCACGAAGGTGCTGAAAAGCGCTTTATGTAGGGTTAGAGTTCCTTGATAACGAGCCGAATCATAACTTCCCTTTCCTTGGTCGTCTTCCTCCCAGCGACCATTTTCGGTTAGAGCCCCTGAGCGAGGGTCGATCGTCACTGGCATGTCGGGTCGCGATGCCCGGCAAGGCCAGGAGATGAGCGCTCCCGAGGCCGGGGGTCTGAGGCAATATGCGCCTGCTGGCTCGCTCAAGAGCGTCGCGCGAGGATTAGAACGCCAAAGCTTTGGCGAGGTGCACACCGTGCCCGGCCACCGCTCACAGGGCGCGCGCGAGAGAGAAAACTGGCAGGTGCCAAACCTCTTAAAAACGAAACATCAAAGTGAGAAACGCTGCAGAGGAGAAAAATTCCCACCCCTTTTCGAACAAAGACGAGAAAGCTTCAAGTTTCATTCCAAAAAAATGGCAAATTTGGTTACAAAAGAGAGCAAGAACAGCCGCGTCCGACACCTAAGCTAGTCTTCCCACTAGCGCGGAGCATGGGGCTTTCACTAGGCGTGGGCATAGTCATTGGAGGATCGTGTCATCCGCCAGTGTGGAGCATGCGGCTTCCACTAGGCGTGGGCATAGTCATTGGAGGACCGTGTCATCCGCCAGCGCGGAGCATGGGTCTTCCACTTGGGCATGGGTGGGGGGCCCTCCGCGTCCTCGGGGGACCCCGGGCGTATACAGCCCACTCATTATTACATGAGAGTGTCACGGGTAGAACTTCTGTAGGTGCTGGATGTTCCAGGCATTCTGGATGGGGACCCCGTCCCATGTCTCCACGCGTACGGTGCCAGGCCTGGAGACACGGGCGACCCTGAACGGGCCCTCCCACATGGGCGAGAGCTTGTGCAAGCCCTCCCTGGAGAGGACCCGCCTCAGGACGAGGTCACCCACATCGAGGGTCTTGGAGTGGATGCTGCGACAGTGGTAGCGCCGCATCGCCTGCTGGTACCTCGCTGCGCGGAGCGAGGCTTGGCGGTAGGCCTCCTCCCCGAGCACGAGATCTGTCCCCCGCGAGGCATCCTGACGCTCCTCATAGAATGCCAAGACCCGCGGGGAGCGACTCTTGACCTTGTGCGGGAGGACCGCCTCTGCCCCGTAGACGAGGAAGAACGGGGTCTCACTGGTGGGCTTAGTCACAGTGGTGTGGATGGACCACAACACGGACTGAAGCTCACCGACCAACCCCTGCCGCAGGCCTCAAGCTTCTTCTTGAAGCTCCTCATCTTGAGGCCCCTCAGGACCTCAGCGTTGGCGCGCTCAGCCTGCCCGTTGCTCCGTGGGTGCGCCACTGAAGCATAGCATATCTGCGTTCCAAGTTTAGCACAATATGTTCTAAAGAGGTTGCTTGTGAACTGTGAGCCTTTGTCGGTAATAAAAAAAACGGTTGGGGACGCCAAATCGGCTCACGAGACCCTTGATGAACTTGACGGCCGAGCCGGCGGGGATGGTGCGCACGGGCTCCACCTCCGCCCACTTGGTGAACTTGTCGATGGCGACGTAGAGGTAGCGGTAGCCGCCGGCTGCCCGAGGTAAAGGCCACAGTATGTCCAGCCCCCAGACCGCGAAGGGCCAGGAGAGCGGGATGGTCTGGAGACCCTGCGCGGGCTGATGAATCTGCTTGGTGTGAAATTGACAGGCCTCTCAGGATCGGACTAGCTCGGTGGCATCGTTGAGCGTCGTGGGCCAGTAGAAACCACTACGGAACACCTTCCCCACGAGGGTGCGAGACGAGGAGTGATGTCCGGAGTCGCCGCCATGGATGTCGGCCAACAGCTCGCGCCCCTGCTCCTCGGATATGCACCGCAGCGGGACGTCGTTGGGGCGCCTGCGGTATAGCTCGCCGTCCTGCAAACAATAAGCAGTGGCCTGGAGGGCCACGCGCTCCGTGTCCTCCTCCTTGTCTGGCAAGGCGCGACAGAGCAGGTATGTCTTGAACTCCTCGGTCCAGTCGTCGGCCTGAGGTTCCAGTGCCAGGAGCAGTCGGGCTCATGAGGCCGGACCACAAGATGGGGCGCCTGTAGGTGGGGCCGGTGGCAGCTCCTCCTGAAGCGACGTCGGGCCTGCGGCCGGGGGTACAACCGATGGCTTGAAGAGCCTCTCCTCGAAGACTCTAGGCTCCTGAGGCTCGCGACGCGACACCCTCTTGGCGATGTCGTCTGCTTCCTTGTTCGCGCCGCACGGGACATGTTGCAATTCTAAGCCCTGGAAGCACTTTTCAATTTTACGTACCTCTTCCAAATATGCCTCCATGTGCTCGTCCTTCGGCATGTGCTCCTTGTTGGAGAAGTTGACGAGGAGCTGGGTGTCGCCCTTCATGGTGAGGCGCTTGACCCCCACAGTGGCAGCGGCCCTGAGACTAGCGATCAAGCCCTCGTATTCTGTGATGTTGTTGGAGACCTTCTCGCCATGCTGGAAGCAGAGCTGCACGGCGTAGTAAAGCTTGTCCTGGGTTGGGGAGATGAGCACTACTCCAGGCCCCGCGCCCCGTCGTGCAAAGGCTCGGTCGAAGTGCATGACCCAGCCATCGGGCGCCTCATCGCCAGGCGTGAGGGACTGGCCCTCATCCTGCCGCCGATCAGGAGGGTCTGTCCACTCCGCCACAAAATCAGCGAGGGATGCGCCCTTGATGACCCTGGTGGTGCTGAACTCTAGATGGAAGGCCTGCAGCTCGATGTTCCACTCTGCGACTCTTCCGGCGGCGTTGGGGCTGCGTAGCACTTTCTCCAGGGGGTATGCGGAGACGACATTGATGGGGTGGCCCTGGAAGTAATGGCGCAGCTTCCTTGAGGCAACGAGGAGTGCAAGCAGGAGCTTGTGCTGCATAGGGTAGCATGCACACGCGTCCCGCCGCACGGTGCTGACGTAGTACACCGGGTGTTCGACCAAGGACGAGGTGTTGGCGTCGCCCTACTCCTCATGAGGCACGAGGGACTCAAGTGCCCCGCGGGTTGGGGAAGCGACGTGAGCCTCAGGAGCGTCGTCCTGAGGCGGCGAGCGTTGCGTGGCCCCGCACGGGCTGCCTTGCTTCGCGCCTGCGCCGGCGCGCTCTTCTCGGACTGCCATGAGCGCTGCGCAGGCCGATTGGGGGTGGCCGCCAAGTAGAGTACCAGGGGCTCATAAGGACGAGGCGCCACCATAACGGGTAGGCTCGTGAGATACCGCTTGAGGTCGTCAAAAGCTGTCTCTGCTTCAGGGTCCACTCGAAGGGGCCCTTCCTCTTCATGAACTTGAAGAAGGGGAGGGCGCGCTCTCCCAGCTTGGAGATGAAACATCCCAAAGAGGTCACGCAGCCCGCGAGCTTCTACATTTCCTTGAGGGTTTGAGGAGGGCGCATTTTCCCGATCGCTTTGACCTTCTCTGGGTTGGCCTCGATCCCCCGGTGCGATACCAAGAAACCGAGCAGCTTGCCGGACGGGACCCCAAAAACACATTTTTTAGGGTTGAGCTTCAGGTTCACCCAACGCAAGCTGGTGAACGTCTCCTCCAGATCCTCGATCAGGGTCCTCGCCTCCCCTGACTTGACCACGATGTCATCAACGTACGCCTCCACATTTCTCCCAGCTGCTGCCCCAGGGAAATGCGCATCAGCCGCTGGAAGGTCGCACCGGCGTTCCACAACTTGAAGGGCATGTAGATGTAGTAGTACACACTGCAAGGAGAAAGGAAGGCCGTCTACTTGACGTCCTCCACCGCCATCTTGATTTGGTGGTAACCCGAGAAAGCATCCAGAAAGCATAGTCGATCGCACTCGGCAGTGGAGTCCAGGATCTGGTCGATGCGTGGGAGCGGGAAGGGGTCCTGAGGGCAAGCCTTGTTGAGGCTCGTGAAGTCGACGCACATGCGTTCCTTCCCACCCTTCTTGCGGACAATCACTGGGTTGGCCAGCCAATCCGGGTGCCGTACCTCCCGAACAATACCAGCTTCCCGCAACTTTCCGACCTCCTGGACGATGAACGCTTGCTTCTCCTGTGCTTGTCGCCTTGCTTTCTGCTTCACCGGGCGCGCATTGGGGCGCACCCTTAGTTGGTGTTCGATCACCTCTCTCGGGACGCCTACTAGGTTGCACGCCTCCCATACAAACACGTCCTTGGTTGCGCGGAGGAAGTCGACCAGCGCCTTCTACTGCTCCGGGGGAAGGCCGGCGCCAATGGTGAAGGTGTGGCCCGGGCTCCCGTCATCATCAAGCACCTGCTTTGTCTCAGCTCGGAACTGAGAGAACAACTGCTTCTTCTTTGCAGGTGCGGCTTTCGGCCTTGTAGACGATCTTGAGGGCCCGAACCGCGTCCTTGGTGTCTCCGGCCACGGTGATGATACCGCTGCTGCCAGGGATCTTGATGATGTTGTAGCCTTGGTGCGTCGCCGCCATGAACTTGGTGAGGGCCGGATATCCTAGGATGGCTTTGTAAGGGAGGCTGATCCGGGCCACGTCGAAGTCGATCAACTCGGTGTGGTAGTTGTCGTGGGTGCTGAAGGTGACGGGGAGGCGCACTTGCCCCAAGGGCATGGCGGAGCCTCTGACCACCCCTGAGCAGGGCCTGGAGGGCGCGAGCTGGTCATAGGGCATCTGGAGGATGTCGAAGGCCTCCACGGAAAGGACGTTGAAGCCGGCGCCGCCGTCGATGAGGGCCTTGTTGACCGCAACGTTACTGATGGTGGGTGTGCACAGCATGGGGAGCGCACCAGCAGCGACCATCGTCCTGGGATGATCCCTGGAATCGAAGGTGATGTCGGTCTCCGACTTCGCCCTGCTCCGCGGGGCCTCGAGCCGCGGCTGAGCTGCGCCTGCCTGACGGAGAAGCTGCTTGACATGGTGACTAGACTCGGGCGCCTGCGACCCGCCGAGGATGCAAACGACCGCGGGTATGGCCAGGCAACCCGCGGCGTCCCCGTAGGCTGCGGGCTGCCAAGCCTTGGGCTCTGCGCCCACCATGGAGATGGCGAGGCGGGGGCGGAGCGTGGCTGGTGAAGATGGAACCTCGACACGCCCCTACCTGGCGCGCCAAATGTCGGAATCGGGGCTCGGCAGACCCAAGAAGGTTCGAACTCTGGGGTGCGTGCGAAGATCCCAACCTGCTCAAGCCTCAAGCTCGCCACCCCACAGCCTAGCCTTGCCGAATGTGCACGAGCGAGCGAGAAGATGAACACAGAGATTTACCCAGGTTCGGGCAACCTTGCGGTGTAAAACCCTACTCCTTATTTGGGTGGATTGACCTCACGAGGAGGTTCGGGGATGAACAAGTACAGTGGTGAGCGACCTCGCGAGGGCTCTTCTGTGAGGGTGGATCGGTCTCTCTCTCGTCCTCTCTCTACGGTGGAGGCTAGTCCCTATTTATAGTGGCCTTGGTCCTCTTCCCTTATCGCACAGGCGGGAAGGGATCCCACAACGGCCAAATTTAAAGGGGGACAAGAGGTACAGCTTATCCTGACTAAAGGTGGTCTTCGCTTGCAAAGCAACTGGGCGTGACGCACAGGTGGGCTCGGCGATGACATTCGTCCTGCCGAGCTCGTGGTCTTGGTCTTGATTCACCAGAATGGAAACCTTTGGGGGATTCTTTGGGAACTCGTGTAGGTCCTTGCCTCCTTAGCACCAAAGGGGAAACTGTCCCCTCTGCGCCCGCTGGCCTTGGTCGTCATGGCTCATGCCACCGCAACCTTCTGAGGTCGGGTACCTACATAGGAATCTCCGCTCCTCAGGAGGCAACCTGGGGAGGCTGCTCCCCTGGAGTTCTTGGCGTCGTTCTCCTCACGAGACCAGGGCCCTCATGAGGGTCTTGTCCTGGGGGGTTTAATGCCAGGCCGTACCGGGCCATCGAGGTGGGCCACGCGCTGGGCCGCAGGCAGGCAGGTCTGGGTACCCTCGATCCCAGAACGCCGATAGTCTCACCACGAGTTGAGAATCTCCTCGGATGATCAATTTCTTTATTCCCAACTCCACCGTGATCCCGAGCCCGGCAAGGAGCCCCTCATACTCAGCGGTGTTGTTGGTGGCCTCCTCCCGGGGAAAGTGCATTTGAACCACATATTTGAGATGCTCTCCGGTAGGGGCAATGAGGAGCACGCCTGCTCCGGCGCCCTGAAGCGAGAAAGCACCGTCAAAATACATGATCCATTCTTTAGGTTCTTCTTTGCCGGGGAGAATTGTCTCTGGAACCTCTTCGTCCGGTGTGGCTGTCCATCCCACAATGAATTCCGCCAACGCCCTGCTCTGGATAGTGGAAGTGCTCTCATACTTCAGACCAAAACTTGACAGCTCTAGCGCCCACTCAACTATCCTGCCAGTGGCTTCGGGGTTCCTCAATATACGCTGCAGCGGAAAGCGGGTGACAACTGTGATCTCGTGGCCTTGGAAGTAGTGGCGCAGCTTCCTCGAGGCCATGAGAAGGCCGAAGATCAGCTTTTGCACTCCAGAGTACCTTGACCTAGCCCCTTGTAACAAGGAGCTGACAAAGTATACTGGTCTCTACACCACTTTCTTCTTCGCCACTTCCTTGAAACTGTCTTCGTTTGCTTGCTTAGGTTCCCCTTGGTTTGTATCAGGTCCTATCACGAATGCTTCGGTTCCACCCCCGGTGACATCAGTCGGAGCGGTTGCGTCTTCATCCACTTCTCGCTGCGCCACCAGCGCTGCACTAACCACTTGATTCGTTGCCGCCAAGTATAGGAGCAACGGTTCTTGCGGTTTAGGCGCGACCAAGGTGGGAGCAGAGGAAAGGTAAGCTTTCAGATCTTGCAGCGCTGCATCTGCTTCCGGGGTCCACTTCATCGGGCCGGCCTTTTTCATAATCTTGAAAAACGGCATGGCGCGCTCAGCGGATTTGGATATGAACCTACACAACGCGGCAATGCATCCGGCCAAGCGTCTTACGTCCTTGACGGACTTGGGTGCTTGTATCTGCTCGATTGCTTTGATCTTGTCGGGATTGGCTTCTATTCCCCGCTGAGATACGAAGAACCCAAGCAGCTTTCCGGATGGGACACCAAACACACACTTCTTAGGGTTGAGCTTCAAATTGATCTTGCGCAAGTTCGTAAAATTTTCTTCCAAGTCCTGTATGAGGGTTGCTTCATCTTTGGTTTTGACTACTATGTCATCCATGTAAGCTTCCACGTTTTGGTGCAACTGGGGTTCAAATCCAATCTGTACGGCCCATGCAAAGGTAGAACCAGTGCTCTTTAACCCGAAGGGCATACGTACAAAGCAGTACATGCCACACGGAGTTATGAACGCGGTCTTTTCCTCATCTTCCTTGGCCATGAATATCTGGTGGTATCCGGAGTATGCGTCCAAGAAGGAAAGCAAGTCACACCCAGAAGTGGAATCAACAATTTAATCGATGCGCGGCAAGGGAAGGGGTCCTTTGAGCATGCTTTGTTCAAGTCAGTGAAATCAATGCAAAGCCTCCATTTCCTATTCGCCTTGCGCACCACTACCGGGTTAGCTAACCATGTCGGATGCAACACTCCTCTAACCAAACCAACTGCTTTGAGCTTCTTGATTTCCTCGGCGATGAACTGTGGTCGCTCTAAGGCTTGTTTTCTAACTTTTTGCTTGACGGGCCTGGCATGAGGGCAGACAACAAGGTGGTGCTCAATTACCTCCCTGGGAACACCGGGGATGTTGGATGGTTGCCAAGCAAACAGAACGACATTCGCCCACAGGAAGGCAACAAGCGCGCTTTCCTATTTGTCATTAAGGGTGGCACTAATGATAAACATACCATCAGCGCCATCCTACCCTGTCGGGACCTTCTTCATCGCAGGATAGGCAACCTTGGATCTCTTGCTAGTGGAACTCTCCGACAGGTCATTGACGGGTGCAGCGCACTCCGAAGAGGCGGGCTTCCCGGAGTCTTTGCCGGCATCTCTGCTAGACTTCTTCCCCTTCTTTGATTCCTTGGCGGGAGCTGGTGCTTCCGTGACTTCAGTTGCTACCGCGTCTCGATACATCTTATCCACACATATAACTGCATCCTTTTTATCAGATGGGATGGAGATGACTCCCACGGGCCCTGGCATCTTCAAAGTGTTGTAAGCATAGTGGGATGTTGCCATGAATTTTGCCAAAGCTGGGCGACCAAGAATTCCGTTGTAAGGCAGAGGGAGTTCGATCACATCGAATACCACCTTCTTAGTCCGTTAGTTCAACTCACCGCCAAACGTCACAGGCAAAGTGATCTTTCGCTTGGGTCGGCTCCTGCCGGGGTTGATTCCTTGGAACGTACCCGTAGCTTTGAGCTCTCCATCAGGGATCTGCAACCTTTGAACCACTTTAGGGGAGATTAAGTTTAACCCCACCCCGCCATAAACTAACATCTTGGTTACTTTGAGGTTGTGGATTGTTGGGGAGACCAACAACGGCAAACATCCGACCGCAGTGGTGCGGTCAGGATGATCCTCTTCGTCAAAGATGATAGGCGTGCGGGACCATTTGAGTGGCCTTCTAGACTCTGCAGCTGGCTTCGGGGTGTTGACCTCACGCACCCACTGCTTGAGCTGGCGGTGAGAGAAATGCAAGGATGCACCCCCGTCAACACGCATGGCTTCAGTTGCCTTCTGGAACTCTCGATCACTGGACTCTTCATCATCCTCATCATCACTCATATCATCTCCTTCTTTCTTCTCACGGCCTCTAGCAGATTTTTCCTTCTGCTGCGGGGCCTTGCCGCGGCGGCCTCCTCTACCACCATGGCCCTTCCCGGTAGCACCATCTTGGCCTCTCTCCTTGTCAAACTTCTCATATTCAGCCTTTTGCTTCTCAACAAGCTGCTCAACTTGGCGGCATTCTTGGAGATCATGACCTTTGGTGGCTGGATTTTGCAGTATGGCCCGTCGGACTTTCCGGTTTTCTCTATCACTGCGGCCTCCCGGCAATTAGCGCACGCGGCAGCTCCCTTGCCGGGGGCCTCGGCCTTGGCCTTCTTGCTGGCATTGAGATTACCAGAGCTCTCAACAGTCAACACTGCCTTTCCCTTACACTTCTTGTTGTGCCTTCGGCCTTTCCCTTTCAGGTCAGGGGCATCATCGTCGTCATCTGAGTCGACTTCGACGCCAGCCTCCTCTCCGGGGAGTCGCCTTCCTTCCTCAGCACGAGCACACTTGTCCGCCAATGTGTACAACTCATTGACGGTCTTGGGGAGTTTAACATTCATCTTGGCACGCATCCTCCTGTTATGAACGTTCGAATGGAACGCGGCAATCATGGCTGCGGGGTGTATCTCTGGAATGTTGCGGTGTACTCGACTGAATCTCTGGACGTACTTCCGCAAGGTTTCTCCTTCCTTCTGCGGAAGGACTTGCAGATCCCTGGGCTGTCCTGGCTCCTAGTGGCCACCTGTGAAGGCGCCAACAAACTCGTTGCACAAGTCAGCCCATGATGAAATATAGTTCTCCGGCAGGTGCATCAGCCACAATCTCACATTTGGATTGAGTGCCAAAGGGAAATAGTTGGCGAGCACCTTCTCATCTCTTGCCACGGCGGCTTGAACAGCTATCGTATAGATGCCCAGGAATTCCGCCGGGTTTAGCTTCCCATCGTATTTCTCCGTCAGCTCAGGCTTGAAAGCTCGGGCCGATGGCCAGCGAACCTGTCGCAGCTCGTGAGTGAAGGCAGGGCACCCAACGTCATAAGGCAAGCACCCGCCAACACTGGGCACGGGGTCGCCAGCATCTGGGCCGTTGCGCCTGTTGGATTGGTGGTGTGCTTCCCGGCGTCGCTCTATGGTGACGCGCGCGTCTTCCCTCCGCCAGTCTTCCAGGACACGTCGTTGGTCCCAGCGATCGTGCGGGCCAGAAGAGAACATAGACGCTTCGTCGGGCTCGTCGGCATGTGGAGCTCGTTGTGGCTGCCTGTGGGTCTGTTGTTGCGGAGGGGATTGCACCGTTGGCGCGGCCCCTTCGACACGACTGTCAGCCCGGGCCGCCGTCGCCGTCAGCGGGTATCGCGACGGCTCCACATGCTGCGATTTGCTGGCTTCGACGAAGTCGATCAGACTTTGGATGGTGGCTCTCCACTCGTCCATCTTGTCAGCCGCCGGCGGGAAATTTAACAACAGCTGGGCCCGCGCCATTGCTTCTGCTGCCATGGCCGGCATGGCTAGAGAGGCGGACCGCGACGTCGCTCGACTCCTGGTGGAACCAAGAGGAGCGTCGCCCCATTCTTGTCGCCGTGCACCGGTCACCGGGGCGGTCTGACATGGAGGAGGTCGAACTTGTGGGTCTACGGCCCCGCTTGGCACTCCATCTTCCTCTGGGTGAGGCGCGCGCCCAGCAGCCGCACCTACGACGGGCGCGGCTGGGAGATCACGGCTTGCTCCTGATTGGGCGCCGCTGTTGTGGCCACGGCCACCAGTGCGGCGGGAGGTGAAGACCAAATGTTCCCTCCTCCCGCGGCGCTAGGTCCGAGCTCGCCAAAATGTTGCTGCTGTTGCTCTCCTTCGGCATTCCCCACTCCAGCTCCAGCCGCGAGGGACACGACGGTGGCGCCGCCTGTGCCAGTCGCGTCGCCCACGATGCCCGCCTCACTCATCGCCGCCGCGGTGCCAATGGCGTCCGCAGATGCGTGCGAGGGGGCCTTCGAAGTGAAGGGATGCGCGGTCGCGCCAGTCTTCTTCTTGGGAGCCATAGATGAAGAAGACGGCGATGAAGATCGACGCGCTGCTCACAATCTCAGGTTCACGCAAATGACGCCTCCCCTACCTGGCGCGCCAAAGATGTCGGGGCACGATGCACACGATCACCTATGGGGCCACGGGCCCCTTTGTGGTTCCATGGGGGTGAGATCAAGTTGCACAAAGAGCAGAGGTAGTGAGATAGCACGACGACGAGACGCTGGTGTTTTACCCAGGTTCGGGCCTCTGAGAAGCGTAAAACCCTACTCCTGCTTTGGTGGATTGATGGGGGAACACGAAGCACACGCAGCGCTCAAACCCGACAGGGTTGCCTTCGGGTGAGCTGCTACGCTAGTACAAGTGTCCAAAGGTCCGAATCTTTAGCTAGGTTGCCTTGGGCCTCCTTTTATAGGTCAAGGGGCAACCACAGTGGCAAAACAGACATTATCTAGTGATTAGATAGCTAATAGTGCTATCATACCTAACTCTGGCACTTAGGACAAAATGCCATAAATGCTAGCCTAGGTGGCGTGCGGGGGCGCATCCCCGGACGGCTTCTACCACCGCTTTAGCTAACCATTTCTTAGTATCTCGACACGCCTCTGGACGGGTATCAAATGGGCATAATCTGTCTCCCAGCGCATCACCACGTGCTTAGCGAGAGCCACTTAGCCACCTGAGGGCTCGACACTGCATCGACAAGCGACCGGCGTTGCGATGCGGTGGAGCGGTGGCCGATCGGCTCGCGCCTGCCAGGGGATGGCTTGCCGGGTCTTCTTGAAGGTGTGCGCGCCTCGGTCCCCGGCAAGCACCGGGGACGTGACTGGTGCAGCTCGGGCCTGTTCTGGGCCGTTGCATCAACCTTGCCGGCGTTGCTAGCCAGCGTAGGTTGCTTCTGCCGGGGTCTTGGTCTTGAATGCTGGCTTTGTCTTCTTGATGCGCTCCTTGAACTCAGTAGAGCTACTTCTCTGGTTTGGACTGGGTTTATGTTGATGGGTTTTGCTACTATTGCCTGTGCATAAGTCAGGGGCACTGGGTACCCCAGTCCTAGTGCACCTACACACATCAACTAGGCGTACCAACGGGCTATGGAGATGCCTATCGATAGATGTCAATGCAAGGAGTAGGTATTGCCATTGAGTACGACAATTTCTTATCATCAATTTCATTCTCTCCCTAGATTGTGCAACATGATCTTGATCTTGATGTTTAAAATTCATTATTTGATTTCTAAGGGAGATAATCTTAGCAGGAGGAAAATACTTGGCAATAAAAGCATCTTTACACTTATCCCATGTTCCAATACTATTACAAGTTAAAGATGAAAACCAAGCTTTAGCTTTATCTCTTAGTGAAAAAGAAAATAATTTAATTTCAAAATATCATTATCCATATCCTTTTTCTTTTGCATGTCACATAATTCAACAAAGGTATTAAGATGTGACGCGGGATCCTCATTAAGACTTCCCAAAAATTGATCCTTCATGACAAGATTTAGCAATGCAGCATTAATATCAAAATCCTCCGCACTAGTGGAAGGTGGTATAGGAGTACTAATAAACTCATTATTATTAGTATTTGAGAAGTCACACAACTTACTAGTATCTTGAGACATGGTGACCAAGCAAGCAAAGTAACAAGCAAGACAAGTAAACTAGCAAGCAAAGAAGTAAACTAGTACCAAGCAAAGATAAATATTTTTGTGTTTTTGATTTTTATGTGACAAGCTAATTATAACAGCAAATAAAAAGATAAACAAGTGAATGAAAATTTGTGTGAAGTTACTTGATAGTTGATGATGATATTCCCCGGCAACGGCGCCAGAAATCCTTCCTGATACTTGTGATCTGTGTTGGGTTTTCCGTGAAGTGGAACGGGTATTTGCAGCACAAAGTGGGTAAGTATTTCCCTCAGTTATGCAACCAAGGTTTATCGAAACAATAGGAATATCAATCCTCAACCGTCTTTAGCGGCTGCTGATAACCCACAAGTATAGGGGATCGCAACAGTTTTCGAGGGTAGAGTATTGAACCCAAATTTATTGATTCGACACAAGGGGAGCCAAAGAATATTCTCGAGTATTAGCAGCTGAGTTGTCAATTCAACCACACCTGAAAGACTTAATATCTGTAGCAAGGTATTTAGTAGAAAAGTAGTATGGAAGTAACGGTAACGGTGGCAAAAGTAACAATAGCGGTTTTGTAGCAATCGTAACAGTGGCAACAGAAAAGTAACTTAGCAAAGATCAATATGTGAAAAGCTCGTAGGCAATGGATCAATGATGGATAATTATGTCTGATGGCATTCATCATGCAACGGTTATAACATAGGGTGACACAGAACTAGCTCCAATTCATCAATGTAATGTAGGCATGTATTCCATATATAGTCATACGTGCTTATGGAAAAGAATTTGCATGACATCTTTTGTCCTACCCTCCTGTGGCAGCGGGGTCCTAATGGAAACTAAGGGATATTAAGGCCTCCTTTTAATAGAGAATCGGACCAAAGTATTAGCACTTAGTGAATACATGAACTCCTCAAACTACGGTAATCACCGGAAAGAATCCCAGTTATTGTCACCCTGGGGGATCGCGGATCATAACTCGTAATAGGTGTCTACAACTTGCAAGATAGGATCAAGAACACATGTATATTCATGAAAACATAATAGGTTCAGATCTGAAATCATGGCACTCGGGCCCTAGTGACAAGCATTAAGCATAGCAAGTCATAGCAACATCAATCTCAGAACATAGTGGATACTAGGGATCAAACCCTAACAAAACTAACTCGATTACATGGTAAATATCATCCAACCCATCACCGTCCAGCAAGCCTACGATGGAATTACTCACGAACGACAGAGAGCATCATGAAATTGGTGATGAAGGATGGTTGGTGATGACGACGGCGTCGATTTCCCCTCTCCGAAGCCCAAAACGGACCCTAGATCTGCCCTCCCGAGGAAGACCAGGAGGTGGCGGCGGCTCCGTATCGTGAAACGCGATGAACTCTTCTCTTTGATTTTTTTCTCCCCCAATAGGCTTATATGGAGTTGGAGTTGAGGTCGGAGGAGCTCCTGGGGGCCCACAAGCCTACAGGGCGCGCCCTAGGGGGGCACCCCCTGGCTTGTGGCCAATGGGTGGGCCCCCTCCGGTTGATTCTTTCGCCAGTATTTTTTATTAATTCCAAAAATATTCTCCGTAAATTTTCAGGTCAATCCGAGAACTTTTATTTCTGCACAAAAATAACACCAAGGCCATTCTGCTGAAAACAGCGTCAGTCCGGGTTAGTTCCACTCAAATCATGCAAATTAGAGTCCAAAACAAGGGCAAAAGAGTTTGGAAAAGTAGATACGATGGAGACGTATCAACTCCCCCAAGCTTAACCCATTGCTTGTCCTCAAGCAATTCAGTTGACAAACTGAAAGTGACAAAGAAAAACTTTTACAAACTCTGTTTGATCTTGTTCTTGTAAATATGTCTAACTGATGTTCAAATTTTCAGCAAAGATTATAGACTAACCACATTCACAATAACATTTAGGTCTCACATTTACTTATATCAATGGCATAATTAACTAGTGAGCAATAATAATAAATCTCGGATGACAACTATTTTATTAAAACGATCATGATACAATATGATATAATGATATCTCGCTAGCCCTTTCTGAGACTGCAAAACATAAATGCAGAGCACCTCTGGAGAACAAGGACTGACTAGACATTGTAATTCATGGTAAAAGAGATCCAGAAACAATCATACCCAATATCAATTAATAACAAAGCATATAAATGACGGTGGTGCTCTCTAACTGGTGCTCTTTATAAGAGGATGATGACTCAACAGTAAAGTAAAATAGATAGGCCCTTCGCAGAGGGAAGCATTGATTTACAGAGGTGCCAGAGCTCAAGCTTTTAAAATAAGGATGAATAATAATTTTGAGCGGTATGCTTTCATTGTCAACATAACAACCGAGAGATCTCGATATCTTCCATGCTAGATACATTATAGGCGGTTCCCAAACAGAATAGTAAAGTTTTTACTCCCCCTACACCAATCAATCACACTCCACGGCGAGCCGAATCCACGGGTACCGTCCATACAAACAACAATCTTGGGGGAGTTTTGTTTCATTATATTTTGATTTGATTTTTGAGCATGGAACTGGGCATCCCGAATACCAACCACTTTCTCGTGAATGATAGTGAATCAACACATATTGTGAGAATAACCCACCTAGCATGGAAGATACTGACAGACCCTAGTCACTACATGAGCAGTTCGGGCATACAAAACAGGATATTATTGAAGGTTTAGAGTTTGGCACATGCAAATTTACTTGGAACGGCAGGTAAATACCGCATATAGGTAGGTATGGTGGACTCATATGGAACAACTTTGGGTTTATGAAAATGGATGCACAAGTAGTATTCCCGCTTAGTACAGGTGAAGGCTATCAAGAGACTGGGAAGCGACCAACTAGAGAGCGACAATAGTCATAATCATGCATTGAGATTAACCAACATTGAATGCAAGCATGAGTAGGATATAAATCACCATGAACATAAACATCGTGGAGGCTATGTTGATTTTGTTTCAACTACATGCGTGAACATGTGCCAAGTCAAGCCACTTGAATCATTCAGAGGAGGATACCATTCTATCATACTACATCACAACCATTTTAAAATGCATGTTGGCACTCAAGACAAACCATTATACACTCTTAGCTAATTAAGCATGGCATGAGTAACTATAATCTCTAATTGTCATTGCAAACATGTTTCATCCATAATGAGCTGAATCCAGAACGATGAGCTAATCATATTTACAACAACAAAATAGGTCGAGTTCATACCAGCTTTTCTCCATCTCAATCACTTCATCATATATCGTCATTATTGCCTTTCACTTGCACGACCGAACGTTGTGAATAATAATAAGAGTGCTCGTGCATTGGACTAAGCTGGAATCTGCAAACAATTATTTCAAAGGAGAAGGCAAGGTATTATGGGCTCTCTGTAAGATAAACAACAATGCATATGAGAGCCACTCAACATTTCCATTGTGGTCTTCTCCTCTCGACCCAAAGAAATTTCAAAACAAGAACGAGAAAAACTATTTACACGGGAAAGCTCCCAACAAGAAAAAGAAGAATGAGAAATCTTTTTGGGTTTTATTTTAATGATACAACTAAACAAACTGAAAGGTAAAGCTAGAACTATTTTTTTTGGATTTTCTCAGGGTTAATTAAGCACACAAGAAGAAAGCGGAAAGAAGAAATAAAATGCCATGGATGGTACAATGAAAAAGTATAAGCGACGACTACTAAGATGAGTGTGTGAATATGAATGTAATGTCGGTGAGAAATACGTACTCCCCCAAGCTTAGGCTTTTGGCCTAAGTTGGTCTAGGGCCATGGCTGGCCCGGATAATATCCAAAGTCATAGTTGGGGTTGTACTGGGCTGCGGCGGCTACTGCCTGAGCGGCTGCAGCACGGAGACGAGGGGCTTCTGCCTCTCTCTCGTACTCGTTTGCCTCCTCTCTGGTTATAAAGTGTCTCCGTTTTTCCTCCGCACGAAGGAATCAGTGAGTTGATAATATTGCTTGCATTGGTCTGAGACGAAATCTTCAAGGCCAGCACTTCGTATGTACACGTAAAATTCTTCCTTGAAACCGGCATGAACCATGAATTGATCCGACGGCCATTCACAAGGCCGCACTTGAGCTTCCCTCGGTGGTTCAAAGTCGGGCTCACGTATCGCGAGTCTCGGGGTCTTCTTGCTTGAGGAACCACCTTGGTATATTCTCCTCAACATCTTTCTTTCTGTGAAAAATTTCTAAAAATTTTAGTGACTCAAAATAAAGGTGAACAAAACTCAACAAAACTTATAGCAACTACTCCCACAAGTGCCTAGAGGCTATATCATGCATCAAAACTACTTGGGACCATACAAATTTGACATGCAAGCTCAAGAACAAGGTCACCACAGCAGCAAAAATTTACAATATATAAAGCACTAGAACAAAAACTAATTGGACCATTGGAGGAGTCACATACCGAAGAACAATCCCCCAAAACAGTTTTCCAAATGGAGCTTTGCACAAGAAGATCAAAAATGGCAGCAAAATGAGCTAGAACACGGGTTTGAGCAATGGTGGGATTTTTTCTAGAGGAAGACGAAGTGGATGGGTACTGGAATAAGTGAGGGGGGCCTACGTGGGACCCACATGCCAGGGGGCGCGCCCAGGGGGGTGGGCGCGCCTTGTAGGCTTGTGGCCCACTGGTGCAGCCCCCTGATGTGTTCTCAGTGCCAGAAATTCTAAAATATTCCAGAAAAAATCATACTACATTTTCAGGGCATTTGGAGGACTTTTATTTTCAGATCATTTTTTATTGCATGGTTAAATCAGAAAACAGAAGTATAATATTATTTTTCCTTTATTTAATCTAAATAACAGAAAGTAAAAGTTGGGTACAGAAGGTTGTGCCTCCTAAATTCATCCATCTCATGCTCATCAAAAAGAATCCATCAATAAGGTTGATCAAGTCTTATTGACAAATTTTTTCGAATGACATGGAACCGGAGAATTTTCGAATAACACTAGGTTACCTCAATGGGGATATGCATGTCCCCAACAATAAGTATATCATATTTCTTTTTGGTAGCAGGGAGAGGGAATTCAAAATCTCCAATAATAATCGTTGAAATTCTTTCAATGAAGTTGATACTATGAACTTGAGGTTGTTTCTTCGGAAAGTGTACTGTATGCTCATTACCATTAACATGAAAAGTGGCATTTCCTTTGTTGCAATCAATAATAGCCCCTGCAGTATTCAAAAAAGGTCTACCAAGGATGATCGACATACTGTCGTCCTCGGGAATATCAAGAATAACAAAGTCCGTTAGGATAGTAACATTTGCAACTACGACAGGCACATCCTCACAAATACCGATGGGTAAAGTAGTTGATTTATCAGCCATTTGCAAAGAGATTTCAGTAGGTGTCAACTTATTCAAATCAAGTCTATGATAAAAAGAGAAAGGCATAACACTAACACCAGCTCCAAGGTCACATAAAGCAGTTTTAACATAGTTTCTTTTAATAGAGCATGGTATAGTAGGTACTCCGGGATCTCCTAGTTTCTTTGGTATTCCACCCTTAAAGGTATAATTAGCAAGCATAGTGGAAATCTCAGCTTCCGGTATCTTTCTTTTATTTGTCACAATATCTTTCATATACTTAGCATAAGGAGACATTTTTAGAATATCAGTCAAGCGCATACGCAAAAAGACAGGTCTAAGCATTTCAACAAAGCGCTCAAAGTCCTCATCATCTTTTTTCTTGGATGGCTTAGGAGGAAAGGGCATGGGTTTCTGAACCCAAGGTTCTCTTTCTTTACCATGCTTCCTAGCAACAAAGTCTCTTTTATCATATCTTTTATTCTTAGGTTGTGGGTTATCAAGATCAACAGCAGGTTCAATCTCCACATCATTATCATTACTAGGTTGAGCATCATCATGAACATCATCATTAATATTATCACTAGGCTCATGTTCATTACCAGATTGTGTCTTAGCATCAGAAATAGAAATATCATTTGGGTTTTCATGTGTATCTATAACAGGTTTACTAGCAGTATGAAAAGTCCTATCAACATTCTTTTTACTTTTATTACTGGGACGACTAGGTGCATCAGTATTAATTCTCTGAGAATCTTGCTCAATTCTCTTAGGATGGCCCTTAGGATACAAAGGTTCCTGAGTCATTTTACCACCTCTAGTCACAACTCTAATAGAATGATCATTGTTCTTACCATTCATCTCATTAAGCAAATCATTTTGTGCCTTAAGTACTTGTTCTACTTGAGTAGTTACCATGGAAGCATGTTTACTAATAAGCTTAAGATCATTGATAGTTATACTCATATAATCACCTAAGCGATCAAGCATGTAAGCATTATGTCTCAATTGTCTACTAACATAAGCATTGAAATTTTCTTGCTTAACAATAAAGTTATCAAACTCATCCAAGCATTGGCTAGCAGACTTATTATAAGGAATATCACCTTCATCAAATCTACGGAGAGAATTTACCTCTACTACCTGTGTCGGGTTATCAAGACCATGTATTTCTTCAATAGGTGGTAGATTCTTAACATCTTCAGCTTTAATACCTTTTTCTTTCATAGATTTCTTTACCTCTTGCATATCTTGAGGACTGAGAAATAGAATACCTCTTTTCTTTGGAGTTGACTTTGGAGCTGGTTCGGGAATAGTCCAATCATTATCATTGCTCAGTATATTATTCAATAGTAGTTTAGCTTGTTCAACAGTTCGTTCCCTGAAAACACAACCAGCACAACTATCTAGGTGGTCCCTAGAAGCATCGGTTAGTCCATTATAAAAGATATCAAGTATTTCGTTTGTCTTGAGAGGATGATCAGGCAAAGCATTAAGTAATTGGAGAAGCCTCCCCCAAGCTTGTGGGAGACTCTCTTCTTCAATTTGCACAAAGTTAAATATTTCCTGCAAGGCAGCTTGTTTCTTATGGGCAGGAAAATATTTTCCAGAGAAGTAATATATCATATCCTGGGGACTACGCACACAACTAGGAGCAAGAGAATTAAACCATATCTTAGCATCACCCTTTAATGAGAAAGGAAACAACTTAAGAATATAGTAATAACGAATTTTTTCCTCATGAGTAAATAGGGTGGCTATATCATTCAATTTAGTAAGATGTGCCACAACAGTTTCAGATTCATAACCATGGAAAGGATCAGATTCAACCAAAGTAATTAATTCAGGATCGATAGAGAATTCATAATCCTTATCAGTAACAAAGATAGGTGAAGTAGCAAACTTAGGATCATATTGCATTCTAGCATTCAAAGATATTTCCTTCCATTTGCATAGCAATTTCTTAAGATCATCTCTATCCTTACAAGCAAGAAAGTCCCTAGCTACCTCTCCCTCCATAACATAACCCTTAGGTATATTAGGCAATTCATATCTAGGAGAGCTAGGTCTAACAGGTGTCTCATAGTGTTCAGTTTCAATAATTTCATCAGTTTCAGAAATATCATCAGTTTCAGCATTAACTCTAGCAATTTGTTCATCAAGAAATTCACCCAGTGGCACAGTATTATCAAGCAAAGTATCATCATAAGCATCATGCATAGCAGAAGTGGCATCATCAATTACTTGCGACATATCAGAATCAATAGCAGGTGGTGGTGTCGCAGAAGGTGAATCAAGTGCGGAGCTAGATGGCAGTTCCTTACATGTCCTCGTAGTTGAGGGATAGATCTTGGTTTTAGCTTCTTTCAAATTCTTCATAGTGATCAACAGATATAAATCCCAAGTGACTCAAAGAATAGAGCTATGCTCCCCGGCAACGGCGCTAGAAAAAGGTCTTGATAACCCACAAGTATAGGGGATCGCAACAGTTTTCGAGGGTAGAGTATTCAACCCAAATTTATTGATTCGACACAAGGGGAGCCAAACAATATTCTCGAGTATTAGCAGCTGAGTTGTCAATTCAACCACACCTGAAAGACTTAATATCTGCAGCAAGGTATTTAGTAGCAAAGTAGTATGGAAGTAACGGTAACGGTGGCAAAAGTAACAGAGCGGTTTTGTAGCAATCGTAACAGTGGCAACGGAAAAGTAACTTAGCAAAGATCAATATGTTAAAAGCTCGTAGGCAATGGATCAATGATATATAATTATGTCGGATGGCATTCATCATGCAACGGTTATAACATAGGGTGACACAGAACTAGCTCCAATTCATCAATGTAATGTAGGCATGTATTCCATATATAGTCATACGTGCTTATGGAAAAGAACTTGCATGACATCTTTTGTCCTACCCTCCCGTGGCAACGGGGTCCTAATGGAAACTAAGGGATATTAAGGCCTCCTTTTAATAGAGAACCGGACCAAAGCATTAGCACTTAGTGAATACATGAACTCCTCAAACTACGGTAATCACAGGAAAGAATCCCAGTTATTGTCACCCTGGGGGATGCGGATCATAACTCGTAATAGGTGTCTACAACTTGCAAGATAGGATCAAGAACACATGGATATTCATGAAAACATAATAGGTTCAGATCTGAAATCATGGCACTCGGGCCCTAGTGACAAGCATTAAGCATAGCAAGTCATAGCAACATCAATCTCAGAACATAGTGGATACTAGGGATCAAACCCTAACAAAACTAACTCGATTACATGGTAAATCTCATCCAACCCATCACCGTCCAGCAAGCCTACGATGGAATTACTCACGAACGGCGGAGAGCATCATGAAATTGGTGATGAAGGATGGTTGGTGATGACGACGGCGTCGATTGCCCCTCTCCGGAGCCCAAAACGGACCCCAGATCTGCCCTCCCAAGGAAGAACAGGAGGTGGCGGTGGCTCCGTATCGTGAAACGCGATGAACTCTTCTCTCTGATTTTTTTCTCCCTGAATAGGTTTATATGGAGTTGGAGTTGAGGTCGGAGGAGCTCCTGGGGGCCCACAAGCCTGCAGGGCGCGCGCTAGGGGGGCGCCCCCTGGCTTGTGGCCAATGGGTGGGCCCCCTCCGGTTGATTCTTTCGCCAGTATTTTTTATTAATTCCAAAAATATTCTCCGTAAATTTTCAGGTCAATCCAAGAACTTTTATTTCTACACAAAAATAACACCAAGGCAATTCTGCTGAAAACAACGTCAGTCCGGGTTAGTTCCACTCAAATCATGCAAATTAGAGTCCAAAACAAGGGCAAAAGAGTTTGGAAAAGTAGATACGACGGAGACGTATCAGCTGCACACAAATGAACAAACAACTTGCACCCAACGCGGGCAAGAGGGTTGTCAATCCCCTTGATCTCGTTATTTGCAAGCAAATGAGTTGTGTAGATAATTATAGATAATTGTAAATTGCAAAATAAAATAAAAAGTAAATAAAGGAAGCAAGGTAATAATAGCGTTTGTAAATATATAAATGAATAGACCCGAGGGCCATAGTTTTTCCTAGCGGCATCTCTCATGTAGGCAGCATACGGTGGGTAACAAATTACTGTTGGGCAATTGATAGAAAAGCGGATAGTTATGTGATTTTCACGGTAATGATCATGTATATATAGGCATCACATCCATAAACAAATAGGCTGACTCCTGCCTGCACCTATTACTATTACCCCACTCATCGACCGCTAACCATCATGCATCTAGAGTACTGAGTAAAACAGAGTAATGCATGGGGAACGATGACATGATGTAGATAAAGCAAACTCAAGCAATATGAATGAACCCCATCATGTTGTACTTAGTAGCAACAACACAAAGACGCATCTTGTCCCCTACTTTGTCACTAGGATGAAGAAACTCGTTAGGTTGAACCTACCACAACGCACCACTCCCACTAAAGATAGATTAATCTACTTGGCCAAAGCACATCAATAAATCAAAGAGCATTACGAAGCTATAATGATCATGCAAATAAGAATCTTAATATTCAGAGGTGACTCAAATACTTTTCATGAATAATCTGAACATAAACCCACAATTCATAGGATCCCAATAAACACACCGCACAATAGGATTACATCGGATAGAGCAAAGCGAAGATGCGATGATCATTGTATTGAAGATCAAGAGATAGAGAGATTGCCATTTAGGTACTAGCTATGGACCCGTAGGTTTGTGGTGAACTACTCACACATCATCATGAGGGCAACAAGGTTGATGTATAGGCCCTCCGTGATCGATCCCCCCTCCGGCAGGGTGCCGGAACGGAGCTCCAGATGGCCTCGCGACGGAACAGAGACTTGCGGCAGTAGAAAAAGGGTTTCGGGACTGCCTCCAGGGTTTTCAGGATATATTAGAATTTATAGGCCAGAGAGGGGCGTTGGGAGACACCCGAGGGAGGCACAAGCCATCAGGCCGCCCCCCCAGGGTGCGCTCTGTTGGCTTGTGCGGCCCTCGTGCGGCCCCCGGCCTCCTTCCGAAGCTTCCAAGTCTTCTTTTGGTCCAGAAAAAATCGTCAAATAGTTTTGTGGCAATTGGACTTCGTTTGGTAATGTAAACCTAACAAGTGAAAAACATGCAGAAAACAGCAACTGGCACTGGGCACTGGGTCAATAGGTTAGTGCTCAAAAATATTATAAATTGGTAAATAAAGACCCAAAAAGTATCCTAGAATAATAATATATCAGCATGGAACAATCCAAATTATAGATACGCTGGAGACGTATCAGTGTGCAGTCGCTGAAGACGGGGGTTGCCTGCTACTCCTATTGGTTCGATAACTTTGCTTCTCACTGAGGGAAATACTTATGTATACTGTGCTGCATCACCCACTCCTCTTTGTGGAAAACCAAACGCAGAACACAAGTATCAGTTACCGCTGAAGAAACATAGAACCGCTCGAAGTAGATGTCGAACAGATCGCCACACTATTGTAGGATTGTCCAAAGACTACACAGCAATCAGAGACCCTTCGACGAAACTATGTGCGATGCATGAATCACAAACGGTATAGTTCAAGCTCCGTCGCTAATGACACGAACTGTGTGCGATGGTGGATCCATCAAATACAATTCAGAAAATAGTTACGTGTGCGATCTACGGCAGACAGTTTGTTCTTATGAACTGTTTGTGATTATCAAAGATAACAGAAACGGTTATTGAAAGTACATACGTGTGCGAAGTACGGCATACAGTTCACTCGGATATACTGTTTGCGCTGATCAAGCACAACACAAACAGGTTAGCATAAGAAGGCATGTGGGTTGTTGGCAGACTGGTAGTGTATTTTAATTGTCAGCGATTGATGAAATCATTACCGACGCTACGTAGGGAAGTGCCGTTTGCCCGTATTAATATCGCAGATGTTTTATTATTATTACCCGTCTGCCGGCGCATCACCCCTTCTTCCTCTCTCATGTCTTGTCACCGCGTTTTCGCCCGAGGATTCCAGTACTGCACGCTTCGACACCGCACAAGCGTTCCTTTTGGCCACGTTCCCACGCGCAACCGCGCATGTTCTCGTGCAAGCTTCCACATCGGTTTCCCGCCAGAAGCGAATGAGCATAAAAGACGGCGAGTGACACGCGCGGATACACACCTAGTGCAGCCTAGCCCATCTACCATGCCAACCTGACCAAGTGCCGCCTCTGCCATGAACCTCCGCGATGACAAAAACAATCCGGTATAGGAGGAACGCCCTGTCGAGGCCGATGGCATGCCCGGCCACGCGCCGGACAACGCTGTGATGCGCGTCATCGCCATGGCGCGGGGCGAGGCAGCGCCACCGAGCAACATAGCCGCCTCACCGCCGAGAGGCTGCAGTGCGCCACACAAGAAGATCATCGGTGGTGCTCAGTAGAGCAAAACATGCGCGTCCGTGCCGAGAGGGCAAGGCGCGCAGCATGGGAAGACCAATGGAGGGGCGTAGAGCGAGAGGCGCGGCACGCGGCAGTGCAAGAGCGGTTCTATCCCCACGACAGAGCAAGAGCAAGAGTGTGTCCACGGCACGTCAGTAGCCCGATTTCTCGCCAAGAATGGGGAGTGACCGTCTGCTCGGTACTTGCACTAGAGCCCGTCCGCACCATACTTGCACCGGACGCCTGCCGGGTCGTTCGCATGGGTCGCGCCGTTCGCCTTGTCCGCGCCCCCCTCACTTTCAACGTGCTGGTCGGTAGGCTCCAGCGACTCCTTGGCCCATGTGTCCAGCGGTGAGCAGTAGAATAAAATGGCCGTCGCATCCTCGAGATGGTTATCTCCAACGAAATAGCCAGCTTGGAGCTCGGTATCGCACTCCAGCAGTACCGCGTGCGTGTAAACCGCATGGCCGAACACCTGACCGAGTTCAGGCAGGGCCAAGAGCTTCCGTAGGTTAGTGTGGTAGTCATGGACGCGTTTTATTTTGTTGAATCGTTTCGATGTCGATCCCAATGTCTGGACAACAATCGTAATATTGATATGTTTCGATGTGCGAATGATTTATGTTCTATTGTAATGTTTCAGTATGTGTAACAGCTAGAGTCTAGAGATAGAAAGTCAGTACGAAAATAGATAGAAATGTGAAACTAATAATATATATTTATTGTTCAATAGCTAATTACAGACATGATACATATACATATACGTGATGATATCACTTAACTAATACGTACAATGAATAAAAACTAAAATAATAATAACCCCTCCTTTAGCGGGGAGCAGTAAAGCGGTAGCCTCTCACCAGCAGATCCCTGGTGCGCGGTGGCTTCCCAACGCGGAGGGAGTTCGCTGCCTCCTCCGCCTCGCAGCGCTCGACTTCCTGATCAGCCTCTCACTGGTGGAGGTGAGTGACCATGCAGGACATTTCACTAGGCGCCCACCGAAGCTCTTTGGCGGTGGCACGCTCGAGCTTATCGGCCCACACCCACGCAGCGGTGAGGCTCCTTGCGCCTCTTGCTTTCATTGCATGGTATCGACCGTCTTCATACACCTCTACCACTCGTCGATGCGCCCGCCGCCAAAGCTTCAGCTCCTCCTTTTCCGATGCGGCACTAAGGGCATTCTAGGCCGCGAGGTCCCTGACGCGCTCTTGAGCCCGCTCCTTCTTGAATGCCACCTGCCTGCCTCTCTCAGCCGGCTGCAGCGCCTTCCACAAAGCCAGATTGTACTGGCCCCAAAACCAATCTTCAGTTGAGGGTTTTGGCGCGACCTCGTCCGTGGGCGCGAAGGGGTCCTCCTCGTTGATACGTCTCCAACGTATCTATAATTTTTTATTGTTCCATGCTGTTATATTATCATTCTTGGATGTTTTACAATCATTTTATAGCAACTTTATATCATTTTTTTGGGACTAACCTATTGACATAGTGCCAAGTGCCAGTTGATGTTTTTGCTTGTTTTTTATTTCACAGAATATCAGTACCAAACGGAGTCCAATCGCGACGAAACTTTTAGGAGATTTTTTTTGGACCAGAAGGAGGCCGGTGGGCCAAAGAAGTAACCAAGAGGGAGCCCAGGCCACCCACAAGACACCAGGGCGTGCCAAGGGCCCCAGGCACGCCCTGGTGGGTTGTGGCCGCCTCGGGAACCTTCTCCACCGTCTTTGAGCTCTATAAATACCCAAATATTCTAGAAACCCTAGAGGAGTCAACGAAAAATACTTCCAGCCGCCGCAAGATCCAGAACCACGAGATCCAATCTAACACCATCACGGAGGGGTTAATCATCCCCATTGGTGCCTCTCCGATGATGCGTGAGTAGTCCACCATAGACCTACGGGTCCGTAGGCAGTAGCTAGATGGCTTGCTCTCTCTCTCTTTTGATTCTCAATACAATGGTTTCTTGAAGATCTATTTGATGTAATGACTTTTTGCGGTGTGTTTGTTGGGATCCGATGAATTTTGAGTTCATGATCAGTTTCTATCCATGAAGATTATTTGAGTCTTCTTTGATCTCTTATATGCATGATTACTTATAGCCTCGTATTTATTCTTTGAATATTTGGTTTAGTTAGGCCAACTTGATCGATTTTTCTTGCCATGGGAAGAGGTGCTTTGTGATGGGTTCGATCTTGCGGTGTCCTCTCCCAGTGACAGAAGGGGCAGCAAGGCACGCATGATCGTTTCTATTAAGGATAACAAGATGGGATCTATTCCTACATGAATAGATCTTGTCTACATCATGTCACCGTTCTTATTGGATTACTCTATTTTTCCATGAACTTAATACACTAGATGCATGTTGGATAGCGGTCGATGTGTGGAGTAATAGTAGTAGATGCAGAATCACTTCGGTCTACTAATCTTGGACGTGATGCCTATATAATGATCATCGCCTTGGATATCGTCATGATTATTTGATCTTCTATCAATTGCCCAACTGTAGTTTGTTCACCCACCATGTGCTATACTCATGAGAGAAGCCACTAGTGAAACCTACGGCCCTCGGGTCTACTTTTCCAACATATTGCTTTCTGATCTATCTTTTTGCCGCTTTTTTTTTCCAGATCTACTATTCCAAAAACCCAAAAATACCTTGCTGCACTTTTTATTTGCCTCTTTTATTTTTTGTTCTTGCGAGATCTATCTATCCAATCTACAATCTAACCTCTCTTTCGCGTCGGGTTGCAAGTATTTGTTCTTTGTGTGCAGGTATTGTTTACATAGTGTTGGGTGGTCCTCCTACTGGTTCGATACCTTGGTTTCATAACTGAGGGAAATACTTACCGTCGATGTGCTACATCATCCCTTCCTCTTTGGGGAAACACCGATGCAGTCTCAAGCCACGTCACTCGTCGCTGGATTTTGCCTTGTCCTCGCGGGGTGGCGCCTCCTCCTCTGCTTGTGCACAGACCGGCTGCGCCATGGCAGAGTTTTGTATGAGGGGTGGGATAGAGAGACGAGAGAATGCAGGCAGGATGACGTCTCGAGGGGCAACATTTATAGGCGGCTGGAATCTTGATCGACGACAGCAGAAAAATGGGTGGGGGGTGGAAGACTGTAACGGACGCGCCGGTCGTCGGAATTCAATTGCGCACGATTTCCTAGTCAACAGCCATGTGTGACTTAACATCACCGACGGTTCCCAATGCATGACTGCGTGTGATTACTAGCCCGCGAAAATTGGCTTTCAAAACTCGAAACACGAAACAGAGTGCAAATCATGTGGGACCCGTTTGTCTTGCCAAATATTTACATTTTCTATCCAAATGTAATGCATGTGTGTCATTTTTGTTACGGAAGCAAGTCCGAGAGCAGTAACCACGACATCTTGGCCCCATGGCGGGAAATCATGCAGATTTCCATGTACTTCAGAGCATTTTTTTTATTTTTTTGAATTTAGAAACCTAGATTCTCAATGCTTTTGTGTCCAAACCGTCACTCAAGATGTTTGGAACTCCTTCAAATTTATTGCACGTGGCATATATACGTAAGCAAGTAGTACATAAATATGATTTTCCAGCGGTTTTTGCTTCATCTGGCTTGTTCATGTGTTTTAGTTTTGAACTATGGCCATTAAATTTCTAGAAACTAACTTAATGTATAAAAATGCCAATAGAACGCCAATTTTTAAAAAATATTAGGATGCCGGTCGTATTCGGGCATTGTAATGATGAAAAAAAACTAGGTCGAATGAGACAGCGATTCGCGATTCGTCATCACACATGGCCCCACGTTCCCTCTCAGAACCACGCGACTTCGTGTGATGCTCCGGTTTGTGAGAGGCATGTGTCTCAAGATGGGGATTACTCAGGCGGGTATTGGAGTCCCATCTCTTTCACCATCACCGCCCTCCCATCCCCGTCCCCGTCTACGTACCCATGTGCGGGGATAAAAAGTTTTCCATCCATGTCCCCACCGGGTTCTTTATCACCGTGGGGAAACCCACACATGCATTTAAGAACAAACCTTTGTGTATTTCAGTAGAGAAAAGAGTATTTCAACGCAATAAACAATATATTGTGGTTAGGTTTGGGATTTCTTAGGGAATTTTGGGCCAAAGGGGTGGGATGTGTGTAAATTTGGGCGACCGAGGCCACAAATTACGTGGGGTCTACTAATTTCAGAGCTCACATGTAAGTACTTAAATTCATGGGTAAGGCGGGTAATGATATCCCATCCCCATCCCCGTCCTGCACGCTTGGAAAGGTATTTGACCCACCAACTTCCCGATGGGCATTCAAGCTGGCACCCGTGCCCTAATAAAGTAATTACCCATGCGGACGCGGGTAACAGTTAACCATTGCCAACTTGACATGTGTCAAAGCTTATCTCGAACAAGTCGTTACTTTGATCACGACATCTTGGCCCCATGTCGGGAAATCATGCATGTTTTCATGTACTTCGGCGCATTTTTTCATTTTTGATTTTAAAAACCTAGATTCCCAATGCTTTTGTGTCCAAACCGTCACTCAAGATGTTTGGAACTCCTTCAAATTTATTGCACGTGGCATATATATATATATATATACGGAAGCAAGTAGTACATAAATATGATTTTCCAGCGATTTTTTGCTTCATCTTGCTTGTTCATGTGTTTCAATTTTGAACTATATGGCCATTAAATTATTGGAAAATAACTTAATGTATAAAAATGCCATTGAACGACGAAATTTTTCAAATTTTAGGATGACGGTCGTATGCATACATTGTAACGATGAAAAGAAAACTAGGTCGAATGAGACATCAATTGGCAGCTCGTCATCACACAACGTCCCACATTCCCACTTGGAACTATACGAGTCTGCGTGTGATGCTCCTGTTTGTGAAAGGCATGTGTCAAAGCTTATCTTGAATAAACCATTACTTTGACCACGACATCTTGGCCCCATGGCGGGAAATCATGCAAATTTTCATGTACTTCAGAGCATTTTTTTTGAATTTAAAAACCGAGATTCTCAATGCTTGTGTCCAAACCGTTACTCAAGATGTTTGGAACTCCTTCAAATTTATTGCACGTGGCATATAAACGGAAGCACTAGTACATAAATATGATTTTTTCAACAGTTTTTGCCTCATCTTGCACATGTCCATGTGTTTTAGTTTTGAATTATGGCCATTAGATATCTAGAAACTAACTTCATGTATAAAAATGCTCATTGAACCCCGAAAATATCCAAATTCAGGATGCCGGATGTATTCGTGCATTGTAACGATGAAAAAAAGCGAGGCCAAATGAGACAACGACTAGCGGCTCATCATCAAACAATTATCATGTTCCCTCTCGAAACGACACAACCCTTCATGTGATACTCCGTTTTGTGAGAGGCATGTGTCAAAGCTTATCTCGAACAAGCCCGTTACTTTCACCACGACATCTTGGCCATGTTGGGAAATCATGCAGCTTATTATCATGTACTTCAGAGCATTTTTTAATTTTTGGAATTTTAAAACCTAGATTCCCAATGCGTGCATGTGTGTCCAAACCGTTACCCCAAGATGTTTGGAACTCCTTCAAATTTATTGCAACCAACATATATAGGGAAGCAAGTAGTACATAAATATGATTTTTCCAGCAGTTTTTGCTTCATCTTGCATGTTCGTGTGTTACAGTTTTGAATTATGATCGTAAAATTTAAAGAAACTAACTCAATGTATAACAATGCCAATTGAACTCCGAATATTTCCTAATTTTAGGATGCCGTTAGTGGATTTTGATGGTAGGGATCTTTTTCTTACAATTAACACAATATCCGTTACCACTGTACCCCAAAATAGTTTTACAATTCAATACAAAAAGTGAACTGCATACACACGGTTCCATATAGGAACTTTTTGCGATGAAAAATTCACGGATCTATTTATGTCTTACGAGGGAAGCTTCGTCGGCTTCGTCTAGCTTGGATTCCGTTCACCTTCAATTCCCATTCCCCAACAAACCCTTTCTACAAAGAATGACGCCGTGGGAACGCTTTGTAAGGGTGCGTACGACCGCCCCCTTGGCCCTGAGCGCTCCCGCCTCTGCCAAGAACACGGCTGCCTCGACCGAGAACGTAGCCGCATCTGCCGAAAGGGCCTCTACGGCGGCCGAAATGGCGTCTGTAGCCGTGGAGACGGCAGCTGCAGCTGTTGCGATGGCGGCTACAAACGCTAATAGCGCTCGAGCTATGTGCCATGCTGCGGAGGCCGCCCTGGCCCGGGTCGAGGCCATCCATGCCTATATCATCGAGAACGCCCACGCCAAGATACTCCAGGCTTCGCCGGAATCCAGCATGCACCACACATTCGAAGAGGCGGCTGCTGCAGATGCCGAGATGCATGCCGACGATGCGGTGGCGGAGGCCATGGAACCCTTGCCGCACGAGATCTCTGAGCGAGAGCTGGAGATGTGGGAGCCGTCCAAGGGTGCCAAGTGCTGGGAGGAGTTGCGCGTGGCTCACGAGGAGGTTGAGAAGCGCCTGTCCATCGAGGAATCGGCGGTGGAGTACCAACGTGAGCTTTGGCGGTGCCACTACTACGAGTACTACAAAGATGAGGGCGACGCCGATGACGAGAGCAACGCCGAGGATGAGCACATCGCTGCGGTCGAAGTCAGCCTGGGGGACGCGGAGTCCAACAGCAGGCGGAATGTCGCCCGGACAAGTCGTCGACATCTCATCGAACAACGGCAAGGCATAGGGCGGCGGCTCGTCGGCGTCTTTGTTAAAATTATGCGTATTACTAATAGCCTTTGTTTAGAGAGCCGGTCTTTTGTAAGAGCTATGTCTAGTTCAGGCAGCTTGATTATTTAATGAACTTGCTCGGTTTAGTAACTGTGAGCTATGTGTATCCGCTAATTTGTATACCGAAGTTAGCAGTTGATGTTAAATTATGCAATGACGTGGATGTGCACTATAACCAAGGAATACGTGGGAAGGGGCGAAATTTTGTATGTTCTATTTCATCGCACACGATAAAAGCAGAAACACCATGTCTGATGAATCTTTGCGCGCCAAGTTCCCCTGCAACGAGCGGAATTTTTTGTCGACCGCCAAAATATCCGCCTCCCCCCAAGGGCCACATTTCCCCTGCACCCCCCCACCACGCCGCCGCCCACATCTCTCCCTCTAGCATCCGACCGCCGCGGACACGCCATGGTCTCCTCGAGTGACCCCATAAGCGGTATCTCCGACAACGACGAATCTCTCACCAGTCAGGTATTCATCTCTCTTCTCTCTGGCTCAACTAGGCTTAGGGTTTTGTTTTAGAATTGGGGATTCTAAAGCGGCAGGCCAATTTGCGCCATTTCTTTTTCTTGTAGCTCCCTAGGACAATCACTTCTGAGGAATGGAGAGGGGTAGCTGAAGACCTGCCTGTTCATGGTCAACATCGATTTCCATCCATGAAGTTACGAGCTTTTGAATCTAGGTACAGTGGGAGGAAGTTTCTGGGACGTGCAAAGAAGGTAAGCCTAACTCTCGTTGTTAGAAATCATATTTTATATTAGGTGTGATTCAGACACTTCCCGTGTGCTATTTGATTCTGGATGTGATCAAGACACTGTCATAGTTTTAACCTGAAGGCATATTGACAGCAAGAAAACTATATGCTACATGAGTTATCATTGCATGAAAATTTACAGCAAGGTAGTACATATCATGCACTTCATTTCATTCAGCACGAGTAAGGTCTAATTATGCATTGAAACATGGCTATCATCAACACAACATGGCAATCTGAAATAAACAGATTCTCAGACTTAGTGAAAAAAATAGGGTGCAAGACAGTAGTTTTTAACAGATGGGAATGTTTGACAGCAGAATGTACATACCTCTCACTATTAATTTGATTTCATTCAAATACTGCCGATGTACATCCTGTACTACAAAGACTGTTGCATTTATATTTAGCTTCGTGGTAAAATTGCCAATTTGTTATTACACATGACAGAAACAGAGGAGGGATGAGTACCATAGCATCCTACTACAAAGACTCTTCAAGCAGAACCATGGCATGGCCGATGATGACCCATGTAATCCCGTTTCTGATGAAATGTCTGAAGCAGAAGTTGAAAAGCTACTTTCTAGTCAGAAAGTAGACCCATTTGAAGCACACAAGTATAAGCATGGCTAGCCATTTCTTGTTGGCGAATACTTTGAGGAGTGTAGCTCCAGTTGTTGCAAGTTACATAAATATTGCATGGACATAATGTCAAAAGGAGAAGATCATAACATTGTGGAATTGCACTACGACCGCCATCATTTCTCTCACGATGCATGTACCATCAGTGTGGAATTCGAGGACTTTCATCTCTTCTTCAACTTCTATAAGCTTGCTGCCACTCTTGTCAAATGCTTGATGTTGTAAGTACTTCACAAACTATGATCAACTTATCCATACCAGGCTATAAATGAAAAAAAACTAACTGTATTGTATTCCTCTCAAGGGATTGACGGCGCAGAGATCGATAAGGGTGCATGCGCATTTCATAGATCTTGATTTAGCAAACGGCATTTTGTTAAGTAGAAATGACACACGCGAGGCTTCCATCTCGCATGTCGCCATGATCTTGTGGGAGTTACATATTGGAGAATTCTTCATGTGGCCGTATTGTGAAGGGTAAGTTAAATATACAACCACGCATACATTGATCGTCTTTCAGTTTTTGACATAGTTCGTAAGTTCAAGGTTTTCTTAAACTGTAGAGATCACTGGATCTTGGTGGTCATTGTTCCAAAACGCAACAAAGTTTACTACCCGGATTATCCTTGAGAGGCAAATGCGCCTCAGGATCTGAATCATCTTCAGGATTTCATGGATGGGTATTGAATTCTTTGATGTTAATATGTTGTGTTCATATCTGGTTCAAGAAATGAGTATGTGAAAATTCATCTCCATTCGCAGTGTATTGTGTAAGACCATAACTTTAGGAGGGAGACTGTTCGACCCCCAACTACATTTGCAGCACGTGATCGTCTCTCCGGTGAGACAACGAAATCCGTTGTTTTCATAAAATGCTAGTAAGATGTTTAAGTTTCTAAGTAAACCTCTTTCTATTTCTCTCCAAAGAAAAAAAGAAACAACTTACGCCGGTTAGGTTGTTCCTAACAGGGCAAATACATGACTAATACTGTACAAAAATTGCAGTGTCCTCAACAACAACAAGGGACCAACCTATGTGGATACTACGTTTGCGCACACATGATGTACCTATGCAGACATGTTGAATGTGGTGCCGATGCTGACAAAACAGAACCAGTAAGTATGTTTCTTAATTACTATCTTCTACTCCACATGTATGTCACATTCTGATCTAAAAGTCCTGCAGTTGATCTTCGGACCAATGACCTCTGAATCACTCGCCGTAGTTGAATTGCTGTCTATTAGGAAATTCATCAGCACCTTCTTTGTGAAACACTGTATCAAGCCCTCTAAATACGTTGAATTTTTCAAGATTAGTATCCCCCGATATTAAGTATGCATTCATATAGTGTTATCAGCTAAACATATATGCATGGATGCATTGTTTTCCATGTGATCATGTCTTCGTATTTCGTACACTATGATTATGTACTGCATATGTCTGTCTTACACATGTGGAATTTAGCTAGCATTTGCTCAATTGCATATTATCGCGAAATATGATGAATGTTCTTCTTGTGGACACTATTCGTTCAATTACATATTGTGCCAAATTATGATGAATGTTCTTCATGTGGACACTATTTGTCGATTGCATATTGTGGCGAATTTGCTATTTGTAGGGTGATTCAAATGCGATATTTTACAATAAGTTGGCTTTTTCAGCGCACATGATTCAAGCAACTAAGCGTCTGTGATTCAAAACGGAAAGCACACGCAACTCATAGCGCAACCACCTGTGATCCACAGGAAAAGCACACGTAACTCATAGCGCAACTGTGTGTGATCAACAGTAAAAGCACACGCAACTCATAGCGCAACCGCCTGTGATCTACAGGAAAAGCACACGAGATATAAACCGAAACGTTGGTGATACATAATAAATCGCAAACGATTTGTATCACTTGTACGTGTGCGTAGGAGCTCCTCAAACGTTTGCGATAGCACCTTATCTCACACGTGAGCCAACAGAAAACCGTGCGATGATATCTTGCACCGCACACAATTACATTTGGTAGATCGTTTGTGTTCATTGGTCACCATTGCCGACGGGTTTTCCGTGTCATGTGGAATGGACACCACCTGTCGGCCACACATGTAAGACGACGGTTTACAACTACTTCGCAGAAAGGGGTTAAAAACCGTTTGTACAGCATGTCGCTGCACCAGTGCCAGTTGCAAGGGTGAGGGCACGCTTTGACTTGCATATTTCATATAGTGGTGGATGCACCATTCTACAAGAGACTATATTATCTGATTGTAAAGTAAAACACGAAAGACTATTATCCGAGTGTAGCTACACTACTCAATCAACATGAAAGATTCCAACTACACTAGATTGATATATCTTCAGCGGGAGTGGTGCGTTGTAATGGGTTCAATCTAGCGGTGTTCTATCTCCCAGTGGCAGAAAGGGACAAGACACATATTAGTATTGTTTCCATTAAGGATAAAATGACGGGGTCTGAACATATTGCTTGTCTTACTTTGTCTACATCATGCCATCCTACTTAATGCATTACTTCATTTGTCATGAACTTAGTACCATAGATGCAGAATCGTTTCGGTCGATTGATGGAGTAATAATAGTAGATGCATGATCGTTTCGGTCTACTTGTATGGACGTGATGCCTATATACATGATAATTGCCGTGAATAACATGTCATAACTATGCACAATTCTATCAATTGCCCAACAATAATTTGTCTACCCACCGTATGCTATGTTCAAGAGAGAAGCCTCTAGCGAAAACTATGGCCCCCGGGTCTACTTAATCATAAATACTAAAACCCTAAAAATACTTTGTTGCAATTTATTTACTGTTATATTATTTTGCTTTTATATCATCTATCTCTATCAAGATTAATCCTTGCAAGTAACGAGTTCAAGGGGCTCGACAACCCTCTTGCCCGCGTTGGTTGCAAGCGTTTGGTTTTGTGTGTGTAGGTGTCGTTGAAAGGATTTTGCTTGGTTCTCCTATTGGTTCGATAACCTTGGTTCTCACTGAGGGAAATACCTATCTCTATTATGCTACATCTCCTCTCCTCTTCGGGGAAATTGCAACGCAGCTCACAAGTAGCAATACCTCCTCAAGCGGATACTTCCTGTATGACCTTTTCCTCATTTAAGCAAGTCCCTCCTAATGTTGAACCCACACTCCTTCGCATACTTGTTTTAGAACACGCACGCCTCCACTTCTGAGCCCAACGTCTTTGCCATTACCTTCCAATGCCTATCCAGGGACTCTTGTTGATATTCATCATATTCATTGTCCAGTTCAAACTCAACATCCTTATCATGGTCATCGTGCCCGTTAGGACCACCAACCCCCCCTCCCTAAAAATTACCAAGAACCATGTAAGTCACTCAGTTGTTATATCGTTCCTTGCCCTATATATTTTTCAATGTACTTGGCTCGCACTTTCATCATACGATTCATGGACGTCATTCTTCTCATTGTCATCATCAACATCGTTCTGCTCATTGTCATCATCGACATCTAACTGCACAGGTTTAAAGTAAGACATGTAAGTGCTAATGTTGTTATATCATTCCTTGCCCTACATATTTTTCAACGTACTTGTCTTGCGCTTTCAGCATAAAATCCATCAAGATCGTTGTGCTCATCATCAAGAGGTACATGTACATATTTAAAGAAGGACATGTAAGTGCCAACTATTATTTGTCATTAATTTTTATGTCAACGTACACGTCACTTACATTATCACTGTATGATTCATCCTCACTAATATAGTTGTCCTCATGAGGTAGGTTCACACTCGATGACGAGATTCCATTCTCGCTACCAGAACATATGCCGGCATATCCGGTTTGATGCTCCATCGATACACCTTCAAATGAAGTGCCCGATCAATCAGAACACTACACAACATCATCATGGGCATAATCAGTACAAATGCAAGACGACGATGCGTGATGCATAGAAAAACCATGTGCGACAGCAAAGTGCATGTTAACATGGTGATTCACACGAATGTATTCGGAATCATTACGATGTGCACAAAGTCACTGTCAAACTAGGTAAGGATTGATATTTTTTTACTCCATTTCATTTTGTACCGAATTACAAATGCCATGAAATAAAGTGCAAATCCGCAAATCTTCTCTCGATTCAATGCAGGACGGGCGTCAACATCGTCCTCTGCTTGGTCGACGACATGGGAAAGACGGAAGTGCCTCGATGGCGCCTTCCACTAGGCGTGATGACGCATCAGATGAAGGTTCACTGATGACTATGTGCTGGCGCTGTGGAGGGTGGCGCAATGGTGTCGTGTGCAACGAGGGAGGCGTGGACGGTGCCGTGCGACAACGACGATGAGCCTAACACCGACAACTGAAAATGGCCGCCCGCTGGAGCCACGACAACGTCAACAGATCGTTAACGTTTAGTGCGTAGGGCGGAGGGGGGGGGTACCGACAGTGGCGGATCTAGGCCCCAAACCGTGTCATGAGGTCCAAAGCCTTTATATATTGTAACGAAGTAATGCAGCAGTTGCTACAGTATACAAAGGAGGCCCGGGGCGGCCTGCTGGGCTGGATCCGCCCATGGGTACCTAAGAAGCGGGGCTCCTCTTCTTTATCAACGCTTCCGCAATTCCAAATAACAGCTAACATGTAAAACGTTACTAAAAAAAGCTAACATGTAAAACAATCAAGTGGTTTTCTCATCCCGCGGCAGGGAGAGGGGGGATGTTTAGATTAGTTTGGCATGTTTCCTAAACTTCGTATGCTGTTCGTAGGTTTAACATTTTAGGTGCATCCCCTTTATCTAAGGTAAAGAAAAAAAAAACTACACCAGACAAGACATCCTTTTATTTCCAATGAAATATTAACTATACTACATAGGTAAACGTTTACACCCGGCGCGCCGGCCGAACTTTGTATACTGTAGATTTTGCGCCCGGTACCAAGGGAAGAGGTGGCTGCCGTAGCAAGCCCATGAAAGATTTTGCGCCCGGCGGTTGCTGGGACTGTTGGTTGCCGGCGTTGGAACCCCTCGAGGTTCCGGTGCTGGGACCGGCCAACATCGGTATTGTTGTCGGCTTCGTGGAGGGCGCTGGACCAGCAGGAGATGCATTTTTTCGCGCCCAAACGGCGCGATGCTACAACTGGTGTTTTGTTTTGCTACCACCGTCGGAGATTTTTGCTGGAAATGGCGATCGTTTTTGCTGGAGATTTGCAACTTGCTATCTTGTTTTGCTACATCCCGTATCGATTTTTGCTACCACTCGTGACAGTTTTTGCTGGAACCCGGCGACAGGTTTTTTGGGATGCAACCGGTGGTGCGCCCGAGCACCGCGGCGACAGGCGGAGCGATGCTACAACCGGTGATTTTCTTTGCTGGAACCAGTGTTTCAATTTGCTGGAACCTATGATCCAATTTGCTAGAACTAGGAAGACACAATTTTTTGTTGGAAATCTATGATGCAATTTGCTGGAAGCGGTGAGTTGTTTTGCTGGAACCGACAACGTCAGTTGTTGCGACGAGCGAGGTCAATTTTGCTGGAAAACGAGATGCGGTGGCAACCGAACTGAGAGCGGCACCATGATAGCTGCATCTGGGTATAATTTTTGCTGGAACCCGCATGGTTTTTTGCTGCTGCCGGCAAACCAATGGTGTTTTGTTTTTGTTGGGATTTTTCTTGCTGGGAAACACAGTGGCCGATGACGGCGACGAGCGGAGGTGGCGACGGGCGGCTCGGGTCGCCAGCGAGGGGAGGAACATGCCGGCCGGTTGGGGACTTCTTTGTTTTTCAGATCCCGTGCGAAGGGAAGAACAAGAGGTAATCGGATCTGACAGTTATCGTAGGTCAAATCGGATGGTAGCGCGACGACCGGCCCAAATTTGGGCCGGCGCGCCGGCGCAGAGTACTGCCCTACTACATATACTCGTAAACAACAGTATCAGCCTGGCAACAACGAATTATATGTACACATTACACATCGTGCATTACTTCAGCACTGATAATCGTGACCGGGCTACGTACACACTTCCCTGTAGCATCACTCCCCGTATACAACATCGCACATCTGTCTATACATCACTACGTGTATACCCTTTTCCCTTCCTTTCTACATGAAATTACTACTCCTACTAGCGATCTCTGACTATCTTTGTCGCGACACAAACATCCACGTATGCAACCACCGACTTGGATTCTTCTTTCTTTCAGCGACCACCGACTTGGATTCGCCGACCCTGTATAGCAGAGAAACAATGGCACCGGTTGGTTCTCTGGTACGTGTCACTTGTCATCCCTGGGCACCCAGCAGCAGTGCAAGCCGTAGGGCAGCCCGTACGGGAACTTGGCCCGGGCAATCTCCTTGAAGGACTTGGCGTCCAGCACCAGCGCGTAGCCCGACCCGTCCTTGGCGCTCACCATGGATATCGCCACGCCTGCATCACAGTTTAGCAACCCAAGTCAGATACGAATCACCATGGGCGCGCGCGCGTCGGAGGACGGGAATAGAAGGAGAAGAAGGAACTGACCGTCGTCTTCGTCGACGGCGCCGGGGCGCGGCACGAAGAAGGGCTCGGACGGCACGGCGCCCTCCTCGTGCCAGTTCTTGGCCGTCTTCTCCACCAGGTCGATCTTGGTGAGCGTGTTGGGGAAGTTGCACGGCCGGCGCGCGCCGCAGGCGTAGGCGTAGCGGTACTCCTTGCCTAGGTGGGCGGGGTTGATGCTGCACATGTCCATGCCGCGCCCGTGCTCCTCCGGGTCCAGCGCCGCCTCCAGCTCGCCGAACGGGCTGCCGTCCAGCGGTATCCTGAACCGCCCCACCCTGCACGTCCATGACCAAACATATGTACTTTTAGTATTAGCCCATGCGTCAAGATTCGCGCGGGGCGTTCTGACGGACAAATCTTGGAGTAGTATGTACGTACCTGGCATCGGTGAGGACATCCTCGCCGGTGAATGCCCGGAGATTGTGGAGACGGAGGTTGTCGAGGATGGAGGTGTCGGCGTTGTGCTCGCAGCAGTCGGCGATGATCGCCGTCACACGCCCCTCCTCGTCCTTCTCCTCGTACGCGTTGATGAAGTGGAACGTCACGAACGGCGGCACCTCCACGCTCGCCACCTTTTGGTCAATAAGTAATTCCGACCCAAAATAGGTCAGAAACCAGATCGAACGGCTATGGCTAGTACGTATACGACGGCTCGATCGTAACATAGTAGTAGAACTTACGATCTTGCCGCTGGCCTTGCACATGACGTGCATGTAGCTCCCGGACTCGAGGTGCCACTGGAACTTGTACAGCGGCGTGGGCTCGGCCCGGAGGAGGTTCGCGGCGCAGTACCGGAGCGGCATCTCCGGCACGACCACGTAGTTCTCGGTGACCGGGAACGAGTGCACCCACCCGGGCGCCGGCCCGCCGCGGCAGTCCACCCTGCCCACGAACTGCCTCTCGTTGCTCCCGGCGTCCATCCTCGCCACCACGTACCCGGGCCGGATCAGGTCCGGGATCAGCGTCCAGAACTCTGTGTCGGTGACGATCGGGTGCGCCGAGTGGATCAGGCCACCCAGCTTGTCCTCGTACTCGAACTTGCTCACCGTGTCCAGCGTGTCCGGGTCGATGACGATGGATCCCTTGACGGTCTCCGTGAGGCAGAGCACGCGGCCGTCGCCGAGCCTGACGACGCCGGTGTTGGAGTTGTCGGTGAGGGAGTTGCCGGAGAAGAGGCTCGCCAGCTGCCCGACGAAGGACATGAAGCCGTCCGGCTTGGGCACCTCCGAGAACTCGCGGTAGCACACCTTGCCGTGCTGGCGCGCCGCCTTGTAGGCCTCCGACTCGATCTGCCGGTGCGCGCCCACGGCGTGCCCGTCGCGGAAGGAGACGCGCACCAGCGTGGCGTAGCCGTCGAACAGGTGGCGGAAGCCGTAGTCCCCGAGATCCCATAGGCCCGGACCGTTCCTCAGGTACGTGCCATCCTGCAACAGAGCGCATTTAATAAACACCCGATCAATTATTTTGGCGCAACGAACAAATCTGTCCAAGTTAGTTAACTTTATCTAACTTGGGATGGGCTAGCTTATCGATCGATCGTAGATGATTGCAAAGATGGTTATATTAGCTGGACGATTACAATCACAGCTTAGTCACGAGTCTAATATATACGTCGGTACGTACGCACGTACTATAACCGTATTATACTGCAACATACAGCTGCAGATTTATTTTCTCCAAGTCACTGTCGAAGTGGCACGCACACAGTCTGACTAATACTGTATATGCATTAATTCATCCGGGCAAGAAAATTGGCAGAAGCAGTGAGCTCATCACTGGAAGTGGAGGAGTAAGGAGGGACAAGAAGGGTTTAGCCTTTGTCTGGAATTTGCGGGGAACAAGCTCAAAAAAGAAGCCAAAGTTGCAGGAAGCAACAAAACTATCATCATGAGACAGCGACGCCATTGTCGCCGTCGTGAGGGGTGAGCAGAGAGAATCTTGGGGGTATATATGTTGCCTTCCCCGCGAGCATGCATCGTGAGTGCCGAGATGCCATCTCGTTATCGATCGCTAGCTAGCTAGGCCTTCTATTCGTTGTATAGTAGTGTAAATTAGTGCAACAAGTGTCGACTTCTTCGCTGTCAATCGATCACAACTAAAGATGCGCGCCAAGTGCTTCCCCAACTGACAGTTACAGTGAAAGATAAAAGTTGGCTACTCTATGTTAGACTAGATACGGTGATGAGCATGCCATGGACGTGTCCAACGCTGGCCCAGACTTTTCCTTGTTAATTGCTTGTAGGAGTATCAAATATGCTTGCCTTAATTCACCTTTTGTGAGTGTGGATGCTTGGCGTTGCCGACACCTTGATGAAAGCGGTTAGGTTAATGGAAAGGATGTGTTTCGCTGTGTGGCCTGGTCTAAAAGTGCTTATATGCATATGCCTCCGTTCATTTTCTTTTCCGTTTTTATGTGGAAGAGGAAGATATGCATGCTTTTATCAAACATTTTTTAGACACATGCATATGGTCAAGGTTTGAATTGAATCGAAGTAACGGGAAAGATTCACATTCTCGAAGTGAAAAATGCACGGCTAGCCTTCGTTGGACCACCGGCGGATAGTATAAGATGTTTGAGCTTAGTACGTCAGTTCAGGAATGAAGAATCTTCTAGTAGGAAGGAAGAGAAAACAAGACGAAAAGCATGCACAGATAGATGGATGGAAAACCCACCAGCCAGAGAGGGAGCTTTCCCTCCACTTCCAGCGCGCCCTCCCACCTCTCCTGCCGGATGCTCTTCCACGCCACGAGCTCGTCGGCGCCGCCGTCCACGCCGCGGCCACCGCGGCGTCGCGGAGCACTGACGACCGGGCGCGGGGCTATGACCGCCGGCGGTGCCTCCGTGACCGCGCTAGCGGCGAGAGGCTGCGCCACCGCCCGCTTGTTGCCTCCGGGTTGGCTGGCACGACGGCCCGGCCGGCCGGACAGGGCGGCGACGGTGCAGAGCGCAGATGATATCGTGGGAGACATGGCGGTGGTCTAGCAAAGATGGGTGCGCTGTGCCGCCACCCAAGTGCCGGGAACAGAGAGCTACTGCTAAGATTTTGTCTGGAATGAGCGGGATGATCGCCTGCCTGGTACCCTGGTCATGGGACGTATATATAGCCCGCGCGCCCGTGGAGGCCCCGGGGTGGTCTGTGCGGCGCATCCGATCTCATCTGTGGACGTGATGAGACGGATCCATGGGCGAGAGGCAATTCGGCATCTCCACTGCTCCACATCCCTGGATGCGGGATTTGTTTGCACCCCGCTTGTCATGTTGCAGCTTGGTTCGCTCCGGTTGGTCCAGCGACCAGGTAGGGTACAGCGTTCGTTACTGCGTTCCGTATAGCGCCTGCCTCTTCGTATCGTAACGTACGTAAGAACGTGTGCGTGGAGCGTTGCTGTCACGGTCAGGAAAAGTTAGACGCTGGTTTTTGCGGTGCCGAGATGAAGATCGTTGTCGGGGGGATACGACTTTCTGCCCGCCGAACCAGACACGGGTACGCACGTACATACGTACCGACGTTTTCAGTGGATTAACCTCATCGCTGGGTCGTGTGCTATATACTTGGGATCTCTCGGTTTTAACCGTTCGACGTGGACAAAGGGAAATGGCACATACCTGTCACTCGAACGGAGATTGCGTGGGGAAACGCGATGCGGATATGGGAAAATTCCAAACCAAAGTCAAAGCTAGCGTTCTGTAAAATAGCATAGATACAACTACAACAATGTCATGTTCTGACCGAATCGACGACAGTTTTTTTTTAACACGATACAATCGAATTCGCTCACAAACACAAACATACACTTATCTCTATGAACACACGAAAATGTGAGCACCAATCTCAAGTCTGAAACATGAATTTTGTTGGGCAGGGGATACCACTGTTCTCCTAACCATCCAATCATACGTTGGTTTGCAACGTAGTAATAATTTTTGGTGCTCAGCTAAACTACATCGGTTATACTTAGCATTATTACGAAAACATCGTTCCCGTGACAGTGGCAATCCGGTGTTCATTAACAATAGCACAACGTTACAAAATTGTGGACACATAAACCTTTTGAGTCGTGCTATAAAATTGTGACCTCGGAGAGATGTATCTACAAAACCATCGCTTACTTCACTTCACGTGGAGTAATGATAGAGATAATCCAACCTTAGGCAAATTGGACTCATTCTTTTGCAACGCCGAGTGGGACGCCTAATTCGGCACCCACATCCTTCACGCCATCTCGTCGTTTCTCTCCGACCATTGCCCTCTCTTGCTTGCCAATGATAGAGGGTTGTGAAGACCGTGTTCCTTCAAGTTCGAGTACTTTTAGATCTCCATCCCAGGCTTAAAAGACGTCATTCTTCAGGCTTGGAATGAGCCATGGGACCACAATGGACCACAATGAGCCATGGGACGTCATTATTCGGGCAGTATCGTGTCGCGATCACGATCTCAACCCGATGTGGTTTCCAAGTCGTAAACTTACTTGATGGGAAGCAATTAACTTGTCTATCAAGACATCAAAAAAATAAAATGGTAAAAGGAAGCCGCACTCCTGCAAGACCACATACTAGATTTCGACGGACCATTCACGCGTATGTCGCATGTCCATGCCGTCCTGGCCTTGACATGACACTACTAGGGAAAACCCTAGCAGTAGCGCGGGTCAAAAGCCTAGCAGTAGCGCGGGCAGCCGCACTACTGCTACGGCACTGCAGCTAACTTATAGCAGTAGCACCGGTTGCCCAACGCTACAGCTAACTTTTAGTAGTAGCGCCGGTTGCCCAGCGCTACTGGTAACTAAGTTAGCAGTAGCGTGCTTTCTTAACCTGCACCACTACTAATTCATATGCTTTTTTTTATATATTTATATTGTATTTACACAAGGTTATACATATTAATATACAACATAAATAATAATTGTGCAAGAAACAACATTTAGATTAAAGATCTAATATGTGTCATCTAATAACTCTTCATCCTTAATCACATAACAACTTACATATCCTCATCTTAATCATCTAACAACTCATGACAAGTTAATAGCATAAAAACTCATGACTTAGTCACATAACAACTCATCATCCTTAGTCACATAACAACTCATGACTTATATATCATCATCTTAATCATCTAATGACTCATCATCCTTAGTCACATACTATTCTCTCCTAGGTAGAACCTACTACTCTCTCCTAGGTAAAATAGAATAAAACAGGTAAGCTCCTTCCACTCCATTGTGAAGAATAGATATCCACGTATCTTCGACATGTGTCATGCACAAATCGTTCGCGTCTCCGCCAAGTGGTTGTCTACGGTCTTTCACTACTTTGCTAAATCCTTTGAGTTTCAGGCTTTCATCCCTTCTAGAAACCGAGTATGCATTGCGAAAACATGTAGGCCACTGTGGCCGTAAGCTGATAACATTCAAATAATGACCTTCTACAAACATCAGTTCAGACACAACCTCTGGCGGGAATTTCTGTGGAAGAACATAATAATAACATAGTTAGTAATCTAGTTTTGCTTAAGAAAAACTTATGTATGCAAAAGATGGACTAATTAATGACATAATAGTAAAAAAGAATCTTACCATGCTATCTACATGTAAGTTACTATGGTTCAACTCGTGCACTAGTGGCATGTATTCAGAATAACTTTCGCCAATATCTTTATAATTGATCTTAAAATGATCAACACCATCAATAAATGAGATCATATGATGTTTCTCCAACCAAGTTAGATCGGAGCCAGGACTGTAGTAGGTCCGGTGTAGTATCTTTTGAGTTTTTTTTAAGAAGAGAAATAAGCTGTCAATTAAAAATAAACAAGTTAAGTAGGGATGAACACCAACTATTTTTAAATAAACAATGCAAATTACTTACAAACTCACATAGAGGTAAAACTGGAAGCATATCGACATCCACCCAAATGTCAATATTACCTTCAATATCATCTTCAGGACGAATATCAAAGGTTATTTCCATATCCTCCTGATATCCATATGCCTTGCCTAGAGCTTCCCAATTTGAGCAACCAAAATGCGAGTGATTAACTCCATTGTATAGTTTAACCCGAAATGTGAAACCATGTTTAGTCCTTAGATGAGCTCTCCTCTTCTCCATATTCTCCACTTCTTGGAAACTGAGCTTCTCCAAGACATACCGTCCTGCATGGCAGGAGATGCACTAGTCGAATTGTAAAAAACGGAAATTACACGTTGAAGCAAAGAAACACAAGGTCATGATTAATTACGAAAAAACTGTTGTCATCGTTGCGTACCGTAAAAACATCAAAGGTCTCGTCAAGCTTGATGGTGAAGAACATGCCGTTTCGCACGTGAGGCCTGTCGCACAGACCCTGATCTTCGCCGCATAAATCACACTCAGGGATCCGATCGTCGTCAGACATTTCCTGTGTTCATGATTCAAAGATTAAAAATCAACGACAATTATACAAGGAACTATTCAACATGCATTGAGATTCGATCTGTCGTGGCTTCCTTGAAAAACTCTCGTATCTCATGGTGTATACGGTGCACACTCTCTCACGCTGATATGATGGTGTAATTTCGACCGTTGGTGCTGGCCGCTCCTTCATTCATCCCCGCGTGCATTACCAAAATGTGTAGCACACGGGGAAGAAGGAGGAAGCGACCCCCACGACAACAGTCGGGATTCTTCCTTTGATATTTCGACCGTCGGTGCTGGTCGCTTCCTCTCCCTCTCTCACGCATTACACCAAGGTATATATCACGAGAAGAAGAAGAGGAAGCGACCCCCATGACAACAGTCGGGGTTCGTCCATCAAGAACATACTGAAAGTCACACAAGGAGCTCCGACAGACTGAATACCCTAATAAGTCAATTAACATTGCATTTATCGAGTAATGGTATAAAAATGGCCTATGTTTTGCCAGAATGTCATCTAACTCCTGTTCTACCAAATGATGGGCACTCGATATTTCCTACTTTCTATCACAAGTCATGCCAAAATTTTGGCATGACCTTTTCTAAAAAAGGACATATCGAGCGCCTGAAATTTGTCGGAACGGAAATAAATCAACATTCCAGTAAAACATAGGCCACTCGGAGGTGTTCCCTACAATAACATACACACATGTCCACCTTCGGCAACACATACAAAGCACCTCAAGTGTCTACCCAAAATATAGCCTAAAACATTCTAGCCTAAAAAATACTAATTAACTATTAACTATCTACTATATGAACCCTAGAAAGTGGCCACCTTTGTTGCCATTATCATCCTATAAACTATCTACCATATGAACCCTAGAAATTAAAACAAAGAAGAAAAGAGGTAGAGGATGGAGGCTACCTGCGGTGAAGGGGACTTGAGACGGCGGAGGGGGTCGATGGCGGCAACAGACAGCGGGGCCTCGCGGCGGTGGTGGACAACCGGGGCGGGGAAGGGCCGGGATGGGGGAGGGCCAGGATAGGGAGGGCCGGGACGGGGAAGGGCCGCCGCGTTGGGAGGACAACCGGGATGAGGGAGCGCCAACGCGAGGGGGAGAGTGGAGAGAGGGAGCGAGTGAGGAGGGAGAGAGTGAGGGGCACGGGGAAGAAGATAAGTGGATAAACTTAGCAGTAGCGCGGGATGGCTAACAACGCTACGGCTAAGCTCTATAGCAGTAGCGCATGTTGGTGGCCCGCGCTGCTGCTAAGTGGGGTCCACCTGCTGGCACCGTGTGAACATAGCGATAGCGGTGGGCCACAGACACGCGCTACTGCTACGTGCCTAGTAGTAACGCTGGTTTTTGCCGAGCGCTACTACTATGGGCAGCCCCGTGTTGGGGAACGTAGTAATAATTCAAAATTTTCCTACGTGTCACCAAGATCAATCTAGGAGATGCTAGCAACGAGAGAGAGGGAGTGCATCTTCATACCCTTGAAGATCGCTAAGCGGAAGCGTTGCAAAGAACGCGGTTGATGGAGTCGTACTCGCGGCGATTCAAATCACGGAAGATCCGATCCAAGCACCGAACGGACGGCGCCTCCGCGTTCAACACACATACAGCCCGGGGATGTCTCCTCCTTCTTGATCCAGCAAGGGGGGGAGGAGAAGTTGAGGGAGAGCTCCAGCAGCACGACGGCGTGGTGGCGGTGGAGCTCGTGGTTCTCCGGCAGAGCTTCGCTAAGCACTACGGAGGAGGAGGAGGTGTAGGAGGAGGGAGGGCTGCGCCAGGGGCAAGGGTAAAGCTCTCATGCGCCTCCCCACTATATATAGGGGTGGAGGGGGCTGGTTTCTTGCCCTCCAAGTCCATTGGGGCGTTGGCAAAGGTGGGAGGAAAGAAATCCCATCCTTTCCCTTCCCCACCGATTGTTATCCCTCCTTTTTAGGGATCTTGATCTTATCCCTTCGGGATATGATCTTATTACTTCTAAGGGGGAATCTTGGTGCGCCTTGACCAGGGGTGTGGGGCCTTGCCCCCACTACCCACGTTCATGTGGGTCCCCCCATGCAGGTGGGCCCCACTCCGGAACCTTCTAGAACCTTCCCGGTACAATACCGAAAAATCCCAAACATTTTCCGGTGGCCAAAATAGGACTTCCCATATATAGATCTTTACCTCCGGACCATTCCGGAACTCCTCGTGACGTCCGGGATCTCATCCGGGACTCCGAACAACTTTCGGTAACCACATACAATTCCCATTACAACTCTAGCGTCACCGAACCTTAAGTGTGTAGACCCTACGGGTTCGGGAACCATGCATACATGACCGAGACACCTCTCCGGCCAATAACCAATAGCGGGATCTGGATACCCATATTGGCTCCCACATGTTCCACGATGATCTCATCGGATGAACCACGATGTCGGGGATTCAATTAACCCCGTATACAATTCCCTTTGTCCATCGGTATGTTACTTGCCCGAGATTCGATCGTCGGTATCCCTATACCTTGTTCAATCTCGTTACCAGCAAGTCTCTTTACTCGTTCCGTAACACATGATCCCGTGACTAACTCCGTAGTCACATTGAGCTCATTATGATGATGTATTACCGAGTGGGCCCAGAGATACCTCTCCGTCACACGGAGTGACAAATCCCAGTCTCGATTCGTGCCAACCCAACAGACACTTTCGGAGATACCTGTAGTGCACCTTTATAGTCACCCAGTTACGTTGTGACGTTTGATACACCCAAAGCATTCCTACGGTATCCGGGAGTTGCACAATCTCATGGTCTAAGGAAATGATACTTGACATTAGAAAAGCTCTAGCAGACGAACTACACGATCTTGTGCTATGCTTAGGATTGGGTCTTGTTCATCACATCATTCTCCTAATGATGTGATCCCGTTATCAACGACATCCAATGTCCATGGTCAGGAAACAATGACCATCTATTGATCAACGAGCTAGTCAACTAGAGGCTCACTAGGGACATGGTGTGGTCTATGTATTCACACATGTATTACGGTTTCCGGTTAATACAATTATAGCATGAACAATAGACAATTATCATGAACAAGGAAATATAATAATAGCCATTTTATTATTGCCTCTAGGGCATATTTCCAACACCTCGGTGGGTGACGATGGGACCACTTAGCAGTAGCGCTTGTCCTCCGTCCTGCGCTACTACTAGCTCCCTACCTGTAGCGCTTGTTCATGCAACGCGCTACTACAAAGTAGTAGTAGCGATACCCCCGTTCCCCCACGCTACTACTAAGGTTCTATCTATAAGCTTTCTCCTAGTAGTGTGAGCCCGTGCCCGAGCCCAGCCCGACCAAGCGAGGCGGGGCGAGGCGAGCACATGGACACTATCTTCTCTTTCTCTCGTCAACAAATCACTTAGTGTGGTGGAGAGAACCCACTATATAAAGAGGTCGCACACCTAATCAACTTACGTGGTGGTACTAAACTTTAGAACCACCGCTTGCCATTTATTCATGGGCCTTGTTTGGGATGTGTGGGTGCGCGCCCTCTCGCTGTAGAGAATTGGATGCCCCCACCCCCTCCTCTTTCTCTTTCTCTATGATCGAAAATGTGTAGGATGTTGGATGTATACGAGGCCCCCCTCCTCCTTCCCTGGGTGATGAAGCAATAAAGATTCAGGTGGAGGGATCATATCCCTCCCATGGTGACACTTCAAAAAAAAAGATCTCAAATGCCCATTTAGAGTTTTGCCTTTCTCACTACTTGTTTAATATAGAAGTATTTCAGAAGAAGCCGTTGAGTTGAAATTTTACCTAGAGCTTTAAGCTACATTCATCCGTAACTTGACAATAGACTATGCCTTGAGATGCAAGTGTTGTGTGAACAAATTTCACTCAAAGTCATAACCAGTACGTGGCTGCCAACAGGCTACCCCGCGGTTTGGAGCATATACATCACACTCATTGGTCTCTTTGTGAGCTTACTAGATATCACTCAAGTCTCATAGACTGCGTGTTTAACAACCGACGCTCATATAGGTGTGTTCTTTTAAGAGTGGTCTATAGGACAACATATTTGCTAATCATAGCCAATCGAACCACATTAAGGCACATGTTGTTGGAAATATGCCCTAGAGGCAATAATAATTTAGTTATTATCATATTTCCTTGTTCATGATAATCATTTATTATCCATGCTATAATTGTATTGATTGGAAACTCAAATACATGTGTGGGTACATAGACAACACCGTGTCCCTGGTACGCCTCTAATAGACTAGCTCGTTGATCAAAGATGGTCAAGGTTTCCTAGCCATAGACATGAGATGTCATTTGATAACGGGATCACATCATTAGGAGAATGATGTGATGGACAAGACCCAAACTATGAACATAGCATATGATCGTGTCAGTTTATTGCTATTTTTTTCTGCATGTCAAGTATCTGTTCCTATGACCATGAGATCATGCAACTCACTGACACCGGAGGAATACCTTGTGTGTATCAAATGTCGCAACGTAACTGGGTGACTATAAAGATGCTCTACAGGTATCTCCGAGGGTGTCTGTTGAGTTGGCATGGATCAAGACTGGGATTTGTTACTCAGTGTGACGGAGAGGTATCTCAGGGCCCACTCGGTAATACAACATCACAATGAGCCTTGCAAGCAAAGTGACTAAAGAGTTAGCCACGGGATCTTGTATTACGGAACGAGTAAAGAGACTTGTGATGTCTACTACGCAACCTTCTTCTTGTAGACTCGAGTTGGGCCTCCAAGCGCAGAGTTTTGTAGGACAGTAGCAAATTTCCCTCAAGTGGATGACCTAAGGTTTATCAATCCGTGGGAGGTGTAGGATGAAGATGGTCTCTCTCAAACAACCCTGCAACCAAATAACAAAGAGTCTCTTGTGTCCCCAACACACCCAATACAATGGCAAATTGTATAGGTGCACTAGTTCGGCGAAGAGATGGTGATACAAGTGTAATATGGATGGTAGATATAGGTTTTTGTAATCTGAAAATATAAAAACAGCAAGGTAGCAAGTAACAAAAGTGAGCAAAAACGGTATTGCAATGCTTGAAAACAAGGCCTAGGGTTCATACTTTCACTAGTGCAAGTTCTCTCAACAATGCTAACATAGTTGAATCATATGTACATCTCTCACACGCGACAAAGAGTTCACTCCAAAGTCACTAATAGCGGAGAACAAACGAAGAAATTATTGTAGGGTACGAAACCACCTCAAAGTTATCTTTTCCGATCAATCTTATGAGCTATCCCTATAAGTGTCACGAACAGCCCTAGAGTTCGTACTAAAATAACACCTTAAGATACACATCAACCAAAACCCTAATGTCACCTAGATACTCCAATGTCACCACAAGTACCCATGGGCTTGATTATACGATATGCATCACATAATTTCAGATTCATCATATTCAATCCAACACAAAGAACTTCAAAGAGTGCCCCAAAGTTTCTACCGGAAAGTCAAGACGAAAACGTGTGCCAACCCCTATGCATAGATTCCCATGGTCACGGAACCCGCAAGTTGATCACCAAAACATACATCAAGTGGATCAATAGAACATCCCATTGTCACCACAGATATCCCATCGCAAGACATACATCAAGTGTTCTCAAATCCTTAAAGACTCAATCCGATAAGTAAACTTCAAAGGGAAAACTCAATTCATCACAACTAGATAGAGAGGGGAAACACTCCATATGATTCATCTATATTAATAAAGCTCGCGGTACATCAAGATCATGCCATCTCAAGAACACGAGAGAGAGGGATCAAACACATAGCTACTGGTACATACCCTCATCCCCGAGGGTGAACTACTCCCTCCTCGTCATGGAGAGCGTCGGGATGATGAAGATGGCCTCCGGTGATGGTTTCCCCCTCCGGCAGGGTGCCGGAACGGGCTCCTGATTGGTTTTTCGTGGCTCTGGAGGCTTGCGGCGGCGGAACTCCCGATCTAGGTTTATTTTCGGAGGTTTCTATATTTATAGGAATTTATGGCGGCGGAAACAAGTTCTGGGGGGCCATGAGGGAGTCACAAGCCAGGGGGGCGCGCCCTAGGGGGGGTCGCGCCCCTGTGGCTTGTGATCTCCGCGTGGCTCTTCTGGCCCAACTCCGATGCCCTGTGGGTCTCTTCTGGTCCATAAAAAATCACCGTAAATTTTTATTCTGTTTGATATTCCTTTTCTGTAAAACTCAAAAACAAGGAAAAAACAGAAACTGGCACTGGGCTCTAGGTTAATAGGTTAGTCCCAAAAATAATATAAAGTTGTAGTAAAATGATTGTAAAACATCCAAGAATGATAATATAACAGCATGGAACAAGCAAAAATTATAGATACGTTGGAAACGTATCAGCATCCCCAAGCTTAATTCCTGCTCGTCCTCGAGTAGGTAATTGATAAAAATAGAATTTTTGATGTGGAATGCTGCCTAACATGTTCATCATATTCTTTTCTTCTATGTATCGCATGGACATTTGGACTTGTAAATGATTCAAAGCAATAGTCCAGTTTTAACATAATGACTTCAATACTCAAGCATGTCAACAAGCAACCATGTCTTTCAAAATATCAACACTAAAGAAAGTTATCCCTAGCCCATCATGCTCAATCATTGATCCATTCATGAAACACACTCAAATATTAGCTATGCCCAATGCTCAAGTACAATCATAGTGCCCCCTAGTTGGTGCTTATAAGAGAAGATGGAGACTCAAAGCAAAAACAAAAATTGCATAGAGTAAATAGATAGGCCCTTCGCAGAGGGAAGTAGGGATTTGTAGAGGTGCCAGAGCTCAAGGTTTAAATTGAGAGAGAAAAATATTTTGAGTGGCATGCTTTTCCTGTCAACGAAAACGACGAAGTAGCTCACAATACTTTCCATGCTAGATACATTATAGGCTGTTCCCAAATAGAATGGTAAAGTTTTTACTCCCCCTCCACCAATCAATCACACTCCACGGCAAGCCGAATCCACGGGTACCGTCCATACAAACAACAATCCTGGGGGTGTTTTGTTTCATTATATTTTGATTTGAATTTTGAGCATGGGACTGGGCATCCCGAATACCAGCCACTTTCTCGTGAATGATAGTGAATCAACACATATCGTGAGAATAACACACCTAGCATGGAAAAATATTGGATACTCCCCACCGTTTCATGAGCGGTACGGGCACACAAAAGAGAAAATTTATTTTGAAAATTTCGAGATGGCACATACAAATTTGCTTGGAGCGGCATGGAAATACCGCATATAAGTAGGTATGGTGGACTCATAAGGCAAAACTTGGTTTAAGGATTTTGGATGCACAAGTAGTATTTCTACTTAGTACAATTGAAGGCTAGCAAATAGATTGGGAAGCAACCAAATCAAGAAACGAAAATTCTAATAAGTGAGCATTGAGTCATAACTAACACCGAATAATGCACCACAAGTAGGATGTAACTTCATTGCATAACTATTGACTTTCGTGCATGCATAGGGAATCACAAACCTTAACACCAATATTCCTACTAAAGCATAATTACTCACTAACATGACTCACATATTACTATCATCATGTATCAAAACTATTACAAAGAATCAAGTTTAATTTGTCCAATGATCTTCATGAAAGTTTTTATTATATCCTCCTTGGATATCTATCACTTTGGGGCTAGTTTCATATATTGCCATTGCTTTTTGGCAAGCTCAAACAAATTTAGGTGAAGCACATGAGCAAATGACAAGCTACTCTCAAAAGATATAAGTGAAGATTTAATGAGTAGTCAAACAATTAAGTAGCTATGTGAGGACTCTCTCTTTCAATAAATATTTTCAGATCTGAGTATTTTATTAAATAGCGAGCAAAAGAAAAATAGCACTCCAAGAAGAGCACATATCATGTGAACGAATAAAATTTTAGGCTCAACATAGGCTAACCGATAGTTGTTGATGAAGAGAGGTGGGATGCGTAGCATCCCCAAGCTTAGATGCTTGAGACATCTTGAAATATTTACTTGGGGTGCCTTGGGCATCCCCAAGATTGAGCTTTTGTATCTCATGCAATCCTCTCGTATCATGGTTTCACCTATTCTCAAAAGCTTTATCCACACCAAACTCGAAAAGAACTCGTGAGATAGGTTAGTACACATAATAATAAATCAACTCTTTATGTACTGCCAAGACAAGTTGCATAATAATTTTCAGACATTAGGTACTGTATACTATCATTTCCACAATTTATATCAACCAATATAGGCTATGGAAACTATAGGATAAGTAGATAACAAAACTATGACAGCAATCTGTCCAAACAGAACAGTCTGTAGCAAATTATGAAAACAGTGTACTTCTGTAACTAAAAAAATTATGAAAATTTATGAAATGCTATAAAATTTATATGAAAATACTGTGTAAAAATTTCAGAAACTTTCCACGTTCCAGTAAAATATGAAAATTCAAACACTACAGCACAAGTTTCTGTTTTTACACAGCACACATCAAAACATGCAATGCAAGCATCCTAAGGAAATTCTTGGAACTTTTTATTGAAAAACAAGATTATAAATAACTCCTAACAGAGAACAACAAAATAAAATGACGCTCCAACCAAAACTCATATTATGTGACGAATAAAAATATAGCTCCAAGTAAGATATACCGATAGTGTTGAAGATGAAAGAGGGGATGCCTTCCGGGGCATCCCCAAGCTTAGGCGCTTGAGTCTTCCTTGGTTATTACCTTGGGGGTGCCTTTGGAATCCCCAAGCTTAGGTTCTTGTCACTCCTTATTCTTCTCATATCGGTGTCTCACCCAAAACTTGAAAACTTCAATCACACAAAACTTAACGGAACTTCGTGAGATGGGTTAGTATAATAAATAAAGATCATTCACTTTGGTACTGTCAAGACAAGATTCATAATTGTTGCCACATCATACCTACTGTATTATATCATTACCATAATTTATATCACTCAATATAAGCTATGGAAACACTAAAACAAGCAAACTATGCATGCAAAACAGAATCTGTCAAAAACAGAACAGTCTGTGAAGATCTGTAGTGTAACCATACTTCCCTGTCTCTAAAAAATCTGAAAAATTAGGAAAATCTAGGCAATTTGTATATGAAAACTGTTTAAAAATTTCAGATCAAAATCACGTTCCAGTGAATTTACAAAATTCCTGGACTGAGAGCTAAAGTTTCTGTTTTTGCACAGAATCAAGTCAACTATCATCCACTCTATCCCAAAGGCTTTACTTGGCACTTTATTGAAACAAAAGCTATAAAACATGATTAATACAGTAGCTTAATCATGTGAACACACTAAAACAGAAAGTAAAAGTGTTGGGTTGTCTCCCAACAAGCGCTTTTCTTTAATGCCTTTTAGCTAGGCATGATGATTTCAATGATGCTCACATAGGGATAATAATTATAACATGCAAAAGAGCATCATGAATCTCATGACAAGCACATTTAAGTCTAACCCACTTCCTATGCATAGGGATTTTGCGAGCAAACAATTTATGGGAGCAAGAATCAACTAGCATAGGAGAGCAAAACAAGCATAACTTCAAAACTTTGAACACATAGAGAGAAAACTTGATATTATTGCAATTCCTACAAGCATATATTCCTCCCTCATAATAATTTTCAGTAGCATCATGAAGGAATTTCACAATATAACCAGCACATAAAGCATTATCTTCATGATCCACAAGCATAGAAAATTTGTCACTCTCCACACAAGCAATTTTCTTCTCATTCATAATAGTGGGAGTATCATATGAAGCTCGAATACTAATTTTTTTTGCACATTAAAAGAGTAATGTTCAGTAAAAGGATATTCAAAATTATGACAATAATTATCACTACTCTTTATAACATAAGTGTCATCAAAATAATCATCATAAGTAGCAACTTTGTTCTCATCATAGTCAATTGAAACCTCTTCCGAAATAGTGGAATCATTAATAAATAAAGTCGTGACCTCTCCAAATCCACTTTTATCATTATAATAAGATTCAACACCCTCCAAAATAGTGGGATAATTATTATCTAAAGTCGACACTCTTCCAAACCCACTTTCATAAATATTGCAATCATCATAAATAGGGGGTATGCTATCATCATAGTAAATTTGCACATCAAAACTTGGGGGACTAAAAACATCATCTTCATTAAACATAGCATCCCCAAGCTTGGGACAAACATTAATTGCAGCAAATAAATTCTCAAACATGTCATTCTCATCAAACATAGCATCCCCAAGCTTGTGGCTTTGCATAACATAAGCATAATCACTCTCATCATTAATAGTATGAATAGCACCAATAGTATAGCAATTATTATCATCATCCTCCAAGTTGGCGCCATAAATATTTTCAAGATTATAAGAAGTATGATTATGTTCCCAATCATAATTATCACAACAAGCAATAGGCATAACAAAATCATCCTCAAGCGTATCATCTTCCACAACTATTTTTGATTCATTCTCATGAGGCCTATCAATAATGGGGGCAACATTATTTAGGAGAGATACCTCTTTACCTTTACTTTTCCTTCTTTTCTTCTTCTTCACCACATTATGTGTGGGTTTATTTAATTCCTCCAAGCTTCTTTTTGAAGAGGTTGGTTGAATAAAAAGCTCCTCCTCGTTACCTGATTCATCATAAGAAAAAATAGGAGGATATTGGGAAACCTCTTCCCCTTCATTAGTATTCTCTTCATCTTCTATTTGTTTTCTTGTCTTTAAGTAATTGGCAATATAAGGATTCTCAATGCAATTTACCATGCAATACATATAGATTTCATTTAGATCAAAATCAATCATTTTCATGAGAACCCATGCTGGAACATCCGTAGTTTCATGTTTCATTTCTTCATACCCCAAAAATAGACTAAGTTCATTATGATGCTCAAGGGTAATGAGATTATCACAATTTTTGGATACAATTCGATCATGAAATAATTCACATTGGAAATTAAAATGACCACTTTCATTGCAAAGTTCACAAGGACGGCGAGAAATATGAAGTCTTTCAGCACAAACATATAGCCTTTCTTGCAACCATTTAGTTTCTAAATACTTGTGCCTCTTACAAAATCTATCTTCCCTTTTAGGAATGTCTACACAAACTCTATGCACTCCACAAAAATTGACATGCTTATAAGAAATCTTTTTATCATGACTAGTGCAATCATCATTAGTACTATGGATATTCAAAGAATTCATACTAACAATATTGCAATCAAGCTCATCACTCAAAGATTTAGTGCCAAACATTTTAATAACTTCTTCTTCTAACACTTGAGCACAATTTTCCTTTCCATCGTTTTCACGAAAGACATTAAAAAGATGAAGCATATGAGGCAACCTCAATTCCATTTTTTTGTAGTTTTCTTTTATAGACTAAACTAGTGATAAAACAAGAAACTAAAAGATTCGATTGCAAGATCTAAAGACATACCTTCAAGCACTCACCTCCCCGGCAACGGCGCCAGAAAAGATCTTCGTTGACGGGATGTGAGTGCCGCTTACCTAGCCTCCCCGGCAACGGCGCCAGAAAAGAGCTTGATGTCTACTACGCAACCTTCTTCTTGTAGACTCGTGTTGGGCCTCCAAGCGCAGAGTTTTGTAGGACAGTAGCAAATTTCCCTCAAGTGGATGACCTAAGGTTTATCAATCCATGGGAGCTGTAGGATGAAGATGGTCTCTCTCAAAAAACCCTGCAACCAAATAACAAAGAGTCTCTTGTGTCCCCAACACACCCAATACAATGACAAATTGTATAGGTGCACTAGTTCGGCGAAGAGATGGTGATACAAGTGTAATATGGATGGTAGATATAGGTTTTTGTAATCTGAAAATATAAAAACAGCAAGGTAGCAAGTAACAAAAGTGAGCAAAAACGGTATTGCAATGCTTGAAAACAAGGCCTAGGGTTCATACTTTCACTAGTGCAAGTTCTCTCAACAATGCTAACATAGTTGAATCATATGTACATCTCTCACACGCGACAAAGAGTTCACTCCAAAGTCACTAATAGCGGAGAACAAACGAATAAATTATTGTAGGGTACGAAATCACCTCAAAGTTATCTTTTCCGATCAATCTTATGAGCTATCCCTATAAGTGTCACGAACAGCCCTAGAGTTCGTACTAAAATAACACCTTAAGATACACATCAACCAAAACCCTAATGTCACCTAGATACTCCAATGTCACCACAAGTACCCATGGGCTTGATTATACGATATGCATCACATAATTTCAGATTCATCATATTCAATCCAACACAAAGAACTTCAAAGAGTGCCCCAAAGTTTCTACCGGAAAGTCAAGACGAAATCGTGTGCCAACCCCTATGCATAGATTCCCATGGTCACGGAACCCGCAACTTGATCACCAAAACATACATCAAGTGGATCAATAGAACATCCCATTGTCACCATAGATATCCCATCGCAAGACATACATCAAGTGTTCTCAAATCCTTAAAGACTCAATCCGATAAGTAAACTTCAAAGGGAAAACTCAATTCATCACAACTAGATAGAGAGGGGAAACACTCCATATGATTCATCTATATTAATAAAGCTCGCGGTACATCAAGATCGTGCCATCTCAAGAACACGAGAGAGAGGGATCAAACACATAGCTACTGGTACATACCCTCAGCCCCGAGGGTGAACTACTCCCTCCTCGTCATGGAGAGCGTTGGGATGATGAAGATGGCCTCCGGTGATGGTTTCCCCCTCCGGCAGGGTGCCGGAACGGGCTCCCGATTGGTTTTTCGTGGCTCTGGAGGCTTGCGGCGGCGGAACTCCCGATCTAGGTTTATTTTCGGAGGTTTCTATATTTATAGGAATTTATGGCGGCGGAAACAAGTCCTGGGGGGCCACGAGGGAGTCACAAGCCAGGGGGGCGCGCCCTAGGGGGGGCCGCGCCCCTGTGGCTTGTGATCTCCTCGTGGCTCTTCTGGCCCAACTCCGATGCCCCGTGGGTCTCTTCTGCTCCATAAAAAATCACCGTAAATTTTTATTCCGTTTGGACTCCGTTTGATATTCCTTTTCTGTAAAACTCAAAAACAAGGAAAAAACAGAAACTGGCACTGGGCTCTAGGTTAATAGGTTAGTCCCAAAAATAATATAAAGTTGTAGTAAAATGATTGTAAAACATCCAAGAATGATAATATAACAGCATGGAACAAGCAAAAATTATAGATACGTTGGAGACGTATCAACCTGCCAGTAACGAGATTGAACTAGGTATAGAGATACCGACGATCGAATCTCGGGAAAGTAACATACCGAAGAAACAAAGGGAACAACATACGGGATTAACTAAATCCTTGACATAGAGGTTCAACCGATAAAGATCTTCGTAGAATATGTAGGAACCAATATGGGTATCCTGGTCCCGCTATTGGTTATTGACCGTAGAGGTGTCTCGGTCATGTCTACATAGTTCTCGAACCCACAGGGTCTGCACACTTAACGTTCGGTGACGTTTCGGTAGTATTGAGTTATGTATTTTTTTGACCGAAAGTTGTTCGGAGTCCCGGATGAGATCCCAAACGTCACGAGGAGCTCCAGAATGGTCCGGAGGTAAAGATTGATATATAGGAAGTCCCGTTTTGGTCACCGGAAAAAGTTCGGGCGTCACCGGTAGTGTACCGGGAGTGCCGGGAGGGTTCCGGGGGTCCACCGGGAGGGGCCCACTCACCCCAAGGGCCACATGGGCCTAGTGGGTGGCGCACCAGCCCCTGGTGGGCTGTCCGGACAGCCCCTAAGGGGCCCATGCGAAATAGGAAAGGAGGAGGCCAATTGGGAAGGAGTCCTCCCAAGACTCCACCTCCCTTGTGGGAGGAGGAGTCCTAGTTGGGGAAGGACTCCTCCGCTATGGTTCGGCCGAACCCTCCTTGTTGGAGGGTTTTGGGCTGCCTCCTCCCCTCCCTTCCTCCTATATATACTAGAGGATTTGCGGGCAGCCCTCACCTGAAAAGCCACGGCTGGCTCTCTCTCCCTCTAGATCTGTTCTCCACTAGATCGTCTCGGTTGTGCTTGGCGAAGCCCTGCCGGGACAGCTCCACCACCACTGCCACCACGCCGTTGTGCTGGCGAAGAACTCATCTACCTCTCCGCTCCCTCTTGCTGGATCAAGAAGGCGGAGATCGTCATCGAGCTGTACGTGTGCTGAACGCGGAGGTGCCGTCCGTTCGGCGCTAGATCGGAATTAGGACCATGATTGGATGACGGGACGGTTCGTGATTGGATTGCGGGACGGCTAGCGATTTGGATCGCAAAGACGTTCAACTACATCAACCGCGTTTCTCAACGCTTACCGCTTAGCGATCTACAAGGGTATGTAGATCCACTCTCCCCTCGTAGATGCTCATCACCATGGATAGATCTTGCGTGTGCGTAGGAAATTTTTTGTTTCCCATGCAACGTTTCTCAATAGTGGCATCATGAGCTAGGTCTATGTGTAGATGAGATCACGAGTAGAACACAAAGGAGTTTGTGGGCGTTGATGTTCAGATTGCTTGCTCCCTTGGTCTTTTCTTGATTCAACGGTATTGTGGGATGAAGCGGCCCGGACAAACATTACTCGTACGCTTACGAGAGACCGGTTCCATCAACTGACATGTAACTTTGTTGCATAAAGATGGCTAGCGGGTGTCTGTCTCTCCCACTTTAGTTGGATCGGATTCGACAAAGGCGGTCCTTGAGAAGGTTGAATAGCAATTTGTGTATCACCGTTGTGGTTTTGCGTAGGTAAGAATCGTTCTTGCTAGATACCCGTAGCAGCCACGTAAAACATGCAACAACAATTAGAAGACGTCTAACTTGTTTTTGCAGGGTATGTTGTGATGTGATATGGCCAATTACATTATGAGATATATGTGATGTATGAGATGATCATGTTTTGTATAGAATATCACGACTTGCATGTCGATGAGTACGACAACCGGCAGGAGCCATTGGGTTGTCTTTAATTTATTTTCGCCGTTTTTGCTTTACTTTATCACTATGAGTTAGCAATAGTCGTAGAAGCAATAGTTGGCGCGACAACCTCATGGCGACAAGTTGATGGAGATCAAGATGATGGAGATCATGGTGTCATGCCGGTGACGATGGAGATCATGCCGGTGCTTTGAAGATGAAGATCAAAAGCACAAGTTCATGGCCATATCATGTCACTTATGATTTGCATGTGATGTTAATCCTTTTATGCATCTTATTTTGCTTAGGACGACGGTAGCATTATAAGGTGATCCGTCACTAAAATTTCAAGGTAAAATTGTGTTCTCCCCGAGTGTGCACCGTTGCGAAAGTTCGTCGTTTCGAGACACCACGTGATGATCGGGTGTGATAGACTCTACGTTCGCATACAACGGGTGCAAGCCAGTGTTGCACAAGCGGAACACTCGGGTTAAACTTGACGAGCCTAGCATGTACAAACATGGCCTCGGAACACAAGAGACCGAAAGGTCGAACATGAGTCATATAGTAGATATGATCAACATGAAGATGTTCACCATTGAAACCACCTCATCTCACGTGATGATCGGACTTGAGTTGGTGAATTTGGATCATGTGACACTCGAATGACCAGATGGATGTCAATTTGAGTGGGAGTTTTTTAAGTAATATGATTAACTAAACTCATTATCATGAACATAGTTAAAATATCTTTGCAAATTATGTTGTAGATCACTAGCTCGCGCTGTAGCTCCCTTGAATTTTTATATGTTCCTAGAGAAATAGAGTTGAAATATGATGGTAGCAATAATGCGGACTGGGTCCGTGATCTGAGGATTGTCCTCATTACTGCACAGAAGGCTTATGTCCTTAATGCACCGCTCGGTGCGCCACCCCCTCAAGCGTCGTTTGTAGATGTTGTGAACATCTGACAGGCACGTTCTGATGACTACTTGATAGTTCAGTGCGTCATGCATTACGGCTTAGAATTGAGGCTCCAAAATGTTTTGAACGTCACGGAACATATGAGATGTTCTAAGTGTTGGAAATATGCCCTAGAGGCAATAATAAATTAGTTATTATTATATTTCCTTGTTCATGATAATCGTTTATTATCCATGCTATAATTGTATTGATTGGAAACTCAAATACATGTGTGGGTACATAGACAACACTGTGTCCCTAGTAAGCCTCTAGTTAACTAGCTCGTTGATCAAAAGATGGTGAAGGTTTCCTAGCCATGGACATGAGCTGTCATTTGATAACGGGATCACATCATTAGGAGAATGATGTGATGGACAAGACCCAAATTATAAACGTAGCATGTGATCGTGTCAGTTTATTGCTATTGTTTTTCTGCATGTCAAGTATCTGTTCCTATGACCATGAGATCATGCAACTCCCTGACATCGGAGGAATACCTTGTGTGTATCAAACGTCGCAACGTAACTGGGTGACTATAAAGATGCTCTACAGGTATCTCCGAGGGTGTCTGTTGGGTTGGCATGGATCAAGACTGGGATTTGTTACTCCGTGTGACGGAGAGGTATCTCAGGGCCCACTCGGTAATACAACATCACAATGAGCCTTGCAAGCAATGTGACTAAAGTGTTAGCCACGAGATCTTGTATTACGGAACGAGTAAAGAGACTTGCCGGTAACGAGATTGAACTAGGTATAGAGATACCGACGATCGAATCTCGGGCAAGTAACATACCGAAGAACAAAGGGAACAACATACGGGATTAACTGAATCCTTGACATAGAGGTTCGACCGATAAAGATCTTCGTAGAATATGTAGGAGCCAATATGGGCATCCAGGTCCCGCTATTGGTTATTGATCGTAGAGGTGTCTCGGTCATGTCTACATAGTTCTCGAACCCGCAGGGTCTACACACTTAACGTTTGGTGAGGATTAGTATAGTTGAGTTATTTTGGTGGTGACCGAAAGTTGTTCGGAGTCCCGGATAAGATCCCAGACATGACGAGGATCTCCGGAAGAGTCCGGAGGTAAAGATTGATACATGTGATAATAGTGTTTTGATCTCCGGAAGGGTTCCGGAATTCACCGGAAGGGGTTCCGGATGTTTACCGAAGTGTTCGGATGCAGCAGCACTTTATATGAGCCAAAGGGGTAAAGCCCACGAGGTATTGGAAAGTGCAAAAGGAAGTTTTGCTGCTGCCTTAAGCAGTACTACCGCTGGTAGGGCAATACTACCGCGTAAGCGGTACTACCGCTTGTGTGAAGCGGTACTACCGCTCAAGCGGTACTACCGCTCGTGAGCGGTACTACCGCTTGTACGCGGTACTGCTGGAATCCGAGTTGGACTCTTTCCGTGCGGGCCAAACAGACCTTGTGCGGGCAAAACCGACCTTGTGGAGGTTTTCTCTCCAAGTTTAGACCCCAGGGCTCAACATATAAATAGAGGGGAAGGGCTAGCACACGGGAAACATTAAGATTTCCCAAGCCGTGTGTCGGCAACCCTAACCCTCTAGTTCTCCCGTCATAATCTCCGTAGTGCTTGGCGAAGCCCTGCAGAGATTGTTCCTCACCACCATCAGCACGCCGTCGTGCTGTCGGAACTCATCTACTACTTCACCATCGCTCGCTGGATCGTGGAGGTGAAGGCGTCATCAAGCCGTACGTGTGTTGAACGCGGATGTGCCGTCCGTTCGGCACTAGTTCGTGATCGGATCGAGGGACGACTTGCGATTTGGATCGCGGAGACGTTCGACTACATCAACCGCGTTTCCTAACGCTTCCGCTTAGCGATCTACAAGGGTATGTAGATTCACTCTCCCTCTCGTAGATGCTCATCACCATGGATAGATCTTGTGTGCGCGTTGGAAATTTTTTGTTTCCCATGCAACGTGCCCAACACTAAGAGCTGAAATTGGGATCTCAGGCTCGTGCCCGTGTTGAGAGGTATGAGACCTCCAACAAGATTCTTTGCCTGCAAGATGAAGGAGAATAGCTCAATCGGTGAGCGTGTACTCAGATTGTCTGGGTGCTACAATCGCTTGAATCGAGTGGGAGTTGATCTTCCAGATAAGATAGTGATTGATATAGTTCTCCAAGTCACTGTCACTAAGCTACTAGAGCTTTGTGATGAACTATAAAATGCCAGGGATGGAAATAATAATCCGTGAGCTATTCACGATGTTTGACACCGCAAAGGTAGAAATCAAGAAGGAGCATCAAGTGTTGATGGTTAGTGAAACCACTAGTTTCGAGAAGGGCAAGGGCAAGGAGGGAAACTTCATGGATGGCAAGTCAGTTGCTGCCCCAGTGAAGAAACCGAAGGTTGAACCCAAACCCGAGACTAAGTGCTTCTATTATGAGGAGAACGGTCGCTGAAGCGGAACAACCCTAGATACTTGGTAGATAAGAAGGCTGGCAACGTCGACAGAAGTATATTTGATATACGTGTTATTGATGTGTACCTTACTAGTACTCCTAGTAGCACCTGGGTATTGGATACCGGTTCGGTTGCTAAATGTTAGTAACTCGAAATAAAAGCTACGGAATAAAACGGAGGCTAGCTAAGGGTGAGGTGACGATGAGTGTTGGAAGTGTTTCCAAGGTTGATGTGATCACCATCGCACGCTCTCTCTACCTTCGGGATTAGTGATGAACCTAAATAAATGTTATTTGGTGTTTGCGTTGAGCATGAACGTGATTAGATCATGTTTATTGCAATACGGTTATTCATTTAAGTTAGAGAATAATGGTTATTCTGTTTACATGAATAATACCTTCAATGGTCATGCACCCAATGAGAATGGTTTATTGAATCTTGATCGTAGTGATACACATGTTCATAATATTGATGCCAAAAGATACAAAGTTAATAATGATAGTACCACATACTTGTGGCACTGTCGCTAAATGTCATATTGGTGTAAAGCGCATGAAGAAACTCCATGCTGATGGATCTTTGGACTCATTCGATTTCGAATCGGTTGAGACATGCGGACCATGCCTCATGGGCAAGATGACTAAGACCCCGTTTTCCGGTATGATGGAGCGGGCAAGTGACTTATTGGAAATGATACATGTTGATGTATTTGGTCCAATGAGTGTTGTAGCGTGCGGTGGATATCATTATTTTCCTACCTTCACTCATGATTTGAGTAGATATGGGTATATTTACTTAATGAAACACAAGTCTGAAATGTTTGAAAAGTTCAAACAAATTCAGAGTGAAGTTTGAGATCATCGTGACAAAAAGATAAAATGTCTACGATATGATCGTGGAGGTGAATATCTGAGTTACGAGTTTGGTACACAACTTAAGACAATGTGGAAGTTGTTTCACAACTCACGCCGCCTGGAACACCATAGTGTGATGGTGTGTCCGAACGTCGTAGTCGTGCTCTATTGGATATGGTACGTACTATGATGTCTCTTGTCGATTTGCCACTATCATTTTGGGGTTATGCATTAGAGACAACTACATTCACTTTAAATAGGGCACCATCTAAGTCCGTTGAGATGACACCATATGAATTTTGGTTTGGCAGAAACCTAAGCTGTCATTTCTCAGAGTTTGGGAATACGACGCTTATGTCTGATAAGCTCGATCCCAAAGCGGAAAGGTGCATCTTCATAGAATACCCTAAGGAAACAGTTGGGTATACCTTCTATCTCAGATCCAAGGGCAAAGTGTTTGTTGCTAAAAACGGGTCCTTTCTTGAGAAAGAGTTTCTCTCGAAAGAATTGAGTGGGAGGAAGGTAGAACTTGTTGAGGTTATTGAACCGTCACTTCAGTTGGATAGTAGCACGACGCAGAATAATGTTTCTGTGGTGCCTACACCGAATAAAGAGGAAGTTAATGATGATGATCATGACACTTCGGGTCAAGTTACTACCGAATCTAGTAGGCCGACAAGAAATCATACCGCCTCTGAGTGGTACTTCAATCCTGTCTTGGAGGTCATGTTGTTAGACAACAGTGAACCTACGAGCTATGAAGAAGCGATGGTGGGCCCGGATTCCAACAAATGGCTAGGAGCCATGAAATCCAAGAAAGGATCCATGTATGAAAACCAAGTATGGACTTTAGTAGACTTGCCCGTTGAACGGCAGGCCGTTGAGTACAAATGAACCTTTAAGAAGAAGACAGACGCTGATGGTAAATGTCACCATTTATAAAGCTCGACTTGTCGCAAAGAAGTTTCCGACAAGTTCAAGGAGTTGACTACAATGAGACTTTCTCACCCGTAGCGATGCTAAAGTCTGTTGGAATTATGTTAGCAGTTGCTGCATTTTTCGATTATGAAATCTGGCAGATGGATGTCAAAACATCGTTTCCTTAATGGTATCCGTGAGGAAAGGTTGTATGTGATACAACCGGAAGGTTTTGTCAGTCCTAAGGATGCTAAAATGTATGCAAGCTCCAGCGATCCTTCTATGGACATGAGCAAGCATCTCAGAGTTGGAATATACGCTTTGATGAGGTGATCAAGGTTTTTGGGTCTATACAAAGTTTATGAGAAACTTGTATTTACAATAAAGTGAGTGGGAGCACTATAGAATTTCTGATAAGTATATGTGGATGACATATTGTTGATCGGAAATGATGTAGAATTTCTGGAAAGCATAAAGGGTTGTTTGAAAAGGAGTTTTTCAAAGGAAAACCTGGAATAAAGCTACTTAAATATTGGGCATCAGGATCTATAGAGATAGATCAAGACATCTGATAAAACTTTCAATGAGTACATACCTTGACAAGATTTTGAAAGAGTTCAAAATGGATCAGTCAAAGAAAGAGTTCTTGCCTGATTTGTAAGGTGTGGAGTTGAGTGAGACTCAAAGCTCGACCACGGAAGAAGAAAGAGAAAGGACGAAGGTCGCCCCCTATGCCTTATCCATAGGCTCTATATAGTATGCCATGCTGTGTACCGCACCTGGTGTGTGCCTTGCCATGAGTCTGTCAAGGGGTACAAGAGTGGTCCAGGAGTGGATCACTGGACAACGGTCAAGATTATCCTTAGTAACTAGAGGACTAAGGAAATGTTTCTCGATTATGGGGGTGATAAAGAGTTCGTCGTAAAGGGTTATGTCGATGCAAGCTTTGACACCTATCCGGACGACTCTGAGTAGCAGTCCAGATACCTATAGTGGAGCAATCATTTGGAATAGCTCCAAGTGGAGCGGGGTAGCATCTGCAGTATGACATATAGATTTGCAAAGAACACACGGATCTGAATGTTGCAGACCGTTGACTAGAACCTCTCTCACATGCAAAACATGATCGAACCCCAGAACTCATTGGGTGTTAGATTCATTACAATGTTAATCACATGGTGATGTGAGCTAGATTATTGACTCTAGTGCAAGTGGGAGACTGTTGGAAATATGCCCTAGTGGCAATAATAATTTAGTTATTATCATATTTCCTTGTTCATGATAATCGTTTATTATCCATGCTATAATTGTATTGATTGGAAACTCAAATACATGTGTGGGTACATAGACAACACCGTGTCCCTGGTATGCCTCTAATAGACTAGCTCGTTGATCAAAGATGGTCAAGGTTTCCTAGCCATAGACATGAGATGTCATTTGATAATGGGATCACATCATTAGGAGAATGATGTGATGGACAAGACCCAAACTATGAACATAGCATATGATCGTGTCAGTTTATTGCTATTGTTTTCTGCATGTCAAGTATCTGTTCCTATGACCATGAGATCATGCAACTCACTGACACCAGAGGAATACCTTGTGTGTATCAAACGTTGCAACGTAACTGGGTGACTATAAAGATGCTCTACAGGTATCTCTGAGGGTGTCTGTTGAGTTGGCATGGATCAAGACTGGGATTTGTTACTCCGTGTGACGGAGAGGTATCTCAAGGCCCACTCGGTAATACAACATCACAATGAGCCTTGCAAGCAAAGTGACTAAAGAGTTAGCCAGGGGATCTTGTATTACGGAACGAGTAAAGAGACTTGCCGGTAACGAGATTGAACTAGGTATAGAGATACCGATGATCGAATCTCGGGCAAGTAACATACCGAAGAAACAAAGGGAACAACATACGGGATTAACTGAATCCTTGACATAGAGGTTCAACCGATAAAGATCTTCGTAGAATATGTAGGAACCAATATGGGTATCCTGGTCCCGCTATTGGTTATTGACCATAGAGGTGTCTCGGTCATGTCTACATAGTTCTCGAACCCGCAGGGTCTGCACACTTAACGTTCAGTGACGTTTCGGTAGTATTGAGTTATGTATGTTGGTGACCGAAAGTTGTTCGGAGTCCCGGATGAGATCCCGGACGTCACGAGGAGCTCCGGAATGGTCCAGAGGTAAAGATTGATATATAGGAAGTCCCGTTTTGGTCACCGGAAAAAGTTCGGGCGTCACCGGTAGAGTACCGTGAGTGCCGGGAGGGTTCCGGGGGTCCACCGGGAGGGGCCCACTCACCCCAAGGGCCACATGGGCCTAGGGGGTGGCGCACCAGCCCCTGGTGGGCTGGTCGGCCAGCCCCTAAGGGGCCGATGCGAAATAGGAAAGGAGGAGGCCAAGTGGGAAGGAGTCCTCCCAAGACTCCACCTCCCTTGTGGGAGGTGGAGTCCTAGTTGGGGAAGGACTCCTCCCCTATGGTTCGGCCGAACCCTCCTTGGTGGAGGGTTTTGGGCTGCCTCCTCCCCTCCCTTCCTCCTATATATACTAGAGGATTTGAGGGCAGCCCTCACCTGAAAAGCCACGGCTGCCTCTCTCTCCCTCTAGATCTGTTCTCCACTAGATCGTCTCGGTTGTGCGTGGCGAAGCCCTGCCGGGACAGCTCCACCACCACCGCCACCACGTAGTTGTGCTAGCGGAGAACTCATCTACCTCTCCGCTCCCTCTTGCTGGATCAAGAAGGCGGAGATCGTCATCGAGCCGTACGTGTGCTGAACGCGGAGGTGCCGTCCGTTCGGCGCTAGGTCGGAAGGACCGTGATTGGATCATGGGACGGTTCGTGATTGGATCGCGGGACGGATCGTGATCGGATCGTGGGACGGCTAGCGATTTGGATTGCAAAGACGTTCAACTACATCAACCGCATTTCTCAACGCTTCCCGCTTAGCGATCTACAAGGGTATGTAGATCCACTCTCCCCCTCGTAGATGCTCATCACCATGGATAGATCTTGCATGTGCGTAGGAAATTTTTTGTTTCCCATGCAACGTTCCTCAACACATGCTGCCAACCTGCCTTACGTCTTTGAGCTTTACAGCTCTAAATGTTTTGCATCTTCACATAGAGAGGGTTACATGTTACTCTCCTCTGTTAACCAATAGTTTGTTTTTTCAGGTCCTAAATAATGGGACCATCGATCACAAAGTCTGGGTAACTATTATGGTATAACATCATGGGTCTCATACCCATCCCCCTAGATGCGAAGGTAACGATTTCAATTTATTATGTCCTATTGTTGTTTTTCCAACATTTTGTGTTTCAGGGATATGCGGCATATCTTCGGTTGATGCTTGAGTTTCTTAGCACTCTCACGCACAATGTTTGGTTGAACCCCAGACATGATGAGGAGCGGATGACGAGTGATATTTTCATGCTCTACCCCTTGTTTAAACCAAGATATTTCTGTAAAACCGAGATATTCGCTCCAATATTGATACTAATGACTAATGAATGCAAAGGATTCCAAAAATCCTCTCTTTATTGTGTATCTATAGGAAATGGGCTACAAATGGATGAAATCAAGTCAAAACAAGAAAAGAAGTAAAAGAGGAGATAGAGGAAATCAACACGAGGCGCACCAGGATCCCTAGAGCAAAATACATCGTTCCATACGACCGCAAGCGCTTGTATGAGCGGTCGTATGGCATGGATTCTGAGGCTCCTCATCCACCTAGACATCTTTTATAAAGGGGACCATGCCGAAATGTTAATAGAACATCCGCGAGCGAAGCCAGAACGGAACCATCTCATCCCCTTCCATCAACCTTAGCCACCGCCATCTCCATCTCCATAGCCACCATCACCATCAAAATTTATATTCCACTTGTTCATACTTATAATCGTGCATCTCACAAGGCAACCATTGTAAGACATATACCAATCAATCGATCTTGAAGATGTGTTCTTCAGTGTTTTCTTCATGTGATATGATCTCCATATGTGAGTAGTTTTGTAAGGTATGGGTTGAGGCATAGGCCTTGCAACCCTTTGTATTTGTTGTGGGGATCAATGGAAGAGCTTTGAATTAACGACCTGTATGTGAAATAAAATTCTTTCGTACATGTCTCTTGTATTTTCTGCGTTCTTCATCCCTGCAGGTACCCACGATCATGGAGAGCGAGTCAAGGTGAGGCTAAGGGCAGGGAGAACATGAAGTGTTACTCTGAACACCAGTGACAGAAAGGTTTAGTATGGTAACACGGATCCAATCCTTGGGGATTCATGGGGTGTATGCGTTAAAAAACCAAAGCTCTTGTCTGATTATTATAATCTTAATTATCGAGGCAACCCCGCGCGATGGATAGAGCCTTCGGTAGGACAACTGATTCTTGATGCAGGACTAGTGCCGGTCAAGATGTTATTTGGACACGTCCCCCACTTAGGTTCGTAACAAGCACATCTCGATGGGTATACGTACAACGCACAAACTAAGATTATATCTAATCCCAACACAAATACGCGATTGTAAGCATTAATACGTCATACGCGTACTTCTTATTATTATTGGTGTTACATCACTATTATCTTGATTGATTCGGTCAAAAGCTAGAATTATTCCTTTAACAATTGCTTGCTAGAGACCATCGCTTTAAAGGAACCTTCCTCTCGTGGGTTCGATAACCCAAGGTTGCCTCTTTGGAGAAATATGTGTGGGGTACTTTCTGTTCTGTTATCGAATCACTAAAAATGATGCATCAATGGATCACTTTTTGTCTTATGTACCAACACTTCAACATCACCCTTGCAGAGTAGTGCAATTAGTTCGGCTTTCCCAACAATGACAAGCACATCCACTACACCTATGATTTGCTCGACCCACATCCAACAGACTTGTTTGGTCATATGAGTTACCATGTCTATAAGAATAGATCTAGTTGCACTGAGTCACCTTTGTCGGTGTGAAACCGGCAGACCTCGGGGTAGGGGGTCCCGAGTTGTGGATCTCGGACGAATGGTAACAGGAACAGGGGGACGATGTTTACCCAGGTTCGGGCCCTCTTGATGGAGGTAATACCCTACGTCCTGCTCTTGTTTATTTCAATGGAGAAGTATCAAGTACAGAGTTGATCTACCTCGAGATCGTCAGATGTGTTCTAACTCTAGGGCTAGGTGAATGATATTGTGTTGATGTGTCCTCTACGGGCTAAACCCTACGGCTTGTATACACGCCAGGTAGGGTATATAGGGTCACAAGGTCAGCATCTGGGCATGGAGGCGGTAGGAGAAGTCTTGGAGTATACGTCAAGCCTTCGGCAGATGCAGTCTTGATAACGCCATGTCGTACAACTTCCGGAGTCCATCCTGAGAAGAATTGGGGCCCATTAATCCAATCTGAGGAGCATGAGACGACTAGGCTAGTACCCCCTAGTCCATGACACTGTCAGTAGCCCCCCGAACTGGTCTTCTATGCCGAGGATGATTCCCTTGATGAAGATAAAAACCTTAGATCCGAAGTCCTTGGCTTGACAGACGAGTTCCCCTTCACGACTTCCAAACTCTCGATCCGCTCTCAAAACAAGCAGCGTCTTATAACCAAGACCTAGCCGAGCTCATACTTTGCTCGAAGAGACAGGGTAACGTAACCTCGAAGACCGACCACGTAGGTGTGAATATTGCCACCTAGCCTGACAACTTTACTGAAGCGGCGCACCCCACGATGGGTCGAGCAATTAGTGCCTACCCCAAATCGTGGCTCGAGGTAGCCTTTTTACTGGCATCCTTTGCGGGAGTGGCGTTTTTATCGGCGCGGTAAGGGCAACTCTTGGCCTTTCAACAGCCTATCTATACCTACTAATAAAAGAAATAGGTATTCTTGGTCCGTCATGTATATTTTACACAAAAGTTTCTATTCTCTTTGAGAGATAATCCACGATCCACCATAGCCCCTGTCCGTAAGTGGAAAAAAGTTTAATACATAGCCCCTTATGTTTCATCAGCCGTCATTGAGATTGCTTCCCAAGTCAAGTTTGTGTCCAAATCGTGTTACATATCCGATTCAAAGGATCGATAGAACTGAATTACACCTTGATGGATGCATCAATATATATAGGTCAAATGATATTTAGTCTAGAATCGTATCGTCAGGGCAGCTCGAGCTTTGACTACTTCGTCGACTACAATTGCCGCTCGAACGTCCGCGGGATTCCATACAAGAAGTCCCATCACATCATCGAACGTTAGAGGGTGTCTACCGTCATCGCGGTCGCCACCTTGACTGCATCATCTCGCCCGAGCACCATAGTTTATTCACGTCGCCAAAACTTTGAAGTTGCGCTCGTGCTTCCACCGCGCCATCGCGATTAATATCATGCACACCGTAGGTCCGGCGAACCCTCCGTCTGTCGCCACCATGTTGTGCCGCCACGATCGGAGCTGTGTGTGCCCATCCATCCTTCCTACTCGACTTCCTTGCCCAACAACGGTGCCATGGAGAGAGGATGACGAGTACCCGTTCATCCACGTGGATGTCGCGGACTACGATTTGCCAGAGGTATTCATCCGGGCATCACTATTAGTTCTAGGGTCCGGCCTCCACTCCTTTGTGTCAGGCCTCCTAGACGGCGTGTGCTCAATGCATGTATACTCATCCGTATGTCTCCCGCTGCGATTGCTGCCGGCAATAATGTTCGTCTGGCTGTAAGCTCCACACTCGCCGGCGGCACATGTTACGTTCTTCCAGTCTTCCTCTGTTGCACTCCAAGTCAGCACGATGCCGCCATGAGACACCTGTTGCAAGATGGACACCCATCATTGTTACTCGCCAACGTGAGTATCGAAACCTGGGCACGACCAACGAGGAGGAGCGCATGTGCCTCGGTGAGCTTGCTCCCGAGACGCGTGATGATGTTGTCATCACGGACACGCTCGCACCACAGGCGAACAAGCTCGCAGTGGAGCTCTGTTCGCTTGAGTTTTGTCCGTGTCATCAGTTCTGGAACCATACCTCCATCTGCCTCGGCTTCAAACCAAGTTGCCTAGCCAGATGGTGCTTCTCACCCTGCAGTTCTAAACACCCGGATAAAATTGGACGCATGCACCTCCTAATTTTATTACGTGCCTATGTTGATACAAATAAAATAAGACCTATAATTCAAATTATCAAATATGCCACTCCGTTATGGTATTAGGTGAAGGTAGGCTTCGTCATCCTTTTTTGTGGTATTCAGCACGTCTACTATGTATTCATCCACCATGAGTGAATGAAAATTTCAGTTAACATGGAATACTTGCAGGTGTATATCGTTTGTTAAGAATGAATTTTTTTTGTCCTGGAAGTTGTTTGGTTGCATTATATTCAAATTTCAATTGGCACCCATTGTATTCTTCCTGTACCGCTTAGCTACTCCTGTGAAATTCCATTGCTCATTTAAGATAATAAAAATAAATAGTAATTAAATAGTATAGTATCTACGAAATTGCCCCGTGCGAATACACAGGTTGTTGACCATTATTCATAATAATAGGAGGAAATTTCTCCCTGTGTTCCATTGTCCCTCTAGCAAAGCACGGACATTATGCTAATTAGATTACACAAATTAAGCACTCTTACTATATAGAGTTATTTTTGTTGATCACCTCGATGTTCTTCTAATATGCATGTATATAATTGTTCGGTATGACTTGTCTTGTGCCACTAGCATTATCAGTGTTATGCATTCATCTGCAAAGATTTGTTTCTTCCGTTGCAACGCACGGGCATTTTTGCTAGTATGAGTAAAAAGGGAACAACGTAAGCAACCACACTCTCATTCCCCCCGCCTACTGCTTCGTCTAGTTCCAGTGCTCAGATTCAATCTAGCACCCCTCTTTCCTAGCAAACCCAAACTCCCCCATCCAGCCATGGCCGATACCCACAAAGGGCACTGGGTGGTTCCTCCGTGACGGAAGGCACCATCCTGGAGCTGCGTGCTGTGGGATACCTCTTCGCCACCATCGGCGCCCGCGCTCCTGACGCCAACCAGCAAGTGCCCATTCCCAATGTAGGGGAGCGGGTAGTCTTCATTCCCCACCTCATCCGAGGCCTAGGGTTCTGATACGTCTCCAACGTATCTCTAATTTTTTATTGTTCCATGTTGATATATTATCATTCTAGGATACTTTTTGGGTCATTATTTACCAATTTATAATATTTTTGAGCACTAACCTATTGACCCAATGCCCAGTGCCAGTTGCTGTTTTCTGCGTGTATTTGCCTTTGCAGGTTTACTGTACCAAACGAAGTCCAATTGCATGAAACTTTTTGATGATTTTTTCTGGACTATATGAAGACCTAGAAGCTTTGGAAGGAAGCCGGGAGGCACACGAGGGCCCCACCACACACGAGGGCCCTGATATGTGGTGGCCCCCTCGGGCACCTCCCAACGTCCCTCTTCGGCCTATAAATTCTCTAATATTTTGAAAACCCTGGAGGCAGTCCCGAAACCCTTTTTCCGCCGCTGCAAGTCTCTGTTCCGTCGTGAGGCCATCTGGAGCTCCGTTCCGGCACCTAGCCGGAGGGGGGATCGATCAAGGAGGGCCTCTTCATCAACCTTGCTGCCCTCATGATGATGTGTGAGTAGTTCACCACAGACCTATGGGTCCATAGCTAGTACCTAGATGGCAATCTCTCTCTCTTATGATCTTCAATACAATGGTCATCGCATCTTCGCTTTGATCTATCCGATGTAATCCTATTGTGCGGTGTGTTTGTTAGGATCCGATGAATTGTGGGTTTATGTTCAGATTATTCAAGAAAAATATTTGAGAAGCCTCTAAATTATATTATCTCTTAAGTGCATGATCATTATAGCTTCGTAATGCTCTCCGATCTATTGATATGCTTTGGCCAAGTAGATCGATATTTCATCGGTGAGAGTGGTGCGTTGTGGTAGGTTCAACCTGGCGAGTTTCTATATCTGAGTGACAAAGTAGGGGACAAGATGCGTCTTTGTGTTGTTGATACTAAGGATAAAATGATGGGGTTCATTCATATTGTTTGAGTTTACTTTGTCTACATCATGTCATCGTTCTCCAAGGATTAGTCTATTTTACTTAATACTCTAGATGCATGCTGGATAGCGGTCGATGAGTGGAGTAATAGTAATAGGTGCAGGTAAGAGTCGGCCTATTTGCTTATGGACATGATGCCTATATATACATGATCTTTGTCGTGAACATCGCATAACTATCTGCTTTTCTATCAATTGCCCAACAGTAATTTGTTTACCCACCGTATGCGGCCTACATGAGAGATGTCGCTAGGGAACACTATGGCCCCCGGGTCTATTCACTTATATATTCGCAAACGCTATATTTACGTTGCTGCCTTTATTTACTTTTTATTTATTTTGCAATTTGTATTTATCAACAATTATCTACACAACTCATTTGCTTGCAAATAACAAGATCAAGGGGATTGACAACCCTCTTGCTCGTGTTGGGTGCAAGGTTTTTGTTCATTTGTGTGCGGCCGCTGAAGACGGTTGAAGATTGATATTCCTATTGGTTCGAGAAACCTTGGTTTCATAAATGAGGGAAATACTTATCCGCTTTGTGCTGCAATTACCCGTTCCTCTTCACGAAAAACCCAACGCAGATCACAAGTATCGGGAAGGATTTCTGGCGCCGTTGCCGGGGAATATCATCATCAACTACCAAGTAACTTCACACAAATTTTAATTCACTTGTTCTTATTTTTATTTGCTGTTATATTTAGCTTGTCACATAAAAATCAAAAATACAAAAATATTTACCTTTGCTTGTTACTAGTTTCCTTGTTTGAAGTCATGGCTAGTTCCTCTCCGGATATGCCTCGACCACCCTATTTGGGAGAGGGTTCCCCAATCTTAGATTTTAAGCAAGTAGGTGATGAATCACTTAAAGAGGCATGGGATAGATTATTAGAAATGCAAGCTAGATCCAATCCTAAGAGCCACATTAAATTGCTCCTTAGAAGTTTTTATGTTGGTCTATCCCTTTCTCATAGGCGTGTCCTAGATTCTATGTTCGAGAAAGATTTTCTTGGGAACAATGCTTTTGACACCTATGATAAGATGAAAAATATATTTGGGGAGCCTAAAATAGAAACCATTGAACCTGCTATACTAGGATGCCACCGTCAAGCTGAGCTAATCAAAGAAACTAGAACTAGTATGGAGTCCAATTTTAGAGGGGTGTTCAATTCTATCTCTAAGATTCATGGAAATGTCATGTTACACAATAGGAGGCTTGATACCATTGAACAAAAGCTTGATGTTCTTTGTGCTAGGGAGAATAATATTGTGAAAGGGAGTGGATCCCTTGTGAGCAAATATGACAATACTTGAAACTATGCATTATGCCTAGTTAGGGGCTTAAAACAATAGCGCTTATTGGGAGGCAACCCAATAGTTATCTTTAAATTTGTTGCTTAGAACTTTCTGTTTATTTTTAATAACATGATTATTGCCTCTATAATGATTATGTGTTTGTGTTTGAATTAGTGTTTGTGCCAAGTAAAGCCTTTGGGATGACTCGCAAGATGAGTAGAATCGATGCTGAAACAAAACAGAAAGTTTTGACTCCAGTACAGGAATTTTAATTTTTTTTCTGGAGCAAGATAATGATCTGAAATTTTTACACAGTGTTTCTATAAATTTTTTCGAGGTTGTCCTACTTTTTCAGATTTTCTAGAGTTACATAAGTATAGGGTCTCTACAGATTGCTACAGACTGTTCTGTTTTAGACAGATTCTGTTTTTTGCTTGCATAGTTGCTTATTTTGATTAAATTATGGATTGTATCGGGGGGTATAATCTATGTAGAAGTTAGAATACAGTACCTATTATGCATTTATGAAATTTGAATCAATTTACAACAGTACTTAAAGTATGCCATATGTTTCTTATACTAATGGATCTCACGAGGTTTTGCTGAGTTTTGTGTGATTGAAGTTTTCAAGTTTTGGGTGTTATCTTGATGGACAAAGGAATAAGGAGTAGAAAGAGCCTATGGGGATGCCCAAGGCACCCCAAGGTAATATTTTAAAGGAGACTCAAGCATCTAAGCTTGGGGATGCCTCGGAAGGCATCCCCTCTTTCGTCTCAAATCCATCGGTATGTCACTCGAAGCTATATTTTTATTCGTCACATGATATGAGTTTTGCTTGGAGCGTCATTTGCTTTTGTTTTCTTTTACTTTTAGTTTGCCACAATAATTGTTTGCTGGACACACATATTTAGGAGAGACACACCTTCATCATAATTTGTTAGAATACTCTATGTGCTTCACTTATATCTTTTGAGCTTAGCAGTTGCTCTAGTACTTCACTTATATCTTTTTTAGCACGGTGGCATGTAGATTTTAAAGAAATGATTTCACTATCGTTCTTCACTTATATTTGATTGATAGTTAATAAATAGTGATGGTAATTTGGATGGGTCATACAGACTAGTCCAAAAATATTAGGTATTCAAAGAGTGATAATCAAAACCATCATGTAGCACATATACAAAAATTGTGAGTTAATGATATTGATGTAGTAATATGAAATAGGTGTGAGTTCATAATTGTTAAACCGTAGAAGTGTCTATATTAAGAGGGGTTGACCTTTTTGTTCATCTAAAAATTAAAGAGGCATGGTGATGATGTGTGAGCATTTCTATTCCTCGTTGAAATCCTAGTGTTGTTTCGGGTCGGAAGCGCGCGATGGTTAACTCCTACCAACCTCTTCCCTCGGGGCATGCGATTAGTACTTTGATTTATGATAAACTAATAAAACTTTGCAATAAGTATATGAGTTCTTTATGACTAATGTGAAACCGTGGACATACGCAATCTCACCTTTTCATAATTTGCTAGCCTCTTCGGTACCGTGCATAGCCCGTTCTCACCTCGAGGATCGGTGCAACTTTCGCCGGTGCATCCAAACCCCGTGACATGATACGCTCTATTGCACATAAGCCTTATTATATCTTCCTCAAAACAGCCACCATACCTACCTATCATGGCATTTCCATAGCCATTCCGAGATATATTGCCATGCAAATTCCATCGTCACTTCAGATGACTAGTTTGTTCATCGTCATATTGCTTTGCATGATCATATAGAGCTGACATAGTATTTGTGGCAAAGCCACCTTCATAATGTTTTTGATACATGTCACGCCAGATCATTGCACATCCTGGTACACTACCAGAGGCATTCATACAGAGTCATATCTTCATATCAGTTCTCCATGTTGAGTTGTAAGTAAATAAAAGTGTGATGATCATCATTATTAGAGCATTGTCCCAGTGAGGAAAGAATGATGGAGACGGTGATTCTCCCATAATTCGAGATGAGACTCCTGATGAAAATAAAGACGGGGGAGGCCAAATGAGCCCACCATCCATAAAAAAATAAGAGAAAATGAGAGAAGGGACTTTGCTACTATCCTTTACCACACTTGTGCCTCAAAGTGGCACCATGTTCTTCATATAGAGAGTCTCATGATATATAACTTTCATATTCTAGTGGGAATTAACTATTCATTATTTCAAACTTGGCTTGTATATTCCTACGACGAGCTTCCTCAAATGCCCGAGGTCTTCATGAGCAAGCAAGTTGGATGCACACCCCACTTAGCTTCATTTGAGCTTTCATACACTTATAGCTTTAGTGCATCATTTGCATGGCAATCCCTACTCCTTGGATTGACATCTATCGATGGGCATCTCCACAGCCCGTTGGTACGCCTAGTTGATGTGAGACTATCTTCTCACGCTCATGCCCCTTTGATATCCACTTCCGTGGGTTTTCCGTGAAGAGGAACGGGTAACTGCAGCACAAAGCGGATAAGTATTTCCCTCAGTTATGAAACCAAGGTTTATCGAACCAATAGGAATATCCATCCTCAACCGTCTTCAGCGGCTGCACATAAATGAACAAACGACTTGCACCCAACGCGGGCAAGAGGGTTGTAAATCCCCTTGATCTCGTTATTTGCAAGCAAATGAGTTGTGTAGATAATTGTTGATAAATGCAAAATAAATAAAAAGTAAATAAAGGCAGCAAGGTAATAATAGTGTTTGCAAATATATAAGTGAATAGACCCGAGGGGCCATAGTGTTCCCTAGCGGCATCTCTCATGTAGGCAGCATACGGTGGGTGACAAATTACTGTTGGGCAATTGATAGAAAAGCGGATAGTTATGTGATGTTCACAACAATGATCATGTATATATAGGCATCACGTCCATAAGAAAATAGGCCGACTCTTGCCTGCACCTATTACTATTACTCCACTCATCGACCGCTATGTAGAATGCAACTAGAATATTAAGTAAAACAGAGTAATGCTTGGAGAACGATGACATGATGTAGACAAAGTAAACTCAAACAATATGAATGAACCCCATCGTTTTATCCTCATTAGCAACAACACAAAGACGCATCTTGTCCCCTACTTTGTCACTGGGATATAGAAACTCGCCAGGTTGAACCTACCACAACGCACCACTCCCACCGATGAAATATCAATCTACTTGGCCAAAGCACATACATAGATCGGAGAGAATTATGAAGCTATAATAATCATGCACTTAAGATATAATATAATTCAGAGTTATCTCAAATACTTTTCATGAATAATTATGAACATAAACCCACAATTCATCGGATCCCAACAAACACGCTGCACAATAGGATTACATCGGATAGATCAAAGCGAAGATGCGATGACCATTGTATTGACAATCATAAGAGAGAGAGATTGCCATCTAGGTACTAGCTATGGACCCGTAGGTCTGTGGTGAACTACTCACACATCATCATGAGGGAAGCAAGGTTGATGAAGAGGCCCTCCGTGATCGATCCCCCCTCCGGCAGGGTGCTAGAACGGAGCTCCAGATGGCCTCGCGACGGAACAGAGACTCGCGGCGGCGGAAAAAGGGTTTCGGGACTGCCTTCAGGGTTTTCACGATATTAGAGAATTTACAGGCTGAAGAGGGACGTCGGGAGGCAGCCGAGGGGGCCACCACATATTAGGGCGCAGCCCCCCAGGGCGCCCTGATGTGTGGTGGGCCCCTCGTGCACCTCCTGGCATCCTTCCGAAGCTTCTAGGTCTTCATATAGTCCAGAAAAAATCATCAAAAAGTTTCGTGGCAATTGGACTTCATTTGGTACTGTAAACCTGAAAAGGCAAAAACGTGCAGAAAATAGCAACTGGCACTAGGCACTGGGTCAATAGGTTAGTGCTCAAAAATATTATAAATTGGTAGATAATGACCCAAAAAGTATACTAGAATGATAATATATCAGCATGGAACAATAAAACATTATAGATATGTTGGAGACTTATCAAGCATCCCCAAGCTTAATTCCTGCCTGTCCTCGAGTAGGTAAATGATAAAAACGGAATTTTTGATGTGACATGCTATCCACTATGTAATCTTATTCAGATATGCTCATTGAGAAAAGATGAATCAACGAATATTAACATAGCAATAATTGAAATGTAAGAAACAGAATTGTTAATTCCTAAAAGTATACGATCCTTAAGAAATGTTTACCCCCCATTCATCTTATTATATTAGCAAGGCATGGCTCCATCTTCACTACATTAATACAAATGTTAAGCAACACAGTGTCCAATTCAGGCAATTGGTTCGTACTTTTTCAATATGCATCAACTTTTTATTCTTCACGCAATACATGAGTGTGAGCATTTGGACATAGCATTTAGGTGGAATAGAATATGGTGGTAGATATTAAAGGGGTAGGAAGTGGAGAAGATAGTCTCAGTTCAACTAGGCATACCAATGGGCTATGGAGATGCCCATCGATAGATGTCAATGCGAGGAGTAGGGATATCCATGCAAATGATGCACTAGAGCTATAAGTGTATGAAAGCTCAAATAAAGCTAAGTGGGGTGTGCATCCAACTTGCTTGCTCATGAAGACCTCGGGCATTTGAGGAAGCCGGTCATAGGAATATATAAGCTAAGTTTGTAATAATAATTCCCACTAGCATATGAAAGTGATATATCATGAGACTCTCTACATGAGGAACATGGTGCCACTTTGAGGCACAAGTGTGGTAAAGGATAGTAGCAAAGTCCCTTCTCTCATTTTCTCTCTCTTTTTTTTGAATGGATGGTGGGCTCATTTGGCCTCCCCCATCTTTATTTTCGTCCGGAGTCTCATCTCGACTTATGGGAGAATCAACGTCTCCATCATTCTTTCCTCACTGGGACAATGCTCTAATAATGATGATCATCACACTTTTATTTACTTACAACTCAACATGGAGAACTGATATGAAGATATTGTAACGCCCAAGATGCGATCCTATCCTTATTTTGGCATGAGGGCCTCGACAGGGATAGAAGCGCATCTCGTCGTTTCGCAAGAATAGATATCATTACAAGTACATGTAAGAGATGAGTATATGGAATTGGCTTACACTCGCCACAAGCTACATCAATATCACATCAATACAACAACATATCCAAACATCATACAGAAGAGCAGGGTCCGACTACGGACGAAAACAAACGATAAAATGACATCCATCCTTGTTATCCCAGGCTGTCGACCTGGAACCCATCCTATGATCGATGAAGAATAAGAAGGACTCCAAATCAAACAAAGCATCACTCTCACATCAAAGCATCGCATTACCTGTACCTGCAACTGTTGTTGTAGTAATATGTGAGCCACAGGGACTCATCAATCTCATTTCCAAGGGTATCAAGACTATTAAAGCTTAATGGGTGAGGTATGGTTAAGTGATGACGTTGCAGCAAGCACTAAGCATTAATTTGAGTGGCTAACTTACGAGTACAAGAATAAGGGGGGATGATCATCGCATAAACGGATGTGAACTAGTAGTGATCACTAAGTGATCCTGAACACCTACTTACGGTCAAACATAACCCCACCGTGTTCTCCTTCGGAGTAGCCCTCACGAGAAGAGACGGTCACGGTTACGCACACGTTTGGTGTATTTTATTAGAGTTTAGTTCAAGTTTTCTATGACCGGATGCTAAACAAATTTCCAAGTTGCCACATAACCGCGGGCACGGCTCTCATGAAAGATTCAACCCCGCAGGGGTGCTCCAACTCATCCATCACAAACTAACCACAAGCTGCGTTGGAATTCCTCAACCGCGGGATAACCCATAGTATTTGTGGAATCCCGATGGAAAATCTCAACCTCGAGATAGCCCGAAGTGTCCTTGAAATCCCGCGCACAAGACGTTCGAGAAAGGTAAAACAAATCCAGCAAGACCGCCCGACGTGCCGACAATCCTGATAGGAGCCGCGTATCTCGTTCTCAGGGCACAATCGGAAGGGTCAAACTACGATTCAAACCAAACCTCGAGTTTCCCCGTGGTGGCCCTGCAGTCTGCCTGTTTTGGACCAATACTCACGAGGAGCACTGGCCCGGGTTGTTAATTAATTATCCGCGGGTGCCGGCGGGTCCCTATGCAATTTTATGAGTTATTAGGCAAATGGAGTATGAATGTTGGGCCTTGCGAGAAGAGTTTTATCCCAAAACGAAAATCAAGGAAGTCCCCATAACAACCCCGAGCATGTTAGGAGTGCTCAATATGGAACATAACACCGGTACACAAGTAACTAGGGCGGCAAAAGTGGAACAAAACACCGAGCAAAAGGCCAAGCCTTCCACCTTTTACCAAGTATATATGTGCATTAAATTCAATAGCAATAATATTGTGATATATCAAAAAGGATATCCATGTTGGCACATGGAAACAATTGCACCTGCAACTAGCAACGCTATAAGAAGGGCTGAGCAAGCAGTAACATAGCCAAACAATGGTTTGCTGGGATGTGGAGGGTTAGAGGCTTTTCATGGCATTTTGGGAGGCTTGACAAACAGGTGGTAGGTAGCGAGACATAGCGATAGAAACGAGACAACTAGCATGCCAATGATAGTAGTGGTATCCAGGGAAATGGTCATCTTGCCTGAGATCCCGCTTGGAAGAAGATCGAGTCCATGAAGAAGACGAACCAATGTAGTCGAACGAATCCTCACACTCCGAATGCTTTCGGAACTCTATCGAGAAGAAGAAATCCGTAAACAACAATCAACACATGAAAAACACCACAACATATGCATGACATGCTGTGCAAACAAGTACAATGCATGTTCATACAATTATGCAAGGCATGGCAAGCACAACAATCAACTACTTCACATTAAGTGAAGTTCAATATGCAACGAGTTGCATATTGACAAAACTCCACATTTGAATTACTTAGTTCACTCCCGTTTAGGTACTCAACAAGTTTAAATGTTGTTAAACATGGCAAGAGGCGAAGCATAAATAAACTATCTATCTAGGCATCTTAAATGAGGTCGGAAACAACTTATAGTATTTCCGAAGCGACCCTATATGCAAATTATAAGTTTGATCCAGATCTGAACTAACCATGTTTTATATTTATTAAACAGAAAAATAAAGTGCACCGCGTGATTCTACACGTCAAGCTAGTCGATTTACATATATAGAACATGTGCAACGGAGCTACGGTCTAAAAGATATGACCAACACAAGATAATATGCCATGAATGCAAAATTCATGCAAATGACCACCACAAACATCTCAAATCATGGATGCTGCAATATATTATGAAACTACATGAGATTCTAAGCAAGTTTCATGTGCAACATGTTCAAAACGGAGCTACGGTTCAACCACAACAACCAACACAAGTTTTTTGTTCAAATCTGCCCAAAACAGCCACATAGCATATTGCACACATGAAAACAACAAGTCACAAGATCCTAAAATGCACAAACTAAGCATGGGGCAGTAGCATATAACACACACTTCATTTCATCTTCACATATCATACTCAAAAGAGTCATGGATGACGTGGTTGGAAGCTTACAACATGGCAATAAAATATATCAGATTAGGACTTAGTGAAAATAACAGTTTTTTAGCAGATCAGTTTTTCATGGAGGCATATTGGCAGCAATGAAACTATATGCTACAGAGCATATCATGGCATAAAAATATACAGCATGGTGGAGGACATGATGCACTTTAATTCATTCCATTATGGCAACATCAAATTATGCACAAATTCATGGCAAACATCAACACAACATGGCATTCTGAAATAACCAGATTCTCAGACTTAGTGAAAATTAGAGTAGACAAGAGCCGCAGTTTTTAACAGATTGGCATGTTGGACAGAAGAATTAATTATGATGCAAAACCTATTCATGCAAACCATTGGCACAACATGATAGAGCATAGCATGCTTAACAAAAGACTCCATTGGAGAAACAACAAAAGACTCCTAGATCAATAGCAAATCACATGGCAACATGGCAGCAAAATAACAGTTTCAGACTTAGAATTATTTGGACCCCTCAAAACAGCAACATTTATTTTATAGCAAGTTAGCAACAAGGAAATAACACCTAAATATGGATTTCTATAGCAACCAAAAATACCAGGGCCTAGCACACATGTACAAGGGCATTTCCCATGTTCAACAAATATTGATATGATGCATGGAATAATTCACACAAAATAACCAAAAGGGCATCATAGCAAAAATGACATGCACACAAATTTGCTCGACACACAAAAATAAATGCACAGATAAATTCTATGGATTTTTCTATCCAGAAAACATATATAATATGTGTTTTTTATATTAAAAAATGACACAACAATTATGCGAGATTAGGACATAAACCGTTTTTAGCAAGTTATTTAAGCAAATTAAATGCAAACATCACATCACACATTTTTATCATGTATGAAAATGCAATATAATTAATATACACATTTTACGTATATGGTTTTCTTAATTCCGATGCACGGTCAACTAATTATGCGCAATGCAAAATCGTGACATTTATGAAAATTAACAGAAATTGGCATGTTAAACATTTTTAAATATGGATGAAAGTGGAATATTAATAATCTACACAAAATTCTGAGCACTTTACATATCTATAGTTTTAACATATGATGCATGGTTATTTAAATACTGACATTTTGAAATCATGCAAAAATCTGATAAACTTTGGATAAATAGACAAAATTGCATGGACAGAAAAAAACAACTATCGGGCCGAATCTAATGAGAGATAGACACTAACAAGTGTACATGGGAGAGGCATAGGGCAAGCACACTCACCTAGGGCCAAATGGGCCGGACAGAGGGGAGGCTTGGCAGGCCGGCGAGGAGGGGCGGCCCACGGGCGAGTGCAGCGAGGTTGGGCCACCGGTGGCTGATAGCTGGGCCTTGGCACACCCGAGTGGGCCAGGTGACGGTTCCAGCCCACGAGGCGGGTCAACTGACGCTCGCGTGGGCATCGTCCTCGTCCCCGATGCAGGAGGAGGCAGGGCATGGCGGCGGCGCGGTCCGGCCGGTCTTTGCCGGATCTGAAGGAACTGGTGGCGGGGCTGCGGAGATCTAGGCGGTGGGGTTCGATTCCCGGCGACGGACGTGGTAGGGCGGCGAAGCTGTGCGGGCGGCGGGTGGCGAACCTGCGCAGGAAGCTGCGGGTCAGAGTCCACGGGCGGCAGCGATGGCTCGTGGAGCGGGCGGCTGGCGAGGGCAACGAGCCATGACGGCGGTCGGGGCGAGCACGTGGGGCACCGACGAGGTCCGGCAGGGGGCGCCATCACTCCGACAAAGCTCCAGTGGATGGCGGCGCGAAGGCGGCGGGGAGCCGCGAGGTACTCGGGGGCGCACGGCTTGCGGGCGTGCCCAGGCGGCGGCGGTTCGGCCAGCTGGGCATGGCGGGCCCCGATCCGGGCTCGGGCGGGCCGACGTGTAACGCCCAACATGCGATCCTATCCTTATTTTGGCACGAGGGCCTCGATAGGGATAGAAGCGCATCTCTTAGTTTCACAAGAATGTATATCATTACAAGTACATATAAAGAAGAGATGAGTATATGGAATTGGCTTACACTCGCCACAAGCTACATCAATATCACATCAATACAACAACATATCCAAACATCATACAGAAGAGCAGGATCCGACTACGGATGAAAACAAACGATAAAATGACATCCATCCTTGCTATCCCAGGCTCCGCCTGGAGTCCATCCTAGATCAATGAAGAAGAAGAAGAAGAACTCCAAATCAAACAAGCATCGCTCTCACGTCAAAGCATTGCATTACGAGTACCTGCAACTGTTGTTGTACTAATCTATGAGCCACAGGGACTCAGCAATCTCATTTCCAAGGGTATCAAGACTATTAAAGCTTAATGAGTGAGGTATGGTTAAGTGGTGAGGCTGCAGCAAGCACTAAGCATTTATTTGAGTGGCTCACTTACGAGTACAAGAGTAAAGGGGGATGATCGTCGAATAAACGGACGTGAACTAGTAATGATCTCTAAGAGATCCTGAACACCTACTTACGAACAAACATAACCTCACCGTGTTGTCTCTCGGATAAGGACTCACGAGAAGAGACAGTCACGGTTACGCACATGGTTTGTGTATTTTATTTGAGTTTACTTCAAGTTTGCTATGACCGGGTGTAAAACAAAGTTTTCAAGTTGCCACGTAGCCGCGGGCACGGCTTTCCAAAAGATTTAAACCTACAGGGGTGCTCCAACTCATCCATCACAAACTAACCACACGCCGCGGGAATAACCATGACCACGAATCCCGTGATCTCCTAGGAAATTCCATAGGAAAACCGCAACCTCGATATAGCCCAAAGTATTCTCGGAATTCTCGCACAAGATATTCGAGAAAGGTAAAACAAATCCAGCAAGGCCGCCCGGCGTGTCGACGAACCCGATAGGAGCCCCGTATCTCGTTCTCAGGACATGACCAGATGAGCACAACGTACAGTGGCCTGATAGACATCTCCCTAGTTGCATCGGGTTGGCCCCGCACACGACTCTATTTTGGACCAAAACTCATGAGGAGCACTGGCCCGGGTTGTTGATTAATTATCCGCGGGTGCCGGCGGGTCCCTATGCAATTTTAGTTGTTATTAGGCAAATGGTAAAACCAATGTTGGGCCTTGCCAGACGAGTTTTATCCTAAAACAAAAATCAAGGGGGTCCCCATAACAACCCCGAGCATGTTAGGAGCGCAAAATATGGAACATAACACCGGTACTCGGAAGTAGTGTGGCAAAAGTGGAACAAAACACCGGGCACAAGGCCAAGCCTTCCACCTTTTACCAAGTATATATGTGCATTAAATTAAATAGCAATAATATTGTGATATATCAAAAGGATATCCATGTTGCACATGGAACCAGTCTGCACCTGCAACTAGTAACGCTATAAGAAGGGCTGAGCAAGCGATAACATAGCCAAACAATGTTTTGCTGGGATGTGGAGGGGTTAGAGGCTTTGGGAGGCTAGACAACAAGTGGTAGGTAGCGGGATAGCGATAGAAACGAGACAACTAGCATGGCAATGAAAGTAATGGTATCCAGGGAAATGATCATATTGCCTGAGATCCCGCTTGGAAGACGAACAAATCCATGAAGAAGCTGAACCAACGTAGTCAAACGAATCCTCACACTCCGAAGCGGTTTCGGAACTCTATCGAGAAGAAGCAATCCCGAAACAACAATCAACACATGATAAACACCGCAAGAAATGCATGACATGATGCGCAAACATAATGATGCATGTCCGCTTTAATTATGCAAGGCATGACAATCACAACAAACAAATACTACACATTAAGTGAAGCTCAATATGCAATGAGTTGCATATTGACGAAACTCCACGATCGATTTATTTAGTTCACTCCCGTTTATTTACTCGGCAATATTAAATGTTGTTAAACATGGCAAGAGGTGAAGCATAGTGAAACTACACTATCTAGACATCTTAAATGAGACCGGAAACAACTTATAGTATTTCCGAGCGATCTCATATGCAATTTTAGAAATCGGTCCAGATCTGAACTAATCATGTTTTATATATTTTAAACAGCAAAAAAAATGCGCCATGTGATTGTACATGTTATTCTAGTCGATTTACATATATAGAACGTATAAAACGGAGCTACGGCCTAAAAGATATGGCAATCACAAGATGAATATGACATGAATGCAAAATGCATGCAAATGTCAACCACAAGCACTTCAAAACATGGATGCAACATGATAATACGAGACTACATGCAATTCTAGGAAATATTCATATATGTCATGTCCAAAATGGAGCTACGGTTCAACCACAACAACCAACACAAGTTTTAGTTCAAATCTGCCCAAAACAGCAACATAGCATATTGCACACAAGAAAACAACAAGCTACAAGATTCTAAAATGCACAAACTAAGCATGGGGCAGTAGCATATAACACACACTTCATTTCATCTTCACATATCATACTCAAAAGAGTCATGGATCACATGGTACGAAGCTCACAACATGGCAACAACATATAGCAGATTAGGACTTGGTGAAAATAACAGGTTTTTGCATAGCAGATTTTCACGAAGGCATATTGGCAGCAATAAAACTATATGCTATAGGGCATATTATGGCATGAAAATCTATAGCGTGGTAGAGGACATGATGCACTACAATTCATACCATGATGGCAAGGTCTAATTATGCATAGAATCATGGCTAGCATCATCACAACATGGCATTATGAAGAAAACAGATTCTCAGAATTAGTGAAAATTAGAGTAGACATGTGCAGCAGTTTTTAACAGGTTGACATGTTGGACAATGAATATAACTATGATGCAAATCCTATACATGGCATCAAAAGACACAAACTGGTAGACAACAATATGCTTAACAAAAGACTCCTTGGGAGCAACCTCAAAAGACTCCTAGATCAATAGCAAATCACATGGCAACATGGCAACAAAATAACAGTTTCAGACTTAGAATTATTTTGGACCCTCAAAACAGCAATATTTTTATGGCATGTTGGCAACAAGAAAATAACACCTAAACATGCATTTCTATAGCAACCAAAATTACCAGGGCCTAGCACACATGTCCAAGGGCATATCTCATGTTCAAAATTATTACATATCATTCATGGATTAAATCACACGAAAATCACAAAAGGCATCATAGCAAAATAACATGCACACAAAAAATACTCAAAAGCCAAAAATAATTGCACAGATAAATACTATGGATTTTCCTACCCCAAAATCCAATATAATATGCATAGGTCCATGCAGGAAAATATGTCACCATTAATTAGGCAAGTTTATGGCATAATCCTATTAGCAAAGTTATGTATGCAAAATAAATGCAACCAATGTATCAAATATTTTTAGCATGCATGAAAATGCGATTTAAATAATGTACACATTTTACATGCATGGTTTGTTTAATTCGGATGAACGATTCAATAAATATGTGCAATGCAACAAACATGACATTTATGCAAAATAAGAAAACAACATGTTAAACATTTTAAAACATGGATGAAAGTGGCATATTATGAATCTACACAAAATTCTGGACATTTTACATTTCTAAAACATTTCGATCCGGTGCACGGTTTATTAATTATTAACGTTTTAAAAATGTGCATTTTTTTGTAAAACGACAATTCCTGGACAATTGGATAAATTCGTCTAAGGAAAAAAATATGCACGGGCCGAATCTGCAATGGGCCCGAACAGAGGCATGTGCGACGTATAATAAAGCGGCGCACGGGCGGGATTTAGGTGGGCGCTCACCTAGGGCCAAACGGGCCGGGGAAGGCAGAGCTGGGCTTGGCGCGGCCCACGAACACGAGCGCGTGGCCCAGGCGCCGGTCAACGCGGGGCGGGCGAGCGGGAGGCTGGAGTCGTCCTGCTCCTCGCGCAGGAGACGAACGGCTGCAACGCCATGGCTCGCAGGGGCTCTGGTGGGGCTGAGGTGATGCGAGATTGCGAGGACGGCCGGATCTGGCCGGTCCACGCCGGATTCAGGCAACACGACCGTAGATCGGGCGCTGCGAGCACCGGCGGGGTCTCCATGGCGGGGCTACTCCTGCGAAGAAAACGGGAGAGTGAGAAAGAGAGATGAGGCACGGGGGAAGGAGAAGGGAAAGGGAGGAGCAGGGCGACGACGACCTGGACCAGCGGTGGGGTCCGGCGATGCTACGGCGAAGGTCCGGCAAGGCGAGGTTGAGGCGGCGACGCGCCGGGGCGAGGCCCTGCTCGGGCAGCGCTCGGGAGCCAGGCACGGGAAACTCTCGGGCCCCAGGCGGGCCGCGATGGACTTCGGCGGTCCCCGATCTGGGTTCCACGGGCCGCGGGGCGCTGGGAGGCTGGAGAAGGTGACGTGGCGGCACGGGATTGGATGAGGGGCGACACAGGGCGACGTGGTGCCCTACGATTGGCTGAAACAATGACGGCGGGAGCGCCAAGTGGCGGGCAGAGGCTGGCGGCGCCGGATCCGAGGGAGGAGGTGGTCAGGGCGACTGGGAGGTTAGGGTAGGCTAGGTTTGTCCATATTTGGAAGGGGGGTGTTTATATAGGGAAGGGGCTAGGGTTAGCTGATTTTGGGGCTTTTCGGAGCCCTCCGATCACGTTCCGATGGTCAGATCGGAGAGGTGGGTTAGCTGGGCTATGGTGGGCTGTGGAGAGGTGGTTGGGCTGAGATGAGAGGGAAGATAGTGGCCCGGCATCGAGTTTTTATAAACCGAAAATGCCCGACAAATAAACCGATGACGGTGCGGCTATGGTCGACCGTTCGGGAATCAAACGACCTCCGATTGCGACGAAATTTGGCAGGCGGTCTAGCTACACTATATTAAGACCGCTCGCCAAGTTTCGACCCAATCCGAGAATATTTTTTGAGCACTTTTAAAAGCATTTTTGTAACGATGCCGCGGGCGCGTGCGTGTGTGGGTGGTCTCGAAACGATCGTCGACGAGAACGGAGAGAACCGGCTACTACGAACGGATGCAAGTTTTCAAACCGACGGCTATGCAGTGCCGATGCAATGCGGATGATGCGATGATGAATGCGACAACCAAACGAATCACACGATGACAACGGAATAAAAGGGGAATCCGCTGGAGCGTCGGCCTCGGGCTGTTACACGGCGGCTGAGGAGGCGCCTGGGAGGAGAGAGAGGGCGTTGGGTGGCGGCTGGCTGTTGGTTTGGCGCAGAAAACGATGTAAGCTAGGGTTAGGTCCAAAAATGGATAGGGGAGGGAGTCTTTTATAGGCAGGGAGGCTAGGGTTTAGGTTTTTAGTCCGATTTCGGACCTTCAGATATCGATCCGACGACTCCGATCAAAGGGGGGCTAGCTGGGCTGTGTAGGGGTGGTTAGGATGAGAAGAGATGGAGGATCGCGGCCCGTGACAAAGTTTTTATAAACCGAAAAACATCCGATAATCTGACCGATGACGGTGCCGATACGGTTGACCGTTGGGGTATCAAACGACCTCCGATTGTGACGAAATTTGGCAGGCGGCCTACCTAGAATAAAACAAGACCGCACGCCAAGTTTCGACCTAATCCGAGAATATTTTTCACGCACTTTTAAAAACAATACTTTTCGATGCCTCGGGCACGTGCGTGTGTGGTAGGTCTCAAAATGGTCAACAACAAAACGGAGAGAACCGGCAACTACGAATAGATGCAAGTTTTGGAAAATGGCGGCAACGGAGTGCCGATGCAATGCGGATGATGCGAATGATGCGATGATGAATGTGAAAGCACATTTGCTCCCTTGGTGGTTTTGGTAATTAATAACAACATATATGTCATTGAACTAATGTTTCCACTAAGCATATTTCAGGAAAAGTTCAATGATAGGAATGGCAAAAGGATTGTGGAGTTACCCCAAGATGCAAGGAAATGGATTGGCAAAGCTTCAAGCAAGAGGACTCTACATTTTACTTTGTGAGAAATCACTTTGAGTCCATAGGAAAGCCAATACTATTAAAAGGGGGTAAGGTACTGTTGGTGAACAAAATGCTCATACGTGCACAAGTGATAGTCACCAAAAACACCCACAAGCTCTTCCACAAAAGTCTGTCCAAAGTCAAATATCCAAAATCGGTGCAACCAACACTTTCCACTCGGTGCCACCGATTCCCAAACTCAGACAGACCCATGCCAAACCCTAGCCAGTCGGTGCAACCGATTCTGCATCGGTGCCACCGAGTTTAGGTTGCCAACTCTCTATTTAGCTATTTTCAGTCTTCGGTACCATCGAGATTTGCCAGTCGGTCTCACCGAGTTTCTGGACCAACTCTCTGGATAGCCATTCATAGGAATCGGTACCACCGAGAATTGTTGATCGGCGCCACCGAGTTTCTAGACCCACTCTCTGGTAAACCATGGTCGAAAATCGGTACCACCGAGATGTGAGAATTGGCGTCACCGAGATTGCGCAATCTGACCGTTGGTCACCTAATCGGTACCACCGAGTTTCATATATCGGTCTCACCGAAATTCAAAAATTGTCACCTTTTGGTCACTTCGGTACCACCGAGATTCACACATCGGTGTCACCGAGTTGGTCACTTTAGGTGTAACGGTTGGATTTTTGGAGATGCCTATATATACCCCTTCACCACCACCCACTCGAAAGAGAAGCACTCAGAACTATTCCATACTTGCCGCAACTAATTTTCTGAGAGAGAGCCAACTACTCATGTGTTGAGATCAAGCTATTCCACTCCATCCATATGAATCTTGATCTCTAGCCTCCCCAAGTTGCTTTCCACCAAATGAATCTCTTCCACCATAGCCAAATCTGTGAGAGAGTGATTGTGTGTTGAGGAGTCTATCATCTTGAAGCACAAGAGCAAGGAGTTCATCGACATTGCCGAGCCTATTACCTTTTGGAGGGTGGTGCCTCCTAGATTGGTTAGGTGTCGCTTGGGAGCCTCCTACTTCGTGTTGTGGAGTTGAACCAAGAAGTTTGTAAGGGCAAGGAGATCGCCTACTTCGTGAAGATCTACCCATAGTGAGGCTAGTCCTTCGTGGATGGAAGCCGTTATGGAATAGTCAAGGTTGCTACTTCGTGGACCCTTATGGGTGGAGCCCTCCGTGGACTCTCGCGACCGTTACCCTCCGTGGGTTGAAGACTCCATAAACGTGGACGTACGATAGCACCACCTATCGGAACCACGGGAAAAATCATCGTGTCTACAAATTGCGTTTGATCTTCCTACCCTTCCTTTACTACTCATGCTTGTCTTTACTTTCCGCTGCTAAACTCGTAGATATGCATGTGTCGGGTGTGCTTGACTTGCTATGAATGCTAAAATCTGCCAACACTTAAAATTGGGAAAAAGTAAATTTTTATTTGGTCAAGTAGTCTAATCACCCCCCCTCTAGACATACTTTCGGTCCTACAAAATGCGACAACCACATAACTCGCACGACGATAACGGAGGGGAATCTTCTGAAGCATCGGTCTCGGGCTGTTACAACTCTCCTCCACTTACAAGAGATCTCGCCCCGAGATCTTAGAATGAGAAGGGGAAGAGAAAGAAGAAGGGACGAGGTAAAACTTAGTTGCTTCTTTGACAAACGAGTGAAACCAAAGAACCTTGAAGGTTGCAAAGAGATAAATTGATATCATGAACAACTCCGGAAGAAGGATTGAAATCACTTTGATGAAACAAGAATAAGAATTATGTTATGCTTATCCTTCATCAAGTTAAATTGATGACAAGCAACGGATTTGGCATACGACTTATTCTTCTTGAAAAGATTGAGGCCAGAAAAGAGCACAAATTTGAAGAAGTCTTGAACGAACCACCGGTGAGAATTGAAACGAATGGGAATACAAGAGAATGAAGAGATCAAGATTTGCCTAATAGAAACTTGAGCAATGCACTGGAATAATTGAGATACGAACGAAGAGACAACAATTGAGAAGAATTGGAGAACGAAGCTGAAAGCTAAGAACGAAGAAATCTTCTGAAATGATGGCCTTCAGAGGATCGAGAAATAAAAACAACACTCAAATGCTCCGGATAGATATGAAAGGAATTACTGATGATCGAAACCAATTTTAGAGGATAGCAACAAGCTGAAACCATGAATCTCTGAGAAGGAACAAGATTTAAAAGAAACTCTCCTCCGTTCTTCAATGCTGAGAATGATGACAAGAAACACCAGCACGAATTACTGAGACACTCCGGAACAATGAATAAGGAAAGGTTGAGCCAACGATGAAATAATTTGAAGCGATCTTGGAAAAGGAATATGACTGATGCAATTCATTCCTACATCATATTGACAAAAACTTGAGGACATCTCCAGAAAATATTAGAAGAGCCAGGTAAGATCCTGGGGAAAAACTTGTGGGTTATGAGCCCACTCAAAGAAAACACCGTTGAAACGATTGCTTAGGAAGAGAGATTGCACCGGTACAACTGAAAACTTGATGAGGTGAGAACCTCAAAATAATTTGAATGAAAACACGAATCTTCTGAGATATCTTCAGCACTCCGGATAGAATAATGAGAGATGAATAAACAAGAGAGGCTTGGATAAGAACTTTCAACATGGGGATGCATGTAACGAATGAAAAAGGATATGATGAACACTGAGAGGTTGAATTGAATCCACTGGGATGAAAAGAAAGGCACTTGGATGACAATTTAATCATTGAAGAAAAGGGAGGGAGGGCGGGAAAACAAAGAAAAGCTGGGACGGATGAAATGAACTCCGGGAAAAGGAAAGATGAGGATAGATCTTGCAAATATTGAAATAGGATTGAATTATCTTGATGAGAAACACACCGGTTAGGAAAGATATGAAATCCCCACTTGACATCGAAGCAACTCGAATTACCATACTCCAAAACAAAACAAAACAAAGGATGAGACTTGCAAATTAAGCCGGAAACAAACACATAACCCGTTTTGGACCAACACTCACGAGGAGCACTGGCCCTGGTTGTTAATTAATTATCCGCGGGTGCCAGCGGGTCCCTATGCAATTTATTAGTTATTAGGCAAATGGAGTACCAATGTTGGGCCTTGCCAGAAGAGTTTTATCCCAAAAGTAAAATCAAGGGGGTCCCCATAACAACCCCGAGCATGTTAGGAGCGCTCAATATGGAACATAACACCGGTACACAAGTAACTAGGGCGGCAAAAGTGGAACAAAACACCAAGCAAAAGGCCAAGCCTTCCACCTTTTACCAAGTATATATGTGCATTAAATTAAATAGAAATAGTATTGTGATATATCAAAAAGGAAATCCATGTTGGCACATGGAAACAATTGCACCTGCAACTAGCAACGCTATAAGAAGGGCTGAGCAAGCAGTAACATAGCCAAACAATGGTTTGCTAGGATGTGGAGGGTTAGAGGCTTTTCATGGCATTTTGGGAGGCTTGACAAACAGGTGGTAGGTAGCGAGACATAGCAATAGAAACGAGACAACTCGCATGCCAATGATAGTAGTGGTATCCAGGGAAATGGTCATCTTGCCTGAGATCCCGCTTGGAAGAAGATCGAGTCCATGAAGAAGACGAACAACGTAGTCGAACGAATCCTCACACTCCGAACGCTTTCGGAACTCTATCGAGAAGAAGCAATCCGTAAACAACAATTAACAAATGAAAAACACCACAACATATGCATGACATGATGCGCAAACAAGTATGATGCATGTTCATACAATTATGCAAGGCATGGCAAGCACAACAATCAACTACTGCACATTAAGTGAAGTTCAATATGCAACGAGTTGCATATTGACAAAACTCCACATTTGAATTACTTAGTTCACTCCTGTTTAGGTACTCAACAAGTTTAAATGTTGTTAAACATGGCAAGAGGCGAAGCATAAATAGACTATCTATCTAGGCATCTTAAATGAGGTCGGAAACAACTTATAGTATTTCCAAAGCGACCCCATATGCAAATTATAAGTTTGGTCCAGATCTGAACTAACCATGTTTTATATTTATTAAACAGCAAAATAAAGTGCACCGCATGATTCTACACGTCAAGCTAGTCAATTTACATATATAGAACATGTGCAACTGAGCTACGGTCTGAAAGATATGACCAACACAAGATATTATGCCATGAATGCAAAATTCATGCAAATGACCACCACAAACATCTCAAATCATGGATGCTCCAAGATATTATGAAACTACACGAGATTCTAAGCAAGTTTCATGTGCAACATGTTCAAAACGGAGCTACGGTTCAACCACAACAACCAACACAGGTTTTTAGTTCAAATCTGCCCAAAACAGCCACATAGCATATCGCAGACATGAAAACAACAAGTCACAAGATCCTAAAATGCACAAACTAAGCATGGGGCAGTAGCATATAACACGCACTTCATTTCAGCTTCACATCTCATACTCAAAAGAGTCATGGATGACGTGGTTGGAAGCTCACAACATGGCAATAAAATATAGCAGATTAGGACTTAGTGAAAAAAACAGTTTTTAGCAGATCAGTTTTTCATGGATCCATATTGGCAGCAATGAAACTATATGCTACAGGGCATATCATGGCATGAGAATCTACAGCATGGTAGAGGACATGATGCACTTCAATTCATTAGATTATGGCAACATCAAATTATGCACAGATTCATGGCAAACATCAACACAACATGGCATTCTGAAATAACCAGATTCTCAGCCTTGGTGAAAATTAGAGTAGACAAGAGCCGCAGTTTTTAATAGATTGGCATGTTGGACAGCAGAATTAATTATGATGCAAAACCTATTCATGCAAACCATTGGCACAACATGATAGAGCATAACATGCTTAACAAAAGACTCCATTGGAGAAACAACAAAAGACTCCTAGATCAATAGCAAATCACATGGCAACATGGCAACAAAATAATAGTTTCAGACTTAGAATTATTTGGACACCTCAAAATATCAACATTTATTGTATAGCAAGTTAGCAACAAGGAAATAACACCTAAATATGGATTTCTATAGCAACAAAAAATACCAGGGATTAGCACATATGTCCAAGGGCATTTCTCATGTTCAACAAAAATTGATATGATGCATGGAATAATTCACACAAAATAACCAAAAGGGCATCATAGCAAAAATGACATGCACACAAATTTGCTCGAAAGAGAAAACTAAATGCACAGATAAATTCTATGGATTTTTCTATCCCGAAAACATATATAATATGTGTTTTTTTATATTAAAAAACTTACACAACAATTATGCGAGATTAGGACAAAAACCATTTTTAGCAAGTTATTTAAGCAAATTAAATGCAAACATCACCTCACATATTTTTATCATGTATGAAAATGCAATATAATTAATATACACATTTTACGTATATGGTTTTCTTAATTCCGATGCACGGTCAACTAATTATGCGCAATGCAAAATCGTGACATTTATGCAAATTAACAGAAATTGGCATGTTAAACATTTTTAAATATGGATGAAAGTTGAATATTAGTAATCTACACCAAATTCTGAGCACTTTACATATCTACAGTTTTAACAAATGATGCATGGTTATTTAAATATTGGCATTTTGAAATCATGCAAAAATCTCATAAACTTTGGATAAATAGACAAAATTGCATGGACAGAAAAAAAACAACTATCGGGCCAAATCTAATGAGCGCTAGACACTAACAAGTGCACATGGGCGAGGCATAGGGCAAGCATGCTCACCTAGGGCCAAATTGGCCGGTCAGAGGGGAGTCTTGGCAGGCCGACGCGGAGGAGCGGCCCACGGGCGAGTGCAGCAAGGTTGGGCCGCCGGAGGCTGACGGCTGGGCCTTGGCACACCCGAGTGGGCCTGGCGACGGTTGCAGCCCACGAGGCGGGTCAACGGACGCTCGCGTGGGCGTCGTCCTCGTCCTCGATGCAGGAGGAGGCAGGGCATGGCGGCGGTGCGGTCCGGCCTGTCTTTGCCGGATCTAAAGGAACTGGTGGTGGGGCCGCGGAGATCGAGGCGGCGTGGTCTGATTCCCGGCAACGGACGTGGTAGGGCGGCGAAGCTGTGCGGGCGGTGGGCGGCGAACCTGCGCAGGGAGCAGCGGGTCGGAGTCCACGGGCGGCGGTGAAGGTTCGTGGAGCGGGCGACTGGCGAGGGCGACGAGCCATGACGGCGGTCGGGGCGTGCACGTGGGGCACCGACGAGGTCCGGCAGGGGGCGGCGTCACTCTGACAGAGCTCCGGCGGATGGCGGCGCGAAGGCGGCGGGGAGCCGGGCGCATGGCTTGCGGGCGCTCTCAGGCGGCGGCGGTTTGGCCAGATGGGCTTGGCGGGTCCTGATCCTGGCTTGGGTGGGCCGGCGGCTGAGGAGGCGCCTGGGAGGAGAGAGAGGGCGTTGGGTGGCGGCTGACTGTTGGTTCTGTGCGGAAAATGATGCAGGCTAGGGTTAGGTCCAAAAATGGATAGGGGTGAGTCTTTTATAGGCAGGGAGGCTAGGGTTTAGGTTTTTAGTCTGATTTCGGACCTTCGGATCTCGATCCGACGGCTCTGATCGGAGGGGGGCTAGCTGGGCTGTGTAGGGGTGGTTAGGCTGAGAAGAGAGGGAGGATCGCGGCCCGTGACAAAGTTTTTATAAACCGAAAAACGTCCGATAATGTGACCGATGACGGTGCCGCTACGGTTGACTGTTGGGGTATCAAACGACCTCCGATTGCAATGAAATTTGGCTTGCGGCCTACCTACAATAACACAAGACCGCACACCAACTTTTGACCCAATCCGAGAATATTTTTTGCGCACTTTTAAAAACAATACTTTTCGATGCCTCGGGCACGTGCGTGTGTGGTAGGTCTCAAAATGGTCAACGACAAAACGGAGTGAACCGGCAACTACGAACAGATGCAAGTTTTGGAAAATGGTGGCAACAGAGTGCCGATGCAATGCGGATGATGCGAATGATGCGATGATGAATGCGACAACCACATAACTCACACGGCGATAACGGAGGGGAATCTTCTGAAGCGTCGGTCTCGGGCTGTTATAACTCTCCTCCACTTACAAGAGATCTCGCCCCGAGATCTTAGAATGAGAAGGGGAAGAGAAAGAAGAAAGGACGAGGTAAAACTTAGTTGCTTCTTTGACAAACGAGTGAAACCAAAGAACCTTGAAGGTTGCAAAGAGATGAATTGATATCATGAACAACTCCGGAAGAAGGATTGAAATCACTTTGATGAAACAAGAATAAGAATTATGTTATGCTTATCCTTCATCAAGTTAAATTGATGACAAGCAACGGATTTGGCATACGACTTATTCTTCTTGAAAAGATTGAGGCCAGAAAAGAGCACAAATTTGAAGAAGTCTTGAACGAACCACCGGTGATAATTGAAACGAATGGGAATACAAGAGAATGAAGAGATCAAGATTTGCCTAATAGAAACTTGAGCAATGCACCGGAATAATTGAGATACGAACGAAGAGACAACAATTGAGAAGAATTGGAGAACGAAGCTGAAAGCTAAGAATGAAGAAATCTTCTGAAATGATGGCCTTCGGAGGATCGAGAAATGAAATCAACACTCTAATGCTCCGGATAGATAAGAAAGGAATTACTTATGATCAAAACCAATTTTAGAGGATAGCAACAAGCTGAAACCATGAATCTCCGAGAATGGAACAAGATTTAAAAGAAACTCTCCTCCGGTCATCAATGCTGAGAATGATGGCGAGAAACACCACCACGAATTACCGAGACACTCTGGAACAATGAATAAGGAAAGGTTGAGCCAACGATGAAATAATTTGAAGCGAACTTGGAAAAGGAATATGACTGATGCAATTCATTCCTACATCGTATTGACAAAACTTGAGGACCTCTCCGGAAAAGATTAGAAGAGCCAGGTAAGATCCTTGGGAAAAACCTGTGGGTTATGAGCCCACTCAAAGAAAACACCGTTGAAATGATTGCTTAGGAAGAGAGATTGCACCAGTACAACTGAAAACTTGATGAGGTGAGGACCTCGAAATAATTTGAAAGGATTTGAATGAAAACACGAATCTTCTAAGATATCTTCAGCTCTCCGGATAGAATAATGAGAGATGAATAAACAAGAGAGGCTTGGATAAGAACTTTCAACATGGGGATGCATTGAACGAATGAAAAAGGATATGATGAACACTGAGAGGTTGAATTGAATCCACCGGGATGAAAATAAAGGCACTTGGATGAGAATTTAATCATTGAAGAAAAGGGCGGGAGGGCGGGAAAACAAAGAAAACTTGGGACGGATGAAACAAACACCGGGAAAATGAAAGATGAGGATAGATCTTGCAAATATTGAAATAGGATTGAATTATCTTGATGAGAAACACACCGGTTAGGAAATATATGAAATCCCCACTTGACATCGAAGCAACTCGAATTACCATACTCCAAAACAAAACAAAACAAAGGATGAGACTTGCAAATTAAGCCGGAAACAAACACATAACCCATTATGCATTCGTTGGAAGGATAATCCTAGGTAACTACTTGAATTCCCACCTAAGAAGTTCCGAAATCTTTGGTTATGCAATCGGGTCCACGGATACACGGAGTAAAATCCATCACTCGACTCCTAGTAGTAATAGTACTCTCCAATGTATCATATCCGTCAACACACAACTAGAGGTCTCAGAAATTCATCTACCTCAAACCCTCGTAATCATAACGATACTAATCATGGCAGTACATGTGATCCCGCTCCCCAGTACTAGGTGCTGCCACACTCTTCGCACCACGAATAGTATTGAAGCAATTTCGGATATCCGCGTCCTGACATACTAAGGAAACTGAACGATAACGATATGTCAAGAACCCCTTGGAGCTCAACTCCCCGGGTCCAATCCATACGTACGGGAGGCACCAAGAACAGAATTCCGGTCACATCGGCATCATAGAGGTTCCAAAATACCCGCGTGATCCTAAATTTTTTTTTGAGTGAGAAGAGGGTAGAATTAAAATTCCTACGTCAGGATTCCTCACCAGAGCATAGAAGAGGAGTAAAAAGAATCCTACTCTCCGATATATAACTAGACTCAAAATAGTTTTTCACTAGACTCGACTCAGCCAAGTTCGATCAATCTAGGGGGCTCCTAGGTCGGTACTGCTCTGATACCAACTTGTAACGCCCAAGATGCGATCCTATCCTTATTTTGGCACGAGGGCCACGACAGGGATAGAAGCGCATCTCGTCGTTTCACAAGAATGGATATCATTGCAAGTACATGTAAAGAAGAGATGAGTATATGGAATTGGCTTACACTCGCCACAAGCTACATCAATATCACATCAATAAAACAACATATCCAAACATCATACAGAAGAGTATGGTCCGACTACGGACGAAAACAAATGATAAAATGACATCCATCCTTGCTATCCCAGGCTGCCGGCCTGGAACCCATCCTATGATCGAAGAAGAAGAAGAAGAACTCCAAATCAAACAAAGCATCGCTCTCACGTCGAAGCAACGCATTACCTGTACCTGCAACTATTGTTGTAGTAATATCTGAGCCACAGGGACTCAGCAATCTCATTTCCAAGGGTATCAAGACTATTAAAGCGTAATGGGTGAGGTATGGTTAAGTGGTGAGGTTGCAGCAAGCACTAAGCATTTATTTGAGTGGCTAACTTACGAGTACAAGAATAAGGGGGGATGATCGTCGCATAAACGGACGTGAACTAGTAGTGATCACTAACTGATCCTGAACATCTACTTATGGTCAAACATAACCCCACCGTGTTCTCCTTTGGAGCAGGCCTCACGAGAAGAGATGGTCACGGTTACGCACACGGTTGGTGTATTTTATTAGAGTTTACTTCAAGTTTTCTATGACCGGATGTTAAACAAATTTCCAAGTTGCCACATAACCGCGGGCACGGCTCTCATGAAAGTTTTAACCCTGCAGGGGTGATCCAACTCATCCATCACAAACTAACCACAAGCTGCGTTGGAATTCCTCAACCGCTAGATAACCCGTAGTATTTGCGGAATCCCGATGGAAAATCTCAACCTCGAGATAGCCCGAAGTGTCCTTGAAATCCCGCGCACAAGACGTTCGAGATAGGTAAAACAAATCCAGCAAGACCGCCCGACGTGCCGACAATCCCGATAGGAGCCGCGTATCTCGTTCTCAGGGCTCAATCGGATGGGTCACACTACGAGTCAAACCAAACCTCGAGTTTCCCCGCGGTGGCCCCGCAGTCTGCCCGTTTTGGACCAACACTCATGAGGAGCACTGGCCCGGGTTGTTAATTAATTATCCGCGGGTGCCGGCGGGTCCCTATGCAATTTTATTAGTTATTAGGCAAATGGAGTACCAATGTTGGGCCTTGACAATAGAGTTTTATCCCAAAACGAAAATCAAGGGGGTCCCCATAACAACCCCGAGCATGTTAGGAGCGCTCAATATGGAACATAACACCGGTACACAAGTAACTAGGGCGGCAAAAGTGGAACAAAACACCGAGCAAAAGGCCAAGCCTTCCACCTTTCAACAAGTATATTTGTGCATTAAATTAAATAGCAATATTATTGTGATATATCAAAAAGGATATCCAAGTTGGCACATGGAAACAATTGCACCTGCAACTGGCAACACTATAAGAAGGGCTGAGCAAGCAGTACCATAGCCAAACAATGGTTTGCTGGGATGTGGAGCGTTAGAGGCTTTTCATGGCATTTTGGGAGGCTTGACAAACAGGTAGTAGGTTGCGAGACATAGCGATATAAACGAGACAACTAGCATGCCAATGATAGTAGTGGTATCCAGGGAAATGGTCATCTTGCCTGAGATCCCGCTTGGAAGAAGATCGAGTCCATGAAGAAGACGAACCAACGTAGTCGAACGAATACTCACACTCCGAACGCTTTCGGAATTCTATCGAGAAGAAGCAATCCATAAACAACAATCAACACATGAAAAACACCACAACATATGCATGACATGATGCGCAAACAAGTATGATGCATGTTCATACAATTATGCAAGGCATGGCAAGCACAACAATCAACTACTGCACATTAAGTGAAGTTCAATATGCAACGAGTTGCATATTGACAAAACTCCACATTTGAATTACTTAGTTCACTCCCGTTTAGGTACTCAACAAGTTTAAATGTTGTTAAACATGGCAAGAGGCGAAGCATAAATAAACTATCTATCTAGGCATCTTAAATGAGGTCGTAAACAACTTATAGTATTTCCGAAGTGACCCCATATGCAAATTATAAGTTTGGTCCAGATCTGAACTAACCATGTTTTATATTTTTTAAACAGCAAAATAAAGTGCAACGGAGCTACAGTCTAAAAGATATGACCAACACAAGATAATATGCCATGAATGCAAAATTCATGCAAATGACCACCACAAACATCTAAAATCATGGATGCGGCAAGATATTATGAAACTACACGAGATTCTAAGCAAGTTTCATGTGCAACATGTTCAAAACGGAGCTACGGTTCAACCACAACAACCAACACAAGTTTTTAGTTCAAATCTGCCCAAAACATCCACATAGCATATTACACACATGAAAACAACAAGTCACAAGATCCTAAAATGCACAAACTAAGCATGGGGCAGTAGCATATAACACACACTTCATTTCATCTTCACATATCATACTCAAAAGAGTCATGGATGACGTGGTTGGAAGCTCACAACATGGCAATAAAATATATCAGATTAGGACTTACTGAAAATAACAGTTTTTTAGCAGATCAGTTTTTCATCTAGGCATATTGGCAGCAATGAAACTATATGCTACAGGGCATATCTTGGCATGAAAATCTACAGCATGGTAGAGGACATGATGCACTTCAATTCATTCCATTATGGCAACATCAAATTATGCACAGATTCATGGCAAACATCAACACAACATGGCATTCTGAAATAACCAGATTCTCAGACTTAGTGAAAATTAGAGTAGACAAGAGCCGTAGTTTTTAACAGATTGGCATGTTGGACAGCAGAATTAATTATGATGCAAAACCTATTCATGCAAACCATTGGCACAACATGATAGAGCATAACATGATTAACAAAAGACTCCATTGGAGAAACAACAAAAGACTCCTAGATTAATAGCAAATCACATGGCAACATGGCAACAAAATAACAATTTCAGACTTAGAATTATTTGGACCCCTCAAAACAGCAACATTTCTTTTATAGCAAGTTAGCAACAAGGAAATAAGACCTAAATATGGATTTCTATAGCAACCAAAAATACCAGGGCCTAACACACATGTCCAAGGGCATTTCTCATGTTCAACAAAAATTGATATGATGCATGGAATAATTCACAAAAAATAACCAAAAGGGCATCATAGCAAAAATGACATGCACACAAATTTATTCAAAAGACAAAACTAAATGCACAAGTAAATTCTATGGATTTTCTATCCCGAAAACATATATAATATGTGGTTTTTTTATAATAAAAAATGACACAACAATTATGCGAGATTAGGACATAAACCGTTTTTAGCAAGTTATTTAAGCAAATTAAATGCAAAAATCACCTCACACATTTTTATCATGTATGAGAATGCAATATAATTAATATACACATTTTAAATATATGGTTTTCTTAATTTCGATGCATGGTCAACTAATTATGTGCAATGCAAAATCATGACATTTATGCAAATTAATAGAAATTGGCATGTTAAACATTTTTAAATATGGAAGAAATTGGAATATTAATAATCTACACAAAATTATGAGCACTTTACATATCTATAGTTTTAACATATGATGCATGGTTATTTAAATATTGGCATTTTGAAATCATGCAAAAATCTGATAAACTTTGGATAAATAGACAAAATTGCATGGACAGAAAAAATACAACAACTATTGGGCCGAATCTAATGAGCGCTAGACACTAACAAGTGCACATGTGCGAGGCATAGGGCAAGCACGCTCACCTAGGTCCAAATGGGCCGGTCAGAGGGGAGGCTTGGCACGCCGGCGCGGAGGGGCGGCCCACGGGTGAATGCAGCGAGGTTGGGCCGCCTGGGGCTGACAGCTGGGCCTTGGCACACCCGACTGGGCCAGGCGACGGTTCCAGTCCACGAGGCGGGTCAATGGACGCTCGTGTGGGCGTCGTCCTCGTCCCCGATGCAGGAGGAGGGAGGGCATGGCGGCGTTGCGGTCCGGCCGGTCTTCGCCGGATCTGAAGGAACTGGTGGCGGGGCCGCGGAGATCTAGGCGGCGGGGTCCGATTCCCGGCGACGGACGTGGTAGGGCGGCGAAGCTGTGCGGGCGGCGGGCGGCGAACCTGCGCAGGGAGCTGCGGGTCGGAGTCCACGGGCGGCAGCGATGGCTCGTGGAGTGGGCGGCTGGCGAGGGCGACGAGCCATGACGGCGGTCGAGGCGAGCACGTGGGGCACCGACGAGGTCCGGCAGGGGGCGGCGTCACTCCGACAGAGCTCCGGTGGATGGCGGCGCGAAGGCGGCGGGGAGCCGCGAGGTGCTCGGGGGTGTACGGCTTGCGGGCGCGCTCAGGCGGCGGCGGTTCGGCCAGATGGGCTTGGCGGACCCCGATCCGGGCTTGGGCGGGCTGGCGGCTGAGGAGGCGCTTGGGAGGAGAGAGAGGGCGTTGGGTGGCGGCTGGCTGTTGGTTCGGCATGGAAAACGATGCAGGCTAGGGTTAGGTCCAAAAATGGATAGGGGGAGTCTTTTATAGGCAAGGAGGCTAGGGTTTAGGTTTTTAGTCCGATTTCGGACCTTCGGATCTTGATCCGACGACTCTGATCGGAGGGGGCTAGCTGGGCTATGTAGGGGTGGTTAGACTGAGTAGAGAGGGAGGATCGCGGCCCATGACAAAGTTTTTAAAAACCGAAAAAACGTCCGATAATTTGACCGATGACGGTGCCTCTACGGTTGACCCTTGGGGTATCAAACGGCCTCCGATTGCGACAAAATTTGGCAGGCGGCTTACCTACAATAAAACAAGACCGCATGCCAACTTTCGACCCAATCCGAGAATATTTTTCGCGCACTTTTAAAAACTATACTTTTCGATGCCTCGGGCACGTGCGTGTGTGGTAGGTCTCAAAATGGTCAACGACAAAACAGAGAGAACCAGCAAACTCCGAACATATGCAAGTTTTGGAAAATGGCGGCAACGGAGTGCCGATGCAATGCGGATGATGCAAATGATGCGATGATGAATGCGACAACCACATAACTCACACGACGATAACGGAATAAAAGGGGAATCTTCTGAAGCGTCGGTCTCGGGCTGTTACAGATATGACTCTATATGAATGCCTCTGGCAGTGTACCAGGATATGCAATGATCTATCGTGACATGTATCAAAAAAATTATGAAGGTGGCTTTGCCACAAATACTATGTCAGCTCTATATGATCATGCAAAGCAATATGACGATGAACAAACTAGTCATGTGAAGTGACGACGGAATTTGTATGGCAATATATCTCGGGATGGCTATGGAATGGCAATGATAGGTAGGTATGGTGGCTGTTTTGAGGAAGATATAATAAGTCTTATGTGCAATAGAGCGTATCATGACACGGGGTTTGGATGCACCGGCGAAAGTTGCACCGATCCTTGAGGTGAGAACGGGCTATGCACGGTACCGAAGAGGCTAGCAAATTATGAGAAGGTGAGATTGTGTATGTCCATGGTTTCACATTAGTCATAAAGAACTCATATACTTATTGCAATGTTTTATTAGTTTATCATAAATCAAAGTAGTAATCGCATGCCCCAAGGGAAGAGGTTGGTAGGAGTTAACCATCGTGTGGTTCCGACCCGAAACAACACTAGGATTTCAACGAGGAATAGAAATGCTCACACATTATCACCATGCCTCTTTAAATTTTAGATGAACAAAAAGGTCAACCCATCTTAATATCGACACTTCTACGGTTTAACAATTATGAACTCACACCTATTTCATATTACTACATCAATATCATGGACCCACAATTTCTTAATATGTGCTACATGATGGTTTTGATTATCATTCATTGAATACATAATATTTTTGGACTAGTCTTTATGACCCATACAAATTACTGTCACTATTTATTAACTCTCAAACAAATATAAGTGAAGAGCGAGAGTGAAATTATTTCTTTAAAATCTACACGCCACCGTGCTCAAAAAGATATAAGTTAAGTACTAGAGCAACTGCTAAGCTCAAAGGATATAAGAGAAGCACATAGAGTATTCTAACAAATTATGATGAAGGTGTGTCTGTCTTAAATAGGTGTGTCCATCAAACAATGATTGTGGCAAACTTAAAGTAAAAGCAAACTAAAGCAAACGACGCTCCAAGCAAAACTCATATCATCTGACGAATAAAAATATAGTTTCAAGTGACATACTGATGGATTTGAGACGAAAGAGGGGATGCCTTCCGGGGCATCCCCAAGCTTAGACGCTTGAGTATCCTTTAAAATATTACCTTGGGGTGCCTTGGGAATCCCAAAGCTTAGGCTCTTGCTACTCCTTATTCCTTTGTCCATCAAGATAACACCCAAAACTTGAAAACTTCAATCACAAAAAACTCAACAAAACCTCGTGAGATCCGTTAGTATAAGAAACATATTGCATACTTTAAGTACTGTTATAAATTGATTCAAATTTCATAAATGCATAATAGGTATTGTATTCTAACTTCTCCATGGCTTATACCCGCCGATACAATCCATAGCATAATCAAAACAAGCAACTAGGCAAGCAAAAACAGAATCTGTCTAAAACAGAAGAGTCTGTAGCAATCTGTAGAGAACCTATACTTATGTAACTCTAAAAATTCTTACAAATTAGTACAACCTCAAAAGGTTGCATATTAACACTGTGTAAAAATTCCAGATCATTATCACGCTCCAGAAAAAATGAAAATTCCTGTACTGGAGTCAAAAGTTTCTGTTTTGTTTGAGCATCCATTCTACTCATCTTGTGAGTCATCCAAAAGGCTTTACTTGGCACAAACACTAATTTAAACACAAAAACATAATCATTATAGAGGCAATAATTATGCTATTAGAAATAAACAGAAAGATTAAAATGAAAATTTAAAGATAACTATTGGGTTGCCTCCCAACAAGCGCTATTGTTTTATGCCCTTAGCTAGGCATAACGCATAGTTTCAAGTATTGTCATCTTTGACACTGCACCCATAAGTAGCTCTCATGATTGATTCATAAGGTGGTTTAATTCTCTTTCTAGGGAAGTGTTCCATCCCTTTCTTTAATGGTAATTGGAACCTTATGTTTCCCTCTTTCATGTCAATGATTGCACATATAGTTCGTAAGAAAGGTCTTCCAAGTATTATGGGACAAGAAGGATTGCAATCAATATCAAGCACAATGAAATCTACAGGCACATAATTTTTATTTGCAATAATAAATACATCATTAATTATACCTAAACGTGTCTTTAATGGTAGAGTCCGCAAGATGCAAGTTGAGGGAACAATCTTCAATATTAGTGAGACCGAGCAAATCACAAAGAGTTTTAGCAATAGTTGAAACACTATCACCAAGGTCACACAAAGCATTACATTCATATTTATTGATCTTTATTTTGATAGTAGGTTCCCACTCATCATGCAATTTTCTAGGAATAGAAACTTCAAGCTCAAGTTTCTCATCATACGCTTTTATCATAGCTTCTACTATATGTTCGGCAAAAGCTTTATTTTGTTCATAAGCATGGGGCGAGCTAATATCGGATTGCAACAAAGGAAATACATTCTACTAAAGATCAATTATCATAATTAAAGTCCTTGTAATGCATAATAGTGGGCACATCACTAGTTAAAGTTTTGACCTCTCCAAACCCACGTTTTTCAGTTTTAGCATCAAAATCATCACCCTCCAAGCAAACGGGACGCTTCTCTACTAAAGTTGAATCATATCCAGTCCCTTTATCATTTATATTCAGAGAGGTAAATACAAATTCAATAGGAGAAACACCAATCATTTTAAGATCTTCATCATGATTCCGGAAAAAACCGGGAGGAAGAGCTTTTTCTAAGGATTCCCGCTTAGCTCTCAACTTAGTAGTCCTCTCCTTACTTTCATTAATATATATTTGGATACATTTAATAGCATCATTAAAATCATGCTTTGGTGGCAAAGCTTTATTTTTAAGAGTTTCCACATCAAGAGCAATTCTATCCATGTTTTTAGCCAAAGTGTCACCTACATGCAATTTTTCTTCTACCATAGTGTTGAAAACCTTTTGAGAATTAGTAAATTATTTAATTGTGTTCTCAAGATCAGAGGGCATCCTATTAGAATTTGTAGAATAATTTCCATAAGAATTACCATAAGAATTTCCATAGTTGTTAGAGGAATTACCGGGATACGGTCTAGAATTGAAATTTCCTCTATAAGCATTGTTGTTGAAATTATTTCGCGAGACAAAGTTCACATCAATAGCATCATTATTTTTCTCAATCAATGTAGACAAGGGAACATCATTGGGATCAACATGAGCATTTTTACTAGCAACCATATTCATAAGAGCATCCACTTTTTCACTAAAAGTACGATTTCTTCAATGGAATTTACCTTCTTACCGGTTGGAGCCCTTTCGGTATGCCATTGAGAATAATTTGTCATAATGTTGTCCAGAAGTTTTGTGGCCTCTCCTAAGGTCACATCCATAAAGGTACCACCTACAGCAGAATCTAGAAGATTTCTAGACACAAAGTTTAGTCCAGCATAGAAGTTTTGAATAATCATCCACATATTTAAACCATGAGTTGGAAAATTTCTTATCATTAATTTCATCCTCTCCCAAGCTTGTGCAACATGCTCCGGATCTTGCTATTTAAAATTCATTATTTGATTTCTAAGGGAGATGATTTTAGCAGGAGGGAAATACTTGGCAATAAAAGCATCTTTACATTTATCCCATGTTCCAATACTATTACGCGGTAAAGACTAAAACCAAGCCTTAGCTTTATCTCTTAGTGAAAAGGAAATAATTTTAATTTCACAAAATCATCGTCCATACCCTTTTTGTTTTGCATGTCACATAATTCAACAAAGGTATTAAGATGTGACGCGGGATCCTCATTAGGACTTCCCAGAAATTGATCTTTCATGACAAGATTTAGCAATGCAGCATTAATATCAAAAGCCTCCGCACTAGTGGCGGGTGGTATAGGTGTACTAATAAAATCATTATTATTAGTATTTGAGAAGTCACAAAACTTAGTAGTATCTTGAGACATGGTGACCGAACAAGCAAAGTAACAAGCAAGACAAGTAAACTAGCAAGCGAAAAAAGTAGACTAGTAACAAGCAAAGGTAAATATTTTTGTATTTTTGAATTTTTTTTGCGACAAGCTAAATATAACAGAAAATAAAAAGAAGAACAAGTGAATGAAAATTTATGTGAAGTTACTTGGTAGTTGATGATGATATTCCCCGGCAACGGCGCCAGAAATCCTTCCTGATACTTGTGATCTGCGTTGGGTTTTCCGTGAAGAGGAACGGGTACTTGCAGCACAAAGCAGATAAGTATTTCCCTCAGTTATGAAACCAAGGTTTATCGAACCAATAGGAATATCAATCCTCAACCGTCTTCAGTGGCTGCACACAAATGAACAAACGACTTGCACCCAACGCGGGCAAGAGGGTTGTCAATCCCCTTGATCTCGTTATTTGCAAGCAAATGAGTTGTGTAGATAATTGTTGATAAATGCAAAATAAATAAAAAGTAAATAAAGGCAATGAGGTAATAATAGCCTTTGCAAATATATAAGTGAATAGACCCGGGGGCCATAGTGTTCCCTAGCGGCATCTCTCATGTCGGTAGCATACGGTGGGTGAAAAATTACTGTTGGGCAATTGATAGAAAAGCGGATAGTTATGCGATGTTCACGGAAATGATCATGTATATATAGGCATCACATCCATAAGCAAATAGGCCAACTCCTGCCTGCACCTATTACTATTACTCCACTCATCGACCGCTATCCAGCATGCATCTAGAGTAATGCTTGGAGAACGATGATATGATGAAGACAAAGTAAACTCAAACAATATGAATGAACCCAATTGTTTTATCCTTTGTAGCAACAACACAAAGACGCATCTTGTCCCCTACTTTGCCACTGGGATATAGAAACTTGCCAGCTTGAAGCTACCACAACGCACCACTCCCACCGATGAAATATCAATCTACGTGGCCAAAGCACATCAATAGATTGGAGAGCATTACGAAGCTATAATGATCATGCACCTAAGAGATAATATAATTCAGAGGCATATCAAATACTTTTCATGAATAATCTGAACATAAACCCACAATTCATCGAATCCCAACAAACACACCGCACAAAAGGATTACATTGGATAGATCAAAGCGAAGATGCGATGACCATTGTATTGAAGATCATAAGAGAGAGAGAGATTTCCATCTAGGTACTAGCTATGGACCCGTAGGTCTGTGGTGAACTACTCACACATCATCATGAGGGCAGCAAGGTTGATGAAGAGGCCCTTCGTGATCGATCCCCCCTCCGGCAGGGTGCCGGAACGGAGCTCCAGATGGCCTCGCGACGGAACAGAGACTTGCGGCAGCGGAAAAAGGGTTTCGGGACTACCTTCAGGGTTTTCACGATATTAGAGAATTTATAGGCCGAAGAGGGATGTCGGGAGGCAGCCGAGGGGGCCACCACATATCAGGGCGTGCCCTGATGTGTGGTGGGCCCCTCATGCACCTCCTGGCTTCCTTACGAAACTTCTAGGTCTTCATATAGTCCAGAAAAAATCATCAAAAAGTTTCATGGCAATTGGACTTTGTTTGGTACTATAAACCTAAAAAGGCAAAAAAATGCAGAAAACAACAATTGGCACTGGGCACTGGGTCAACAGGTTAGTGCTCAAAAATATTATAAATTGGTATATAATGACCCAAAAAGTATCCTAGAATGATAATATATCAGCATGGAACAATAAAAAATTATAGATACGTTGGAGACGTATCAAAGCCCCACTAGTAAGTGTTCTAACACACGTGTTTATATTCTTGTTTCTTCGCATGGTGAGACAGATTCCGTTTTGCTCGATATGTACAGAAATGGTCAGCCAAGATGCAGAAAATGCAATGCTCGGCCACATTGCCAGAGGAGGCGAGAACCCCTCTGCTCATGACGCTCCTAGTCGAGGACCGCACGTGGTGGTCCCCAAGGGGCCGAAGTCCTAGAGGGGCAGGACGGGTCTTCGAAAGCGGGAGACCTCGGTTACCCGGTCTGAGGAGACCCACACCTCCTCCATCCACAAAGATGTCGGGGAGGATGAGGAAAAGGATGACCCTTCCCTTAAAGGGAAGAGGGCGGCGTCTGAGGACGCCGAAGCCGGAGCATGGCCCATGTGCCAGAAGAAGTTGAAGGGAACCTCGGTCGGGGCGTCCGGCAAGTTGTCGGGGAAGATCGTGCTGTCCGACGAGTCCGAAGACGATCCCCTTTTTCTGGGAAGGAAAAAAGGGCACCCCGAGGGTACGCTAAAGTTTTCCATGTTCTGTCTTTCATTAGATCTGTGTTTTAGTAGGAGTGATCTAATAAGAGCTTCTTTCCGCAGTCCGCCGAAGGTGCGCCCAAGCGATTCTTCAGCCGGCTGCCATCCGCAAGCGGGACCCCGAACCCCTCCACTCCTCCGCCAACTCATGATGGGCTGGGGTAGGCGACTTCTACTCTGGCTCTCCAGGTTGGCATAACGGGGACCGGAGAGTCGATCATCATGACCGAGGTTGACGCCTTGGTCCCACAGAGTAAAGGCGATAAAATCCCCGAGGTCGCCAAGGGAACGTTGGGCCAATTGTCGGCCCAGCCGAAGTCCGCCCCGGCTCCAATGCCACGGCTGAAGGCCTCTCCGCCTAGCACCCAGGTGCTTGGGTCCGAGGTTAAACCTGTTCATGGACAACCCGGCCCGAAGGCTCGAACCCGAAGCCCGACGTTCGAGCCGGGCTCGGGATCCACTTTCTCGCCTGAAGCCCGGCCCGAAAGCCCGAATAAAGCCCGAAATGTCTATATAAATTTTTGTATTTAAAATATAGGTATAAAAAATTAAAATAATATCCTGAATATGATTAATTTAATTAGAAATGTCACTGTTCATGAGTTTCGGGCCGGGCCGGGCTGGGCTCGGGCTTGGGATTTTTTCTTCGGGTTTTGCCAAGCCCGGCCCGAACCTGACCTGGCCCGAGGAATGATCAGGTTTATCCAAGGTCTTGCCACCCCCACCTCCTGCCCGAAGGAAGTGGAGGAGACCTTGAAGGGCTCCTCCCTCAAGGAAGAGCACCGTGCCTTGATAGGCGCGGTGCTGCAAGACTTCCGGTCCGCGGGGGTCGGATTGCACGAGGTCTTCAAGGGCCTCATTACGAGCTCCGAGGTATTCTTTTACCCTTGTGCAAATATAATTTTTTTTGCGTTTAATTTTCAAATCCATGTATCTATTGGCGGACATGTTCTCATGGCCTTCTAAATGGTCTGGTCAGTGAATATCCCCCGAGCCTAAGGACGTTTTCGAGGAACCTGTGTTGGGGTCGTATAGAAGTAGGAGCTTGACGTGTAGCCCCAAGGACGCTGCCAAGTGATATGAGGTGCTCGAGGCTAATAAATTGGCCGTGGGGCTTAATTATGTGAATAATCCTTGTTTGCAGGTTTCTACCTTGGCTCCGGGCTCCATCTCCAAGGAGATAGAGGAGGTGAACCGGAGGCTTGAGATGTCCGAGAAGGACCTCGACCTAATGAACCAATGGTTCAAGCAGTCTCAAGGTAAACAATCAGTACTTCGTGTTATTGAATGTTACTTTGAACACGAGAAGCGTACTGTGTTTGTTGTTTAATTAGGGGTTGATGCCAAATTGTTTGAATGACTACGGCCTTGGCCGAGCTTGAGGGGCTCAAGGCTGAGCTCAAGAAGGATCGGCAGAAGGCGGAGCAGTAGAAGATTGCGGCCACGAAGGCAGAGAAGGCCCGAGATGCCGAGAAGGTAGCCAGGGAGAAGGACCAGGCGTGGGTCATAGAGGTCCATGAGACCTCGAAGGGCATGTTCGAAGCACACAACAAACTTCAGGCCGAGGAGAAGCAGGCGAAAGAAGAGCTCAAGAAGCTCCAGCGTGAGCTCTTCGAGCTCCAGATCGCGGCCTGGACCGACCGCGGGGTGCTCCAGCAAGTGGAGCAAATAGTCATGGGTAAGCCGTACTTATTGCAGTGTGTTTTTGGCAGCAAAGGGTGCATCGAGCTCACCCAGCCGTGGCATTCCGCAGAAGTCTTCGTGGATGTTCCGAAGGGTGTAACAGACTCCGTTCAACACTTCAGACAATTGAAGGGCCATGAGGAGGAGAAGGCATTCTGGCGATAGTTCCCAGACTCTCCGTCGTCACAGCTGGTTAACCATCGAATGACATAGCTGACGGAGCTAATCCTCCTGGCGAGGCCAGCGCTCCAAGATCTCTGCATCAACTTGTGGCCTGACGAAGTTCTGTCGTCCAGCCTCTTCGACCTCCTGGCCTGGGTGTAGATTGTTGGCCCACAGGTAGATCATTGGAAGCGATCAACGTGCTTCGAGGGAGCACGACGGGCGTACACATGCGTGAATACGCACTTCTAGAAGGTTGAACCAGTGTTCGTTGCTGCGGGCCCCCCCGTAGGGAAGCAGCGCACCGCGGAGCAATTCTTTGCCGAGGTGGAGGAGGGCGTCCGGGCTACCGAGGCCATGTGTCCGAAAGACACTTTGTATCAGTTTTAGTACTTCGGAGTGCCGAAGTACATGGGATGTAAAAAACCATTTTTTTAATGAGTATGTCGTTATATTTCCTCATATATGTGTGTTATTTTAATTGATTTTCTTCCTGTTCGACCGTGTTGAACTGAAAGTGGACGGCCGTCGGCCTCTACCCCAATGTAGAATATATAGAGGCAGTTCCTTGAGGCAGCTCTGACCCTTAGCCAACGTCTCGGTACCCGAAGGCGGTATGTTCTTGTAGGAACTAGGGAATCAGACTATAACGGCTTTATAGCTTTTACTTAGTCATAGGAGTTTGACTATGGGGGCTGATGACGAGCCCCTGCTGTGTGAAGTGGTCGGCTTTAAGCAGCCGAGGCCTACGCCGTTACCCACATCGGCTTATGATATGTATAAGCCCTTCATTTAACACGGGTGATCTCTAACGACACGTTGCTTAACGCGGTCTTCGGATTGCCGACTAGTTTTCGCTTACCCAGATAGTCAGTTTTCGTCTTTCTCCACTGAGGTGCTCTGCCAATTAAACTGGTGACACTATCGTAGTGGTTCCCCCGCTAATCCCTTAGCCGAATTTGTCCAGGAACGTAAGGGGTACACATAGGAGCCAGGCAACCCAACTATTGACTGAAATCTATGTTCGAAACTGATACATATAGTGCAACATCCGAGACGCTGAGTACTTAGGACTTGTATTTCAACACAGGGAAACGAAGCCCTTTACCAGTTGTATCTTGAAGACGTTGTTGTATCTCACAGGCAGTGCTTGTACAAAAATATGGTAAGAAACTTGAGGGGCATAGTTTCTTTTTTTTATAACTTCAAGCTTTACATGCCGAGCTGTAATGAGAGAAACAAAAAAGATACAATGCAAAAAGTTAAATAAAGGAGCATATAAAAATAGGGCGGATATTATCATTGGGTTTATGAGTCCGGGCCACTTCCTGCCGCACGTCTCCATCTCCATGTTGGTAACCAGCTTATCCCCGTTGATGGCGAAGACATAGATGGACTGTATGCAACCTCGGCCTTGCATGTGCTTAAAGCGCTCGCTGGTCGAGTCCTTTTAAGAGATCTGCAGATGTCAGATGTGTGGTTGAAGCCACGTGGGTATACTTTCCTAGCTAGATGTATTACAGGACCTTGTGATATGGAAGCTTGAAGCTTAGCCTTTCCTCGGTCTAGCCGATCTGGTGTTTCCATAAATTTTGGCTCCTCGGCAGCCCAAGGGATTTTTAGTGCGAAATTGTGCACCCTGGGGACGTAGTGCCCCTTCCAAGGGGAGGGCGCGAGGAGCCCGCACCCCTATTTAGGGTGTGGGGGTATGTGTCCATGGTCGACTTGTCGCGTCCTCGGATGCCTGCACGTCAGCTGCGAAGGCAGCGGTCCGCTCCTTAGTATGGAGGCAGCGTTCCATGTTACCATTGATTGTGATAACACCGCTGGGTAATGGCATTTTGAGCTTGAGGTAACACTAGTGCAGAAAATCCTAGCTATGGCGGCTAAAATGGCCTTGCTGGCGTAGACACCCGACGCCACCAATATCGCACCACTGTTAAAAAATAGTGCTGGCGTTGGAGATGACGCCAACAGTATTTGACATGTTTATGGCGTGCCACGTGGACAACGCCAGCACTAATATATGTCAGTAGTGGCATTGCATGTTAGTGCGACGCCAGCAATTTCATTTTCAGATTTAAACCAAATCTATACAGCAGCACGATCAAACCAAAATGACAGTATAATCAAAGTTTAGAATAGTAATTAAATAGTACAATTCAAATACCAGAATCTAAGTTCAATAGTATCCATTTATTTGACATTATTCAAAAAAGTATCAAAAGTAGGCAAATAACACAAGTACACAAGTTCAACGAAATAGGAGGTGGTAACTATAAGCCTACTAGCTAGCTAACTCGACAATACGGCGGGCGGAGTCAAGTTCATAGTCTGGAGTAAGTGGACCATCATTATCGCTGCCAGCAGGCCTATAGTAGACAATGATCTCGTCACGATAGTATTCAAGGTAGAATGTGGCTCTCTCCCCAGCTTCCATCTCGTAAGCAGTTGCAAGAGCTGTCCAACCAGGGCAACCGAAATAGGTGTGGTCTGACTCGTTGGTGACAAGACAATTGAAGCATTCGGCCTTCACCATCTTCATTAGGGTGCATTGGAACGTGATGGTTCCATCAAGCGGAACTCGAAACTTCTCTAAGAAGTCACGTCTTACCCCGCAAGGGATGACCTGAGCAAAATTTGAAAAAACAACTAGTTAGACAATTTCGGCCACAAACGTACCATATGAAACTCAATCAAAACATGTTGAACTAAATCATATATATACCGTCTTAGCAATGAAGTCCTTTGTAAGATCGATGAAGAACTTCCTATCCTTCTGACATCTCAAAGCACCACAAGTCTTACACGGGGCATCCATATACTGCTGTCAATATCGTTGATCAAAGTAAGCATAGATCATTAAACTAAATAACTAACACATCAAAATAGAATGCATATGCACTAGTAATTAAGCAATTCTACAAACGATGCATGGTTCAAACATATAATAACATGCATAGAGTTAAACAGTCATTCATATACGAAATAGCTAATGCTACGTCCATCTCTAGCAAGCTACCGGCCAAAGGGGCAGTAGCGACTGAACCTCCTCCTCCTCCTCATGCTTCTCCTCCTCCTCGAGCTTATCCCAATCTATGGGATCCTCCTCTGCGCTCTTCTTCGCTGCATACTAATACATCTCCAACGTATCTATAATTTTTGATTGTTCCATGCTGATATATTATCATTCTTAGATACTTTTTGGGTCATTATTTACCAATTTATAATATTTTTGAGCACTAACCTATTGACCCAGTGCCAGGTGCCATTTGTTGTTTTCTGCATGTTTTTTACTTTCCAGATTTCCTTTACCAAATGAAGTCCAATTGCCATGAAACTTTTTGATGATTTTTTCTAGACCAAAACAAGACCAACAAGCCTCGGAGGATAGCCGAGAGCCTCAGGGAGGCTCCACTGTTGGAAATATGCCCTAGAGGCAATAATAAAAGTAGTTATTATTATATTTCCTTGTTCATGATAATCGTTTATTATCCATGCTATAATTGTATTAATTGGAAACACTGATACATGTGTGGATACATAGACAACACTGTGTCCCTAGTGTGCCTCTAGTAGACTAGCTTGTTGATCAAAGATGGTTAAGATTTCCTAGCCATAGACATGAGATGTCATTTGACAACAGGATCACATCATTAGGAGAATGATGTGATGGACAAGACCCAAACTATGAACGTAGCATATGATCGTGTCAGTTTATTGCTATAGTTTTCTACATGTCAAGTATCTGTTCCTATGACCATGAGATCATGCAACTCACTGACACCGGAGGAATACCTTGTGTGTATCAAACGTCACAACGTAACTGGGTGACTATAAAGATGCTCTACAGGTATCTCCGAAGGTGTCTGTTGAGCTGGCATGGATCGAGACTGGGATTTGTTACTCCGTGTGATGGAGAGGTATCTCAGGGCCCACTCGATAATACAACATCACAACAAGCCTTGCAAGCAATGTGACTAAAGTGTTAGCCACGGGATCTTGTATTGCGGAACGAGTAAAGAGACTTGCTGGTAACGAGATTGAACTAGGTATAGAGATACCGACGATCGAATCTCGGGCAAGTAACATACCGAAGAACAAAGGGAACATCATACGGGATTAACTGAATCCTTGACATAGAGGTTCAACCGATAAAGATCTTCGTAGAATATGTAGGAACCAATATGGGCATCCAGGTCCCGCTATTGGTTATTGACCGTAGAGGTGTCTCGGTCATGTCTACATAGTTCTCGAACCCGCAGGGTCTGCACACTTAAGGTTCGGTGACGTTTCTGTATAGTTGAGTTATGTATGTTGGAGACCGAAGGTTGTTCGGAGTTGTGATGTTCTATTACCGAGTTATGCCCAGATTGTTGATTGTTAACTCAACTATATGTCAACATATAGTTGAGTTATGTCCATATGAGATCCCGGACGTCACGAGGAGCTCCGGAATGGTCCGGAGGTAAAGATTGATATATAGGAAGTTGGTGTTTGAACTCCGGAAAAGTTTCGGGCATTTCCGGCAGTGTACCGGGAGTGACGAATGGGTTCCGGGGGTCCACCAAGTGGGCCCACCACACCCCAAGTGGGTCACATGGACCTGAGGGTGCCGCACCAGCCCCTGGTGGGCTGGGCGGTCGGCCCAAGAAGGCCTATGCGGCTGGGCTTGAGGGTAAGGAAAGTCCAAGTGGGGGAAGGGAAGGAATCCTACTAGGAGTAGGATTGGAGGTGGACTCCTCCACCTCCTCCTCCTTGCGGCCGACTCCTAGGAGGAGATTTCGGCCGGCCAGCCCCTCCCCTCCCTCCTATATATTCTAGAGGGAGAGAGGGCAAAAGCACTTCAACCCAAAAGGCCATAGTGCAGCCCTCTCTCCCGATAGATCAAGTCCTCTAGTTTTCAGCAGCGCTTAGGTGAAGCCCTGGTGGAATAGTTCCACCACCGCCGCCACCGCGCCGTCGCGCTGCCGGAGTACTCATCTACCTCTCCGCTCCCTCTTGCTAGATCAAGAAGGCGGAGATCGTCATCGAGCTGTACATGTGCTGAACGCGGAGGTGCCGTCCATTCGGCGCTAGATCAGGAAGGATCGTGATCGAATCCCGGGACGGCTTGCGATTTGGATCGCGAAGGCGTTCGACTACATCAACCGCGTTTCTTAACGCTTCCCGCTTAGCGATCTACAAGGGTATGTAGATCCACTCTCCCTCTCGTAGATGCTCATCACCATGGATAGATCTTGCGTGTGCATAGGAAATTTTTTGTGTCCCATGCAACGTTCACCAACAGTGGCATCATGAGCTAGGTCTATGTGTAGATGAGATCACGAGTAGAACACAAAGGAGTTTGTGGGCGTTGATATTCAGATTGCTTCCTCCCTTGGTCTTTTCTTGATTCGGCGGTATTGTGGGATGAAGCGGCCCGGACCAACATTACTTGTACGCTTACGAGAGACCGGTTCCATCAACTGACATGTAACTTCGTTGCATAAAGATGGCTGGCGGGTGTCTGTTTCTCCCACTTTAGTCGGATCGGATTTGACAAAGGCGGTCCTTGAGAAGGTTGAAAAGCAATTTTTGTATCACCGTTGTGGTTTTTGCGTAGATAAGAATTCTTCTTGCTAGATACCCGTAGCAGCCACGTAAAACTTGCAACAACAATTAGAGGACGTCTAACTTGTTTTTGCAGGGTATGTTGTGATGTGATATGGAAAATTACATGATGAGATATATGTGATGTATGAGATGATCATGTATTGTATAGAATCTCACGACTTGCACGTCGATGAGTACGGCAAACGGCAGGAGCCATCGGGTTGTCTTTAATTATTTTCACCGTTTTGCTTTACTTTATCGCTATGAGTTAGCAATAGTCGTGGAAGCAACAGTCGGCGCGACAACCTCATGGCGACACGTTGATGGAGATCAAGATGATGGAGATCATGGTGTCATGCCGGTGACGATGGAGATCATGCCGGTGCTTTGGAGATGGAGATCAAAAGCACAAGTTCATGGCCATATCATGTCACTTATGTTTTGCATGTGATGTTAATCCTTTAATGCATCTTATTTTGCTTAGGACGACGGTAGCATTATAAGGTGATCCCTCACTTAAATTTCAAGATAAAATTGTGTTCTCCCCAAGTGTGCACCGTTGCGAAAGTTCGTCATTTCGAGACACCACGTGATGATCGGGTGTGATAGACTCTACGTTCGCATACAACGGGTGCAAGCCAGTGTTGCAGAAGCAGAACACTCGGGTTAAACTCGACGAGCCTAGCATGTACAGACATGGCCTCGGAACACAAGAGACCGAAAGGTCGAACATGAGTCATATAGTAGATATGATCAACATGAAGATGTTCACCATTGAAACCACCTCAACTCACGTGATGATCGGACTTGAGTTGGTGAATTTGGATCATGTGACACTCGAATGACCAGAGGGATGTCAATTTGAGTGGGAGTTTTTAAGTAATATGATGAACTAAACTCATTATCTTGAACAATAGTCTAAGTTGTCTTTGCAAAATTTATGTTGTAGATCATGGCTCGCGCAGTAGCACCCCTGAATTTTAATGCGTTCCTAGAGAAAGCTAAGTTGAAAGATGATGGAAGTAACTTTGTAGACTGGGCCCGTAATCTTAGGATTATCCTTACAGCTTCCCAAAAGGGTTATGTCCTTGATGCACCGCTTGGTGATCCACCCGCTCCAGTTGAGTCTCCAGACGTTGTGAACGCCTGGCAGGCTCGTTCTGATGATTACTCAATGGTTCAATGTGCAATGTTGTATGGCTTAGAACCGGGACTTCAAAGACGTTTTGAACCTCATGGAGCATATGATATGTTCCTAGAGTTGAAGTTTATCTTTCAGAAGAATGCCCGGATCGGGAGGTATGAGACCTCCGATAAGTTCTATGCCTGCAAGATGGAGGAGAACGGGTCTGTCAGTGAACACATACTCAAAATGTCTGGGTATTCCACATGTCTAGCTGAATTGGGGATGCCCCTTCCAGCAGAGGCGATCACTGATAGAGTTCTTCAATCATTGCCGCCTAGCTACAAGAGCTTCGCGTTGAACTATAACATGCACGGGATGAACAAGTCAGTCGCCGAGCTGTTTGCGATGTTGAAAGTTGCTGAGTCTGAAATTCAGAAGGAGCATCAGTTGATGGTCAATAAACCACTAGTTTCAAGAAGAAAGGAATGGGTAAGAAGGGTAACTCCAAGAAGAGTGGCAAAGCAGTTGCCCCTCCCGTGAAGAAACCCAAGGTTGGACCCAAGCCAGAAACTGAGTGCTTTCATTGCAAGGGAACTGGTCACTGGAAGCGGAACTGCCCCAAGTATTTGGCTGACAAGAAGGCGGCCAACAACAAACAAGGTATATATGATATACATGTTATTGATGTGTACCTTACCAACTCTCGTTGTAGTGCCTGGGTATTTGATACCGGTGCGGTTGCTCACATTTGCAACTCAAAACAGGAACTGCGGAATAGACGGAGGCTGGCAAAGGACAAAGTGACGATGCGCGTGGGAAATGGTTCCAAGGTTGATGTGATCGCCGTCGGCATGCTCGCTCTTCGATTACCATCGTGATTAGTGATGAACCTGAATAATTGTTATTTAGTGCCTGCGTTAAGCATGAACATTATATCTGGATCTTCTTTATTGTGAGACGGTTACTCATTTAAATCAGAGAATAATGGTTGTTCTATTTATATGAGTAATATCTTTTATGGTCATGTGATGACCCACAAGTATAGGGGATCTATCATAGTCCTTTCGATAAGTAAGAGTGTCGAACCCAACGAGGAGCAGAAGGAAATGACAAGCGGTTTTCAGTAAGGTATTCTCTGCAAGCCCTGAAATTACCAGCAACAGATAGTTTTGTGATAAGATAATTCGTAACGAGTAGCAAGTAACAAATGTAGCAAAGGTGCAGTAAGGTGGCCCAATCCTTTTTGTAGCAAAGGACAAGCCTGGACAAACTCTTATATAAGGCAAAGCGCTCCCGAGGACACATGGGAATTTCTGTCAAGCTAGTTTTCATCATGCTCATATGATTCGCGTTCGTTACTTTGATAATTTGATATGTGGGTGGACCGGTGCTTGGGTGTTGCCCTTACTTGGACAAGCCTCCCACTTATGATTAACCTCTCTCGCAAGCATCCGCAACTATGAAAGAAGAATTAAGATAAATCTAACCATAGCATGAAACATATGGATCCAAATTAGCCCCTTACGAAGCAACGCATAAACTAGGGTTAAAGCTTCTGTCACTCTAGCAACCCATCATCTACTTATTACTTCTCAATGCCTTCCCCTAGGCCCAAATAATGGTGAAGTGTCATGTAGTCGACGTTCACATAACACCAGTAGAGGAGATACATCATACATCTTATCAAAATATCGAACGAATACCAAATTCACATGATTACTTATGACAAGACTTATCCCATGTCCTCAGGAACAAACGTAACTACTCACAAAGCATATTCATATTCATGATCAGAGAAGTATTAATTATCATTAAGGATCTGAACATATGATCTTCCACCAAGTAAACCAACTAGCATCAACTACAAGGAGTAATCAACACTACCAGCAACCCACATGTACCAATCTGAGGTTTTGAGACTAAGATCGGATACAAGAGATGAGCTAGGGTTTGGAGAGGAGATGGTGCTGGTGAAGATGTTGATGGAGATTGACCCCCTCTCGATGAGAGGATCGTTGGTGATGACGATGGCTTCGATTTCCCCCTCCGGGAGGGAAGTTTCCCCGGCACAACAGCTCTGCCGGAGCCCTAGATTGCTTCTGCCTAGGTTCCGCCTCGAGACGGCGGCGCTTCGTCCCGAAAGCTCTCTTCTTATTTTTTCCAGGTCAAAACCCTCCATATAGCATAAGATGGGCACCGGCGGGCTACCAGGGGGCCCACAAGCCACAGGGGCGCGCCCTGGGGGGTAGGGCGCGCCCCCAGGCTTGTGGCCTCCTGGTGGGTCCCCTCTGGTATTTCTTTCGCCCAATATTTTTTATATATTCCAAAATAATTCTCCGTAACTTTTCAGGACTTTTGGAGTTGTGCAGAATAGGTCTCTCATATTTGCTCCTTTTCCAATCCAGAATTCCAGCTGCCGGCTTTCTCCCTCTTCATGTAAACCTTGTAAAATAAGAGAGAAAACGCATAAGTATTGTAGCATAATGTGTAATAACAGCCCATAATTGAAAGGATCGATATGGTTGACTAGAGGGGGGGGTGAATAGGCAACTACCAATTTTTAACTTTTCTTTAACAATTTAGGCTTAGCAACAAATAGGTTGACTAGATATGCAACTAGGTGAGCAACCTATATGATGCTAACCACAACAACAAGCTAAGCAAGCAAGATAAACAATATAAATAGCTTGCACAAAGTAAGGGTAAGGAGTAACCACAAGTGGAACCAATGGAGACGAGGATGTGTTACCGAAGTTAATTCCCGGTAAGGGGAAGTACGTCTCCATTGGAGCGGTGTGGAGGCACAATGCTCCCCAAGAAGCCACTAGGGCCACCATATTCTCCTCACGCCCTCACACAATGCGAGATGTCGTGATTCCACTAGTGGTGCCCTTGAAGGCGGCAACCGGACCTTTACAAACAAGGTTGGGGCTCTCTCCACAACTTAATTGGAGGCTCCCAATGAAACCACGAAGCTTCACCACAATGGAATATGGCTTCGAGGTGACCTATTCCGTCTAGGGTGCTCAAACACCCAAGAGTAACAAAATCCACACAAGAAACTATGGGGGAATCAATTTTCCTTTGGTGGAAGTGTAGATCTAGATCTCCTCCTTCAATCCCTAGCAAGACAACAAGTTTGGGTGGCTAGAGAGAGAGATCGGGCAAGAAAGCTCAAGGGGCATCAATGGTGGAGAGAGAGAGGTAAGAGATAAGAAAGAGGTGGAAGAAGCACCTCCTTATATAGCCCCCCTCCCTTTTCCAACCGTTACAGCCAGATATGCATGGGAGCGGTACAACCGGAGTGGTGGGCGGTACAACCGGTATAACCAGTACAACCGGCCAACCACCGCCCAACCACCGGACCACAACAGAATGGTGGCCCGGATGCAGCAGCCAGGCCTGAGCCCTGGACCAGGAAAAGTCCTAAGCGGTACAACCGCTCGGGACCCCGGTTGTACCGGGCTATATGAATATAGCGGTACAACCGGTTCAGGTCCGCCCAGCAACCGGGGCACAACAGAACCAAGTCCGGTTGGAGCCCGGTGCTGGGCCAGTATAACCGCCCAGAGCTGCCACCTTGGGTCACCCAGCCTTTGGCGGTACTACCGCCCGGGGGTAGCGGTACAACCGCTGGGCACTTAGTGGCAGCACTCCCAGGGTATCGGCCCTAGAGTGGTGGTAGAACCGGAAGCCTAGAGCGAGCTGTGCATTAGGTCGAGACAGCGGATTACCTGGCAAGCAACAAAGGAAAGAGGGGCCTCTCTCTCTTTGATGCGGAGAAGTGAGTTGGGTGAAGATGGATGTGCGAAAGAACTGATTCACCCAAGACTTTCCAATGTGGATTCCCTCTTAATAGTACGGGATCCCTACGACCAAAGAGAATAAACATGTAGAGAACCCCGTTAACGGTGTCCTGGACTAGGGGGTACTCACCACGTCGTCTCCCGACCAGTGGGTTGGGCCGAGGACCCCCGTGATGATTCACTAATGGGCCACTTCGGGCAGCCCATGTCGAATACAAGGAGGATTCCACAAGACTTGGCGCACAAGACAAGGACTCCTCTAAACCCTAGGCCTACGGTGCATATATAAACCGAGGCCAGGCTAGTCAATATATCATTATATTACATCTCATAATCTCATGGTAGATACATGTACTCTGTACTATCCCCCATATCAATACAATCAATAGCAGGACGTAGGGTATTATCTCTTCAAGAGAGCCCGGACCTGGAAAAAATCATGTGTCCATGTAACCATCGCTCCAAGACGCCTAGCTTAGGACCCCTACTACGAGATATGCCGGATTTGACACCGACATTGGTGCTTTCATTGAGAGCCTGCTGGGTAGTCACCGCGGTGCGATGGGAATTCAGATCGGCTCCATCGCGATCTACGCATCGGAACCGAGCTACATCGTCAACGTCGGCATCTTCGTCGCCGGCTTGACTGGTCACCTCGGCTAGGCCGAGGACTGCACGCCACGTCGGATCATCTAGATCGGACGGGTGTCTTCATCAATATCAACTCCAATCTCAACCAAGATCATGGAAGAATCCTCCATGGTGCTCGGGGGCTCAACGTCAACATTGCCCCCGCGCGATCATGCAGTTTTTCTGGATAGCGAATTTGTATTCGTCGTCCCCGCCTCCTCGAGTGTCGCTTTGACGATTGCTTCGGTGGAATTGTGCGGAATTGACTCTAGAACAACCCTGCAAAATTTCGTCGCGTTCCGGTGGAGGAATCTCCGGCGATCTACAATATACCGGAGCCCTGTCAAATCTGGACGTGAATCTGGATGAGTTTAGGGCGAGGTGTCCAGCTTCCAGCTCGAACATTGTTTGGAAGATCCCACCGTTCATCGGCTGCGGAATTCACATACCGATCACCCCTCAAAATTTCAGCTCGATCCGACCGTTCAAACTCTGGCAAACGTCCGATGAGTGCACCAATTTTCGGATATGTTTTCTGCGCGAGAACGAATCCGACCCGAATTCATTTTTTTTTTCATGAACGGGATATTGGACATCCTTTTTAAGGAATTTTTTTTCTAGGGTATTGTGTGTTGTTTTCAAACACGTGCCCACAAATTTTGAGTCTTTTCCGAGGCGATCTTGACCGTCGCGCCGATGTCAAACCGGCCCGAGCACGTTGCTCCATGGCTACCGACCTGCGCCAACGTCGATTGCGGGGTCGCTCCATCGAGCCGACAACAACCACCTCGTATCATCACCTCGGCGAGCCGACCAAGAGTTCGGCATCGTAAAGGACAAATAATCGTCAAGACAAGAGCGTTGCCCCACAGATTGCACGGGTCGGGCGTGCCAGCATCGCCGCGCTGTCACTTCTAAGCCGGTATTGACCGCGTCATAAATTCCGACCTGCGTCGGCACTGCCGCGTCGTCGTTTCTGCCCACCACGCCGACCTGCTTTGAGATATCGGCTGGCGTGGGGGATCTAGTGTCACCTTACCGACCTGCTCCGTCGCCTCGGCTAGACCGGGGGCTTTGGCATCCCTTCATCAACCTGCTCCGGGGACTTCGGCGTCACCAGCCGACCTGCTTCAACACCTCGGCTGGCATGAGACTTCGGCGTCACCAGCCGACCTCCTCCGTCACCTCGGCTAGACCGGGGCTTTGGCATCCCTTCATCAACCTGCTCCGGGGACTTCGGCGTCACCAGCCGACCTGCTTCAACACCTCGGCTGGCATGAGACTTCGGCGTCACCAGCCGACCTGCATGAGACTTCGGCGTCCGCCGATCACAGCTTCGCCATGTTAACTGGACAGAGGACTTCATCTCGCCACATCAACCGTGCAGCGTCGCCACTTCGTCAAGCCGAACTCCTCGTTCAGGCACCTCGGTGCCCAGGCCATATTCCTTTGCTTATTTGCTTCACTTAAATTAACTAAGTAGAAGAATTTTTTTAAAAATATATTATTATCTTTCTTTGTTATTACTTTTGGCTTGCACTATTTTATGAGTGCAGGAAATCGACTTCGACTGCCGTCATGCGGTCACCCCGGCGTCACCTTGCCGACCTACTCCACCACCTCGGCTGGACCAGGGGCTTCGCCTCGCCACATCGGCCGAGCCGTGACACTACTTCGGAGTGCCGAACTCCTCGTTCGGTCACCTCGGGACCGGCTTGGGGGCTGGGACCTTGACCCGCTATTAGCTCGGCCTGCGTCGTCAACACCGAGCACATTAACCAGCTAAGTCGCTTTAATGCTCAAATTTCTAAATTTTTGTTCGGTTCTACCGAGCATTATATTTATGTTAAATAAAAAAGTTTGTTTGTTAACAACACTTCCTTTTCCCATGATAACTGGGGGCTTCGTCGTCACGCTGCCGAACTACTCTGTCTCCTCGGCTGGACCGGGGGCTTTGCCTCGCCGCAGCAACCGTGCTGCGTTGCCACTTCTCGACCCGAGCTCTTCGCTCGGTTACCTCGGGCTTGGGGCTGGGACCTCGGTCAGGCCAAGGACTACGTCTTTGTCCCGCCACAACCCCGGACCGCACCGAGCACATTAACCAGCTAAGTCGTTTTCGTGCTCAGCTCTCTTTAGAATTTTACTTTTTGTTCGGTTCGACCAAGCACTATACTTTTTTGACAAAAAGTTGTTTGCGAAAAACTTTCTTTGTCAAAACTTTGTTTGTTACAAACAAGTTCAAATACCCCGTTTACTTGGGGGCTTCCTTTATGAAACCTTTTCTCTCTGCATGTGATTATTATTGTACAACTTCTTTCCTTGCTCGTGTATTATGCCAAAATATGCATCATGTTGACTTAAGTGTTCCGCAAAGCTGGGTTGCCTGGCTCCTGTGCTTACCCCTACGTTTCCGATTGTTCGGCTCGGGAGTAAAGGGAGCACCTCTGCGATTGTTACGATCGGGTCATCCGAACTCGTACCTCAGGCGGGTGAAGCCGAAAGCTAGCGCTCTTGTTGTTTTCAACTATGGTCGGCACACGACGGAAGACAAGCATACATAAATCTATTGCACACCCCTCATGGTAATCATGAGAACCCAAAGAAAGGAACCATTGGCGGAACTATTTTCTTTGAAGATGCTTCTTACGTTAAATAGTAATATAGCATAAGTTCCCTGGGCGCGCTTTGTCTGTTATAGCCTAATGGCCCGATTGCCTGGTTATTCGAAACACCTCTGATATCCTCAGATGGCGTAGTAGATAACACTTTTCGGCCCTTGGCCGAAGAGGGAGAAGCCGACGGTCGGTTAAGACGCGTTTAAAGTTCGAGCGAACACATATATGATATAAGTACTTGAGTATATACACTCATTATACATAACATTCTTTTACCCAAGTCACTTGGGGGCTCTTAAATTAATATGAGCCGTTTTATAATAGATGTTTTCTTCTTAGTCGTTGCAAAGTCTTTTTCTACCACTCCTTTCTCGACTCAAGTGTATGATCAATAGCTGGGTAGCCTGGTTTCTCTCTAAAGCCGCTCGCGTTTAGTTCGCTAAACTGGCCTGAGAAACACTCCGCCTTCGGGATAGGGAGGTTGAAGCCGAAGGCTGACCCACTTGAAGTCTAGATATCGGATGTGTCATGTCAAAGCACGACGGAAGCACAATTTTAAGACCAATTTCGTATTGGCACCAAAAAACTTGATTCAATCTAGACGTAAAGTTTTTTACGCATGTTTTTTGGTCTTTTGAGCTTATAACATCTTTCACCTATTTTATGTTTTCCTTTCAGGAAGTGGGACACTCTCTTGGTTGAGGTGTTCGGCGTGATGGTCTTGCTAGGAAACTCTTTTCTAAACTATAGTTCGCCATCTTTCCTGCTGAACTCCACCTCGGTGTTGTCAAAACATACATGACGATTGAACTAGTTCCCGAGGAGGTACGATCCTAGGGTCGGCCATGTTGCCCAACCCAAGTCTCGGGGGCTACTGCATTGACAATTCAATGCAGAAAATTTAAGTGCAATACAGTTTCCGAGGAGATTATGATCCTCAGGTTGGTCGGCCGCACCCAACCTGAGTCTCGAGGTCTGTGCACACCGCTTTTGTGTTCCTAAGTATGCTGCCGAGCTAGAAGTTGATCCTCAGGCCGATTTCCCGAATCGACCTGAGTCTCAGGGGCTACTGGGATCAGCGGTCTTATGTCATCCTTCAGGTGCATCTCGGGTTATAGACCGACATACACCTTGAGGGCTACTGGCTATATATCTCGGCAGAGAATAAATTGCACCAACCGAAAATATCCACAAAAAATCAGCCCATGGTCGGGGGGGTGCACCACCTCGAAAGCAGTCCGGCATAAAGCTCGGGCGCAAGTGGCTGGCTCCATAGAGAGCATTTCTGACATTAAGCTCGGACGAATTCCTTTAATTTTTTAAGGTGCAAGGTAGTTTATGATACCGGTATAACCTGTACAACCGGAGTGGTGGGTGGTATTACCGGTATAACCAGTACAACCGGCCAACCACCGCCCAACCACCGGACCACAACAGAAAGGTGGCCCGGATGCAGCAGCCAGGCCTGAGCCCCGGACCAGGCAAAGTCCTAAGCGGTACAACCGCTCGGGACCCCGGTTGTACCGGGCTATATGAATATAGCGGTACAACCGGTTCAGGTCCGCCCAACAACCGGGGCACAACAGAACCAAGTCCGGTTGTAGCCCGGTGCTGGGCCAGTATAACCGCCCAAAGCTGCCACCTTGGGTCACCCAGCCTTTGGCGGTACTACCGCCCGGGGGTAGCGGTACAACCGCTGGGCACTTAGTGGCAGCACCCGCAGGGTATCACCCCTAGAGTGGTGGTAGAACCGGAAGCCTAGAGCGAGCTGTGCATTAGGTCGAGACAGCGGATTACCTGGCAAGCAACAAAGGAAAGAGGGGCCTCTCTCTCTATGATGCGGAGAAGTGAGTTGGGTGAAGATGGATGTGCGAAAGAACTGATTCACCCAAGACTTTCCAATGTGGATTCCCTCTTAATAGTACGGGATCCCTACGACCAAAGAGAATAAACATGTAGAGAACCCCGTTAACGGTGTCCTGGACTAGGGGGTACTCACCACGTCGTCTCCCGACTAGTGGGTTGGGCCGAGGACCCCCGTGATGATTCACTAATGGGCCACTTCGGGTAGCCCATGTCGAATACAAGGAGGATTCCACAAGACTTGGCGCACAAGACAAGGACTCCTCTAAACCCTAGGCCTACGGTGCATATATAAACCGAGGCCAGGCTAGTCAATATATCATTATATTACATCTCATAATCTCATGGTAGATACATGTACTCTGTACTATCCCCCATATCAATACAATCAATAGCAGGACGTAGGGTATTATCTCTTCAAGAGAGCCCGGACCTGGAAAAAATCCTGTGTCCATGTAACCATCGCTCCAAGACGCCTAGCTTAGGACCCCTACTACGAGATATGCCGGATTTGACACCGACATTGGTGCTTTCATTGAGAGCCTGCTGGGTATTCACCGCCGTGCGATGGGAATTCAGATCGGCTCCATCGCGATCTACGCGTCGGAACCGAGCTACATCGTCAACGTCGGCATCTTCGTCGCCGGCTTGACTGGTCACCTCGGCTAGGCCGAGGACTGCACGCCACGTCGGATCATCTAGATCGGACGGGTGTCTTCATCAATATCAACTCCAATCTCAACCAAGATCATGGAAGAATCCTCCATGGTGCTCGGGGGCTCAACGTCAACATTGCCCCCGTGCGATCATGTAGTTTTTCTGGATAGCGAATTCGTATTCGTCGTCCCCGCCTCCTCGAGTGTCGCTTTGACGATTGCTTCGGTGGAATTGTGCGGAATTGACTCTAGAACAACCCTGCAAAATTTCGTCGCGTTCCGGTGGAGGAATCTCCGGCGATCTACAATATACCGGAGCCCTGTCAAATCTGGACGTGAATCTGGATGAGTTTAGGGCGAGGTGTCCAGCTTCCAGCTCGGACATTGTTTGGAAGATCCCACCGTTCATCGGCTGCGGAATTCACATACCGATCACCCCTCAAAATTTCAGCTCGATCCGACCGTTCAAACTCCGGCAAACGTCCGATGAGTGCACCAATTTTCGGATATGTTTTCTGCGCGAGAACGAATCCGACCCGAATTCATTTTTTTTTTCATGAACGGGATATTGGACATCCTTTTTAAGGAATTTTTTTTCTAGGGTATTGTGTGTTGTTTTCAAACACGTGCCCACAAATTTTGAGTCTTTTCCGAGGCGATCTTGACCGTCGCGCCGATGTCAAACCGGCCCGAGCACGTTGCTCCATGGCTACCGACCTGCGCCAACGTCGATTGCGGGGTCGCTCCATCGAGCCGACAACAACCACCTCGGATCATCACCTCGGCGAGCCGACCAAGAGTTCGGCATCGTAAAGGACAAATAATCGTCAAGACAAGAGCGTTGCCCCACAGATTGCACGGGTCGGGCGTGCCAGCATCGCCACGCTGTCACTTCTAAGCCGGTATTGACCGCGTCATAAATTCCGACCTGCGTCGGCACTGCCGCATTGTCGTTTCTGCCCACCACGCCGACCTGCTTTGAGATATCGGCTGGCGTGGGGGATCTAGTGTCACCTTACCGACCTGCTCCGTCGCCTCGGCTAGACCGGGGGCTTTGGCATCCCTTCATCAACCTGCTCCGGGGACTTCGGCGTCACCAGCCGACCTGCTTCAACACCTCGGCTGGCATGAGACTTCGGCGTCACCAGCCGACCTCCTCCGTCACCTCGGCTAGACCGGGGCTTTGGCATCCCTTCATCAACCTACTCCGGGGACTTCGGCGTCACCAGCCGACCTGCTTCAACACCTCGGCTGGCATGAGACTTCGGCGTCACCAGCCGACCTGCATGAGACTTCGGCGTCCGCCGATCACAGCTTCGCCATGTTAACTGGACAGAGGACTTCATCTCGCCACATCAACCGTGCAGCGTCGCCACTTCGTCAAGCCGAACTCCTCGTTCAGGCACCTCGGCGCCCAGGCCATATTCCTTTGCTTATTTGCTTCACTTAAATTAACTAAGTAGAAGAATTTTTTTAAAATATATTATTATCTTTCTTTGTTATTACTTTTGGCTTGCACTATTTTATGAGTGCAGGAAATCGACTTCGACTGCCGTCATGCGGTCACCCCGGCGTCACCTTGCCGACCTACTCCACCACCTCGGCTGGACCAGGGGCTTCGCCTCGCCACATCGGCCGAGCCGTGACACTACTTCGGAGTGCCGAACTCCTCGTTCGGTCACCTCGGGACTGGCTTGGGGGCTGGGACCTTGACCCGCTATAAGCTCGGCCTGCGTCGTCAACACCGAGCACATTAACCAGCTAAGTCGCTTTAATGCTCAAATTTCTAAATTTTTGTTCGGTTCTACAGAGCATTATATTTATGTTAAATAAAAAAGTTTGTTTGTTAACAACACTTCCTTTTCCCATGATAACTAGGGGCTTCGTCGTCACGTTGCCGAACTACTCTGTCTCCTCGGCTGGACCGGGGGCTTTGCCTCGCCGCAGCAACCGTGCTGCGTTGCCACTTCTCGACCCGAGCTCTTCGCTCGGTTACCTCGGGCTTGGGGGCTGGGACCTCGGCCAGGCCAAGGACTACGTCTTTGTCCCGCCACAACACCGGACCGCACCGAGCAGATTAACCAGCTAAGTCGTTTTCGTGCTCAGCTCTCTTTAGAATTTTACTTTTTGTTCGGTTCGACCAAGCACTATACTTTTTTGACAAAAAGTTGTTTGCGAAAAACTTTCTTTGTCAAAACTTTGTTTGTTACAAACAAGTTCAAATACCCCGTTTACTTGGGGGCTTCCTTTATGAAACCTTTTCTCTCTGCATGTGATTATTATTGTACAACTTCTTTCCTTGCTCGTGTATTATGCCAAGATATGCATCATGTTGACTTAAGTGTTCTGCAAAGCTGGGTTGCCTGGCTCCTGTGCTTACCCCTACGTTTCCGATTGTTCGGCTCGGGAGTAAAGGGAGCACCTCTGCGATTGTTACGATCGGGTCATCCGAACTCGTACCTAAGACGAGTGAAGCCGAAAGCTAGCGCTCTTGTTGTTTTCAACTATGGTCGGCACACGACGGAAGACAAGCATACATAAATCTATTGCACACCCCTCATGGTAATCATGAGAACCCAAAGAAAGGAACCGTTGGCGGAACTATTTTCTTTGAAGATGCTTCTTACGTTAAATAGTAATATAGCATAAGTTCCCTGGGCGCGCTTTGTCTGTTATAGCCTAATGGCCCGATTGCCTGGTTATTCGAAACACCTCTGATATCCTCAGATGGCGTAGTAGATAACACTTTTCGGCCCTTGGCCGAAGAGGGAGAAGCCGACGGTCGGTTAAGACGCGTTTAAAGTTCGGGCGAACACATATATGATATAAGTACTTGAGTATATACAATCATTATACATAACATTCTTTTACCCAAGTCACTTGGGGGCTCTTAAATTAATATGAGCCGTTTTATAATAGATGTTTTCTTCTTAGTCGTTGCAAAGTCTTTTTCTACCACTCCTTTCTCGACTCAAGTGTATGATCAATAGCTGGGTAGCCTGGTTTCTCTCTAAAGCTGCTCGTGTTTAGTTCGCTAAACTGGCCTGAGAAACACTCCGCCTTCGGGATAGGGAGGTTGAAGCCGAAGGCTGACCCACTTGAAGTCTAGATATCGGATGTGTCATGTCAAAGCACGACGGAAGCACAATTTTAAGACCAATTTCGTATTGGCACCAAAAAACTTGATTCAATCTAGACGTAAAGTTTTTTACGCATGTTTTTTGGTCTTTTGAGCTTATAACATCTTTCACCTATTTTATGTTTTCCTTTCAGGAAGTGGGACACTCTCTTGGTTGAGGTGTTCGGCGTGATGGTCTTGCTAGGAAACTCTTTTCTAAACTATAGGTCGGCATCTTTCCTGCTGAACTCCACCTCGGTGTTGTCAAAACATACATGACGGTTGAACTAGTTCCCGAGGAGGTACGATCCTAGGGTCGGCCATGTTGCCCAACCCAAGTCTCGGGGGCTACTGCATTGACAATTCAATGCAGAAAATTTAAGTGCAATACAGTTTCCGAGGAGATTATGATCCTCAGGTTGGTCGGCCGCACCCAACCTGTGTCTCGAGGTCTGTGCACACCGCTTTTGTGTTACTAAGTATGCTGCCGAGCTAGAAGTTGATCCTCAGGCCGATTTCCCAAATCGACCTGAGTCTCAGGGGCTACTGGGATCAGCGGTCTTATGTCATCCTTCAGGTGCATCTCGGGTTATAGACCGACATACACCTTGAGGGCTACTGGCTATATATCTCGGCAGAGAATAAATTGCACCAACCGAAAATATCCACAAAAAATCAGCCCATGGTCGGGGGGGTGCACCACCTCGAAAGCAGTCCGGCATAAAGCTCGGGCGCAAGTGGCTGGCTCCATAGAGAGCATTTCCGACATTAAGCTCGGACGAATTCCTTTAATTTTTTAAGGTCCAAGGTAGTTTATGATACCTCGGACGCTGATCATCATTGGAGCTTGGATGCAGTCCGGCGTTGGAGCTCGGAAGCAGTCCGGCATAAAGCTCAAGATCGGAGACGCCTTAGAAGCAGCCCGGCATAAAGCTCGGATGTGAATGGCTGGCTCCATAAAAGACTATTCCGGCATTTAAGCTCAGATGAAGTCCTTCAACCTTTTCAAGACCGAGGTAATCTATGACACTTCGGATACAGTTCGGCGTTGGAGCTCGAACACAGTTTGGCGTTGGAGCTCGAACACAGTCCGGCGTAGGAGCTCGGACACAGTCCGGCGTTGGGGCTCGGCTGCAAAAAGATACCTCGGATACAGTCCGGCGTTGGAGCTCGGACATAGTCCGGCGTTGGAGCTCGGCTGTAAAAAGACACCTCAGATGCAGTTCAGCGTTGGAGCTCGGACGGAAGAGGACACCGCCACATGGGAAACACTTCGACCCCGAAGTATGGCGTAAACATTACAAGGCATTGGTACAGGCCGATAACTTAAAGGGGCTCCTCGGATGCCCGACGTGTGAACTCTTCGGATTCAGCTCGGCGATCCTCAAGATCGGACATGGGAAGATTTGTTGAACCAGTTTTCAAGACCGACGACCGAAGACGAAGAACAGTTCGGAAGAACCAAGGAGCGTCCCCAACTTGAAGACCGGTTCAGGGGGCTACTGACGGTATCCTGGACTAGGGGGTACTCACCACGTCGTCTCCCGACCAGTGGGTCGGGCCGAGGACCCCCGTGATGATTCACTAATGGGCCACTTCGGGCAGCCCATGCCGAATACAAGGAGGATTCCACAAGACTTGGTGCACAAGACAAGGACTCCTCTAAACCCTAGGCCTACGGTGCATATATAAACCGAGGCCAGGCTAGTCAATAGATCATTATATTACATCTCATAATCTCGTGGTAGATACATGTACTCTGTACTATCCCCCATATCAATACAATCAAAAGCAGGACGTAGGGTATTATCTCTTCAAGAGAGCCCGGACCTGGAAAAAATCCTGTGTCCATGTAACCATCGCTCCAAGACGCCTAGCTTAGGACCCCTACTACGAGATATGCCGGATTTGACACCGACACCCGTCTTCAATCTTTTCCGTTTGGAGGATCCACCTAACCGTCTTGTGTACCACATACAATCCATGTATAACTTGACACACGATTAGATCATAGTGAGTTGTCATCATCGCCAAAACACCAAGGTAAGAGAATGCCCTTACAATCTCCCCCTTTTTGGTGGATGATGACAACAACACGATTTGCATTGATGATCTATAAAATAAAAGTGGAGCTCCCCCTCAATGTGTGCAACAGATAAGACCTATGCAAGAATTGAAGCTCCCCCTTGATTTTATAGACCAACCAATAGGCACAAATATAAGATGAAACATTAAGGAGCAATATGAACGAGATAATAAGTAGAGCTTTAATAGTAAGGGAACGATGAGTCTCAGACTCTACTTAAACACACATAGTCTCCACACAAACCGATAAAAAGCAAATAAGAGTTCAACTGGAAGACGCAACAAAGAGACCAAATAAACAACCACGCAACACCCATGCAAATCTCATTATAAAGTACTTTCTCACCCTTTGGCATCAAGACACCAAAAAGGAAAAGAGTGATGCTAGCGCCCCGGAACTCAGTAGATCTCCTCGTTGGTATCATACTCCTCAGAATCATCATCTCCAGAGCCATCCCCATCATCATCATCATCAGAAGTATCAGCAGTGGCAGCAACAGAGGAGGAGGTAGCTGGCTGATTCTGGATCTCATCATCAGTCCAAGTGCTATGTTCATAGATCCACTATGCCTCAGGAGTGATGGTCTTCTCAGAACCACTGGCGGCCTCAAGATGGAGAGCCCGCATAATCTAAATCTGTCTGCGTCGGGCATGCTTCTCGTTGACATGGGCTTCATAGAGCTTCTTCTGAACATGAGTCTGGAGGCAGAAGGTCTTCTTAATCTTGTCAGAGAGCTTGGAGGCCCAAGATGGCTTGGCACCTGCAGGAAGCTCAAAATCACTGTCACTGGAAGAGGCAAAGACATCCTCAGGGTTGGCATCCGGGTAGCGAGGTGCGGGATGTTTCTTCTTCCGGAGTTGCTTGACCTCATGCACAATAAGGTTGTCTGGAGAGGTGAGAAGCTCGCTCGGCCGACGAATTGCCCACATAGAGTTGAGGAAACTCATAATATAAGGAGCATAGGTGGGAACCTTCCGGTAGACGACCGTGGAGTACAACTCCTCCCACATCCATTTGGAAACATCAAAGGTAGCTCCAGAGCCAGCTTTAGTCTTCATGGCAACGAGCAGATCAACAAAGTACCCATGAATCTCATCCTGATTTCCAACCTTGGGTAGTAGAACATTCCGGAACACTCGGTGTAAAATGTCATAGACCTACTGTAGGTCCTTAGAGGCTCCCATAATCCCCCTCCCGCGAATGTACAGGGGGGCTAACCTATTTTTATCCATAGATTGAGCCCGATCATGAGGACGGATGCCATCATTCCCAGTGAGCCCAGTATCATCATAGCCAAGGACATTGCAGAAGGCGCGCCACAGAACATGGAAGAATTCATCACGACACATGAAGGAAAGATGACGCTTTGCATCAGTGCCAAAGTGGACCGTGGCGTAAAATTGGTGAATGAGCTGCACATCAAAGGCACAGTTGAAAGTCATGAGCTTGATCAGGTCAAATTCTTCTCACAACGCCAAAGCCTCGCCAAAGTAATCCATGTTGTTCCTCCAGTGCTCGATGTCAATTGTCCATCGCTTGGCATACTTGTTATTGTGATGGTCATAGAGCTCATGCACGATCCGAAATTGCAACTCATTCAGGAACTGAGGGGTGGTCCACCTGGGGGCAACTGGAACCTCATACGGATTTTGAAGACGGACCCTCTCCCAATCAGCTTGCTTCCAGGAATGCACGGGCTTGGCAGTTTTCTGCTTGGCGGCCAGGGACTTCTCACGGCGAGTGGGATTGGTGGGGATCACAACTTCCTCATTCTCAGACTCTTCGACAATCCTGCACCTGCGAGCACGTTTCTTGGTCTTCTTCCGAGGAGCAGAACGAGAGATGGAACCACCTGCAGACAAGCACATGAGAAACACAAAGTGGAAACCCAGAAAAGATGAGAGGATTGTACGCAAAAGAAGGAATAAATTAGGTCCGAAGATAAGAGACAAGAAACAGGGAGCAGGACTCAGGGAGGCCGGTTCAACCGGTTGCCTTCGCGGTTGTACCGGTACAGCGGTTGTACCGCTAGCTTAGAGCGGTTGTACCACTGCTGGGAAACCGGTAGATCCGGATCCAGAGAAATGCACCCCTCTTTGAGGTCTCTAATCATCTCAGCTAATTGAAAATATAATGTATGATCTTATCCCGTCAATAGTTTTGACTAGAAAACGCGGGAACCGAGCAATGCCCTAACAATGGAAGATTCAAAGAAGAACCAAGAACGGGGAGGAACTAGGCATTACCGGCATCCATGGGAGAAGATCGGGGAGAGGAAGGGTCTCCACGGAGCAGATCTGGGAGGAGGCCACGAATTCGGGGCGCCGGGGGCACTCCGGGGCGGTGGTGGCGGCGGCCGGCGACAGGGGCACCAGGGAGGAGTCAGGAACGAAGGGGATAACTGAATACCCCTTCGGCCCGGCCCTCCCGATCTAAGTACCGGGTCGCGACCGGTTGTACCGCACCAGGGGAGCGGTTGTACCGGTCCAAGTACAGGGCCAGGGGATTAGCGGTAGAACCGCAAACACCCTCGGTTGTACCGCTGGGACGGGACAACCGGTGGATTAGCGGTAGAACCGCTTTTCACACCGGTTGTATCGCCTGGCCACAGGCACCACCACCAGAAGATCAAAGCGTACAATTTTGAAAAGAAGGGTTCCGGGATGAGAGAGGCTTGGGATAGAAAACAAACGGCTGGGGAGTATGGTGGAGAACACTCCATGGTTGGAATAAAACAAAACATCAATAAAGTGCCATGGAGAATGCCCACACCTAGGACTCAAAGCATCACGAACACAAATATCAGACTTAAAAAAGAGAGAAAAGGGAGCGGTGGCCGAGGCCACCTATGTATGGGTCAATTGGTATGGCACCGCGAAGATATGAACCTTGGGCCCATGACCAAAACTCGTCTTTGAAGCACAGGAGTCATCAAAAATGATGAATGTGAAAGACTTCATCAATTTATGCATAATAGGAGGAGGGATAGTTCATTGAGAGAACTAGACTCCCCCTATGTCCATGCCTACACCTAAACAAGACATGATGATGAGTGTGGTGGGGTGTGCACTAAGTCAAGCCACATTGCTCGAATCAATGATATTTAGCTCATGCCTTAACTCGCGAAATCTTGCTTCATCCAGTGGCTTCGTGAATATATCTGCAAGATGTTCCTTAGTATATAGATGAATAAGATCTATGTCTCCACGCTTGATATGATCCCGGATGAAGTGATGACTAATCTCAATATGCTTTGTCTTGCAGTGTTGAACCGGGTTGTTGGAGATCTTGATCGTGCTTTTATTGTCGCAGTAAAGAGGCACTTTGTCACAGTTGACACCATAATCCTTTAAAGTTTGCCTCATCCAAAGAATCTGAGCACAACAGCTTGCGGCGGCTACATACTCGGCCTTGGTGGACGAGAGAGAAACACAATTTTGTTTCTTGGAAGACCAACTTACCAGAGAGCGGCCAAGAAATTGGCAACCTCCGGAAGTGGACTTCCTTTCCACACGGTCTCCCGCCCAATCCGAGTCAGTATATCCAATGAGATCAAATGAAGCACCTTTGGGGTACCATAAGCCAAAGTTTGGGGTATGAGCCAAATATCAAAAGATTCACTTGACAGCCACATAGTGACTCTCCTTAGGTGCGGATTGAAATCGTGCACAAATTCCCACACTCAACATGATATCCGGCATAGATGCACAAAGGTAAAGCAGAGATCCAATCATGGAGCTTTATACCTTCTGATCCACTGCTTTACCATTGGGATCACTGTCAAGTTGGCATTTGAGTGGCATCGGAGTGTTGGCCTTCGGAGGATTTAGCTCATCCATCTTGAACCTCTTGAGCATGTCTTGAGTGTATTTGGCTTGGTTGATGAAGGCTCCTTGGCTTCGTTTCTTGACTTCGAATCCAAGAAAGAACTTCAACTCTCCCATCATAGACATCTCAAACTCTTTGGTCATTAGTGCAGAGAACTCATCATTAAAAGCTTTGTTAGAAGAACCAAAGATAATATCATCTACATATAGTTGGCATACGAACAAGTTCCCGTTAACCCTCTTAGTAAAAAGAGTGGGGTCGATTTTCCCAATTTCAAACCCACGATCTTGCAACATCTTGGTAAGATGCTCATACCACGCACGTGGGGCTTGTTTAAGGCCATAGAGTGCCTTATCGAGAACGTATACATGATTGGGGAACTTGGGATCCTCAAACCCCGGGGGTTGCTTGACATATACCAACTCCTTAAGTGGACCATTAAGAAAAGCACTCTTCACATCCATTTTATATAATATGAAATCATGATGAGAAGCATAAGCAAGTAACATGCGAATAGATTCAAGGCGAGCAACAGGGGAAAAGGTTTCATCGTAGTCGATACACTCGACTTGGGAGTAGCCTTGAGCCACCAGTCTTGCCTTGTTGCGAATAATGATACCATGTGCATCTTGCTTGTTCTTAAAGATCCATTTGGTTCCAATGACATTGTGATTCTCTTTTGGTCTTGGCACCAATCGCCACACTTTGTTGCGCTCGAAGTTGTTGATTTCATCATGCATGGCTTCAAGCCAATCCTCGTCTTCGAGCGCATCTTGTACCTTGAGGGGGTTCAAAGCAAGAAAGAAATGCATGATGTGCACAAAAGTTTGTTAATTGACGACGGGTAGTTACCCCTCTTTTCAAGCTTCCGTAGACGTTCTCTAGGAGGTGTTGCTTTTTCTGAAGCTTGGAAGCAATCGTGGCAGCTCGTCTTTCAAGAATTTCCTCCATGGAAAGTTGAGGCTTGGTAACTTGACGAGCTTTGGTACTCGCACCGGCTTGCTCATGATCTTGAGCATGATCTTGATCTTTAGCTTAACCTTGATCTTGAAGTTGATCTTGGTCCTGAGCTTCATCTTGATCTTGAGCTTCCACAGGGGTGTGAACAAGATCTTGAGCATCATGTGAAGTAGAAACATCACTATCAAGTTGATCTTGCCCTTGATCTTGATCACAGGGTTGAGGTCCTTCACTGCGTTCTTCGGAAGCGTGTGGGTCATGCGTCGGTGATGGTTCCACTTGAGTGGAACATTATCCTTCTCCTTCAGCCACAAGGGGTTCCTCAACGGGTAGGACGTATCCCACACCCATTCTTCTTATGGCTTGGGGAGGAATTTCATCACCTACATCACAAAGACCACTTTGCTCCACTTGGGAGCCATTATTTTCATCAAACTCTACGTCACTCGTCTCCTCAATGAGTCCGGTGGACTTGTTGAGGACACGGTAAGCATGAGAGTTTGCAGCATAACCAACAAATATGCCCTCATGGGCTCTCGATTCAAATTTAGACAAACGAACACCTTTCTTGAGAATGAAACACTTACAACCGAACACCCGGAAGTATTTGAGGTTGGGCTTGTTCCCGGTAAGAATCTCATAAGGAGTCTTGTTCAAGACTTTGCGGAGATAGAGCCGATTTGATGCATGACACGCTGTGTTGATCGCTTCGGCCCAAAAGTTGTATGGAGATTTAAACTCTGCCATCATGGTTCTTCCCGCATCCATCAACGTCCGGTTCTTCCTCTCCGCAACACCGTTTTGTTGAGGGGTGTAGGGTGTGGAATATTGGTGCTTTATCCCCTCATCACTGAGAAACTCATCTAGGGTGTAGTTCTTGAACTCAGTGCCGTTGTCACTTCTAATCATCAAAATCTTTGCTTTATGTTGACGTTGGACTTCATTTGCAAAGTTGATGACGGTCTGTTGGGTCTTACTCTTCCTCTTGAAGAAATATACCCATGTGTATCTCGAGTAATCATCCACAATCACCAAGCAATATCTTCTTCCTCCAAGGCTGTCAAAAGATGGAGGCCCGAAGCGATCCATGTGGAGGAGCTCTAAGGTCCTCTTTGAGTAGATTGTAGTAGTTGGACGATGAGCTTTTTCATGTAGCTTTCCTTCGATACAGGCACTGCAAGCATGATATTTGGCAAAACTCACATTTGTTAGTCCAAGAATGTGATCCCCTTTGAGGAGACTTTGCAAAGATCTCATATTGACATGGGCTAGTCGGCGATGCCAAAGCCATCCCACATCAACTTTAGCCATTAGACATGTCGCGGTCTTAGTGGGTCGCTCCGAGAAGTTAATCACATAGAGACCGTTTTCTACATGCCCAACAAAGGCTACTTTAAGAGTCTTGCTCCACAAAAGGGTCACGGTATCAATGCCAAAGAAGGTATTAAAACCCATGAGTGCAAGTTGACGAACGAAAAGTAAATTGTATGCAAGGGTCTCAACAAGCATGACTCTCTCAATGGTTAAGGTCGGAGAGATAACCACCTTGCCAAGACCCAATACCTTTGAGATTGCATCATCTCCAAAAGAGACTTGGGTGGCCATGGATGCATCGGGTCAAACATCCACCACCAAGTCCTTGCTTCCGGTCATATGATTTGTTGATCCGCTATCGAGCAACCATGAGACTCCCCCGGAAGCAAAGTCCTACAATAGATCAATGCTTGGATTTAGGTACCCATTCTTGAATGGGTCCTTTCAAGTTAACCCAAATAGACCACTCAATATACTCATAAGAAGAACCAACATATTTGGCATAAACATGCCCATCACTAGCATGGCACAAAACGTAGGAGGGGTTAAAATCGCCGGACCTATTGGAGGGAGTGATCTTGCCCTTCTTAGCACTATCATTCACAACCTTTTCTTTCTTATTCTCATGAGTAATGTTCCCCGCTTTGACAAAAGTTTCCTTGAGCGGAGAAACCTGCGTGGTCTTCTTCTTCTTCTTTTTCTTTTTGGATTTGGGTGCAAACCCAACTCCTTCCTTTGCAATCACTTCCTTTTGATTGCTCAAAAGGTCATTGAGATTCTTCTCACCTTGTATACATGTCACAAGGCCTTTCTCAAGCTGCTCTTTTAGCTTAGCATTTTCCTCCACAAGATGTGCATGCTCACAACACGGGTTAGTAGCAGATGCATTATCAATTAAGACAAAGGGAGGACACATGGCAATTTCTTTAGTGAGTTTCACTTGGAGTTGATCATGTGACTCTTTAAGAGAAGCATGAACGCTCTTCAATGCCTTATGAGCATTGTCAAGAGAGACAAACTCATCCTTGAGTCGAGCATGGTCAACCCCAAGTGCAACCTTCTCAGATTTAAGAACACGGTTAAGAACAATAGCATGATCATAATCTTTACGTAATTTAGCAAAGTCGTCATTTTGTGACTCCTTAAGAGTCAAATGAAGACCTCGCTCTTCCTCTAGAGCAATAGAAAGATCTGCTATCTCGTCGGCATAATCACGACTATGGCCTCTCATCTCCTCAAGAATTTCTTCTTGAGAATCAATCGTCTCATTGGCCTCACCAAGTTGTTCCAAGAGAGCAACGAAGTGCTTCTTGGACTCTCCCTTGAGTTTACACAAGAACTTGTCAAACTCATTCTCACCCTCTATCGCCTCCTCAAGTTCATCCACACAATCTAACAAAGACGGAGTGGAAGAAACAGAAGTCTTAATGTTTGAAGTTTTGGCGTTGGAGGTTACCTTGGTGATACCTTTTGCCATGAGGCACCTAGTGATGTGGTTCTCATTGGGGGCGTCGAAGAGTGACACCTTTGTTGGGGTAGAGGATGCAATTGCCATAGATGCCATTGCCATTCCTTCACCACTTGTGTCTCCGTCATCACCATCATCATCCGATGCATACTCTTCTTGAGCCACCAACACTTTGTGTGAAGTCTTCTTGGTGAAGTTGGTCTTGTTGGGGAAAGACTTGGCCTTATCTTTGCAGATGAGCTTGCCACCATTGTCTTCCCTCTTCTCGTATGGACAATCCACCACAAAGTGACTCACATTGCCACAGTTGTAGCAGGTCCTCACACGTTGCTTGCCCTTTGACCCATTTGAGTTGTTCTTGGAGAAGTTGGGCCTTGTGTTTCTCTTGTTGCCCCAAAATTGCCTGGACGCAAGAGCCATGTGCACATGATAAGCATATTTGGTGTCCTCGGGGCAACCCTCTTCTTCTTCTTCTTCTTCTTCTTCCTCTTGACAGACCTTGGCCTTCAACGCAAGGTTGGGGGATGATTTCTTTGACCGTTGCACGCGAGCGAGAGCATTGTTAGCTGTCGTGTTCAAGATGTTCATTGCAATAAATTCATCCAACACATCACCAGAAGACAAGGTGTGAAAGTCCAGTCTTTGACGGATGACAGCGGACATGGCCTTGTTGTAGGGCATGATGGACTACAGAAACTTACGCTTGATCCAAGTATCATCCACATCCTTGCTGCCATGATCTTTGAGGGCAACGGCGAGGGCAGTCACCCTTCTATAGAGCTCACGCGGTTCCTCATCCTCTTCCATTACAAACTCATCTGACTGATCAAGGACAACTTCATAGTTTGACCGTTGAATGCTTGAGCTGCCCTTGTACATGGAGATAATGTGTTCCCAACAATCTTTAGCAACAGTGAAGGGACGCAGGTGAGGTAGGTCTTCAGAAGGAACAGCAGCTTGGAGTATGAACAAGGCGAAGGAATTTAGTTGTTTATCCGCTTCTTTCCTTGGAGTGAGGTTGCGTGGATCACGAGGGTAGTATCCTTCTTCAATGACTCGCATGAGTTGAATAGAGCTGTGATCCAAATGAGACTTGATACAGAAAACCCAATTAGCAAAATCATTTTTAACAAGCTTAGGAGGAGGACCGTGATTAACTATATGAGGTGGGTGCAGCGGTCCTCCATAGACCAAGGGAGGGGGAACTGAGGCAAAAGTCCCCGACCCATTAATTCCTTGAGAACGATTATCTTTATCAGTACTAGCCCCCTCCTTACCGGAGTTGACATTCGATGTCGAGTTAGTGGGATTAACCACTTGAACCGCATCGGTGGAAAGTTTAAGAGTGTCAAGGAATTCTTTAAACATGGATTTGACCTCGGTCGTCATGGAGGATTTAAGCGAGGACATGGCCTCATTTAAGTCCTCGCGAGAGACCGTGTTCACTCCCACGGCCTCGGGAAGTTCTCCCAATCGCTCCTCTTCGCCCTCCATACTCTTTGGGTGGTGAAACCCTTAATAAAGAGACGAGGCTCTGATACCAAAGGATCGATGTGGTTGACTAGAGGGGGGGTGAATAGGCAACTACCAATTTTTAACTTTTCTTTAACAATTTAGGCTTAGCAACAAATAGGTTGACTAGATATGCAACTAGGTGAGCAACCTATATGATGCTAACCACAACAACAAGCTAAGCAAGCAAGATAAACAATATAAATAGCTTGCACAAAGTAAGGGTAAGGAGTAACCACAAGTGGAACCAATGGAGACGAGGATGTGTTACCGAAGTTCCTTCCCGATAAGGGGAAGTACGTCTCCGTTGGAGCGGTGTGGAGGCACAATGCTCCCCAAGAAGCCACTAGGGCCACCGTATTCTCCTCACGCCCTCACACAATGTGAGATGCTGTGATTCCACTAGTGGTGCCCTTGAAGGCAGCAACCGGACCTTTACAAACAAGGTTGGGGCTCTCTCCACAACTTAATTGGAGGCTCCCAACGAAACCACGAAGCTTCACCACAATGGAATATGGCTTCGAGGTGACCTCTTCCGTCTAGGGTGCTCAAACACCCAAGAGTAACAAAATCCACACAAGAAACTATGGGGGAATCAATTTTCCTTTGGTGGAAGTGTATATCTAGATCTCCTCCTTCAATCCCTAGCAAGACAACAAGTTTGGGTGGCTAGAGAGAGAGATCGGGCAAGAAAGCTCAAGGGGCATCAATGGTGGAGAGAGAGAGGTAAGAGATAAGAAAGAGGTGGAAGAAGCACCTCCTTATATAGGCCCCTCCTTTTCCAACCGCTACAGCCGGATATGCATTGGAGCGGTACAATCGGAGTGGTGGGTGCTACAACCGGTATAACCGGTACAACTGGCCAACCACCGCCCAACCACCGGACCATAACGGAATGGTGGCCCGGATGCAGCAGCCAGGCCTGAGCCCCGGACCAGGCAAAGTCCTAAGCGGTACGACCGCTCGGGACCCCGGTTGTACCGGGCTATATGAATATAGCGGTACAACCGGTCCAGGTCCGCCCAACAACCGGGGCACAACAGAACCAAGTCCGGTTGTAGCCCGGTGCTGGGCCGGTATAACTGCCCAGAGCTGCCACCCTGGGTCACCCAGCCTTTGGCGGTACTACCGCCCGGGGGCAGCGGTACAACTGCTGGGCACTTAGTGCCAGCACGCCCATGGTATCACCCCTAGAGTGGTGGTAGAACCGGAAGCCTAGAGCGAGCTGTGCATTAGGTCGAGACATCGGATTACCTGGCAAGCAACAAAGGAAAGAGGGGCCTCTCTCTCTATGATGCAGAGAACTGAGTTGGGTGAAGATGGATGTGCGAAAGAACTGATTCACCCAAGACTTTCCAATGTGGATTCCCTCTTAATAGTATGGGATCCCTATGACCAAAGAGAATAAACATGTAGAGAACCCCGTCTTCAATCTTTTCCGTTTGGAGGATCCACCTAACTGTCTTGTGTACCACATACAATCCCTGTATAACTTGACACACGATTAGATCATAGTGAGTTGTCATCATCGCCAAAACACCAAGGTAAGAGAATGCCCTTACAATAATGCAATAAATATCAAAATAAAAGCATGATGCAAAATGGACGTATCAACTCCCCCAAGCTTAGACCCCGCTTGTCCTCAAGAGAAAGCAGAAATTGATAAATATGTCCACATGTTTAGAGATAGAGGTGTCGATAAAATAAAATACGGACATGAAGGCATCATGATCATCTTTAGAACAGCAACATATATTGACATATAATTTCTTATGCTAAAGTGACAATTCATTCACAAGGTAAAGTACGAATCAGAAACTTTATTGAAAACTAACAAACTATGATCTCGGTCATCGAAGCAATTGCAATTTATCATAACATCGGAAAGAGTCAATATAAGTGCTTTTCAGCAAGTTCACATACTCAACTATCATTTAGTCTTTTACAATTGCTAACACTCACGCGATACTTATGAGATCAAAGTTTCAATCGGACACAGAGAAAGATAGGGGATTATAGTTTCGCCTCCTAACTATTTACCTCAAGGGTAATGTCAACAGAAATAACTCATGATCACCCACATCCGAGTGGATATATGTGTCTAGATCATTCCCCAACACATGACGCTTGCCAAGAGACAAAGGCGAAATATAGGAAGTGGTGAAGATCACCATGACTCTTGCATAAAGGTAAGTACTAGAAAGTAAAAGTAACAGATAGGCCCTTCGCAGAGGGAAGCAGAGGTTGTCATGCGCTTTTATAGTTGGATGCGCAATCTCTTAATGCAAAAGAACGTCACTTTATATTGCCACTTGTGATAAAGAACTTTATTATGCAGTCTGTCGCTTTTATTTCTTCCATATCACAAGTTCATATAAAGTTTGTTTTCCTCACACTAATAGATCATACATATTTAGGGAGCAAAATTTTTTATTGCTTGCACCGATGACAACTTACTTGAAGGATCTTACTCAATCCATAGGTAGGTATGGTGGACTCTCATGGCAAAACTGGTTTAAGGGTGTTTGGATGCACAAGTAGTATCTCTACTTGGTGCGGAAGTTTTGTCTAGTATGAGGTGGAAGCAAGCGTCACATGTTAGAGGATCCATGACAATATAACTTCTATTCGGAAATAAGCAAACATAACTCATTATGTTGTCTTCCTTGTCCAACATCAACCTTTTAGCATATAATATTTTGATGAGTGCTCACAATCACAAAAGATGTCCAAGATAGTATATTTATATGTGAGACCTCTCCCTCCTTATTACTTCCTATTAATTGCAACAATGACCAAAACTATGTTTGTCAACTAACAACAAGTGTCATGCGACATACTTCTTATATGTGAAGTCATCACTCCCCATAAGGTCATCATATATACTCTTTGCTTTTATTCTATTCTTCTTTTTATTTCTTTTTCCCAAGATCATAGCAAGCAAGCAAAGCCCTCAACTTAAAACTACTTTTTATTATATAACTCTCGGACTTGATTACATAGGGGGGACATAAAGCAAAACTCAAAGCTAGATCACACTAAAACTTTATTCTACTAGATCAAGATATAACCAAAAGGATCGAACTAAGAAAAACGATAAAAGTAAAAGATGTGATGATGATACGATACCGGGACACCTCCCCCAAGCTTGGCACAAGCCAAGGGGAGTGCCCATACCCATGTGTTTAGTTGTCTTTCTTCTAAGGTGGTGATGTGATATTCTTGGCGATGATGCCCCTCAGAATGCGATTCTCCTCCTCAAGCTTGTTATTTTGCTGTCTAAGACCCATTATTTCCTTGCGAAGTTTTCCAATGACGGTTACAGCTCCCATCACCCATGGATGTTTCATTGCTGCGGGGGAAGAAGCAACACTCTTTTTCATATTTTCATAAGTAAGAAATTTAGCATTGGGAGGGATGACCGAATTCGGAATTGCTGAGCTCTGAAGTTCCTCCAACATGGCTCCAGGTTGTAGACGAGAGGTAACTTCTTGGTCTTCCTCCATGGCATCCACCCTTTTCAAGTCGGCCTCCATCTCTTCCACTGTGGCCCGCCTGAAGTGGTTGGCTTCGCTGTATGCTCCGGGCCCCGGTGTCGGGTGAGAGACACAGCTCTCCCCGACCGACTCTTGCGAAGACATCTTGCTCTAAATCTGCTGCAGAAACAGCTCAAAACGAAAACATGAGGTATTGTCGTGATACGAAGGTCAAAACCTTCGGGAGATTATATAATGAATTTTTACCGACCTAAAGGAGTATACCACAAGAAAACAGAGTCCAGAGGGTACACGGGGTGGCCACAAGCCTTAGGGGCGCGCCCAGGGGGGTAGGGCGCGTCCCCCTGGCTTGTCGCCTCCTCGTGCACTTTTCGGACTACTTTAAATTTTCCTAATTTATTAAATATTCCAAAACGGAGAAAAATTGCTATTGGAAAAGTTTTGGAGTCGGTTTACTTACCGTACCACATTCCTACTCCTTTTCACATATCATGAGTTTTGCTTGGAGCGTCTTGTATCTTTGCTTGCTTTGTTTGTTAGTTTTTCCTTTGTATCCTTGCTTTACACACCTATTTGAGAGAGCCACAACCATGCTATGATTTGTTAGAATTGCTCTATGTGCTTCACTTAAACTTTTTGAGCTATAGAATTGATCTAGTGCTTCACTTTTTGAGCATGGTGTGCTTGGAATTTTTTGTAGAAATACTCTCATGCTTCACTTAGATTAATTTGAGAGTTAGTAAATTTTGAATAAATCCTCTCATGCTTCACTTATACCTTTTTGAGAGATGAAATCTTTATGCTCATGTGCTTCACTTAAATTTGTTTGAGCTTGCCAAAAAGCAATGGCAATATATGAAACTAGCCCCAAAGTGATAGATATCCAAGGAGGATATAATAAAAACTTTCATGAAGATCATTGGAAAAATTAAATGTGATTCCTTGTAATAGTTTTGAAACATGATGATAGTAATATGTGAGTCATGTTAGTGAGTAATTATGCTTAGTAGGAATATTGGTGTTAAGGTTTATGATTCCCTATGCACGCACGAAAGTCAATAGTTGTGCAATGAATTTACATCCTACTTGTGGTGCATTATTCGGTGTTAGTTATGTTCAATGCTCACTTATGTGAATTTTTGTTTCTTGGTTTGGTTGCTTCCCAATCTACTTGCTAGCCTCCATTTGTACTAAGTAGAAATACTACTTGTGCATCCAAAATCCTTAAACCAAGTTTTTGCCTTATGAGTCCACCATACCTACCTATATGTGGTATTTCCATGCCGTTCCAAGCAAATTTGTATGTGCCATCTCTAAATTTTCAAAATAAATTTTCTCTTTTGTGTGCCCGTACCGCTCATGAAACGGTGGGGAGTGTCCAATATTTTTCCATGCTAGATGTGTTATTCTCAAGATGAGTGTTGATTCACTTGTCATTGCACGAGAGTGCGGCGGTAATAGGGATGCCCATTCCCTAAATGAAAAAGAAAAAAAAATATTTACTTTATGTTGTCAAATAATAAATTCCTTGGAAAGTGTTGGTATGGAAGGCAACCGTGGATACGGCCCGCCATGGAAAGTGAAAGTTTGGTGGAAAAAGGAATAAACTTTATTTTCTGTTTGGGAACCGCCTATGATATATCTAGCATGGAAACTATTGTGAGCTACTTTGTCGTTTTCGTTGACAGGAAAAGCATGCCACCCAAATATTTTCTCTCTCTCAATTTAAACCTTGAGCTCTGGCACCTCTACAAATCCCTACTTCCCTCTACGAAGGGCCTATCTATTTACTTTATGCAATTTTTATTTTTGCTTTAAGTCTCCATCTTCTCTTATAAGCACCAACTAGGGGGCACTATGATCGTACTTGAGCATTGGGCATAGCTAATATTTGAGTGTGTTTCATGAATGGATCAATGATTGAGCATGATGGGCTAGGGATAACTTTCTTTAGTGTTGATATTTTGAAAGACATGGTTGCTTGTTGACATGCTTGAGTATTGAAGTCATTATGTTAAAACTAGACTATTGCTTTGAATCATTACAAATCCAAATGTCCATGCTATACAAAAGAAAAGAATGTGATGAACATGTTAGGCAGCATTCCATATCAAAAATTCTGTTTTTATGATTTACCTACTCGAGGACGAGTAGGGATTAAGCTTGGGGATGCTTGATACGTCTCCAACGTATCTATAATTTTTGCTTGTTCCATGCTGTTATATTATCATTCTTGGATGTTTTACAATCATTTTATAACAACTTTATATCATTTTTTGGGACTAACCTATTGACATAGTGCCAAAGTGCCAGTTGCTATTTTTGCTTGTTTTTTACTTCGCAGAAAATCAATACCAACCGGAGTCCAATCGCGACGAAACTTTTTGGAGATTTTTTCTGGACCAGAAGACACCCAGTGGGCCAAACAACTGCCGGAGAGGTGGGCTGTGGAGAGGACAACCCACCAGGGCGCGCCAGGGGGGCCCTGGCGTGCCCTGATGGGTTGTGCCCTCCTCGGCCCCCTTCCGCACCACCTCTAATGCCTATAAATTCCCAAATATACCAAAAACCCTAGGGGAGTCGACGAAACACAATTCCAGCCGCCGCAAGTTCCAGAACCGCGAGATCCAATCTAAACACCATCATGGAGGGGTTCATCTTCCTCATAGGTGCCTCTCCGATGATGCGTGAGTAGTCCACCATAGACCTACGGGTCCGTGCAGTAGCTAGATGGCTTCTTCTCTCTCTCTCTCTTATGATTCTCAATACATTGGTCTCTTGGAGATCTATTTGATGTAAACTTTTGCGGTGTGTTTGTTGGGATCCGATGAATTCTGAGTTCATGATCAGTTTCTATCCATGAATATTATTTGAGTCTTCTTTGATCTCTTATATGCATGATTACTTATAGCCTCGTATTTCTTCTCCGAATCTTTGGTTTAGTTAGGCCGACTAGATCGATTTTTCTTGCCATGGGAAGAGGTGCTTTGTGATGGGTTCGATCTTGCGGTGTTCTTTCCCAGTGACAGAAGGGGCAGCAAGACATGCATGTATTGTTGCTATTAAGGATAACAAGATGGGGTCTATTCCTACATGAATAGATCTTGTCTACATCATGTCATCGTTCTTATTGCATTACTCCATTTTTCCATGAACTTAATACACTAGATGCATGCTGGATAGCGGTCGATGTGTGGAGTAATAGAGGTAGATGCAGGCAGGAGTCGGTCTATCTATCTTGGACGTGATGCCTATATAATGATCATCGCCTTGGATATCGTCATGACTATTCGATTTTCTATCAATTGCCCAACAGTAATTTGTTCACCCACCATGCGCTATACTCATGAGAGAAGCCACTAGTGAACCCTACGGCCCCCGGGTCTACTTTTCCATCATATTTCTTTCCGATCTATGTTTTTGCAATCTTTGTTTTCAGATCTACAAAACCAAAAACCCAAAAATATATTGCTGCATATTTACTCTTTTTATTTGTGTTCTTGAGAGATCTATCTCTCCTATCTATCACTACCTAATCTATCTTTTTACCGAAGAGAGATTGACAACCTCTCTTTCGCGTCGGGTTGCATGTATTTGTTGTTTGTGTGCAGGTGCTGCTTATTGGGTGGTGGTGATCCTCCTACTGGTTCGATAACCTTGGTTTCATAACTGAGGGAAATACTTACCATCACTGTGCTGCATCATCCCTTCCTCTTTCGGGAAATAGCGACGCAGTCTCAAGCCATGTCAGACGGCGCCTCGTCCGCCTGAGTTTTTATGTTTCCTTCCTGTTGCATCATGAATCACCTGGCCCTGTGGGGCCGTGAAGACATTTGTGGGATACTTTTGTTTTAAGTAGTAGTTGCTTGTTATGTTTGATGCGGTCTTGATTCCTCTGCAGGCCTCTGCTTATCCTTTATATTGCCCACGTCACTGGTACCCAGCCCCCGAGCGAGCCTCAGCCGCCGCCGGTATGCAAAGTTGCGATGCCTGAACAAAGCCAGGAGGTGAGGAGCTTCGGGGACTGGTGAATGCTCCTGAGGCGCGAGGCTGCCCTGGGGGGTCCTCATATTTGGTACCCTACAACGCCAACAAGTTGTTACTTGTTGGACGTGCCTTGGGAAACCCCTCGCGCAGTCCGCCCTGGGGAGAAAATCTTGCATGCAAGACGCTTTCTTTCGAACGATGTGCGCTCGCTTGTTTGCGCTTGGGTGTCACGTGAGGAGACCAGACGCCAAGGGCCTTGGTGGGGTGACGTGTGTGGGGTCATGATACGTCCATTTTGCATCATGATTTCCTACTGTTATTTACTTTGGTTTGTTGAATAATAATGCTTTGGGGAGTGATTCTAATGCCTTTTCTCTCATAATATGCAAGGTTTCCACAAAGAGGGAGAATACCGGCAGTTGGAATTCTGGACCTAAGAAAAGCACATCAAAGATACCTATTCTGCACAACTCCAATGAAGCTGAAATTTTACGGATATTATTTTTGCATTTAATAAAAAATACTGGAGCAGAAAACTACCGGAGGGGGCCTGCCAGGTGGACACAACCCACCAGGGCGCGCCAGGTCCCCTGGGCACGCCCTGATGGGTTGTGGCCACCTCGGCCCACCTCCGGTGCCCATCTTCTGGTATATAGTCACATTTGACCTAGAAAAAATCAGAGGAGGACTTTCAGGACGAAGCACTGCCGCCTCGAGGCAGAACTTGGGCAGGAGCACTTTTGCCCTCCGGCGGAGCGATTCCGCCGGGGGAACTTCCCTCCCGGAGGGGGAAATCGAAGCTATTTTCATCACCAACAGCCCTCTCATCTTTGGGAGGCCAATCTTCATCAACATCTTCAACAGCACCATCTCCTCTCAAACCGTAGTTCATCTCTTGTGTTCAATCTTTGTACCGAAACCTCGGGTTGGTACCTGTGGGTGACTAGTAGTGTTGATTACCTTGCGTAGTTGATTACTATATGGTTTATTTGGTGGAAGATTATATGTTTAGATCCATTATGCTATTCAATACCTCTCTGATCTTGAGCATGTTTATCATTTGTCAGTAGTTACCTTTGTGTAGGACCGAAAGTATGTCTAGACGGGGGGTGATTAGACTACTTGACCAAATAAAAGTTTTGCCTTTTCCCAAATTTTAGAGTTGGCAGTTTTAGCATTTCATGGCAAGTCAAGTACACCCTACACATGCATGTCTAAGAGTATATCAGCGGAAAGTAACAACAAGCATGAGTAGTAAAGGATAGGGTAGGAAGATCAAACGCAATTGTAGACACGATGATTTTTTTCCCGTGGTTCCGATAGGTGGTGCTATCGTACATCCATGTTTATGGAGTCTTCAACCCACGGAGGGTAACGGTCGCGAGAGTCCACGGAGGGCTCCACCCATAAGGGTCCACGAAGTAGCAACCTTGACTATTCCATAACGGCTTCTGTCCACGAAGGACTAGCCTCACTATGGGTAGATCTTCACGAAGTAGGCGATCTCCTTGCCCTTACAAACTTCTTGGTTCACTCCACAACACGAAGTAGGAGGCTCCCAAGCGACACCTAACCAATCTAGGAGGCACCACCCTCCAAAAGTTAATAGGCTCGGTAATGTCGATGAACTCCTTGCTCTTGTGCTTCAAGATGATAGACTCCTCAACACACAATCACTCTCTCACAGATTTGGCTTGGTGGAAGAGATGGGATTGGAGGAAAGCAACTTGGGGAGGCTAGATATCAAGATCCATATGGTTGGAGTGGAAGATCTTGACCTCAACACAAGAATAGGTGGTTCTCTCTCAGAAAACTGGATGGGGCAAGTATGGAATAGTTCTGAGTGCTTCTCTCTCGAGTAGGTGGTGGTGGAGGGGTATATATAGGCATCCCCAAAAATCCAACCGTTACACACAAAATGACCAACTCGGTGACACCGATGTGTAAATCTCGATGGTACCGAAGTGACCAAAAGGTGTCAACTTTTGAATCTCGGTGAGACCGATATAGGAAACTCGGTTGCACCGATAAGGTGACCAACAGTCAGATTGACAATCTCGGTGACGCCGATCCAACAATCTCGGTGGTACCGATATTGTGAATTTGCGTAACAGAAAGTTGGCAACCTAAACTCGGTGGCACCGGGATTGAATCGGTTGCACCGAAGTGGCTAGGGTTTGGCTGAGTCTGTCTGAGGTTGAGAATCGGTGGCACCGGGATGGAAATGTTGGTTGCACTGATTTTGAGTATTTGGCTTTGGACAGACTTTGGTGGGAGAGCTTGTGGGTGTTTTTGGTGACTATCACTTGTGCACGTATGAGCATTTTGTTCACCAACAAAACCTTACCCCCTTTTAATATTATTGGCTTTCCTATGGACTCAAAGTGATTTCTCACAAATGTAAAATGTAGAGTCCTCTTCCTTGAACCTTTGCCAACCTATTTCCTTGCATCTTGGGGTATTCCACAATCTCCACAATCCTTTTGCCAATCCTATCATTGAACATTTCCTGAAATATACTTAGTGGAAACATTAGTTCAATGACTTATATGTTGTTATTAATTACCAAACCACCAAGGGAGCAAATGTGCTTTCAATCTCCCCCTTTTTGGTAATTGATGACAACATATAGATCAAAGCTTCGACATATGATATAATCAATCAATATAATCGTCGCTTTGAGAAGTATGTGATAAGAAAGAGCTCCCCCTAAATTTGTGCATTATTTTAAATTTGCGTTTGAATGCAAATGCACAATCGATTAGGTACATGGGGCACTTCTTCCATGTCACATACATCTTGGTGGTGTGCGAGAGTAAGTAGATTGAACATCATAGCACAACACAATCAAGCAAAGGGGAATGATCATCTCATAAGGATTAAGATGATAGGAAATAGTAGCATCACACATAACGCATATGATCAAACACCACAAACATGTATCACAAGCAACCAAAAGATCAAATGTTTTGAAAAAGCAATAAACACCAAACGCTCTCACTCGAAGCCTAAAGATCTATATACACTTCTCCCCCTTTGGCAACAAGTTACCAAAAAGTTCAAAGGCATATATCTAAGCGTTCTTGGGCTGATCTCCTCCGGTTGTTGATGAAGGAGTCGAGAGAACAGCGTCGGCGAAGATCTCTGCAGATGTCGTGGATGGAGTTGGAGTGGTAACTGGAGGAACTGAAACTGATGGAGCAGGAGCCGAGGTGACAGTAGCAGGAGATGATGAAGAGGGCCTCAAGTCTGGAGGTGGCACAGTGGCTGATCTGGCCTGAGTGGTAAACTGTGTGCCTGGCCTGAGAGGAGAACCATCCTCATCATCATCATCAGAAGAAGAAGTCTGAGGAAGAGGCACCGAGTCAACTTCCTTCTTGAGCTCATTTACTGTTCTTGTCAGCCCATCCACCTTATCATTAAGGGTCTTGATCCTGTTCTCGAAGATCCTCACAAGACTGTTCTGGTTGTCCATAATCCCCTTAATGTCCTTCTTCATGCGCTGAACTGATGAGATCAAAAGATCCATTTGCTCGTTCCTGGATCTGAAGATGAACTAGATTCAGGACTAGTGCCAGAATCCAATTCAACACTCTGCTCTCTGAAGTTGTTCTCACTGTCCTCAGCACTTGACATACTGACCCTGTGAATAGAGTATAGAGGAGCAAAAAAGGATAAGTCATCACAAAATGTGGCTGGTTTTTGAAAGATTGAACAAAAGATTTTCAAAGTTTTGCATTCTGTCACATGCAAATCGGTACAGCCGAAGTAAAATTCTCGGTGCCACCGAGACTGACTATCTCATTAACAGAAACTTGGCACACTTTTCGGTGGGACCAAGAAGAAGTACTCGGTTTCACCGAGACAGTTCTCAGCAACACAGACACACAAATCGGTGAGACCGATTTGTTCACTTTGGTTCTACCGAGTTCCATCGGGCGGAAGGCAAACCCTAGAAATCGATGGTTCGCTAATCTACGGAGTTTTCTCGTGGATAGAACGATGAGCAAACTGTGGCTTATAGAGAAAAACAACTTTATTGCGCAAGAATCAGACGGGAGCGCAAGAAAGATCGAATCCGTACCCTAGCTCAGTGACGGATCCGCTACGGCAGCGACGGCGGCGAAGATGCCCGTCGACGGCGAGGATTCCCAGCGACGGAGAGGCTCGGGAAGGCAAGGCGATGACCAGGGGGTCCTTCTGCGGCAGCTTAGGGTTTGAGGTGCGACGATTTGAAGATTGAAATTTCGAACCGTCGGGACCACAGAATATATACCCTTCACTGTCGGTGATACCGATTTTAAATTTTCGGTGTCACCGAGTTCCACAACTGTCAGCTGACAGGGAAACTCGGTGTAACCGAGAATATGAAATCGGTAGTACCGAGATTGAAAACCAGATCAACCCTAGGCATTCGGTGAGACCGGGAATTGTGGATTGGTTCCACCGAGATGCACTTGGGAGGTTTTAATGGTCAGTCCTTGACGATACGGAACTCCGAGTGCTCCACACACAGAGGGATCGAAAAGTACTTGTTCAAATTTTGTGATGCAGCATGAATAGAATGTGAGGTGAGAAAGCATAGATAGCTAAAGAGTGGTCTTAGGCATTCTTGTCCATCCAAATGGCAAAAGATAAAACAAAAGCCAAATAGCAACAATTGGATGTCCTCGAATGAGAAAATAAATGCAGACCAACATGCTCACACAATAAGATGTCAAATGAAATCATGACAAACATGCACATACACACTAGCATCTAACAAGCACTAGGGCGATGACGAAGTCATCTATATATGAGTATTTGACTTAGGAGCCAAGTAAGAATACTTGATCATAGGTCATACTCATCGTTTAAGCACAAGTGGGGTTACCACTTTTACATAAAGCATTTAATGTTGTCACATACTAAGAGATGCTTTGACTCAAGTCTTAGAGTAAAGCTCCCCCTTGATGTGACATCCCCCCATAAGAGGGATAGACTAACCTTGGGTTTTGTCGATGAAGACTTCATGTTGGTGAGGTAGTGGTGGATGCTCAAGGTTGATGAAGATCACCAAGAGTTGGGAGCATCCTTGTTGTTTCCTTACTCTTCTCACCTACATGGGTTAGTCCCAACACACAAGAGACAAATACAAGGATATCTATGGACATGGAGTGCAAAACATGTGTGATGATGTCCATTGATTTGTTGATTACCTTGTCCCTTTCTTACCTTTGAGGGAATGTGTGACTCCTTGAATTATTGCATAGAGTTGATGTTGATTGCAAATAATTCTTGCCAATAATGAATGTGAGTGAATTTCATTGGCGGAGTCACCCCTCAAGAATTCTCTAGTTCTTCTTCTTGGGGACCCACATCAAGTTGATGGGGATCCTTGGTGTTGTAGTAGCCTTTGTAGAAGTTGAGCTTGACGTAGCCTTGGGAACCCACTCCACCATAGCTAGGGATCCATCTTCATATGAGTCAATGTCCTCTTGAAGCTTGTTCTTGCCCTTGAGCTTGTGGTCTTGTGGTGGAAGGTCATCTTGAGTGCTTGTCCCCTTGGGAAGAGTATTTTCATACTTCTCCTTTTGAGGAACAAACTTGGGCTCGGGATATTGACCTTCTTCCCATTCAACTCCATTTGCGTTGAAGTAGCCAACACCACGATTCTTCCGGTATCCTCCGTGTTTGCGTACAATTTCCTCAAATTGCTTACACCCGGCAAGACTCTTGTAGATACATTTTTCTATAATTCCTTTCAATAAAGCATTTTCTTGCTCAAGTGTAACTTGGCTAAGAGAAACATCATTAGTGGAATCAATAGAACTACTAGAAGCAACATCATTGGGTTTAGCATTTTTATTGTTGCTACTAGATGAAGAACCTTTCTTGCCTTTGTTACTAGTTTGTTTAGATTTAACTTGTGGCATGAAAGTAGACAAGAGTAGTCGTTTGGCTAGATAAGATGAAGTCTTCTTTCGGAGATCGTCATTGATAACTTTAAGAAACTCATGCTCTTGCTCCAAGTTGAGCTTCTCGAAGCGTAGCTTCTCATGAGTTCTTACAAGCTCTCTATGATCTTCAAGAGTAGATTCATGAGCTAAGTTAAGAGTGTTTAGTTCTTTAGTTAGTTCTTCTATTTTCATCTTATCATCATCAATTGACTTATCTTGGCTAGCATGAGAATTATCAAGTTCATTTTGACTAACATCACTAGTTTTATCAAAGAGCAAGTCATCATCACAAAGCAAATCATCTTCATCACTATCGAAATCAAGATACTCGGGGTGTGATACCTTGGGGCCTTTAGCCATGAAGCAACTTCCACTCCCTTCGTTTGGTGAGTCAAATAGATCATGGGAGTTGGTAGTCACTAGAGCAATTCCGGCAACACCATCATCTTGACTATAGTCGGAGTCGGAGTGATAGCTTCTCTCGGAGTTGTCGTCGGAGTCGGAGCCGGAAACCCATTCACCAACATGAGCTTGATGTTTCCTTCTTGTGTAGCTCTTGGTGTACTTGTCCTTCTTCTCCGAATCCCTACTTCTCCTTGAGTGTCTTCGTTCATAACGATCATCTCTACTCGTTCTCTCTCTTTGAGGTGATTCATTCCTTGAGCTTCGTCTTCTTGGTGACTCTTCTCTTCGTTTGTAGGGAGCCGTGCACTCATTGGAGTAGTGTCCGGGCTTCCCACAATTGTAGCAATTGCGGTCACGACTTGACGAACACTTCTCATCATATCTTGAGTTGGAGCTTCTTTCTTTGCCTCTATTCTTGTAGAACTTGTTGAATTTCTTGACCATGAGGCTAATCTCTTCATTGGTGACAAGGTTGTTGCTTGAGGTTGCGGGAGCATCACTTGTGGCTTTGTAAGCATCGCTAGACTTGTGATGAAGCTCTTCCTTGTCTTTCAGTGTCATCTCATGAGCAACAATCCTTCCAATGACTTCCGTAGGCTTGTGATCTTTGTAGTTGGGCATCATTTGGATCAATGTGCACACGGTGTCGTATCTCTCATCCAAAGCTCTAAGTATCTTCTTGATGATGAATTTGTCGGTCATTTCTTCGCTTCCTAAGCCGGAAATCTCATTGGTGATGAGAGCTAGCCTAGAGTACATCTCTGCGACTCCTTCACCATCCTTCATCTTGAACTTCTCAAGCTGACCTTGAAGAACATCCAACTTGGATTCTCTCACGGACTCGGTTCCTTCGTGCATATCAACCAAAGTATCCCAAATCTCTTTTGCATTCTCAAGACGGCTGATTTTGTTGAATTCTTCTGGGCATAGGCAGTTGAATAGAATGTCGAATGCTTGAGCGTTGTATTGCAACATCTTCAATTCTTCCGCGGTCGCTTCACGATCCGGTTCCTTTCCATCTCCAAAGAATTCACCTTGCAAGCCAACACGAACAATAGCCCAAACGGCGGGGTTATGACCAAGAATATGCATTTTCATTTTGTGCTTCCAACTAGCAAAATGAGTGCCATCAAAGTACGGACCTCTACGGTGATAATTACCCTCACTAGACGCCATACTCTCCTAGGTTGTGAGACCAATGCAATGGAGACCAAAGCTCTGATACCACTTGTAGGACCGAAAGTATGTCTAGAGGGGGCGTGATTAGACTACTTGACCAAATAAAAGTTTTGCCTTTTCCCAAATTTTAGAGTTGGCAGTTTTAGCATTTCATGGCAAGTCAAGTACACCCTACACATGCATGTCTAAGAGTATAGCAGCGGAAAGTAACAAGCATGAGCAGTAAAGGATAGGGTAGGAAGATCAAACGCAATTGTAGACACGATGATTTTTTTTCTCGTGATTCCGATAGGTGGTGCTATCGTACATCCACGTTTATGGAGTCTTCAACCCACGGAGGGTAACGGTCGCGAGAGTCCACGGAGGGCTCCACCCATAAGGGTCCACGAAGTAGCAACCTTGACTATTCCATAACGGCTTCCGTCCACGAAGGACTAGCCTCACTATGGGTAGATCTTCACGAAGTAGGCGATCTCCTTGCCCTTACAAACTTCTTGGTTCAACTCCACAACACGAAGTAGGAGGCTCCCAAGCGACACCTAACCAATCTAGGAGGCACCACCCTCCAAAAGGTAATAGGCTCGGTAATGTCGATGAACTCCTTGCTCTTATGCTTCAAGATGATAGACTCCTCAACACACAATCACTCTCCCACAGATTTGGCTTGGTGGAAGAGATGGGATTGGAGGAAAGCAACTTGGGGAGGCTAGAAATCAAGATCCATATGGTTGGAGTGGAAGATCTTGACCTCAACACAAGAATAGGTGGTTCTCTCTCAGAAAACTGGATGGGGCAAGTATGGAATAGTTCTGAGTGCTTCTCTCTCGAGTAGGTGGTGGTGGAGGGGTATATATAGGCATCCCCAAAAATCCAACCGTTACACACAAAATGACCAACTCCGTGACACCGATGTGTAAATCTCGGTGGTACCGAAGTGACCAAAAGGTGGCAACTTTTGAATCTCGGCGAGACCGATATAGGAAACTCGGTTGCACCGATAAGGTGACCAATGGTCAGATTGACAATCTCGGTGACGCCGATCCAACAATCTCGGGGGTACCGATATTGTGAATTTGCGTAACAGAAAGTTGGCAACCTAAACTCGTTGGCACCGGGATTGAATCGGTTGCACCGAAGTGGCTAGGGTTTGGCTGAGTCTGTCTGAGGTTGAGAATCGGTGGCACCGGGATGGAAATGTTGGTTGCACCAATTTTGATTATTTGGCTTTGGACAGACTTTGGTGGGAGAGCTTGTGGGTGTTTTTGGTGACTATCACTTGTGCACGTATGAGCATTTTGTTCACCAACAAAACCTTACCCCCTTTTAATAGTATTGGCTTTCCTATGGACTCAAAGTGATTTCTCACAAATGTAAAATGTAGAGTCCTCTTCCTTGAAGCTTTGCCAACCTATTTCCTTGCATCTTGGGGTATTCCACAATCTCCACAATCCTTTTGCCAATCCTATCATTGAACATTTCCTGAAATATACTTAGTGGAAACATTAGTTCAATGACTTATATGTTGTTATTAATTACCAAACCACCAAGGGAGCAAATGTGCTTTCAATCTCCCCCTTTTTGGTAATTGATGACAACATATAGATCAAAGCTTCGACATATGATATAATCAATGAATATAATCGTCGCTTTGAGAAGTATGTGATAAGAAAGAGCTCCCCCTAAATTTGTGCATTATTTTAAATTTGCGTTTGAATGCAAATGCACAATCGATTAGGTACATGGGGCACTTCTTCCATGTCACATACATCTTGGTGGTGTGCGAGAGTAATTAGAATGAACATCATAGCACAACACAATCAAGCAAAGGTGAATGATCATCTCATAAGCATTAAGATGATAGGAAATAGTAGCATCACACATAACGCATATGATCAAACACCGCAAACATGTATCACAAGCAACCAAAATATCAAATGTTTTGAAAAAGCAATAAACACCAAACACTCTCTCACTCGAAGCCTAAAGATCTATATACACTTCTCCCCCTTTGGCAACAAGTTACAAAAAAGTTCAAAGGAATATATCTAAGCGTTCTTGGGCTGATCTCCTCCGGTTGTTGATGAAGGAGTCGAGAGAACAGCGTCGGCGAAGATCTCTGCAGATGTCATGGATGGAGTTGGAGTGGCAACTGGAGGAACTAAAACTGATGGAGCAGGAGCTGAGGTGACAGTAGCAGGAGATGATGAAGAGGGCCTCAAGTCTGGAGCTGGCACAGTGGCTGATCTGGCCTGAGTGGTAAACTGTGTGCCTGGCCTGAGAGGAGAACCATCCTCATCATCATCATCATCAGAAGAAGTCTGAGGAAGAGGCACCGAGTCAACTTCCTTCTTGAGCTCATTTACTGTTCTAGTCAGCCCATCCACCTTATCATTAAGGGTCTTGATCCTGTTCTCGAAGATCCTCACAAGACTGTTCTGGTTGTCCAGAATCCCCTTAATGTCCTTCTTCTTGCCCTGAACTGATGAGATCAAAAGATCCATTTGCTCGCTCCTGGATCTGAAGATGAACTAGATTCAGGACTAGTGCCAGAATCCAATTCAACACTCTGCTCTCTGAAGTTGTTCTCACTGTCCTCAGCACTTGACATATTGACCCTGTGAATAGAGTATAGAGGAGCAAAAAAGGATAAGTCATCACAAAATGTGGCTGGTTTTTGAAAGATTGAACAAAATATTTTCAAAGTTTTGCATTCTGTCACATGCAAATCGGTACAGCCGAAGTAAAATTGTCGGTGCCACCGAGACTGACTATCTCATTAACAGAAACTTGGCACTCTTTTCGGTGGGACCGAAAAGAAGTACTCGGTTTCACCGAGACAGTTCTCAGCAACACAGACACACAAATCGGTGAGACCGATTTGTTCACTTTGGTTCTACCGAGTTCCATCGGGCGGAAGGCAAACCCTAGAAAATCGATGGTTCGCTAATCTATGGAGTTTTCTCGTGGATAGAACGATTAGCAAACTGTGGCTTATAGAGAAAAACAACTTTATTGCGCAAGAATCAGACGGGAGCGCAAGAAAGATCGAATCCGTACCCTAGCTCAATGACGGATCCGCTACGGCGGCGACGGCGGCGAAGATGCCCGTCGACGGCGAGGATTCCCAGTGGCGGAGAGGCTCGGGAAGGCAAGGTGATGACCAGGGGGTCCTTCTGCGGCAGCTTAGGGTTTGAGGCGCGACGATTTGAAGATTGAAATTTCGAACTGTCGGGACCACAGACTATATACCCTTCACTGTCGGTGATACCGATTTTAAATTTTTGGTGTCACCGAGTTCCACAACTGTCAGCTGACAAGGAAACTCGGTGTAACCGAGAATATGAAATCGGTAGTACCGAGATTTAAAACCAGATCAACCCTAGGCATTCGGTGAGACCAGGAATTGTGGATTGGTTCCACCGAGATGCACTTGGGAGGTTTTAATGGTCAGTCCTTGACGATACGGAACTCCGAGTGCTCCACACACGGAGGGATCGAAAAGTACTTGTTCAAATTTTGTGATGCAGCATGAATAGAATGTGAGGTGAGAAAGCATAGATAGCTAAAGAGTGGTCCTAGGCATTCTTGTCCATCCAATTGGCAAAAGATAAAACAAAAGACAAATAGCAACAATTGGATGTCCTCGAATGAGAAAATAAATGCAGACCAACATACTCACACAATAAGATGTCAAATGAAATCATGACAAACATGCACATACACACTAGCATCTAACAAGCACTAGGGCGATGACGAAGTCATCTATATATGAGTATTTGACTTAGGAGCCAATTAAGAATACTTGATCATAGGTCATACTCATCGTTTAAGCACAAGTAGGGTTACCACTTTTACATAAAGCATTTAATGTTGTCACATACTAAGAGATGCTTTGACTCAAGTCTTAGAGTAAAGCTCCCCCTTGATGTGACATCCCCCCATAAGAGGGATAGACTAACCTTGGGTTTTGTCGATGATGAATTCATGTTGGTGAGGTAGTGGTGGATGCTCAAGGTTGATGAAGATCACCAAGAGTTGGGAGCATCCTTGTTGTTTCCTTACTCTTCTCACCTACATGGGTTAGTCCCAACACACAAGAGACAAATACAAGGATATCTATGGACATGGACTGCAAAACATGTGTGATGATGTCCATTGATTTGTTGATTACCTTGTCCCTTGCTTACCTTTGAGGGAATGTGTGACTCCTTGAATTATTGCATAGAGTTGATGTTGATTGCAAATAATTCTTTCCAATAATGAATGTGAGTGAAGTTCATTGGCGGAGTCACCCCTCAAGAATTCTCTAGTTCTTCTTCTTGGGGACCCACATCAAGTTGATGGGGATCCTTGGTGTTGTAGTAGCCTTTGTAGAAGTTGAGCTTGACGTAGCCTTGGGAACCCACTCCACCATAGCTAGGGATCCATCTTCATATGAGTCAATGTCCTCTTGAAGCTTGTTCTTGCCCTTGAGCTTGTGGTCTTGTGGTGGAAGGTCATCTTGAGTGCTTGTCCCCTTGGGAAGAGTATTTTCATACTTCTCCTTTTGAGGAACAAACTTGGGCTCGGGATATTGACCTTCTTCCCATTCAACTCCATTTGCGTTGAAGTAGCCAACACCACGATTCTTCCGGTATCCTCCGTGTTTGCGTACAATTTCCTCAAATTGCTTACACCCGGCAAGACTCTTGTAGATACATTTTTCTATAATTCCTTTCAATAAAGCATTTTCTTGCTCAAGTGTAACTTGGCTAAGAGAAACATCATTAGTGGAATCAATAGAACTACTAGAAGCAACATCATTGGGTTTAGCATTTTTATTGTTGCTACTAGATGAAGAACCTTTCTTGCCTTTGTTACTGGTTTGTTTAGATTTAACTTGTGGCATGAAAGTAGACAAGAGTAGTCGTTTGGCTAGATAAGATGAAGTCTTCTTTCGGAGATCGTCATTGATAACTTTAAGAAACTCATGCTCTTGCTCCAAGTTGAGCTTCTCGAAGCGTAGCTTCTCATGAGTTCTTACAAGCTCTCTATGATCTTCAAGAGTAGATTCATGAGCTAACTTAAGAGTGTTTAGTTCTTTAGTTAGTTCTTCTATTTTCATCTTATCATCATCAATTGACTTATCTTGACTAGCATGAGAATTATCAAGTTCATTTTGACTAACATCACTAATTTTATCAAAGAGCAAGTCATCATCACAAAGCAAATCATCTTCATCACTATCGAAATCAAGATACTCGGGGTGTGATACCTTGGGGCCTTTAGCCATGAAGCAACTTCCACTCCCTTCGTTTGGTGAGTCAACTAGATCATGGGAGTTGGTAGTCACTAGAGCAATTCCGGCAACACCATCATCTTGACTATAGTCGGAGTCGGAGTGATAGCTTCTCTCGGAGTTGTCGTCGGAGTCGGAGCCAGAAACCCATTCACCAACATGAGCTTGATGTTTCCTTCTTGTGTAGCTCTTGGTGTACTTGTCCTTCTTCTCCGAATCCCTACTTCTCCTTGAGTGTCTTCGTTCATAACGATCATCTCTACTCGTTCTCTCTCTTTGAGGTGATTCATTCTTTGAACTTCTTCTTCTTGGTGACTCTTCTCTTCGTTTGTAGGGAGCCGTGTACTCATTGGAGTAGTGTCCGGGCTTCCCACAATTGTAGCAATTGCGGTCATGACTTGACGAACGCTTCTCATCATATCTTGAGTTGGAGCTTCTTTCTTTGCCTCTATTATTGTAGAACTTGTTGAATTTCTTGACCATGAGGCTTATCTCTTCATTGGTGACAAGGTTGTTGCTTGAGGTTGCGGGAGCATCACTTGTGGCTTTGTAAGCACCGCTAGACTTGTGATGAAGCTCTTCCTTGTCTTTGAGTGTCATCTCATGAGCAACAATCCTTCCAATGACTTCCGTAGGCTTGAGATCTTTGTAGTTGGGCATCATTTGGATCAATCTGCACATGGTGTCGTATCTCTCATCCAAAGCTCTAAGTATCTTCTTGATGATGAATTTGTCGGTCATTTCTTTGCTTCCTAAGCTGGAAATCTCATTGGTGATGAGAGCTAGCCTAGAGTACATCTCTGCGACTCCTTCACCATGCTTTATCTTGAACTTGTCAAGCTGACCTTGAAGAACATCCAACTTGGATTCTCTCACGGACTCGGTTCCTTCGTGCATATCAACCAAAGTATCCCAAATCTCTTTTGCATTCTCAAGACGGCTGATTTTGTTGAATTCTTCTGGGAATAGGCAGTTGAATAGAATGTCGCATGCTTGAGCGTTGTATTGCAACATCTTCAATTCTTCCGCGGTCGCTTCACGATCCGGTTCCTTTCCATCTCCAAAGAATTCACCTTGCAAGCCAACACGAACAACAGCCCAAACGGCGGGGTTATGACCAAGAATATGCATTTTCATTTTGTGCTTCCAACTAGCAAAATGAGTGCCATCAAAGTACGGACCTCTACGGTGATAACTACCCTCACTAGACGCCATACTCTCCTAGGTTGTGAGACCAATGCAATGGAGACCAAAGCTCTGATACCACTTGTAGGACCGAAAGTATGTCTAGAGGGGGCGTGATTAGACTACTTGACCAAATAAAAGTTTTTCCTTTTCCCAAATTTTAGAGTTGGCAGTTTTAGCATTTCATGTCAAGTCAAGTACACCCTACACATGCATGTCTAAGAGTATAGCAGCGGAAAGTAACAACAAGCATGAGTAGTAAAGGATGGGGTAGGAAGATCAAACACAATTGTAGACACGATGATTTTTTTCCCGTGGTTCCGATAGGTGGTGCTATCGTACATCCATGTTTATGGAGTCTTCAACCAACGGAGGGTAACGGTCGCGAGAGTCCACGGAGGGCTCCACCCATAAGGGTCCACGAAGTAGCAACCTTGACTATTCCATAACGGCTTCCGTCCACGAAGGACTAGCCTCACTATGGGTAGATCTTCACGAAGTAGGCGATCTCCTTGCCCTTACAAGCTTCTTGGTTAAACTCCACAACACGAAGTAGGAGGCTCGCAAGCGACACCTAACCAATCTAGGAGGCTCCACCCTCCAAAAGGTAATAGGCTCGGTAATGTCGATGAACTCCTTGCTCTTGTGCTTCAAGATGATAGACTCCTCAACACACAATCACTCTCTCACAGATTTGGCTTGGTGGAAGAGATGGGATTGGAGGAAAGCAACTTGGGGAGGCTAGAAATCAAGATCCTTATGGTTGGAGTGGAAGATCTTGACCTCAACACAAGAATAGGTGGTTCTCTCTCAGAAAACTAGATGGGGCAAGTATGGAATAGTTCTGAGTGCTTCTCTCTCAAGTAGGTGGTGGTGGAGGGGTATATATAGGCATCCCCAAAAATCCAACCGTTACACACAAAATGACCAACTCCGTGACACCGATGTGTAAATCTCGGTGGTACCGAAGTGACCAAAAGGTGGCAACTTTTGAATCTCGGTGAGACCGATATAGGAAACTCGGTTGCACCGATAAGGTGACCAACGGTCAGATTGACAATCTCGGTGACGCCGATCCAACAATCTCGGTGGTACCGATATTGCGAATTTGCGTAATAGAAAGTTGGCAACCTAAACTCGGTGGCACCGGGATTGAATCGGTTGCACCGAAGTGGCTAGGGTTTGGCTGAGTCTGTCTGAGGTTGAGAATCGGTAGCACCGGGATGGAAAGGTTGGTTGCACCGATTTTGATTATTTGGCTTTGGACAGACTTTGGTGGGAGAGCTTGTGGGTGTTTTTGGTGACTATCACTTGTGCACGTATGAGCATTTTGTTCACCAACAAAACCTTACCCCCTTTTAATAGTATTGGCTTTCCTATGAACTCAAAGTGATTTCTCACAAATGTAAAATGTAGAGTCCTCTTCCTTGAAGCTTTGCCAACCTATTTCCTTGCATCTTGGGGTATTCCACAATCTCCACAATCCTTTTGCCAATCCTATCATTGAACATTTCCTGAAATATACTTAGTGGAAACATTAGTTCAATGACTTATATGTTGTTATTAATTACCAAAACCACCAAGGGAGCAAAATTGCTTTCACTTTGTTCTTGAGGTTACGGGAGAAGTCATGTTGCAAGTAATCATGTGAATTTGATATGTGTTCGATATTTTGATGATTTGTATGTTGTGATTCCCTTAGTGGTGTCATGTGAACGTTGACTACATGACACTTCACCATTCATGGGCCTAAGGGGATGCATTGTGGAGTAGTTATTAGATGATGGGTTGCTAGAGTGACAGAAGCTTAAACCCTAGTTTATGTGCTACTTCGTAAGGGGCTGATTTGGATCCAAACGTTTAATGGTATGGTTAGATTTTATCTTAATACTTTTCTCGTAGTTGCGGATGCTTGCGAGGGGGTTAATCATAAGTGGGAGGTTGTTCAAGTAAGAACAACACCCAAGCACCGGTCCACCCACATATCAAATTATCAAAGTAGCGAACACGAATCAAACCAACATGATAAAAGTAACTAGACAAAATTCTCGTGTACCCTTAAGAACACTTTGCCTATTACTAGTGATTGTTCTGGCCTGTCCTTTGCCTCAAAAGGATTGGGCTACCTTGCTGCACCTTGTTTACCGTTACCGTTACTTGCTTGCTACCAATTATCTTGCTATCAAACTATCTGTTACCTACAATTTTAGTGCTTGCAGAAATTACCTTGCTGAAAACCGCTTGTCATTTCCTTCTGCTCCTTGTTGGGTTCGACACTCTTACTTATCGAAAGGACTACGATTGATCCCCTATACTTGTGGGTCATCAGGTCAGCCCCCTGGACCAGGGCCCAACCCCTTGGGATTTTTGATGCTGCAGGGGCCGACCCGAGCACAGGTACCGCGTCCATCCCCCGCTCGCGTCAGGCCCAAGGGGGAGCTGGCGAGCTCGTGCCATAGAGACAGGCTAGCGGCTTTCGTGCCAGGGCCGGTTTGCCCTGCCCGTGCGGCTTGCAAGGGCACCTCTCAGTTGGCTTCTCCACCAGCGTGGAGCATGGGGCTTCCACTTGGGCGTGGGCATGATCGTAGTTTGATCGTTCCGCTAGCACGGAGCATGGGGCTTCCACTTGGGCGTGGGCATGATCGTAGTTTGATCATTCCGCTAGCGCGGAGCATGGGGCTTCCACTTGGGCGTGGGCATCGTCGCGATTCGACCGTTCTGTCAGCACGGAGCATGGGGCTTCCACTTGGGCGTGGGCATGGTCACGCTTCGACCATTCCACCAGCGTGGAGCATGGGGCTTCCACTTGGGTGTGGGCAGGAGTCCTCCCGAGGCCAAGGGGTGGCGCAGCGGGAGGTTCCGGGGCGTGTACTGCCCCACTTCATTCTTACGTGATTGAGTCACGAGTGGCGTTTGCGGAGGTGTTGGATGCTCTGGGTGCGGGGCTCACGAGCTCCCTCCCGAGTCCCCAGGCGGTCCGCGCCTGGCTCTTGTTACGGCTGCGTGCTCACGTACCCTGAAGCGTGGGGGCGACACATGCTGGACGGCCGACAACGCGTGGTGCCCGACGTGGCGGGGCACCAAGCTAGCATCCATACGAGTTAGGCTGCACCCTCGTGACGGTTCCGTGAGAGGGCGAGACACCAAGGAACCATGTGAGGTGATGTGCGCAGGAACAGACCCGCAAGCCAGAGCTCGGTCACTTGGATTTATCAGCGCTGCAAGGACGGACCCGAGCACAGATGCCATGTCAAGCCCCCGGTCATGGGACGGCTGAAGGAGTGGCCGCGAGGGCGCGACGATTGTAGATGGTAACGAGGCGCTAAACACAAGGCTTAAACAAACGTCATAAGTTCCATAAAAGACAACCAAATTTACTACATAACCGAGAAGCGAGGGGGTCACAGCCGAAGGGCGCCCTCAATTCGAAAAAATCAAAAAAATTCACCTGGCAATCATGTTGCTTGCCGGAGCGTGAGGCTGCTTGGCGAATTGTGCCGTGGTGGTTCATCAGGGGCCTCGTGGGACCTAGCTGTGCCTTTAGCTAAGGTGTTGGGTGTATACACGCAGGGTCTCTCCAGGACGGTGCTTCACGCACTGCAGGCTGTTGCCAAGGAGGGGGTGGTCGTGCGTCCCCTTGAAGCGGGCGACAAACGGCTCACAGAGCTCTCTCCACGAGGCGATCGACTCCCCGGGCAGATTCATGAGCCAGAGGCGCGAGCCATCCTTGAGGGCCATGGGACACCAGTTTGCCAAAACCTTGTCATCACCGTCAGCCACCTTGAGGCTCAGCTCGTAAAGCCGGAGGAATTTTGTGGGGTCGGGGATGCCATTATACCGCGGGGGCAGCTCAAGCTCGAACTTGGCAGGCCAGACCACCTGACGCAACTCGCGAGTGAGGGCCCGACAGCCCACGCTGCACGAAAGGATGCCATGTGTGAGGGTGGCCTTGTCCTGCCGCCCAGCCTCCATGGCATCCTGGGCGAGCTGGTCCTGGCGCTGGTGCTGCGTTCTTTGCCTAGCGGGGCCTTGGACAGACATTAACTGATTTTTCCTTAGGGGCGTGGCAGCCTCATGAGGCTCAGCGCCTCCTTCGTCGTTCCAACGCGCAAGTGCGACAATTTTGTTGGCACCCTTAAGGGAACATACCGCGTCCTTCCTGTGACAGGTGACAGTGATGACGCCGCTGCAACCAAGCATCTTGAGGATGTTGTGGCTGTAGTCGGCTACCACCGCGAACTTGGCAAACGCTGGGTATCCCATGATTGCATTGTACGGGACGCCAATGCGCACCACGTCTAAGTCGATAAGCTCGGTGCGGTAGATGTCGCGCGTGCCGAAGGTGACAGGGAGGCGGACCTGTCCCAGGGGAATGGTGGAGCCACCGGTCACCCCGGAGAATGGCACGACAGGCGTCAGCTGGTCGTGGAGCACCCGGAGCTTGCCAAAGGTCTCAACAAAGAGCACGTTTAGGCCGGCGCCTCCGTCGATTAGGGTCTTGGTCATCGAGACGTTGCTGCTGATGGGAGTGCACAACATGGGGAGCGCTCTCGCAGCCGTTGTGGACTTGGGCGGTCTTTGGAGTCGAAGAAGATGGCGTACTGCGGCCCCTTGATGGGTCGCATGGCCTCCGGCCTCGGGAGGGCGGCGTTCACCTCGCGGGAGAGCCGCTTGAACGGGTGGTCCGACGTAGGGGCATATGCTCCGCCGAGGATACAGGCCACCGCACGAGACCCCTGATCGCCCCCAGCCCCCTCGTCGGGCTGGCCGTTGCCACCCCTTCCGGACGGCGGGGATGGTGGTGGAAGAGCAGTGTTGTATTGATGGCGCGTCTCGCTAGTCTGCTCATGCCCGCCTTGGCGGGGGTCGCCACTGCAGTTGCCCCGCCTGCCGCCATCGCGGCCGCCTCTGCGACCGGTACCTAGGTTGTTGCGGGCCGGGCGCTGGCCGACGCGCCCGTCACAGGGGGGCTTGAGTGCCCGGTAGTCTTCGGTATTGTGGGTGCGCACGTTGTGGAAGGCACAGAACATGCGGCTGGCCTCCTCAGGCACATCACAGTCGGGGCCAAGTCCTGGCTCCAGCTCCACCACTGGGACTCGGAGGAGGAGGAGGATGCGAGGCTGGTCACGTGGGGGCTCGTCGCGCCGAGGCTCGACAGGGTTGCCGCACGGCGGTGGAGGCATTCTGTGTGCCATGCTCCCAGCATGAGGTGATGGGGGGTGAAGCGGCCGGTAGGGTGCCAGGGCTCTCCTGGCGACGGTAACGAGCTCGGTGATGTGGCCCAGCGAGACGTCATAGCCACCATCCGTCGGGTGATGACGAAGCAACTCGCTCGCCACAAGCATTGCGTCTTGCGCATTCATGTGCCCAGGGAAGGCGTGAGAGGAGGGAGCCGTGGCGGTGTGTCCGTCCCACTGCACGGAAGGGTGCAAGGGGGAGTCCTGCTGTTCGTGGGCAGCCGGGTTGACGGAGGCGACAGCCTCGGCGCCGACGGGGCGGTGACGACCATCGCAGCCCGCGGGCGCGTCTTGGGCAGCGAGGGCCGCCCGGCGCTCGGCATAGCCGTGACTAGTTTCAGCCATAGGGTTGGCGGAGTCGGAGACGAAGCAGAGGTGGAGAACGACGGCACGCCCTACCTGGCGTGCAAAATGTCAGAATAAGGGCTTCGGGGACCCAAAGAGGTTCGAACTCTGGGTTGCGCTGGCTCTCCTGCCCTACTATCCCTCGCAACCTCGCACCGACACTCTGGCGAGCTCGAACTAAAGAAGAAGAACAAGGGCACAGTGGTTTACCCAGGTTCTGGCCACCTTGCGGTGTAAAACCCTACTCCTTCTTATCTGAATTGCTTGGAGATGCGAATGCCAGGGTGTCCCTATCTACGGTTGCTACCCTGCCCCTTCTTATACTAGCCCTGGTCCTCTTCCCCCGAAAACACCCGGCAGGAAGGGTTGCCACAATGGCCCGTTTGAAGGGAGACAGGGTTGCATCTTATCCTGACAAAAGCAGTCTTCGCCTGCAAAAGCATTCCGTTGTGACACACTGGTGGGCTCGGGGATGACCTCCGCCCTGGCGAGCCCCCATCCTTGGCCTTCATACACCAAACATCAAACCTTTAGGGCTCGCTTTGGGAACCGCCGAGCTGGTCGTGCTCCCTTGTCACAAAAGAGGAAAGCTCCCCCATCCATGCCTTTTCTCAAGACTCGTGGCACAGCTTGGCACGGCGCGCGTCGCCCACGTGTGTACGCAGACCGAACTAGCCCCCCAAGCCATCCTTAGTTCTTCCTCCCCACGAAGGCCCCGTAGGCAGCCTCGGGAAGTGACCTCGCGAGGGCGCTTCGGGGGGCTCTCGACAGCATTGGCTAGCGCTTCCCTCGCGAGGCGGAGGCCCTCGCGAAGGTCCTGCTTGTTTAGTTTGGCGACGGGCCGCACCTGGCCCATGGCATGCACCACGTCTTGGGCCGCAGGCAGACGGGCCTGGGTACCCCCAGTCCCAGGGGCCGGACAGACTGATCTGTTTTGTACCCCTCGGGCAGCCTGAGTTTAATTATTCGGTTTCACCAAACCACTCTACTTCTAGTTATTACATGCTTTAGTCTCACCGACGGGTTCCTCTCGGTCTAAACAACAGAGTTTGAGTATATATACTTCGCGGGAGGTTCGACTGAAAATTTCTTCAAACGACCCTGTTCTGCTACTCACCTTTGCCATCATCTGGATCACCTGATCGTCGCCGTTGTCTTCCGCGTGCTCTCGCCGCCGGAATCCACCATCGTCACCATCAATCATCAAGGACGCCGCTGCCATAGAGGTTCGTCACCAAGTTATGGTACGGCCCGATCTCTTGTGCATTCCCCTTTCCAATACCTTGCACAAGATTCATTGCATTGTCTTGCCACGTATGCACAACTTCCTCTCCACTGATAAATTTCGTCGAATCTAGGTTTGAGAAAAAAGTTAGAGTTAGGTTCTCATTGTCTTCACTTCGGACTGACCTAGTGGACACGCTTCGGTGCCACCGAGTTGGCTTAGGCCATTGCATAGAGTCGGCTTCGGTTTGACCAAATCACACTCGCTCGGTGTGATTGAAAAGTATGTTTAGTCTTCCATGTGCACTTCAGAAATACCAAGTCACACAATCGGTGCCACCGAATGGTGTTGATGCAATGTTTGTTGTTGCCTCGAAATGAACAAACGACTTCACCCGGTGATATCGAACTGCAGACAGAGAAAAACCAAACTTGACTTTTGAACTCAAAATTTGGTAAAAAATCCCTTTGCATTTTTTGATCCTCATCTAGTCTATCCCTACCTATTATATTCATGGGGTCACCTTGCTAAGATGGGAGGGTCAGAGGATAGCCGGAACAGAGAGTGCTGGCACTAATCCAGATAGAAACTCAGATTCAGACCCATGTGTTCCTAGCTCCCATGGACTTCCTAAGGCTACAACTTATGCTAGGAAGAGGAAAACTTCTAATGAGGAGGATTCTGACTTCATTACCAGGATCATTTTAACTCTTGTTGCCAGGGCTTTCCACCACGAACACTATCATGTGATACACCCTGATGCCCAAGTCTGCAGATGACAGGATGATATGAGGATACTCCATTGATATGTTGCATCACATTGACACATTCACTCACTTCAGTATCATGGATCTTAAGGTTGAGACAGTCAAGAGGACAACAACTGACCAAAAGCGTTGTTGTGGCTACGCTCCATACATTTGGTTTCTTATGAACTCCAAAGTTGGTAACAATGTCTATTTACTCGACCGCGAGCACTTTCCACTGTTTCTAGAGTTAGAGGATTGCACCGTCACTATGGATTATTTGTATCCTACCTCTGCAGTTGCTCAGGAGCAAGCTCAGGCTACTAGAGTTGCCGCCACCACTAGTGTGCCCGGTACTTCTACTGCACAGGTGCCCAAGATGAAGACTGGTCAGATATTGAATCTTCTTCATGCTACTCAGAGGATCGAGCGGGGCTTAGGTACCCTCGTGAAGAACCAGGAGAGCCTTGAGAGGATCGCGGAAACCAAGTTCCACAACCTTGACATCAAGGTGACCGAGATGGCCACCGACCTAGAGAAGCTCAAGGCAGATGTTGAGGCCAAGATAAGTGATTCTGATGAGCCTCCCACTACTACTCAGTTCCATACAAGGCCTAGATCAGCTATTGTTATTTCTTCAGTTGCCCCAGTCACAACACCAGTAATCACACCTCTAGTGTCCACCCCTCCTGTTCAGTAGACGTCGTCAGAGATATTCGCGGACGGACTTCTCTCCACTCCATCAACCCACACCGGAGCTGTCAGCCAGAGGATTTATTCATCTCATGCGGCTGTGGAGCAAACCCAAAGCTACGTTTAACTCTAAATTGTTCGAACTTTGGGGTAACTTGTTGTCAAAGGGGGAGAGTAATATAGATCATAAGGCTTCAAGAGAGAGAGAGAGAGAGAGAGAGAGAGAGAGAGAGAGGTAGAGAGCGTATCACTTTTGTAGTTTATTTGCTTTGGTTTGATCAAGATACTTTGATTTGTTGGGTTATAAAACTTTATGTCGTGTGTTTGACCGTACACTACTTTTTCTCTTCATCCTATATATCTTTAGCTATTTTATATCCTTGTCATTCACATGATTGCTTGGTGATGAGTGCTTGCTATTTTCCTTCTCATTTCTTGTGCGCTCCACCAAGATGTATGTGACATGGAAGATTCACCCCGTGATCCTAATTGATTGTGCATTCTCATTCAAACGCAAATTTTAAATAATGCACAGATTTAGGGGGAGCTCTTTCTTATCACATACTTCTCAAAGCGAAGATGTTATTCAGTGACTATATCTTATATTGAAGCTTTGATCTATATGTTGTCATCAACTACCAAAAGGGGCAGACTGAAAGTGCAACTAATCCCTGGGTGGTTTTGGTAATTAATAACAACATCTATATCATTGAAGTAATGCATCCTAGAGAATATTTCAGGTGAAGTTCAATGTTGGTATGGCTATAGGATGGAGATGTGGACCCCTCAAATGCAAAGGACAAAGCACTGGCAAAAGCTCCAAGACTATTGAAAGAGCGTGGTGCCCCCATGTGTGGTTTTGGTAATTGATGACATTCTCCATGGACTAATGGTTGCCAATGCAATCACGAAAGGTGGTCCAACTTGAGGAAGTCAAGATAGTCATCTTCTAGCTCAGCTGGACTATGTGAAAGGTATAGGTTTCCCCTTGATAGGTTTCCTATTTTACTGGTCTCATGGTGTTAGTTGGGATATCGGGTTATAGAATCGTTTGTCGTACTATCAAGGGGGGCTCTCGAGTGAGTAGCTTGATCGTATCATTCGTAGAGAGCTCAAACCATTGCATCTTTGCATCATTTTTCTTTGTTCTTGTTTGGTGTTTCTCTTAGTGAGTTTCAGGGCTTATGGTCATCTTCATGACAAGCTTGAGTTCATCGAATGCATCTTCTAAGATGTTTTCGATGTTGGAGTTTATGTCGGTGCTTCGGTGCTTCTCTGATGGATGTTTCACTCCTCTATATCATAGGCATACTCCCCCTACCGGTACTGTTGCTGTTGGATAGTATTTGTCGTCATCTATGCAACAAGCTTGAGTTTGCTTAATTCAGAGCTCCTTTGCAGAAGTTATGGTAGTTGTGGTCTTCCTGCATTCATCTGTTTTCTGTGTTAGGTCCCGAAGGCCCCAAGTGGTACTAGCGCTCAGGGCACCGGTAGTACTGCTGTCCAGTACCACGGTTACTACCGCTGGTTCTGGGGACCCAACTTTTCGTGTCGGGTTTGCACGGTAGTGGAACGGTAGTACGAGCAGTAGTCCGCCCACCCACTACCGCTCCACTTCTGCTTCCTTCTGGACCCGTCGTGATCTCAGAGGTTGTAGGGCGGTAGTGGGTGCGCAGCACTACGGCTTGAAAGCCGTAGTACCACTCTCCTGAGTGGTAGTACCGCTGCTGCGGTACTGCCAAACATCTATGTCTCTGCCCTGCCTCCATAGGCCCCTGAGCTGCAACCCCAGCGGTAGTACCACTAGGGCGAGCGGTAGTACCGCTCCGGCGGCACTACCGCCTGGTGGCTCCTCGCCATTGCACTGCTCTATGGGTAGTACCATCCGAGCGGTAGTACCGCTTATGTTTGGGCTATGGGCATAACGGTTGGATTTGGGAGGGCCTATTTGAGGGGGTCTTTCTTCCCCAATGGTTCTTATCCTTTGAGCTCATGTTCTTCCCCCATTGTTTGCCTTCTTTGAGCTTGCTATCTCGCAATCCCTGCAATGACTCTTGCTAGTTTTTAAGGGAAAAGATAGAGGAGATCTAGACCCACATTTCCACCAATCACTTTCTCCTCTATGTGAGGGGATCCCTTGGATCTAAATCTTGAAGTTCTTTGTGTTCTCCTTGTTCTTTCTCTCATATTCCTCCATAGCTTTTGTTGTTGTGGAGGGATTTGGGAGTGAGGGACTTGACCACTTCGTGTGTTCTTGCCATTGCATTAGTTGCATCGGTTTGAGTTCTCCACGGTGATATGTGGAAATGAAAAGTTGAGAAGTTTATTACTCATGGATGTTTGAGCAACCTAGAGCTTGTTCCTCTTGGTTGCTTTGGCGCCCTAGATGGTTGGTGGTGTCTCGGCGCTCAATCATTGTGGTGTAAAACTCCGGGCAAGTGTCGGGGTCTCCAATTAGGTTGTGGAGATTGCCTCGAGAAATTTGTACGGGTACCAGTGACCGCCCCAAGGGTTGCCATTGTACGCGTTTGGTGACCGTCCTCAAGGGCCCCTTAGTGGAATCACGACATCTTGCATTGTGTGAGGGCATGAGGAGGTTACGGTGGCCCTCGTGGCTTCTTGGGGAGCAATGTGCCTTCACACTGCTCCAAACGGAGATTAGCATCCACAAGGGTGTGAACTTCGGGATACATCGTCGTCTCCGCGTGCCTCGATTATCTCTTACCCGAGCCCTTTACTTATGCACTTTACTTTGTGATAGCCATAGTGTTCCATGTTATATATGTTGCTATCACTTAGTTGTGTATCTTCCTTAGCATAAGTTGTTCGTGCACATAGGTGAGCGTAGTTGTTTTATTTCTTGTGCTTGAGAAATTAAACGCTAGTTTTATTCCGCATTTTTCAAGCCTAAACCGTAATTATTTCAAAGCGCCTATTGACCCCCCTCTAGGCGACATCCACGATCTTTCAACTATTCATTTTTGTTTAGTGATCCAAGATCACATTGAGTCCATAGGAAAGGCAATACATTAAAAGGGGGTGGGGTTTTGGTCGTCAGTCATTTGCTCACGTGCTTAGAGATATTGCTCCAAAATCATTCAACCACACGCTCAAATTCCCATCTATCCAAAACCCTAAAGTTCAACTGGGTCCCACCGATACACACTTATCCAGACTCACTGAGTTACACTTGACAGGGCCACTGCCTAACCCTAGCATCTCAGTCTCACCGAGATGGCCAGTTGGTACTGCCGAAAAGCCACTTAGAACCTTCTGTTGCATATTTATTTCATCTTGAAATTACCGAGTGGTTCAATCAATATCCCCGAAGTGTTGAAAGTGCTTAGGTCATCACCCGTCGGTTCCACGAGTTGTTTCATCCGGTCTCACCCAAAGGACTAAAGTTCAGACCTTTTACACTAGTCAGTCTCACCGAGTGATTTCACCCGGTCCCACTGAGTTGTGCATAAAGGTGTGTAATGGTTGGATGTTTGGTGATGGCTATATATACTCCCACCCACTCCACCAGTTCAGAGAGAGCAACTAGGACGAAGCTACCACTTCCCATATCCATTTTCCGAGAGAGAGAACCACCTACACTTTTGTTGAAATCAAAGGGGTTCCACTTCAATCTTTGATCGTTCATTTATAGCCCCCTCAAGTTGCTTTCCACCCTATCACTTATCCTACCACCATGCAAAATCTATGAGAGAGTGGTTGAGTATTGAGGAGTCTATCTTTTGAAGCCCAAGAGCAAGGATTTGATCATCAACAACAACATATATTACCTTTTGAAGAGTGATGTCTCCTATATTGGTTAGGTGTAACTTGGGAGCCTCCAAATCATGTGGAGTTGAACCAAGGAGTTTGTAAGGGCAAGGAGATATCCTACTTCATGAAGATCTACGCTGAGTGAGGCTAGTCCTTCGTGAATGTAAGCCATGATGGCATAGACAAGGTTTCTTCTTCGTGGACCCTATGTGGGTGGATCCCTCCGCGGAGTGACGCGGCTGGTACCCTTCGTGAGTTGTAGTCTCCATCAAAAAGGATGTACAATAGCACCACCTATCGGAACCGTGCCAAAAATCACCGTGTCTTCATTGCATTTGATTTCTCCAACCCCTCCTTTGTGTTCATATTCAAAGTCATTACTTTCTGCCGCCCACTATCTGGACTTGCATGTGTAGGGTGTTGCTTGACTTCTGTGAATTGCTAAAACTTGCCAAAACTAAAACTTGCCAAAACCAAAACTGAGAAAAGGCTAGATTTTATTTGGGTAAGTAGTCTAATCACCCCCTCTAGACCTACTTATGATCCTACAACCTGCACCAAGTTAGTATAACATAGTAGAAATATCGAATGGCAGGTTGACGATGTCCTGTACTACGGGGTGATACGTCTCCAACGTATTGATAATTTATGAAGTATTCATGACATATTTACCTATGTTTACAATACTTTTATATGGTTTTGATGCACTTTATATGATATGTTTAGAACTAACCCGTATTGACGCTGTTTTGACCAGAATTACCGTGGTGTTGTTTTTGTGCAGAAAATAAAAGTTCTCGGAATCGCCCCAACCTTTTTTATGATTTTTTCTAGAGAAAATAAGAAATACCGTAGCGAAGAACCACTGGAGGGGAGCCACCTGTGGGCGACAAGCCAACAGGGAACACCCTATTAGCTTGTGGGGCCCACATGGCTCCGGTTGACGTGATTCCACCGCTGAAAAATCTTATAAATCCAGAAACCCCCGAAAGTTAACCTAGAACTTTCGCTCTACCGCCGTAACTAGCTTTATCAAAGAAAAACCATCTGGAGCATTTAAAATACCCTGCCGGAGGGGGAAATCTTCACCGGTGGCCATCTTCATCATTCTGGCGAAGGCCATGACGAGGAGGGAGTAGTTCACCCTTGGGGCTGAGGGTATGTACCAGTAGCTATGTGTTTGATATATCTCTCTCTATCTCTCTCCCTCTCTCTCTCTCTCTCTCTCTCTCTTTCTCTCTCTCGTGTTCTTGAGATGACACGATCTTGATGTATCGCGGGCTTTGTTAATATGGTTGGATCATATGGTGTTCTTCCCTTGCTATCTTGTTGTGATGAATTGAATCGTTCCCTTTGAGATTTTGTTATGTCGGATTGAATATTGGATTTGAGATCACTTGATGTATGTCTTGGTACTCAACTTGCGGATTCCCGTGGTGACAACGGGGTAATCTATTCATAGGGGTTGATACATGTTCTTGTCCTAGTTTCTCCGATAGAAATCTTGGGGTACTCTTTGAAGTTCTTTGTGTTGGATTGAATATGATGAATCTGAAATTGTTTGCTGTGTGTCGAATAAGTAACCCACGGATACTTGAGGTGACATTGGAGTATCTAGGTGACATTAGGGTTGATTGATATGTATCATTGGTGTTATTTTAGTACGAACTCTAGGTCTTCCTGTGACATCTATAGGAATAGCCCAATAGATTCATCGGAAAGGGTAAGTTTGAGGTGGTTCTTACTACCTACAACAATTTGATCTTATGTTCTCCGTGAGATATGAACTTTGGAGTGATTCTTTGTTGCACGTTGAGGGATGATCATATGAGTCTATTATGTTATCATTGTTGAGAGATTGGATTAGCGAAAGTATGAACCCTAGGCCTTATTTCCAAGCATTTATACAATGTTTTGCTCGTTGTTTTCCACTTGTTACCTTGCTGTTTTTATATTTTCATATTACAAAAACCTATATCTACTATCCATATTGCACTTGTATCACCATCTCTTCGCCAAACTAGTGCACCTATACAGTTTGCCATTGTATTTGGTGTGTTGGGGACACAAGAGATTTCTGGTATTTGATTGCAGGGTTATTTGAGAGAGAGCATCTTCATACTACACTTACCACGGATTGATAAACCTTAGGTCATCCACTTGAGGGAAAATTACTACTGTCTTACAAAACTCTGCGCTTGGAGGCTGATACGTCTCCAACGTATCTATAATTTTTGCTTGTTCCATACTGTTATATTATCATTCTTGGATGTTTTACAATCACTTTATAACAATTTTATATCATTTTTGGCACTAACCTATTGACATAGTGCCAAAGTACCAGTTGTTGTTTTTGCTTGTTTTTTACTTCACAGAATATCAGTAACAAACGGAATCCAATCGCGACGAAATTTTTGGAGATTTTTTCTGGACCAGAAGACACTTAGTGGGCCAAAGAAGTGCCAGAGAGGTGGGCTGTGGAGGCCACAACCCACCAGTGCGCGCCGGGGGCCCCCGGCGCGCCCTGATGGGTTGTGCCCTCCACGGGCCCCCCCACCACCGCCTCTGACGCCTATAAATACCCAAATATTCAGAAAACCCTAAGGGAGTTGACGAGAAACACATCCAGCCGCCGCAAGTTCCAGAACCTCGAGATTCAATCTAACACCATCACGGAGGGGTTCATCTTCTTCATAGGTGCCTCTCCAATGATGCGTGAGTAGTCCACCGTAGACCTACGGGTCCGTAGGTAGTAGCTAGATGGCTCTCTCTCTCTCTCTTGATTCTCAATACAATGGTCTCTTGGAGATCTATTTGATATAAACTTTTGCGGTGAGTTCATGATCAGTTTCTATCCGTGAATATTATTTGAGTCTTCTTTGATCTCTTATATGCATGATTACTTATAGCCTTGTATTTCTTCTTCGAATCTTTGGTTTAGTTAGGCTGACTAGATCGATTTTTCTTGCCATGGGAAGAGGTGCTTTGTGATGGGTTCGATCTTGCGGTGTCCTTTCCCAGTGAAAGAAGGGGCAGCAAGGCACGCATGTATTGTTGCCATTAAGGATAACAAGATGGGGTCTATTCCAACATGAATAGATCTTGTCTACATCATGTCATCGTTCTTATTGCATTACTCCGTTTTTCCATGAACTTAATACACTAGATGCATGCTGGATAGCGGTCGATGTGTGGAGTAATAGTGGAAGAAGCAGGCAGGAGTCGGTCTACTTATCTTGGACGTGATGCCTATATAATGATCATCGCCTTGGATATCGTCATGATTATTTGATCTTCTGTCAATTGCCCAACAATAATTTGTTCACCCACCATGTGCTATACTCATGAGAGAAGCCACTAGTGAATCCTACGGCCCCCGGGTCTACTTTTCCAACATATTGCTTTCCGATCTATCTTTTTGCCTCTTTGTTTTCAGATCTATTATTCCAAAAAAACCAAAAATATATTGCTGCACTTTTTATTTGCTCTTTTTATTTTGTGTTCTTGAGAGATCTATCTCTCCTATCTATCTTATCCTAATCTATCTTTTTACCGTAGAGAGATTGACAACCTCTCTTTCGTGTCGGGTTGCAAGTATTTGTTATTTGTGTGCAGGTGCTGCTTATTGGGTGGTGGTGATCCTCCTACTGGTTCGATAACCTTGGTTTCATAACTGACGGAAATACTTACCATTGATGTGCTGCATCATCCCTTCCTCTTTGGGGAAATACCAACACGGTCTCAAGCCACGTCAGAGGCCCAACAGAGTCTACAAAAATAAAGTTGCGTAGTAGACATTAAACTATTTTCTGGCGCCGTTGCCAGGGAGGTGAGTGCTGATGAGTTGTGCCCTCCACGGGCCCCCCCTCCATCGCCTCTGACCCCTATAAATACCCAAATATTCAGAAAACCCTATGGGAGTCAACGAGAAACACATCCAGCCGCCGCAAGTTCCAGAGCCTCAAGATCCAATCTAACACCATCACGGAGGGGTTCATCTTCTTCATAGGTGCCTCTCCGATGATGCGTGAGTAGTCCACCATAGACCTATGGATCTGTAGGCAGTAGCTAGATGGATCTCTCTCTCTCTTTCTCTCTCTCTCTTTTGATTCTCAATACAATGGTCTCTTGGAGATCTATTTGATGTAAACTTTTGCGGTGTGTTTGTTGGGATCCGATGAATTTTGAGTTAATGATCAGTTTCTATTCGTGAATATTATTTTAGTCTTCTTTGATCTCTTATATGCATGATTACTTATAGCCTCGTATTTCTTCTTCGAATCTTTGGTTTAGTTAGGCTGACTAGATCAATTTTTCTTGCCTTGGGAAGAGGTGCTTTGTGATGGGTTTGATCTTGCGGTATCCTTTCCCAGTGAAAGAAGGGGCAACAAGGCACGCATGTATCGGTGCCATTAAGGATAACAAGATGGGGTCTATTCCTACATGAATAGATCTTGTCTACATCATGTCATCGTTCTTATTGCATTACTCCGTTTTTCCATGAACTTAATACACTAGATGCATGCTGGATAGCGGTCGATGTGTGGAGTAATAGTGGTAGATGCAGGCAGGAGTCGGTCTACTTATCTTGGACGTGATGCCTATATAATGATCATCGCCTTGGATATCGTCATGATTATTTGATCTTCTATCAATTGCCCAACAGTAATTTGTTCACCCACCGTGTGCTATACTCATGAGAGAAGCCACTAGTGAATCCTACGGCCCCCGGGTCTACTTTTCGAACATATTGTTTTCCGATCTATCTTTTTGCCTCTTTGTTTTCAGATCTATTATTCCAAAAAAACCAAAAATATATTGCTGCACTTTTTATTTGCTCTTTTTATTTTGTGTTCTTGAGAGATCTATCTCTCCTATCTATCATATCCTAATCTATCTTTTTACCGTAGAGAGATTGACAACCTCTCTTTCGTGTCGGGTTGCAAGTATTTGTTATTTCTGTGCAGGTGCTGCTTATTGGGTGGTGGTGATCCTCCTACTGGTTCGATAACCTTGGTTTCATAACTGAGGGAAATACTTACCGTCGCTGTGCTGCATGATCCCTTCCTCTTTAGGGAAATACCGACGTAGTCTCAAGCCACGTCAAAGGAATTTCTGACGTTGCTGTCGGGGAGGAAGCGGTCTCTTCTACGTGCCAATCTCAGGCGCCGAGGAGACTCCATCATCATCTATCAGGTTCCTAATCACAATCTCATCTCCTTGCAATTACATTATTTGCCATTCGCCTCTCGTTTTCCTCTCCCCCACTTCACAAAAATTTGCCGTTTTATTCTTCCTCTTTTCCGTTTGCCTTTTTGCTTGTTTGCTATCTTTGCTTGTGTTGCCATGTGCCTTCTATTTGCTTGCATCTTCGCTTGCTAAAAATCTGTTGATATGGATCCTCATCCACTTGCTAATCTTTTCAAAAGGCCAAATTATGATGAACCAATTGCTAGTGAGTTGAGTGCACTTGATTATCTCTATGAAGTTTTGTTTGAAAATCATGAATCTGAAAATTTTGATGAAGTGTTGAAAGAAGAAATTTATAAGGTAATTCATGATAGTTCCTTGAATAATGAGCATGATTGCAATGTTGCTAGTATGAATTCTCTAAATATCCATGATGCTAATGATATGCAAAGCCACAAGCTTGGGGATGCTATGTTTGATGAAGAAGATATTTCTAGTCCCCCAAGTTTTGATGATGGAATTTATTATGATGATTGCATGCCTCCTATTTATGATGATGCTGATGACACGTATCCTATAATGAGTAATGATAACCATGAAACTTATCATCATGGTTTTAATTTGCAATGTGGTTATGTCAATCAAGTGTCTCATGATAGTTATTTTGTTGAGTTTTCTCCCACTACCATGGATGATAAGGAATTTGCTTATGTGGAGAGTAATGAAAATTCTATGCTTGTGCATCATGAAAAGAATGATCTATGTGATAGTTATATTGTTGAATTCCTTCATGATGCTAATGAAATTTATTATGAGGGAGGAACTTATGCTTGTAGGAATTGCAATAATATCAAGTTTCCTCTCTATGTGTTCAAAGTTTTGAAGTTATGCTTGTTTAGCCTTCCTATGCTAGTTGATTCTTGTTCCCATAAATTGTTTGCTCACAAAATCCCTATGCATAGGAAGTGGGTTAGACTTAAATGTGTTTGTCATGCTATTCATGATGATATTTTGCATATTTCAATTACTACTTTTTATGTGAGTATCATTGAAATCATTATGCCTAGCTTGGGGCGTAAAATGATAGCGCTCGTTGGGAGGCAACCCAATGAATAAATTTATTCATGATTTTTCCTTTCTGTTTTTGAGTGTTGACACAATTATGCCTCTTTTATGATTGTGTTTTTATGGTTTATTTAGTGTTTGTGCCAAGTAGAGCCTTTAGGATGATTCATAAGATGAGTAGAAGCGATGCTGAATCTGAAACAGAAACTTTGCGTCCAGTGTTTGAATTTTCATTTTTTACTGGAACGTGATCTTGAGCTGAAATTTTAACAAAGTGTTTCTATACAAACTCTTTACGTCGTCCTAATTTGTCAGAATTTGTAGAGTTACAGAAGTATGGTTAGACTACATATTACTACAGACTGTTCTGTTTAAGACAGATTCTGTTTTCGTTGCATTGTGTGCTTGTTTTGATGAATCTATGGGTTGTATTGAAGGGTATGAGCCATGGTAAAGTTAAAATACAGTAGGTATAATTCAACAACAAAATATGAATTGGTTTGCAACAGCACCTAAAGTAGTGATTTGCTTTATTATACTAATGGATCTCACGAAGATTTTGTTGAGTTTTGTCTGATTGAAGTTTTCAAGTTTTGGGTGAGATCACGATGGATGGAGGAATAAGGAGTGAAAAGAGCCTAAGCTTGGGGATGCTACAACACCCCCAAGTTATATCCAAAGAGAAACAAGCAACTAAGCTTGGGGATGCCCCCGAGTGGCATCCCCTCTTTCTTCTAACGACCATCGGTATTTTACTTGGAGCTATATTTTTATTCGTCACATATCATGAGTTTTGCTTGGAGCGTCTTGTATCAATTGAGTCTTTGCTTGATTTGCTTGTTAGTTTGTCACTTGTATCCTTGCTGGACACACCTATTTGGGAGAACCAAAATTATGCTATGATTTGTTAGAATTGCTCTCTATGCTTCACTTAAACTTTTTTGAGCTATAGAATTGCTCTAGTGCTTCACTTATATCCTTTTGAGCACGGTGTGCTTGGAAATTTTTGTAGAAATACTCTCATGCTTCACTTAGATTAATTTGAGAGTTAGTAAATTTTGAAGAAATCCTCTCATGCTTCACTTATACCTTTTTGAGAGAAGAAATCTTTATGCTCATGTGCTTCACTTAAATTTGTTTGAGCTTGTCAAATAGCAATGGCAATATATGAAACTAGTCCCAAAGTGATAGATATCCAAGGAGGATATAATAAAAACTTTCATGAAGATCATTGGACAAATTAAACTTGATTCCTTGTAATAGTTTTGAGACATGATGATAGTAATATCTGGGTCATGTTAGTGAGTAATTATGCTTTAGTAGGAATATTGGTGTTACGGTTTGCGATTCCCTATGCATGCACGAAAGTCAATAGCTATGCAATGAAGTTACATCCTACTTATGGTGCATTACTCGGTGTTAGTTATGCTCAATGCTCTCTTATGTGAATTTTCGTTTCTTTGTTGGTTGCTTCTCAATCTATTTGCTAGCCTCCATTTGTACTAAGTAGAAATACTACTTGTGCATCCAAAATCCTTAAACCAAGTTTTGCCTTATGAGTCCACCATACCTACCTATATGTGGTATTTCCATGCCGTTCCAAGCAAATTTGTATGTGCCATCTCTAAATTTTCAAAATATTTTTTCTCTTTTGTGTTCTCGTACCGCTCAAGAAACGGTAGGGAGTGTCCAATATTTTTCCATGCTAGATGTGTTATTCTCAAGATGTGTGTTTATTCACTTGTCATTGCACGAGAGTGCGGCGGTAATAGGGATGCCCATTCCGAAATGAAAAGGAATAAAAATATTTACTTTATGTTGTCAAATAATAAATTCCTTGGAAAGTGTTGGTATGGAAGGCAATCGTGGATACGGTCCGCCATGGAAAGTGAAAGAATGGTGGAAAAAGGAATATACTTTATTTTCTGTTTGGGAACAGCCTATGATATATCTAGCATGGAAAGTATTGTGAGCTACTTTGTCGTTTTCGTTGACAGGAAAGGCATGCCACCCAAAATATTTTTCTCTCTCAATTTAAAACCTTGAGCTCTGGCACCTCTACAAATCCCTACTTCCCTCTGCGAAGGGCCTATCTATTTACTTTATGCAATTTTTATTACTTTGAGTCTTCATCTTCTCTTATAAAGCACCAACTAGGGGGCACTATGATCGTACTTGAGCATTGGGTATAGCTAATATTTGAGTGTGTTTCATGAATGGATCAATGATTGAGCATGATGGGCTAGGGATAACTTTCTATAGTGTTGATATTTTGAAAGACATGGTTGCTTGTTGGCATGCTTGAGTATTGAAGTCATTATGTTAAAACTAGACTATTGCTTTGAATCATCTAAAAGTCCAAATGTCCATGCTACAAAAGAAAAGAATATGTGATGAACATGTTAGGCAGCATTCCACATAAAAAATTCTGTTTTTATCATTTACCTACTCGAGGACGTTTAGGAATTAAGCTTGGGGATGCTGATACGTCTCCAACGTATCTATAATTTTTGCTTGTTCCATGTTGTTATATTATCATTCTTGGATGTTTTACAATCACTTTATAACAATTTTATATAATTTTTTGGGACTAACCTATTGACATAGTGCCAAAGTGCCAGTTGCTGTTTTTGCTTATTTTTTACTTCGCAGAATATCAGTAGCAAATGGAGTCCAATCGCGACGAAACTTTTAAGAGATTTTTTCTGGACCAGAAGACACTCACTGGGACAAAGAAGTGCCAGAGAGGTGGGCTGTGGAGGCCACAACCCACCAGGGCGCGCCAGGGGGCCCCCGACGCGCCTTGATGGGTTGTGCCCTCCACGGGGACCCCTCCACCGCCTCTGACCCCTATAAATACCCAAATATTCAGAAAACCCTAGGGGAGTCGACGAGAAACACATCCAGCCACCGCAAGTTCTAGAGCCTCAAGATCCAATCTAACACCATCACGGAGGGGTTCATCTTCTTCATAGGTGCCTCTCCGATGATGTGTGAGTAGTCCACCATAGACCAGTGGATCCGTAGGCAGTAGCTAGATGGATCTCTCTCTCTTTCTCTCTCTCTCTCTCTCTCTCTCTCTCTTTTGATTCTCAATACAATGGTCTCTTGGAGATCTATTTGATGTAAACTTTTGCGGTGTGTTTGTTGGGATCCGATGAATTTTGAGTTCATGATCAGTTTCTATTCATGAATATTATTTGGGTCTTCTTTGACCTCTTATATGCATGATTACTTATAGCCTCGTATTTCTTCTTCGGATCTTTGGTTTAGTTAGGCCGACTAGATCAATTTTTCTTGCCTTGGGAAGAGGTGCTTTGTGATGGGTTTGATCTTGCGGTGTCCTTTCCCAGTGAAAGAAGGGGCAGCAAGGCACGCATGTATCGGTGCCATTAACGATAACAAGATGGGGTCTATTCCTACATGAATAGATCTTGTCTACATCATGTCATCGTTCTTATTGCATTACTCTATTTTTCCATGAACTTAATACACTAGATGCATGCTGGATAGCGGTCGATGTGTGGAGTAATAGTGGTAGATGCAAGCCGGAGTCGGTCTACTTATCTTGGACGTGATGCCTATATAATGATCATCGCCTTGGATATCGTCATGATTATTTGATCTTCTATCAATTGCCTAACAGTAATTTGTTCACCCACCGTGTGCTATACTCATGAGAGAAGCCACTAGTGAATCCTACGGCCCCCGGGTCTACTTTTCCAACATATTGCTTTCCGATCTATCTTTTTGCCTCTTTGTTTTCAGATCTATTATTCCAAAAAAACCAAAAATATATTGCTGCACTTTTTATTTGCTCTTTTTATTTTGTGTTCTTGAGAGATCTATCTCTCCTATCTATCATATCCTAATCTATCTTTTTACCGTAGAGAGATTGACAACCTCTCTTTCATGTCGGGTTGCAAGTATTTGTTATTTGTGTGCAGGTGCTGCTTGTTGGGTGGTGGTGATCCTCCTACTGGTTCAATAACCTTAGTTTCATAACTGAGGGAAATACTTACTGTCGTTGTGCTGCATCATCCCTTCCTCTTTGGGGAAATACCGACGCGGTCTCTAGCCACGTCAGAGGCCCAACAGAGTCTACAAGAATAAAGTTGCATAGTAGACATTAAACTATTTTCTGGCGCCGTTGCCGGGGAGGTGAGTGCTTGAAGGTATATCTTTTAGATCTTGCAATTAAATCTTTTAGTTTCTTTTTATTCACTAGTATGGTTCTATAAAATAAAACTACAAAAAATGGAATTTAGGTTGTGTCGATTGCTTCGTCTTTTTAGTGTCTTTCGTGAAAATGATGGTTCGGAAAATTGTTTCTCAATTGTTAGAGGAAGAATTTATAAAAATGATTAATGTGAAATCTTTGAATGATGAGCATGATAGCAATATTGTTAGTTTGAATTCTATGAATATCCATGATGCTAATGATATGCAAAGTCACAAGCTTGGGGATGCTATGTTTGATGAAGATGCTATTTTTAGTCCCCCAAGTTTTGATGAGCAAATTTAATATGATGATGGCATGCCTCCTATATATGATGATTATGGTGATGATATGTATGCTATAAAGAGTAATGATAACCACGAAACTTGTCATCATGATTTTAATATTCAATGTGGTTATGTCAATCAAGTGTCTAATTATAGTTATTCTATTGCGTTTGCTCCCACTACTATGAATGAGAAGAAAATTGCTAATGTGGACAGTAATGAAAATTCTATGCTTGTTGATCACGAAAAGAGTGCTTTATGTGATAGTTATATTGTTGAATTCCTTCATGATGCTACTAAAAATTATTATGAGGGAGGAACATATGGTTGTAGGAATTGCAATAATATCAAGTTTCCTCCCTATGTGTTGAAAATCTTGAAGTTATGCTTGTCCTGCCTTCCTATGCTAGTTGATTTGCTCCCATAAATTGTTTGCTCACAAAATCCCTATGCATAAGAGGGTTAGACTTAAATGTCCTTGTCATGTGATCCATGATGCTCTCTTGCATGTTTCAAATACTATTCCTATGTGAGCATCATTGAAATCATAAAAGCGCTTGTTGGGAGACAACCCAATATTTATACTTTCTGTTTTGTGTTTTCACATGATTAAGCTACTGTAGTAATCATGTTTTGTGCCTTTTGTTTTAATAAAGTGCCAAGTATAGCCTTTGGGATAGTGTGGATACTTGTTAGTTTGATTCTGTGCAAAAACAGTAAAAAAATCTGAATTTTTTACAAAGTGTTGCTATACAAATTTCCTACGTTGTCCTAATTTTTCAGAATTTTTAGAGATAGGGAAATATGGATTTCATTCAGATCTCCACAGACTGTTCTGTTTTTGACAGATTCTGTCTTGCATGCATAGTTTGCTTGTTTTAGTGTTTCCATAGCTTATATTTGGTGGTATAACTTATGGGAATAATAGAATACAATAGTTATTACGTGATAAAAATATGAATCTTGTCTTGACAGTACCTAAGTGAATGATCTATATTTATTATACTAACCCATCTCACGAAGTTCTGTTATGTTTTGTGTGATTGAAGTTTTTAAGTTTTGGGTAAAACAGAGATACGAGGAGAATAAGGAGTGGTAAGAACCTAAGCTTGGAGATTCCCAAGGCAACCCCAAGGTAATATCCAAGGAAGAGTCAAGCGTCTAAGATTGGGGATGCACCGGAAGGCATCGTCTCTTTTGTCTTCAACACTATCGCTATATCTTACTTAGAGCTATATTTTTATTCATCACATAATATGAGTTTTGCTTGGAGAGTCATTTTATTTTGTTAAAATTTTCTTGCTGTTATTTATAATCTTGTTTTCCAATAAAAAGTTCCAAGAATTGCCTTTTAGGATGCTTCAACTGCATGTCTGATGTGTGTTGTGTAAAAACAGAAACTTTTGCTGTAGTGTTTAAATTTTCATATTTTAGTCGAACGTGGAAAGTTTCTGAAATTTTTACAAAGTATTGTTATATAAATCTTTTATCAAGTCCTAAATTTTCAGATTTTTGGAGTTACAGAAATGCACTTTGTAAATTAATTGCTACAGACTATCCTGTTTAGACAGATTGGTGCCATAGTGTTGTTATCTACTTATCCTAGTGTTTTCATGACTTATATTGGTAGATATAAATTATGGAAATGATAGTATACAGTAGATAATGCTTGAAAATTATTATGGAACTTGTCTTGGCAGTACATAAAGAGTTGATTTATTCTGATGTGCACTAACCTTTCTCATGAGTTCTTTTCAAGTTTTTTGTGGATGAAGTTTTTGAGATCTAGTTGATGTTGTCATATGAGAGAATTTAACGAGACACAAGAGCTCAAGCTTGGGGATGCCCAAGGCTCCCCAAGTCAATATTACAAGAAGTCTCAAGCATCTAAGCTTGGGGATGCTACGCATCCCACCTCTCTTCATCAGACAACTATCGGTTAGCCTGTGTTGATCCTAAGTTTTTATTCGTTCACATGATATGTGCTATTCTTTGAATGTATTATCATTTTCTTTGTTGTTTTAAATAAATCTCTGAGCTAAAAACCTTTATTAAGAGAGAGTCTTCACATAGCTACTTAATTTTTTTGACAACTCATTGATATTCACTTATATCTTTTGAGTGTAGTTTGATGTTTACTCTTGTGCTTCACTTATATCCTAAAAGTAACTTGTGAATGAATGAAATATCATAAATCTGGAACTATCAATGTGCTTTATGCTTAGTAGTAGTTTCACATCTCGTTTAGAAAGTAAAATCTATTGAAGTTTGACAATCACAATATTGGTCATACAAGCAATTCATGAATGATTAGTATAAGAAAGAGAACTTTCACACACAAATATATTATCTTGGACATCTTTTATGATTGTGAATACCAATTAATTATTTTCAAACTTGATCTGCTAGTTGATGATGGACAAGGAAGACAACGTAATGGTTACGTTTGGCTATATTTGCATAGAAGTTATATTGTTATGGATCCTCCAACATTTGGTGTTTGTTTAGAACCGTTTACTAGCCAAAACTTCGTACTAAGTAGAGATACTGCTTCGTACTAACCCATATATGGTATTTCACTGCCATTCTAAGTTAATTTGCATGTGCCACCTCTAAACATTCAAATAAACATCCGTTTTGTGTGCTCGTACCGCTCATGGAGCGATGGGGCGGTCATTATCTACCATGCTAAGCGGGTTATTCTCAAGATGAGTGTTTATTCACTTGTCATTGCACGAGAGAGGCTGGTAAAAAGGATGCCCAGTTCTGTAATACAAAATTAAATAAACAAGAACTCCCCCTAGATAGGTGATTGTTTGGTTGGCACTCGTGGATTCGGTCAGCCATGGAATGTGTTTGAATGGTGGAGGGGGAGTTAAATTTCAATTTTGTTTGGGAACCGCCAATAATTTGTTTAGCATGGAAGATATTGAAAACTTTGTTGTGACGTTGACAGGAAAAGTATACCACTCAAAATTCCAAATTCATCTATGTTTTAAAACAATGAGCTCTGGCACCTCTGCAAATCCCTGCTTCCGTCTGCGAAGGGACAATCTATTTGCTTTTACGTTATTTACTTTTCATGTTGAGTCAACTTCTCATTCCAACCTCAATCTATTAATTGGCAAGCATCATGTGGTGGGGAAAGATCCAAACACATATATCTAGTCAAATATATTTGATCATGTTCATTATTGTTGACAATTATCTTCATGATAAGTACGTTGGGAAGCAAAACATTAAGCCCCTATCTTTCTTTGTGTTCGGCGGATGCTGTTTGTTCTAAAAATATGCTTTAAGTATTAGCAATCATAAAAGACTATATGATAATTGAGTATATGGAGCTCTAACTTAGACTTGATGATGCATTGAAATTGTATGATGGCTAAGAACATATGTTGTTAAGTTTCAAGAGAATTCATTGTTTGAACCATGACATGTGAATTGATTGCTACTCTATCATGATGAATTTTATGAGAAAAAGTTGCTGGTTATGATGCTAGAAAAGTGACTGAAACTATCATTGATCAAACTTATATACTATGCTAGCATTCACACTTCATAAATCATTTCTTTTATCATTTACCTACTCAAGGACGAGTAGTAATTAAGCTTGGGGATGCTGATACGTCTCCAATGTATCGATAATTTATGAAGTATTCATGCCATATTTGCCAATGTTTACAAAGGTTTTATATGGTTTTGATGCACTTTATATGATTTATTTAGAACTAACCCGGACTGACGTTGTTTTCAGCACAATTACCGTGGTGTTGTTTTTGTGTAGAAAATAAATGTTCTCGGAATCGCCCGAAACATTTTTATGATTTTTCTAGAGAAAATAAGAAATAGCGGAGCGAAAAACCATCGGAGGGGAGCCACCTATGGGCCACAAGACAACAGGATACGCCCACCCACCTGGGCGCGCCCTGTTAGCTTGTGGGGACCATGTGGCTCTGGTTGACGTGATTCCAACGCTGAAAAATCCAATAAATCCAGAAACCCCTGAAAGTTAACCTAGAACTTCCGCTCCGCCGCCAGAACTCTCTGTATCGAAGAAAAACCCATATGGAGCCTTTCTAGTATGCTACCGAGGGGGAAATCATCACCGGTGGCCATTTTCATCATTCCGGCGGAGGCCATGATGAGGAGGGAGTAGTTCACCCTCAGGGCTGAGGGTATGTACCAGTAGCTATGTGTTTGAGCTCTCTCTCTCTCTCTCTCTCTCTCTCTCTCTCATGTTCCTGAGATGGCACGATCTGGATGTATCACAGGCTTTGTTAATATAGTTGGATCATATGGTGTTCTTCCCTTGCTATCTTGTTGTGATGAATTGAATCTTTTCCTTTGAGATTTTGTTATGTCGGATTGAATATTGGATTTGAGACCACTTGATGTATTTCTTGGTACTCAACTTGTGGATTTCCGTGGTGACAATGGGGTAATCTATGCATAGGGGTTGATACACGTTCTTGTCCTACTTTCTCCGATAGAAATCTTGGGGTACTCTTTGAAGTTCTTTGTGTTGGATTGAATACGATGAATCTGAAATTGTTTGATGCGTGTCGAATAAGTAACCCACGGATACTTGAGGTGACATTGGAGTATCTAGGTGACATTAGGGTTGATTGATATGTATCATTGGTGTTATTTTAGTACGATCTAGGTCTGTCTGTGACATCTATAGGAATAGCCCAATAGATTGATCGAAAACGGTAACTTTGAGGTGGTTCTTACTACCTACAAAAATTTCATCTTATGTTCTCTGCTAGATATGAACTTTGGAGTGATTCTTTGTTGCACGTTGAGGGATGATCATATGATCTATTATGTTAGCATTGTTGAGAGATTGCACTAGCGAAAGTATGAACCCTAGGCCTTATTTCCAAGCATTTATAGAACGTTTTGCTCGTTGTTTGCCACCTGTTACCTTGCTATTTTTATATTTTCAGATTACAAAAACCTATATCTACTATATATATTGCACTTGTATCACCATCTCTTCACTGAACTAGCTCACCTATACAATTTGCCATTGTATTTGGTGTGTTGGGGACACAAGAGATTTCTTGTATTTGATTGCAGGGTTGTTTGAGAGAGACCATCTTCATCCTACACCTCCCACGGATTGATAAACCTTAGGTCATCTACTTGAGGGATAATTGCTACTGTCCTACAAAACTCTGCGCTTGGAGGCCAACAGAGTCTACAAGAATAAAGTTGCGTAGTAGACATCAGGGGGTACTAGCCTAGTCGGCCCATGCTACTTGGATTGGACGAATGGGCCCTCATTCTTCTCAGGATGGACTCCGGAAGTTGCACGACGTGGCGTTCTCAAGACTGCATCTGCCGAAAGCTTGACGTATACTCCAAGACTTCTCCTGCAGGATCCATGCCTATATGCCGACCTTGTAACCCTAGATACCCTACTTGGCGTGTATATAAGCCGTAGGGTTTAGACCATAGAGGACACATGAACACAATTTCATTCACCTAGTCCTAGAGTTAGAACACATTTGATGATCTCGAGGTAGATCAACTCTGTACTTGACACTTCTCCATTGAAAATAAACTAGAGCAGGACGTAGGGTATTACCTCCATCAAGAGGGCCCGAACCTGGGTAAACATCAACTCCCTGTTCCTGTTACCATCCGTTGAAGATCCATAGCTCGGGACCCCCTACCCCGAGGTCTGCCAGTTTTCACACCGACACTGGTGCTTTCATTGGGAGTTCTGCTGTGAGATCGACAGAAGAATCGATGTCTCTTATGCAGATAAACTACGACAACGGCAACGGGAACGTTTACGTCCCTGGCCAAATTTTCGTGTGCAGCAGCTTGATCTTCTGCGCCGATTCGACTAGCCATCTGGCCTCCGTCGAGAACTATGCCCCAGATCAGATCATGACCTTTGGAGGCCTGGAATACACCGCACATTCCCACGTGAACTCATCCTGTCAGGCTGGACAACCGGCCAGATAGAGGGGCTACCCGGCACCGGAGGATCGACTCTGGAACCGATCTCTTCAAGGACGTCCGTCCAGAAACCTTGGCGTCACCGGAGAACCTCAATGTAGCAACTCCGGGAAATCTCCCCTCGAACCTTGGCCCGGACCCAGGGCTGGCCCTATCTTTGAAGCTACGTTGGATCTCGAGCCAACCCTGACACAGGATCTAGAGTCACCCTTGGATCCCCTCCACGTCGTAAACACGCCAAGCTACACATTGGGCACGCTTCAAGGCAGCCCCGCTTATAGCCAGGCAATGAACTCTAAAGAACTATCTCACCTGGACAAGATGCACGATCGTATCCAGAGCATGTCTATCTCGGATGGCAATACTTCAGTTTACGACAAGATCGGTCGATGATATAGAAATTTATGTCCCACCCACCACCCATCTAGTCACCATGGTTGACGACATAACCTACATGCTAGACTATGATGAGGCCACGGACATGGATGAACATGTCGATGGCCCCAAAGAACACACTTCGCCCCTGGCAAACACTGGCAAGTGGACTGCTACATCCACCTATGATGTCTATATGGTGGATTCTCCCAAATCCCCTCCAAGAAGTCGGTGCAGACGCCGAAGGGGCAACAATGGGGAACCCAACAGCAATAACGCCACCACCGATGACGACGAGGCAATGGCCAGCGACGCCTATAACACTGGAGAGGACACTCAAGCCTCCCCCGGTATGGAACGACAATCCCGAAGAAAATCCCGAGGACTTGGATCCCGATGACCTCTTTGAAGGAGCCAACGACAATTACATGTCAGAGTCTCAGGAAGACGAGAGCCTCGGTACCGAGGACTATATCGTCCCTGAAGACCCCTTAGAACAAAAGCGCTTCCAGCGGCGCCCCGCCACCACTGCTCGAACCATGAAACGCGGGTAGTAGCAGCTGCAAGCGAATACGGATGCACTGAATGAAAAGTGGGTCGAAGTACTCTCGGGCAAACAAGATCTGAAAGACCGACGCCGTAGCGCACCAAAATCATACCCACGTAGGCATCTGTTGTTGGAGTTCGATGAAGAACTAGCTGCCAACGCGCCTGACCGACCCCCTAGAAGTCGGGACAGGCCAGTGCGGGAAAACCTCAATACCCGAATGGCTCCACGCCGTTATGGCAAGGACCTTGTGGATTACCTAGACCCTCACGATGTTCGACGTCACATTGAGGCAAACCGAGCGCCTCCTCGGTCCATGTATGGCTCAAGAGGACGCGTGCCTGTCGGGCCCGACGGCTATGACACCTGGTTATATAGGAACGGTCGTGCCTGAGATCAAGTCTACACATGACTCTCCCTTGACCTCCGACGGGATACTACCCGGTTCCAAGGTCCAACCCACTCGATCTGCATTACAGGCAGGGTAATGGAACATCAAGCCCATCAACATAGAATCATACGACGACACCACAGACCCAGCAATGTGGATCGAAGATATCCTTCTCCACATACACATGGGTAAAGGAGATGACCTCCACGCCATCAAATATTTGCTGCTCAAGCTAAAGGGGCCGGCTAGGCATTGGCTTAACAACCTTCCTCTTCATTCTATTGGTAGCTGGGAAGACCTTCAAGACTCCTTTAAGGAAAAATTTCGGGGCACTTACGTCCGACCTCCGGACGAGGACGACCTCAGTCGTCACCCAAAAGCCAGGTGAATCTTCTCGGAAGTTCTGGAACAAGTTCCTTAATAAAAAGAACCAGATATTAGACTACTTCGACGCTAAAGCCATCGCTGCATTCAAAAATAACATCCGAGATGAATGGCTTGCATGCCAGCTCGGCCAAGACAAGCCGAGGACCATGGCAGCCCTCATTTCGGTGATGACCCGCTTTTGTGTGGGAGAAGACAATTGACTTGCACGAAACACTCACAATGGTGAGGCAAGCACTTCAGATGCACACGACGCCAATGGAAAGCCTCGATGCAATAAAATTAGCGCATGCATAAAAATGGCGGGAGCGACACAGAGGACACCACAGTCAATGCAGGGTTCACCGGACCCAGATCCGGACACAAAAAGAAACCCTTTAAAGGGAGTAAGGATGAACCTAGCAAGCTAGACAAGATCCTGGATCGACCGAGCCAAATCTACGACACTCATTACAAAATAGAAACCCACATTAACAGGAATTACCGGGTCTTCAAACAAGTTGGCAATGTAGCAACGAAGGGTCAAAGTAAAACCCAAAATCGCAGTGAAGACGAGGATAAACCTCGGCGGCCCAACAACCAAGGCCAAAAGAAATTTCCTAATGAGGTAACAGAGGTGAACATGATCTATGTTACCCACATCTCCAAGAGGGAGAGGAAGCGAGTACTTTGGGACACCTACGCGTTAGAGCCGGTCGCCCCGAAGTTCAACCCGTGGTCGGCTTACCCGATCACATTCAACATACATGACCATCCGACCAACATCATGCATGGCGGATCGGCTGCAGTTGTCCTGGCCCCAATTGTTGTTGGTTTTCATCTAACGCGCATCCTTATGGATGGAGGAAGCAGCCTCAACTTAATCTATGAGGACATGGTTAGGAAGATGGGCATCGACTCATCTCGGATCAAGTCGAGCAACACTACATTTAAAGGCGTCATACCAGGTGTTGAGGCTCATTGCATCGGAACAGAGTCACTGGGGGCCGTCCTCGTATCACCCGAGAACTTCAGAAGCGAGGAGTTAATCTTCAACATTGTCCCCTTTCGAAGTGGATACCATGCACTCCTAGGGCGCACAACGTTCGCTCGCTTCAACGCGGTCCCGTACTATGCTTACACTAGTAGAGAAATGGCTAGCCACAACTTATGTTGGTGGCGCACCAATTTCGCGCAACGCCAGCACTATTTTTTCCAATAGCGATGGCATTGGACGAATTGGTACGCCAGCGTTGTGCAGTTAGTGCTGGCGTCGATATAAAGTAGAACGCCACCAAAATGTGGGCCCTGCGGAGCTGACCAGTCGGAATATATTGCTGGCGTCATATGTCCTAACACGCCATAGATATATTATGTAGTGCTGGCGTTCACTGTTCCTGAACGCCATCATTAAGTTTTGCCTATATAAGCTAGTGTTGGAAGCCCCTTTGTTTCTCAAAATACATTCACTTCCAATTCTTCTCCCTAATAACTAGTTATCTCCTCTTAGTTATGGACCTACGTCGGCGGAGCGTGTCGAAAGTTTGGGACTCCGCCGCCCTCGCCGAGCTCCCGTCTGGTCCTGCTGGTTACACCATGAGCTTGCCACGGCCAATGCAGTCGGCCCTGTCCGGCGAATCATCCCGCCACAGCAGCGCGACTTCCGTTCAATCCAGCAGCTACGCCCCTAGCGTTGAAGATACCGGCCCTGTGCTGCTTTGCGGCTGTCGACGCCCTCTTGATAAGCATATGTCGCACACGGAATGGAATCCAGAGTGAGAGTTCTACATCTGCGCCAACCGTGGAAAGGTACGTATGTACATATTGATTGGCTTTCAGCTAATTTGCACAATTCAACTCCTCTAGTGTCGCTCACATCAATATGTGTGTGTATATATATATTGTGATCCACAGAAAACAGGGGGGAAATATTGCTTCACATGTATATGGGTTAATCTCGTCCAGAAGTACGTAAGCGAGTTACTCGACTACTCCATTGGACCTTTGAGACGACAGATAGACGAGATGCAACTCAAGAACGATCTGATGCGTGGCCAAATAAAAAAAATTCAAGATGCTTCGATATGCTCTTTTAGCTGGTTGCATGCTTGGCCTATTTCTCCCAGCTGGATCGATGACACCATTTCTTCTGGTGGCCGTCATCACACTGATGATGTTCTTAGTCTAGATCTAGTAGTACTAAATTATAATTGTTATTTTTAATATCCTTCTGTAATGTATGTAAGCAGGCCAGATTAATTAATGAAATCTATGTTGTTCATCTATATGAATTATATTTTGAACTAATATTTTAATTATGTATATATATATATATATATTCACAAAAGATGAAAAAAACTGAAATGGCGTTGGCCACGTGGGCCAACGCTATCAAACACACCACCGCCCGTCAAATCCAACCACTCGTATATACACACCCGGAGCTAATCCCCACACAAACGCCCCCAAATCAATCCCAACTCGCCGCCGCCGCCGCCGCCAATGATCAAGCCCCCTGTCGTGGATTTGTCACGGCAGATGTCCGAAGACTTAGGTTCGAGGCCATCGCTAAAGAGGTGGACTCAAAGGGGTTAAATGGGACAAGGGACACGAGTTTACCCAGATTTGGCCCCTCACCGTGGAGGTAAAAGCCTACGTCCTGCTTATACTGTATTGACTGGTGTATCGATTACAAGAGGCGGCTTGCTTGCCCTAGCTCTCGATATTTGGTTTCTGTCTTACTTAACTTGTCTAACACACCGCAGGGGCTCACCTTTATATACATAGGTCGAGGCCCTGGGCTTACACGAGTCCGGGTCGGGTTATACAACGTAACCGATCCTGGTTCCAACTCCTTAGTCTTACAGAACAAGTCATCTTATGGCGGCTTACATCTTCTGGCCCATGAGTCGCCTCATGCCTCTTGGGCCTTGACCTCAGCCCATCTGGCAAGCCGCCATATGGCCTGGTCTTCATGTCTTATCTTCCTCTTGGCCCACTTGGTAACCCGCCATGTGGCTTGGTCTCCGTCTTCTGGCCCACCTTATGGGTCTTGACTATGAACCGCCAAGCTGGTGACCGGGTCTTCAGTGAATCGCCAAGTCCTGGCCGGGTTATACTCCGGCCGGGTTATATCGCGGGGTTATATCCCTGACATTAGCCCCCAGGTTAGCTTGAATTTATTCATGCTAAGCTCGAGCCGTCTTATCAATCGTCTTGCTTGTCAGTGTCCTTCGAAGTAAAATTCTGGGAATACAACACCCATATGCCATTGAGTCGGCCTCCAATACTCTCGGCGGGTTATCACCGCCGGGTTATAATATTTGAATCGCCGGGTCATGTAATGTTGGTGACGCCGGGTCAGATAACCAGACTCCAGCTGACTTTGATAACTCTTTTCAACTTTTTTTTGATATATCCATATTACCTGTAGCCCCCAAGCTCCAAGTGTATCCATGATGACTTGGCGTTTTGCAATAATATCTTTGACTGTGCAGCCCCCAAGTACCAGGTTGTCTCGCCTGCAGCAGCCTGGGACTTATAACTGCCTTATACCTTATAAAGCTTCAACTGGTGTAGCCCCCAAGAGCCGGCTCTTCAGCATGTGATGGGCCGGGTCTGCAATGAGAACCTTATAATCTGCTTGAACAGCTGAATACTGTAGCCCCCAAGTGCCGGGTCGCATGCCTGCGGCGACTTGGGACTTTCAGACAATTTGATCTGAGCGGTGTAGCCCCCAAGTGCCGGGTCAGTAATATGTACTGGGCCGGGACTTAGAAGGATCGCAGAAAACCGGCTCATCTCTTTGAGATAGCAGGGTCTTGTTGACAATGTACTGACTTGAAAACCAGCTTGCATTAGCCCCCAAGTGCCGTGACGCATGCTTGCAGCGACATGGGACTTGCGTACTTGATATAAACCGGATTTGAATAATATAGCCCCCAAGAGCCGGGTTGCCTGCCTGCGGCGACTCGGGACTGTATAAGAATATTGTGATTCCTTGACCGTGGTTGTAACCCGGTATTAATAATGAAATCCCTGCTCGTGGTTGCGATGCAACCCGGCAAATATGTGCTTGAGAAATCCATGAGTGTTGTAGTATACTACAGGGCACTGTTTGAAGAAATCCAAGAGCCGGTCAATTAGATGACCCGGCATTATAATTAATAGGGCGACTCAAGAATATCCAGCCAGGTCGGCTATTTAGAGTCTTCATTATGCTTGCAGAGGTTACGATGTAACCCGGTTCGGTGACCGGCTTGTCTTAAGAGATGAGACCTGCAAAAATAAACAATACAGAGCATGCTCTGCATTGCTGTGAGGGCAGCTTGAAGAAGCATAACCCGGAACTGTTAAGTCTTTCATCTTTGCGAGGGTAGCTGAAGAGGCTGATCGAGAGGGTTGAAGCCCCCAAACGACCTTTTATAGTCTGACTTCGGGTCTTACTTCAATGAAACTAGCGTGATAGCCACTGGTTTGTCCATGCTTCGGTAAGCCGACTCTCACATGACCCATCATCTTTTAACCTGGATAAGTTCATGACTTATCAAGAGTACAGGGGATCGGAGTAGCATCTTGGCAAACAGGCAGGTTTAACCAAGTTTCAACGAAGGCGGCTTAATAGCCCATGGAGTATCCTCGCTTTCTGTAAGCCGGCTCTCACATGACCCATCATGTTTTAACCTGGATAAGTTCATGACTTATCAAGAGTACAGGGGATCGGAGTAGCATCTTGGCGAACAGGCAGGATTACTCTAGTCTGGTTATGGCTTAAAAGCCGGTCAAGAGGGTATGAAAGCTAAACCCGGTGGGTTTGGAAGCCCCCTAATGACTTTATGATTATCCAATAAACCAGGGTACCCATATTTGAATGGTACATCATGGCGGCTCGTCCTCTTGGGCGACTTTACAATATTCTTGAAAACTCGAACTTGCGAGAGATGAATTCCTTTGAACCGGATGCTGAGCCGGCTATCAAGGTCTCAAAGCTTTGTGAGAGACGGTCTTCTCTTGAGCCAGGTTTTAAGCATGGTACTAACCCTAGCCGAGCTGTTTTGGGTTAATCAGATACCCCGACTGGTTATTCTGCTGTTGGCTTCCATCGCTAAACTGTTGATTATGACCTCCATGATCGCTCTGATCTTGGTAACCGGTTCCTGAGCCGCCAGCACCAAAGCCGGCCCCTGAGCCGCCTGGTGCTGAGCCGCCTGATGGACCATTACCGTTATCACGATGTTGTTGAAAGCTGTAATCCCGGAACTGTTGCATAATGTAGCAATCTCCCCAGGTATGTCGTGCCGGCTTATCGGGCCGGCTGTGCTCTGGGCAAGGCTTATTGAGCATCTCTTCCAGGTTGATAGGAGCTTTACCCTTAGCACGGGTGTTTCTGGTGTTGGTGTTTGCCACCAGTTCTGACCCGCCGTCCGGGTGCTTTCGCTTGCCCGGGTTGCTTCCAGCCATACTTTGCTTTTGGCCCTTGCCATTGTTGCCTTTCTTCCCCTGACCTGATTTCTCATCATCAGAGCCCGGGTCTTTCGTGTTGTCGGAGTCTGCATATTTGGTGAGAGCCGTCATGAGCTCCCCCATGTCTTGACATGACCGTTTGAGCAGGCCAAGCTTCTGCTTCAGAGGCGTGAAGTGACAATTCTTTTCCAGAATCAAAACCGCCTGAGACGCCGTAATCTGCTTAGAAGAGTGGATGATTTCGGAGACCCGCCGGACCCAGTGATGAGCCGACTCATCCGTACGTTGTACACAATGGTCCAAATCCACAATCGTCATGGGCTGCTTGCACGTTCCTTGGAAATTTTTGATGAATTTCGCCCTTAACTCGGCCCAGGAAGTAATGGTGTTGGGTGGTAAACCCTTCAACCATGTGCGAGCCGGCCCTACCAGCATCATGATGAAATACTTTGTGCAGACTGCATCACTGACGTCTAACATCTCCATGGCTAGCTCATAGCTTTCAACCCAAGCCTCGGGAGGTAAGTCAGCCGTGTAATTGGGCACCTTTCGAGGACCCTTAAAATCTTTCGGCAAACGCTCATTCCGCAGAGTCGGCACCAAACAGGGCACTCCCACAGCCCTGGAGGTTATTCCTGCTCCTAATGAGACGGAGGGTGCAACTGTGGGTTCTTGATGAGCCGCCGCCGTTGCCTGAGCCGCCGCTTCCTGCTGTGCTTTTGCCCGTTCCACCCGTGCTTGAACATCTAGAGCCGCCCGATCAGCTTGAGGCGGGATACTGCTAGAGACCGCCGGCGACTCATAACGCCGGCTATAGCTATGGCTGTGGATGGGGGTTGAGTGCACGCGACTCCGGCTGTAATTATATTTCTCCTGCTGGGCCATCGCCGTTCGCAGGTATCTGATGGCATTCCGCACCTCTTCTGCATAAGGCGCCTCATCGGGGATTGGGATTGTATCAAGCCTGGTTGCCGCTGCCACCATGTTCTCCGCCGGGTTAGCATAATGACCCGGCGGTGTTGCATAAAGTGGTAGCGGGTTTTGGTTCCGTCGGGGCGGGTCTAGCTGCTGACGCTGAGCCGCCGCCTGGTTTCCAGGTATTTCCACTGTCCGGGTTATGGTCAAAGGTACGTTCCGTCCCGTTCCTGGCGTGTTAAAAAGATTCCTAGCTTCATATTGCTCCGGCAAGCGGGATTGATGTCTCATGCGATAAACCGCTGCTGCTGACTGTTGTTCTAACTCAAGGCGAAAAGCGTCCGCCTTAAGGCGTTCCGCCTCAGCATCCATCTGAGCCTTCAGCTCATTGATTTCCTGTTGGACTCCGGCCATCTGATTCTTTAATCTCGCGATCTCCGCATTACGGTCCGCTTGGTTTTCAGTAGTAACCTCAGTCTCCATTAGGGTTGTAAACTCGTTCATCAGATCCAGAAGAACCTGAACCGGGGGCCTGCCTGACCTAGGCCCGGTCGCACCGGCGGCTGTACCGCTCGGAGCTGCCGCAGAACCCGCCATAAAAACGGCAGCGCGGTTTGGCGGCTCATCCTCCTCCAACTCATGATACTCTGACTCGGGGTAAGGCTCGTCGTAGCCCCTAAGTCCACCATTATGAAGCTGATAGATCGATTCCGTCTCTCCACTCGAGGATCCTTCCTCTGAGTAGACCAGAGTTTCCTCCTATGACATAGAACCTTCAAGATCCATGCCTTGAGTAAAGCCAACGAAGACGTGCTCCCTGCCCGGGTCAACACAGGCGGGTTGCATGCTTTGGGCGCTTTGCTCATGCCGGGCCGGCTCGACGATGTCGGTGCAGATGTCCGGCCCGGGTTCAGATCCGCCGATCTTGCCGATGAAGATGTTGACTCCACCGAAGGGGACCCGGAAACCATGCTCGATTGAGTCGGCCTCAGGACCCCAGCCGGCGTCGTCGAGGTAGAGTCTCCCATGGCGACTCTTGGTTATCTCACCATTGACGTACCCTTCGCTCCTAGAGAGAGAACCCTTTGAGAACTCAACACCACCGAGCGCTTGCCCCACGGTGGGCGCCAACTGTCGTGGATTTGTCACGGCAGATGTCCGAAGACTTAGGTTCGAGGCCATCGCTAAAGAGGTGGACTCAAAGGGGTTAAACGGGACAAGGGACACGAGTTTACCCAGGTTCGGCCCCTCACCGTGGAGGTAAAAGCCTACGTCCTGCTTATATTGTATTGACTGGTGTATCGATTACAAGAGGCGGCTTGCTTGCCCTAGCTCTCGATACTTGGTTTCTGTCTTCCTTAACTTGTCTAACACGCCGCAGGGGCTCACCTTTATATACATAGGTCGAGGCCCTGGGCTTACACGAGTCCGGGTCGGGTTATACAACGTAACCGATCCTGGTTCCAACTCCTTAGTCTTACAGAACAAGTCATCTTATGGCGGCTTACATCTTCTGGCCCATGAGTCGCCTCATGCCTCTTGGGCCTTGACCTCAGCCCATCTGGCAAGCCGCCATATGGCCTGGTCTTCATGTCTTATCTTCCTCTTGGCCCACTTGGTAACCCGCCATGTGGCTTGGTCTCCGTCTTCTGGCCCACCTTATGGGTCTTGACTATGAACCGCCAAGCTGGTGACCGGGTCTTCAGTGAATCGCCAAGTCCTGGCCAGGTTATACTCCGGCCGGGTTATATCGCGGGGTTATATCCCTGACACCCCCCGACTGCCGTCGCCATCTCTGACTCCACATCGCCGCCGTCTCCCTCTCCATCTCCACCTCCGCCGTTGCCGTCTCCACGCCTCCACCGCCATCGCCGTCTCCACGCCACCTCCGCCGCCGCCGTCTCCGTGCCTCCACCGCCGTCGCCGTCTTTGCTCCTCCACCGTCGCCGTCTTCTCCATCGCCGTCCCGTCGCCTCCATCGCAGGTGAATAATTGTAGTTTCAGATTTTAGTGTAGTTGTGTAGTGCAGATTTGTGCTCTAATTGTAGTTTCAGATTTTAGTGTAGTTGTGTAGTTTCAGATTTTAGTGTAGTTGTGTAGTTTCAGATTTTTATTGTAGTTGTGTAGTTTCAGATTTCTAGTGTAGTTGTGTAGTTTCAGATTTTTAGTGTAGGTGTGTAGTTTCAGATTTTAGTGTAGCTGTGTAGTTTCAGATTTTTAGTGTAGCTGTGTAGTTTCAGATTTTAGTGTAGTTGTGTAGTTTCAGATTTTTAGTGTAGTTGTATAGTTTCAGATTTCAGTGTAGTTGTGTAGTTTCAGATTTTAGTCAAGTTTTGTAGTTTAATTACATTGTGTCTATAGATTGTATATATATATATATAGGTGTTGCAGGTACAGTCAGATGGCTCCGAAGTTTCATGGTGTGTGACAGAAGTGTACTAAGTACTATGCAACCATCACAAAGGACAATGTCGTCCACCAGGTTGGCCACTGGGACACCCTAGAGTTAGCGGTGCGCGCCTACGATGCAAAGGCGATTGAGTATCACAAGGAAAAAGCGATTCTAAACTTCCCAGATTACCGTGAGTACGCCCAGTTCCTCGCGCCGGAGAACATAAGGATATGCATTAGGGGTGACGAGAAGGAGAACCTCCAGGCCGAGTAACAATTGTTCGACCCATTAGTGACGGAGCTTGCGAGAGATGACAAACTCTTAGAGACCAACAAGATTATGCTCCTTCAATATGTGATACTTGTGATCTACGTTGGGTTTTACATGAAGAGGAACGGGTAGTTGCAGCACAAGGTGGGTAAGTATTTCCCTCAGTTATGAAACCAAGGTTTATCGAACCAATAGGAATATCACTTCTCAACCTTGTTCAGCGACTGCACACAAAAGAACAAACAACTTGCACCCAAGGCGGGCAAGAGGGTTGTCAATCCCCTTGATCTCGTTATTTGCAAGCAAATGAATTGTGTAGATAATTGTTGATAAATATAAATTGCAAAATAAAATAAAAGGTAAATAAAGGCAGCGAGATAGCAATTGCGTTTGCGAATATATAAGTGAATAGACCCGGGGGCCATAGTGTTCCCTAGCGGCATCTCTCATGTAGGCAGCGTACGGAGGGTAACAAATTACTGTTGGGCAATAGACAGAAAAGCGGATACTTATGCGATATTCACGGCAATGATCATCTCTATATAGGAATCACTTCCATAAGCAAATAGGCCGACTCCTTCCTGCACCTATTACTATTACTCCACCCATCGACCGCTATCCAGCATGCATCTAGAGTATTAAGTAAAACAGAGTAATGCTTGGAGAATAATGACATGACGTAGATAAAGTAAACTCAATCAATATGAATAAACCCCATCGTTTTATCCTTAGTAGTAGCAACACAAAGACGCATCTTCTCCCTTTCTGTCACTGGGATATAGAAACTCGTCAGGTTGAACCTACTACAACGCACTACTTCCACCGAAGAAATATCAATCTACTTAGCCAAAGCACATCAATAAATCGGAGAGCATTACGAAGCTATAATGATCATGCAATTAAGAGACAATATATATCAAAGGTATCTCAAATACTTTTCATGAATAATCTGAACATAAACCCACAATTGATCGGATCCCAACAAACACACCGCACAATAGGATTACATTGGATGGATCAAAGCGAAGATGCGATGATCATTGTATTGAAGATCATATGAGAGAGAGATAGCCATATGGTACTAACTATGGACCCGTGGGTCTGTGGTGAACTACTCACACATCATCATGAGGGCAGCAAGGTTGATGAAGAGGCCCTCCATGATCGACCCCCCCCCCCCCCTCCGGCAGGGTGCCGGAACGGAGCTTCGGATGGGATCATGGTGGAACAGAGACTTGCGGCAGCGGAAAACGGTTTTCGAGGCTCTCCTGAGGGTTTCCAGGATTAATAAGAATTTATAGGCCAGAGAACGTTGTCGGGAGAGCCACAGGGGGCCCACAAGCTATCAGGGCACGGCCCCCCTGGGGTCATGCCCTGTTGGCTTGTGGATGTTGGTGAACGTTGCACGGGAAACCAAAAAATTTCTACGCACACACAAGATCTATCCATGGTGATGAGCATCTACGAGAGGGAGAGTGGATCTACATACCCTTGTAGATCGCTAAGCGGGAAGCGTTAAGAAACGCGGTTGATGTAGTCGAACGTCTTCGCGATCCAAATCGCAAGCCGTCCCGCGATCCGATCACGATCCGTCCTGATCTAGCGCCGAACGGATGGCACCTCCACGTTCAGCACACGTACAGCTCGATGTCGATCTCCGCCTTCTTGATCCAGCAAGAGGGAGTGGACAGGTAGATGAGTTCTCCGGTAGCGCGACGGCGCGGCGGCGGTGGTGGTGGAACTATTCCAGCAGGGCTTCACCTAAGCGCTGCTGAAAACTTGAGGACTTGATCTATCGGGAGAGAGGGCTGCACTATGGCCTTTTGGGTTGAAGTGCTTTTGCCCTCTCTCCATCTAGTATATATAGGAGGGAGGGGAGGGGCTGGCCGGCCGAAATCTCCTCCTAGGAGTCGGCCGCAAGGAGGAGGAGGTGGAGGAGTCCACCTCCAATCCTACTCCTAGTAGGATTCCTTCCCTTCCCCCACTTGGACTTTCCTTTCCCTCAAGCCCAGCCGCATAGGCCTTCTTGGGCCGGCCGCCCAGCCCACCAGGGGCTGGTGCGCCACCCTCAGGTCCATGTGACCCACTTGGGGTGTGGTGGGCCCACTTGGTGGACCCCCAGAACCCATTCGTCAATCCCGCTACACTGCCGGAAATGCCCGAAACTTTTCGGAGTTCAAACACCAACTTCCTATATATCAATCTTTAACTCCGGACCATTCCGGAGCTCCTCGTGACGTCCGGGATCTCATCCGGGACTCCGAACAACCTTCGGTCACCAACATACATAACTCAACTATACCGAAACGTCACTGAACCTTAAGTGTGCAGACCCTGCGGGTTCGAGAACTATGTAGACATGACCGAGACACCTCTACGGTCAATAACCAATAGCGGGACCTAGATGCCCATATTGGTTCCTACAAATTCTACGAAGATCTTTATCGGTTGAACCTCTATGTCAAGGATTCAGTTAATCCCGTATGATGTTCCCTTTGTTCTTCGGTATGTTACTTGCCCGAGATTCGATCGTCGGTATCTCTATACCTAGTTCTATCTCGTTACCAGTAAGTGTCTTTACTCGTTCTGTAATACAAGATCCCGTGGCTAACACTTTAGTCACATTGCTTGCAAGGCTTGTTGTGATGTTGTATTACCGAGTGGGCCCTGAGATACCTCTCTGTCACACGGAGTAACAAATCCCAGTCTCGATCCATGCCAGCTCAACAGACACCTTCGGAGATACCTGTAGAGCATCTTTATAGTCACCCAGTTACGTTGTGACGTTTGATACACACAAGGTATTCCTCCGGTGTCAGTGAGTTGCATGATCTCATGGTCATAGGAACAGATACTTGACATGCAGAAAACTATAGCAATAAACTGACACGATCATATGCTACGTTCATAGTTTGGGTCTTGTCCATCACATCATTCTCCTAATGATGTGATCCTGTTATCAAATGACATCTCATGTCTATGGCTAGGAAACCTTAACCATCTTTGATCAACAAGCTAGTCTACTAGAGGCACACTAGAGACACAGTGTTGTCTATGTATACACACATGTATCAGTGTTTCCAATTAATACAATTATAGCATGGATAATAAACGATTATCATGAACAAGGAAATATAATAATAATTACTTTTATTATTGCCTCTAGGGCATATTTCCAACAGTCTCCCACTTGCACTAGAGTCAATAATCTAGCTCACATCACTATGTGATTTACATTGTAATGAATCTAACACCCAAACAGTTCTGGTGTTGATCATGTTTAGCTCTTGGAAGAGGTTTAGTCATCGGATCTGCAACATTCAGATCCATGTGCACTTTGCAAATATTTATGTCGTCCTCCTTGATGTAACCGTGGATGGAATTGAAACGTCGCTTTATGTGTCTGGTCCTCTTGTGAAACATTGGTTCCTTGGCTAGAGCAATGGCACCAATGTTATCACAGAACAGAGTCATTAGGTTTAGTGCACTAGGCACAACTCGAAGATCTGTCATGAACTCCTTCATCCAGACACCTTCCTTCGCCGCCTCCGAGGCAGCGATGTACTCCGCTTCGCATGTAGAATCAGCTACCACGCTCTGCTTGGAACTGCACCAGCTTACCGCACCCCCATTGAGAATAAATACGTATCCGGTTTGCGACTTAGAGTCATCCGGATCAGTGTCAAAGCTTGCATCGACGTAACCCTTTACGACGAGCTCTTGATCACCTCCATAAACGAGAAACATGTCCTTAGTCATTTTCAGGTACTTTACGATATTCTTGACCGCCGTACAGTGTTCCACTCCAGGATCACTTTGAAACCTTCCGGCCATACTTATGGCAAGGCTGACATCGGGTCTTGTGCACATCATTGCATACATGATAGAGCCTATGGCTGAAGCATAGGGGACGACACTCATCTTTTCTCTATCTTCTGCAGTCACTGGGCATTGAGTCTTACTCAACTTCACACCTTGCAACATAGCCAAGAACCCCTTCTTGGACTGATCCATTTTGAACTTCTTCAAAACTTTGTCAAGGTATGTGCTCTGTAAAAGTCCTATTAAGCATCTTGATCTATCTCTATAGATCTTGATGCCTAATATGAAAGCAGCTTCTCCTAGGTCCTTCATTGAAAAATTCTTGTTCAAATATTCCTTTACGCTTTCCAACATTTCTATATTGTTTCCAATCAGCAATATGTCATCCACATATAATATTAGAAACGCTATAGAGCTCCCACTCACTTTCTTGTAAATACAAGCTTCTCCGTAAACTTGTATAAACTCAAACGCTTTGATCACCACATCAAAGCAAAGATTCCAACTCCGAGATGCTTGCACCAGTCCATAAATGGATCGCTGGAGTTTGCAAACTTTGTCAGCATTCTCTGGATCGACAAAACCTTCTGGTTGCATCATATACAACTCTTCCTTAAGGAAACCGTTAAGGAACGCTGTTTTGACATCCATCTGCCAAATTTCATAATCGAAAAAGGCAGCTATTGCTAACATGATTCTGACGGACTTAAGCATCGCTACTGGTGAGAAGGTCTCATCGTAGTCAACTCCTTGAAGTTGTGAAAAACCCTTTGCCACAAGTCGAGCTTTATAGACGGTGACATTACCGTCCGCGTCCGTCTTCCTCTTAAAGATCCATTTGTTCTGAATGGCCTTACGCCCTTTAGGTAATACTTCCAAAGCCCATACTTTGTTTTCATACATGGATCCTGTTGGGGATATAACCCCATGGTAAGACCCGCCCAGGAGGGGCCGGGTCATACCTGGCGGCTCATAAGCAAGACCCTTAAGGTGGGCCAAAGGATGAAGGTCAGGCTGCATGGCGGCTTACCAGGCGGGCCAAGACGAAGGCCCAGAGACAGAAGATGGTGTGAGACCCGGGCGGTTGAGCTGCCCGGAGACGGCTTGCCCAAGGTGGCAAGGCGGCTTAGAGGCAGGATAAACTACGTTGTATGAGTCGGTTTGGGACTCGTGTAACCCAGGGCCTTGACCTCCTATATAAAGGCGAGACCCCGGGGCGGCTTAGACAAGAAACCAATCAATCGAGAACTAGGTCAAGCGAATCCGCTCCCTTGTAATCAATACTCCAATCAATACAACACAAGATGGACGTAGGCTTTTACCTCTGCTTGAGGGGCCGAACCTGGGTAAACTCGTGTCCCTCGTCTCGACCAATCCCTTTGAGTCCGCCGCCTTAGCGATGGCCTCGAACCTAAGTCTTCGGACATCTGCCATGACAAAACCACGACAGTTGGCGCCCACCGTGGGGCTAGCGCTCGGTGGCGTTGAGTTTTCAAAGGGCTCTCTCCCAAGGATCGAGGGATACGCTGTTGGCAGGATGACCAAGAGTCGCCGCGGCAAGCTCTACATCGACGATGCCGGCTGGGGCCCTGAGACCGACTCAATCGAGTACGGGTTCCTGGTCCCCTTCGGCGGAATCCATGTCTTCATCGGCAAGATCGGCGGATCTAAACCCGGGCCAGACATCTGCACCGACATCGTCGAGCCGGCCCGGCGCGTGCAACCCGTCCAACGCGTGCGACCCACCCGTGTCAACCCGGGCAGGAAGCATGTCTTCGTCGGCTTCACCCAGGGCATGGAGCTTGAAGGTTCTATGTCGCGGGAAGAAACTCTCATCTGCTCAGAGGATGGATCCTCGAGCGGAGAGACGGAGTCGGTCTATCAGCTTCACAATGGAGGGCTCGGGGGCTACGCCGAGCCTTACCCCGAGTCAGAGTATCATGAGCCGGAGGATTATGAGCCGCCGAGCCACGCGGCCGTCTTCATGGCGGGTTCAGCGCTGGCCCCTAGAAGCACGGCCGCCGGCGCGACCGGGTCTGGGGCTGGCATGCTGCCGGCACAAGTTCTTCTAGATCTGATGAACGAGCTTACAACCCTGATGGAAACCGAAGTCACCGCTGAAAACCAAGCGGCCCGTAACGCGGAGATCACGAGGTTGAAGAACCAGATGGCCGGAGTCCAACAGGAAATCAACGCGCTGAAGGCCCAGATGGATGCTAAGGCGGAGCGCCTTAGGGCGGATGCTTTCCGCCTTGAGTTAGAGCAGCAGTCTGCAGCGGCGGTTCATCGAATGAGGCATCAATCCCGCTTGCCGGATTAGTATGAAGCCAGAAATCTTTTCAACACGCCAAGGACGGGACGGAATGTGCCTTTGACCGTAACCCGGATGGCGGAAGTGACTGGAAGCCGGGCGGCGGTTCAGCATCAACAGCTAGACCCGCCCCGACGGAACCAAAACCCGCCACCGTCCTTTCCAACACCGCCAGGTCATTATTCTAACCCGGCGGAGAACATGGTGGCAGTGCCAACCAGGCTTGGTACCATCCCAATCTCCGATGAGGCGCCCTTCGCAGAGGAGGTGCGGAATGCCATCAGATACCTGCAGACGGCGGTGGCCCAGCAGGAGAAATACACTTATAGCCGGAGTCGCGTGCATTCAACCCCCATCCCTAGCCGCAGCTACAGCGGGCGTTACGAGTCACCGGCGGTTTCTAGCAGTGAACGACATCGGAACCCGCCGCGAGTCGATCGGGCGGCTCTGGATGCTCAGGCACTGGTGGGTTGGGCAAGGGCACAGCGAGAAGCGGCGGCTCTAGCGGAGGCGGCGGCTCATCAGGAACCCACAGTTGCACATTCCGTCTCAGTTGGAGCAGGAGTAACCTCCAGGGCTGTGGGAGTGCCGTGCTTAGCGCCGGCCCTGCGGAACGAGCGTCTGCCGAAGGATTTCAAAGGTCCTCGCAAGGTGCCCAATTATACTGCTGACCTACCTCCTGAGGCTTGGATCGAAAGCTATGAGCTGACCATGGAGATGTTAGACGTCAGTGATGCAGTATGTGCTAAATATTTCGTCATGATGCTGGAAGGGCCGGCTCGCACGTGGTTGAAGGGCTTGCCACCCAACACCATTAATTCCTGGGCCGAATTGAAGGCGAAATTCATCAAAAATTTCCATGGAACGTGCAAGCAGCCTATGACGATTGTGGATTTGGACCATTGTGTGCAGCGTGACGACGAGTCGGCTCATCACTGGGTCCGGCGGGTCTCAACCATCATCCACTCTTCTGAACAGATTACGGCGGCTCAAGCAGTTTTGATTCTAGAGAAGAATTGCCACTTTACGCCTTTGAAGCAGAAGCTTGGCCGGCTCAAGCGCACGTGCCAAGATATGGGGGAGCTCATGGCGGCTCTCACCAAGTATGCAGACTCCGATAATACGAAAGACCCTGGCTCTGATGATGAGAAATCGGCTCAGGGTAAGAAAAACAGCAATGGCAAGGGTCAACAGCAAAACGCGGCCGGAAATAGCAACCCGGGCAAGCGGAAGAACCCGGACGGCGGGCCAGAATTGGTGGCGAACACCAGCGCCGGGAACAATCGTGCTAAGGGCTATGGGAACTTCAGGCCACCCTTTAACAAGGGTAAAGCTCCTTTCAACCTGGAAGAGATGCTCAATAAACCTTGTCCAGAGCACAGCCGGCCTGATAAGCCGGCAGGCCATACATGGAGGGATTGCAGTATTATGCGGCAGTTTCGGGATTACAGCCTTCAACAGCATCGTAATAACGGTAATGGTCCGTCAGTCGGCTCAGGGCCGGGCGGATCAGGAGCCGGCTTTTGTGCTGGCTGCTCAGGATCTGGTTACCAGGGTCAAGGCAATCAAGGAGGTCATCATCAACAGTCTGGCGGTGGAGGCCAGCAGCAGAATAACCATTCGGGGTACCATAGTAACCCGAAACAGCTCAGCGGGGGTCAGTATCATGTTTTTACAACCAGCCTCGACAAGCGAGACCGGAAGGTGCGCAAGCGGGCGGTTAATGCAGTCATGCCGGCTCTCCCGCAGTATTTGAAGTGGTCTGAGTATGACATAACTTGGAGCCGGGAGGATCACCCGCCGCGTGTTGATAACCCGGGGCAACTGGCTTTGGTAGTTGCCCCCCAAGTGGGGGGATATGTGTTCACTAAAGTACTTATGGATGGTGGCAGCAGCATCAACATCCTGTATTATGACACTTTCCGCCGGATGGGTTTGCTTGATAAGGATCTTAAGCCCTCTTCAACAGTTTTTCACGGTGTGGTGCCTGGAAAGTCGGCTTATCCAGTGGGAAAGATTTCTTTGGAGGTAGCTTTTGGTGATGAAATCAACTACAGGGTGGAGTCTTTGTGGTTTGAAGTGGTCAAAATCAAGAGCCCATATCATGCTCTGTTTGGACGGCTGGCTTACGCCAAGTTCATGGCTAGGCCTTGCTATGTTTACTTACAGCTCAAGATGCCCGGGTTGAATGGGACGATTACCGTGCATGGTGATCAGAAGACGGCTCTTGAGTGTGAGGAAGGTGACGTAGCTTACGCAGAGTCAAGTTGTGCTGAGGCAGAACTCAAGTTTTATAAGGAAAATGTTGACCCGGAAGATATGACTCCACTGAAGAAGCCTAACACGGAATCTGAGCCGCCTCTCAAGTTTGTGGCAGAAGATACCAAGTTGGTGGACTATACACCGGGCTACTCATAACAGCAGTTCACTATCGGGGCTAACATGGACCAGCATAGGAAAGCGCGCTCATCGAATTCATCCGTGAGAATCGGGACATCTTTGCATGGAAGCCTTCTGACATGCCGGGTGTACCGAGAGAATTCGCTGAGCACCACCTTAATGTGGATCCTAAGTTTAAGCCGGTCAAACAGTTCCTCCGGCGGTTCAATGAGGAGAGGCGCAAGGCTATTGGAGAAGAGGTGGCCCGGCTTTTGGCAGCAGGGTTCATCGTTGAAGTTTTTCACCCGGAGTGGCTTGCTAACCCGGTGTTGGTACTCAAGAAGAATGGCACGTGGCATATGTGTGTGGATTACACGGATCTTAACAAGGCCTGTCCAGTTGACCCGTTTGCTCTCCCCCGTATCGACCAGATTATTGATGCAACGGCGGGTTGTGAGAGTTTATGCTTCCTGGATGCTTACTCAGGGTATCATCAGATCAAGATGGCAGTTAAAGACCAAGAGAAGACGGCTTTCATTATGCCTTTTGGTGCTTTCTGCTATGTGTCTATGCCTTTCGGGCTCAAGAGTGCCCAGGCGACTTACCAGCGTTGTGTGCAGAATTGTCTTCATGGTCAAATTGGGCGCAATGTTCATGCCTATGTGGATGATATTGTGGTCAAGTCCAGGAAGAAGGAGACTCTACTTGGCGACTTGAAGGAAACGTTCGATAATTTACGGGTCTACAAGATGATGCTTAACCGGCTAAATGTGTCTTTTGGGTTCCTACAGGCAAGCTCTTGGGGTTTCTAGTCTCTGAGCGTGGCATTGAAGCTAATCCGGACAAGATAAAGGCTATTACTTCCCTATCTGAGCCGGCGTGCTTCAATGACGTTCAGCGCATGGCGGGTTGGATCGCTGCGTTAAGCCGGTTCATAAGCCGCCTAGGTGAGAAGGCTATTCCTTTGTATCAGATGATGAAGAAAACAGACAACTTTGTCTGGAGTAATGCGGCGGGTGAGGCGCTTGAGGTGCTCAAGAAGTAGTTGGCTGAGCCGCCGGTCTTAGCCGCTCCGGCTGTGAAGGAACCTTTGCTCCTCTATGTGGCGGCTAACAACAAGGCAGTCAGCGCCGCGATCATTGTGGAGCGTAAGGAGGCAGGGAAAGAATACCCGGTTCAAAGGCCGGTTTACTATGTCAGCGAAGTCCTGATCGAGTCTAAGCAAAGGTTCCCACATTGGCAGAAACTGATATATGGGGTGTTCATGGAAAATCGTAAGTTTAAGCATTACTTCCTAGGACACCAGATCACTGTGGTTAGCTCTGCCCCGTTAGGGGACATAATTCAAAACAGAGAAGCCACTGGCAGGATTGCTAAGTGGGCATTGGAGCATGGGCCTCTTAATTTGAAGTATGTGCCTCGCACGGCTGTCAAGTCTCAAGCCCTGGTGGACTTTATAAATGACTGGACGGAGTGTCAGTCGCCTGAGGAGAAGCCGGATAACACATATTGGACGATTCACTTCGATGGATCCAGACAGTTGGAAGGGTCAGGGGCTGGAGTTGTCTTAACTTCCCCTAGAGGTGACAAGTTTTTCTATGTGTTAAGGTTGATGTTTTCATGTACTAACAATGCAGCTGAGTATGAAGCTTTACTTCATGGCCTCCGTGTGGCTAAGGAGATGAACCTGAGCCGGGTTAGATGCCTCGGCGACTCGGACCTCGTGGCTCAGCAAGTTTCAGGCACGTGGGATTCCAAAGACCCACGGATGGCGGCTTATCATCAGGCGGTGGACATCATTGCTGGACACTTCAAGGGGTATCAGGTGGACCATATTGACCGTCGCAAGAACAAGGCGGCTGATGCATTGTCAAGACTGGGCTCTCAGCGTAAGCCGGTACCACCTAACGTTTTCTTGGATGTGTTATAACACCCGTCTGTTAAGCTACCTTCAGAGGAGGATCTGGCTGTAGCTGACCCGGAGGGGCAGCTAGTGGCGGCTCTGCATGCTATCCCTGACTGGACGTTGCCTTACCTGGCGTACTTGACTCGCGGCGAGTTGCCCGAAGACGAGACCTTGGCAAGACAAATCATAAGGCGATCTAAATCCATGACTGTCATCAATGGTGGGTTACATAAGCGCAGTGTCACTGGCGTCTTTCAGCGTTGCGTTTCTCCTGAAGAGGGTAAGGAGATCTTAAATGAAATTCACGCCGGCGACTGTGGTCATCACGCCGGCTCAAAATCTTTGGTGGCCAAGGCTTTTCGGCATGGTTTCTTCTGGCTGACGGCTCATAAGGACGCAGAAGACTTGGTTATCAAGTGTGATGGATGTCAGAAGTTCGGGTGACGTGCTCACGTACCGGCTCAGGAATTGCGGATGATTCCAATTACATGGCCGTTTGCGGTCTGGGGGCTTGATATGGTCGGGCCCTTCAAGAGATCCAAAGACAAGAAGACCCACCTTTTGGTAGCGGTCGATAAGTTTACCAAGTGGGTGGAGGCTGAGCCGGTCAGCAAGTGTGACGCGGCTACGGCGGTTCAATTTCTCAAAAAATTGATCTACCGTTTGGGTTATCCTCACAGTATCATCACGGACAATGGCACAAACCTATCCAAGGGGGCTATGCAAGCATTCTGTGAAAGTGTGCACATCCGGCTTGACGTCTCTGCGGTTGCTCATCCACAATCCAATGGTCAGGCAAAGCGTGCTAACCAGGAGATCTTAAGAGGCATCAAGCCCCGGCTTATGGTTCCTCTACAGCGAACGCCGGGTTGTTGGGTAGAAGAGTTACCATCAGTTCTCTGGACTATCAGAACTACACCCAACAGGTCAACAGGCTATACGCCTTTCTTTATGGTTTACGGCGCAGAAGCTGTGTTACCAAGTGATATCCGTCATGACTCGCCACGGGTGGCGGCTTACGTTGAGACAGATAATGAGACAGCGCGTCAGGACGCGTTAGATGCTTTGGATGAAGAGCGTGATCTGGCGGCGTCTCGATCAGCGATTTATCAACAAGACCTGCGTCGCTATCATAGCCGCAGAGTTAAGACCCGGACGTTTCAGGAAAGCGACTTGGTGTTGCGTCTGATTCAAGATCAAACGGATGCGCACAAGTTATCTCCTCCATGGGAAGGACCTTTTGTGGTCAGCAGAAATCTCAAAAATGGGTCATATTATCTCATTGACGTACGAGATGAGTCACGTACTTCTGGGCAGGAGACCCACCGGCCGTGGAATATCGCTCATCTACAGCCTTACTATACTTGAGTCATCAACTCCCATCATTGTACATCATCATTGTATATACCTTTTATATATAATAAAGTTGGCATCCCTGCAAGCTGGGGCCTCTGCCTGTTATATACTTCAGATTGTGCAAAAGTGGATTCAACAACAAGGTCATTTGGGGGCTTCCAACCCGCCAGGGTTTAGCTTACACACCCTCTTGATCGGCTCTTCAGCCACCGTAAGGCCGGTTTATATACCCAACAAGCTGACTACGTCAACAAGGTCATTTGGGGGCTTCCAACCCACCGGGTTTAGCTTACACACCCTCTTGATCGGCTCTTCAGCCACTGTAAGTTCGAGTTAAACCTGCCTGTATGCTGCTGCTGCTCCGCCAGGTGACCCGCCGAACTCTTACCAGTTAATCTCGATTAGAGTCCCTGAGATGTTCAAAGTATTTGACAGTCACTCTCGCTAGAGACCCTGTACTGGTCAAGGTTAAAACGGCGGCTCTTGTCACGTGAGGGCCGGCTTACAGAAAGCGAGGATAAACTCACCCATCTGCTGCATACTCTCCGCTATGTGGCCCGTTCGTACTCTTAAAACAGTTACTCTTTTAAAGACCCTGCACTGTGTAAGGTTCAAACGACGGATTTATGTCACGTGAGAAGTAGCTTATGGGCCCTGGGGTACTCATGCCCTGCTGCGCCTCTTTATGGTTGTTGTTGCTCTTACCAGTTAATCTCGCCTAGAGACCCTGAGCCGTTGAAAAGAGTTGACGGTCACTCTCACTAGAGACCCTGTACTGCTAAGAGTTCAAACAACAAATTCATGCCATAAGAGCCGGCATATGAGTTTTCGAAAGATTTAACATCTCCGGGTTGTGCTTTTTCAAGACGCCCTCACAGCAATACATAACATATTCTGTCCTATTTGTTTTTGCAGGGTTTATCTCCTAAGATGAGCCGCCGTGAAATATGATGAAAAGATGTGAGTAGAACACAAGACAGATAAGCGTGCATCAAGTTGTGCAAAGATTCATACGTGCGCGATAGCACGGCTCAGGCAATCAAGTTTTCTACGCCTATTACAAAGCTCTCCAGGGAGCCCAAAATGCAACGGACTTAAAGTTTTTTATACACTTCCAGTCTCGGCGGCTCAGAAAGCCGGGTTATCAAATTCAAGAACAAGTGTTCAGCTCGATGGCGGGTCATCCTGCGGCGGATCTTCGACCTCTTCGATCTGAAGATTGTCCACATCCGAGTTGCAGTTTGTTAAAGCTTCAAACTGGGCCTCATCAAAGAGGGGAGACGGGTCAATTTCAGGAGCAAACAGTGTCTTACGGCGTGCAGGAGTCAAGTCCCTGGCTTCAAACGTTGGGCAGCGCACTCGTTTGTTGTCTTCGCCGTAAGCCGCCTGGTATGAAGACATGTCAATTTCATTAACAAGTGTTGATGCGAGTACTCGGGAGGCCTTCATACACTTGGCATAGTCTGCTTCCGTAAAGTCTGAGCCGTCATCCTTCTTGGATAGAAAGCCATCCATCATCTCTTCTGCAGTCAGTTCAGGGGCAAAGGCCAGAGACCGGCTTAGCGCGGCCATTTCTCCCTTTCTGGCGGCTGATCGTTTAAGCTCATCAATTTGCTTGGGCAGAGTTGACAAGAGCTCTATCACTCCCTTCATGAATTTGGGGATGCTTTTTTCAGTCAGCATCGCTTTGATGGTGCAAAGGGTCCCGCAGTATAGTTGTTCTGTCAAGGTGTATACTGCTTTCAGCTTCAACAAGCTATCAGAAGATAATTGGTGGCTTCTTTGACCTGCAAGGATGTGAGGAATTATAAGCCGCCCGCACAGTTTTTCAACAAGGCAATGAACTTTGCTAAGTATTCAGTACTTACCAAAGATACCAGAAGTCATCCGGGATATATGACGCTTGAGGGTCTGTAGCTCTTCTGACACAAGCTTGAGCCGCTCGTCAGCATCATCTGCGCGCTTGGTCAAGGCGGCTTGTGTAGACTCAGTAGTCTTTTTGAAGGCAGCAAAGTCAGCTTCAACCTTCTTAAGCTCTTCAACGGCAACCCGCCATTTTTCTTCCGCTTCAGACCGGGCGGTTTGTTGTGAAGCAAGGTTTTCCTTTAAGCCGGTCAGATCAGATTCGGCCGCATCCAAAGCTTCCTGTATTGTACAAAAACAAAGCAGTTCAGGAGGTTTAAGCCGCCAGGATAAGATATTAGTAGACGATTGATGAAGCTGTTATGATACAAGTCTCAAGCAGATTGTAAGCAATATACTTGACACTTGGGGGCTAATGTCTGTGTTTTCCTCTCCAAGTTTACAATGAAGTTCCGGCTCATCTTCGTAAAGTTAAGCCGGCACTTGGGGGCTACACACGACGCTTTCCAAGTCTACAATGAAGTTCCGGCTCATGTTCGTAAAGTTAAGCCGGCACTTGGGGGCTACACACGGCGCTTTCCAAGTCTACAGTGAAGTTCCGGCTCATCATTTTTATAATGACCCGGACTTGGGGGCTACACTTGGATCTACTTCTCAAGTAAGTACCGGCTTATTATCTGTATTAACTCGATACTTGGGGGCTACCAGTTAAGCTATTTGGAGTATGACAAAGATTGGAAGACCCGGTCTACTATTTGCAATATTAAACCAGCTCTTGGGGGCTACATAAGGGTATAAGGAAAGAGTAAGAGAAGAGGAGTACCTCATATTTTTTCTTCATCAGTCCAACAAGCTTCAATTCCATATTACGGCTTGTGGAGAGGCGGTTCAGATAACCAGCATGTAGTTCATCTGCAGTCAGTTTTTCTAACACGGGGAATTCAAACTCAAGCTTTTCTCGTGAGCATGTTTCAGCCTTGCCAGTGTGTTTTGTTAACACATGGGGATCAGGGAATTGATAACCCGTCCCAGTGACAACAACGTCTGGATGAGCTGTGTCTTCGGCAGCTGTTGATGGGCTGGGCGGCTTAGGATCAGCCTTTGGTGGACTTCCAGGAGTGGCCATGTTGTCATCACCCGGCTCAGAGGGCTGAGGAGCGTCTTCAGGCGCTTCTTTCCTAGCCTCAGCAGGCTCAGCATAAGGTACAGGGGAGTCCGGCTTAGCAGTCTCCGGCTCTTGGGTAGAAGGAGCAGCGGTAGACCCGCCTGTGTTCCTTCGTTTTGCTTGAGCCCTGGAAGCAAAAAATGTTAAATACATGACAAGGGTGATGAAAGCTATGATGCAAATACAAAGGTACATACTCCGAGTTGATCTTTAGAGGAGGCAGCTTGGATGCAGTAGAGTCGCCAGATGAAGGAGGTGACTCCTAAAAAAGTTAAGACGATAAACAAAAGAGAGTAAGGTTACAATGCAAGACTGTTAAAAATCGGACTTGGTTAAAAGAGTACCTTAGCAGGCCGTTTCCGAGGAGCCGGAGAATTTGGTAAACCGCTCAGAAGCTCTTCAGAGCCGCTGCTCCGGGTCTGACGTCTGGAAGTGTGTTGTTGCTTTTTCAAAAGATAATCGGGGTCTAAATAAGCAAGAGGATGAGAAAATGGAACATTCCGGATGACCCGCCGTACTTTCTCTGGTGGAAAGTTTTCTGAGTCAGAGGAAATGTAAAATGCCTCAGGGGCGTCTACATGGCTTGTCTCCGTTTCCTCTTGTGAATAATTATCGTCAATAAGTTGCATAAAGAGACGGCCAAGGGAGTCAAGTTCTACCTCCGAGTCGTCAAGCTCAGGCGGGTCCTTAGCAGCAGTTTTCTTCTTGCGGCCGTGGGTTTTAGCCACCTTAGGTTTCCTCATAGGAGGAGTATATTTCTTCTTCCAGAAAGAGGAGCCGGCCTGTTTATAAGCTGCCAAAAAAGGTTAAACTGAGCAAGGCAGAAGGTCAAGACAAGAACGAGTAATTTTGTTGGAAAAAGTTTCTTACAGCTGGAGCCGGGTTCTTGACGCAAAAGGGTTTTAGCCCAACTTTGTTGCAAATCTCTTGTTTTTCACTAAGAAGTGATTTGACGGAAGAGTTAATATCTTGCTCTGTCAAGGGGGTGGCGTTGAAGCAGAGAGGGTCATTTGGTTCACCCGTGAATTGGTGCATGAGTCGGTCACGCCGGCTCAGTGGCAAGATCTTCCAGCTAACCCAGCAACGGGTTAAGTCGACGCCAGTCAAGCCGTTTGCCATTAAGGCCCTGATCTTCGTGAAAGCCAGAGCATATTTCGCTCGCTCTGTGGTGGACATCCGGTCTGGGAGTTCTCCGGTGTTGCAAAGCTGGGTAGGATGGTAACCCGGCAGCGGGTTCTCTTCTTTGGGAGAAGTGTCCTTGCAGTAGAACCAGGTCTTGTTCCAATCCTTGGGGTGGCTTGGTAAGATAGCTGCTGGATAGGGCAAATCTCTCCGTCTCTGGATAGAAACGCCGCCAAGCTCCAAACTTGGTCCAGCCGCCACTTCAGTTTGGCGGTTGACGTAAAAATAGTCACGGAAGAGGTCAACAGACGGCTCTTCTTGCAGGTAAACTTCACATAAGAGTTGATACTGACACATATTGGTGACAGAGTTTGGACCTATGTCCTGAGGGTGAAGCTTGAAGAAATGAAGAACGTCCCGGAATTTTTTTGACCCGGGCGGGCTAAATCCACGAAGGAGGTGATCAGTGAACACAACAAATTCTCCTTCCTGAGGAGTTGGTCTTATTTCTGGCCCTGGAACCCGCCAGTGTATAACGTCCTGAGCCGGCAGGATACCTGATTCTACGAAATCAAGTAGAAGATGTTCGGTGACTCCGGAGCCGACCCAATCGCAAGACGAGGGTGCTCTCGACATAATGGTGGGTCAAACTGCGAGAAGACGCAAAGTGTGGCGGGTTAGAAAAACGTCAAATAATTAAGGCAGCTATGGACGGCATGATGATGAGGTGTTAAGCCGCCGACATATTTTATCAGAGAGTCGGCAATGTAACAGCAGGTTAAGTATGGACAAACAGGTTTCATATATTACAACCATGGCTGCAAGATCTACGGGCGAAGAGAAAATAATATATTCAAAACCTAAAAAGGGGGAGTGGAAGAACAGGTGGACAGCATGTGAAGAAGGTTGTTATACAGATCTATAGCAAGCGGGCATTGACATTAACAGGGCAACCGCAACGGATAGACAGTAATATAGGATTCAAGGGAGCACTTGAAGTCTGCATTACGAAGAATAGCGAAGAACACTAAGGAACTCCGATGAACTCGGAGATACCCTAACTAAGATGACTACAGATTCAACAAGGGCTGAGAATAATACCTTGCGGATGCGGACGGGCTGGCGAGTTTCTGGTCCGAATCAGGTTGATGCAGCGGCCGGCGTTGGGGACGACAGTGAGGTCCGGTCGGCGCGGCGGAGCTCTGAAGGCGCGAGTCTGAAGGAGGAAAAAGACAGCGGCAGCGGAGAAAAGGAAGGGGACCCCTCGTGTCCCTATTTATGAGTTGGATGGCAACAGTGCGCGTGAAAGTCGAGGAGGTGCAGTGATGATTGACCGGAGGGGGCGCCTCGATTTTCGGGCCGACCGTTTAATGAGGGGATCCGTTGCAAACGTCACAGAATCTTTTTAGCATATTCGGTGTGACGTCATGGCGGGTTATGAGTTTTCTTTTTCAGGTGACAGAAATGTGAGACTCGCCGCCAAGTGAGTTAGAAGATGGACATGAGTAGGCTCAAATCAATCTGGGGCCTAATGTTGGGGATATAACCCCATGGTAAGACCCGCCCAGGAGGGGCCGGGTCATACCTGGCGGCTCATAAGCAAGACCCTTAAGGTGGGCCGGAAGATGAAGGCCAGGCTGCATGGCGGCTTACCAGGCGGGCCAAGATGAAGGCCCAGAGACAGAAGATGGTGTGAGACCCGGGCGGTTGAGCCGCCCGGAGACGGCTTGCCCAAGGTGGCAAGGCGGCTTAGAGGCAGGATAAACTACGTTGTATGAGTCGGTTTGGGACTCGTGTAACCCAGGGCCTTGACCTCCTATATAAAGGCGAGACCCTGGGGCGGCTTAGACAAGAAACCAATCAATCGAGAACTAGGTCAAGCGAATCCGCTCCCTTGTAATCGATACTCCAATCAATACAACACAAGCAGGATGTAGGCTTTTACCTCTTCTTGAGGGGCCGAACCTGGGTAAACTCGTGTCCCTCGTCTCGACCAATCCCTTTGAGTCCGCCGCCTAAGCGATGGCCTCGAACCTAAGTCTTCGGACATCTGCCGTGACAAAACCATGACAGATCCCATCTCAGATTTCATGGCCTCTAACCATTTCTTGGAATCCGGGCCCATCATCGCTTCTCCATAGCTCGTAGGTTCATCGTTGTCCAACAACATGACCTCTAAGACAGGGTTGCCGTACCACTTAGGAGCAGTACACGTCCTTGTCGACCTACGAGGTTCGATAGCAACTTGATCCGAAGCTACATGATTATCATCATTAACTTCCTCTTCAACCGATGTAGGCTCTACAGAAACATCTTTCTGCGCTGCGCTTCTCTCTGGTTGAAGTAAAGGTTCAACAACCTCATCAAGTTCTATCTTCCTCCCACTCAATTCTTTCGAGAGAAACTCTTTCTCAAGAAATGTTCCGTTTTTAGCGAGAAACACTTTGCCTTTGGATCTGAGATAGAAGGTATACCCAAATGTCTCTTTTGGGTATCCTATGAAGACGCATTTCTCCGCTTTGGGTTCCAGCTTTTCAAGCTGAAGCTTTTTGACATAAGCATCACATCCCCAAACTTTAAGAAACGACAACTTTGGCTTCTTGCCAAACCACAGTTCATATGGCGTCGTCTAAACGGATTTCGATGGTGCCCTATTTAAAGTGAATGCAGCTGTCTCTAATGCATAACCACAAAACGATAGTGGCAAATCGGCAAGAGACATCATAGATCGCACCATATCCAATAAGGTTCGATTACGACGTTCGGACACACTATTATGCTGTGGTGTTCCAGGCGGTGTCAATTGTGAAACAATTCCACATTGTCTTAAGTGACTGCCAAACTCATAACTCAGATATTCTCCTCCCCGATCAGATCGTAGGAATGTAATCTTCTTGTTATGATGATTCTCAACTTCACTCTGAAATTGCTTGAACTTTTCAAACATTTCAGACTTGTGTTTCATTAAGTAAATATACCCATATCTACTTAAATCATCTATGAAGGTGAGAAAATAACGATATCCACCGCGCACCTCAATGCTCATCGGACCGCACACATCAGTATGTATGATTTCCAATAAGTCACTTGCCCGTTCCATTGTTCCAGAGAACGGGGTTTTAGTCATCTTGCCCATGAGGCATGGTTCACATGTGTCAAGTGATTCAAAATCAAGTGACTCCAAAAGTCCAACAACATGGAGTTACTTCATGCGTTTTACACCAATATGACCTAAACGGCAGTGCCACAAGAAAGTGGTACTATCATTATCAACTCTACATCTTTTGGCATCAATGTTATGAACATGTGTATCATCACTATCGAGATTCAATAAGAATAAACCCCTCACATTGGGTGCATGATGATACGTCCATTTTTGCATCATGCTTTTATATTGATATTTATTGCATTATGGGATGTTATTACACATTATGGTACAATACTTATGCCTTTTCTCTCTTATTTTACAAGGTTTACATGAAGAGGGAGAATGTCGGCAGCTGGAATTCTGGACTGGAAAAGGAGCAAATATGAGAGACCTATTCTGCACAACTCCAAAAGTCCTGAAAAGTTACGGAGAATTATTTCGGAATATATAAAAAATATTGGGCGAAAGAAATACCAGAGGGGACCCACCAGGAGGCCACAAGCCTGGGGGGCGCGCCCTACCCCCCAAGGCGCGCCCCTGTGGCTTGTGGGCCCCCGTGGCAGCCCTCTGGTGTCCATCTTCTGCTATATGGAGGGTTTTGACCTGGAAAAAATAAGAAGAGAGCTTTCGGGACGAAGCGCCGCCGTCTCGAGGCGGAACCTGGGCAGAAGCAATCTAGGGCTCCGGCGGAGCTGTTGTGCCGGGGAAACTTCCCTCCCGGAGGGGGAAATCGAAGCCATCGTCATCACCAACTATCCTCTCATCGAGAGGGGGTCAATCTCCATCAACATCTTCACCAGGACCATCTCCTCTCCAAACCCTAGTTCATCTCTTGTATCCGATCTTAGTCTCAAAACCTCAGATTGGTACCTGTGGGTTGCTGGTAGTGTTGATTACTCCTTGTATAGTTGATGCTAGTTGGTTTACTTGGTGGAAGATCATATGTTCAGATCCTTAATGATAATTAATACTTCTCTGATCATGAATATGAATATGCTTTGTGAGTAGTTACGTTTGTTCCTGAGGACATGGGATAAGTCTTGTTATAAGTAATCATGTGAATTTGGTATTCGTTCGATATTTTGGTAAGATGTATGTTGTCTCTCCTCTAGTGGTGTTATGTGAACGTCGACTACATGACACTTCACCATTATTTGGGCCTAGGGGAAGGCATTGGGAAGTAATAAGTAGATGATGGGTTGCTAGAGTGACAGAAGCTTAAACCCTAGTTTATGCGTTGCTTCGTAAGGGGCTGATTTGGATCCATATGTTTCATGCTATGGTTAGATTTATCTTAATTCTTCTTTCGTAGTTGTGGATGCTTGCGAGAGAGGTTAATCATAAGTGGGAGGCTTGTCCAAGTAAGGGCAGCACCCAAGCACTGGTCCACCCACATATCAAATTATCAAAGTAACGAACGCGAATCATATGAGCATGATGAAAACTAGCTTGATAGAAATTCCCATGTGTCCTCGGGAGCGCTTTGCCTTATATAAGAGTTTGTCCAGGCTTGTCCTTTGCTACAAAAAGGATTGGGCCACCTTGCTGCACCTTTGCTACAGTTGTTACTTGCTACTCGTTACGAATTATCTTATCACAAAACTATCTGTTGCTGGTAATTTCAGGGCTTGCAGAGAATACCTTACTGAAAACCGCTTGTCATTTCCTTCTGCTCCTCGTTGGGTTCGACCCTCTTACTTATCAAAAGGACTACAATAGATCCCCTATACTTGTGGGTCATCAAGACTCTTTTTCGGCGCCGTTGCCGGGGAGTGAAGCGCCTTTGGTGAGTGGAATTTGGTAAGGAAAAATTTATATAGTGTGCTGAAATTTACTGTCACTTGTTACTATGGAAAATAATCCTTTGAGGGGCTTGTTCAGGGTATGTTCACCTCGACCGGAAGCACAAAGAGTTGCTCCTCAACCTACTGAACCTACTGAAAATATTTATTATGAAATTCCTTTGGGTATGATAGAGAAACTGCTAGCTAATCCTTATGCAGGAGATGGAACACTACATCCTGATTTGCATCTAATCTATGTGGATGAAGTTTGTGGATTATTTAAGCTTGCAGGTTTGCCCGAGGATGATGTCAAGAAGAAGGTCTTCCCTTTATCTTTGAAGGAGAAGGCATTGACATGGTATAGGCTATGTGATGATATTGGATCATGGAACTACAACCGATTGAAATTGGAATTTCATCAGAAGTTTTATCCTATGCATCTGGTTCATCGTGATCAGAATTATATTTATAATTTTTGGCCTCGTGAAGGAGAAAGTATCGCTCAAGCTTGGGGGAGGCTTAAGTCAATGTTATATTCATGCCCCAATCATGAGCTCTCAAGAGAAATTATTATTCAGAATTTTTATGCTCGGCTCTCTCGTAATGATCAATCCATGCTCGATACTTCTTGTACTGGTTCCTTTATGAAGAAAGATATTGAATTCAAATGAGATTTATTGGAAAGAATTAAGTGCAACTCTGAAGATTGGGAACTCGACGAAGGTAAGGAGTCAGGTATAAACCATAAGTTTGATTGTGTTAAATCCTTTATAGACACCGATGCTTTTCGTGAATTTAGCACTAAATATGGACTTGACTCTGAGATAGTAGCTTCTTTATGTGAATCATTTGCTACTCATGTTGATCTCCCTAAGGAGAAGTGGTTTAAATATCATACTCCCATTGAAGTGAAAGTAGTTGAACCTATTAAAGTTGAAGAAGAAACTATTACTTATAATGTTGATCCTGTTATTCCTGCTGCTTATATTGAGAAACCACCTTTCCATGTTAGAATAAAGGAACATGCTAAAGCTTCAACTGTGGTTCGTAAGAGCTATGTTAGAACACCTACACCCCCTGAACAAATTAAAGTTGAACCTAGTATTGCTATGGTTAAAGATCTCTTGGTTGATAATATTGATGGGCATATTATTCATTTCCGTGATGAAGCTGCTAGAATTGCTAGACCTGATACTAAAGATAAACATAGACCTGTTGTTGGCATGCCTGTTGTTTCTGTTAAAATAGGAGATGATTGTTATCATGGCTTATGTGATGTGGGTGCTAGTGTGAGTGCAATTCCCTTTACTTTATACCACGAAATTATGAATGATATTGCACCTGCTGAAATAGAAGATATTGATGTTACTATCAAGCTTGCTAATAGAGATACTATATCACCAATTGGGATTGTTAGAGATGTTGAAGTCTTGTGTGGGAAAATAAAATATCCTACTGATTTTCTTGTTCTTGGTTCCCCACAAGATGATTTTTGTCCCATTATATTTGGTAGGCCTTTCTTGAATACTGTTAATGCTAAGATAGATTGTGAGAAAGAAACTGTTACTGTAAGTTTTGGGGATGTGTCCCATGAGTTTAATTTCTCTAAATTTCGTAGACAACCCCATGATAAAGAATTGCCTAGTAAGGATGAAATTATTGGTCTTGCTTCTATTGCTGTGCCTCCTACTGATCATTTAGAACAATATTTGCTAGACCATGAAAATGATATGTTCATGAATGAAAGAAGGGAATTAGATAATATTTTCTTTGATCAAATGCCTATTTTGAAACACAACTTGCCTGGTGAAATACTTGGGGATCCTCCTCCACCCAAGGGTGATCCCGTGTTTGAGCTTAAACAATTACCGGATACTCTGAAATATGCTTATCTTGATGAAAAGAAGATATATCCTGTTATTATTAGTGCTAACCTTTCAGAGCATGAAGAAAGAGATTATTGAAAACTCTGAAGAATCACCGTGCTGCTATTGGATATACTCTTGATGATCTTAAGGGCATTAGTCCCACTCTATGTCAGCATAAAATTAATATGGAGCCTGGTGCTAAACCAGTTGTTCATCACCAACGACGGTTAAACCCTAAAATGAAAGAAGTGGTAAGAAATGAAATATTAAAGCTTTTGGAGGCAGGTATAATTTATCCTATTGCTGATAGTAGATGGGTTAGTATCGTTCATTGTGTCCCTAAGAAGGGAGGTATTACCGTTGTTCCCAATGATAAAAATGAATTGATCCCACAAAGAATTGTTACAGGATATAGAATGGTAATTGATTTTAGGAAATTAAATAAAGCTACTAGGAAAGATCATTACCCTCTACCTTTTATTGATCAAATGCTAGAAAGACTGTCCAAACACACACACTTTTGCTTTCTAGATGGTTATTCTGGTTTCTCTCAAATACCTGTGTCAAAAGAGGACCAAGAGAAGACCACTTTTACTTGTCCTTTCGGTACCTTTGCTTATAGACGTATGCCTTTTGGTTTATGCAATGCACCTGCTACCTTTCAAAGATGTATGACTGCTATATTCTCTGACTTTTGTGAAAAGATTGTTGAGGTTTTCATGGATGATTTCTCCGTTTACGAAACTTCTTTTGATGATTGCTTAAGCAACCTTGATCGAGTTTTGCAGAGATGTGAAGAAACTAATCTTGTCTTGAATTGAGAAAATTGCCACTTTATGGTTAATGAGGGTATTGTGTTGGGACACAAAATCTCCGAAAGAGGTATTGAAGTTGATAAAGCTAAAGTTGATGCTATTGAAAAAATGCTGTGTCCTACGGATATCAAAGGTATAAGAAGTTTCCTTGGTCATGCTGGTTTCTATAGGAGGTTTATTAAAGACTTCTCTAAGATTTCTAGGCCTCTCACTAATCTCTTGCAAAAAGATGTTCCATTCGTTTTTGATAATGATTGTGTAGAAGAATTTTAAATTCTTAAGAAAGCCTTGATCACTGCACCTGTTGTTCAACCATCTGATTGGAACCTACCCTTTGAAATCATGTGTGACGCTAGTGATTATGCTGTTGGTGCTGTTCTAGGACAAAGAGTTGATAAGAAATTGAATGTTATCCATTATGCTAGTAAAACTCTAGACAGTGCTCAAAGAAACTATGCTACTACTGAAAAGGAATTTTTAGCTGTTGTGTTTGCATGTGATAAGTTCAGATCTTATATTGTCGATTCCAAAGTGACTGTTCACACTGATCATGCTGCTATTAAATACCTTATGGAAAAGAAAGATGCTAAACCTAGACTTATTAGATGGGTTCTCTTGCTACAAGAATTTGATTTGCATATTGTTGATAGAAAGGGTGTTGAGAACCCCGTAGCAGATAACTTGTCTAGGTTAGAGAATGTTCTTGATGACCCACTACCTATTGATGATAGCTTTCCTGATGAACAATTAGCTGTCATAAATGCTTCACATAATGCTCCATGGTATGCTGATTATGCTAATTACATTTTTGCTAAATTTATACCACCTAGTTGCACATACAAACAAAAGAAAAAGTTCTTCTATGATTTAAGACATTACTTTTGGGATGATCCACACCTTTATAAAGAAGGAGTAGATGGTGTTATTAGACGTTGTGTACCTGAGCATGAACAGGCACAGATCCTACACAAGTGTCACTCCGAGGCCTACGGAGGACACCACGCTAGAGATAGAACTGCACACAAGGTATTACAATCTGGTTTTTATTGGCCTACTCTCTTCAAGGATGCTCGTAAGTTTGTCTTGTCTTGTGATGAATGTCAAAGAACTGGTAATATTAGTAGACGTCAGGAAATGCCTATGAATTACTCACTTGTTATTGAACCATTTCCAAAGTCCAACGGGTATACTCATATTCTAGTTGCTGTTGATTATGTTACTAAGTGGGTAGAAGCTATTCCAACTAGTAGTGTTGATCATAACACTTCTATTAAAATGCTTAAAGAAGTTGTTTTCCCTAGATTTGGAGTCCCTGGATATTTAATGACTGATGGTGGTTCACACTTTATTCATGGTGCTTTCCGTAAATTGCTTGCTAAGTATGATGTTAATCATAGAATTGCATCTCCATATCATCCTCAGTCTAGTGGTCAAGTAGAATTAAGCAATAGAGAAATTAAATTGATCTTGCAAAAGACTTTTAATAGATCTAGAAAGAAGTGGTCTAAGAAGCTTGATGATGCATTATGGGCTTATAGAACTGCTTACAAAAACCCTATGGGTATGTCTCCGTATAAAATGGTCTATGGTAAAGCATGTCATTTACCTCTAGAACTAGAACATAAAGCTTATTGGGCAATCAAAGAGCTCAACTATGATTTCAAACTTGCTAGTGAGAAGAGGTTATTTGATATTAGCTCACTTGATGAATGGAGAACCCAGGCCTATGAGAATGCCAAGTTGTTTAAAGAAAAGGTTAAGAGATGGCATGATAAAAGGATACAAAAGCGTGAATTCAATGTAGGTGACCATGTCTTGCTATACAATTCTCGTTTAAGATTTTTGCAGGAAAACTTCTCTCTAAATGGGAAGGGCCTTACATTGTCGAGGAAGTATATCGTTCCGGTGCCATCATGATCAACAATGCCGAAGGCACAAATCCGAAGGTGGTAAACGGGCAGAGAATCAAACATTATATCTCAGGTACTCCCGTAAATGTACATAAGGGATGTCTACCAGAACGTTTCAGAAATATAGCTCCAAGTAAAATACCGATGGTCGTTAGAAGAAAGAGGGGATGCCACTCAGCTTAGTTGCTTGTTTCTCTTTGGATATATCTTGGGGGTGCGGTAGCATCCCCAAGCTTAGGCTTTTTATCACTCCTTATTCCTTCATCCATCGTGATCTCACCCAAACTTGAAAACTTCAATCACACAAAACTCAACAAATTTTTTCTGAGATCCGTTAGTATAAGAAAGCAAATCACTACTTTAGGTACTGTTTCAAACCCATTCATATTTTATTATTGAATTATACCTACTGTATTTTAACTTTACCATGGTTCATACCCTTCAATATAACCCATAGATTCATCAAAACAAGCACACAATGCAACGAAAACAGAATCTGTCTTAAACAGAACAGTCTGGAGTAATCTGTACTATACCCATACTTATGTAACTCTAAAAATTCTGAACAATTAGGACAATGTAAGTAATTTTTATAGAAACACTGTGTTAAAATTTCAGCTCAAGATCAGGTTTAAGTAAAAAATGAAAATTTATATACTGGACGCAAAGTTTCTATTTCAGATTCAGCATCACTTCTACTCATCCTATGAATCATCCTAAAGGCTTTACTTGACACAAACACTAAATAAACCATAAAAACACAATCATAACAGAGGCATAATTGTGTCAACACACAAAAACAGAAAGGAAAAAGCAAAAATTTATTTATTCATTGGGTTGCCTCCCAACAAGCGCTATCGTTTTACGCCCCTAGCTAGGCATAATGGATAGATTCAAGTATTGTCATCTTTGGTTTTCAACTCCTCAATCACACAACTAGATTTCTTCAAGGATTTAGCATGCATATTTTTGATGACAACACTCCTAGGAAGGAAACCAAAAAATTCATTCTTATAAATAGGGTCTCTTATAATTTCAACAAAATCGGGATGAATACTAATCATTTTAAGATCCCCCTTGTGACAACTAGGTGTAGCAACTTTGTTCTTGGTGACTTGCGTGGTCTTGCCAATCTTTACGGGAGTTTTTTCAATATTTTTGATAGAAGAAAAAGCCGAACCCAAATTACTAAAAATCTCTTCCAACTTATCAATACGGTAAGGACTTTCTTCTACCCTTTCATTAACCATGGTTTCTTTCGCTTTTAAAAATTTAATGGCATCTCCCGCCTTAGCCCCAATTTTATTAGCAAGATTATGCATACTTTTATCTAGATCATCAAGATGCTCTTTAGTAATCAACTTCTTTTCAATAGCATCTAATCTCTCAATAACATGCTCGAGAGTTAAAGTTGTTTCATTGATCATGATAGGTGGTGATCCCACTAAACTTCCCAAAGCATTAAAAGCATCTAACAAAGGACACATCAAGAAATTCCCACCGGTAATCGTATCAAGGACGAATCTATACCAAGTGGTGATGCCAACATAAAAACTACGAAGAAGAACAACGGTAGATTGCTTCTGGATAGATCTATTATGAGCATTGCAAATCCTATACCAAGCATCTTTTAGTTTCTCCCCTCCCCTTTGCTTAAAGTTAAGGACCTCATTATCGGGGGTACACACAATAAAGGAAGAACTAGCCATAGTGACAAGGCAAGAGATCCGGCAAGAAAAAGGGTAAATGAAAAAGAGGGCGAATAAAACGGCAAATTGGTGAAGTGGGGGAGAGGAAAACGAGAGGCAAATGGCAAATAATGTAATTGCAAGGAGATGAGATTTGTGATTAGGAACCTGGTAGATGATGGTGGAGTCCCCTCGGCGCCTACGATAGGCACGTAGAAGAGACTGCTTCCTCCCTGGCAATGGCGCAAGAAATTCCTTTGACGTGGCTTGAGACTGCGTCAGTATTTCCCCAAAGAGCAAGGGATGATGCAGCACAGCGATGGTAAGTATATCCCTCAGTTATGAAACCAAGGTTATCGAACCAGTTGGAGGATCACCTCCACCCAATAAGCAGCACCTGCACACAAACAACAAATACTTGCAACCCGACGCGAAAGAGAGGTTGTCAATCTCTCTACGGTAAAAAGATAGATTAGGTAGTGATAGATAGGAGAGATAGATCTCTCAAGAACACAAATAAAACGAGTAAATATGCAGCAATATATTTTTGGGTTTTTGGTTTTGTAGATCTGAAAAGAAAGATTGCAAAAACGTAGATCGGAAAGCAATATGATGGAAAAGTAGACCCGGGGGCCGTAGGGTTCACAAGTGGCTTCTCTCATGAGTATAGCGCACGGTGGGTGAACAAATTACTGTTGGGCAATTGATAGAAAATTGAATATTCATGACGATATCCAAGGTGATGATCATTATATAGGCATCACGTCCAAGATAGATAGACCGACTCCTGCCTGCATCTACCTCTATTAGTCCACACATCGACCACTATCCAGCATGCATCTAGTGTATTAAGTTCATGGAAAAACGGAGTAATGCAATAAGAACGATGACATGATGTAGACAAGATCTATTCATGTAGGAATATACCCCATCTTGTTATCCTTAATAGCAACGACACATGCGTGTCTTGCTGCCCCTTCTGTCACTGGGAAAGACCACCGCAAGATCGGACCCATCAGAAAGCACCTCTTCCCATGGCAAGAAAAATCGATCTAGTCAGCCTAACTAAACCAAAGATTCAGAGAACAAATACGAGGCTATAAGAAATCATGCATATAAGAGATCAAAGAAGACTCAAATAATATTCATGGATAGAAACTGATCATGAACTCAAAATTCATCGGATCCCAACAAACACACCGCAAAAGTTTACATCAAATAGATCTCCAAGAGACCATTGTATTGAGAATCATAAGAGAGAGAGAGAGAGAGAGAGAGAGAGAGAGAGAGAGAAGAAGCCATCTAGCTACTGCCTACGGACCCGTAAGTCTATGGTGGACTACTCACGCATCATCGGAGAGGCACCTATGAGGAAGATGAACCCCTCCGTGATGGTGTTTAGATTGGATCTCGTGGTTCTGGAATTTGCGGCGGCTGGAATTGTGTTTCCTCGACTCCTCTAGGGTTTTTGGAATATTTGGGAATTTATAGGCATCAGAGGCGGTGCGGAAGGGGGCCGAGGATAGCACAACCCATCAGGGCGTGCCAAGGTCCCCCCTGGCGCGCCCTAGTGGGTTGTGCTCTCCACAGCCCATCTCTCCGGCAGTTGTTTGGCCCACTGGGTGTATTCTGGTCCAGAAAAAATCTCCAAAAAGTTTCGTCGCGATTGGACTCCGTTTGGTATTGATTTTCTTCGAAGTAAAAAACAAGCAAAAATAGCAACTGGCACTTCGACACTATGTCAATAGGTTAGTCCCAAAAAATGATATAAAGTTGTTATAAAATGATTGTGAAACATCCAAGAAAGATAATATAACAGCATGGAACAAGCAAAAATTATAGATACGTTGGAGACGTATCACCGTCTTTGTTATGGCTGCTGGGGAGGTGTGCGCCGAGGCTGCCACTCTCCTTGAAGGATGCGACCTGGGCGAACCCCTCGGCTAAGGACTCCACGTGTCTGCGCACCTCGTCCCTAAGGGGGCCCCGAAGCTCCGCAGGCACCAGCTCCACCACGCGGGAGAAGTCAAAAGCAGAGTCGAGGCGGTAGAGGTTGGAGAAGACATGCGTCAGCGCGCAGTCCAGGAGATCGCGGGCACCCGACTAGTCCACCTTGGAGACGCCCGACTCCAGCGCCTCCACCACCTTGAGGAAGAAGTCATGGTAGCCCCCGTCGCTATGCGCGTGTGGCAGCTCTGGGACATCCCCGACGAAGCGGCGGAGCGCGCCACCAGCATGCCAGGCAAGGTCCAGGAACTTCTGAAAGTACATTTGCTCCCTTGGTGGTTTTGGTAATTAATAACAACATATATGTCATTGAACTAATGTTTCCACTAAGCATATTTCAGGAAAAGTTCAATGATAGGGATGGCAAAAGGATTGTGGAGAACCCCAAGATGCAAGGAAATGGATTGGCAAAGCTTCAAGCAAGAGGACTCTACATTTTACTTTGTGAGAAATCACTTTGAGTCCATAGGAAAGCCAATACTATTAAAATGGGGTAAGGTACTGTTGGTGAACAAGATGCTCCACGTGCACAAGAGATAGTCACCAAAAACACCCACAAGCTCTTCCACAAAAGTCTGTCCAAAGCCAAATATCCAAAATCGGTGCAACCAACAATTCCCACTCGGTGCCACCGATTCCCAAACTCAGACAGACCCATGCCAAACCCTAGCACATCGGTGCAACCGATTACACTTCGGTGTCACCGAGTTTGGGTTGCCAACTTTCTATTTAGCCATCTTCAGTCTTCGGTACCACCGAGTTTTGCCAGTCGGTCTCACCGAGTTTTGGACCAACTCCCTGGATAGCCATTCACAAGAATCGGTACCACCGATAATTGTGAATCGGTCCCACCGAGTTCCTAGACCAACTCTCTGGTTAGCCATGGTCAAGAATCGGTACCACTGAGACATGAGAATTGGCATCACCGAGTTGTGCAATCTGACCGTTGGTCACCTAATCGGTACCACCGACAATTATATATCGGTCTCACCGAGATTCAAAAGTTGCTACCTTTGGAGCAACTCGGTACCACCGAGTTTTACACTTCGGTGTCACCGAGTTGGTCACTTTAGGTGTAACGGTTGAATTTTTGGGGATGCCTATATATACCCCTTCACCACCACCCACTCGAAACAGAAGCTCTCAGAACTATTCCATACTTGCCCTATTCTATTTTCTGAGAGAGAGCCACCTACTCATGTGTTGAGATCAAGCTATTCCACTCCATCCATATGAATCTTGATCTCTAGCCTCCCCAAGTTGCTTTCCACCAAATCAATCTCTTCCACCATAGCCAAATCTGTGAGAGAGTGATTGTGTGTTGAGGAGTCTATCATCTTGAAGCACAAGAGCAAGGAGTTCATCGACATTACCGAGCCTATTACCTTTTGGAGGGTGGTGCCTCCTAGATTGGTTAGGTGTCGCTTGGGAGCCTCCTACTTCGTGTTGTGGAGTTGAACCAAGAAGTTTGTACGGGCAAGGAGATTGCCTACTTCGTGTAGATCTACCCATAGTGAGGCTAGTCCTTCGTGGACGGAAGCCGTTATAGAATAGTCAAGGTTGCTACTTCGTGGACCCTTATGGGTGGAGCCCTCCATGGACTCTCGCGACCGTTACCCTCTGTGGGTTGAAGACTCCATAAACGTGGACGTACGATAGCACCACCTATCGGAACCACGGGAAAAATCTTCGTGTCTACAAATTGCGTTTGATCTTCCTTCCTACCCTCTACTATACATGCTTGTTGTTACTTTCCGCTGGTATACTCTTAGACATGCATGTGTAGGGTGTACTTGACTTGCTATCATTGCTAAAATCTGCCAACACTTAAAATTGGGAAAAGGTAGGATTTTTATTTGGTCAAGTAGTCTAATCACCCCCCCCTCTAGACATACTTTCAATCCTACAAGTGGTATCAGAGCTTTGGTCTCCATTGCATTGGTCTCACAACCTAGGAGAGTATGGCGTCTAGTGAGGGAAATTATAACCGTAGAGGTCCGTACTATGATGGCGCTCATTTTGCTAGTTGGAAGCACAAAATGAAAATGCATATTCTTGGTCATAACCCCGCCGTTTGGGCTGTTGTTCGTGTTGGCTTGCAAGGTGAATTCTTTGGTGATGGAAAGGAACCGGATCATGAAGCGATCACAGATGAATTGAAGATGTTGCAATACAACGCTCAAGCATGTGACATTCTCTTCAACTGCCTATGCCCCGAAGAATTCAACAAAATCAGCCGTCTTGAGAATGCAAAATTGATTTGGGATACTTTGGTTGATATGTATGAAGGTACCGAATCCATGAGAGAATCCAAGTTGGACGTTCTTCAAAGTCAGCTTGACAAGTTCAAGATGAAGGATGGTGAAGGAGTCGCAGAGATGTACTCTAGGATAGCTCTCATCACCAATGAGATTGCCGGCTTAGGAAGCGAAGAAATGACCGACAAATTCATCATCAAGAAGATACTTCGAGCTTTGGATGAGAGATATGACACCGTGTGCACATTGATCCAAATGATGCCCAACTACAAAGATCTCAAGCCTACGGAAGTCATTGGAAGGATTGTTGCTCATGAGATGACACTCAAAGACAAAGAAGAGCTTCACAACAAGTCTAGCGGTGCTTATAAAGCCACAAGTGATGCTCCCGCAACTTCAAGCGACAACCTTGTCACAAATGAAGAGATAAGCCTCATGGTCAAGAATTTCAACAAGTTCTACAAGAATAGAGGCAAAGAACGAAGTTCCAACTCAAGATATGAAGAGAAGCGTTCGTCAACTCGTGACCGAAACTGCTACAATTGTGGGATGCCCGGACACTACTCCAATGAGTGCACGACTCCCTAGAAACGAAGAGAAGAGTCACCAAGAAGGCGAAGCTCAAGGAATGAATCACCTCAAAGAGAGAGAGGGAGTAGAGATGACCGTTATGAACAAAGACCCTCAAGGAGAAGTAGGGACTCAGAGAAGAAGGACAAGTACACCAAGAGCTACACAAGAAGAAGACATCAAGCTCATGTTGGTGAATGGGTTTCCGTCTCCGACTCCGACAACAACTCCGAGAGAAGCTATCACTCCAACTCCGACTATAGTCAAGATGAAGCTGTTGCCGGACTTGCACTAGTGACTACCAACTCCTATGATCTATTTGATTCACCAAATAAAGGGAGTGGAAGTTGCTTCATGGCTAAAGGACCCAAGGTATCACACCCCGAGTATCATGATTTCGATAGTGATGAAGATGACTTACTTTGTGATGATGACATGCTCTTTGACAAAACTAGTGCTGTTAGTCAAAATGAACTTGATAATTCTCATGCTAGTCAAGATAAGTCGTTTGATGATGAGAATATGAAAATAGAACAACTAACTAAAGAATTAAACACTCTTAAGTTAGCCCATGAATCTACTCTTGAAGATCATAGAGAGCTTGTAAGGACTCATGAGAAGCTACGCTTCGAGAAGCTCACCTTGGAGCAAGAGCAGGAGTTTCTTAAAGCTATCAATGACGATCTCCGAAAGAAGACTTCATCTTATCTAGCCAAACGATTACTCTTGTCTACATTCATGCCACAAGTTAAATCTAGACAAGCTAGTAACAAAGGCAAGAAAGGTTCTTCATCTAGTAGCAACAATAAAAATGCTAAATCTAATGATGTTGCTTCTAGTAGTTCTATTGATTCCACTAATGATGATTCCCTTAGCCAAGTTACACTTGAGAAAGAAAACGCTTTATTGAAAGGAATTATAGAGAAAGGTATCTACAAGAGTCTTGCCGGGTGTAAGCTATTTGAGGAAATTGAACGCAAGCACGGAGGATACCGGAAGAACCATGTCATTGGCTACTTCAATGCTAATGGAGTTGAATGGGAAGAAGGTCAATACCCCAAGCCCAAGTTTGTTCCTCAAAAGGAGAAGTATGAACATACTCCTCCCAAGGGAACAAACACTCAAGATGACCTTCCACCACAAGACCACAAGCTCAAGGGCAAGAACAAGCTTCAAGAGGACGTTGACTCATATGAAGATGAATCCCAAGCTTTGGTGGAGTGGGTTCCCAAGGCTACTTCAAGCTCAACTTCTACAAGGGCCACTTCAACACCAAGGATCCCCATCAAGTTGATGTGGGTCCCCAAGAAGAAGAACTAGAGAAGTTCTTGAGGGGTGACTCCGCCAATGAGATTCACTCACATTCATTATTGGCAAGAACTAGTTGCAATCAACATCAACAACATGCAATAGTTCAAGGAGTCACACATTCCCTCAAAGGTAAGCAAGGGACAAGGTAATCAACAAATTAATGGACATCATCACACATGTTTTGCACTCCATGTCCATAGATATCCTTGTATTTGTCTCTTGTGTGTTGGGACTAACCCATGTAGGTGAGAAGAGTAAGGAAACAACAAGGATGCTCCCCACTCTTGATGATCTTCATCAACCTTGAGCATCCACCACTACCTCACGAACATGAAGTCTTCATCGACAAAACCCAAGGTTGGTTTATCCCTCCTATGGGGGGATGTCACATCAAGGGGGAGCTTTACTCTAAGACTTGAGTTAAAGCATCTCATAGTATGTGACAACATTAAATACTTTATGTAAAAGTGGTAACCCCACTTGTGCTTAAACGATGAGTATGACCTATGATCAAGTATTCTTACTTGGCTCCTAAGTCAATATACTCATATATAGATGACTCCGTCATCGCCAAAATGCTTGATAGATGCTAGTATGTATGCGCATGTTTGCCATGATTTCATTTGACATCTTATTGTGTGAGCATGTTGGTTTGCATTTCTTTATTCATTCGAGGACATCCAATTGTTGCTATTTGGCTTTTGATTTTTCTTTTGCCAATTGGATGGACAAGAATGCCTAGGACCACTCTCTAGCTATCTATGCTTTCTTACCTCATATTCTATTCTTGTTGCATCACAAAATTTGAACAAGGACTTTTCGATCTCTCTATGTGAGGAGCACTCGGAGTTCCGTATCGACAAAGGACTGACCATCAAAACCTCCCAAGTGCATCTCGGTGGAACCAACCCAAAATCTCGGTCTCACCGAATGCCTAGGGTTGATCTGGTTTTCTATCTCGGTACCACCGATTCCATCTTATCGGTTACACCGAGTTTCCCTGTCAGCAAACAGTTGAGGAACTCGATGACACCGAAAAGTTAGAATCGGTGTCACCGACAGCCATGGGTTTATATAGAGGCGGACCTGACTTTTGAAATCTATTCTTCAACTGTCGCCCCCTCCGAAACCCTTGCTGCCGAACCAAGGCCCCTGGTCATCGCCTTCGTCTTCCCGAGTGCCTCCACCGTTGGAAGTCCCCGCCGTCGACGGAATCCTCTCCCTCGTCGCCGCCGTAGCGAAGTCGTCACCAAGCTAGGGTACGATTTCAACCCCTCATGCGCTCCAACCTCCGATTCTCTTGCATTAGGGCTTTTCCATCGATAATCCACAGTTTGAGATTGATTCATCCACGAGAAACTCCAGTAGAATAGCGAACGAATGATTTTTTAGGTTTTGTCGTCCGCCACATGAATCTCGGTGGAACCGACGCAAAAGAATCGGTAGCACCGATTCACTTTTCTGGTGGACTGAGAACAGTCTCGGTGAAACCGAGTGCCCATTTTCGGTCTCACCGAAAGTGGTGCCAAGTTTCTGTTATGGAGATTGTCTGTCTCGGTAGGTCCGAAATATTTGCTTCGGTTGTACCGACGTACATTTGGCAGAATGCAAAACTTGAGAAATTTTAGTTCAATCTTTTGAAAATGTCTGCATTTTGTGATGACTCATCCCTTCCACTCTTCTATACTCTATTTCCCAGGGTCAGAGATGTCAGGTTCAGATGGTAGCCAGAATGATCTCAGAGAGCAGAGTGTTGACATGAGCTCAGGCACTAGTCCTGAGGGGAGCTATGATGACATCCCTAGCTCTCCTGATCTGCCCAAAGCTGCAACCAGGGCAAGGAGGAAGCTCAATTCTGATGAGGAGGATGAGGACTTCATCCCTGAGGAGCTGCCCAAGAAAGTTGATGCTGCCAAGAGCACCACTGCTGCCACTACTTCCAAGAAGAAGATAGCTATCAGGAAGGAGTATGCTATCTCTGGGTCAGCTAAAGCACCTGAGAGCTCTAGGGCAACTATGACTGTTGAGCCCTCCAAGAAGTCTATGCCTAAGAAGGCAGGAGAGAAGAAGAAGAGAGAAAGGACAAGATTCGTCAAAGCAAAAGTTATTCCATCTACTCCACAGTATCTAGATGAGGAAGAAGAGGAGGAAGAACCAGTTGCAAAGCCCCTCCAAAGAAGAAGAAGAAGCTTATGGCAGATGCAATGCCTAAGGCTACCACATCCAAGGGCACCAAGACTGCACCCAAGAAAGCTGCTGCAGAAAAACCCAAGAGGTTCCCCAGAGAGATACCAGCTTCCAGCAAGAACAAGACTTCTACCTTTAGGGAAGCTGAGGATGATGATATGACAGCTTTGATGAAGCTAAGACCACACCTTCCAGAGCACAATGCCAGCAACTTGCTTGCTGAGGACATGAAGAAGAGGAAGGACTCAGGTTTGAGGGAATGGAGAGCCATTGATCCATATGCCCAGAGAAGGAAAACAGTTATGGACTACAGATTTTATACCAAGGAGCAACAAGATTTCTACGAGACAATCTTGCTTGATAAGAGCCTAGCTGTGAGTGACATGAGATATGTTGATTGGAAGTATATCAAGGAGAATGAAGACTACTTCCCGAGTGTTCAAGACAACTTTCACTGCATTGTTTGGATGAATTTGTTGGTAAGGAATTCACTGCATGGAACGATGAGATGATCATGCAATTCTACTCCACTGCTCACTTCTATGGAGATGGTAGGATTGTGTGGATGACTGAAGGAGCAAGGTATGAATTAACTGTTTAGGAATGGGCTGCCATCTTAGGAGTCCCAAAGGTGGAAGAAGGAGATCTGGATGTCTATTCTGAATCCAACGAGAGCCATGATGCTATGAAGAATATGTACAATGAGATCCCTGCTGCAAACTTGAAATCTCACAAGTTAGGATCCATTTACTTCCTCCAGGCTGGTCTCCGCACCATGAACACCATATTGAGGCACACCTTGATGCCTAAGTCTGGAGATGACAAGATGATTAGAGGCTATTCCATCAACATGCTGATCCATCTTGATAGACACACCAGGATAAGGGTGATGGACTTGATAGTAGAAACTGTGAAGAGGGTTGCTGCTGATCAGAAGCGCTCATGCTGCTATGCACCCTACATTCATATGCTCATCAACTCCAAGCTGGAGAAGCACATCTTTACTCTTGACAGGCCACATTTGCCCCTACAGCCAGATCTAGAGGACAACATTGTGGTGATGAACCCAGATCATCCCACCTCAGCTGCAGCACAGGCGGTGGCAGAGGCAGCTAGAGCCACTAGTGCTCAAACCCCTAGATCTAGGAACAAGCAAATGGATCTCTTGATCAGTACCGTTCAGGGCATGCAGAAAGATATCAAGGACATCTTGGAGAATCAGCATAGTCTTGTGAGGATCATGGAGAATAGGATCAAGACACTCAATGACAAGGTGGATGGGCTGACCAAGACCGTGAACGAGCTCAAGAAGGAAGTTGATAGCGTGCCCAGTCCCCACACTACAGATGATGAGGATGACTCTCCTCTCAGGCCAGGCACTCAGTTCAGGACTCAGCCCAGATCTGCTACAGTGCCAGTTCCAGAGTCTAGACCTTCTTCATCAGCTCCTTCCGCAGCTCCTTCAGCTCCATCAGCTCCTACAGTTCCTCCAGTTGCTACACCGACTCCGTCCATGACATCTGCTGAAGTCTTCGCCGATGCAGTTCTCTCGACTCCTTCACCAGCTACCGGAGGAGATCAGCCCCAGAAGAACGATTAGCTATATACCTTTGAATTTTTTGGTAACTTGTTGCCAAAGGGGGAGAAGATGTATATAGATCTTTAGGCTTCGAGAGAGAGAGAGCGTTCGTTTTTATCGCTTTTCAAAAACATTTGATCTTTTGGTTTGCTTGTGTTAAACTTTTTTGGTGTTTGATCATACACTTGATGTGTATTTCTACTACTTCCTATCATTGTGATGCTTATGAGATGGTCATTCACCTTTACTTGATTGTGTTGTGCTATGATATTAATTCTTATTATTCTCGCACACCACCAAGTTGTATGTGACATGAAAGAGTGCCCTATGTACCTAATCGATTGTGCATTTGCATTCAAACGCAAATTTAAAATAATGCACAAATTTAGGGGGAGCTCTTGTTTATCACATACTTCTCAAAGCGACGATTATATTCATTGATTATATCATATGTCGAAGCTTTGATCTATATGTTGTCATCAATTACCAAAAAGGGGGAGATTGAAAGCACATTTGCTCCCTTGGTGGTTGATACGTCTCCAACGTATCTATAATTTATGAAGTATTCATGCCATGTTGACAATAATTTTACATGATTTTGGTATGATTTTATTAGAACTAACCCGGACTGACGCTGTTTTCAGCAGAACTACCATGGTGTCATTTTTTGTGCAGAAATAAAAGTTCCCGGAATGGGCTGAAAATTTACGGAGAATATTTTTGGAAAATATAAAAAATACTGGAGCAAAAAGATACCGGAGAGGAGTCGCGAGGCAGTCACAAGCCTAGGGGCGCGCCCCCCTGGATTGTGGGCCCCTCGGGAGTCCCCTTGACGTGAAACCGACGCCAAAAATTCCTATAAATACCAAAACCCCCAGAAAGAAACCCAGATCGGGAGTTCCGCCGCCGCAAGCCTCTGTAGCCACGAAAAACCAATCGGGAGCCCGTTCCGGCACCCTGCCGGAGGGGGAAACCATCACCGGAGGCCATCTTCATCATCCCGGCGGTCTCCATGACGAGAAGGAAGTAGTTCACCCTCGAGGCTGAGGGTATGTACCAGTAGCTATGTGTTTGATCTCTCTCTCTCGTATTCTTGAGATGACACGATCTTGATGTACCGCGAGCTTTATTAATATAGATGAATCATATGGAGTTTTCCCCTCTCTATCTTCTTGTGATGAATTGAGTTTTCCCTTTGATGTTTTCTTATCGGATTGAGTCTTTAAGGATTTGAGAACACTTGATGTATGTCTTGCGATGGGATATCCGTGGTGAAAATGGGATGTTCTATTGATTCACTTGATGTATGTTTTGGTGATCAACTTGCGGGTTCCGTGACCTTGGGAATCTATGCATAGGGGTTGGCACATGTTTTCGTCTTGACTCTCCGGTAGAAACTTTGGGGCACTCTTTGAAGTTCTTTGTGTTGGATTGAACATGATGAATCTGAAATTGTGTGATGCATATCGTATAATCAAGCCCATGGGTACTCGTGGTGACATTGGAGTATCTAGGTGACATTAGGGTTTTGGTTGATGTGTATCTTAAGGTGTTATTTTAGTACGAACTCTAGGGCTGTTCGTGACACTTATAGGGATAGCTCATAAGATTGATCGGAAAAGATAACTTTGAGGTGGTTTCGTACCCTACAATAATTTCTTCGTTTGTTCTCCGCTATTTGTGACTTTGGAGTGAACTCTTTGTCGCACATGAGGGATTTACATATGATTCAACTATGTCAGTATTGTTGAGAGAACTTGCACTAGTGAAAGTATGAACCCTAGGCCCTGTTTTCAAGCATTGCAATACCGTTTGTGCTCACTATTATCATTAGTTACCTTGCTGTTTTTATATTTTTAGATTACAAAAACCTATATCTACCATCCATATTACACTTGTATCACCATCTCTTCGCCGAACTAGTGCACCTATACAATTTACCATTGTATTGGGTGTGTTGGGGACACAAGAGACTCTTTGTTATTTGGTTGCAGGGTTGTTTGAGAGAGACCATCTTCATCCTACGCCTCCCACGGATTGATAAACCTTAGGTCATGCACTTGAGGGAAATTTTCTACTGTCCTACAAAACTCTGCGCTTAGAGGCCCAACACGAGTCTACAAGAAGAAGGTTGCGTAGTAGACATCCAGCTCTTTTCTGGCGCCGTTGCCGGGGAGGTGAGTGCTTGATGGTATATCTTTAGATCTTGCAATTGAATCTTTTAGTTTCTTGTTTTATCACTAGTTTAGTCTATAAAATAAAACTACAAAAAAATATGGAATTGAGGTTGCCTCATATGCTTCATCTTTTTAATGTCTTTCGTGAAAATGATGGAAAGGAAAATTGTGCTCAATTGGTAGATTAAGAATTTATGAAAATACTTAATGAGAATTCCTTGAATTATGAGCATGATAGAAATATTGCTAGTATGAATTCTCTGAATATTCATGATGCTAATGATATGCAAAGCCACAAGCTTGGGGATGCTATGTTTGATGAAGATGATATGTTTAGTCCCCCAAGTTTTGATGAGCAAATTTATTATGATGAAAGCATGCCTCCTATTTATGATGATTATTGTGATGACATGTATGCTATAAATAATAATGATAACCATGAAACTTGTCATCATGATTTTAATTTTCTATTGGATTATGCTTCACATGATAGTTATTTTGTTGAGTTTGCTCCCACTAATATTGATGAGAATAAATTTGCTTATGTGGTGAGTAGTAAAACTTCTATGCTTGTGGATCATGAAAATAATGATTTATGTGATGGTTATATTGTTGAATTCCTTCATGATGCTACTGAAATTTATTATGAGGGAGGAACTTATGCTTGTAGGAATTGCAATAATATCAAGTTTCCTCTCTATGTGCTCAAAGTTTTGAAGTTATGCTTGTTTTGCCTTCCTATGCTAGTTGATTCTTGCTCCCATAAATTGTTTGCTCACAAAATCCCTATGCATAGGAAGTGGTTTAGACTTAAATATGCTTGTCATGAGATTCATGATGCTCTCTTGCATGTTTCAATTACTATTCTTATGTGAGCATCATTGAAATCATCATGCCTAGCTAAAAGGCATTAAAGAAAAGCGCTTGTTGGGAGACAACCCAACACTTTTACCTTCTGTTTTGGTGTGTTCACATGATTAAGCTAATGTATTAATCATGTTTTGTGCCTTTATTTCAATAAAGTGCCAAGTAAAGCCATTGGGATGACTCACAAGATGAGTAGAATTGATGCTGAACCAAAACAGAAACTTTTGACTCCAGTACAGGAATATTCATTTTTTACTGGAGCGTGATAATGATCTGAAATTTTTACACAGTATTTATATACAAATTATTCAGGTTTTCCTAATGTTTCATAATTTTTAGATACAGGGAAGTATGGTTACACTACAGATCTTCACAGACTGTTCTTTTCTTGACAGATTCTGTTTTGCATGCATAGTTTGCTTGTTTTAGTGTTTCCATAGCTTATATTTAGTGGTATAAATTATGGGAATGATAGAATACAGTAGGTATCAAATGGAAACAATTATGAATCTTGTCTTGACAGTACCTAAGTGAATTTTTTTTATTATACTAACCCTTCTCACGAAGTTCCATTAAGTTTTGTGTGATTGAAGTTTTCAAGTTTTGGGTGAGACACCGATATGAGGAGAATAAGGAGTGACAAGAACCTAAGCTTGGGGATGCCCAAGGCACCCCCAAGTTAATATCCATGGAAGACTCAAGTGCCTAAGCTTGGGGATGCCCCGGAAGCCATCCCCTCTTTCATCTTCAACACTATCGGTATATCTTACTTGGAGCTATATTTTTATTCGTCACATAATATGAGTTTTGCTTGGAGCATCATTTTATTTTCTTGTTCTCTGTTAGGTGTCATTTATAATCTTGTTTTTCAATAAAAAGTTCCAAGAATTGTCTTAGGATGCTTGCATTGCATGTTTTGATGTGTGCTGTGAAAAAACAGAAACTTTTGCTGTAGTGTTTGAATTTTCATATTTTACTGGAACCTGGAACGTTTCTGAAATTTTTACACAGTATTGTCATATAAATTTTATAGCATGTCCTAAATTTTCATAATTGTTTGAGTTACATAAGTACACTGGTTTAATATATTGCTACAGACTGTTCTGTTTGGACAGATTGCTGTCATAGTTTTGTTATCTACTTATCCTATAGTTTCCATAGCCTATATTGGTAGATATAAATTGTGGAGATGATAGTAAACAGTAGATGACGTTTGAAAATTATTATGCAACTTGTCTTGGCAGTACATAAAGAGTTGATTTATTATTATGTGTACTAACCTATCTCACGAGTTCTTTTCAAGTTTTGTGTGGATGATGTTTTTGAGAATAGGTGAAACCATGATATGAGAGGATTGAAAGAGATACAAAAGCTCAAGCTTGGGGATGCCCAAGGCACCCCAAGTAAATATTTTAAGAAGTCTCAAGCTTCTAAGCTCGGGGATGCTACGCATCCCACCTCTCTTCATCAACAATTATCGGTTAGCCTATGTTGAGCCTAAATTTTTATTCGTTCACATGATACGTGCTATTCTTGGAGTGATATTTTTATTTTGCTTGCTGTTTAATAAAATACTTAAGATCTGAAATTCTTAGATGAGAGAGTCTTCACATAGTTATTTAATTGTTGGCTACTCTTTGATCTTCACTTATATCTTTTTGGAGTAGTTTGTCATTCACTCTCGTGTTTCACTTATATCCTATGAGTAAATGGTTGAATGAATTGAATATCATAAATGTGAAATTTAATATGCTTCATATACTTATCCCATGGGGAGTAATGACTTCACACATAATAAGTATAGGTGGTAAAATTTATTGAAAGTTAGCAAACACCGCATTGGTCACTTGAACAATTCATGAAAGAATATTGAAGGGAGAGAGATTCCACATATAAATATACTAGCTTGGACACCTTCTATGATTGTGAGCTCATTAATTATTTTCAAAATCGAGCAAATTAGTTAAAATTGGACAAGGAAGACAACTTAATGAGTTATGTTTAGGTATATTTGTATAGAAGTTATATTGTTATGGATCCTCCAACATGTGGTGCTTGCTTCCACCTCATACTAGCCAAAACTTCCGCACCAAGTAGAAATACTACTTGTGCTTCCAAACACCCTTAAACCAGTTTTTCCATGAGAGTCCACTATACCTACCTATGGATTGAGTAAGATCCTTCAAGTAAGTTGTCATCGGTGCAAAAAGCAATAAAAATTGCTCCTAAATATGCATGATCTTTTATTGTAAGGGAAAATAAGCGTTGTACGAACTTGTGATGGTAAAGAAATAAAAGCGACGGACTGCTTAATAAAGGTTGCTATCACAAAGGGCAATACAACATGACATTCCTTTGCATTAAGGGCTGCACATCCAAAAACAAAAAGCGCATGACAACCTCTGCTTCCCTCTACGAAGGGCCTATCTTTTACTTTCTAGTACTTACCTTTATGCAAGAGTCATGGTGATCTTCACCACTTCCTATATTTCGCCTTTTTATCTTGGCAATTGTCATGTGTTGGGGAATGATCTAGACATATATATCCACACAAATATATTTGATCATGAATTATTATTGTTGACAATTATCTATATGATAAATAAGTTGGGAGGCAAAACATTAAGCCCCTATCTTTCTCTGTGTTCGATGGATGCTATTTGTTCTAAAAATATGCTTTGAGTGTCAATAATCATGGAAGACTATATGATAGTTGAGTATGTGGAATTTGCTAAATCAAAGCTCTTACATAGACCCTTCCTGAAAATAAGATGAATTGCAATTGTTCGATGACTAGGAATATGGTTTGTTAGTTTTCAAGAAACTTTCTGGTCTATACTTTAACATGTGAATAGCTTGTTACTTGATCATGAGAAGTTTTATGAGATGAGCTACTGTTTATGGTTTTTATTGATGCTAGAAAAAGTGATTGGAATTATCATTGATCAAACTTGTGCACTTGCTAGCATTCACACTTCATAAATTATTTCTTTTAGCATTTACCTACTCGAGGACAAGAAGGAATTAAGCTTGGGGATGCTGATACGTCTCCAATGTATCTATAATTTATGAAGTATTCATGCCATGTTTACAATGATTTTATATGATTTTGGTATGATTTTATTAGAACTAACCCGGACTGACGCTGTTTTCAGCAGAACTACCATGGTGTCGTTTTTTGTGCAGAAATAAAAGTTCTCGGAATGGGCTGAAAATTTACAGAGAATATTTTTGGAACATATAAAAAATACTGGAGCAAAAAGATACGGGAGAGGAGTCCCGAGGCAGTCACAAGCATAGGGGGCACGCCCCCCCTGGCTTGTGGGCCCCTCGGGAGTCCCCTTGACGTGAAACCGACGCCAAAAATTCCTATAAATACCAAAACCCCTAGAAAGAAACCTAGATCGGGAGTTTCGCCGCCGCAAGCCTATATAGCCACAAAAAACCAATCGGGAGCCCATTCCGGCACCCTGCCGGAGGGGGAAACCATCACCGGTGGCCATCTTCATCATCCCGGCGGTCTCCATGACGAGGAGGGAGTAGTTCACCCTCGGGGCTGAGGGTATGTACCAGTAGCTATGTGTTTGATCTCTCTCTCTCTCGTATTCTTGAGATGACACGATCTTGATGTACCGCGAGCTTTATTAATATAGATGAATCATATGGAGTTTTCCCCTCTCTATCTTCTTGTGATGAATTGAGTTTTCCCTTTGATGTTTTCTTATCGGATTGAGTCTTTAAGGATTTGAGAACACTTGATGTATGTCTTGCGATGGGATATCCGTGGTGACAATTGGATGTTCTATTGATTCACTTGATGTATGTTTTGGTGATCAACTTGCGGGTTCCGTGACCTTGGGAATCTATGCATAGGGGTTGGCACATGTTTTCGTCTTGACTCTCCGGTAGAAACTTTGGGGCACTCTTTGAAGTTCTTTGTGTTGGATTGAACATGATGAATCTGAAATTGTGTGATGCATATCGTATAATCAAGCCCATGGGTACTCGTGGTGACATTGGAGTATCTAGGTGACATTAGGGTTTTGGTTGATGTGTATCTTAAGGTGTTATTTTAGTACGAACTCTAGGGCTGTTCGTGACACTTATAGGGATAGCTCATAAGATTGATCGGAAAAGATAACTTTGAGGTGGTTTCGTACCCTACAATAATTTCTTCGTTTGTTCTCCGCTATTTGTGACTTTGGAGTGAACTCTTTGTCGCACGTGAGGGATTTACATATGATTCAACTATGTCAGTATTGTTGAGAGAACTTGCACTAGTGAAAGTATGAACCCTAGGCCTTGTTTTCAAGCATTGCAATACCGTTTGTGCTCACTTTTATCATTAGTTACCTTGCTGTTTTTATATTTTCAGATTACAAAAACCAATATCTACCATCCATATTACACTTTGTATCACCATCTCTTCACCGAACTAGTGCACCTATACAATTTACCATTGTATTGGGTGTGTTGGGGACACAAGAGACTCTTTGTTATTTGGTTGCAGGGTTGTTTGAGAGAGACCATCTTCATAATACGCCTCCCACGGATTGATAAACCTTAGGTAATCCACTTGAGGGAAATTTGCTACTGTCCTACAAAACTCTGCGCTTGGAGGCCCAACACGAGTCTACAAGAAGAAGGTTGCGTAGTAGACATCAGTGGTTTTGGTTATTAATAACAACATATATGTCATTGAACTAATGTTTCCACTAAGCATATTTCAGGAAAAGTTCAATGATAGGGATGGCAAAAGGATTGTGGAGAACCCCAAGATGCAAGGAAATGGATTGGCAAAGCTTCAAGCAAGAGGACTCTACATTTTACTTTGTGAGAAATCACTTTGAGTCCATAGGAAAGCCAATACTATTAAAAGGGGGTAAGGTACTATTGGTGAACAAGATGCTCCACGTGCACAAGAGATAGTCACCAAAAACACCCACAAGCTCTTCCACAAAAGTCTGTCTAAAGCCAAATATCCAAAATCGGTGCAACCAACAATTCCCACTCGGTGCCATCGATTCCCAAACTCAGACAGACCCATGCCAAACCCTAGCACATCGGTGCAACCGATTCCACTTAGGTGCTTCCGAGTTTGGGTTGCCAACTTTCTGTTTAGCCATCTTCAGTCTTCGGTACCACCGAGTTTTGCCAGTCGGTCTCACCGAGTTTGGGACCAACTCCCTGGATAGCCATTCACAAGAATCGGTACCACCGAGAATTGTGAATCGGTCCCACCGAGTTCCTGGACCAAATCTATGGTTAGCCATGGTCAAGGATCGGTACCAGCGAGACGTGAGAATCGGCGTCACCGAGTTGGTCACTTTAGGTGTAACGGTTGGATTTTTGGGGATGCCTATATATACACCTTCACCACCACCCACTCAAAAGAGAAGCTCTCAGAACTATTCCATACTTGCCCTATCCTATTTTCTGAGAGAGAGCCACCTACTCATGTGTTGAGATCAAGCTATTCCACTCCATCCATATGAATCTTGATCTCTAGCCTCCCCAAGTTGCTTTCCACCAAATCAATCTCTTCCACCATAGCCAAATCTGTGAGAGAGTGATTGTGTGTTGAGGAGTCTATCATCTTGAAGCACAAGAGCAAGGAGTTCATCGACATTACCGAGCCTATTGCCTTTTGGAGGGTGGTGCCTCCTAGATTGGTTAGGTGTCGCTTGGGAGCCTCCTACTTCATGTTGTGGAGTTGAACCAAGAAGTTTGTACGGGCAAGGAGATCGCCTACTTCATGAAGATCTACTCATAGTGAGGCTAGTCCTTCGTGGACGGAAGCCGTTATGGAATTGTCAAGGTTGCTACTTCGTGGACCCTTATGGGTGGAGACCTCTGTGGACTCTCGCGACCGTTACCCTCCTTGGATTGAAGACTCCATAAACGTGGACGTACGATAGCACCACCTATCGGAACCACGGGAAAAATCTTCGTGTCTACAAATTGCGTTTGATCTTCCTTCCTACCCTCTACTATACATGCTTGTTGTTACTTTCCGCTGCCATACTCTTAGACATGCATGTGTAGGGTGTGCTTGACTTGCTATCATTGCTAAAATCTGCCAACACTTAAAATTGGGAAAAGGTAGGACTTTTATTTGGTCAAGTAGTCCAATCACCCCCTTCTAGACATAGTTTCGATCCTACAACTTCCTGGCGCGATGCGCCTCCATCATCTGCGTCTGTGCCTCATCGTCCTTGGCCCTCCGCACAGCGTCGGCGGCTTCTCTTACCTGGTCCTGAAGCGATGCCAGCTCCGCCTCGACGTCCCCCTTGCCCCCAAGGGCAGCCTGCAGCTGGGCCTTGTGTTTGTTCCCCTCATCCAGGAGCGCGTTGCGTCGGAGCTGGAAGCGGGCTTACTGCTGCGCCAGCTTACCATGGTACTCCTCCAGAGCGGCCTCCCGCACCCGAGCAATCCTCGCTTCGGCGTCGGCCTCCCTCCTCTCAAGCTGGGCGAGGACGTCATTGTGCGTCGCCTCGAAGGCAGCTTTGTCAGCGAGGACTTGACCCTCCAAGGTCTCGAGACGTTCACGCTCCGCCTCCTAGTCGAAGGCGGTTCGGTCGGCCTCCCGCTCGCGAAGGGGCACGTCGGCCTCCCGCCCGACGACGGTCACCTCCCTACAGGCCAGCTCCGCCTCGCGCATGGCGTCCTGGGGAGTGCGCGCAGTAGTGGCGACCACGCGCCCACAGGGCTCCGCCATGGCTTCGGGATGGCTAGCAGTCCCTCCAGGCCCTGTCAAGCCGGGGGATGAGGTCTCGCCGGCAAGCAGCGTACGAGAAGGTGCCTCAGGTGAGGCACCCCTCTGCCTCTTGCGCACAGGCACCCTGAGGAGATCAATGATCAGGCTCACTGGCCCAAGCTGGGCATGCAAGGGAAATCTAGGAGACCGATGCACTTACTCGTTGACGGCGGCCCAGCGCCGCCGCGTCGGGATTGGTCTTGAACGTCGACTCCCGCTGCTTGAAGGTAAGGGGAGCGATGCCAAAGGCCCTGCTCGCGCTCCGACGCCCATGGTTCTCTCTTTTGCCACCATGGGGAGAGAAGGAGAAGGGGAGACGACGCTCGCACAAGGAAGGAAGAGTGGAGCATAGGGGAGGCGTGCGGAAGAAGTCGAGCAAAGATGGTTTCACCTGGCGAACATGGCGGTGTTCTAGGCAGGAGCGCGGTCCCCAGGGCATCGTGGGGAAGTGGAGGCGACGCCCGCCTCATCGTGCGCCACACGTCATGCCTAGTGAGGGAGTCTGGGACTAAGGGGTCCTCGGGATGCCGACCTATCTCAAGTGGGCCAAACTAATGTGGTGTTGGGTGGCCGTTGTGGGAAGACCGAATTGTAAGGTGTTCCGTGGTTAGGAAGGAAACCTCAGGTGTCATGGGGGGTCCGCCAAGTAATGGATGGGCGTGTTTAAACCCTCAGTAGCAACTGACTACATGTAACCCTAGGTACTCCTGGTGTCTATATAAACCAGGGGGCTTAGTTCGTAGAGGGACAAGTCAAGTAATCTAGGGTTTAGCTCATTTGATCTCGAGGTAGATCAACTCTGTAACCATCATACTCATCAATATAATCAAGCTGGACATAGGGTTTTACCTCCTCGTGAGGGCCCGAACCTGGGTAAACATTGTCTCTTGTTAACCACCGATCCCAGATTCATAGTTCGGGACCCCCTACCCAAGATCCGCCGGTTTTGACACCGACATTGGTGCTTTCATTGAGAGTTGCGTTGTGAATTGCCGAAAGATCGATGGCTCGCTTAATCATTAGCGATGATATATGTAAGAGGGACATCTTCATTCCTGGTCAGATCTTCGCTTTCGGTAGCATCGTGCTCCATGCCGATCCCGCCGGCCGCCTCGGCCGTATAGGAAGTTTTACCCCTGGTCAAGAAGTCAGGTTCAGGAACCTAGAGTTCGTCGCCGACTCCCGGGGAGATCTAGTATTGATAAAGTTGTCTGCTCTCCTTGAAGAGCTCACAACCCCCGATGCCCTGACCTCGGGAGCAGGAGACACCGCCTCTGAGGTGGCCTATGTATCTAGCTCGGCCTTAAAGCCTAGCCTGGCTGACGTGCCTGAATCAGCCCCGGCCATCCATACCCTGGAGGCGTCCTCAATCGACCCCGGAGCGATGGTGCCGCAAACTGACCCCAGGTGCGCGGATAGCGCGGACTCCGCCGGAGCCTCATCGTTGAATGAGTTGCTCGATCGGATCCAAGCCCTAGGCATAACCGACCATCAACCCTCGGTCTACGACCATATTGGGCTTAGGCCCGACGACAGGGAAATTCATGTCCCACCGGTGACACACTTGGTCGCCACCGTCGAGTACCCAGCCGGAAGTATGTCCCCTCAACCACCGGTGCTAAGAACGGTTTACATCCTGGTCTCCGATCACCCGGATCCTTTTCACGGTTCGGAATCCGGACTCCCCCGGATAATGATTTGAAACCAGTGGCCGTCCTAGCGCACGACCGGGAGTCCGGGCTGCAAGGCCCTGCCAATGCTATGTACTCCAAATCTGCCGACCCAAACCCCGCAATCACACTAGAAACGGCCGTCAGGATTTCACTCACACCCTACTGGGGCACGAAATTTTTTCCCACCCACCACCCAAATCGAGCGTTTCCCAAGTGTAGGAGGGCCCTGTACAAGGGATTTACGGGAAGTCAAACAACAGCCAGGGGAATCGGTCCATCATTATTGGGCCAGATTCCTCTTCCACAAAGACAGGATGAAGGGACATAGCGGCCACGAGATGGTTGCAACCTTCCGGCGTAATTGCCATGATGAAGGAAATCTCAACGCCCTCCCTCGTCGCCGCATCCAAAGTTTCTCCGAGTTGTCGGACCTGGTGCGAAAGTATTGCGCCATGGAAAGCACGTGGAAGGCGCAACAATTTTACACGGAGTCAGTCCACAGCGAACAACCTAGAAGAGTTCGGAAAAGACTCGTACCCTCGCAAAGGCTGGCCAGGCACGAGCCTACTAAAAAAGGAATAAATATCCTATGAAAGAAGGAACAGTCCTTGATGGACTACTGCAGAAGCCATTCCCCATACACTCCGCCTCGCTAAATGCAAGCCCGACTCACAGCCTCCGAGCTTGCTGGGCCATGAGGCAAGTCGCGAAGAGCGGAGAGGCCATCCTCGTGGCCTCACCCCTAGGCAGGCATTCAGTAGCGCCACCAAAAACAACACCGAGGTCCTAACAATCTACGAGACGTTCTCCTCCAAAGGTCAGAGGAAGAGAGCTCGATCAGATACACCAGGTGGAAGCAAGGAAATCATGAGCAGATACATAGATAACTTTCGAAGAGGATGACCAACCGATAACCCGCACAGAGCGAGCACCTGCCGCCCTGGTCCTCAACCCAATAGTAGACGGCTTCAGGTTGGACAAAGTACTAATGGACGGTGGCAGTGGTCTAAACCTCATCTACGAGGATACATTAGACAAGATGCAGTTCGATAGATCTCGAATCGAACGAAGCAGCACAACTTTTCGAGGAATCATCCCCGGAAAAGAGGCACGCTGTACAGGACGAGTCACCCTCGATGTAGTATTCGGCACTCCCGACAACTACAGATCTGAAGAACCTCTTTTTCATATCGTGCCCTTTCACAGTGGCTATCACGCCCTCTTAGGGTGCGACGCCTTCACAAGATTTCAGGCCATACCACATTATGGTTATATGAAGCTCAAAATGCCGGGACCCAACGGTGTGATCACAGTCATAAGTGACCCGGATAGATCCCTTCGAGCTGAAAATAAAACCGCATCGCTTGCCCTCGAGGCACTAGCTTAGACCCTCGCTGCAGAAGAACTAACCACACTTCGTTCTATTGTGGATATGGACGACGTGATCCTCGGCAAAAGGCCAAAATCCACATCGTTCAAACCAGCAGATGAAATCATAAAATTTCAGGTACACCCAACGGCCCCCAATAAAACGGCATCCATCGGAGCTAAGCTGAACCCCACGATTGCTGAAGCACTGCGCACATTTTTGCGCGAAAATTGGGACATATTTGCCTGGCACCCATCAGATATGCTAGGAATCTCGCAAAGGCTGGCAAAACACAGTCTAAATATAATCACAGGCTTCAAGCCGGTCAAACAGGCCCTATGACGATTTTCCGAACCCAAGCGTCAAGCTATGGGTGAAGAACTCGCCAAACTACTTGAAACCGGATTCATCAGAGAAATTAAACACCCCGAGTGGTTGGCCAATCTGGTCATGGTGCCAAAGAAAGACAAATCCTGGTGACTTTGCGTCGATTTCAAAGACCTTAACAAAGCCTGCCCTAAAGATCCCTTCCCCTTACCCCGCATTGACCAGATCATCGACGCCACTGCCGGACACGACTCACTTTGCTTCCTTGATGCTTATTCCGAATACCATCAGATCAAGATGAAGGAGTCCGATCAAGCCGCAACCGCCTTCATCACCCCCTATCGGCCATTCTGCTTTAACACAATGCCTTTCGGGCTAAAAAATGTAGGCACCACGTACCAGCACATGATTCAGACATGTCTGTAAAAACAAATCGGCAAAACAGTCGAGGCTTACGTAGATGACGTGGTCATCAAGACTAAACACGTCAGTCAGTTGCTGGAGGACCTCAGTCGAACCTTCGCTAGCCTGCGGGAGTACGATATACGGCTCAACCCGAACAAGTGTGTCTTCGGAGTACCTATCGGTAAACTGCTCGGATTCATCATCTCCCACAGGGGAATAGAGGCCAATCGGGCCAAAATACGAGCTCTATCCCAACTAGCGATCCCCACGGAGCTAAAACACGTTCAAAGACTAGCAGGCTGCATGGAGGCGTTAAGCCGCTTTATCTCCCGCCTTGGCGAGAAGGCTCTGCCACTCTACAGGCTGTTGAAACGAACCAAAAACTTCGAGTGGACCGATGAGGCAGCAGTTGCGCTGGAGAAAATTAAGACACTGTTGGCCAGTAACCCCATACTAACAACCCCTGGTACTAGTGAACCGATGCTGCTCTACATCTCAGCCACCAACCAGGTCATCAGTGCGGTCCTCGTGGTAGAACGGGAGGCCGAGGGCCACAAATTCCGGGTACAGAAACCAATCTACTACGTATCGGAAGTGCTTACTCCGTGCAAGTCCAGGTACCCACATTATCCGAAGATAGCCTACACAGTGTTCATGGCATCACGCAAGCTAAGACACTATTTTCAAGAGTGTTCGGTCACGGTGGCCTCCGAGGCACCCCTGAATGACATAATCAACAACAGGGACGCTACCGGCCGCATAGCCAAATGGGCCATCAAACTCCATCCATTCGAAATCAATTACAAGCCATGCCGAGCTATTAAATCTCAGGTGTTGGCCGATTTTCTTGCCGAATGGACGGAGGCCGAGCTCCCCAAAGAATATAGCACATACTCACACTGGACAACGTACTTCGACGGATCCAAGACACTTGCCGGACTGGGGGCTGAGTTATCCTCACATCCCCCACCGGAGATAACATCCGATACATCCTCCAGGTCATGTATGCCGACTCGAACAATGCGGCCGAGTACGAGGCCCTGTTGCACGGACTCCAGATGGCAACATCAATGGGTGTACAACGGCTCGAAGTACGGGGAGACTCTAATCTCACCATCTCACAAATTAACGGAGAATTTGATGCTAAAAACCCAAAAATGGAAGCTTATAGAAATGTCATCCTCAAGATATCTACAAGGTTCGAAGGGCTAGAATTCAACCAAGTCTCCAGAGACAGCAATCAAGTTGCCGATATCCTCGCCCGTATGGGCGCCAAGCGCGACCCCGTCCCTAAGAACACCTTCCTAGAGAAGCTCTTCAAGCCCTCCGTGCTATGGCAGTACGACGGCAAGGACGCTATAACCAATGGAGCAGAACAGGTCATCCCCCCCCCACAGTCGAACCAGATGAGCAAATCATCGGCGGTTCCGCAATCGAAGCAACACCCTCGGCCCACGAGGTCATGGTAGTAATCGCACCATGGACAGAACCCTACCTTGCCTACCTTCTACGCAAAGAACTCCCCAACGACCAGACGGAGGCGAGACGCATAATCCGGCGACCAAAAGCCTATAGGGTCCATGACGGAGAATTATACAAAAAAGCACTACTGGAGTCCTCCAACGGTGCATATACGAAGAAGAAGGAAGGCAACTCTTGGCCGAGATACATGCAAGCATGGGCGGCCATCACGCAGCAGCGCGGGCCCTGCTAAGCAAGGCCTTTCAAGCCGAGTTCTTCTGGCCCACCATTCGAGCGGACTCCCACACCCTCGTCCAACATTGTGTCGGCTGTTAGCTCTTTGCAAATCAAAGCCACATGCCTCCTACAGCTCTTTGGATGATACCCATTACATGGCCTTTCGCGGTCTGGGGTTTAGACATGGTCGGACCACTTAAAGGGGGGACCATGAAAAAGAAATACCTACTGGTCATGGTCGACAAGTTCACTAAATGGATCAAAGCAAAACCAGTAAGATCAGCTAAGTCGGGGTCGGTCATCGACTTCATATCCGGCGTGGTGCGCCGTTACGGCGTCCCACACAGTATAATAAGGGACAATGGATCCAACTTCACCGCCCAAGAAGTAAAGGACTAGTGCATTATCATGGGCATCAAGCTTGATTATGCATCGGTGAATCATCCGCAGACCAATGGACAAGTCGAACGGGCCAACGGCCTCATTATGAGTGGTATTAAACCTCGTCTGGTTTGCTCCCTTCAAGAATCTGACTATCATTGGGTGGAGGAACTTGATTCCGTGCTGTGGGGTTTGTGTACCACCCCAAATCGGTCAACGGGATACACACCATTCTTTATGGTGTACGGGGCCGAAGCGGTCCTCCCCTGTGATATTATCCACGACGCACCTAGGGTGCCCATGTACGAAGAAAAAGAGGCTGAGCTAGATCGGCGGGACGATTTAGATGCCTTGGAAGGAGAGCGCGATATAGCTTGGGCCCGATCTACGTTCTACCAACAGCAGGCTCGGCACTACCAAAGCAGGGAGGTTCGAGCAAAAGTATATAGTGTGGGCGAGTTGGTCTTACGCCTCCCAGAGAAACAGAAGCATAAACTCAACCCCAACTGGGAGGGCCCCTTCATAATTGATGAAGTACTGACAGGAGGAGCTTATCGCCTTCGCAACCTGCAGGACAATCACCTCGAACTGAACCCATGGAACGCAGCTCGCCTTCGGCGCTTCTACGGCTAGACCGGTGTCGCCACCTTCTCTAAAAACCCTTGTATTTTCCTCCCCTCCCTCGTTTTCTTCTACAGGATTGGTTAGATTTTCTCAGGCTATGTTCGGTTAAATCGAACTTTGTTAAGATTTCATCGGCACACATTCTCAAATGTTTTACCCGGTCACGCCTGGGGGCTTCTTAATGAAGCAAAGTTATATTGTTTTCTCCAGCTATCTATCTTGTATGCACCTTTCCAACATCATTTTGCATCGTTTTATGCACCAATTGGGCTTAAGATTTAGCCAAGCCGGATTGCCTTGCTCCTATGCTGATCCCCTACATTCCCGATTTTTCGGCTAGGGGATAAAGGGAGCACCTCTGCGATTGCTACGACCGGATTACCCGGATACATACCTCAGACGGGTGAAGCCGAAGGCTAGCATTCTTAAGAAGCAAATTGGTCAGCCACAGAGGAAGTGATGGGGGGATGACCCCATGGTAGCCTCTGCTTTTTGAAAAACGACTACAGGGCGGGCCGCCTCCCCTGTAGTCCGGCTCCGCACGGCCGGCTGCGACAAGCTGGCTGGCTCGAGGCGGAGTCGCCAAGCCGCCTAGCCGACAGGTCAGCGCCCGTCATGTCACCACGCTCCACGGGACGATGACTTGATGGGCAATGTGTCAGCAGTGCCCCCGGTACCGCGGTCAGGGCACGCGTGGCTACACGGACATCCGTCGCACCGGAGGACAGCACCCGCATGGCCACAGTGGAGACAACAGTGCCTCTGACTCCGGCCGACTGCGACCGGGCGGTCGGCACAGTTCCCGCACGCCTCCAACCACTCCATTACCTACCCCGGCGTGGCTACAGCGCGGTCGGCCGTACCGCTGACCACGGCCGGCTACCGCAAGAAGACGCCACGCCGGTCGGCCCGTACTATGGCGCGGCAGGCACGCGCCGATAGCGATGGCTCACCGGCGGGCCTCCCTCACCGGCTCCCGATGGGACCCTGCAGCCGGCAGGCCCTACGGCGACAAGACTCTTCGGCCGGGGGGTCCCCTAGCCGGCCAGAGAGGCCACCAGCCGGCCCCCCAGCACCTTATATGCATATTGTAATCCAGGGGGCTGGCATATAAAGCCCCCCGGAGCCACCCCATGCACGGGGATCCGATCACCCACACGCACACCCACTCACATAGAGAGGCAAAGAGAGCCAGCAGGCCTCTTCTTCCTCCTCTAGCCAACAGCTCAAGGAGCACCATTGTAGCCCGCTTGGTTCTTCAACCAGACTAGTAGGACTAGGGGTGTTACCTCCCACGGAGGGCCCCGAACCTGGGTACATCGCGTGTCTCACACCGCTTGTCTCCAATCCCGTCACTGGAGCCCGTCGGCGTCCTACGGCCCCAACCAATCTCGATAAGCCACCCCATGGCATCTGCCATGAGAAAACGACGACAGTTGGTGCCCACCGTGGTGTCGTCCGCGGTGCCGGCCGGAGTCACGCTCCGGGCGGGACCCCTCGCCAACTACCCTGCCCGTTCCGCGCCCGGGCCGGCCTGCACGGTCGTGGGGCCTGCTCCCGCGGTGCGGAAACTCATTCCCGCCTTCCCTGTGGGCGTCGCCGCCGACCTCTCTGACGAGTCGCGCAGCGGCGACGCTCCGTCCGACGTCGACATCCTCACCGAACGCGTCGGTAGGCTGCGCCTCGTCGATAAGCCAGCCGCAAACGAGTACCCTAACGAGGTGCTCGACTGCCTTGACCCGCCCTCGCTTGTGGGCGCGATCGCCTCAGGCGACACCGACGACTCTTGCGTCCGTGCAGAGGTGATGGTCACCGGTTCCGCTACGAGCACCGGCCGCGCCAGGGCGGAGGCGCAGGCGGCCGCCGCGGCCGCCGGCACCGGCACCTCCGACCCCCTCGGCTCCGCGCTTCGGGGCCTCAGCACCCCCATCGCACCTACGTCCAGCCCGGCCGCAGCTATGGCTGAGCTGGAGGCAGCTCGCTAGCTGCTACTCGCGGAGGCAATCACGCTCGCGACCGCCAAGCGCCGGATGGAGTCCGCGCAGTGCGAGTGCAACTCCGCCTACGGCCTTACCCCCACCGGCAAAGGGCCTAGCCGACGGGGAGACGTTCGCAACCGCGGCCGCGTGCTCGCGGAAATCCTTGGTGGCAGGCTCCCCACCTACGACACACCGGTGGCCAAAATGAGGGCCGCCCAGGTTGCCTACGCCGACCTAGCCAGCCTGGAGGGCGAAGAACGTGAGCAGCAGGAGCGGCACGTCCAAGACCTCATCGCCGCCGCCAACGCCCAGCAGGCCTGGCTCGACTGTGCCAACGCCGGCTCCGAAATACCCTTCCTCAAAGAGAACTCTTTGCCGACTTCTGGCCAGCGCCAGCCGGCGCAGCAGGCTTCCTCCCCCCACGGCTCCGGCCGGCGGGGCGCTGGGTCCCGCAACGGCCATTCCCAACAGCGGAACGAGCAGCCCGCGGTCACGAGCCGGTGCGGTGACGCCACGGCTGGAGGCGGCCAGCGTACTCGCGCCCACACCGCGCCCCCGCGGCGGGAGCGCGCGCACTCGCCCGCCCCGATTGTTCGTGCCGAACTCGCCGCCCGGCTCGGCCCGTGCGTTCCACGGAGCGGTAACAACGCTCGGACCCGCATCGACCGGCTGGCAAAATCCGCCCTCCTGGAGGAGGAGGGTCCGATCGGGCCGGCGTGCTTCGGCCCCCGGATCCGCGACGAGCCGTTTCCCACCGGCTTCACGCTTCCCCGCGACACTCCAAAGTACAACGGCACCGCCAAGCCAGAAGACTGGCTAATCGACTACACCACTGTAGTCGGCATCGCCAGGGGGAACAAGCGCGCCGCCTCCTACGGCGCCCCCTCGGTTCACCTCCGGAGCCGGGACCTCCGGCTCCATGACGTCGACCTTCGGCGGAGCGTCGTCGGTCCCCGGCGGCACGTCGTCGGCCCCTCATGGAGCGCTGCTGCGGTCCGGGTCCGCCTCCTTTGCGGCGCCCGCTGCACACGCAGCCGCGCGCGTTTCCTCCTCAGCCCGCGCATCCGCCTCCGCCCGCCGCGCGGGGTCGTGCATGCTCTTAGACCTCCTCTCCCTGTCGGGGGGAAACGGCTCCTAAGACTGGCCCGCCGCCTCCTCCCACGGGCAGCGCTCCTCCTCGAGCCGCTCCTGCTCGGCCGCCTCCCGATCTCACCATGCCTCGCGCTCCCTCTCCTCGGCGGCCGTCTTATGGGCCGTCCCCGCCGCCTCGCGGCCGTGACCATCCCCGAAGGGGCCGTCTTCCCCAGAGCGCGCGGTTCCCTTGACAACGGAATGAGGAATGAGGACCAACAAGAAATCAAGGAGAAAACTAAAGAGAAACTTACCCGATGCTAACGGGGACCGCTTGCCTGACGGGGCCCGCCGGGGAAACCCGCGGTCTCTTCCCAACGCCTCCGCGGCGGCTGCCCGGTTGCCCGCCAGCTGCTCGTTTGGGAGCCGGTCGGGAGCTGGCCGGCAGTTTCCCCCGATCGGCCGCGGCAGTGTCGCCTCGTCCGTGCTCGCGGTCGGCCCGGCGGACGTGCTTCCTCGGCGCGGTGGTGTCGTCCCCCGAGACTTCAAGGTCCTCCGGGGCCGCTGCATCGCGCATCTCCCTCGGCTCAGCGTCGTCATCGGACCAGTCCCGCAAAAGAGCCTAAGGGAGAAACTCACCGGCAGACCCGGTCCCCTCCACCTCCGTCCCGCCGGTCCCTGACGCGCCGGCTCGCTCCGAATCGGCCGGCTCCATGTTGTCGACGTCTTCGACCTCCTCGGGGTCCGACTCCGCCACATCGGCGGCCGGCTCGCCGTACTCCTGCAGCAAAGGGAAGACCTGCGCGCAAAAGAAGACCCTCCATCATCAAGCTGGAGGGAGGGCACCGGCTTCAAAGGAAAAAAATGCCGCGCGGCTCGTCACGTACCCATGGAGCCGGGCAGTCCCGGCTACACCGGCGTGTCACGACTGACGTCGACGGCGAACAGCGGCGCGATGGAGGTGCGACACTCTCTCTCTCTCTCTTGTTGCGGGGACGGGGACGGGCGAAGAAGACGATGGGCAGGGGCAGGGGAGCGAATGACCCATTTCGCTCCTCTCCCCTCTCACTAAAACCCCGGGCGGGGTAGTGGGGAGCGGATCCGACGCGCACGAACCCCACTACTTCCGCCACGCGTTGGGAGGGGCGTTAAGGCGTGTGGGGAACGCCAACCGACGGCCCTGGACGCAAAAGATCCGCGCGCGGGGGCCGCGGCCTCGGCTGAAGCGGGCCCCGCCCCATGGCCTGGTCTTGTCCTCCGCGTGGCCTGTCAGGTCGCGGCCCGCTGCGCTCCACACGTGGCGCGTCCTCTCTGCCCCTCGGAGTGACCGAGGCGTCTTGCGGGGCGCCAGCCGGCTGCGAGGCCGGCCGTCACGATCACATGCTCCCCGGCTCCGAGCGCGCCGCTGGCCCGCGAAAGCAAGATTCAAGCCGGCGAGGTCCGCCGCGGTTAGCCAGCGGGCCTCCCCTGCTTCGGGGACAACTGATGGGGGGATGACCCTGGGGTAGCCTCAAGTGGGTCATTACTCCTGCTTTTTGAAAAATGACTACGGGGCGGGCCGCCTCCCCCTGTAGTCCGGCTCCGCACGGCCGGCTGCGACGAGCCGGCTAGCTCGAGGCGGAGTCGCCAGGCCGCCTAGCCGATAGGACAGCGCCCGTCATGTCACCACACTCCACGGGACGATGACTTGACGGGCAACGTGTCAGCAGTGCCCCCGGTACCGCGGTCAGGGCACGCGTGGCTACAGGGACATCCGTCGCACTGGAGGACAGCACCCGCATGGCCACAGTGGAGACAACAGTGCCTCTGACTCCGGCCGACTGCGACCGGGCGGTCGGCACAGTGCCCGCACGCCTCCATCCACTCCATTACCTACCCCGGCGTGGCTACAGCGCGGCCGGCCGTACCACTGACCACGGCAGGCTACGGCAAGACGACGCCGCGCCGGTCGACCCGTACTACGGCGCGGCAGGCACGCGCCGATAGCGATGGCTCGCCGGCGGGCCCCCCTCACCGGCTCCCGATGGGACCCTACAGCCGGCGGGCTCTACAGCGACAAGACTCTTCGGCCGGCGGGTCCCCTGGCCGGCCAGAGAGGCCGCCAGCCGGGTCCCCCCCGGCACCTTATATGCATATTGTAATCCAGGGGCTGGCATATAAAGCCCCCCGGAGCCACCCCATGCAGGGGGATCCGATCACCCACACGCACACCCACTCACATAGAGAGGCAAAGAGAGCCAGCAGGCCTCTTCTTCCTCCTCTAGCCAACAGCTCAAGGAGCACCATTGTAGCCCGCTTGGTTCTTCAACCAGACTAGCAGGACTAGGGGTGTTACCTCCCACGGAGGGCCCCGAACCTGGGTATATCGCGTGTCTCACACCGCTTGTCCCCAAACCCGTCACCAGAGCCCGTCGGCGTCCTACGGCCCCAACCACTCTCGATAAGCCACCCCATGGCATCTGTCGTCAGAAAACAACGACATGAAGAAAGTATAGTTGGTGCTTTTCGTCGTAAACGGGGGATATTTCCCAAAGTAGCAAAATTATCAGCATAGTACGAGTACATGGCTATGACATCTACGATCTACATAGTAACCTAAGGAAAGGAACCCATAGAGGAACTATTTTCTTTGGAAGATGTTTCTTACGTTAAACAGTAATATAACATATCTCCCTATGCGCGTTTCGTCTGTTTGCACTAGAAGACCGGATTGCCTAGTTCTCTGGAATGATTCCCTGTTATAGCAGGATGCATAGTACGGAACACTCCCTAGCTATCGGCGACGGAGGTAGAAGCTGATGGCCGGTTAAGACCACATTTACAGCACGGGTGGAGACGGTTTGGTATAAAGTACATAGTTACATAGAATCAAAACACTAGGCTCTCATTCGAGATGATCTATTATGGTGTCTAGGGTGCAATCCTCTTGTGACATACGAGCCGCGGGCATCACTTGGTCATAAACCAAGAGCACAGGTACCTCTTGACCATCCGGCCCTACCGGCCCAACCCGAGCCAAGTGCTTTGGGTTGAGTTTGGTAAAGCGGGTCTTCACCATGGCCCATGCCTCCCGCGCTCCCTCTCGACAAGCCGAAGTCTTCCATAGCTCAAAACGATTTCGAGCTCCTCTAAACTTATCGGCTAGCTCTCCCATCCATTCCGGAGGCGTCTGAGCTGGCCAGAGTGCCTTGATCATGGTCTTCATAGCTTTCCGAGCCCGCTCGTGCACAATGGACAGTTCCTTTAACAGCCCCCCCCCCCCCGAATGAGTTGATTTCTTCCTCAGGACGCCCGGTCAGGAGACCTAGGCAGGAAATCAAAAATGCTCCTTACACCCGACACGATAAAAAAAACTTTACGGAGATCCAGGTTAGATTTTTGCTTACAGAACATGCCACCCTTTAATCTCTGGTTCTCTTCGCGGGCTTGTGTCAATTGAGTTTTCAAGCTCATAATTTCTTCGGCTTGTCGCTGATTTTCCGCTTTGAGCTGGTTCTTATCCTCCAGACTTCGACTCAATACGCGACGCCTAGCCTCCACCTGGGACTCAGCATACCTTTGAGATTTCCGGGAAGCATCCAAATCCTTCTGCAGCTGCCCTATAGACTCGCCTGCTACGAAACAATCTTTCGTCAAAAAATATGTCCTCAACAACTTCCGCACATAAGAAATACTTTGTACTCACCGTGCGCCTCTCTGGTGAACTTTCTCACCTACTCAAGCTCGGCCTTAATATCCTGTAGCTCTGCTTGACTCGATTCGAGGTCTACAGACAAGTTCTCGTTTTGTTGCTTTGAAGCCTACAAACACACGGAAACAATATTTAGACCCTTGAATTTGGCCATCCCATCCAAATTAATGCTCAGGGGCACCTGGGTTAGGAATTATGTTCGGCCGTCAAAGCCGACCATTTACCTGCATGCTGGTGGATATTATTCTAGCGGCTCCATCAAGTCCCGCTCGAGCGGCTCCGAGGTATGAGTCCACTGAATTAAGGGCATTAAACTCTTGGTCAGAAAATATTGGGTGACGCAGCGACTCCCTCCGCCGCCGATGATTCATCGCGCTCTCAACCTCGGAATTGGTAAACGAGACATCCCCCAAGTCCTCGGGAGGTTGGCCAGTAACAGGAACTTCCGCATCCACTTCGACGCGTGCTGAAGACCTCGGTCCACGAGGACTGTCCGACGCCTTCTCAACATCTTCGGATGGAGGTGGCTCTACTCGGCTCCTGAGTATGTCAGAAATCGTGAGTATTTGAAACGAATAAAAGAAAGATCAGATTGCAAGATTAAGCACCTCTTGGTAGGGGGGAGCGGTCGATGTTACTCCCGTCGCCGTCTCTTGCTCGGGAGTCTTGCCGCTGTTCGGCGCGGACCTTGTCGGCGTAGTCTTCAAGGGTGTCCGGTGCGTAGACCGGCGACCCCTTGGGGTAGAAGTTGATGTGATCGGAATGACAGGAGGCGCGCGTCCTTTCCAAGAAGAATCCTTCTTTTTACTTGTTGCGGAGGAAGGGAGCGATCCGGGATGATCGGCCTGGAGGGCCACCATGGATTCATCGACACTGTTCTAGTAAAAGGTCCCGTCCTGAAATTCAATTGAAATCTCCGGATCGTCGTAAAATCCGGGGTCATCGCTACATGAATAATCCTCTGGTTGCGGGGCGGGGTAGTTAACTGTCTCGACCCAACGCCTCCATTGCTGTTCAGAAAGACACGGAGTTCCGATCAGTAAAATCAAAAATTAGTGGTCCGAGGTAGGGCAGTGTGAATGGACTTACCCATTCAATGGGGTTATGGCTTGAGTAGCCTTCCCTGATCTTCAGGCGAGCAAAATCTTCTTTTTCTTCTTTGAAGAGATGGGCCAATATGGCTGCCAGCGCTGCCTGGTTGGCAGGCCCTTGTCGTCGGGAACGGGTCATGTCGCTCGTCCCGTTGTAGCACCACAGGGGAAGGATCCTCTGTGGCAGAGGTTGGACACAACGGGTAATGGCAGCAGCCATCACGTCGATGACGGTTAGCTTGCTGCGAGCTAGCAGCTTCACCTGGGCGGCTAGACACTTTACCATGGCGCTCTCCTCTTGGGAAGAGCTCCTCGGGCGCCAATTGAATCGCTTCTTTAAAGGAGCCTCGGAGTATTCGGGCAGACCCCTTGGAGCTGTCTCGAATAAGGGGACGTCCTCGATATAAAACCACTCTGAAGCCCACTCTTCGGATTCCTTCTTCGGGGTCCCGATGGGATACCCCGTCCTGGCTATACGCCATACTTTGGCTCCACCCACTTCCCGGATTGACCCTCCCCGGGTGCGGGGGACGAGGCAGAAATACTTTCTCCATAGATCGAAGTGGGGCTCGCAGGCTAGAAACATCTCGCAGAGGGCAACGAAGCCTGAGATGTGCAAGATAGACCCGGGGTGAGGTTGTGGAGTTGGATCCCATAGAACTCCAATAGCCCCTCAAGAAGGGGTGAATGGGGAAGCCTAGGCCTCGTAGGAGGAAGGAGGTGAAGTGTCGTCGTTTTCTCACGACTGATGACATAGGGTGGCTTATCGAGTGTGGTTGGGGCCAAAGGACGCCGACGGGCTCCGAGAGCGGGATTAGGCACGAGCGGTGATGGACACACTACGTACCCAGGTTCAGGGCCCTCCGTGGGAGGTAATACTCCTAGTCCTGCCGGTCTAGTTGGATGGGGGGAGATGTTACAATGGCGCTCCTTGAGCTGTTTCTCTAGAGGTGGAAGAAGGAGCAGCCGGCTCCTCTTCCCTTGCTATGTGTGGGTGTGAGAGAGGGGTGAACGCCTCCGTGCGTGAGTTTCCTCTCTTTCCCGATGCATGGGGGCCTCGGTGTACAGTATTTTTAAGATATTACAAGGGGGGACCTGGCTGGCAGCCTCTCCAGCCGGCCAGGGGGCCCGCTAGTTGGGTCGTCTTGTCGCCCGCAGGGCCCGCCGGCTGCACGGTCCCATCGCCAGTTGGGGCCCGCCAGCCGGCTCTTCTAGTGGCCCGCGCTCACCTGCCGCGGCATGGGTTGCCCCGTCCGGCGTCGTCTTGCGCCAGCCGGCTGAAGTCAGCGGTACGGCCGGTAGTGCTGTAGCCACGCCGGGGTAGGCAATGGAGTGGACGGCGGCGCAGAGGTACTGTGGCTCCGCCTGGTCCAAATCAGTCCTCGGTCAGCGGTACGGTCGTCCGGACTGTAGCCATGCGCGTCCTTGCGTGAGCGGCCACTGTAGCCACATCGGAGTCCGTCGTGGGGGTTGCGTCCCGTCAGCGTACCCGGCCGCAGTAGGAAGGGACGGATACCCGCCCGTCCCGAGGTTAGCGGGCGGGCTAGTCGTGTAGTGGCCGGGCACGCCTGGCTGGGGGCCAGAGGGCCGGCTCCTGTCCAACCGGCCGTGAGCCAGCCAGCCAGGGAGCCAGCCGGCCATCGACCTGCCGGTCGTGGGCCAGCCGGCCGTATAGTTTTTCAGAAAGCAACTGGAACTCCCTCTTCTTGGCGTACCCAGGGGTAAAAACCCCGTCAGTAGTCCCCGAAGCCGGCGGGGGCCTGCGTCCGCCTGACGAGAGGCAGCCGGCGGTTTCATCCGGCTACGCTCGCCTGCCATGCGGGACCGGCCGGGCAGCCGCGCCGGCCTCCGCCTCCGATGCCTCGGGCTCTGTCGCGCCGCCTCGGACCTTGTGCCGGACTGCGGCGCGCCACGCGGGGCGTGATGATGCCGCGGGTCCCGCGCCTGTGGCCCGACGGGACGCCTTCCCGGGCCTAGCCCGTTAGGCCGCGGGCCTAGCCTGGTTGGCCTCGGGCCACAGTCCGGGATACTCTGCGCTTGGACCCCAGCGGTTGCGGCGCACGATGCCCACATCCCGCGGATTCCCCGGGGGAGTCGGCGTAGTTAATCCACACGTCCCCCGGGCGCCGCCCCGTGTTTATAAGGGGAGGGGGAGGGGTGGAGGCAGCTCACGCACCCCTCTCCCCTTCGTCTTCCTTCTCGTGTGCGGCCCGTCTCTTCGGCTTGCCCCGCTGCTCCACCCATCTTCTTCTTCGCGCTCGATCGCCGCAGAGATGGCCGACGGACCCTCCGGCAGCTGGGGCGGGTCCGTCATCACCGAGGAAGATATCGCGCACCTCTGCCGCGCCCGGATGCTGCCGTCAGAGGACCGCGTTGCCGCCCGTTCGCCGGGCGGCGAGGTGGTACCCGAACCCCAGGAGGGGGAGTTCATGGTGTTTGTGAGGCATTTCTCGCGCGGCTTCGGTCTGCCGGTGAGCCAATTCTTTCGCTTCTTCATGGATACGTTTGACCTCCAGCCGCACCACCTTGGGCCCAACTCCATCCTCCAGCTCTCGAGCTTCGTGACGCTCTACGAAGGCTACCTCGGGCTTCTCCCCTTCGTGGAGTTGTGGAGGAAACTCTTCTACCTCAAGGCCCTGAGGAACGAGGACGAGCCGTACGCCTGTGGGGGTGCGGTGATATGCGTCCGGGGCCCATTGTTCCCCCGCATCACCCTCATCGAATCTGTCAAGCGGTGGAACTAGACGTTCTTCTACGTGAAAAACGTCGACCCGGCGCGGGACTACATCCGGCTGCGGGCCTTCGTCAACGCCCCGTCCTCCGGGATCAACTGGACGGGCGACGGGCCGTTTGCGGACGTCCACGCGGAGCTGGGCCGGCTCAGGATCATAAGAGCCGGAGAGGGGCTGGTTGCTCCCGATTTGGTGGCCGCCTTCATCGACCGCCGGGTGCTGCCTCTGCAGCAGAGGCCGCGCCGGATTTGTGGCATGTCGGGCCGGCGGGACCCCTGCCGGCTGTCCACATTCGACCTGTCGACGTCTCAGGTGGCGAAACGGGTGAACGCCATCACCATATTCAAGCTGACGCCGGGGACATGGAGGTTCGGCAAGCTGCCGTACAGCCGGCACAACCCGGCACCCCTGGTACGCCCTGCTGCGGTAATTCCCTCCTCCCTTTGATTTTCCAGTCGGCCTTTCCCCGCTCACGTGCCATGCTGACCGCAGCACTCCGTGCGACAGAACACGCCGGACGGCCCGCACCCCTAGGTATTCCAGGCGAAGCGTGCCGAGTCCGACCCGGAGGACTTCGAGCTGGGGGGCGGCGTCGAAGAGGGGGCCGATTCCTCGGGAGAGGTCGAGGTGGACGGCACGATGGGCGACCCGGGGGCCGGCGGGTCCAGAGTGGCTGGTGAGTTCCCCTCCGGACCCTCGATCAAAGATTGGACTAACGACGATGACGATGATGATGACGTCCGGATCTTGGACGCGCCTCCACCCACAGCTCGGCGGGGGCCGCGCGGACGGAGCGAGGAGCGACCGGTCTGTGGCCAGACGGCCGAGGCCTCTCGCCGGGAGAACAGGCCGGCCGCGGGGCAGCCGTCGACACAGCCGCCGACTCGCAAGAGAGCACGAGCGGCTGTGGCAAAGCCACCAGCACGGGCCAGGCGGGTCCTCCCCGTCGTCGCCGGGTAAGTACTTCTTCTTATCTCTCATTGTTCTTTCGGGTTTGTGAGCCGGCCGACGCCTGAGGCCCTGCTTCTTGTCCGCTCCAGGGATGCCCTCGAGCTCCATGACACGGAGTCGGCAGCCGGCCCGGTGGATGCCGCCACCCTGCAGGTGCAGTAGCACGCGGCTACGGTGCGGGAAGAGAAAAGGCGGCTCGCGGAGATGCGAGCCACGAGAACGGTGGCGAAGGGCGCGCCCTCCCGTTCGGGGGCCTCGAGCGGCGGGAGGCGGAGGCGGTCCACCGACCCAGAGCGCGCGACGGATTCTGCGGTGGAATCGACGCGGAGGTCGAGGCCTCCGTCGAGCGAGCCGCTAGAGCCAGCCGTGGAAAAGGCCGTGGCCCCGCCCGCGGCGGAAGTGACCCGGCTAGTGGGAGCGGTCCCCGAGCCGGCTCCGGAGTCAGCCCAGCTGGGGGAGGCGGCGGTGACTTCTTCCGTCACCGAGCCGGCAGCAGCGGGCGTGCCCGTCGCCCCGGCTGTGCCGGAGGCGGCACCGGAACCACCGGCCGGAGGGAGGAGTGAGCCGGCCCAGCCGGCCCTCGAGCCGGCCCGGCAGGAGGTGGAGCCGGCGGCGCCGGTCGTGAAAGGGCCCGAGGCCAGCTCCCGGGCCTTGGTGGTTACCGCCAACCCTCCACCGGCTGCTACGGTGGTGGACGCTGGGTCGAGCGGCGGGTCGAGCCGGTCGAGGCGGACCACGCTGGACGTGATCCGGGACTGGGAGACGCCGGCACTCGTCCCAGCCGATCCGGCCCCTCCAGCCGGCGTCCCGACCCTTGCGCCTGGGGAGCCAGGCCGCATCATGGCGCACTGCCGTGAGGGGCTGGCCAGGTTCGCGGAGGCCGCCGAAATCAACTTTCGGCGCGTGGTGGCGGCGGTGGAGGTGAGACTCTTCTGCCTTGTGTTGAATTTCCAGTGGGGGCGCGCGAGCGCACCCACTGGGTGTAGTCCCCGAGATTTGGGCCGGCTGCGCGGCTGCGTGGCAGCCGGGCCGGATCTAACCCTCTTTCCTTGTCTGACTTCTTGTTTCTTGGCGCGGGGCAGGCCGAGAACGCCAGGCGGCAGGCGCTCTTTGATGAGGCGGTCCTTATCCACAACCGCGGCAAGCTCGGCTACTACCGGGTCCAGGAGGAGCTGAAGAAGGCGCAAGGTATGCTGGTTCCAGTGGGGGCGCGCGAGCGCACCCACTGGGTGTAGCCCCCGAGAGTCGGGCCGGCTGCTCGGCAGCCGGTCTGGGTCTTCCGTGTTGGAGTGGCTTATGCTTGGTTTTTTATGCAGAGGAGCAGGTCCCGATCCGGCAGAAGAGGGATGAACTGGCCTCCGAGCGGGACCGGCTGGGGTAGAAGCTCCATGCAGCCACGTCGGAGCGGGATCGGCTAGGGCAGGGGCTCCAGGCGGCCACGTCGGAGCGGGAGCGCCTGAACGCGGAGGTGGCGGCCCAGGAGGACGAAGCCAAGCGGGCGGCCGACGCCACCCAGCGGGCCACCGTTCTTCAGGGTGAGGTAGATCGCCTCAAGGGGGAGCTCGAGACGCGCGGGGTCGCTCTTGCTCAGATGGAGGAGGCGCTGGAGAGGGAGAAGAGCGCGGGCCTTCAGTTCGCCCTTGAGATGGATGAGGCCTTCCAGCATAAGTTCTGTTTTCGAGTTTCTTCCTTTGCCGGCCCGCTTCGACTTGGTTTTTGTCTTGTTTGTTGATTCCTCTCTTTCCCTCTAGACCGGTTCCCGGAGACCCAGCGCCGCGCCGAGTGGGCCGTCGCGAAGCACCGGGAGTGCCTGCGGCGGCGTGGGCAGGAGGTCGAGGAGCACGCCGGCTGGGACGTGCCGGAGCTTGCGCTGGTCGTCGAGAACCGGCTGATCCATGTCCAGCGCTGCATGGAGCGGCTCCTTACGGCCGGCAAGGAGGTGATTTCGGCCCTCTGGCCGGGTCGTGGGGCCCCGGAGGACCGCGTGGCGCTGTGGCTGGAGAATGCGGCGGCCCGGATCGAGGTGTGGAAGGCGTCGGCGGCCCGCTCCGGGCCACAGATGGCCCTTCGGTTTGTCACCTCGTGGTACACCGGCGTCAACCTGGACCGGCTGGTCACGATGCGCGAGGTTCCGGAGGGGGAGCGGGCTGCCCGCGAAGGCGCCCTGGTCCGCCGAGCCAACGAGCTGGCGTCGTACGTCGACCCGGACGAGCTTCTGCCGGCGCTGGGCGAAGACGGCGAGCCGGTCGCCGGGGACTCCTTCGGCAACCCTCAGGGCCCTGAGGACGATGAGGTCGCCGAAGAGAGCACCGACTCCAGCACCGGCAGCGACGCCGAGGCCATGGAGGAAGAGCCGGTTGGCGATGCGCCGGAGGCCTAGGCGCCCCTCCTTTTCTTTTTCCTGTATCAGCTCCCTTTGCTGCAAGACTTGTTTAATATGCATTTCCACCCACTGGGGGTGTATTGTAAAGAATCCTTGGCCTGTGGCCTTTTGCTTATGAATTTTCTTGAAGTCCAAAACGTTTGCGTGCCGGCTCCTCCCCTTCCTTTTACCTTTCGACTCTTGTTTTACGCACAGGTTCCTTCCGGCTTCCGCCCCGCCTGTCAACCAGCCGGGAGCCGGTCTGGGACAGGGACGGGGCATCGTACTTGGGGAAAACGAGCGGTCCTTAGAGTCGTCCGGCTAGGGTTGGGGCGAGCCGGCAGAGGCTGGGTTCTAGAGGTAACATGGTCCGGTTGGACCTGTCCGGCTGTTACTCCTAAGGTGGCATTCGCGTGGTAAGTTTCTTTCTACCCCATGGTTCCGCCAGCCGGACAGCCGGGGGCCGGTCTGTGGCTGGGTAGGGAGGGTAGGAAAGGGTTGCTTGCCCACGCTACTTGCCTGCTTTGGATAAGAGCCGGCGAGTCCTCGGGCCAGGGAGCCGGACCCGGGTGCCCAGTTTAAAGAATGACAAGCCTTTGAAGGAATTTGAAAAGCGGCGTGCCCCAAGTGCCTGCTTGGGGCTCCCATTGCATTGATTGAGTTCCAACGGAAGGGGAGATACATACATACATGGGTTTTTTCTTAACAGTAGAACGGTCGGAGGAGTGCTGCGTTCCATGGGCGCTCTGTCTCCTCGCCGGAGGCATCTCTCTTGCGTTTCTGCGACTTCTGGGCATCTATCAGGTAGTAGGCGTTGTTGTGCAATGCCTTGCTGACGATGAACGGGCCCTCCCATCGGGAGGACAGCTTGTGCTGGCCGGCAGTTCGCTGGATCCGTCTGAGCACCAGGTCCCCCTCACGGAAAGAGAGGGGCCGGATCCGCTTGCTGTGGTAGTGCCGGAGCTTCTGCTGGTAGATGGCTGTCCGGCTCAGAGCCAGCTCGCGTGCTTCTTCGAGTAGGTTGACGTCGTCTTCTCTTGCTTCCTTTGCGTCTTTTTCCGTGTACAGGATAACCCGAGGTGAGTCGAACTCGATGTCAGTGGGGATGATCGCCTCGGACCCGTATACCAGAAAGAAAGGGGTTTTGCCGGTCGACCGGTTGGGCGTGGTCCTGAGGCTCCAAAGGACGGTAGGCAACTCATCGACCCAGCAGCCGGCCGACCGTACGAGTGGTGCCACCAGCCGAGGCTTGAGGCCGGCCAGGAGCAAGCCGTTTGTCCTCTCCGCCTGTCCATTGGACTGTGGGTGGGCCACCGACGCGAGGTCGAGCCGGATGCCCTCCTGGGAACAGAAACGCTCCATCGTGCCTTTGGCGACATTCGTGCCGTTGTCAATGATGATGCTGTGGGGGACGCCATAGCGGACCGTGATATCCTTGATGAACCGGACGGCTGTGGGGCCGTCCAGTTTCTTGATGGGTCTGGCTTCGATCCACTTGGTGAACTTGTCGACATCCACCAGCAGATGCGTCATGCCACCGCGGGCGGTCTTGAAAGGTCCCACCATGTCCAGCCCCCAGACGGCGAAGGGCCACAAAAGTGGGATGGTCTGGAGGGCTGTGGCCGGCAGGTGGCTCTGTGTGCTGAAGCGTTGACACCCCTTGCACTTGTCGACCAGTCGCTTGGCCTCTTCCAAGGCCGTCGGCCAGTAGAAACCGTGGCGGAAGGCCTTGGCCACCAGGGTTCTAGAGGCGGCGTGGTGTCCGCACTCGCCCTGGTGGATGTCGAGGAGGATTTCTTGCCCCTTCTCCGGCTCGACGCAGCGTTCGAACACGCCGGTGGTGCTGCAATGGACGAGCTCGCGATTGATGATGCTATAAGCCGGGGCATGGCGTTGGATTTGCCGGGCCTTGTCTTCGTCTGGGGGTAGCTCTCCGCGCAAGAGAAAAGCCAGAATGGGCTGGGCCCACGAGGGGGCCAAGACGGGAGCCGGCTCGAGCTCGAGTGGGGTGCCGGGGGCAGCCGGAGTCGGCCCGTTAGTCCCCGGGTCCGGCCCACCAGTCCCCGGGACCGGCTCGCCAGCCCCCGGGACTGGGACATCGGAGGGCACGGCGAACGCCGTCAGGACGGCCGTAGGGTCGGAGCCTGCCGCCGCAGGGGTGTCGGATGCCGGAGCTGGCGGCATTGGCGCCGTCGGCGGGACCGTTGGTGCTGGCAGGGCAGCCGGAGCCGGCAGGGCCGGCAGAGCTACCGAAGCAGCTGGTACGAAGATAGACTCTCATTTAGGGGATGGCCTGATAGAGGGCTTGAGCAGCCGTTCGAGGGAGACGCCGGCTGGGATGGCCTGCCGGGTGGAGCCGATTTTTGCCAACGTATCGGCCACCTCTTTGTCCGCTCGGGGGACGTGGTAGAACTCACAGCCCTCGAAGGAGCCGGTGAGCTGCTGGACGAGGAAGCGATAGCTGGCCATGTTGGCGTCCCTGGCATCCCATTCACCAGAGACCTGCTGTACCACAAGGTTGGAGTCGCCAAAGCAGATGATGCACCGGATCCCGATCTCCTTGGCGAGCCGGAGGCCGTGGAGGAGCGCCTCGTACTCGGCCACGTTGTTGGAGGCGGCGAAGAGGATTTGGAGCACGTACTTGAGCTGGTCCCCCTTAGGGGATGACAACACGATGCCGGCTCCCAAGCCGGTTCGCATCTTCAAGCCGTCGAAATGCATGCGCCAATGCGTGGAGTCCGGGGGAGGCGGCATGAACTGGGTCTCAGCCCAGTCGACGAGGAAATCTGCCATGGTTTGTGATTTGATGGCGGTACACGTCTCGTACCGGATCTCGTGGTCGGCGAGGGGGATGGCCCATTTGGCGATCCGGCCGGTAGCGTCCCAACCGCTCATGATCTCGCCGAGCGGGGCCGTGCTCACCACGGTGATGGTGTGCTCCTGGAAGTACTGCATGACCTTCTTGGCGGCGAAATATATGCCGTAGCACATCTTCTGGTAATGGGGGTAATTCTGCTTGGAGGCGAACAGGACCTCGCTGAGGTAGTAGACGGGGCGCTGGACCGGCAGCGCTTTGCCCTCCTCTGGCCGCTCCACCACCAGCACGACGCTGACCACGCGGGTGGTGGCCGCGATGTACGCGAGCATCGGCTCCTTCTCAGCCAGCGCCGCCAAGATGGGGGCGCTGGAGAGCGCGCGCTTGAGGTCGCGGAATGCCGCGTCTGCCTGGTCGGTCCACTCGAACTTGGGTGACTTCCTCATTAGCTGGTAAAGAGGCAGCGCCTTCTCGCCCAGCCGACTGATGAACCGGCTGAGCGAGGCAAGACAGCCGGCGAACTTCTGGATGTCGACGAGCTTGGCCAACTTGTGCATGCGCTCGATGGCTCTAATCTTCTCCGGGTTGGCTTCGATGCCGCGGGCGGACACGAAGAAACCCAGGAGCTGGCCGGCGGGCACGCCAAACACGCACTTCTCCGGGTTCAGCTTGATCTTGTATTCGCGCAAGTTGGCAAAGGTCTCCCGGAGATCGTCGAGGAGGCTGAAATGCTTCTTGGTCTTGACGACGATATCGTCCATGTAGACGTGGACGTTCCTGCCGATCTGTGGCAGGAGGCACTTCTGCATGCAGCGCTGGAAAGTGGCGCCCGCATTCTTCAGGCCGAAGGACATGGTGATGTAGCAGTAGGCCCCAAAGGGGGTGATGAAGGAGGTCTTTAGCCGGTCGGCCGGGTCCAGTTTGATCTGGTGGTAGCCTGAGTAGGCGTCCAGGAAAGACAGTAGGTCGCAGCCGGCAGTGGAGTCGATAACTTGATCGATCCGCGGCAGGGCGAACAGGTCCTTGGGACATGCCTTGTTCAGGCTCGTGTAGTCGATACACATGCGCCATGTCTTGTTTTTCTTCAGCACCAGGACTGGGTTGGCCAGCCAGTCCGGGTGGAATACTTCCATGATGAAGCCGGCTGCAAGCAGCCGGGCAATCTCTTCTCCTATGGTACGCCGCTTCTCCTCGGAGAAATGGCGCAGTGGTTGCTTGACCGGCTTCGCATCCGGCCGCACATGAAGTTTGTGCTCGGCGAACTTCCTCGGAACACCCGGCATGTCTTTTGGAGACCATGCAAAGATGTCCCGATTCTCACGGAGGAAGTCGACGAGCTCGCTTTCCTATTTGCTGCTAAGGTTGGCGCCGATGGTGACGCACTGCTTGTGGTTGGCCGGGTCGAGCGGCACCTGCCTGGTGTCTTTGGACGGCTGGAACGACGCCTCGCCGGCAGTCTGGGATGGGGGAGCCGGCACGGCCGGCTTGTTGGAGGCGTGAGCCACGAGCCGGTCGAGCTGCCGCTTCTCCTCCACTATCTCCAGGGCCTCGGCCAGCCGGCTGCCGTCGTGAGCGCACTCGATCGACATCTTGTAGTTGCCGGTGATGGTGATGATTCCCTTAGGACCCGGCATCTTGAGCTTGAGGTAGGCGTAGTGGGGGATCGCCATGAACTTGACGAGAGCCGGCCGGCCCAGCAACGCGTGGTAGGGGCTGTCGAGGTCCACCACCTCGAACCAGATCGGCTCCCGGCGGAAGTGGCTCTGGTCGCCGAAGAGGACGTCGAGCTCGATCTTGCCGATGGGGGTGCAGGACTTTCCCGGCACGATGCCGTGGAAAACCGTCCGGCTCGCTCGCAGGTCTTTCTCCTTGAGCCCCAGCTTGATCATCGTGTCGCGATAGAGGATGTTGATGCTGCTGCCTCCGTCGACCAACACCCGCGACAAACGGCAGGTGCGCCTCTCGGAGACGATGGTGGGGTCGAGGACGAGGGCGTGACTGCCTGGGTTTGGCATCACGGCCGGGTGGTCCGCCCAGCTCCAGGTGACCGGCTTCTCAAACCAGTGCATGAACTGGGGGACCGAGGGGGCGACGGCGTTCACCTCGTGCCGGCGCTGGCGCACGCTGTGTTTGTCGGTTGCTTCGCTGGTGAAGACGATGTAGGACCCGTCCTGGCGGGGGAACTGGTCGTGGAGGCGGCCGTCGTTGGCGGCCGGGGCCGGAGCAGGCGGCGGGGCCTGGGCCGGAGCCGGCTCGCGGGGAGCCGGAGGCGGAGGAACCGGAAGGCCCTCGCCTCGGGCCAGCCGCTGGGAGAAGCTGCACTGCCGGAGCGTATGGGTGGCCGTCTTGGCCCCGGAGTGGTGCTTGCAGGGCAGGTCGAGCATCTGCTCGAAGGTAAGCTTGGGCTGCCAGGCGGCCTTGCCGGTGCGCTGATGCTGCCTGGGCGCCTGGGCAGCCGGCTGTTCCTCTTCGATGACGGCGACCTGCCGGCTCCCGTAGCGGGGATCCGGCTGGTCGGACTTGCGCTTGTTGTTCTGCTGCTGCCGGTTGTCGGTGGCCGCCCGCGGCGCGGCGGGCGGCGTAGCCGGCTTGGCCGGCGTGGTGACCTTCATCCGCATTGCGGAGTCGGCCGTGGCGTACTTGTCCGCCTTGGCCATTAGGTCCGCCAAGGTAGCCGGCTCGGAGCACAAGAGCTTGTGTTTGAGGAGGGTGCCGTCGCGGCAACCCTCGATGAAATACTGGATGGCCTGCACTTCGTGCACGCCCTCGCAGGAGTTGCGGAGCTCGGTCCAGCGCATGAGGTAGTCGCGAAGGGGCTCTTCTGGCCCCTGGACGCACATAGCCAGCTCGCGAGGCCGGCCGGGCCGCTTGTAGGTGCCGGTGAAGTTGCGGACGAAGGCTTCCTCGAAGTCCGTCCAGGTGTTGATGCTGCCGGCCGATAGGCTGTTAAGCCAGGTCCGGGCCGAGCCAGTCAACATTAGGGGTCGTAGCGCACGGCTACGCGCTTGTACCCCCTGGCGATGCCGACCGCGGTGGTATAGTCGACCAGCCAGTCCTCCGGCTTGGCGGAGCCGTTGTACTTCGGGGTGTCGCGAGGGAGAGTGAAGCCGGCCGGGAACGGCTCGTTACGGATCCGGGGGCCGAAGCACGCCGGGTCGATCGAGCCCTCCTCCTCGAGGAGGGCCAACTGCGCCAGCTGTTCGATGCGGGTCCGAGCGTCGTTCTCACTCCGCGGGACGCGTGGGCCGAGCCGAGCGGCGAGCTCGGGGCGGACAGTTGGGGCAGGCGAGCGGGCATGTTCCCGCCGCGGAGGCGGGGTATGGTCCCGGCTACGCCGGCTGCCGCCAGCCGGAGCGTCGTTGTGCCGGCTGGTGACGGCCGGCTGCTCGTCTCGCAGCCGGGCGTGTCCTTTGTGAGACCCGGCGCCCCGTCGGCCGGAGCCGCGAGGGGAGGAGGCCTGCTGCGCCAGCCGGCGCTGGCCAGTAGTAGGCGGAGCGTCCCCCTCGGGGACGGGGATTTCAGAGCCGGCGTTGATGCCGTCGAGACGGGCCTGCTGGGCGTTGGCGGTGGCGATGAGGTCTTGGATGTGTCGTTCCTGCAGCTCTCGCTCTTTGCCCTCCAGGCTGACGAGGTATGCGTAGGCCACGTGGGCCGCCCTTAGGTTGGCGGCCGGAGTGTCGTAGGTGGGAAGCCTGCCACCAAGGATTTCCACGACCACGCGGCCACGGTTGCGGACGTCACCGCGCCGGCTGGGCTCATTGCCGGCGGGGGTGAGGCCATAGGCGGAGTTATACTCGTGCTGCGCGGACACCATCCGGCGCTTGGTGGTGGCAAGCACGGTTGCCTCGTCGAACAGCAGCCGGCAAGCCGCTTCCAGCTCGGCCGTAGCCATGGCAGGGTTTGCCGTCGGCGTGACGGGGGTGCTGAGGCCCCGAAGCACGGCGCCGAGGGGGTCGGAGGTGCCAGCGCGGGCGGCCGCGGCGGCCGCGTCCGCCTCCGCCCTGGCGCGACCGGAGGTCGTGGAGGAGCCGGTGGCCATTACCCCTGCGAGGACGCGGGAGCCGCCGGCCTCACCCGACGTGCGCTCACGGACGAGGGCGGGTCGAGGCAGTCGAGCACCTGGCTAGGGTACTCGTCGGCAGCTGGCTCGTTGGAGAGGCTCAGCTTACCGACGCGCTCGGTGAGGATGGTGATGTCGATCCGAGGGTCGCCGCCGAGCCACTCGACGGAGAGGCCGGCAGCATCGCCCGCAGGGCCACAGGGGGCGGGGTTCCACCCCGCAGGAGCAAGCCCGACGAGCGTGCAGTTCCGCCCGGACGCGGGGTGGCCGGGGGAGGTGGTGAAGGGTCCCGCCCGGAGCGTGACTCCGGCCGGCACCACGGACGGCCCCACGGTGGGCGCCAACTGTCATCGTTTTCTCACGACAGATGCCACAGGGTGGCTTATCGAGTGTGGTTGGGGCCGAAGGACGCCGACGGGCTCCGGGAGCGGGATTAGGCACGAGCGGTGATGGACATACGACATACCCAGGTTCAGGGCCCTCCGTGGGAGGTAATACCCCTAGTCCTGCCGGTCTAGTTGGATGGGGGGAGATGTTACAATGGCGCTCCTTGAGCTGTTTGTCTAGAGGTGGAAGAAGGAGCAGCTGGCTCCTCTTCCCTTGCTATGTGTGGGTGTGAGAGAGGGGTGAACGCCTCCGTGCGTGAGTTTCCTCTCTTGCCCGATGCATGGGGGCCTCGGGGGGTTTTATAGGCCAACCCCCCCGGTGTACAGTATTCTTAAGATATTACAAGGGGGGACCCGGCTGGCAGCCTCTCCAGCCGGCCTGAGGGCCCGCCGGCTGGGTCGTCTTGTCGCCCACAGGGCCCGCCGGCTGCGCGGTCCCATCGCCAGCTGGGGCCCGCCAGCCGGCTCTTCTATTGGCCCGCGCTCACCTGCTGCGGCACGGGTTGCCCGTCCGGCGTCGTCTTGCGCCAGCCGGCCGAAGTCAGCGGTACGGCCGGTAGTGTTGTAGCCACGCCGGGGTAGGTAACGGAGTGGACAGCGGCGCAGAGGTACTGTGGCTCCGCCTGGTCCAAATCAATCCTCGGTCAGCGGTACGGTCGTCCAGACTGTAGCCATGCGCGTCCGTGCGTCAGCGGCCACTGTAGCCACATCGGAGTCCGTCGTGGGGGTTGCGTCCCGTCAGCGTACCCGGCCGTAGTAGGAAGGGACGGATACCCGCCCGTCCCGAGGTCAGCGGGCGGACTAGTCGTGTAGTGGCCGGGCACGCCTGGCTGGGGGCCAGAGGGCCGGCTCCTGTCCAGCCGGCCGTGCGCCAGCCGGCCAGCGACCAGCCGGTCGTGGGCCAGCCGGCCGTATAGTTTTTCAGAAAGGGGCTGGAACTCCCTCTTCTTGGCGTACCCAGGGGTAATAACCCCGTCATGAAGCATACCCTCTCGTCCTGGCGGGGAGCAAGGAAATTCTCCGCAAAGGCCTCACTGTTCGCGGAAGTCAATCCAGCGTGAGTGGGTACCAGATCCGAAGCAGGGAGATATCCCTGTACCTCAAGATTGCGTAGCTGGAGGAGGGAAACGGAACAACTTTCCCAGACACCTGGAAGGGGACCATGAGGGCGCGAGGAAGAACGTGGAGTGTCGGAATCGGGGCTCCGCAAAACCCAACAAGGTTCGAACACTGGGGCGTGTCCGAAGATCTCAACCGGCTCGAAGTCTCAAACTCGTCACCCTACGGCCTAGCTGCGTCGAATAAGTGTGAGCGGGGAAGGAGACGGACTCAGAGATTTACCCAGGTTCGGGCCACCTTGCGGTGTAAAACCCTACTCCTGCTTTGTGGTGGATTGGCCTCGCGAGGAGGTTGTGGATGAACTAGTACAGTGGTGGGAGGCCTCACGAGGGCTCCTGTTGGTGGTGAGCCTGACCCGATTCGACCTCCTCTCTACGATGGGAGCTCGTTCCTATTTATAGGGGCCACGGTCCTGTTCCCTCATCGCACAGGCGGGAAGGGATCCCACAATGACCAAATTTGAAAGGGGACAGGTAGTACACCCTATCCTGACTAAAGATGGTCTTCGCCTGCAAAGCTTCTAGCGTGACGCAGCGGTGGGCTCGGTGATGACATCCGTCCCGCCGAGCTCGTGATCTTGGTCCTCTTGCACTGGGAAGGAAACCCCTCGGGGGACCCCTTGGGGACCCACGTACGCCCTTGTCTCCTTAGCACGAAAGAGGAAACTGTCCTCCCTCTGCGCCCGCTGGCGCCCGCCTGGCTTGGCCGTCAGAACCCACGTCACCCCGGCCTCACGAGGCCGGGTAGTTGCATAGGAATCTCCGCTCCTCAGGAGGCGGCCTAAAGGGGGGGCGCTCCTCCGGAGGTCTTGGCATTGCCTTCCTCGCGAGGCGGGGGCTCTCGCGAGGGCCGTGACTTGGGGGGCTTGTTGCAGGGCCGTATCGGGCCTCCGTGGTGGGCCACGCGCTGGGCCTCAGGCAGGCAGGTCTGGGTACCCCCGATCCCCAAACGCCGACAGTAGCCCCCGGGCCCAAGGCGTGCCGACCTTAGCTTCTAGACGAAGGCAAGGAGCGATGGGCGAAGCGCCGCGGGCCCCAAATCGACTGTGGGACCGGCGCGAGGCGCCTTGCACGCCGCTGGACTCCTCCTCCTCTGCAGGGCCTTGGGAACAGCCCCGAGTTATGTCGATTCATAGCCTACGCGTTGTGTTGATCATCATTGCTCCTCTTCGACTGACGTCGCCTTCCTACCTTTCTGTCACACCAGGCCCACGCCGAAGTGACCCGTCGGTGGAACGGAGGCGATGCGAGGCAGAGCCGCCCATGAGCCAAACACGACACGTGGCGCCCGAGGGGTCCACGTTGCCTCCGCTCCCCACGACACCTCGTGGATTGTGTTTGCGCCTATAAACCCGCCACACCCGAGGGGTAGTTCCATCCTTGCTTGCCGTCCTGTTCGCCTCCTTCCATTACTGCACATCCTCCCCTGTTGGAAAAGCGACCTCTCCATCCTTCCTTCTTCTGATGGCGTCCAAGGGAAGTGGTGCCGGCGCCGGAGCACGAGCGGGGTCCTCAGCGCAACCACCGTCTCAGGGGGGCAGCGGGGGGCAGCCCTCGAGGACGGTCCATGCGAGCCGGCGCTGGGCCGCCACTGACGAGTAAGTGCGCCGTCGCCTCTGTTTTTCTTGTTCGTCGTGCCTGTCTTGTCAGACCTGACTGCCGACCTTCCTCAGGGTGCCCGCGCCCAAGAGGTGCATGCTTGACGCACTCCAGGGCGAGGCGGACGCCCTCAGGGCCCAGTTGCTGAATGTCGAGGCCGCCCTTCAAGTCGCGCTTCGGGGCGAGGAGGATGCCAAGGCGGAGCTGACATCCCTCCAGGCCCAAGTTGAGGAGGCCGCCATCGCCGTCCAGGCAGCCAAGGACGACGCGGCGCACGCAAGGATGATGGAGGCACATCGCGCCAAACAATACCTGGACATCACCCACCGCGCAGATAGCGCGGTCCGCCGATTTTTCAAGGAAGCCCCCGCGTTGCCATGTGCGCACGGCGACGGGGGCTACCTCACCTTCTTCCAAAAGTTGGTGGAGGCGCTTGAGTCCGGGGTCTCCCGGGTGGATAAAGATGTGGAATCCAGCGCGCGCAACCTCCTGGACAATGCGCTGACGTGTGTCTTCTCCAACTTGCGCCACCACGTCCCCGTGTTCGACCTCTCCCGCGCGATGGACCCAGTGCCCGCGGAGCTCCGGAGGCCCCTCGGGGACGAGGTGCGCGAGCACTTGGAGTCCTTGATCGAGCGGTTCGCCCCGGAAGCGTCGTCCGAGGGTGGTGGCAGCTCCGGCGACGAGTCCTCCAGGAGCCACGACGGGGGCAGTGCCTCCTCCGCTTGAGCTCCTCCTCTTTGATTCCTGTTGCATCATGAACTATTTGGCCCCCGTGGGGTGTTAAGCGTTGTATGATAATTTTGCTTTTGGGTAGTTTTTGCATGTCGTGCTTTGTACATCCTTATTTCCTTCGTGTGGTTTCCTGTTTTCCTCGCGCGCCTCCTGCGCCCCAGATGGCGGGGACCTACAATGAACGGCTCCGGAGGTCCTCGCTCCTATCGTGCGGTGGAGGCCACGGGGCGGCAGCCCCAGTGCTCCTCCTTGCGCCTGTACTCGCATCGCGGGGCTGTTGTCTCACCTTGGACCTTTCTCAGGGGGGGCCTTCGGGAGCGCCGCATGGCCTTCAAGGGCAGTTGCTTGCTTGACCCTCGCGAGGCTGATGCCCTCGCGGTGGCCTTGCTCGTGAAGCCTGAGTGGCGCCTGCGTCGGGGTCTCTGGGGCAGCGTCATGAGGGCCCGATTCTCCTTCTTCTACGTTGTATTTCCTTTCCTGTAGTGTCCATGTTGGTCCCGCGTGTGCAGCGAGAGGGTTTGTGTTTTCATGCTCGAGCGCCGGTGTCACGAGGACTCCTGAGGCGTGGCACTTGGGGGCCCGTCCGGGGCATTCGGGCGACCCGCCCCGGGGAGAGCGTTGCCAACAAGGCCTGCCCCGCGAGGCCTCCAAGTGCGGGTCCTGCAAGGAAATTATCATGTTCCAAATGTTAAGTGCACGCCAGCCTGCATTTGGGCGTCCCCGCCTGCATTTGGGCGTTATGCGAGAAAGATGGGCCTCAAGACCCTGGTGGGGTATTATGCGTGCGATACGCCCACGAGTCGGAACTCAGTCTCTGAACTTCCAGTGTCGTCGGGACAGACCCAGGCACGGACACTATATTAGACCGGGGGAGCGACCCCCGTACGCGTTTTGTCTTCTCCCCAGCACGGAGCGTGGGGTCCTCCACTTGGGCGTGGGCGGGAGCCCTTCCCTCTGCGGCCACGACGCGGCTCGTCGTGGGCTTCCACTTTGGGGGGTCCGGAGCGTGTACAGCCCCTAACTCATTATTACGTGAGAGTGTCACGGCGGCGATAATTGGGTGGATACACCAGGCACAAGGCTCAGGAGCTCCTAACCCGGTCTTCAGATGCTCCCACACATTTCGGTGCGGGGGCGCGCAAGTCAGCGCTGCGCTCCAGCGGCCCATGTATGAGCGCCGTCGTACACCACGCGGCCACAGGAGTGCGGTTGCGTGCCCCTACGGCCCAAACATGAGCGTCGTGGCACGACCCGCGTGTCCCTAACGGCACGTCTACTTGAGAACCGTTGTTCACCGATTGCGTGCCCCTACGGCCCAAACATGGGCGCCGTGCCACGCCCCGCGTGTCTGTAAGGGCACGTCTGCTGGAGAACCGTTGTTCACCATTTGCGTGCCCCTACGGCCCAAACATGAGCGTTGTGGCACGCCCCGCATGTCCGTAAGGGCACGTCTACTGGAGAACCGTTGTTCACCGATTGTGTGCCCCTACGGCCCAAACATGAGCGTCGTGGCACGCCCCGCGTGTCCGTAAGGCCGCGTCTGCTGGAGAACCGTTGTTCACCGATTGCTTGCCCCTACAGCCCAAACATGAGCGTCGTGGCACGCCCCGTGTGTCCGTAAGGGCACGTATGCTGGAGAACCGTTGTTCACTGATTGCGTGCCCCTACAGCCCAAACATGAGCGTCGTGGCACGCCCCGCGTGTCCGTAAGGGCATGTCTACTGGAGAGCCGTTGTGAGAGGCGGCATGCCGCCTGTCTTGCGGCGTCGCGAGCCAAGCCGCCTTCCGTTCCTCCGCCCGCAAAGGTTCACTGAGGGGGCGTGGCACTAAGGTAGATGATCCGCACGGGTGGCCAGCCCATGAGTCAGAGCCCGAGTGCTTAGAATTTTCAACGATTCACTGCGAGGACAAGTCGTACGCAGACGTCGTGCCCAGCCCCCATGCGGAACCATCGCGGGGCGGTCGTGGGGGGCACGCCAGCCCCCGGTAGCGGTGACATGCCGGAGCCTGAGGATTAGACAAACAATACCATCTCGAGTGGGGGGTTAGACGGATTCATTATGTATTCAAAGGACACCTGCTTGGGGCGATACAAAATACAGAGAACTATCTAGCTGGAACAACCCTTGGAGTCACCTGACGGCTGCGTGCGGGGAGTTCGATCGGTTCCCTTATGTCTTGAGGACCCGTGGTGCCCCGGCGCCTCTCGGGGCACACGCATCCTGTGTCCTCCGCTACTCGTCGTCCTCGTGGGCACCGGACTCCTGCGCTCCTGGCGCCTGGCACTTTGCTCCTTGCTTGCGGGGTCGCGCACCGAAGCTTGCCTCCGGGCGGCGCCCGAATTCCTCCTCCATTGTGTCAGTCTGGTCGGGTGCTCTCCAGGCGAAAGCCCCTGAGCCAGTCCTGAGGGAGGTGCCGGGCGCTCCCTCCTATGCGGAGAGGGAAGGCGCCCCAGCTATAGGCGCGGGGCTTGCGGCGCTAGCGGCGTGGGCTCCAGCCCCCAGGTGGCTCTTCGGCAGGAGTTGCATGAAGGCACGGTTGGAGGCCGGGGCCCACGCGCCGCTCAGGACGCAAGTGATCGTGCGGGGTTCTTGGAAGCCCCCAGCCCAACCATTCTGCCGGCCGTCCCCCTTCCTTGGTGGAGGTGGCAGTGGAGGGAGGCCGGTCCTGCCCTGAGGACGGACCTCCTGAGGATGGTCACGCCGAGGTTCGCCGCGAGGCTCGCCGCGCCGGCAGTCCTCGGGAGGTTGGTCTCGCCAGTCCCGGCGTGGGTCGCGGTTGTCCCAGCGGCTCCCGCTGTGGCCCTCCCCATGGCTACTGCCGTGGTTGCCGCGCTCGGGGCGGCGGCCAAAGCACTCGTCGCGGAGCTCCCTAAGCTCCCGGCAGTTGCTGGTGTCGTGGGTGTTGGTGTAGTGGAAGACGCAAAACGGTCGGTTGCCCCTGGGGAGTTCTTCCTGGCCGCGACCGCGCTTCGCCTTAGGCTCGGCTGCTAGAACGGTGGGGTTCTTGCATTTCACCTCCTTGGGATTGGCTTTCTTGTCTTCGCGGTCTGCCTCCGGGAGGATGCGGAGGGAGGTGCGGCCTACCTCGGCCTTAGCGCACCTGTTCGCCGGGTTGAACTTCAGGGGAAGCGCACGCGTGCCGCCCTGCGGCTGCGCTATCACCGGGCAGCTCGTCTGGTCCCGCGCGTATGCCAGTGCCTCGCATGGCGGTTCATGGAGTCGCGCTTCGATCCTGGGCTTGTAGTCGGCCCTTCACGGGGCAGGAGGAGGTGGTGCGCCGTGAGCCACTTCGCCCGCCTGGAAGAGTGGGAGGTGGAGCGAGCGGGCAGGCGCCGGGGCTTCGCTAGGCGTCGGCGGGCTCGGCGACGCGGCTAAGCTAATCGTCGTTGGGGTGGTAACACCGCAGCTCGCGCGTCATGTACAGCGAAGCCAGTGCATTCGCCGGTCCGCGGCCTGCGTGGGAGGTCGACGCCGTGGTGGGAGCGGGGGAAGGTGCGACGACGCGGCCGTCCCGCCGCTTGGAGGGCGGCTGCGGTAGGTTCTGTGGACCGCGAGCAGCCCACTCAGTAGCAGCGTTGGTCGCGGAAGAGGCGGAGCAGCATGGGTCGCCGTGGAACACGGGCGCTATCTGGGCAACGCGGGCTGCCCAGCGTTCGGCGCGGACTCGGCGGGCGTCGGCCATGGGGGTGGCGGAGCCGAGACGAAGTGGAACCGAAAGGACATCACAACACGCCCCTACCTGGAGCGCCAAATGTCGGAATCGGGGCTCCGCAAAACCCAACAAGGTTCGAACACTGGGGCGTGTGCGAAGATCTCAACCGGCTCGAAGTCTCAAACTCGTCACCCTACGGCCTAGCTGTGTCAAATAAGTGTGAGCGGGGAAGGAGACGGACTCAGAGATTTACAAAGGGTTCGGGCCACCTTGCGGTGTAAAACCCTACTCCTGCTTTGTGGTGGATTGGCCTCGCGAGGAGGTTGTGGATGAACTAGTACAGTGGTGGGTGGCCTCACGAGGGCTCCTGTTGGTGGTGAGCCTGACCCGATTCGACCTCCTCTCTACGATGGGAGCTCGTCCCTATTTATAGGGGCCACGGTCCACTTCCCTCATCGCACAGGCGGGAAGGGATCCCATAACGGCCAAATTTGAAAGGGGACAGGTAGTACACCCTATCATGACTAAAGGTGGTCTTCGCCTGCAAAGCTTCTGGCGTGATGCAACGGTAAGCTCGGCGATGACATCCGTCATGCCGAGCTCGTGGTCTTGGTCCTCTTGCATTGGGAAGGAAACCCCTCGGGGGACCCCTTGGGGACCCACGTACGCCCTTGTCTCCTTAGCACGAAAGAGGAAACTGTCCTCCCTCTACGCCCGCTGGTGCCCGCCTGGCTTGGCCGTCAGAACCCACGTCACCCCGGCCTCACGAGGCCGGGTAGTTTCATAGGAATCTCCACTCCTCACGAGGCGGCCTAAGGGCGGGGCGCTCCTCCGAAGGTCTTGGCGTTGCCCTCCTCCCGAGGCGGGGCTCTCGCGAGGGCCTTGACTTGGGGGGGCTTGTTGCAGGGCCGTATCGGGCCTCCGTGGTGGGCCACGCGCTGGGCCGCAGGCAGGCAGGTCTGGGTACCATCGATCCCAGAACGCCAACATGGAGCGCTCGCCATATCTCCAAGTTTGTTGATGCAAGGGTCTCTTGGTGGTGAGGGGGGAGAAGCGTTGCCTACGACAAGTTTAACTTGCTTAAAATAGGCGTCTTATCCCTCAGCTTGTTCAGGGCAGTTCTATAAAAAACTGTTGGGATGCTTGCCCTCTACTGGTGCATAGGAATCGAGGGGTTTCATCGAACCCTGGATAGAGAAATTAATGTTGTGGGCCCATGGCGTTTCCTGTAGATGATGGTTTTTCTGCGGCCAGGTTATCGTACAACGGACCATGGAAGGAGAGAACTCGCCTCGCAAGCCGAAGACTTTGGGCGGGTGAAGCTGCAGAAGATGGCGTGCCATGGTATTGAAGGCAAGTTCGGGGGCTACTGAGGGAGTCCGGGACTAAGGGGTCCTCGGGATGCTGACCTATCTCAAGTGGGCTGAACTAATGGGGTGTTCGGTGGCCGCTGTGGGAAGACGGAATTGTAAGGTGCTCCGTGGTTAGGAAGGAAACCTCAGGTGTCGTGGGGGGTCCGTCAAGTAATGGATGGGCGTGTTTAAACCCACGGTAGCAACCGACTACATGTAACCCTAGGTATCCCTGGTGTCTATATAAACCAGGGGCCTTAGTTCGTAGAGGGACAAGTCAACTCATCTAGGGTTTAGCTCATTTGATCTCGAGGAAGATCAACTCTGTAACCATCATACTCATCAATATAATCAAGCAGGACGTAGGGTTTTACCTCCCCGCGAGGGCCTGAACCTGGGTAAACATCGTCTCCTTCGTCTCCTGTTAACCATCGATCCCAGATTCATAGTTCGGGGCCCCCTACCCGAAATCCGCCAGTTTTGACACCGACACCTAGCCCGCAGGCGGTTAGGGCCCACGTCGTTTCGCTCCTCCAACTGGCGGAATCGGGCACGCCGCGGGCCCAGGGGCTACTGTTGGGCCCCTGGGACTGGGGGTGCCCAGGCCCGTCTACCTGCGGCCCAAGACGTGGCACACGCCATGAGCCTGGGGCGGCCCGTCGCTAAACTACACAAGCAGGACCTTCACGAAGGACTCCACCTCGCGAGGGAAGCTCTAGCCAGCGCTGTCGAGAGCCCCCCGAAGCGCCCTCGTGAGGTCACTTCCCGAGGCATCCTATAGGGCCTTCATGGGGCGGACGAACCAACGATGGCTTGGTGGGTTCATGCAGTCTGCATACGCACGTGGGCGACGCGCGCCGTGCCAAGCGGCCCCAGGAGCCTTGACAGAAGGCACGGATGGGGGAGCTTTCCTCTTTCGTGATAAGGGAGCACGGCCAGCTCGGCAGTTCCCAAAGCGATCCCTAAAGGTTTCATGTTTGGTTTATCAAGACCAAGGACGGGGGCTTGCCAGGACGGAGGTCATCCCCAAGCCCACCAGCGCGTCGCAGTGGGAAGCTTTTGCAGGCGAAGACTCCTTTTTTAAGGATAAGCTGTAGCCCTGTCTCCCTTCAAATGGGCATTTGTGGCAACCCTTCCTGCTGGGTGTTTTCGGGGGAAGAGGACTAGGGCCAGTATAACAAGGGGCAGGGTAGCAACTGTAGACAGGGACACCCTGGCATTCGCATCCCCAAGCGATTCAGACAAGCAGGAGTAGGGTTTTACACCGCAAGCTGGCCTGAACCTGGGTAAACCACAGTGTCCCTTGTTCTTCTTCTTTAGCTCGAGCTCGCCGGAATGTCGCCGCGAGGTTGCGTGGGAGATTAGGGCAGGAGAGCCAGCGCACCCCAGAGTTCGAAACTCTTTGGGTCCCCGGAGCCCTTATTCCGACACAGTCATAGTGACATGATAGGACCGAAAGGAATTACTCGATCAGACCGAAACACATTGAAGGTTTAAAGGTACAACCCTATTCAGATCGGTGGCTCCGAATGCTCCTCATCCGGAGGGTCCATATAGACACTCATCGAAATTTTGTGATCAACAAGAATGAATTTGAGACAACTTGAGATAGATATTTGAGACAACTCAACATAGACACTCCGAATGCACCCCTTGGCATTCTTGTCCATCCAATTGGCCAAAATATACAAATAAACCAAACAACAATTGGATGTACTCGAATGATAAAATATGCATGGCAACATGATCACACAATAAAATTGCAAATGAAATATGGCAAACATGCACAACCAATAATATCATCTTTCAAGCAATGGTCAATGACAAAGTCATCTATATATCAGTATATTGACTTAGGAGCCAAAGGAGAACATTTGATGAAAGTTCATACTCATCATTTGCGCACAAATGGGGTTACCATTTTTATATAATGCATTAATGTGTTCACACCAATAGAGATGTTTTAGCTCAAGTCTTAGAGCAAAGCACCCCTTAGATGTGAGATCCCCCTAAGAGGTGTTGATAACAGATTTTGGCATGGTCAAAAACTTAATTAAGATGACCGCAAATGGAAGAGTACTCAACATGAGAAAGTTTCGTATCGTCAAAATGAGAAACTTTGATGTTTGGGTCATCACCATCCAATCTCATCTAAAGGGCCGAAACTATGCTCAAAGTACTAAGAATTTGTATTCAGAGTATTGTTTGGGCAATTATACCATCAAAACGGACTCATATGAGAAAATGTTCTACACAAATTGTCTTCGTCTTGTCAAAGTGATTGATTTTGATATAAAAATGGTCTCAATCCGAGGTCATATGCAAAAAATAGAGCCATCGGAGTGCGACCCTACCACGAGGCAAAACGTGACTCGCCCAATCAGAAACATGTCCGATAGATAGCGCCACTGAAATTTCCTCTATAAGCATTATTGTTGAAATTATTTCGCGAGACAAAGTTCACATCAATAGCATCATTATTTTTCTCAATCAAAGTAGACAAGGGAACATTATTGGGATCAACATGAGCATTTTTACTAGCAACCATATTCATAAGGGCATCCACTTTTTCACTCAAAGTAGCGATTTCTTCAACGGAATTTACCTTCTTACCGGTTGGAGCCCTTTCGGTATGCCATTGAGAATAATTTGTCATGATGTTGTCCAGAAGTTTTGTGGCCTCTCCTAAGGTCACATCCATAAAGGTACCACCTGCAGCAGAATCTAGAAGATTTCTAGACACCAAGTTTAGTCCAGCATAGAAATTTTGGATAATCATCCACATATTTAAACCGTGAGTTGGACAATTCCTTATCATTATTTTCATCCTCTCCCAAGCTTGTGCAACATGCTCTTGATCTTGCTATTTAAAATTCATTATTTGATTTCTAAGGGAGATGATCTTAGCAGGAGGAAAATACTTGTCAATAAAAGCATCTTTATACTTATCCCATGTTCCAATACTATTATGAGGTAAAGATGAAAACCAAGCTTTAGCTTTATCTCTTAGTGAAAAAGGAAATAATTTCAATTTCATAATATCATTATCCATATGCTTTTTATTTTGCATGTCACATAATTCGACAAAGGTATTATGATGTGACGCGGGATCCTCATTAGGACTTCCCGAAAATTGATCTTTCATGACAAGATTTAGCAATGCAGCATTAATATCAAAAGCCTCCGCACTAGTGGCGGGTGGTATAGGTGTACTAATAAAATCATTATTATTAGTATTTGAGAAGTCACACAACTTAGTAGTATCTTGAGACATGGTGACCGAGCAAGGAAAGTAACAAGCAAAACAAGCAAACTAGCAAGCGAAGAAGTAAACTAGTAACAAGCAAGGGAAAATATTTTTGTATTTTTTATTTTTACGTGACAAGCTAAATATAACAGAAAATAAAAATAAGAACAAGGGAATGAAAATTTGTGTGAAGTTACTTGGTAGTTGATGATGATATTCCCCGGCAACGGCGCCAGAAGTCCTTCCTGATACGTGTGATCTGCGTTGGGTTTTCCATGAAGAGGAATGGGTAATTGCAGCACAAAGAGGATAAGTGTTTCCCTTAGTTATGAAACCAAGGTTTATCGAACCAATAGGAATATCAATCCTCAACCGTCTTCAGCAGCTGCACACAAATGAACAAACAACTTGCACCCAACGCGGGCAAGAGGGTTGTCAATCCCCTTGATCTCGGTATTTGCAAGCAAATGAGTTGTGTAGATAATTGTTGATAAATATAAATTGAAAATTAAATAAAAAGTAAATAAAGGCAGCAAGGTAAATATAGTGTTTGCGAATATATAAGTGAATAGACCCGGGGGCCATAGTGTTCCCTAGCGACATCTCTCATGTAGGCAGCATACGGTGGGTAAACAAATTACTGTTGGGCAATTGATAGAAAAACGGATAGTTATGCGATGTTCATGGCAATGATCGTGTATATATAGGCATCACGTCCATAAGCAAATAGGCCAACTCCTGCCTGCACCTATTACTATTACTCCACTCATCGACCGCTATCCAGCATGCATCTAGAGTATTAAGTAAAACAGAGTAATGCTTGGAGAACGATGACATGATGTAGACAAAGTGAACTCAAACAATATGAATGAACCCCGTCGTTTATCCATCGTAGCGACAACACAAAGACGCATCTTGTCCCCTACTTTGTCACTAGGATATAGAAACTCGCCAGGTTGAACCTACCACAACGCACCACTCCCACCGATGAAATATCAATCTACTTGGCTAAAGCATCTCAATAGATCAGAGAGCATTACGAAGCTATAATGATCATGCACATAAGATATAATATAATTTAGAGGCATCTCAAATACTTTTCATGAATAATCTGAACAGAAACCCACAATTCATCGGATCCCAACAAACAGACCGCACAATAGGATTACATCGGATAGATCAAAGCGAAGATGCGATGACCATTGTATTGAAGATCATAAGAGAGAGAGATCGCCATCTAGGTACTATCTATGGACAAGTAGGTCTGTGGTGAACTACTCACACATCATCATGAGGGCAGCAACGTTGATGAAGAGGGCCTCAGTGATCGATCCCCCCTCCGGCAGGGTGCCGGAACGGAGCTCCAGATGGCCTCGCGACGGAACAGAGACTTGCGGCGGCGGAAAAAGGGATTCAGGACTACCTCCAGGGTTTTCAGAATGTTAGAGAATTTATAGGACGAAGAGGGACGTCGGGAGGTGCCCGAGGTGGCCACCACATATCAGGGCGCGCCCCCCCAGATCGCGGACCCCCAGGGTACGCCCTGGTGTGTGGTGGGGCCCTCGTGTACCTCCTGGCTTCCTTCGGAAGCTTCTAGGTCTTCATATATTCCAGAAAAAATCATCAAAAAGTTTCGTGGCAATTGGATTTCGTTTGGTACAGTAAACCTGCAAAGGCAAAAACACGCAGAAAACAGCAACTGGCACTGGGCACCGGGTCAATAGGTTAGTGCTCAAAAATATTATAAATTGGTAAATAATGACCCAAAAAGTATCCTAGAATGATAATATATCAGCATGGAACAATCAAAAATTATAGATACGTTGGAGACGTATCAAGACCCACCGTGCGCGGAAGCGTCTTGTGAAGGCCTCCGATGTCGCGCCCTCCAAGGTCCCCGCCAAGGCCCATATCGCCCTCTTCTATTCGGAGGGTGGACAATCCCAGCTCCGAAGGCCCATACCACCACCGAGGAGGTATGTCACTCACACCTTATGTTCTAGTTCTTCTTTATCCATGCATTGTGACCAATCCTCTTGCCTTTTGCATATCCCAAGGGTCCGTCACTAGCGACAAGGGGTCATCGAGCGGGCTTCCTCCGCACTCGTCCGAGGAGCATCACCCTTCTCCTTCTGGCCATGACATGCCTGGGGAGGCGACTTCTCATGCTCGTCCCGTGCTTACCACGAGGGACAGTGTCGACGTCCCAACGGCCGAGGTTGAGGCCTCGGTCGTCGAGGACCCGCTGGAGAAGAACCCTTCCTCCAAGGAAGGGGATCAGCTGAGGCAACCATCATCCTTGGCCCCTATGGGCCCCGAACCACTTAGGCAGCCTACCCCAGAGGTGGCTTCTTCTATACTGGAGAGGACCGAGGTGGCTCGTCCATCCCCGCCTGCCGGAGGACAGGCGCCCAAGGGTGGCTCAAGGAGATGCGGGTGGCCATGACGGGCTCCTCCATTCGCGCTGAGCACTGTACCCTTCTGGGTACGGCGCTACAAAATTACCGGTCCGCCGGGGTCGGTATGAGGAAGGTCTTCCAAGGCCTCTATCAAGGTTTTGAGGTAAACCTCAATCACTTTTTTTAGATTGCCCTTTCATATTACTACATCAATATCATTAACCCACAATCTCTCTTATATGGTGAGCTACATGAAGGTTTTGATTATACACTCCTTGAATACCTATCCTTTTTGGACTAGTCTTATAACCCATGCAAATTACCGTTACTATTTATTAGACTCTCAAACAAGTTTAAGTGAAGCACGGGAGTTCAATTATTTCTATAAAATCTATACGCCACCGTGCTCTAAAAGATATAAGTGAAACACTAGAGCAACTGCTTAGCTCAAAAGATATAAGTGAAGCACATAGACTGTTCTAACAAATCATGATGAACATGTGTCTCTCTCAAATAGGTGTGTCCAGTAAACAATGATTGTGGCAAACTAAAAATAAAGTCAACTATAATACACGACGCTCCAAGCAAAACACATATCATGTGATGAATAAAACTGTAGCTCCAAGTGACATATCGATGGAATGGAGACAAAAGAGGGGATGCCTTTCGGGGCATCCCCAAGCTTAGATGCTTGAGTCTTCCTAGAATTTTACCTTGGGGTGACTTGGGCATCCCCAAGCTTAGGCTTGCCGCACCTTATTCCTTCATCCATTGTGATCGCACCCAAAACTTGAAAAATTCAGCACACAAAACTCAACAGAAAATTCATGAGATCCGTTAGAATGCTAGGCAAATCAAAAACTTTAGGTACTTTTATAAATTGATTCGTTTTTATTATTTCATAAGGTACTATATTCTAACTTATCCATGGCTTATACCCCCCGATACAATCCATAGCATCATCAAAATAAGCAAACTATGCAAGCAAAAACAGAATGTAACATCCCAAACTTTGGAATGTTATATTAATGAATTGAATGATTGCTTTATTGATTGATTGTTTGAAATTTAGTGAAATTTGAAAATTTTGAATGAGAGGGAATAAAATGACTTTCCCCTTTTGTTTTGAATTCAAATTCATCCAATACCAATCATTGAGAGAAGATGACATGACCTCTTCCAAATTAAGGATTTGAAAAGGGGATTTGAAAACTACTGAAAACCTCTATTTCGAATTTATTCCATAATGGGTTCTATTGCTATTTCTATTTCAAAGTTTGAATGAATACAAAATCCCCTGCCCAAATTCAAAATGTTGAGAGGAGCAACATGACACTCCAAACAAGGGGCAAGTCTCAATTACATTTGAATTTATAAAACTCGGAAAACTATTTCGAAAAGATTTGAATATCAAATTCAAAGTCATTCTTGAAGTGGTTTTCAAAAAAAATCTCTAAAAATAAAATATATGGAAAATAGGGTAAAATGATTCCCTTCAATATTAAAATGGAGAAAAATGAATTTGAAATCATTTTAGTATTTTTGAAAATATATTTTTGCATTTTAAATTCAACAGTAGCACTGTTTGAATTATATGTTTTTGTGTGATTTTTTTTGGAGCCTAAAAATATGTTCTTGTTGTAGATTTTCTTTTTCTGAAAATTTTGATATATTATACTCCTATATTCGGAGCTATATTTATTTTCCTTTTTATAGTTTACTTTCCCGTTTTTGAAAAAAAGGAAAAAATCGCTTTTATTAGGAAATAAGTCGCAGCCCATTTGGAAAGGATCTGGCCCAATCTTGTTTAAACGAGACCGAATCCAAAACGGATCGGACACCGATCCCACCCTGGCCACGTGCCCTCTCTCCCTCTCCCACTGACACCCTGACCCCAATCCCGACCGCCTCCTCCTGCGGTCGTCACCTTCCTCCTCCCTCCTCTTTCCTTACTTCGCCGGAACCGTGCCGGATCCGCAAGGATCTCTCTCGCCCTTGCCTTTCTGCGTCCCCGAGCCCCCCTATAAGAACCCCCGCTCTCCCCGCACCTAGTTGCTCCCCAAACCCCCAGAGAACCTCGCCAGAACGCCCCACACCACCCTCGCCGGAGCTCTGCATCACCACCGCCGCTTCCCAAGCTCGTAGAGCTCACCTCCGTCCACCCCAAGCCTCGCCGACACCGTAGATCGATGCCGGAGGATCACTGTGACCCTCTGGACCCTTTCGCGGACGTCTGAGGGCACCGGGGCCACGTCCCCGACCCCATCCCCGTCTCGGCCGCCGTCGACTTCGCCGGAGTTCTTCACGACCACCGCGGTGAGCACCGGGACCTCTCCCCTTCATCCGATCTGTTTTAAATGGCTAAGATTAGAACTCCTGTACGTTTTTGGTTTAGTAAAAAGAACCGGCCGGTTTTGTTTGTCTTAATTTTAGCCGAAGCGTTATCCTTTATATTGCGACCGTTCACTCCGTTGCATCTAGCGCGCACCCTTTTCGGCCTATCACAGAGCGCCACATAGCTAGTGTCCCTTAGGTTGTTTTTTTGTTTCTCTGTTTCTATTTTAAAAACAGAATAGTTCTGGTTTTGTTTTTGCTTTATCTCTTAGGATTTTAGTGTTTTAATTTGATTATTTTTGCATTGTGTCACAAATTGTATGTAGTTTTTGTAGATATCAAGTTTGACCATATTTGAATATCTAAATTTGAATTCAAACAAATTTGATTCAAATCTTTTTTTGTGAATATCCTGAGTTTAAAAATAGGTTTTGAGTTGCTTCTTTTTGCTACTGGTCACTAGTGACTTTATTTATCAGTGGGTAGAAATTGAGAATTTTTAGAGTAATTTAAATTAGGGTTTCAAGAAAAACAGAATCTATTTTAGTTCTTTTTAGGAGTTTTGCTATTTATTTTGCTATAATTGTTTTTAAATTGTTTTCTTTTGTATTTGTTGACAAGTTTTTTTTGGCTTTCTGTTAGTTAACAATAGTATTTCAACAAAAAAACTATTTTATGTTATTTATTATTTGGTTGCATGAAATCAATTCTAGTTCAATAATAACTTGTAAATTGATTTCATTGCTAGTTTGATTTCCTAATTCAAAAAAATTTCTATAAATTATTTTATATATATTTATTTTCTGTTAACCTTATTTTAGATCAGAATTAATTTGTATTAAAGTTGAAATTGTTTGTGGTTTAATTCAAGGTTAGCATTGTTTAGGTCATAAGTTGAGTTTGATAAAAAGCTTCTCTATTAGTTCTTAGTTGTTCTTCAAAAGTAATTCTTTGTGCTATGTAAAAGATTTACTGAAATACTTTTGTTAGATTTTACTTTGTTGTTGTTTTGTTGCTATTGAAAATAGGTTATTTGTAGGGAATACTACCCTTGGTTGTTTTGATGAAGTTTTATTGTTTTAACTTTTGTCTTAAGTATTTTCTTCATCACAACACTATTATGTTTAATGATTGTTTTGTTTTTGATTGATAGTATTGATTGCTAGAAGTGTTTTCTTATGAGTGCAATGTTTGACTATATGGATTTCATCGGAGAGTGACGAATAGTTCTATCAAGTTATTTCTGAGGGCGATATTTATCTTCATCAACCTCACCAGGCAAGTTCACATTGATCATGTATTACCTATGGTTTTTATTGCATTAGTTCAACCTTTCCACCATTGCATGCAAAGTAGGTACTTGGAAACTTGGTTCTTGAGTAGTATCATGTGGTAAGCACCCATAAACCCTTGTCACTTTGGCCCCGTGAAACGTTATTTTATTTTGTTGTGCTTTTAGTAGACGGGGTTGGTTGTGTGATTCAGGAGAGTTGTGAGATTAATTATTTCAAGACCTACATGATGATCAAGACTTCAAGACTTCAAGTTTTCAATATACCTCTGGGTGGATTGGACATGCATCTGGCAGCCTGATATCTATCATGGTTATGCCCGGGAATCCTGGTATCTACCTGTGATCATCCCGACGGAATGCCACCTGGGCTCAAAGAGATGGATGGATACTTCAAGGCCGGAAAGCTTACATGTGCAACCGCAACTCAATATGGGCTCTGGCTTGGTTGACCCTAGTCATGACTCTGGTAGGTCAGTTGCTACGAGATGTAGAAGAACGGTAGGATTGGATGGGCACTGACTTTCTATTGGAGGGTCGCTTTGGAAGACCATGTTTCGATCGTCCCTTTCTCAAACACCAGGCAGTGCGAGGACACAACGGGAGGGATCAATTCTTGCGGGTAAAGTGTACAAGACTCTGCAGAGTAACAATCTAATCGATTAGTCGTGTCCCCGGTTATGGACAACATGAGCACCGGAGATGATACTATCAACCAGTCTCAACACAAATAATATTAAGGATGTGGGTATATTTGTTAACTTTGGTACGAGAAATGGTTGGTGGAACCTTATCATTAAACAACCAACAATGTGGTAATAGTTTTTCTTTTGCCCCCTCTCTTGTTGTAGGAAAAAAATTGCTTTACGCTAAACTTAAAATTATAGCCCCACCTGCCATATATGCATATAGTATAGATGATATTTTCACCCCTCTATTTTGTGACTTGCCCGCATATTCAATATGTTGACCTACACGGATGCAACATCTTATGTTGCAGATACTTTTCTACGACGAGTAAGAGTACAATTCAGGGTTACGGTCTGCACTCAACCTGTCGTTGGTGTTTATTGGGACTCCACTCCCGTTGATTGTTTCCGCTGAGATTTATGAGGTATATATCAATTTTTCGTTAATTACATGTGATTGCACTTTTATATATACATTGATGTACTGTGTGTGCCAGCATACTGATGCAGGGATGGCACAGTCACACAGAGGCTTGACTCGTTTTGAGTCGGGACGCTACATAAATGGTATCAGAGTACATTTTGATTGTAGGACGTGACCCTAGGAAATGGCTTAGAAATAGGAAGACCTTAATAGGAACAACTTTTGTTTTTTACTACCCTCGTAACTTCTTAAATTCTTTTACTAAACCTTCCTTATTTCAAACTATAGATGGAGAGCTACATTCTGAATGAAAGAGAGCACTACGAGGATGTTCTCGGAGGTCCATTCTTCATGGAGCTGGTCCAGATGATGAAGTCGTCGATACCTGAGATCAAGGTGACTAAGAGGAAGTCTTGATTTTGGGGCATCAGAACTAAAGTTTTTGGACGTAAAGAAGACCCCAAGACTGTAGACATCAACTATGGAACATTGAACCATGATTGTGATATGGGCATGAACACTGTCATCCATGATGCTATCGCACGCTTGAGCTATCGTCATCGTGCTGAGTTAGGCACCCACTACTTTGGAAGGCTTGGATGGCAGAAGGCTGATGGAGCATACATCATCCTAACAGACGAACAGAAGATGAAGTGTTCACCTCTACTGGTGTATAATCAAGATCTGGAGCATTACATCAAGAACCTTCAAATGGACCTTTTGGCAGCCCTATTTGAGCTGGAAGCACTTCGTGAGGATCTTAAGACCGAGAAGCTAAAGGTAGCCAATCTGAAGAAGCACGATCCTGAGATTCATAAGCTTCGTCAAGAATTAAAGAACATTCAGGCCATGACACATGCCAGTGATGTTGAAATCCATAAGCTCAAGAACCAACTCCTAGAACTACAGGGACGCCACAGAAAACTCCACATCAATAGGGATAATTTGGCCAAATAACTTGAGAAGATCAAGCATGACCAGAAGAAGCCCACTGACGATGAAGACATGGAATAAGCTAGCTTAGTAGTAGCCCCACCATGAGAGAAATAAAGATGAACGTTTTTGCGATTTAAGTGATCGACCATACCAACCTTATGTGGGTGGCGATACTATAGTGTTGATTGAAGTTTATGAATGAGTGGACTTGAGTTTTGGATGCTTTTTGTGCCTTTGAGTTGTTTGTGTCCTTTCTCTCTCTATTACCCATCTCATCCCCAAAAACCATGGACCCAATAGATGATGAATGAAGATGGACTCATGTTATCTGGATCGATGACCCTCATGGAGACGGAACAATAGATTCAGAACATGGAGGATCGCCTGAGGAATAACTTTGTTGCAAGGAAAGAGATGGTCCAATATGCTCTCCATTACTTTGCAGAAGGTGCTGCAACTTGGTGGAAGGTGCATGAAGCTATCCATGGAAAGCAAGCATCAATCACTTGGGAAGAATTCAAGATGACTCTGCAAAAATCTCATGTTTTCACCAAAACCCAGAAGCCCCGTTGCAAAGATGAGAAGATTTGTGCATGCAAGATATGTGGAGAGATAGGACACACTTAGGATGAACACAAGGAAGGATGCCCTCGTTGTGAAGAAAACCACCCAACCGAGGAATGCCCGAGTGGGAAGGTGACATGTTTCTTGTGTGAAGGAACTACTCATTTCCCGGCACAATGCCAAATCTACACCAAGGTACAAGAAGTCATCAAGCAACAGAAAGAAGCAATGAAAGAAGCCCTCAGGAAAAATTTAGAAGAACCCATGATGATGGAAGATACACCAGACCCAATCATAGGTACCAAGTCATGTTATTCATGTGGAGAAGAAGGACATATCTCCCAGAATTGTCCAAACGAGTATCTGGGAGACTTCCCGACAGAAGAAGTGCAATACGATCCTAAGGAGATAGAAGTGATGATCAACCTGAACAAGAAGAATGGCCAAGTAAGTGGAGGCATCAGATGTTTGCATTGTAGCTTGGAGAGACCTCATTGCTATTGCAAGAAGTATAATCCAAGCATCAGGAAAGGAACCAACCCAAGAAGAAGAAAAGGACTCTGTGGTTTTCTACACGGAAGGATCTGAGCCACATCACTTGTCATCGGTGCAACAAGACAGGACACTACTCCTATACCTGCCCGGAGAAGAAGGCTAAACATGAGTAGTTTGAGTCTTGGATTTTTGGAAGTAATAAATGTAATAGGACGCACTCTTATTTTCTTGAGGTTATGGAGTTGAATTATGTAATGGAAGTCTCAGAGATTGTAATAACTTCATGAGTCAATAGAATTTATTGTGTCATGATTTCCTATGATGAATTGTATGAATTGTTGCTCAATAAACCAAGATCTCCGACCATTTTCGAGGATATGAGAAAAAATGGTCTGAGCATGCATAAGCACATTTCATTTTAAGTGTGTTAGTAACCGGTAAAACCACTGGATCCAAGGAAAAAATGTACCGTTCATGTCAAGGAATCTGGACACAATGAATAAAGGTGAAGGTAATGCTGGACCATATCAAACTATGTGGATGACAGCATTTGTAATAAAGTACTTTGGAAGTTGGAGTTTTGAGAATAGAATAAGGATGAAATAAAGGAATGATTATGATGAACCAATACCTATTGGTAAACAGACCAATGGAAAGGAAAATAAATTCCACAGAGTGGAGCATGGACAAGAATAAGTCTATGATATATTTTGATTACCCCAAGGGTATGATGAAATAAATTGAAGGCAATGTTGGAATATGAAACACTAGTAACCCCAAGTGTGAGTTAAAGCTGTAAAGGTATTGAAGTGGATCTACAAGCCACAGACCTCAGGATTTAAGGATCAAGCCATACCTTCATGAAGGAAGGAACTTGGAAGAAGCTATGACAGATGAGCAGAAGTTTTCCTTAGGAGCATGCGTAAACCTGAGAGTTGTGAAGAAACGATAGATCTTTCGTTCAGCTTGCAGAATCAATGGATTTATCCGAACTTCATTCGTGGACAAGAGAAATTCTGCAACACTTGTGAGGAAGCCCAAGTGTTAGAATACGAGATTCGCTAAACCTTATACAGAGTAATGATTTGGGTGCGGAATGGATTGATCACCATGATGACTTACTCTTATCATTTCTTTTGCTATTCGGGATGGTAAATCTGAGTGACCCACCCATAGTAAAGAGGCGACGATCTTTGAAGCTTTTGTTTTAAGCCTTAGAATGGTATGATGATGTCCCCGTGTACATGGCAATTGTTGTCACACGTAGGAATTTTTCGGTAAGGATGAAGCCAATACCCATTTCACTGCAGGATAACCACAAATGGTAGACCACCATGAGATCATCGATAAGTTAATCACAAGACTTGTGAGCTACGAAGACCCAGTATTGGAAGAACATTATATTGACGAAAGAACGCAAGATTTGGAAGAAAACATTATGACTATAACGGAAGATCATCAACAAAGGAGATACTGTAAAGAATGTGAAGAGACAGATATTGCCAAAGACACCAGAGAAATGGCATGACTTTAAGGGACCAGTAACGCTCATTTTAAGTGTGGTAGCACTCGCACTTTGCAGGACAATGGATTTGTTAGGAGACCCCCAAACCCTAACCTTTTCTTTCTAGCCTCTTCGAATCTCGCGGACGAGATTCATTTTAAGTGTGGCAGGTTTGTAACATCCCAAACTTTGGAATGTTATATTAATGAATTGAATGATTGTTTTATTGATTGATTGTTTGAAATTGAGTGAAATTTGAAACTTTTTGAAACTTTTGAATGAGAGGGAATAAAATGACTTTCCCCTTATGTTTTGAATTCAAATTCATCCAATACCAATCATTGAGAGAAGATGACATGACTTCTTCAAAATTAAGGATTTGAAAAGGGGATTTGAAAACTACTGAAAACCTCTATTTGGAATTAATTCCATAATGGGTTCTATTCCTATTTCTATTTCAAATTTTGACTGAATTCAAAATCCCCTGCCCAAATTCAAAATGTTGAGAGGAGAAACATGACACTCCAAACCAGGGGCAAGTATGAATTACATTTCAATTTATAAAACTCAGAAAACTATTTCGAAAAGATTTGAATTTCAAATTCAAAGTCATTCTTGAAGTGGTTTTCAAAATTATTTTTCTCCAAAAATAAAATATATGGAAAATAGGGTAAAATGATTCCCTTCAATATAAAAATGGAGAAAAATGAATTTGAAATCATTTTGGTATTTTTCAAAATATATTTTTGCATTTTAAATTCAACAGTAGCACTGTTTGAATTATATGTTTTTGTGTGATTTTTATTGGAGCCTGAAAATATGTTCATGTTGTAGATTTTCTTTTTCTGGAAATTTTGATATATTATACTCCTATATTCGGAGTTATATTTATTTTCCTTTTTATAGTTTACTTTCCTATTTTTGGAAAAAAGGAAAAAATCGCTTTTATTAGGAAATAAGCCGCGGCCCATTTGGAGAGGATCTGGCCGAATCTACTTTAAACGGAACCGAATCCAAAACGGATCGGCCACCGATCCCACCCAGGCCACGTGCCCTCTCTCCCTCTCCCGCTGACACCCTGACCCCACACCCGACCACCTCCTCCTATCGGTCGTCACCTTCCTCCTCCCTCCTCTTTCCTTACTTCGCCGGAACCGCGCCGGATCCGCATGGATCTCTCTCGCCCTTGCCTTTCGGCGTCCCGAGCCCCCCTATAAGAACCCCCGCTCTCCCCGCACCCCGTTCCTCCCCAAACCCCGAGAGAACCTCACCAGAACGCCCCACACCACCCTCGCCGGAGCTCTGCATCACCACCGCCACTTCCCGAGCTCGTAGCGCTCACCTCCGTCGACCCCGAGCCTTGCCGACGCAGTAGATCGACGAAGGAGGATCATCGCGACCCTCTGGACCCTTCCGCCGACGTCTGAGGCCATCGGAGCCACATCCCCGACCCCCTCCCCATCTCGGCCGCCGTCGACTTCGCCGGAGTTCTTCATGACCACCGCGGTGAACACCGGGACCTCTCCCCTCCGTACGATCTGTTTTAAATGGCTAAGATTAGAACTCCCGTACCGTTTTGGTTTAGTAAAAAGAACCGGTCGGTTTTGTTTGGTCTTAATTTTATCCATAGCATTATCCTTTATATTGCGTTCGTTCGCTCCGTTGCATCTAGCGCGCACCCTTTTCGGCCTATCACTGAGCGCCACGTACCTAGTGTCCGTTAGGTTGTTTTTTTCTTTCTCTCTTTCTGTTTTCAAAACGGAATAGTTCTGTTTTTGTTTTTCCTTTATCTCTTAGGATTTTTAGTGTTTTAATTTGATTCTTCTTGCATTGTGTCACAAATTTTATGCAGTTTTTGTACATATCAAGTTTGACCATATTTGAGAATCTAAATTTGAATTAAAACAGATTTGATTCAAATATTGTTTTGTGAATATCCTGAGTTTAAAAATAGGTTTTGAGTTGATTCTTTTTACTACTGGTCACTAGTGACTTTATTTATCAGTGGGTAGAAATTGAGAATTTTTAGAGTATTTTAAATTAGGGATTCAAGCAAAACAGAATCTGTTTTAGTTCTTTTTAGGAGTTTTGCTATTTCTTTTGCTTTAATTGTTTTTAAATTGTTTTCTTTTGTATTTGTTGACAAGTTTTGTTTTTGGCTTTCTGTTAGAAAACAGTAGTATTTCGACAAAAAAAACTATTTTATTTTATTTATTATTTGATTGCATGAAATCAATTCTAGTTCAATAATAACTTGCAAATTGATTTCATTGCTAGTTTGATTTCCTATTTGAAAATACTTTCTATAACTTGTTTTATAAGTTTTATTTTATGTTAACCTTATTTTAGATCAGAAACAATTTGTATTAAAGTTAAAATTGTTTGTGGTTTAATTCAAGGTTAGCATTGTTTAGGTCAAAAGTTGAGTTTGATAAAAAGCTTCTCTATTAGTTATTAGTTGTTCTTCAAAAGTAATTCTTTTTGCTATGTAAAAGATTTACTAAAATACTTTTGTTAGATTTTACTTTGTAGTTGTTTTGTTGCTATTGAAAATAAGTTATTTGTAGGGAATACTACCCTTGGTTGTTTTGATGAAGTTTTATTGTTTTAACTTTTGTCTTAAGTATTTTCTTCATCACAACACTATTATGTTTAGTGATTGTTTTGTTTTTGATTGATAGTATTGATTGCTAGAAGTGTTTGCTTATGAGTGCAATGTTTGACTATATGGATTTCATCGGAGAGTGGCGAATAGTTCTATCAAGTTATTTCTAAGAGCGATATTTATCTTCATCAACCTCACCAGGCAAGTTCACATTGATCATGTATTACCTATGGTTTTTATTGCATTAGTTCAACCTTTCCACCATTGCATGCAAAGTAGGTACTTGGAAACTTGGTTCTTGAGTAGTATCATATGGTAGGCACCCATAAACCCTTGTCACTTTGGCCCCAGGAAACGTTATTTTATTTTGCTGTGCTTTTAGTAGACGGGGTTGGTTGTGTGATTCAGGAGAGTTGTGAGATTAATTATTTCAAGACCTACATGATGATCAAGACTTCAAGTTTTCAATATACCTCTGGGTGGATTGGACATGCATCTGGCAGCCTGATATCTATCATGGTTATGCCCGGGAATCCTGGTATCTACCTGTGATCATCCCGACGGAATGCCACCCGGGCTCAAAGAGATGGATGGATACTTCAAGGCTGGAAAGCTTACATGTGCAACCACAACTCAATATGGGCTCTGGCTTGGTTGACCCTAGTCATGACTCTGGTAGGTCAGTTGCTACGAGATGTAGAAGAACGGTAGGATTGGATGGGCAATGACTTTCTATTGGAGGATCGCTTTGGAAGACCATGTTTCGATCGTCCCTTTCTCAAACACCAGGCAGTGCGAGGACACAACGGGAGGGATCAATTCTTGCGGGTAAAGTGTACAAGACTCTGCAGAGTAACAATCTAATCGATTAGCCATGTCCCCGGTTATGGACAACATGAGTACCGGAGATGATACTATCAACCAGTCTCAACACAAATAATATTAATGATGTGGGTATATTTGTTAACTTTGGTATGAGAAATGGTTGGTGGAACCTTATCATTAAACAACCAACAATGTGGTAATAGTTTTTCTTCTGCCCCCTCTCTTGTTGTAGGAAAAAAATTGCTTTACGCTAAACTTAAAATTACAGCCCCACCTGCCATATATGCATATAGTATAGATGATATTTTCACCCCTCTATTTTGTGAATTACCCGCATATTCAATATGCTGACCTACACGGCTGCAACGTCTTATGTTGCAGATACTTTTCTACGACGAGTAAGAGTACGATTCAGGGTTTCGGTCTGCACTCAACCTGCCGTTGGTCTTTATTGGGACTCCACTCCCGTTGACTGTTTCCGCTGAGATTTATGAGGTATATATTAGTTTTTTGTTGATTACATATGATTGCACTTTGATATATACATTGATGTACTGTGTGTGCCAGCATACTGATCCTGGGATGGCACAGTCACACATAGGCTTGACTCGTTTTGAGTCGGGACGCTACACAGAACAGTCTGTAATGATCTGCACAAACACCATACTTATGTAGCTCTTAAAATTCTGAAAAATTAGGAAAGCCTGGGGAATTTGTGTACCAATAATGTGTAAAAAAATCAGATCAAAAAGACGTTGCAGTAAAATCAAAGAAAGTATGCACCGGATGTAAAAGTTTCTGTTTTTGCACCGTATCAATTCTACTATCTTCCAAATCAATCCCAAAGGCTTTACTTGGCACAAACACTAACTATAACATAAAAACACAATCATTAAAGTAGCAATAATCATGTAAATACACCAAGATAGAAAGTACAAACAAAAAATTTAAAGATAACTATTGGGTTGCCTCCCAACAAGCGCTATCGTTTTATGCCCCTAGCTAGGCATAATGCATAGTATCAAGTGTTGTCATCCTTGGTTACAAGGAATCTATCAATGATGTGGAAAAATTGATCAAGTTTGGCATTGAGAATTTTCATTTCTTCTTTAACAACATATAGAGCATCAATCTTTTGTTCTAGGCATCAAATCTCCTATTTTGGAACACAACATTGCCATTGATTTTAGTAACAAGATTAAACAACCCTGTAAAGTTGGATTCCATGCTAGTTTAATTTCATTTATTAGCTCAGCTTGACGGTAGCTCACTAATATGGTGGGTTCAATAGTTTCCACTTTTGGTTGTTCAAATATACTTCTCATCTTTTCATAGGTGTCAAAAGCATTGTCTCCAAGGAAATTATTTTCGAACATAGAATCTAAGACACGCCTATGAGCAAGAGATAAACCAACATAAAAACTTCTAAGGATCAACTTAATGTGACTCTTGGGATTACCTCTAATTTATATCCCTAATAATCTATACCGGGCTTCTTTCAGAGACTCATCGCCCAATTGCTTAAAATCTAAAATTCCCGAACCCTCTCCTAAATAAGGAGGGGAAGGCATATCCGGAGGAGAAGTTGCCATGATAACAAGCAAGCAAGCAAATAGAAATACTTTTGTATTTTTTATTTTAATGTAAAGTAAAATATAATACCAAATAAAAAGTAGAACAAGTGAATGATAATTTGTGTGAAGTTACTTGATAAGAATTTTGTGATACTCCCCTGCAACGGCGCCAGAAATTCTTCCTGTTACTTGTTAACTGTGTTGGGATTTTCCCCGAAGAGGAGAGGAGATGTAGCACAGAAGAGATAAGTATTTACCTCAGTGATAACCAAGGTTATCTAACCAATAGGAGGACCACGCAAATTCCCCTCTTCAGCACCTACACACAAAAGCGCACGCACTTGCACCCAACGCGGGCAAGAGGGTTGTCAAGCCCCTTGAACTCGTTACTTGCAAGCAATTAGTAATGATAGATGGATAATATAATATAATATAAAATAATAGTATGGCAGCAATATTTTTGGATTTTTTGTAATATATATTTTGTGGAGACTCGGGGGCCATAGTTTTCGCTAGAGGCTTCTCTCTCGAAGAAAGCATACAGTGGGTAAACAAATTACTGTTGGGCAATTGATAAAAAGCACATAGTTATGCAATATTTATTCATGGCAATGATCATGTATATAGGTATCACGTCCATAAACAAGTAGACCGACTCCTGCCTGCATCTACTCCTATTATTCCACCCATCGACCGTTGTCCAGCATGCATTTAGAGTATTAAGTAAAAACAGAGTAATGCTTGGAGCAAGATGACATGATGTAGGCAAAGTAAAAACAATTAATATGAATAAACCTCATCGTTTTCCCCTTAATGGCAGTAATACACTACGTGTTTGACCCCTTCTGTCATGAGGATAGAGCACCGCAAGATTAAACCCATCACAACACACCACTCCCACTGAAGATAAATCAATCTAGTTGGCCAAACCAAACCGATAGATCGGAGAGCAATAGGAAGCTATAACAATCATGCATATAAGAATTCGGTAAAGACTCAATATATTTTCATGAATAATCTGAACATAAACCCACAATTCATCGGATCCCAACAAACACACCGCAAAGGAAGATTACATCGGATAGATCACCGCGGGAATCACGGTGAACTTTGTATTGAAGAACATTTAGAGAGAGACAGAGCCATCTAGGTACTAGCTATGAACCCATAGGTCTATGGTAAACTACTCACACACCATCATGGAGGCAGCAAGGTGGATGTAGAGGCCCTCTGTGATTGATCCCCCCTCCGGCAGGGCATCGCAACAGGGCTCCAGATGGCCTCTCGTCGGAACAGAGACTTGCGGCAGCAAAAAAAGTATTTTGGCTGGCTCTCAGATGTTTTACTGATTTTACAGAATACATAGAGGCAGAATTAGGTCAGGAGGCCGTGGGAGGTGGCCCCAAGCCATCAGGGCACCGCCACCCCCCTAGGCGCACCCTGTTGGCTTGGCGCCACCCTGTGAGACCTCCGGTCTCCCTCCGAAGATTCCAAGTCTTATTTTGGTCTAGAAAAAATCATCAAAAAGTTTCGGGGCATTTGGACTTCGTTCGGTAGAGTATTCCTGAAAGCCAAAAACAAGCAGAAAACAACAACTGGCACTAGGCACTAGGTTAATAGTTTAGTTCACAAAAGTGATATAAAATCGCATATAAATGTGTATTAAGTACCCTAGAATGATAATATAGTTGGATGGAACAATCACAAATTATAGATACGTTGGAGACGTATCACCCTACTAAACCTTACTGTCATCGGTGTTCGGTATAACACTTCATGGTCTCCTTGTTCCTAGCCTCACCAGTTCTTTCTCTCCATGATCCTGGGTACCTAAAGGGATGCACATCGCGGACAAGACAAGAGACACTTCACGAAGCAATTTTATTTCACACATACGGTACGTTATGTCAGAGACTTCCATTGATCTCTTCAACAAATACCTGGGGTTGCAAGGCTCATGCCTCAACCCATACCTCAACACATGGAGATCAGATTGCAAGAAGAAAACAATGAAGAACACATCTTGGGATTGATTGATTGCAATATGTCTGACCATGTATGCCTTGTGCAATTGACGATTACAAGAACTAGATGCAGGAGCACTATGCTGGTGGTGGAGATGGCTATGGAGATGGAAATGGCGGCGGCTAAGGTTTGCGGATGACGATGATGATGATGATGATGATGATGAGGATGATGATGATGATGATGATGATGATGATGATGATGAGGTTCTGACTATGCTCGACGTTCTTCTATTGACATTTCGATGGGCTCCCCTTTATAAAAGTTGTTCAGGTAGACAAGCTGCCTCGAGATCCACACCAAACAACCGCTCATATGGGCGCGGGCACATGTATAGAACACCGTCTTTTTCTATGGCTTTGTTCTGGCACCTCCTGTTGATTCTTTCTTCCTCCACATTCTTTCCTTACCATTCCTCCACGTGATTTCGTCCCTTTTTAGCCCATTTCTTGTGAAAAACATTAAAGAGAGGATTTGTGGAATCCTTTGCATTCATTAGTCATTAGTGCCAATATTGGATCAAATATCTCTTTTTAAATGAAATATCTCAGTTTAAACAACAGTGAAATGAGTGTGAAAATATCACTCATCAACTCCCCCAACCTTAAACTTGATCGTCCTCGAGCACCGTAAAGAGAAATCCGAATCATAAGGAACAAAGTTGTTTAAACCAAAATATCGAGAAGGTTTTGGTTCACTTACGATCGGTACGCCTAGATAGCCCTCTGCTTCTTGACCTAAAAACTTAGCATAGTTGTAGCGGTGGCATGGTTATAGTGCAAGTGTTAGTGAATCAACATAATCAACACAAAGTTCTTGATCTACTTGATAAAACAACTTTGCAACGCTTCATTTCATTTAATCTAGAAAACACTTCCTGGTCGGGAATGCACGAAAGAGTTTTCTTTAGATAGAGCCATATAAAGATAAGTTAGGGAGTAGAAAGCATATAGTAAAATATGATGCTTAGGTGCTCATAGGCACACCCACAATTACTTCCTCCTCTGGGCTCTCAAGCACTTCATTTCAAGCATTGCTTGCTTGAAATTTTATTGTCACGTGAAGGGATTATGCCAAATAAGTGATCACGCATAGGTTTTCACTGTGGCTTAATGTTTGTGAATTGTAGACCTTTATCAATATGTCTGTTTTGAGCACTTTTGAGCAGTCCCCTTTATTTACCACATACACACCCATTCAAGATAAAGCCAAATAATATTCGCGTGTAGTGTTGCCACTACGTAAGGTAACAAACTCATAGCCGAAATCCGAGCTATCGCTCTTGGTGGATCGTTCATTGGCCAGCGGAGTCCTCGGCATAACATTAATAAAGGTGACGAAGACACATTTACACACATACACGTGCATATAGTAGCTGGGCCATAGCACCAGCAAGGAGCTGAAGCACCATGTAAGAGATACAACAAAGATTTTGGCATAATCTCACTCACCCTTCAAACAAAGTTCATCTAGACAATTTAATTCACAAGTGCTATAAAGTCTATTAAAATTAACAACATGGGGTTGAGCATTTCAAACATCACTTCCACTATAATTTCTCAACTCCCAAGTCTTGAAAGGCTTTCTCTTGTATAAAGTTATCCTTAGTTAATATCATTTCATTTAACAGTCCCACAGTAAGTCTTAGTTGTCTAAACTAAATAAAACAAAGGCTACAAAAATATTTCATTTACTAGAACAAAACCTTTGTCCCAACTATCAACACTTACTCCCATCTGCACATATCACACGTACTACTACTACAACTACTCTAAGTATTCCAAGTGCAAAAGACGGGAGTCGTAGGACATACCTTCACAGTTGCGAATTTACACGTTTTCTTCCTTACTCTTGCATTCCTTGTTGTCCGGCATAGATTAACTCCTCTGAAAACAAAATGCAGATGAACTCCTAGGGGTTAAATGAAGAACAAGAGCAAAGCAAAGCTTATTCTATTTTTTTGGTTTTTTGGTTTTCGAAAACTAACTTGCACCGAAAAATCACAAAGGCAAAATAAAAATAAAAAGCAAAAGAAAATAAAAGCAAAGTGTTGGAGCAAACCAACACGAGTGTTTTGAAGCTCCTCGAGCTTATGTACAACCTCATTACAATTATTGAAATACCGCCACATCCATATGTACAAGTGGTGATGACCTCCCCCCCCCAAGCTTTGGCTTTTGCAAGACCAAACCGGCTGGATCATTGCGGCGGTTGGTCAGGAGCCCATTCCTGGCTCCAGTTGGAGAAGTTCATGTTCATGTAGGCGGACGTGCCTCAAAGGGATGATGCGAGGTTGTTCATGTCATGAATAGAGCCCTCGAGGTTGTTGAGGTCCGCATAGGTGGTGTAATCTTGTTGGGGTAGCTCTTGGGGCTGCTCCTCCTCTTCATCGATGGCAAGTTCTTCTTCATCTACTTGTTCTGGTTCTGGCCCTTCTTGGTCAACAGATGCATCTCCTTCCTGTGCAACATAATGCAGTTGTCCATTCTCGATGGAGAAATGGTTAGGTATAGGAGTGGGCAACAAGTGTGTCACTCCAGGAGTTCTAATGCAATGACGGACAATACGAACTACTACCATACCAGCGCTAGTAAGAACACGAGTGTTAACAAGAGTGTTACCGACAATGGGGCAAAGGTGCTTGCAGTTGAGGCCAAGGGAGTTCGCCAACATGGTGATCACTCCTCCACACACGATATCTCCTTGTGCATGATTTGCCTATTGCACGAGGTGTAGCAAAAGTATTGCCCCTAGGTTGGGCGAATTACCGACGTCCAGGTTTGTTGCTTTCCTGAGAACTATCATGTTCTCATCATTCACCTTAGAAACTTCTCCTTGTGCCTAGCTTGGCAAGTGTATTCGCACAAGCCATTTTGTTTCTTTGATCTTCCTTTTGGTGAGCTTCTGGAAGCTCTTCCTCGCTCCACGATCAGCGAAGACGATTCCCTGGGTGAAAACTTGTTGTGGTGGTGCGGTGGATGAACTTGAAGCATCGCATATGCGAGAAGACCTCCGTGTAAACATCTATTAAAAAAATTCAGTCCAATACAATTAAACAATAATGATCCTACGGTAGTCACCACATCATACTCCTCTAAAAACATCAACAAATCCAAGCCAAACTCAAATTTGGATCACAAATATTCATCTCCTAGACATGGCAATGCTTGGCATGTAGAGCGTGGATTTGCAAAAAAATAACTTGGGGACCGGAGGAGAAATGTGCCGTAGATCGATCACACGGGAGGATTTGAACTGAAAACAACCGAGTAGATAGATCAGGTGAAGTTTTTCTAGGGTTTGGAGAGGTTTGGAGGAAGAAGAAGAAGAAAAAGGAGAGATAGGGGCGATTTACCTCCTTCCTCGGGCTTATTGGAGCCGTCAGGATGCGAAACGACCACTGATACGAGCGCGTGCACCCGTATGGAACGCCTTCTTCAAACCTGATTGCTTGCCTGCATCAGCGAAGATATGAAATGACCGCTGAAACAGGCATGTGCGCCGGTTTGATACGCCGTCATACACTCTGGAATTCTCTTCGTTTTCTGCATAGAAGTGAAACGACCGCTGAAATGAGCGCTCGTGCCTGTTTGAAACACAGTCATCTTCTCTAGTGTCCCTTGCTGTTTTGCATTGGAATGTCCAGTAGGTCATGCAGCCGCCCATATGACTGTTGTGAACGTTTGAAAGGCCGTCTTTTGAGTTGGTTCTTTCGAAACTTCTCTTTTTCTTTGTTTTCCTGCGGGGTTAGTTCCAAAGCAATACATAGACATATTTCTATGCATACAAACATCAATTCAACATATATCTCATCTTGCACAAAGTAAAGCCTTCACTAGAACAACTCTTCCAAACTTGCTTCTTCACATGGAACTTCAGTCACTCTTTTATTGAAAAGAAAATAAAAACTTACTTGTCTACTTTATTTGCATGGGTTTCCTCCCACGAAGCGCTTGTTTTCTGTCGGTTATCTCGACCGTATTGATGATCAAGGTGGTGCTAGGACACCGAGACCATAGCTTCCGGCATTCAAAATGATGCCACCTCCTGTGCAGGTCTTCATTTTCTTTTTCCAGGGCAAAATGTCTCACAAATGGATCTTTAGCTGGTAAGTCAAATCGTACATTCCCCACAAACAAATTTATCACAGCTTTAATAGTCCTTAGAAAAGGTCTACCGAGAATTATAGGATCAATTGGATCTTTAGGCATATCTACTATTACAAGATCAATCATGACAGGGCAATCATTAATTTGAACTATAACTCCATGCTTAATGCCTACTGCCTGACTAAAAGCAGAGTTAGCCATATTCAATATAATCTGAGTATTAGCATAAGGAACAAGATTCAGACTATCATAAATAGATTTGGGGATAGTGGAAACACTTGTCCCTAGATCACATAAAGCACAGAATTTATTCAATTCTATCTCAATTTCTATCATAGGTTCAAAAGCATCATCTTGCTTAGCTGGTAACTGATGACCCACAAGTATAGGGGATCAATCATAGTCCTTTCGATAAGTACGAGTGTCAAACCCAATGAGGAGCAGAAGGAAATGACAAGCGGTTTTCAGCAAGGTAATTTATGCAAGCACTGAAATTGTAGGTAACAGATAGTTTGATAGCAAGATAATTGATAACGAGCAAGTAACGGTAACGGTAAATAAAGTGCAGCAAGGTAGCCCAATCCTTTGGTGGCAAAGGACAGGCCAGAACAGTCTCTAGTAATAGGCAAAGTGTTCTTGAGGGTACACGGGAATTTCATCTAGTCACTTTTGTCATGTTGGTTTGATTTGTGTTCGCTACTTTGATAATTTGATATGTGGGTGGACCGGTGCTTGGGTGCTGTTCTTACTTGAACAACCTCCCACTTATGATTAACCCCCTCGCAAGCATCCGCAACTACGAGAAAAGTATTAAGATAAAAATCTAACCATAGCGTTAAACGTTTGGATCCAAATCAGTCCCTTACAAAGTAGCGCATAAACTAGGGTTTAAGCTTCTATCACTCTAGCAACCCATCATCTAATAACTACTCCACAATGCATTCCCTTCGGCCCAAGGATGGTGAAGTGTCATGTAGTCGACGTTCACATGACACCACTAAGGGAATCACAACATACATATCATCAAAATATCGAACACATATCAAATTCACATGATTACTTGCAACATGACTTCTCCCGTGACCTCAAGAACAAAGGTAACTACTCACAAATAATATTCATGCTCAAGATCAGAGGGGTATTGAATAGCATAATGGATCTGAACATATAATCTTTCACCAAATAAACCATATAGTAATCAACTACAAGATGTAATCAACACTACTAGTCACCCATAGGTACCAATCTGTGGTTCCGGTACAAAGATTGAACACAAGAGATGAACTAGGGTTTGAGAGGAGATGGTGTTGTTGAAGATGTTGATGAAGATTGGCCTCCCAAAGATGCGAGGGGTGTTGGTGATGACGATGGCTTCGATTTCCCCCTCCGGGAGGGAAGTTCCCCCGGCGGAATCGCTCCGCCGGAGGGCAAAAGTGCTCCTGCCCAAGTTTCGCCTCGAGACGGCGGAGTTCCGTCCCGAAAGTCTTCCTCTTATTTTTTCTAGGTCAAAAGACCCTATATACCAGAAGATGGCCATCGGAGGTGGGCTGAGGAGGGCACAACCCACCAGGGCGCGCCTGGGGGGCATGGCGCGCCCTGGTGTCTTGTTCCCACCAGGGTGGCCCCCTCCGGTAGTTATTTGCTCTAGTATTTTTCATATGTTCCAAAAATATTCTCCATAAAGTTTCAGCTTCTTTGGAGATGTGCAGAATAGGTATCTCTGATGTGCTTTTTCAGGCCAAGAATTCTAGCTACCGGTATTCTCCCTCTTTGTGTAAAAGATAGGCCCTTCGCAGAGGGAAGCAGAGGTTGTCATGCACTTTTTGCTTTGTATGCCCAATCCCTTAATGTAAAAGAACGTCACACTATATTGCCCCCTATGATAGCAACCTTTATTATGCAGTCCGTCGCTTTTATTGCTTTGCCATCATAAGTTCGTATAACTCTCAATTTTCTCTTACACTAATTGATCAAACACATTTAGAAGCAATTTTTATTGCCTTAGTGCACCGATGACAACTTACTTGAAGGATATTACTCGATCCGTAGGTAGGTATGGTGGACTCTTAAAGCATGAATTTGGGTTTTGGATTTTTCGATGCACAAGTAGTATCTCTACTTAGTGCGGAATTTTTGGCTAGCAAAGATATTGAGCAAGCACCACATGTTGAAGGATCTATGACAATATAACTTCTATGTGCAAATGAACAAACATAAATCATTACGTTGTCTTCCTTGTCCAACGTCAACAATTTTGACATATAATATTTAATGGGGGCTCACAATCATAAAAGATGTCCAAGATGGTGTATGCATGTGAATCTTCTCTTCCCTTATTAATTCTTTCATGAATTGCATCATTGACCAATGCTATGTTTGTCAATCTCCAACAATTTTTACCACTTATACTTTTCCTTATGTGATGTCATTACTTACCATAAGATTAGCATATGATTCTTTTCATTTATTTCTCTTTCCTTTTATTTTGATTGCAACAAGCAAGTAGAGAGGCAAAATATCAAACCAAACTTTATAATATAACTCTCACTCGATTACATAGATAGCTAGACCACAAAAATAACACAAGAAAATAGATCATGCTAAACTTTTATTCAACTAAATCAGAAGGAAACTAAAGATCGAACTAAAATAGGTAAAGGTGAATAAAAGTGATGGTGATACGATACAGGGGCACCTCCCCCAAGCTTGGCTCAAGCCAAGGGGAGTGCCCATACCCGTGTGCTCAAGTCTCCTTTGGTGGTGAAGATGATGAAGGTGGTGGTGATGAAGTAGTAGGCTTCTTCAATATCTTTCTCTAACTCGAGCTTTAATATCTTTTTGCATAATGCCGCCTTGCTCTCCTGCAAAAAACGAGATGGAATAAATTGAACCTCGGGTTTGTATCCTCTAGGGAGGCTTGACTTCTTGAATTCCACATGCATGTCTCCGGGTTGAGGAAACGGGTCATCCTCCTCAGAGCTATCACCCTTTGTGTCCTTCATGGCAGCATCTTCCTCCTCGTCTGAGGTCCATCCACAGTGCTCCACTTCTCCATAGATCTTGGGGTTTGCAATATAGTCAGCCACATAGCTCTCCCCCTCTGAATCTTGAGACGACATATTTTCAGATCTGCCAGGAAAACAGCACGAAACAAGAACAGAGGATTTTTCTGTGATGCGGTCGTCAAAACAGTCGGGGGTATATATAGAGAATTTTTATTCTTGGGAAACAAGCATATGGAAGGAAAACGGAGTCGGGAAGGTGTCCGAGGTGGGCACAACCCACCAGGGCGCGCCTGGTAGGGCTAGTGCGCCCTGGTGTATCGTGCTCACCTCGGTTGTCTTCCGGTTTATTTCTTATTTTCCTAATTTTTCTAATATTCCAAAACTGACAGAAAATATTTTTTTGGATTTTTCGGAGTCCGTTTACTTACCGTATCACATACCTCCTATTTTTCAGAATTCTGGAGTGTTCCGAAAGGTTTCTTTTATGTGTTCCTACGGTGTCATGGTTTGGATAACAGTGCTTTCAACATTAATAGGCGTACCTGAGATATAGTGCTTAATTCTTTGTCCATTGACCACCTCCGGGTTAGTACCTTCGGCATTATTAATCTTGATAGCTCCACAATGATAAACCTCTTCGACAATATATGGTCCTTCCCATTTGGAGAGAAGCTTATTACCTGCAAAAAATCTTAAACGAGAATTGAACAAAAGAACATAGTCTCCTATTTTGAATTCCCGCTTTTGGATTCTTTTGCCATGCCATCTTTTTATTTTTTCTTTAAATAGTTTAGCATTTTCATAGGCTTGGGTTCTCCATTCATCTAGTGAGCTAATATCAAATAGCCTCTTCTCACCGGCAAGTATGAAATCATATTTGAGTTCTTTAATTGCCCAAAATGCTTTGTGTTCTAACTCTAGAGGCAAATGACAAGCTTTTCCATATACCATTTTGTATGGAGACATACCCATAGGATTTTTATAAGCTGTTCTATAGGCCCAAAGTGCATCATCTAGTTTCTTAGACCAATTCTTTCGAGACCTATTGACAGTTTTTTGTAATATCAATTTTATTTCTCTATTTCTAAGTTCAACTTGACCACTAGATTGAGGATGATAGGGTGATGCAATTCTATGGTTAACATCATATTTAGCAAGCAACTTACGGAAAGCACCATGAATAAAGTGTGAACCACCATCAGTCATTAAGTATCTAGGGACTCCAAACCTCGAGAAGATAACTTCTTTAAGCATTTTAATAGAGGTGTTGTCATCAGCACTACTAGTTGGAATAGCTTCTACCCACTTAGTGACATAATCAACGGCAACAAAAATATGAGTGTACCCGTTAGAGGAAGGAAAAGGTCCCATATAATCAAAACCACAAACATCAAATGGTTCGACAACAAGTGAATAATTCATAGGCATTTCCTGACACTTACCGATATTACCAATTCTTTGACATTCATCACAAGACAAGACAAACTTACGGGCATCCTTGAATTGAGTAGGCCAATAAAAACGAGATTGCAATACCTTGTGAGCAGTTCTATCTCCCGCATGATGTCCTCCATAAGCTTCGGAATGACATTTCCGTACGATTTGTTCCTGTTCATGCTCAGGTACACAACGTCTAATAATACCATCTACCCATACTTTATAAAGATGTGGGTCATCCCAAAAGTAATGTCTTAAATCATAGAAGAATTTTTTCTTTTGTTGGTATGTGAAACTAGGTGGTAAATATTTAGTGACAATGTAGTTAGCATAATCATCATACCAAGGAGTGTTTTGAGAAACATTTATTGCAGCTAACTATTCATCAGGAAAACTATCATCAATAGGTAGTGGGTCATCAAGAATATTTTCTAACCTAGACAAGTTATCTGCTACGGGGTTCTCAGCTCCCTTCCTATCAACAATATGTAAGTCAAATTCTTGAAGCAAGAGAACTCACCTAATAAGTCTAGGTTTAGCATCTTTCTTTTCCATAAGATATTTTATAGTAGCATGATCGGTGTGAACGATAACCTTGGAATCAACAATATAGGATCTAAATTTATCACAAGCAAACACAACTGCTAAAAATTCTTTTTCAGTAGTAGCATAATTTCGTTGGGCACTGTCTAGAGTTTTGCTAGCATAATGGATAACATTCAATTTCTTATCAACTCTTTGTCCTAGAATAGCGCCAACAGCATAATCACTAGCATCACACATAATTTCAAAAGGCAAGTTCCAATCAGGTGGTTAAACGATAGGTGCAGAAGTTAAGGCTTTCTTGAGTGTTTCAAAGGCTTCTACACAATCATCATCAAAAACAAAAGGAATATCCTTTTGCAAAAGATTAGTAAGAGGCCTAGAAATTTTAGAGAAGTCTTTAATGAACCTCCTATAGAAACCAGCATGACCAAGGAAACTTCGAATACCTTTAATATCTTTAGGACATGGCATTTTCTCAATTGCATCAACTTTAGCTTTATCCACCTCAATACCTTGTTCATATATTTTATGCCCCAAGACAATACCTTCATTAACCATAAAGTGGCACTTCTCCCAATTCAAGACAAGATTAGTTTGTTCACATCTCTGCAAAACTAGATCAAGGTTGCTTAAGAAATCATCAAAAGAAGTCATGTAAATGGAAAAATCATCCATGAAAACCTCCACAATCTTTTCACAAAAGTCAGAGAATATAGCAGTTATACATCTTTGAAAGGTAGCAGGTGCATTGCATAAACCAAAAGTCATACGTCTATAAGCATAGGTCCCAAAAGGGCAAGTGAAGGTGGTTTTCTCTTGATCAAATTGTGATACAGGTATTTGAGAGAAACCAGAATATCTGTCCAGAAAACAAAAGTGTGTGTGTTTGGATAATCTTTCTAACATCTGATCAATGAAAGGCAGAGGGTAATGATCTTTTCTATTAGCTTTATTTAATTTTCTGAAATCAATTACCATTCTATAGCCAGTGACAATTCTTTGTGGAATGGGTTCATTTTTATCATTAGGAACAACGGTAATACCTCCTTTCTTAGGGACACAATGAACGGGACTTACCCATCTACTATCAGCTATGGGATAGATTATACCTGCTTCCAGAAGCTTTAATATTTCAGTTCTTACCACTTCTTTCATCTTAGGATTCAATCGTCGTTGGTGATCAACAACGAGTTTAGCATCAGGTTCCATATTAATCTTGTGCTGACATAGAGTGGGACTAATGCCCTTAAGATCATCAAGAGTATATCCAATAGCAGACCGGTGCTTCTTCAGAATTTTTAATAATCTTTCTTCTTCATGTTCTGAAAGGCTAGCACTAATAATAACAGGATATATCTTTTTCTCATCAAGATAAGCATACTTCAAAGTATCAGGCAATTGCTTTAATTCAAACACAGGATCACCTTTAGGTGGAGGAGGACCTCCAAGAGTTTCAATGGGGAAATAGTGTTTCAGGAGAGGTTGTTGTTCCAAGAAAATTGTATCTATTTCATTTCTTTCACGCAAGTGCATATCATTTTCATGGTCAAGCAAATATTGTTCTAATGGATCAGTAGGAGGCACGGCAATAGAAGCAAGACCAATTATTTCATCCTTACTAGATAATGCTCTATCACGAGGTGGTCTACTAAACTTGGAAAAATTAAACTCATGAGGCACATCACCAAAACTGACACCGACAGTTTGTTTTTCACAATCTATCTTAGCATTGATGGTGTTCAAGAAAGGTCTACCAAAGATAATGGGACAAAAGTCATCTTGTGGGGAACCAAGAACTAGAAAATCAGTAGGATAATTTACTTTCCCACACAAGACTTCAACATCTCTAACAATCCCAAGTGGTGTGATGGTGTCTCTATTAGCAAGTTTAATAGTAACATCAATGTCTTCTATTTCAGCAGGTGCTATTTTATTCATAATTTCTTGGTATAAGGTAAAAGGGATAGCACTCACACTACACCCAAATCACATAAACCATGATAGAAATGATCTCCTATTTTGACTGAGACGACAGGCATGCCCACTACAGGTCTATGTTTATCTTTTTCATCAGGTTTGGCAATTCTAGCAGCTTCATCATAGAAGTAGATAACATGCCCATCAATATTTTCTACCAAGAGATCTTTAACCATAGCAACACTAGGTTCTACTTTAATTTGCTCAGGGGGCTTAGGTGCTCTAATATTACTCTTGCGAACCACAGTTGATACCTTAGCATGTTCCTTTATCCTAACAGGGAAAGGTGGTTTTTCAATATAAGCGGTAGGCACAACTGGATCAACATTGTAAATGATGGTTTCATCTTTAGCTATGACCGGTTCTTTAATTTCTTCTTTAATAGGGGGTGATATTTAAACCATTTCTCTTTAGGGAGATCAACATGAGTAGTAAATGCTTCACAGAAAGAGGCTACCATCTCAGAGTCAAGTCCATATTTCATGCTAAACTTGTGAAAAGCATCGGTATTCGTAAAAGATTTAACACAATCAAACTCAAGCTTTATACCTGACTCATTACCTTCGTCGAGTTCCCAATCTTCAGAGTTGTGTTTAATTCTTTCTAAGAGATCCCACTTGAATTCAATAGTCTTCTTCATAAAAGAACCAGCACAAGAAGTATCGAGCATGGATTGATCATTATGAGAAAGCCGAGCATAAAAATTTTAAATAATAACTTCTCTCGGGATATCATGATTGGGGCATGAATATAACATTGACTTAAGCCTCCCCAAGATAGAGCGATGCTTTCTCCTTCACGAGGCCAAAAGTTATATATATAATTCCGATCACGATGAACTAGATGCATGGGATAAAACTTTTGATGGAATTCCTATTGCAATCGATTCCAGTTCCATGATCCAATATCATCACATAGCCTATACCATGTCAATGCTTTTCCCTTCAAAGATAAAGGGAAAACCTTATTCTTAGCTTCATCCCCGAGTAGACCTGCAAGCTTAAATAATCCACAAATTTCGTTCACATATAATAGGTGCATATCAGGATGTTCAGTTCCATCTCCTGCATAAGGTTTAGCAAGCAGTTGTTCTACCATACCCGAAGGAATTTCATAACCAATATTTTCAGTAGGTGCAGTAGGTTGAGGGGAAACTAATTGTGGTTCCGGTCGAGGTGAAGATACCCTGAACAAACCCCTCAAAGGATTGTTTTCCATAGTAGCAAGTGACAATAAATTTCAGCACGTAGTATAAGTTTTTCCTTACCGATTTCCACATACCAAGAGCGCTTCACTCCCCGGCAACGACGCGAGAAAAGAGTCTTGATAACCCACAATTATAGGGGATCAATCGTAGTCCTTTCGATAAGTAAGAGTGTCAAACCCAACGAGGAGCAGAAGGAAATGACAAGCGGTTTTCGGCAAGGTAATTTCTGCAAGCACTGAAATTGTAGGTAACAGATAGTTTGATAGCAAGATAATTGATAACGAGCAAGTAATGGTAACGGTAAATAAAGTGCAGCAAGGTAGCCCAATCCTTTGGTGGCAAAGGACAGGCCAGAACAGTCTCTAGTAATAGGCAAAGTGTTCTTGAGGGTACATGGGAATTTCATCTAGTCACTTTTGTCATGTTGGTTTGATTTGTGTTCGCTACTTTGATAATTAGATATGTGGGTGGACCGGCGCTTGGGTGCTGTTCTTACTTGAACAACCTCCCACTTATGATTAACCCCCTCGCAAGCATCCGCAACTACGAGAAAAGTATTAAGATAAAATCTAACAATAGCGTTAAACGTTTGGATCCAAATCAGCCCCTTACGAAGTAGCGCATAAACTAGGGTTTAAGCTTCTGTCACTCTAGCAACCCATCATCTAATAACTACTCCACAATGCATTCCCTTAGGCCCAAGGATGGTGAAGTGTCATGTAGTCGACGTTCACATGACACCACTAAGGGAATCACAACATACATATCATCAAAATATCGAACACATATCAAATTCACATGATTACTTGCAACATGACTTCTCCCGTGACCTCAAGAACAAAGGTAACTACTCACAAATAATATTCATACTCAAGATCAGAGGGGTATTGAATAGCATAATGGATCTAAACATATAATCTTCCACCAAATAAACCATATAGTAATCAACTACAAGATGTAATCAACACTACTAGTCACCCACAGGTACCAATCTGAGGTTCCGGTACAAAGATTGAACACGAGAGATGAACTAGGGTTTGAGAGGAGATGGTGTTGTTGAAGATGTTGATGAAGATTGGCCTCCCAAAGATGAGAGGGGTGTTGGTGATGATGATGGCTTCGATTTCCCCCTCCGGGAGGGAAGTTCCCCCGGCGGAATCGCTCCGCCGGAGGGCAAAAGTGCTCCTGTCCAAGTTCCGTCTCGAGACGGCGGTGTTCTGTCCCGAAAGTCCTCCTCTTATTTATTTTTTCTAGGTCAAAAGACCCTATATACCAGAAGATGGGCACCAGAGGTGGGCCGAGGAGGGCACAACCCACCAGGGCGCGCCTGGGGGGCCTGGTGCGCCCTGGTGTCTTGTGCCCACCAGGGTGGGCCCCTCCGGTAGTTATTTGCTCCAGTATTTTTCATATATTCCAAAAATATTCTCCGTAAAGTTTCAGGTTCTTTGGAGATGCGCATAATAGGTATCTCCAATTTGCTTTTTCAGGTCCAGAATTCCAGCTGCCGGTATTCTCCCTCTTTGTGTAAACCTTGCATATTATGAGAGAAAAGGCATTAGAATCACTCCCTAAAGCATTATTATTCAACAAAACATAATAAATAATAGTATGAAATCATGATGCAAAATGGACGTATCAGTAACTTACTTAATAGATTTTTCCTTTCATCATCAAGTTCATGTATCTTGGCTGCAACTTGTTCAACAAAGACATTATATGCCTCGTCATTAGTTACCTCCGGTAGTGGATACTTCATGGATATCATCTTGATAGAATCTGCAACGGTATAGTTTTACTCTGGCACATGGCTTGTATCAAGCACCTCTACCTTTTCTTCGTCGCTTCTTACCATTTTAACTTCTTCAACCGGGTTAGGCTCCGGTTTACCTGCACACTTGGCGAAAATCAAAGTTTGGCTCTCTGCTATTTTAGCCACTTATGATTCCATATTCTTGGATCTTCCTTCAAGTATCTGCACATCATTTTTTAGTCCAACGACCATACCGGTTATTTGACCAAGCAAGTTATCTTTATTCTTCAAGACATTCTTAAAGTTTTCATCTTGCTCAGTCTGGCTTGAAATAAAACTTTTAAGAGTTTCTTCAAGAGTATTTCTTTTGTTACCATTAGTTCCATTAGAACTACTGGATGCTCCTCCATTATTAGGATAAGGAAGTCTAGGAGCATAACCATTATTTTTCCAATTAGGATTATAGATATTACGAGCAATAAATTTACATCACTAATTTCTTCATTAGTGATGGCATTCAGGTTTACCTCTTCTTTAACTTTCCTCAAGGAGATAAGTTGTTCAAGCTTGGTTGTCAACTCCGAGTTATTTTCATCTATAGCATTCACCTTCTTGGTGGTGGTTCTTTCAACATGCCATTGGGCATGGTTCTCTTGCATATCATCTAGTAGTTTCTTGGCATCTTCTATGGGCTTTCCCATGATTGTTCCTCCTGCAGCTGTATCAAGCATAGTTTTTGACATGTGATTTAAGCCATTATAAAACATACGAAGGATTAACCACTCCTCGATTCCATGATTGGGGCAGTTTCTTATACCTTCTTTCATTTTATCCCACACAAGCGCTAGTGGATCACGTTCCTCTTGCTTGAAACCTATAATCTGAGAACATAATTGCATAATTTTTGCAGGTAGACAAAACTTAGATAACAAATTACTGCAACAAGCAGCCCAAGAAATAATACTGCCTTTAGGCAAAGCTAAAAGCCATTCCTTAGCTTTTCGTCTCAAAGAGAAAGGAAATAGACGCAGTTTCAAAGCATGAGTATCATAATCCTTTATGTGTGTCATGTTGCACAATTCAGTAAAATCATGTAAATGCAACATCCTCAGAAGAAGAGCCTCCAAATTGGCCCTTTTGAACTATGGAAAGTAGGTTTGGTTCGATCTCATACTCAGCGGCTGCAACATCTGGTTGTGTTATTGGTTCACACATGAAGTTGTTGCTAGGGGTAATAAAACTCCCACGATTACGAGCCATAGTAATTTTTTGGTTTTTCAACTGAAAAACTTGCAACAAATAAAACTTAAACTAAAAATAGGAAAGGAACAAACAAAAACTGAAAATTAACTTTAACAAAAACTCTAAACACAAAGACTAGGAATACTAAACTCCTCCCCGACAACGGCGCCTGAAAAATGGCTTGATATCTCCTTTTTATTGATCCGGTGTTGGAACATAAAAGGGTATCCTGCAACTATTTCCCCAGAAGTGACCCTGGGTATCAAACCCACAAGAGGAAGATTTCCTTGAAGCAATGGTCTCTAGCAAGCTTTTGCCAAAGTGTCAAATCCAGGTTTTGACGAGATCAGCAAGCAAATAGTGATTCAAACACTTACAATAAAAAAAGTACGAGTATGAGGTCTTAATGCTTACAACCATGTATTTGCGTTGAGATCAAATAAGATATTAATTTGTGCTTGGCAAGTCACCCATCGAGATGTGCTTGTTTCATATCAGAGTGGGGGATGTGTCCAAATAACATCTTGACCAGTCCTGCATCAAGAATCACTTGTCCTACCGAAGCCCTATCCATCGTGCGGGGTTGCTGTGATAATTTAAGATAATTAAGTCAGACAAAAGCATTGGGTGTTTAATGACTACACCTCATGAATCCCCAAGGATCTGATCCATGTTACCCTACTAAGCCTTACTGTCACCGGTGTTCGGTATAACACTTCACGGTCTCCTTGCTCCTAGGCTCACCGGTGCTCGATCTCCATGATCATGGGTACATGCAGGGATGAAGATCGCGGACAAGACAAGAGACACTTCCCGGAAAAAAATCACACATACGGGACGTTTTGTCAAAGACTTCCATTGATCTCTTCAACAAATACCTGGGGTTGCCAGGCTCATGCCTCGACCCATACCTTTCCGAACTACTCACACATGGAGATCAGATTGCAAGAAGAAAACATTGAAGAACACATCTTGGGATTGATAGATTGCAATATGTCTTACAATGGATGCATTGTGCGATGCAGATTACAAGTATGAACTAGATGCAAGAGCACTATGGTGGTGGTGGATATGGCTATGGAAATGGAAATGGTGGCGGCTAGGGTTCATGGTGATGATGATGATGATGAAGAGGTTATGGTTGTGCTCGACATTCTTTTGTTGACATTTCGATAGGGTCCCCTTTATAAAAGTTGTTCAGGTAGACGAGTTGCCTCGAAATCCACACCAAACGACCGCCCATACAGGCGCACGTATTTTGCCCTGGTTTCGCTCTGGCACCTCATGTTGATTCTTTCTTCCTCCATTTTCCTTCCTTTCCATTCCTCCACGTGATTTCTTCCCGTTTAGCCCATTTCCCGTGGAAAAACATTAAAGAGAGGGTTTGTGGAATCATTTGCATTCATTAGTCATTAGTGGCAATATCGAAGTGAATATCTCTTTTTAAATGAAATATATCGGTTTAAACAAAGGTGAACTGGGTGTAAAAATATCACTCATCGGCACCCTAGAGTAATAGCACCACGCGACTACAAATGGAATACATGCCACAAATTTACTTCAAGTGTTTCTACTCATATATTATCCAACTAGTTAGGTGCAAATCCTGAAGTGCGTCAAATCCTTGGTTTCACTCAAGGACGTCAATTTTTTATGCTAATGTTTTGTTTTTCTGTCGCTGTTAAGTGGCCCCAAGCAGGGGAGACGCTCAAGTATAGTGACATCAACGTCGACGCCGCTCTTCTTCCACACTAAGCCATCTCCGCTCCCCATTCCGATCCCCAAAACCCCCTTCGCCGCCTCTCATCTTCGCAGAAGATCACCACTGCCTACAGCCGCTGCCGCCGTCGTCGACCACCTCGTGAAACCCTAGGCAGGTCGATTCGTCGAAACAATATGTAGGTAAATCCTTCTTCAATATCTTTGATTCCAGTTTAAATCAAGTATGAATGCTATCTGTGTACTGAATCAATGGTTTGGATTCACAGTGCCCAATGTGTTTGGATACCAGGGGTTTGTGCGATAATGGCCACATAATGTATGCCTTCATAAGACTTCCAGTTGGCTTTGAAGACAGGACGATATGTTTTTTACATTGGTTGTTTATCATTCATAGTGTTCCCGAATTGATGTTAGTTACTTCATGAAATTGTACTAGTGGTCTATGAGTTAGGCCTTTGTTAAGGTCATCACCATGGTCGGCTTGCATGCAACTGACTAACAGTCAAATTGATATGTAAATATACTTGCAATTAGTTTAGATGATTGCTTCATAATTATAGAAGAGTATTGATCAGATTTTAGATCATTTATATTGCCTTCTGAAAAATCCTAACAATAGCTATCCATGTATAAATTAGGTCAGATGCTTAATAGAACATTACAGCTTTGTGAAATTTACGCCATAGTCATATTGATCTCTTGCACATTCATCTTGTTGTTTTGTGAGAGTGTGTGAGCAAGCCACTGTTAAATTTGTGAACATGCTGACATAAGTCACTGTGAATTAATGGATAGTTGGTATATGTAGTTATTTATGACTTTTAAGCATAACTATTGTAATCCTTTAATTTCTCCACAGTTCATCCCGTGCTTTGCAAGAAAACAAGTCATGAAGAAGTTGGTCATTTTTTTATTTCAAAAGACCTCTACTAAGCCTAGGCTTAATACAAAGCATGACTTTATTTTTTATTGTTCTCTCGTAAACTATAAAGGGAAAACGTTTTTCATTGGATCAACTTCTAGAGAATTTGCCAAGGTATACACATTTAAAGTTGGTATGAAGCTGCACACATGGACCTCAAATCGATCTGGATTTGGACAATGTTCTAATCGTTCGTCCTTGTAAGTGTTCTTAAACATATACCTTGCTTACGTAGACTTGCGTTTACTTGCCTGTTTTTAATAATCCTAATATAAATATCTGCACATGTTCTCAGTCTTGATTATGTATATCTGCTCAACTTACTATGCTATGTCGCAAAAACACAAGAGATACTAGACAACATGAAACTCACTGCTGGGACCACATGTACGTGGAAAGATATGTGGTATGTCATCATTTGTGCTAACTCTGTTGACTCACTTGTGGGAATATACGCATATGAATCAAGTTCTGCACCATACAAGTTGCTGATTCACACTCTGACTGAGACCAACATTAAGAAGAAACTATTGGTAGTAATTTTATTTGTTTCGGCGTTCATAGTACATCCTTTGTCAATTAAAATAGACCGTCATACCATGTAACAATTGTGTTATTGCAACAGAGACTCCCTAGTCGTGTTCTATCTGATCAGATGGATCAACATGGTGAAATGAGAATTATTATCTATCCTGATACCAACATGTGGCTGATATACTCGACGCAGAAAAAGATGGACACCTCGTCATTCTGGATGGCTGGAAAGATTTGCTTTCCTTATACAAAATGGCGATTGGAGACAAGCTGCTCTTCTTGATCCACCACGGAGGTGATGAGATTATCCTCTTGTCAACTCCGTGCCCGGGCAATCTGTGTAATATGGAAAATCAGATGAAGAGTAGTTCTATACTGCGGATGCATTTCCTATTGACGCTCAAACACAACTACTCGTCATGTGCGATACTTTTGGGAATGACATTGCTGAAGTACGAAATATTTGTTCCATGTCTGAACTTTGATTGTTATATTATTCTTTGTGATCATATTTTCATGTTCATGCTTTATTTAAGAATTAATAAGCCGTCTCATAGTTCACTAAAATGATAGCATGCACGGAAAAAAATATTAATGGATTCAAATGATACTTCATGTTTTCGTCACCAGGGTTTTTGTTATTTTTTGTCATTCAAATGATACTTATTTTGCGGGAGAAATGGTACTTTAGTTACATTCTCACTGAGGCTAGATGGTGCAAAATCCGCCTAAAATATGTGTTAGATATAAATGTATGTTAGAAGTCTTCCTGCGCACCTCTAATATTTTGAAGGGGAGAATATCATATTTTTGTTCAGTCCCTACAAGAACTTCTACTAAACTTTGAAGTAGTAGCAAGAAGTTTATGTAATGCATGTATAAACATCTTTTCAGTCCACATACACACTGCGATTACTTTCTGATAGTAGACACACTTTTCTTTTACGCACGTAAAAGCTTACATGCACATACATACACACACCTCTATAAGCGACCGAGACTATAAATCTTAAGATTACATAATATATTAAATCTTATGAGTTATGCATTTCTTAGTATCGCCGAAAGGTTCTAGACTTTACTCTTATGTGCATGCAAGCTGCCACGTGCATCTTCTTGTAATCCAATCTCTATTCATTTGTCCTTGGAAAAAAATGTTCTTCGTTCACAGACATACACTTGCTGAAACGGGGAATACTTTCTTGAAACAAATGGGCATTGTGTAAGACATATTGAACCTAATAAAATCATCTACAAGATGCTCGCATATCAGAATAAACAAATAAATTATCTGAGCACTTGGAATTTGCTAAGCAACTAGCGACAATGGATCTAAAAATAGAATTGGTCCGCTTAAAACAAATGCAAAGGTGCTTGAACAGCAAATGGCTTCTTTCACACAAATGCCTATTTTGTCTGAGATCATAATTTCAAAAGGAGACATAATGTGGCTGTCACATCCAATGAACTGGTCCGGGGTACTATATAGTGCGCCAAGTCCAACTTACGACTAACATATGTGTGACGACAGAAATAATGATAATTGCCGACATTGATAGGGAATATACTTGATTCTTGCGGGGGCGTCAACATCAAGTTGCTGTGCATCATGACCCACTAAGTGTTGCACTTCTTCCACTAAATATCAAAGCTAGGGCTCTCTGCTGAGTAGGGTGTTTTGGAGGCCGAGCTCCATGGAAGCCAATTTTTTTTAAAAAAAATTAAAAGTCAAACTTTTCGTTTCAAAAAATGCTGGAAAAAATACATACACGTATACAAGGATGTAATGGTTATGTGTGTAAAATTTCACGATGAAATAACTTGAATTGAGAGTTTCACAAAAAAACAATCATGGACTTTGAGGATCAACGGTACATGTGCTGAAAAGCCATAACGTACGTGTGGCTCTCATAGTAATGAATTTTTTTTTCTCTCCCAAAAATATGAAACATAAAAGTATGAATTTTGAATATTTCAAAATTCGGTCTCCATGAAGCTTGTCCACCATTTGGCATTTTCGCTCGCGCTAGTTATACTCACGTAGTAGATATTGTTGAAAAATAGACAACTGGTTCGACTTCTACTTGATGAAATGTACACGGACAGTTAACTATATAGGCATGTAGCTACTGCCTACTCGCCACAGTAAACGTGCAAAGCACGTTTGACTAAAATAATTAAATTCATGAAGTATTTCACTAGACATTCCACCTTTCTTCACAAATAAAATCCCCAGGCGTTACAACTATTGCTTCATATTCTTAGGTTGCATATTGTTGAAGGAAGAATACAATGAAAACATATTAGTTACAAGCATAATTTTCCAAGTAATAAACTTATGTGTTTCTTGGCTGTTTGAGAAAAAGCAATCCTCTCTCATAACTCAAAAATATGGGCATGTGTGTGTTTCTAAATTTAAAACAAGCATATGAACACCGACAATTGAAAGCATGGAAAAAAATTGATCATGCAAATGAAATCGGGGAGTAACTAACACAGTATGTACCTAGGAGCCAGTACGTAAAGTATAAAGCGTTTACATGAGAGTCCAATTATTTTTTGTGTGCAGTTGCGAACAACGAAACTGAGCTAAACCAAGGTTTTACAAAGTTTAGAAGGGAAATATCCTATGAAATTCTGCACTTCTTCTACACCCATATGAAAAGTAGCAGTTTTAGTTAAGTCGGCGGCTCACGCTATACAAACTTATGCAATGGCGGTCTTTAAAATTCCTGTTTTTTACAAAGGAATCACTGACGCGATAACGCAGTTTTGGTGGGGTGATGATGCTAACCACAAATGTGTGCATTGTTTTACCTGGTGAAAGATGTGTATCCCAAAGAGCAAAGGAGGTATGTGATTCCATTATATATATTGCTTTAATCCAGCCATGCTAGTAAAACGGGCCTAGAGGTTAATTGAGAATCCTCTCGCTATGTGCCACTATCTTGAGAGCTAAGTACTTCCCTGATGCTGATCTTCTCAGTGCTACTAGTAAGAAGTGTTCGTCTTACACATGGCAAAGTGTCATGGTAGGGATTGACACAATTAAACAAGGTCATGTGTGGAGTGTCGGAGATGGACAAAATATTAACATCTGGACAGATGCCTGGATTCTACAATCTTCTAAAAAATGGTCACTAGACGTGGGAACCAAATTCTCTCTAAGTTTGCCATCTTATTGTCCTAGTAACATGTCCCTTGGTTGAACCTGCGAAACATTCAGGAGGGTTGATGTCGACAGGATATTAGCTATCCCCTTATATTCTTACCGCATGCCGGATTTTGTTTCTTGGAGCTTCATGAAAACTGGTGTGTTCATAATTAGAAGCGCTTATCATGCAGACTGGGAGAGACGATATGGTCCTATGCTGAGAAGTGATGATATGATGGGGCATTCAACGCCAATGGTATTTGAGACACTGTTTGGAAACTTTCCTGCATGTCTAAAGTCAAAATTTCATATGGAGGACTCTGCATGGAGCCCTTCCTTGTGGGTCTATATTGGCTAATAGGCATATCAAGATCCAGCCTCGGTGCCCTACATGCAATATGGGTGTATAATGTATTAAGCATCTCATTTTCCAGTGCGGGAAAAGCAAAAGGGGTTTAGCAGAATTTGGGACTCTACGATGTTTTAACAAGGCTTGTACAGTTGATTTCGCTGGTGACACGGTATTGGCATACCTCTTAAACAAACCTGGCCATGAGGCTCATATTCTTGGTAATACCATATTCAAAGAGACTTTGGCTGTAATAGCATGGTACATGTGGTGGGGAGAAGAAAATTGGTTCACGGAGAGAAAGTCCAATCGTCAAGCCAAATCAGCATTTCGGTCCGATCTCTAGCAGCAAAGTTTCAGGTTGCTTACTCACGGAAGGCAAAATTCAAGCAAAGTGGGTGGTCTAAGTAGATCAAGGGATATGTGAAACTGAATGTCGATGTCGCTTTTGACTCCGAGTCACTTCAAGGTACAGTTGGTGCAATACTGAGTGATGATAGAGGTACCTTCACAGTAACATCGGATGAGAATATTGAGGTTTGTGTAGATGCTTTTATGGCGGAAGCTATGGCATTGCAATTTAGTTTGAATCTAGTTCAATCAGTTGGTTGTAACCGAATGATAATTAACTCTGACAACGCCGATGTAGTAACAATTGTGCATGAAGAAGGTTCGTTTGTTGGCCTTGCTGCAGCTGTCTTCGAAGTCTGCTATCACATGTCCATGGATTTTTCTCACGTAATCTATGAACATTGTCCTGGAGAAGCTAATGTACTAGCCCATAAATTAGCTTGCTTAGCTAGATTTTCCAATCCTAGAACTTGGTTAGATGAGGCATGTGTCTATTATTCCTTTGTTGATCAGTGATGTAGCTGTTGTGACCAATGAATAAAAAGGAATTTTAAAGTCAAAAATAATAATATGGAAAGTAGTAGTTGCATCAGATAATACTGATCAGAACCATCCATAGCTTTCTCATCAGTGGCTTATGATTTAAGTTGACTACTGGAATTACCTGTTAGTTGCACATTTATGGTTGTGTATCTAATTTTCAATCAACTCCGTACTATAGTGCTACATGAGATTCACATTTTTCGATAAAGGGCATTTCATTGAATTGAAATATCGAGGTGATACAATCGCATCGTAAGAAAGCCCGGCCTCTGCATAACCAGATGCACACAGCCAACAAGTCCACAAGTCCGAAAAAGCAAAAAAGTAGCTAAGGAAAAAAAACATAAGCCAGTCTAGGACGTGGCAGATCCTATCCGAAGATCACACCGCCATCCATGGGGGTAAAAAACCTCCCTGGCCGTACGCTCCAGCCGTGTAGACACCATCATAAAAAGGTCCCTGTCCTCCGGCCTCTGCAGGATAGACCAAGTACGGAGCCATCGCGAGCATGCATGGATAACCTGCATAGGAGATGAAACACTTTTATTGTTAAACACTACATCATTCCTGGTAAGCCACAGTGCCCAACATAAGGCAGCTGCCCCCACTAGAATGTGTGCAGAAAATTGTTTTTGAATACCCCTCAACCAATTGCCGAATATGTTCCGTGCACTCCGTGGTGGGTAAAGATTTGAAGCTATTTGAACAACAGCCCACACAGACCAGCAAACTTGCACTCAAAAAATAAGTGTTTAATAGACTCGTCGTGCTGGCAGAAGACACATTTTTTGCTCCCTTGCCAGTTGCGCCATGCCAAATTATCCCTAGTTAATATAACCCCTCTATTAAGAAACCAGAGAAAAATCTTCACTCTTAGAGGTATTTTGAGCTTCCACAATTTTCTGTTGTCAACCGGAACCTCATTATGAACCAGAGCATCATACATGGACTTGACTGAAAACTTGCCATTTTGATGCAACTTCCATCAAAATATGTCCGGTTCATCCGACAGCTGAATAACCTCCAGACGGAGGAGTAATTCATTCCATGCTGCCAACCGAGGTCCTAGGAGATCCCTACGAAAAGAAATATCCGGGTTTGCCTGTCCCGGCACTTGTTTGATTGTAACAAATTTATGTCTGACAATCCTGTACAAGTTTGGGTATTGCACATTGAGCGGGGTGGTCCCTAGCCAGGTGTCTTCCCAGAATCTGACCTGAGACCCGTCCCTGACCGAGAAGGTCCCGAATTGGAAAAAGAATTCCTTAGCCTTCATCACCCCACTCCAAAAATGTGAATCGCCAGGTTTCCAATAAACTTGAGAAATCGCTTTGGAACCCACATACTTATTACGAATAATTTCCTGCCACACACCATTCTCAGTGAGTAATTTGTACACCCATTTGCTGAGAAGGGCAATGTTTTTAATCTCAAGGTCCTGGATCCCCAGTCCCCCTTGGCTTTTAGGTCGACATAATACATTCCACCGAGCCATTCGATATTTTTTGGTTTCATTATCACTCTGCCAAAAAAATTTGGATCTAAAGTAATCTAGTCGCTGAAGAACTCCTTTTGGAAGGTGGAAGAATGATAACATGTATAAAACCATCTTGCTGAGGACAGAATTGATCAAAATTAATCGACCCCCATAGGACAAGAGTTTGGCCTTCCAACTGGCAAGGCGTTTCTCTAGTCTCTCTTCCACATGCTTCCACTCGGCTATAGTTAATCGCCGATAGTGAATGGGAATCCCCAGATAACGAATTGGGAACTGCCCAAGTTGGCAACCAAAAATTTCAGCATACTCATGTGCAAATTCTGCGGCCTCGCCAAAACAGAAAAGTTCACTCTTATGCAAATTAATTTTAAGACCCGAAAGTTCCTCAAAAGCACATAACAGTAATTTGAGGTTTCTTGCTTGTTCTAGATCATGATCCAAGAACAGGATCGTATCATCCGCATATTGTAGAATGGAGAGACCATCTTCTACCAAGTGTGGAATTACACGACTGACTTGTCCGGCCATCTTAGCCCTTTCAACGAGGGTAGCTAACATATCAGCCACTATATTAAATAAAATAGGGGATGTGGGGTCCCCTTGGCGAAGCCCCTTCTTAGTCTGAAAGTAATTGCCCACATCATCATTAACCTTGATGGCCACACTACCTCCAGACACAAAACTCTCTACCCATCGACACCATTTTTGCGAGAACCCCTTCATGCGTAATGTTTGCAATAGAAAGGGCCATTTAACTTTATCGTAGGCTTTTTCGAAGTCAATTTTAAAGATGACTCCATTCAACTTTTTACGGTGAAGCTCATGTACAGTTTCATGCAGTACAACAACTCCATCTAGTATGTTGCGTCCTTGCATAAATGTTGTTTGAGTGGGTTTGACAACATGGTCAGCCACCCCATTCAACCGATTAGTCGCTACCTTCGTAAAGATTTTAAAGCTAACATTTAGTAGGCAAATCGGTCTATATTGTTGAATCCGACTAGCGTCCTTAGTCTTGGGTAGAAGGATGATTTCCCCAAAGTTTAAACGGGAAATGTCAAGTTCCTCGGCATGCAGTTCATTAAACAGCTGAACCAGGTCCGACTTAATCATATCCCAAAAACATTGATAAAACTCCGCCGGAAACCCATCCGGTCCCGGAGCCTTATTATGTTCCATCTGGAACACCGCGGTTCGAATTTCCTCCTCGGAGAACGGAGAGGTTAGGAATTCGTTTTCCGCATCGGAAACTTGAGGGATGTCATGCGTGATAGACTCATCCATCTTAAGAGTTGTATCAGCTGACGGTCCAAAAAGTTCTTTGTAATACTTAGTAATAAAATCTCTGAGTGGTGCCTCCCCCTCGATACGACTCTCCTCCTGATCTAGAGCGAAGATACGTTTCTTTCTATGTCTGCCGTTGGCCAACATTTGAAAGTATTTCGTATTATCATCTCCCAGGACGAGGGAGTCTGCCTTACAACGTTGGTACCATTTAATTTCCTCCTCACGTAATAGGCGAGCTAGCTGAGCATTGAGCTGACTTTTCTGCTCAATCTCTGCGTCAGAAAGAGACCTCACCTCCGCTATTTTATCCAGAGTATCAATTAAGGTCGAAAGTCGCAACTTCTCTTTCTTGTAAATGCCAGCGGTGTGTTTGGCCCATCCACGAAGGAATCGACGCAAAGCGCATATGCGATTATTCCATCGTTGGATTGGCGTGTTACCACGAGGTGGACGCGTCCACACTTTCTTAACCAGATCATGAAAACCCTCTCGAGTGAGCCATCCCAGTTCAAATTTAAACTGATGTTGGTTAGCCCTTGGAGCTCCCTGGCCAAAATCGGTTAGCAATGGAGCGTGATCCGATAAGGCCTCAATTCTTTCTAACGCCCGTACCGAGGCTAAGGGATATTTATATTCCCAGTCGGTTGTAACTAGAACCCGGTCAAGTTTTTCAAAGGTTGGATTTGCACGGTTATTGGCCCAGGTATACTGACAACCAGACATTGTGAGTTCCCTCAAATCAAGGCTATCAATAACCGCATTGAAAAGGAACGGCCATCTAGAGTCAAACCGATCATTGTTTTTTTCCTGCTGATATCTCAGGATATTAAAATCCCCCCCAATTAACATGGGATGGGGATTTTCTCGGCAGGTATTGACCAGTTCTTTAAGAAAAGCTGACTTGAACTCCTCCTGAGCAGCGCCATATACGGCCACCAAGCTCCACAAGAAATTGTCAGACTTATTGCGTAGGTGGAATTTGATATGATATTCCCCCTTTGACGTGGACAAAAGTTCCAAATAAGTGGAGTGAATGCCTAGCAATATACCCCCTGACCTCCCAGACGGTGGTAGAATGTGCCATTCATAATCGTAACCTCATGAAAAGTGGTCAAGATCACGTGTTGGAAAGTCCCTTTTGCCACACTCAGTGATGGCCACGAAATCTAAAGCATGGTCATTTACACAATCGGCAATGTGTTTGTGTTTAGCCAAGTCACCAAGACCTCTGCTATTCCAAAACATTCCTCTCATGATAAACCAATTTTTTGTTTAGAGACCTTTGCTTTTTTAGTCGGGCGTCCCTTTTTATTTGCTGAGTTGGACTTGTTCTTTCGTACCGACGCGACAAGCTCACATAGCAAAGTGTCACGCACAGTATCGTCCAAGTCAACCTCAGTTGTGTCTTTGACCAGATGGGAGAGGAGCTTGCCTTCATGATTAGCATCAGCATCCTCATCCTCTTCATCTGACACATAGGGATCCACCAACATAGGCGACCTAGGAGCAACCGTAAGCCGGTCGAACTCCACTTGTTTAAGGGCCCTAACAGAGAAATCTACCGTTTTTTCATTTCGTCCTAAAGAAATGCCAAGGCTAGCAATATTAGAAGAAACTTTGGCTTTATCAAAAGACAGAAAAGATTTACGTGCGGAGGTACCTTCGAAGTCGAGGTTGCGAGCAGCCGTTCTGCGCATGGCCTTCATCATAGAATCCGCGTCAGTTGCAGATGTGTCATCAACACTGACTTGATGACGCCCGCTGCGCCTCAGTGGTGTGGTGTCGGAGTCAGCAGCTGCAACCGCCCCGGAGACCCGTAGAGGCGGTGTAGACGGGTCAGGTGATGAAGATGGAGACCGCGAGGGCTGCACCTCGCCCTCCACCTCGGCGATCGCCCCAGCCGCCAACGCTCCTCCTGGCGATGAAGGTGCGGGGGACAGAGCCCGCAACTCCGCCATCGCCGACTCATGGTCCGCCCTAACCGCCGGGGAAAAGATCACACCCCGACGGGAAGGTGACCGAGTGCCGGACGTCGGAGATGAGAGGGAGTCGTCCGCAGTGTCCTCCGATGGCGCAAACCCATCCAGCGGGGGTCGCGCCAGGGCACAGTCGTCACCACGATGCAGCGTCACAGGAGTAGTGTGTTTCGATGGCGTCGGGGGAGCAGGTTCCGCATGATGTATCGGTGTCTCAAGGTTCCGCGGTGCCAAACCAGAAGTGGCTGGAGGTAGCGTGCCCAACGAAGACGGTCCCTGTATAGTCGGTGAAGCGTCCATGGTTGGTGCGCGACGATGCGGGTTCGGCGGTGTAACGGCGATGATTTTCGTTGGCGACAAGGTCCGGCTCGAAGCAGATGTTGATGCGGCAAGCTGCATGGGCACCACTCCTCCCGAGGTAGGAGTAATCGTCTGGGCATTGGACAACGACGATGCTTTTGACCTCTTGCTTGGATCATTAGTCCTCATAGTGTCCTCTCTGTCATGCCCCTTGTCATTCTCAGGATCATCTACATGAGATTCACATATGAACGAGTATGAATGAGCACCACGTCTTGGTATTGTGTTGGACCTGAGATATACTACTCTACCACAAAAGTTCACATTATGATAGTTATATTTACTCACAAGTCGATATATTTCGGAAGGAACTATGTGAGATTCACATATTTATACCTACGAAATTGCTTCCCTTATCGCACTTTGCTAACCGTGACTAGCTTCAGACCCTGGTGCCTTGTTGGGTTATATCTTTATCATGTGATAGCCATCAGAGCATGTGGGTACCATCGAGCCCTAGATAGACGCAAGACAAATACATAATTTATGAATGAAAATAGCACCATATGATAGAAGACGTCTTCTTTAGGACTACGCTTGTAGGTGGTTATGCCACAAGTTCCATCCATTACACTGGTGCCAGATGCCAGATTGGCATTTTTTGCCAAAGTGCAAACTTGAAGCATTTAACTTGGTGTGTTTTATTCAACTCGCCATTGTGGTTCATAATTCATATTGAGCGCACACATTGAGTGCACACGTGTTATATATGTCAAAACCATATATACCATCAATGAAGGTTAGTAAAGACAAGGAGTATATATCATGATGTTCATTTATATTCGCCAGTCTTCTTCACTGTGGTCCTTGCATACGCAGTGAGTGCTGACTAATTGTACTTAATATAGTTGGTGATCGGGTAGACCCTCCATGGATAACTAATGGGATGCATACGTGGCAGGAGCGGGATGGTTAGGGTATATTTGAATAGTATGTATTTGAAACATACTCGTGCATATAACTTGGATAATAAGATGAAAATAAATAAATATCGATTCTACATGAATGAATGAATGTGGAGTTGTTGAAGCGAGTGTTGGTGAATTTCCTACCGTATCAATAAATAGTAAAGCAAGGTGCTCACATTCTTCTAGATTCATTTTAGAATTTCAGGGATATTATTCAATGGGTCGCGGCCACCTAGTGGACTATACGAGGTGCATGTAATGACTTCGTTAATCTTAAAATCTGTTGCTTTTATTGTTTCCTGAATTTTTCATGTGTCTAGAGTATAGAAAATTCAAGGTGTGGTAGGCTTGGGCCTATCAGTATTGACCTAGGTCATCTGTGTTATATATACCTCTTGTAAGCCGCCGTACGGGATAAATTGATCAGTGTAAATCCCTGGTGTTTGTAACCTCTCCTGATATAATGAAGTTCGCTGGCTGACGCCCCTGGGTTTTTTCCGTTCGTCTTGGAGGGGGGTTTCACGTTAAAATCTCGTGTCCTTGTGTTAAATTTTTTCTTCGTCGATTGGTTTGCGCATCGTATCTCTAAAACAAGGCTTGAAATCCTACGAAAATATGTGAAAACGCTTAAAGTGTTTTTTCTCCTCTAAAGGCATCTCCAACAGCAACCCGCAAATTTCCTCTGCATCCGTCCGCAGACAGGGGAGGGGGGCAGTCCACGGACACGGATGTAGAAGGACACCATCCAACACTAGTCGCATACATTTTGACCTCAACTTGAACCAACCTCACAAAATTCAATCAAACCGGACAAATTTCATTCAAGTTCGGATATCATTTACATAAAAAGGTCGATACTTCGACCGTTTAACTAAAAAACTAGAAAATAAAAACCAAAACCCTATACCGGATGACCACCTCATACGGGTGGCCGCCCTGCCCTGCCGCACCGCCGTCTCCGTCAGTGCTATCGTCGTCGTCATGGTGGTAGTCCCTTCAGCAGCGGAACGACGCCAGAGGGCCGCGACGGCCTTGTCCGGCGGCTGCCTGCCACTCGCAGAGGAGCCGCTCCGCCTCCTGCTGCGCCGTGCGGAGTGCCACCGCGGACACTGCCGACGTGGCCTTCGGAGCCCTGGCGGCAGCCTTGCCGCGGCTGGCGTTGGCGGAGCATTCGCTAAGTGATCACTCCTCGCCGAACTTGGCGAGCTCGCCGTCAAGGCGGCGGCGACGTCTAGCGGCCGTCTCCGTGGTGGTCACAGAGCGGTCGAATGCCCACGCCACGACGAGGTCCGGGTCATTGCGAACCCATTTCGGCGCCACGCCCGTCTTGGCGAACCTGGAGCGGCGACCGACATTGCGCCAGTCGTACCTCGCCAGCTGTCGCGCCGCGCGCTCGGCCTCGAACAGCATGACCTGATATCCGGAGGCATCGTCGTAACCACCGCCTCCCAGGTAGTAGAGGATGCGGCGACGCGCCTTGGTGATCGCGGGCGGCACCTCCTGTTACCGCGGGCGATCACGTCGAGGTGGGGACGATGGCCCGTCGATCCGCGCATAATGGCTATGCGGCGGGGGCGACGACGGCTCCAGCTTCACACAGCCGCCGATGTGGAGGCCGCTATTCTGTGGCGGGGACGTCGGCTCGTCCTTCACCTGCTGGAGCGGGGATGCCAGCTCGTGCTTTATGCGGACCCGTGGCGGGGATGGTGGCTCCTCCTTCACGCGCGCCGGTGATGGTGGCGACGGGCCCATCTGACGGAGCGAACACTCCGTCTTGATCTCCATCTGACGGATGAATTCTTCGTCCGTCAGGGCCGCCTCCGATAGCAGACATTGCCGCTGTTGCGGATGCTCCTTCTCGTCACCGGAGGAGATGACTATCTCCTCCTTGCCGGAGGAGCCCTTCACCATGGATGGCGATGGCCCTGGTGATCGAGGGCGGCGGCGCCACGATCTGCCAAACGACGAGCTGCTACCGGTGCCGCCTGCCGGTGCCGAGAATCGGGACTTTGGCGTCGTTGCTGGCTGGGCTCAAAGAGGACCTAGAGGTCGGAGAGAAGGAAAGAATCGGCGAGTGGGAGGAGGACGGTGCGGTGCTCTGGACGGCGCTAGAGCGCGGCTTGAATAGCTGCGGCCAGGCCAGGCGGTAGGGCAGTCAGCCCACTTCACTGTGGCGCAGCTACCAGAGTTGGTTTCTCAGGACGCCGCGTCTGCATTAAAGCGACAAAGCCCGAGAGGTCGTGTCCGTTCCTGACGCCTTCCCGCCCAGTCAAATCGCGGCTTCAATGGCGTCTGTTGCATGCTCTGGGCCGACATGAATGCGGCATAGCAAGCGGCACGGCGTGTGGGATGGAAACCGCAGAAAGGGCGGGTGGGGGTTTGGTGGGCCAGGGCGGTCAGAATTGGGCATGGAAGTGGTCCGGATTCCCGCAAAGCCTCCACGTTTGTCTCCGGTTTGCGGGACAAATTCTATCTGGACCGCTCCACGGACCGATACAGGACCGTGTTGAATGGCTTCCACGGTTCGGACAGCGTGGTCCGCACAATGAAAAGAGCCCCGGGCTTATCTCTCCAGCGAATTAAATTCGCACGGATGCGGACGGTTTACGGGTCCGTTTTGGAGATGCCTGCCACTGGTCGGTGGATGCCCAGTGCCACCGATCGAGATGCATAGACCAGCGTACGTCGACACCACAACTGTTGTGGCACAGCATACTTGACGCATCTTTGGTCTAACATAACAGGGTTTTCGTAGCTAGGATGGGAATCTCCTCGTGCATATGGATTCTATGCCGCCCGAAGTGGGAGTGAAAGTAAAGCCCCCCAAATAGGCGGGGAAAAGCGAGCTCGCTTTAGCATGGCTCGTCGACCGCACAATCATGCTGTTCAATCCTGTCCGCCGGCCGGGCGAGCTCGCCGGATCGCGAAATCCGGGTCGGCGCTTTTTCCCCGGGCTCCTGCGACCACTGCGTGATTTGCAATGATGCCAAGGAGGAGTATCATTCCGCTTGTTCTGCGCATCGATCGGAATCCAGTGGGAAGCGCCCATAGAATATTGGTGTATTATTGGTCACTCGATCTTTGGCAAATCAAGGATGCGCAGAAAAAGCGAGTCTCTTTTTCTTTCTTCTAGTACTACTCCGTAATAGGGTGACCACCATAGAGACGTTCTCGTATAGGCGATCGCTCTCACCAACCGCCGGTGGACACAGCTTATTATCACATTTGCAATTTGTAGTGCCAAGCACAAGCAAATTCCGTTGCTAATTGACGACCGAACAATGCGTAAAACGCCCGTGTATTTCCCTGGAGTCTGGAGAAAGAGAGAGAGAGAGAAAACACATCACGAGGATGTGTTGTACACATGTGCATGCATAGAAGGCGCGAGCGCTGCATGCACAGAAATTAAGATACTAACGTCTAGATCACTCCTACTTATCTGGAGTACTAAGCAAACCCGGCCGGTGCCAGTGCGTACGCGAAACTGTATTTTTCTGATCAGTCTCCAGCAGCATCTTTGAAGCACTTGATGTCAAGTCCAATCCTCACCAAGAGTGAACCTTACGTGCTTGTAGTTTCTCGCATGCGTGTAATTAACTAGGGGTGTATGTTTGCACATATCCGTCCATCTATGCTGACCCAATGTCAATTTCTTTCGCAGGTGTAGTTCCGTAGTTACCTACTCGTCGCTGTAGCTAAGGCTAACACGTACGTCTATAATTGGACGCAAGCTAGACCTGGGTGCAAATAGGCATATATATACTCGTGGACCGCTGTCTGGTCCAACCGGGCCATCTTATGTTACTAACTAATCATGATTTCATAGAGAAAACTAGTAGTCATCCGTGTTTAATTTCTTCATCTGACGGCAGCAACGCGATATGGACAGGTCGTGCAACGGCACACCTCGATCGATTGTTTTCTCTCCCAATCAGCAGCTGTTTTGTTTCCTTTGGGCGCCACATTTGCCGCTCCTTTCGCCAGCATCTTAGCAAGTGCAGTACCATCCAAGGACCAGCGAGAAGCTGAAGAGGCACACAGCTTGACAATGCATGTAAGGACACGTTTGTCAGTGGCAGACAGTTTCATGCGGCAGGAGGGCGGAATATTCCGACATGCATGCGCAAGCCTAGCTAAGCTAGACGTATATACTTGGCGATCGATCGGTGATGCACGTTGAGAAGCTACCATCATGCACGGAGCGGAGAGAGACAGGAGAGTAGTAGTAGCAGCAGCAGTAGTATCGATTTGGCAGCCATGCATGTCGACAAGCTAGCACCATGGGAGACAGAGAGAAAGACAATGCGTACATGTCAGTACGCGCGCGCGCGACAAAGTATATGTGCGCCTGGCAGGGGAGGGACGTGCGTCTTGTAGCGGCACCGAGTGTCGTCGATCCATCCAGTGTGCGCCCACTGCCTCTGCCTTGTCGCGGTCGCCCACTGCCTCTGCCTCTAGCCTCAGGTGGGTCGAGTCCAAGCTGGAAGCGCTGCTACATGATTGATTTTTCTTGAGGAATCGCTCCGCTGCATGATATTTCTGTAGGAGATGCATGATGGCGACAGATCTAGCACGGACCAAACAAAATTACAAATCAGTGGGCTTGCCTCCTGCCAGTGTGCGATTGCTAACTTTTGCGTGATCCCCGGCGACCAATGGGTTTTTTTTCTCTACTCCAGCATGGTGCCTGGTTTGGTTGGGGAGGCTATCCATTCTTGTGATTAACAAAACTGTAAGTGAAAATACAGGAGTGCCATGCTGAAAAAGGTTTGAGCTCAGCAGCACAAGTGTGAAGCAAATTTACCTCCGATCAGCTTAGAAAGCAATATTTTTACGCCTTCGCCACATGACCACTGCCTTTTAATATTATACAAGATACAAGAAAATCAAGCAGAGTATGATTTACAGGACTAGTAGAAAACAGGGCATCAGTCCCGGTTTCAGAGGGCCTTTAGTCCCGGTTCTGCAACCGGGACAAAACGATCGGGACTAATGCCCATCACTTTTAGTCCCGGTTGGCTTACGAACCGGGACTAAGGGAGCTCCACGTGGCCGCCGTGGGACGCCCACCGACCGGGACTAAAAGGCAGCCACGCGTCAGCACCTGTCAGACGCTGGGGTTTTTGTTTCTGAAAGGAGGGGTTTAGGGGTTTTGGAGGGTTTAGGGGTTTCATATTGTGTTTCCCCTTTTCTTTTTGTGTTTACCATTTTTATTTTATGCTTTTTATTCAACTCGACGCTAGCTACTACATATAGTCATGAAGGAACCATTACACAACATCGTCATGATCAATATATAGAGAGAAGTGACCTCTCTTTCTCCGTGCTTGGTCGAACAATGTAACAAGTTTTCATAAATCTATTCGACGCTATTACATATAGTACACGTTCATGCATATATACAATATAACATCTCCTACGATCCTAATATCTAATTACCAAAATCGCATTCCATATCCCGATGGTATTCTCCGTCTTTAGGTATGACATGCTCAACAACGAATCCCGCCAATTCCTCTTGAATTGCTCGTATGCGATCAGTTGGTAGGAGTTCGTCCCGCTTCCGCCAGATCTAATTTAAAGAAGGGGATCAATATATATAGTAATACTATTCATCACCCAGGGTGCAGAATAAGTTATTCTTCATCCGAGGTAATCTTACGATCATTTTACGAATAAATTACATTTGGTATACAAATAGATTGATTCACTACGTAAAATTTTGGCATAAGAAAGCAAAATTATTGATCATAAGACCATAAAAAATACATTTTATGTGTATTTTACACTATTTTTTACGTTCGTAATTTTACGTGACATAAAATATTTTTTACGGTGATCTAATATTTTCTTACGTTCTCTTTTTATGTATGAAGTAAGAAAAAATTTACGGGACATAAAAATACGATGCATTGGTGTTAAAATAGAGGGGGGTGAAGAATAACTATTCCTCACCCAGGGTGACAAATAGCACGACCCTATATATATATATATATATATATATATATATATATATATATATATATATGAATGAATGAATGAAACTCAACACAATTGATGGTAATAAAATTAAAATGTGAATATTGTTTACGTACTTCAAATTGTTCTGGAGATATGCCCCGCTCAGAGGTCGAGTGGCGAATGAACTCGCAAACGCAATATGCACATAAATTAGTGCCGGGTGCGTGCCACAAGCACTTTACGAGAATAGAGTTCAATCAAAATGATAATCAAGCATGATAATGGTATTGAAACTAGAATCAATGAGAGACGATGTGTGGTACTAGCTAGTAGTACTTACTTTGGGGTGTGAAAATTGTAGCTCCTTTCTCCAGTCACCCCTAACCTGGTTGGTGAACTTTTTCCAAACCCTGCACGGCAAAGAAAATGATTACTTGATGTCAGGAAATGAACGAAAGTTGTCGATATGGTGCGATAATGATTTAACTTACTTCTGAAGCATTTCACTCATGTCCGTCCACTCCTTAGAATCTTTACGTCTCGAGTCCAAGACAAGTACTACTCCCTCGTCAGGCCGAATGGCTAGCAGAATAAAGTGGAAATTGCGCACGCATAACTCATCAATTACACTTAACCTCGAGTAAGCGAAACAGAATGTGCACGTACAAGACAGTAACACTCACTGGAAGTTGTAAGGAAATAGTATTTCCCTTCTGTTTTGTTGTCCAAGTAACGCCCGTAGCAAGTTTTGCTCTGTTTCATCGGGGCTTTGTTTTAACGTATGTTCATTTATGGTATTTGGGTTAATGAACCCAATGTCATAGATTTGTTGTTTTCTGCAATCGATGATCCAATCTGCATATAATATAGTGTGGAGATAATTATATATGCAATGAACGAGCTGAGCTAGAGACTTTACAGAAAAAAAATACTTACAGACAATAGCAACTGACGATAGTTTTGTCGAGGGCGGATTGATTGTATAATTGAAAAAATTCTTCAAATTCAACGAACAACGCCTGGACTCCATTGAAGAAGTGCTCATCTTTAATTCCCACGAAGATATTGCCGGTCTCGTCCTTGCAGGCTTTCAAGTACCATTCATGCAATTGTCGCATCCTCGTTGGTAGACCCTTGAGCTCCTCACGTCTGACGAGAGACTTCTCGTGCTCGTATCTTAAGGATGCTACTACCTCGGCCTTTTCGAACTGTACCGAATCGTCTAAGTAATCACCAAGAGTGATAGCAAGACCACCGGCCGCTATCTCCGGATCATTAGGGATATCGGTAAACACCTTGAGCGGGGGGCACGATTGCTTTTCTAGTTCGCCGAGCTGGGGAATTCTTTTCCCACTTCTTGCACCACTGCTACTTAAGCTTCCCGACCGCTTCGCTTGATCAAATGTCTTTTGAATACAGCGGTCATAGTTTGATTGTGGCGGAGGCGGCGGTGGTCGCCTAAGGGCATCCAGAGTTCGCTTCGCTTTTACCGGATCAATGCAACCGGAAGCAGTTGCGTCATAATCACGTGGCAGTCATGAGACTTTAGGTTCTGGAATTTTTTCTCTGCCATGTTTATTATTCCCTTTATATTCGACGAGAAGCCAGACGGGACCTTGATACTGAGCAGGCATTCAAAGAAGATTTCCTTCTCCGCCTTGGTTAGAGCGTAGCTGGCAGGACCTTGATACTGCTTTGGATGCATGCCGTCTTTTTCGTTCACACGTTGCTGGTCCTCCCGTGCCTCCGGTGTATCTTTTGTCTTCCCATACCGGCCCAAGAAGCCTAGCACGTTCACGCAAACATTCTTCGTCATGTGCATCACGTCGATTGCAGAGCGGACCTCTAGGTCTTTCCAATAGGGTAGGTCCCAAAATATAGATTTCTTCTTTCACATGGGTGCGTGTCCCTCAACGTCATTCGGAATAGATTGTCCGCCAGGACCCTTTACAAAGATTACTTGTAAATCCTTGACCATATCAAGTATATCATCACCAGTACGGAGGACGGGCTTCTTCTGGTGATCTGCCTCACCTTTGAAATGTTTGCCTTTCTTTCTTAAGGCATGCTTGGTCGGAAGAAATCGACGATGTCCTAGGTACACATTCTTCTTGCATTTGTCCAAATATATACTTTGGGTATCATCTAAACAGTGCATGCATGCGTTGTATCCCTTGTTTGTCTGTCCTGAAAGGTTACTAAGTGAAAGCACAACATGCTCCCTTGGTGGTTTTGATAATTCATGACAACATACATTGTCTCTTGGACTAATACTTTTACCTAGTGTATTTCAGATATAGTCCACAGAGAGGGCTGGCAAAAGGATTGTGAAAATTGTGGAAACACCCCAAGATGCAAGGAAATAGGTTGGCAAAGCTTCAAGCAAGAGGACTCTGCATTTTACATTTGTGAGAAATCACTTTGAGTCCATAGGAAAGCCAATACTATTAAAAGGGGGTAAGGTTTTGTTGGTGAACAAAATGCTCATACGTGCACAAGTGATAGTCACCAAAAACACCCACAAGCTCTTCCACAAAAGTCTGTCAAAGCCAAATACTCAACTTCGGTGCAACCAACATTTCCATCCCGGTGCCACCGATTCTCAACCATAGACAGACTCAGCCAAACCCTAGCCACTTCGGTGCAACCGATTCCATACCGGTGCCACCGAGTTTAGGTTGCCAACTTTCTGTTACGCAAATTCACAATATCGGTACCACCGAGATTGTTGGATCGGCGCCACCGAGATTGGGAATCTGACCGTTGGTCACCTTTTCGGTGCAACCGAGTTTCCTATATCGGTGTCACCGAGATTTAAAAGTTGCCACCTTTTGGTCACTTCGGTACCACCGAGATTAACACATCGGTGTCACCGAGTTGGTCATTTTGTGTGTAACGGTTGGATTTTTGGGGATGCCTATATATACCCTTCCACCACCACCTACTCGAGAGAGAAGCACTCAGAACTATTCCATACTTGCCCCATCCAGTTTTCTGAGAGAGAACCACCTATCCTTGTGTTGAGGTCAAGATCTTCCACTCCAACCATATGGATCTTGATTTCTAGCCTCCCCAAGTTGCTTTCCACCAATCCCATCTCTTCCACCAAGCCAAATCTGTGAGAGAGTGATTGTGTGTTGAGGAGTCTATCATCTTGAAGCACAAGAGCAAGGAGTTCATCGACATTGCCGAGCCTATTACCTTTTGGAGGGTGGTGCCTCCTAGATTGGTTAGGTGTCGCTTGGGAGCCTCCTACTTTGTGTTGTGGAGTGAACCAAGAAGTTTGTATGGGCAAGGAGATCGCCTACTTCGTGAAGATCTACCCATAGTGAGGCCAGTCCTTCGTGGACGGAAGCCGTTATGGAATAGTCAAGGTTGCTACTTCGTGGACCCTTATGGGTGGAGCCCTCCGTGGACTCTCGCGACCGTTACCCTCCGTGGGTTGAAGACTCCATAAACGTGGATGTACGATAGCACCACCTATCGGAACCACGGGAAAAATCATCGTGTCTACAATTGCGTTTGATCTTCCTACCCTATCATTTCTACTCATGCTTGTTGTTACTTTCCGCTGCTATACTCTTAGACTTGCATGTGTAGGGTGTACTTGACTTGCCATGAAATGCTAAAATTGCCAACTCTAAAATTTGGGAACAGGCAAAACTTTTATTTGGTCAAGTAGTCTAATCACCCCCCCCCCCCCTCTAGACATACTTTCGGTCCTACACTAAGAGCAGGCCAGTCATTGATGGTTACAAACAGAAACGCTCGTAGGTCAAATTCCTCTTGTTCATGCTCATCCCACACACGTACACCTTTTCCATTCCATAGCTATAAAAGTTCTTCAACTAATGGCCTTAGGTACACATCAATGTCGTTGTCGGGTTGCTTAGGACCTTGGATGAGCACTGGCATCATAATGAACTTCCGCTTCATGCACAACCAAGGAGGAAGGTTATAGATACATAGAGTCACGGGCCAGGTGCTATGATTGCTTCTCTGCTCCCCAAAAGGATTAATGCTATCTGCACTTAAACCAAACCATACGTTCCTTGCGTCACCTGCAAAGTCCCCCCACTTTCTCTCGATTTTTCTCCACTTCGACCTGTCAGCGGGTGCTCTCAACTTCTCGTCTTTCTTACGGTCTTCTTTGTGCCATCGCGACAACTTGGCATGCTCTTTGTTTCTGAACAAACGTTTCAACCGTGGTATTATAGGAGCATACCACATCACCTTGGCAGGAACCCTCTTCCTGGGACGCTCGCCCTCAACATCACCAGGGTCATCTCGTCTGATCTTATACCGCAATGCACCGCATACCGGGCATGCGTTCAATTCCTCGTACTCACCGCGATAGAGGATGCAGTCATTAGGGCATGCATGTATCTTCTGCACCTCCAATCCTAGAGGGCAGAGAACCTTCTTTGCTTCGTACGTACTATCGGGCAATTTGTTATCCTTTGGAAGCTTCTTCTTCATTATTTTCAGTAGCAAACCAAATCCCTTGTCAGATACACCATTGTCTGCCTTTCATTGCAGCAATTCCAGTGTGGTATCGAGCTTTGTGTTGTCATCTTCGCAGTTTGGGTACAACCCTTTTTTGTGATCCTCTAACATGCGATCGAACTTCAACTTCTCCCTTTCACTTTCGCATTCTCTCTGTGCATCAACAATGACCCGGCGAAGATCATCATCGGGCACATCATCTGGTGCCTCTTGATCTTCAGCTTCCCTCGTTGCAGTATCACCGTATTCAGGGAACATAGGATAGTTGTCATCATCCTCTTCTTCTTCGTTGTCTTCCATCATAACCCCTCTTTCTCCATGCTTGGTCCAAACATTATAGTGTGGCATGAAACCCTTCTCAAGCAGGTGGGAGTGAAGGGTTTTCGAGTTAGAGTAATCCTTCGTATTCTCACATACAGTAAATGGACAATACATAAAACCATTCTGCTTGTTTGCCTCAGCCACTTCGAGAAATTTATGCAGGCCCTCAATGTACTCGGAGGTGCGTTTGTCACCGTACATCCATTGTCGGTTCATCTGCGTGCATTATATAATTAAGTGTATCAAAAACCATTACAGAACATCATGAAAAGAGAAGTGACCAAATTAATACAAGTTCATCATCACATTAAAATCAAAGTACAGTAGTGATCAAATGTTATTACTGAAAAAATAATTACATAAAGTTCATACATAGTTCTCATAGAACAACATACAGCTCTCTAGAGCATCTAATTAAAACATAAATTGAAACTAACATACAACTATGTAAAACATTTAAATGCAACAACAAATGCGATCATAATCGCAACTAAGGTAACAATTGATCCAACAGCATAATGATACCAAACCTCATTATCAATGACATATTTTCTTATCTTTCTAATCTTCAAGCGCATTGCATCCATCTTGATCTTGTGGTCATCGATAACATCGGCAACATGCAACTCCAATTTCATCTTCTCCTCCTCAATTCTTTTCAATTTTTCTTTCAAATACTCGTTTTCTTTTTCAACTAAATTTAACCTCTCGACAAGAGGGTCGGTTGGAATTTCCGGTTCACATACCTCCTAGATAAAAACATCTATGTCACGTTGGTCGGCATAATTGTCATAAACACTAAATGAAACAAATAGTTATAAAAGATAATATACCACATCCGAATCATAGACCGGACGAGGGCCGACAGGGGCGGATACCAAAACCATGGCACTATATAATAACAAACAATAATAAATGTAAGAAATTTATACAAGTATCTATGTAAATCATACAAGTAAGATTTTTTTTCTTTTAAAAAGAAGATAAGAACAAGAGTCTCACCACGGTGGTGCCGCGACGAGATCGGCGCGGGCGATCGACGACGGTGGGGACGGGGACGGGACGGGACGGACCGCCAAACCTAAACAAATCTTGGGGAAAATGGAGCTTGGAGGTCGAGCTTGGAGAGGAGAAAGCTTAAGCGTGGCTCGGGCATTTCATCGAACGCCTCATGTGCATAGGAGGTGAGAGCAGAGCAGCACACACCTCCCACACGCCGGCCGGCCAAAAAACAGAGGAGTGAGCGGGCAGGGGCAAGCATATATATAGACATCTCTTTAGTCTCGGTTGGTGGCTAGAACCGGGACAGAAGACTGCCCTTTAGTCCTGGTTCCAGCCACCAACCGGGACTAAAGGGGCTGCGCCAGGAGCAAGGACCTTTAGTCCCGGTTCGTGTCTGGAACCGGGACTACAGGGATCAGACGAACCGGGACTGGTGCATGCCGAGGCCCGGCCGGCGTCCTGGCCTCACGAACCGGGACTGATGCACCCATTAGTCCCGGTTCGTAACACGACCGGGACTAATGCACTTATCTGGCCTGGACCAAAGCCCTGTTTTCTACTAGTGCAGGGTGGTTTATTTGGGGAAAAAGGCTACATGGAAACATTAGTGTTCTCTTTGACGAAGATGAATGTTTACTGTCTTTTTTGCGGGGTAAGATGAATGTTTACTGTTGTAAGAGAAAAATATCGGCTCATGAAAAGGGGGCTTCCAAACTCCCCATCATGCGAGTCGAAACACCAAGGACTAGAAAATAAGAAGAAAAGATCAAATGTCAAATCAATGAGCAGCCCAATAATAAGGAGCCTAGTGGAAGATGAAGCCCACCAAGCCCACTCATGACCATCCCTCATGGAGCAATACAACCTCAATCTATGGACCAAGTGCATGTATCAAAAAAAACTTAAGTGTCTCTGATCTATTTTATATTTATGGGTCAGATATCGACAAGATGGGAGGTAAATGGAAGATACTGAAATTTCTTTGAAAAAACATGTTCTTCGAAGAGAAACAATACTATAGAAGAAACTAGAAAAATGAATATAAGACAAATTAAACAGATAAGCGTATAACTAGGAGTATGGGCAGGACACATACACAACCAAACATAACTTAGGAGCGGAATAAGATGTTTCTCAGCAAAGTCCTCGCATCATCCATAGAAAAGGGAGACGAGGGAAATGCTTCGCAACATAGAGGAATTACACGATGTAAGACGGGACGAAGAAATAGAACCCGGTAGCTCGGTGAAGACAATGATTTGTTCAACCAGATCAACTTGTTGACACAACTCTACGTCTGGTTAGAGGGACTGAAATTTAACTCAGAACACAAACTCGTCTTCACCCTATTCTCCTTGAGCTAAGATCACTTAGCCACCAACCAATCACTCGTAGTAGATCTTCAAGGTTATCTTTGGACCTTCACAGACATGTTCTTCGGCAGTCCATGATTGCTCTTTGAACACACAGCTAACCGTCTAGAGGATGTTAGTCCTCAAGAGTAACAGGTTAAGTTCAGCTTCGATCAAATTATTCATTGATGATGAGTCACATAGGAGTTCCAGATTCCCATCTTTCTCCCCATTTAGGATTCTCTCAATCAATTCATAAGTATGGGTTGCTCAGGCAAACTCTTGTCAATTTTCTTACGGAGCAACCAACCAACTAAGGTTGAAGTGCGAGGATATTTATAGCGGTGGAGCAAACCCATGGGCTGATATGGTCATTGGAGGTGCACTCACAACGTCAACACGACATGTGTCTAATGGTCGGATCTCAAAGCAGCTCTCAGGTGAACTATCTTGTCGTGCAAGACATCCGACTCCACAGTGAAGACATTTTACCTCAGTGTGCCTAGACAAACTTCTACGCTGAAACTAAAGGTCGGGTGTAAGAGCACATTTATCCATGTGTGGTTTTGGTAATTGATGACAATCCCTATGGACTAATGGTTGCCTTGAGTTATATTCGAAGGATTTGTCCGTAGGTACTTCTTGAAGTCCATCTGTTGGTTTCAAGGAGTTTATATGGTGACCAAGGTGGTATTCAAGGTTTTATCCAAAGATTGGTCATGTGAGAGTTGAGCCTATTGCAAGCATGTCTTGAAGAAGAAGATTGTGTGAGCATTCATGTTTACCTTCAAGACATCATCATTATGAAGAGAGAAGATAAGATACAAGGTTGATCAAGACTAAGTCAAAGAGTGAACCAAGTTGATCAACACACAAAGCGTACAAGATACACCGAGAGGGATCAAGTGATCCCATGGTATGGTAAGCGTTGTCCATTACGCTTTGTGTACTAACCCATGGTCTACGTGAGTGTTCTTTGTAGGGTTAGGTATATTTCCATGGGATTGCATCAAGAGGAAGATCCCATATAACCCATGGAAGATGACATCAAGTGGTGATCATCATCAAGGTTGCGGTGTGCAAGTTCAAGTGAAGCATCATGGAGAGATCATGCTTGAAGCTTGCCGTCCATTGTGGTGACAATGGACTTGTGAAGATGTGACGAAGAGTGGCTCACCCATAGTGGAGTATGGGGGAGCAATCTACTAGTCTTCATCGAGCCGGTGCAATCAAGAAAGGTGGTCCATCTTGAGAAGGACAAGATCGTCATCATCTAGCTCAAGTGGACTATGCGCAAGGCAAAGGTTTGACCTTGATAGGGTTTTCTATTTTACCGGTCTCATGGTGGTAGTTGGGAGACCGGGTTATAGGATCGATAGCCGTACTATCAAGGGGGGCTCTCAAGTGAGTAGCTTGATCGTATCGTTCGTTGAGAGCTCAAACCATTGCATTCTTGGCATCATCATATTTCTTGGTTCTTGGTTGGTTTTTCTCTATGTGAGTTTTTGAGCTTATGGTCTTCATCGTGATAAGTTCAAGCTCATCGAAAACAGATTTCGTATGCATCATATTGTGTTTTCGGTGTTGGAGATTTTGCCGGATATTTATTGGGAAGGTCATCTTCCTTATCCTAGTGGAATTTATTCTCCATTGCTTGTTCTTAATTTAACTAGTCATTGTTGGATAGCTCTTGTTGTCCTTTATCCAACAAGCTTGAGTTTGCTCAAATCGGAGCTCGTATGCGAAAGTTATGGCTATTTTAGTCTTACCTATTTTACATAGAGAGGTTGTACCACCCCATAGAGAGGTTGTACCGGTCGGTGTTTGGAGCGGTTGTACCGCTCCAGAATTGGTCCGAAGGTTGTACCGGCCATGTACCGCTCTACCACCGGACTAGTTTCTGTTTTGGAGCGGTTCTTGGGCGGTTGTGGGCCGGTTGTTCCGGTTTTTCCGGTACTACCGGTGCCCCGGGCGGTTGTACCGCTTATTGCTTTTGCTACAGGTTGGTTTTGTCTGCTTTGACCGGTTGTACCGGTCTTCATTGCGGTTGTACCGCCCCTGTGTTATTCTGCACATAACGGGAAGATTTGTGGGGACCTATTTAAGGGGGTCTTCTTCCCCAATGATTCCCTAACCTTTGAGCTCGTTTTTGCCCCTCATTGTTGACCTTCTTTGAGCTTGCTAACTCTCAATCCCTCCAATGATTCTTGCTAGTTCTCGAGGGAAAAGAAAGAGGAGATCTAGATCCACATTTCCACCAATCACTTTCTCCTCTATGTGAGGGGAACCCCTTGGATCTAGTTCTTGGTGTTCTTCTTTGTTCTTCCTCTCATTTTCCTCCCTAGCATTAGTTGCTTTGGTGGGATTTGGGAGAGAAGGACATGGGCACTCCGTGTGCCCTTGCCATTGCATTTGCTGCATAGGTTTGAGTTCTCCACGGTGATACGTGGAAGTGAAGTTTGAGAAGCTTATTACTCTTGGGTGTTTGAGCACCCTAGAACTTGTTCCTCTTGGGTGCCTTGGCGCCCTAGACGGTTGGTGGTACCTCGGAGCTCAATCATTGTGGTGTAAAGCTCCGGACAAGCATCGGGGTCTCCAATTAGGTTGTGGAGATTGCCCCGGGCAATTTGTACGGGTACCGGTGACCGCCCCCAAGGGTTGCCAAAGTGTACGGATACCGGTGACCGCCCCCAAGGGTTGCCATTTGTATGGGTTCGGTGACCGCCCTCAAGGGTCCCTTAGTGGAATCACGGCATCTTGCATTGTGCGAGGGCGTGAGGAGATTACGGTGGCCCTAGTGGCTTCTTGGGGAGCATTGTGCCTCCACACCGCTCCGAACGGAGATTAGCATCCGCAAGGGTGTGAACTTCGGGATACATCATCGTCTCCACGTGCCTCGGTTATCTCTTACCCGAGCCCTTTACTTGTGCACTTTACTTTGTGATAGCCATATTGTTTCTTGTTATATATCTTGCTATCACTTAGTTATTTATCTTGCTTCGCATAAGTTGTTGGTGCACATAGGTGAGCCTAGTTGTTTTAGGTTTTGTGCTTGACATATTAAACGTTAGTTTTATTCCGCATTTGTTCAAGCCTAATCCGTAATTATTTTAAAGCGCCTATTCACCCCCCCCCCCCCTAGGCCACATCCACGTCTTTTCATCAGGCTCAAAGGGGATTTGAAAGTGTTCACTCTCCGAAGAAATTGGTTTACGATTAAGCACACACACATGAAGACTTCAATCTGACTTTCACTGCCCCCCCCCCCCCTCTTAATAGTATGGTTTGCCTTATTGACTCAAAAGAAGAAATATAACTAGTAAAAATAGCCTACACTTCAGCTTCATATTCCTCGCAATGGCACACCATAGTCTTCAATTGTTCCACACAATTTTTAGGGGTCACACTCTTCGGTTAAACCAAATCATTAGGGACTTTCATGTGTATGCATTCACAGACACATTAGTCCTTCAATTGTTTTGACATTGAATCATCCAAAACCCTCAAGGGGGCATCAGATGCATTTACATCCCTCAATGGGATTTAGCCTCACTATCCATGGGTGTAGCCGAACCCGACTAAAAAAACATCGTTTACGCTGACTCGTCATGCGTCCGTCATGTACGCTTGTGTTATGCAGTTGCCAATTACGATGCTCGCTAGCATCGCAGCGCATCGACCTGATCAAAGACAAAGATCCACCCCTTACTTAGGTTTTTTTTTCACTACAACAACATTCACCAAGGCAAGTAGCGCCACCTACTAGTCCATACGATGTGTGATATTTCGGTATTCGGATGCATATATGAATGTGATACATCAAATTAGCTATATAATACATAGTTTTCATGTTGATGTATGAATGTAATGTGCAAACTCTCCCGGCCATGGTCTCCGGGTGTGTGGTTTAATTGGCTGCCTGTCAGCCCAAGTGTTCGTGATTGGCCCCCCATCATGCGGAAGTGGTTGGAAACATTTCCATAACACCATCACACAGGGTTTTTCGTGTCAAAATGATGGACGGGAATGGCGTCACTACTCACTAGTACGCCACTAGTCCAGATGGACCGAGGGTTTAGTCTGGTGGGGGCAGAATCTAGGCATTGTATGGCCTAAATAATGCCTGTTCATAACAGTATCACACATGAAAAGCACTGATGGAATATGGTGATGACATCCTGTGATTTTGACCACCTCGTCCATTAGAATTGAGCATGTTGGCAGGCTTACAGAAAGCGCATGTATTCTCCAAAAGATAACCTTAATTGTTTCACATTTATGGTTTTTATCGTGGTATATGAAGGGGGAGGGGGTGGTAATTTACAAATATGCTCTGTAGTTCAGTAGAGCAAAAGACAACCACTCTACTGAACTACATGAATTTTAGGACATAAATGTAAATTACTTAGAAGAATAGTCGGTTTAAACTTTAAACATAACCACACATAGATGAAACATCGCGCATTTGTAATTACTTGTAACCAGTGAAGCCTGACAGAGAATCCAGGATAGACCCCGCCCATCCAAGTTCGTGGCCGTCTCTCTCGCGAGACGTCAGTACCCATGTTGACATTATGCTCTAAACTTCGAGTGGTGTCACAGAGATTAGCATAAAGCCGATGACCTTTCGGAAAAGCAGCGCTCTCCCGTTCGTCGGATTCTTCGGTCCAGCGGCTTTGACCCGGAATATCGTCCGCGGAGATACCATTACCGACGGTGGAAAACGATGGACGGCGCGCGTACCCCTGCGTCGAGGAGAATCTGCCCAGTTTGGCATTCTACCACGGAAAGTGCTACCCCCCACTATCTATACACTAGCCCTTCTGTTTCTCGTCCGGCCATGCAAGTTGGCACCCAATAGGCGTGCTCCACTTCACCGTGCTTCTCCGTGGAAAAGTATAAAAGCGTAATGGTGAGCTTAGGCTGGTTCCAATGGACTGGTGCTTAGAGGGGGTGCTAAGTGTATTAAAAACCTTAGCAACTAGTCTTCCCAATGCATAGGTGTTTAGCTTTTGTTGCTAAGATTTCCTCATGGAATTGTTTAATAATTAAACTTCTTCATGCATTGGTTGCTAGTCATTTTACATAGGTTCACATGCTTAGAATCGGTTCTTCCTGAGGTCACCATAATGCTCTCTCTCCTCTTTAATTGCTTTGCCACATCACCTTTTTGCCTATGTGGCATCCTTAGCACCGATGCATTGGAACCAGCCGGAGCATTATGGTGAACCCAGGAAGAACCGGTTCTAAGCACGTGAACCTATGTAAAATGACTAGCAACCAATGCATGAAGAAGTTTAACTATTAAACAATTCCATGAGGAAAGCTTAGCAACAAAAGCTAAGCACCTATGCATTGGGGAGACTACTTGCTAAATTTTTTAATACACTTAGCACCCCTTTAAGCACCAGTCCATGGGAACCAGCCTTAAGCATGCATCGACTAGCACCAGTGAAAAATGGGGGCAAAATTGATATTGGGGTCCAATCCAGTGGTGAGTGGCGGATCAATTATGCTGCTGCTGCCGCCTCTAGCCGGCTAGGGCTATGTAGCTAGTTCGCTTTGGAGCGGTAGTGAGTGAGCGCGTGACGAAGAGCAATGCCGAGATCGAATCGACCGAATGTGCATGAGGGTGTGACGGTGATGGCCAACAGTCGTGACGCTAAGCAGACGGGTCAGGAGATTATTTACCCTTGACAGCATCTGCTCTTCTCATACACCGTTGGAAACTTGGTTGGATTCTCTGGGAGGTTGCCAGAAATGACTATAGAAGAGTGAGTGTGCATCGGAAGAGAGGGATATTTTGCGTATATCCAGTCAAAGGTTCTGTTTTGCATTAGCACGTAAGTCTTGGTTCTTGGAGCACCCCTTTCCAATTCCACTGGTGTTTCTCCCTTGCCCATTAGAGAGAGAGAATAGTAATGCATGCATGCCATTAGACAAACAGATGTCTTCTGTTTCGTATGGCTTCGAACTCGGTTGCACTGGTCTTGCCATTATCTGAACAATACAAGCAACAGAGCCTTTTTTCAGAGGAAGCTGTAAAGAATGTTTCCAAACTTTCAAATTTGTTCATGGGCCGCGCTTCGGTAGAACCCCCCTTTTTTCAAAGGAAGCTGTAAAGAATGTTTCCAAACTTTCAAATTTGTTCATGGGCCGCGCTTCGGTAGAACCCCCCCCCCCCCCCCCCCCCCCTAAGAAACGTAGAAGGACAGAATGGTCATACGGAAGAAACGTATACCCACCTCGCATTATACACCGTAGGCCGCCGTACGCATACCCGCCGCATGAAGAAGAAAAAACGATCTGTCGCACGATCTTCGCGCCCGCCCGCGTACGTGGAAAAACAGAAAGGTGCACGATCTTCGCGCCCGCCCGGCGATCACGCTCCTCCCGGTCAATTTTCTCCAACTGGCCGATCGCCGCCGGAGGTGTGGAACAACGTCGCCGTCTTTTTCCAAGAACGTTCCAACCCCGTCCCACGCCGCATCTCACCGTCCTCGTCCGACGCCGCGGACGTGAACGGCGCCGCCTCCGCCGCGACCGACCGCCGTCGTCCCCTGCCTCGACCGACCGCCGTTGTCCCCCGCCGCGGATCCTGCCAAAAATCCCGCGGCTTCCTCGTATTCCACGTCGCCGCCGGCCAGAATCAAGCCGGAGCCCCCCTCCCTGAAGGCCCCGTCGTCCTAGACCGGCGACGTGTACACCGCGGCCCAAGGTATGGCATCTAAACCTAGCACGATGGATGGTAGTGATTTAGTTCATGTGGTTGTAATTGTAGTGGTAATTGTATTAGTGTTACAAACATGATCCACTGTACGAATTTTAACACAAGGAAAATTATCGATGTTGTGCAGTTCTGCGAGTTAGGTATTGACATGGATAACGAAACCGCATTCATGGGGGATGAGAATTATACTGATAAGGTGACTAACACTGAAACCGATAGTGTTAACGAATATGATGACAGCAGCGACAACGATTCCTGCTCGTCATATGATATCTTACCTTCGGAGGATTTTGATAATAATGAACATGGTGCGAATAGTGAAAACGTAAGTGGCGTGTATTTTGATTTCATTTTTGAATTAGCAAATTATGGCAGGTCTAAATATTTGTCTTTGTTTATTAATTTGCAGGAAGATGTGGATGTTGACAATGTGCAAAATAGTTTCCAGGAATCATTCGCAGATAACTCGAGCCAGGTTCGTTCATACATGTTGTACATCGCAAAATAGTATGAGATAAATGACAGTAGTTGACATAGTTTCATTTGTAATTTTGTAGGAGGAGTCAGATGGTACTAAAGGTGATCACGATGAGGCAGATATGGACATTAAGGAGGCTCAAAGGCAGCAGCAGATGTTGAAGACACATTGGAAGATCATGGCTATGACATTTCGATCGCAAGGGGATGCATACATATTCTACAACAATCACGCCAAAGTGCGTGGGTTTAGCATCAGAAATCAGAAGGTGAAACGAGCGAAAGGTGCTTCAGGAATTATGCGGTACCGGCGGTTTCTTTGCTCTAGGGCGGGAAGAAGGCAGAGCAAATTCATAACCATGGAGGGCCGCAAGCGCAGGCTTAGACCCGATTGTTTTTTGTGGTCACACAGACGGATTGGAGATGGCAAGAGGGCAGAGATATTGGCACTCGAAGCGGCTGGGATAAGAAAGCATATTATAATGGACAACTTCATCAGCAGATATGGTTCGTATGATAAGTGCGGGCTTATCAGGCGGGACATTTATAATCTGTGCTGCAGAGAGAAAATGAAGCTCATTGCAAAGGGTGATGCTGAGACGGCAGTTGGCATTATGAGGAGCAGAAAGGCGAAGGACCCTGACTTTTTTTTGAGTATGTGCTTGATAACAAAGGGCGACTAAAGAGTATGTTCTGGTGTGATGCACAGTCACGGAGGGACTATCAGGACTACGGAGATGTGGTCGTCTTTGACAGCACATATAAGATGAACAGATATGGCATGCTGTTCATCCCCTTTGTCGGTGTAAATAACCACCGTTGCACCACAGTATTTGGTTGTGCAATTGTTTCTGACGAGACCGAAGGGACATACGTGTGGTTGCTGCAGACATTTATGAGGGCAAACTGTCAGGTGGACCCAAAGTCAATAATCACAGACGGTGACGCTACAATGATCAGAGCGATACGGACTGTCCTTTTGGATGTGTTCCATCGTCTTTGTTCCTGGCATATCGAGAAAAATATGCAAAAGCACCTACATTACAAGTCACTTGATGAGTTCAGGTCGCTCTTGTACTATGCCACCTCTCAAGCAAACTTTGAGCAGAGATGGACCGCTTTCGTCAATAAATGGAAGACGGATAAAACTGAAGAATGGCTTAACAGGATGTATAGGAAGAGGAGACTTTGGGCATCTTCATATCTTTCTGATGGGTTTTTTCTTGGTATGCGAAGTAACCAGAGAAGCGAAAGCCTCAACTCCTGCCTTCACCTTCACCTGGATTACGGTATGACAATAGTTGATTTAGTAGTGCATTATGAGAACTGTATAGTTTGCCTCTGTGAGAACGAAGCGCACGATGACTGTGATGCTAACCACAAAGTACCACCGTCGGTTACTGAATATAAGGCCATTGAGGAGCATGCTGCCGCTGTATTCACACCTGCTAATTTCTACATCCTGCAAGATGATTTGCAGGAGATGGGAAAGCTGGAGATATTTGAGACGCTCATGGGTATTGAGCGTCAGACATTCATCGTGACATGGAAGGATACCCACAAGTTCAGGTACAATGTTGTTTATCAACCGGCTAATTCAGAAGAAACTATATCATGCACTTGTCTTAGGATGGTTCGGAAAGGGCTGCCATGCAAACACATTCTCTTTGTTCTGCATCATATGAACTTAACTGAAATACCAAAGTGTTGTGTCCTTCATCGGTTTTCCAAAAATGCTAGAGATGGGTTGCCTGTGCAGCGCAAGAGTGATATGTTTGGATGGGGTTGGTCAGGGCTAGTTGAGAGGGAACGGTATAGTCAAATTATCATAAAAACCGCAGAAGCTGCCCATGTTGCATCAAATGATCCCTTCTTGTTCGACGAGTTGATGAAATGTCTGAACAACATAATAGCGAAGAAAAAGATTTTTGAGGAGGAACTTATAGGAAGTAGAAGGTGTGCTATGGCTAGGAAAAAGGCAAGTCAGGCGCAAGAAGGTGCACCTGGTATTGCTGATCCTGAAAAAGTTTCGACGAAGGGTGCACCTAAGAAAGGACGGTCAAAGGGGGGGCCGACGTTACAAAAAATGGTAGACCAAAAGATTTTAGAGATAAGAAAAGTGGTTCGTTATGCAGTCTGGGTCATTTGCCAGGTCATAACAAGGCGACATGTAGTCTGAACGAGAAGTAAGTTTTACAAAAAAAATTGTTATGATTCTAATTAGATTTTACCGACTATATTTTCTCACATAGTTCTTTATATTTCTTTCAAGAATCGGGCATAAAGAAGTGGCTTCAATCTTGGGAAGAAGAAATATGTTTGCACGAGTCATGTCGGAATAATTTATGTTGTTGGTTATTCATGTGAACATGTGTGCGATGCCAGGAAACTTAATAAGTGTTATGTTTATGTTTCGCAAAAAATTATGTGAACATCTGTGATATATATTGAATTAATTGCCATGTCTTTCATAAGGTTTTGTGTGAACGAGTTTACACTTATAACATACTATTTATTTTGCACTGTTTATTTTGTTAATTAGTGCTTAATGAACATTACTGACTATATATGTTCCGACCTCTAAAAAAATGCCCAACCGGCAGCTGGACCTGTAGTAGGTAAATTCTTCCGCCCAAATCAAGCCTAACCGGTCGCCTCGGGCGGTCAAATTGGCCCACTACGGGCTCAGCAGCAGGGTCCAACGGGGCTGGAAGGTTGTGTAACAGAGGAGTTCAACAACTCCGCCGCGCCCAGCTATTTAAGCCGGTCGGAGCGCCTCCCCGCTTCCGAGGTGGGACTAAACGAGTGCGCGGGTGCGACGCGAGCGCGTGCGGCGAGGGCGACCGCGCGGGTGAACTATGGGTCGTCCCAGTTGGCGGGGGAGACGTCGCACGAGGGGTGAGGGGGGCAAACGCGGTGGGCTGGGAATGTTGGCCGGCCCACGACGTGGCAATGCATGCCCCGTGCACACCGCGGCGCCAGCACAGGTGGTTTAGTCCCACCTCGGAAGCCGATGGTGCCGCGGACCGGTTTAAATACTGGGGCGTGGTAGAGGTCTTGAACTCCTCTGTTACACATCCTTCCAGCCCCCGTTGGACCGTGCTGCTGGGCCCGTAGTGGGCCGATTCGGTCACCGGAGCCGCCCTGTTAGGGTGGAAAATTGTACCTACTACCGGTCCAGCCGCCGGTGGGGCATTTTTTTTAAACTAAGTTACACGCCGAAGCATATTATTACAAGGCGAGAGGGGCCTTATTTTTTTATAACAAATAGAATTAATAACTTCAAAACAGAAAACTGATGCCATGCATAATCAGTTGAAACAAAAAATAGTATCAATTTCATCACGAAAACTACGCAACACACACTGAAAATAAATTTGTCCCAATCATCAAATAGGTATAATAATGTATGTGTGTCATTACAATAATAAAACTTTAGCAACTACCGAATAGGCATAATCATCTAGGGGGCAAAAACAATAATTCTGCCATTATTTAGTTGCGAAATAAATCCGAAAGAGTGCCACAACAAAATCAAAATTTGCGAAGTAGCGGTCGCGCCAATTATTCCTTCTCCATGATTTTAATAATATTTTCCTTCACCCTTTCCACCGTGTTGCTCTCTGAAAAAAGTATTTCCGCGACAATGTGTCCTCTTATAGAATCAACCTCCGATTGGTTAAAGAAATATTTTCACTCCTCTCCGTCCCAGAGTAGGATGCATTGCGTCACGAAAAGTCCACAAGAGACTCTGAAATAATAACATGATTCAGAAAATGATGGAACACACAATTAGTTATGCATTCAAAAATTAACTTACATGTCATGATGTAGCGGCATATCATACTTCGTGATTGGCCAAGAAGAGACGTCGGGATAATCCCCATTTATATACGAGTTTACCTCCTCTGTATCTTTGGCGATTTCTGATCTCTGCAATAAATTGTATGTTAAAAATGTGGGCTGAACACTTTATAAAAGGGAAAATATTTTTTGTAAACTCACCAGTGTTTCAATCTTTTTTTCTGTTCTTTCGCTGAGTTTACCAAAAGAATCTAGAACTTGAAACTCTTTCTTTGTGGTGTGCATCACAACAGTTATCCAGTGTTGATTGTCCAAATTAAAAGGAAAATATGCCTACGAAACAGTAAAGTTATGAACGTGTACATACAAATATTGTCGTAATGCGAAGGCTCGTTTGAAGTGACATACCTTTTCTTTCACAAAATACTCCTCCGTTACTCTTGACACAGTTGTTGATTTGTTTGTGAAATGTTCTAGCATATTGTTCTTCGAAATTTGTACCTGTCCTGAAGCGCGAAGTAGAAGCCAGTGCGACACCCACGACGATAATATATGGCGATCAAGAAAATGACTACGGTTCTGCATGTGGTTCAAATAACAATTGATAACCTGAAAATAACATAATACAAATATGAATATTACAGTAATCAGTAAACACAATAAACTTATATAGGGAAATCAAGAAAACATATTCTTACGGCGCCATTCAACCACTGGTGATCAATGACGGCTTGAAGTTGTCTTGCCGAACACGACTCCCCTCCTAAACCCGGCATGATAGCCACAGTCTGCCCACGATGCTTGTGCGACTTTGATAATGTCTGGATATAAACCCTCGAGGCCTCTATGTGATCCTCAGTAATATGGTCCGTGCTAATCATAACATCTCGTATACCAAATAAACCTAGGAAAATGTACATACAATGGGTTAGTTACATGCACATGTTAGGCTAGAAAGTAATTTACAAAAGTGATAGCTTTAACTTACTTTTTTTAACACGTTTGCTTCTACCTTTCTGCAGGTAAGGTGACCGAAAGTATTTTGATTGTGTTCGCTTGCGCTTCCCAACTGGCTCCTTTGTACCATTACGAATGGCATTCTTTAAATGGGTATTAAGACTGTCAATACTAATTTCCTCTGATTTTTCAGTGCTAGACCTGCCTGATACCGTGTTAACATTTTGTGGGGTTCGAGTGACTGAAGGAAATTCATTTGTGGCTAATGATGCAAATGATACCGCGGGTGAATCACCATTATCAATAATAATAAGGGGGTCGGTTGCATCACCTTTACCGGATGTTTTGTCTTTCACGCCCATGGAAGATACTCCATTCTTCTCCTCCCTACAATCATTCGAAGGAGTTGAATTACCTTCATCAAAATATTTCGGTTTGTACTTTTTCTTCCACTCTTCACTTTCATTCAAAGGAGTTGAATTTACTTCATCACAATGTTTTCCCTTAAACTTGCTCTTCCACTCATAACTTTCGCTTAGCAAAGTGCAATCATCATCGTCCTTCTTGTTTGATGGTTTGAAGATAAGACCTCTCTTGTTCAGTTTCTCGATGAGTACCTAAAAAAACATCCAAAACATTACGCAGTCCTCAACATTATGTCCATGTAAACATAAAATAAATTATGCATTAATCATTACCTCAGCACATTTATCAGGAATGAGACGCATTTCTTTCTGCATATCTTTTATGCATTTCATGACTTGATCTAGTGTGGTGTCCGTACTCGATGAAGCCTCGGCATTATTACCTTTTCGACCACCTTTACGTTTTCGTGGCTCAGGTATCTCCTCTGGAATTATTCCCTCTTTGGCTATTTTAGCGTTTATGTACTCTTCGCTAATTATCTTATCAATCTGTAAAATATTAGACGAATTTAAGTAAGTGATCCGTTAAGTACTCAAATCAATGGTTGAAGTTCAATCCATAAATATTTACCTTTCCATGACCACGGCCGTTGTCTGTGTCGTATTGGTCATGCTTCCCTGCCTCAATTTCTGACCAATTTATCATAAGAGGATACTCAGACGAAAGAGGATCGTATGTTTCTACGGCTGTTGGTTGCACTTTCTCCCAATACATGTACTGCATGAACATGAAAATATTTAATCATCGTAAAAGCAGAGAAATATTATTACATAAGCACAATTTACAATTCTGATTTACCTGAATGAGCGCCAGGTTTCCCACCGGCCATTTAAATTTTGAGAGATCTTTTACCGTCTTTGTGATGCCAGTCATGTACACGCGTAACGTGAACGAGTTCCAGATATATGACTTTATGACATCAACATCCTCCACCAATTTGTAAAAGTTATGAGGGACATGTTTGGTCGAGTGCAGTGCAATGACTGTACCTAACAGAACCAACACAGCTCTCCGCACAAAGTCATCGTCATAAGCCCCACTAGTAACAATGTGTTGGATCAACTCATCTATCACTATTTCTCCATTCCTCGTATCCAAAAAATGAGAAGGCACCCTTTCCTTTGCATCATCCCCTACTTTGCCTAATACTTTCATCACATCTTTTCCCTTATTCTCTAGGCCAAATATGTGAAATACATCATTAGTGTGCAGAGTTAAATCACCATTTTTCGGTCGCATAACGAAGGTTTTCCTAGTGGCATCATATGTTTTAATTATAAAAGTTGCTGATATGCTTGAGGCCTAGCGCGGCCCCTCGCCCGCTCGGCAAGCTCGGAACTGGTCTACGACAAGAGAAAGGTGGAGGGAACGCGTGCGAGCGTCAGAGAAGACGAAGGAGAGGGCGGAAGTGAGATCTGTTTCACCCCCAACAGTGCTTCCATCTTTATATCAAAAATCCGGCGAGATCTCTGGCCGTCAATCCGCAAACGGAGCGAGATCCGCAGATCTACTGTTCAGAGCCTCGGGGACACGTGGCAAAAATCTCGGCACAGGCATCGAGGCGCCGTGCCCACTACCCCAAATTACCGCGACGTGACCGTTTTGTCGCGTGCCCACACGCATCCTTCGCGATTTCGAACGCGCGGAAATTTCTCCGTGCCTTAAATGAGACAAGCTCCGCACTCCGAAGGATCCGTCGATTCGCTCCGGCGAACTGAGTGGATGACTCGTTTCCAGTTAAACACTCGGATGAAATAATCGGACGTTCAGATCGTTCCCTTTGAAGGGTGCTTCGATCATTTGGTAGCATCACATAATGAAGCTGAACAGTTCGGTCAGAGAAAGTTAATCCTGAATCCGTCATGGTTGGAAGCCGAGTGAGAAGCAACCCCGACTGTTTCTTAGGCACCTCCGAGGCGCCGTGGACATTTCCGAATGTCGATCACTCGAACATTAATTAGGGCTATAACCTCACGAATTCGGGGGCTATTGATGAGGTTGCTATTGATGAGGTTGCTATTGATGAGGTTGCCTCACGAATTCGGGGGCTATTGATGAGGTTGCTATTAATTAGGGCTATAACCTCACGAATTCGGGGGCTATTGATGGACATAACCTCACGAATTCGGGGGCTATTGATGAGGTTGCCTACCATGGGTAGGGTCACCAGCCTGACATCTAGGGCCCACCTGTGGTCCCTCATTATCATTAAAACCTCTGTGCCAAAGATGCATTCGGATGCATATGAAGATCCACTCGGACGCTTCAAGTCACTCGGTCATCGACGGTCATTCAGTCAGATGGAAGCTCAGGCGACTCAGGAGACACAGCGTCCGAGAGACTTGAAGAGATGCCCATAGCGTCATTGATTCTACGTTACCAGTAACGCAGCACTTAATCAGCCGTTCCTGTAACGTTACATTAATTAGCATTTAAAGCCCTAATGATGGCGCTCGGCCGGTGATGGCGCACTCTATATAAGCCACCCCCGGGCGCCAGAGCAAGGGTTCCGACCCTGTGTAATCCTCTACTATCCATAAGCAAACACAAAGCCTCCGGACTCGAGACGTAGGGCTTTTATCACTTCCGAGTGAGGCCCGAACTCGTACGCATCCGAGTGCACACTTGCGCCGTAGCTAGACTTTGCCCCTCCTTTCGTACCCCTAGTATTATTATCAGGTTCATTCCCATGACAGTTTGCATTTTCTACAGTTTTCCAGAGGAAAATACCCGAAAACACCGGCCGGACGTGACGCAACGTGTGTTTGGTGTCCGGATTCGTCAAAATCTTGCGTGGGGCCCTGCTTCGATCATGCAAACATGCTGCCAAATTTTTGTTTCCTTTCATGCATGCAATCACCAACACCATGTGTAACCAGCACTGTTCGGGTTTACCGAAGGCCACCTCCGAAGGACGTTTTTTTCAACTCCACGGAATGGCCCAAAACTTTTTCCACACCTAGGCAGCATCACCACAAGCATCCATGCCAATTTTCAACAATTTTCTACGTTGCATGCATTTTCTACGGTTTTCCAGAGGGAAATACCCTAAAACACCGGCCGGACGTGACGCAACGTGCGATTGGTGTCGGAATTCGTTCATTCTTTGTGTGGGGAGCTAGATTGGATGTTGACACGTGCTGCCAAAAGTTGGTGTCATTTCATGCGTGACATGACGCACACCATGTACAAGCAGTACCGACTCACTGTGCCGGTAGGGCACGTGTACAACACGTTCTTCGTTTTCCATCCATGAAACTCGCTCAATTTTTTTCCACACGCTGGCATGGCCATCACAAGCATCCATGTCAGTTTTCGACCGTTTCCTACACTGTTTGCATTTTCTACGGTTTTCCAGAGGAAAATACCCGAAAACACCGGACGAACGTGACGCAACGTGCGTTTGGTGTCCGGATTCGTTGAAATCTTGCGTGGGGCCCTGCTTCGGTCATGCAGACATGCTGCCAAATTTTTGTTTCCTTTCATGCATGCAATCACCAACACCATGTGTAATCAGCACTCTTCGGGTCTACCGGAGGCCACCTCTGAAGGACGTTTTTTTTTTCAACTCCACAGAATGACCCACAACTTTTTCCACACCCAGGCAGCATCACCACAAGCAAACATGCCAACTTTCAACAATTTTCTACGTTGCATGCATTTTCTACGGTTTTCCAGAGGAAAATACCCTAAAACACCAGCCGGACGTGACGCAACGTGCGTTTGGTGTCGGAATTCGTTCATTCTTTGTGTGGGGGGCTAGATTGGATGTTGACACTGCTGCCAAAAGTTGGTGTCATTTCATGCGTGACATGACACAGACCATGTACAAGCAGTACCGACTCACTTTGTCGGTAGGGCACGTGTACAACACGTTCTCCGTTTCCCATCCATGAAACTCGCTCAATTGTTTTTCACACGCTGGCATGGCCATCACAAGCATCCATGTCAGTTTTCGACCGTTTCCTACACGGTTTGCATTTTCTACGGTTTTCCAGAGGAAAATACCCGAAAACACCGGCCGGACGTGACGCAACATGTGTTTGGTGTCCGGATTCGTCGAAATCTTGCGTGGGGCCCTGCTTCGGTCATGCAGACATGCTGCTAAATTTTTGTTTCCTTTCATGCATGCAATCACCAACACCATGTGTAACCAGCACTGTTCGGGTCTACCGGAGGCCACCTCCGAAGGACGTTTTTTTTTCAACTCCACAGAATGACCCAAAACTTTTTCCACACCCAGGTAGCATCACCACAAGCATCCATGCCAATGCCTCCTCCGCAGCCGCCAACGCGGCCTCCTCCGCTGACCTCACTAGCGCCACCAGCAACCCAGGCGTGTCGTCGGGGTCGTCGTCCTGGTGCAGCGCCGCCTGCTCCGGCGGGAGCGGGACCTCCGGCGGGGCAGGTGGGGCCGGCACGGCTGCACGACGGCGGGAAGCCCCCCCCCCCCAGTAATATCTCCTACGGAGAGACCACGGGCGGCACGCTTGAACGCCCCGACGACGGTGTCGAAGCTCTTGCCGGTCCAGAAGCGGCGGCAGCCTTTCCGGTTGTACCGGTCGTCGACGTGCTGCCGGAGATCCTCCCTCGACGCCGGTGGGCCAAGGGTTGGGTAACCGTCGGCGGAGATTCGCCACGGCCGTGGCAGCTTCGCCGACGGCGCCACGTACAGCCCGAACCGGACAAGATCTTCGGTCTGGCCGACGGTCAGGCTGGACGGCCAGACGCCGCCCGGCGCCGCACCGTCGCTGTCGGAGTCGCTGGACATGCTGGTGCGGTGGAGAGAGGCGCGGTGGAGGAAGAAGAGGGTGAGGGGAGGCGCGGTGGAGAGAGCAGCGGTCGGCGTCGGCTTTTATAGCCCCGCGGGGGCAGGCGAGGCGCCGTGGTGCCAGCGCGCGGCCGAACCGCGGTGTTAATGCACGCGGCAGGCGAGGCGCCGTGGTGCCAGCGCGCACGGCAGGCGAGGCGGCCGACCGGTCAGCGCGGCGCGGCAGCGAGAGGCGGCCGACCGGTCAGCGCGGCGCGGCAGCCGAGGAAGAAGGCGGCGGAGCAGTTGCGCGGCAGGCGAGGTAAATGCGGTCAACCGCCGTAATGCGCGCACGACGTGAGACCTTACCAAACCGGCACGTTTGCACTTTTTTTTAAATAAAATCCCGACGTATCCGTATACGTACACGTCCTCGGCGGCTGGGCGGGCGGGCAGCCAATTTTTTAAAATATGCCCATCGTGCCCCCGGTTATGAAGAGGCATCGGACAATCTGGGCCGTCTTTGTGTTAGGGGGGTCTACTGAAGCAAAAGTGATTGTTCATTTAGTTTGGTAACATTTTTTACAGGACAAAGCTGTCGCTCCGTGGTTGGAACTACGGTACGGACCTGGACATACGTGAAAGTGTTCCGTGAAATCACATTTGAAAGTTTTAAAAATCACTTAGACTTCATATGTTGGAAGGTCGTGTTTTATGGACTTGTGGAATTTGGCTTCAAAGTTCAAACTCATATTCATTTATTAGATAAGAAAAAAAAAACATGAATAGTGAGGTTATATTATGGCTTCTGCTATTGAGGTTGAGCAAAAAACACCAAATGAACAAATTGTGTGACTTTTACACTAGGAGAAGATCTAATGATACCAATGTTCAAAGGCTTAGTTCCTAGTTCAAGGAGACAACGATAAATGTTGTCATATGCTGGGCAATGGCACATAGAAAAAAAACCGCTCTCAACCAGGATCAGGGTCGTACAGAGGAGGACACCCTGCTCAGAAAATTATTACTAAATAATACTTCTTCCGTCCCAAAATAAGTAACTCAACTTTATACTAATTTTGTACTAAAGCTAGTAAAAAGTTGAGTCACTCATTTTGGGACGGAGGGAGTACAAAGATTTCTTTGGACCTTCAGCTGATAGTTCATTTTCGCTGGATGATTCTATTAATGATAACAATCTTTAAGTCTCGCAGGCGGAAAATTAGTTTTCAGCTACTCCATTCTCTCATGAGGAAATTCGCATTGCAGTGTGTCAGATGAAATGGAACAAGGCTCTATTGTCGGACTGTTTTTCAACAGATTTTCTAGCATGTGATTAAGATATACTTGCTACAGTTGTTTAACAGGCTATACATACACGAATCATTCTTCGACTCAAGACTAAGGATGCAAGTCTTATTTAGCAATATCGACCGATTTACCTCCTAAATGTCAAATCTTTACTATAGCCGCAACTAACCCATTAAACAAGGTGCCTGGCCATGTGGAATGGTCCACGCAAATTGGGTTCGTGCAAGGCGGTAACATACTCAACGGAGTAGTTCTGCAGTTCTGCATGAAAACGTGCACGAGCTTCACCTGAAAAGGTTGAGAGAGTCATCTTAAAAATTGATTACGAAAAAACATACGATAAAGTTAAGTGACCCTTTCTTCTGTGAACTCTCACCATAAAGGGATTATCGCCAAAATGGTTAGTTTCGTCTTTGTAGGTAGTGTCGCCATCAAAGTCAACGATGATGTTGGTAGCTATTTCCTTATACTCGGAATGGTCTTCACCAAGGGGACCCTTTGGCTTCATTTTTTATCAACGCTAATGACCAGATCTGCAAAGGGGAGGAAATAAATGCAAGCGAGAACTTAGGCGAGCTATTTGAAGAATAGTTTTTTTATGAATTGACCGCAAATGATTATGTTCTTATTGGGTTTGTATTTGCCTTGTATTCACTAACAATAGGCAATGAAGATCATTCGAAAAGAGTGCGACCAGCGAGCACATGCAATGCAACATACATACATGAAGAGAGGAAAGCGGCCCAAATATTTGACAAGTTATATTAAGCAAGAAAGATTATTCGAAGACCGACTATAGTGCCTCCTAGTTTAACCGATCGGGTACCAAACGAAATCCGGTTGCCACAAAATATTAAAGATATCCCTGTTAGTTAATGACAAGGCCACACAAAAATATCCCACCAACTTTAAAATGTTTGAATTCAAATTCATTTGAATTTTATTTAAATAGATTTGTACTACAGGTATAAGATAGGAGTGTTCAAAAATTGTGCGAATTTTTGTGGGCGCTAGGAATGAGATAAAAAGATAATGCACAAGTTGTGGAGTAATTGGACAAGTTTTAATTTGAAAATATTCAAATCCTATGCAAATTGGATTTGAATTGAACCATTATTTAGAATAGTTGTTGAACATGAAAAGACTAAAATGTTGAATATTTATAAAATGTCACAGCTATTTAATGGATTAAAAACATTAATAAATGCATAAAGTGCAAAACTAATTATTACATAGAAGCAACAGTTACAAATATGGTTTTGTTACATTTGGGATGTTACAATTTTTGAAACCCCTTGAGCCACCCATCCAAAATGATAGGAAGTCATGCCGAATTTGCCAGGGGATGATACCCTAGAAGTGGAGATCGTCGAATAATTTTTTTTTACCATAATACCGAAGAAAGAATCCAACACCATAAATGATCAAACCAACAAAAGCAACATGACACAATAGGATAAATTCAACATATACGAGTAGTCAGCTTTGAGAGGACACATCTCTCTGGCTCCATGGGACGCCACAATAAATAAATAAATTTTATTCTAAAAAACAACCACCACTAGATGCCGACGATGTCCACAAATTTCTTCAAGATCCAAGGTCCCCAATCTCTTGGCGGCTTGGCGCCAAGACCGCAAGGGGACCGAATCTTCCTCTTCCCACAGTTGCTACGGTTCACACTCCTTTACTCTTTTCGGTAAAGATTTGACGTTCGCATCTTTTCAAAAAGAAATTGAGAAGAGTTCACTCCCGTATCTATGCCACATTTTTACTTCACGCAATGATACCGTCGGCTTTCACAGTTAAAAAACTTGGTTTTCAGCTGGTCAAATGGGCCCATATGAATGTGGTGCAGCCCTCTCCGTTGATACTTCTCGACAATAACCCTCTCCTTAGGGACCTCCTATTTGAAGCATTTTGCGTCAAACAGAGCCACGGCGCACAAGGGCGAGCGTGACAGGGCCGGCCCATTAGAGGCTACCGCGAGCAGGCCACTGTAAACCAGTTTCGACATTGTAGGGCTAAAACACGTAAAAATATGAGCTCGCTTGGATTTGATCACAAGACCACGTGTTCCTGTGCGAGTGTTGCTAGCCAAGGGAGCTACTGACCGACCCTCACAAAGAATCAACGTGAGGCCCTAAGAACTAAAAGGCAACGACAAATCTGAAACTTTTAAAATTTCGAACGTGATTTGTTTCTTTCAAAAAGGGAATATTTTAAGAAACGCAAACACATTTCAAGTCCGTAATTTTTTTTAGAAAACTCAACTACTTAAAAAAAACAGAAATTTATTGAATCTGTGAACAAAGTTTGAAATTCTGAATAAAATTCTAAAACTTGAACATTTTTTTCAAACAGTATTTTTTTAAAAAAAGAGGAACGCTTGTAGAAACTCGTAAAGAAAATTTGGAAATGCGAAAAAATTTCTTAATTTGTGAACAAATTTTAAAAACATGAAAAAACTTGTATTTCTGGAAAAAATTAACAGGATCAATTTTTGAAATCCCTGAACATTATTGGGATTTTTGAACAAAATTTAAAAATTTGAAGTATTTTTTTGCAAAATAGATCATTTTCATATCTCCTGAACTAATTTGAACATGTGAGCATTTTTTTTTGAACACGAACATTTTTTGACAAGATAAATTATTTTGCATGTTTATAAAAAATCAAAAAACTACGAATGTTTTACAAAACGCGAACAGTTTTCATATTTTGTCACAAAATATGAAAAAACTAAAAAAAAAATTGAAATAGATAAACATTTTTTTAAAATGGGAACAAGTTTTGAAACTATTCGAAAAATTTAAAATTTGAACAGTTTTTTGAAAATGATGAACATTAAACTTCGACTTTTTAAAAAACAATGATGAACATTTTTTCAAACAGGAACATTTTTAAAAATTCTAAACTCAAAGTTGGAAATGCGAACATTAAATTCCCGAACAAAATTCGAAAACAGGAACATCTTTTTGAAATTTGTGAACAATTGTTGAAACTGGAACATTTTTCCAAAACTCCTGAAAAAAAGGAAAATATAAATATTTTTAAAATTTGTGAACAATTTTTCTAAATGAGAACGTTTTTAATATGTGCACATATTTGAAATTGTGAACAAAAAATTGAAAATGCGAACATTTCCTGAAATTGTGAATAAATTTTGAAAATGAGAACATTTTTTTATATTCCTGAACATTTCTCGCAATAACAATATTGTTTTTAGAAAATGCGAACAAATTTTGAAAAGAGAGAACATTTTTTAAAATTCCGAGCAATATTTGAAATTTTTGAACAAAAACAGGAAAACGAAAACAAAGAAACACAAAAAATAAAAGAAACATGAAAAACGAAAAAAACGAGAGAAAAAGGAAAAAAAGAAAAACCAATAAAACCCAGATGTGAATACCAAAAAGAAAAAACCTGGTTCAGAAACCTTCTAGAAGATTCCCGAAAATGGTAAAATACTGTACAGAAAAAAAAAAAAAAACCTTCGTTAGTAATTGGGACGGCCCACTGCATGCTTCGCTCGCAAAAACCCTGTGCGAAGCGTCGACACTACAGCGCAGTGAGCGCCGCATAGGTTTTTCCTCTCCTTTTGCGACAGTAGGCAGGCGCGACTATGTCTCATTTCACGCAAGACAGGGTGCAGCCTCGCGTGAGAGATGCCAGAATGGGCCAACCCAGTGAGGAATAGAGGCCTTCAACAATTTTTTTCTTTCGTTTTTCCCATTTTTGCTTTTTTTTACTATATCTTATATTTCAAAATAATCTAAACATATTTTCTTTTGACCAATATCTATTACCAGATGGAACGGGTCATATCTAAACATATCTATTACCGAAATCACATCACTTTACATATGGAATTGAAAAATATTGATCGCGCAGTAAAAAAATGTTAATACATGTATAAAAAAATGTTCCTGGCATATACAAAAATGTAGAGTATGCATGGAAAAAAGTAGACATCAACATATATATGAAAAAATGATAATCATGTATTTCGAAAATGTTAAACTTGTATATGAAAACATGTTCCTGATGTATACAACAAAAAGACAATGTGTATGGAAAAAGTACAAATAAAAAATATAAGTTTTCAAATAATTTAACCTGTATTTCGAAAATGCTGAACTTTTATAAAACACTATTTCTCATACATAAAAAAAGTGCACAATAGTTATTAAAATAGTAGACATCATATATAAATTTAAAGTTAATCATGCATTCGAAAATGTTAAACATTTATAAAAATGTACAAATGTGTATGGAAAAAATAGACATCAAAAACTAGTTTTTAAAAAAATGTAATCATGATTTACAAATTGTTATTACCATAAAAATGTTCAGCGTGTATTTGAAAAAATGTTGACCATGTATTCGAGAAAGTGTTCATAACATTCATTTCCAGAAAAATGCACATCATGTATCTGAGAAATAAACAATGTGTATCAAGAAAATGTTTCATGTGTACAACGAAAATATACACTGTGCTCTGAAAAAAATTATTCATGTGTTAAAGAAAAAGGAAAAATGATGAAAACTGACAAAGAAACATTAAGGAAGAGAAGAAAATAGAGAAAAGTAAAATAAAATGGGCAAAAAAGAAAAGAGAATGAAAAAAAACAAGAAACCGGAGAAAAATCAGGGCAAAAAAGTAAACGAAGAAAAGAGAAAAATATAAGTAAAAAAGGAAAACAAAGAAAACACCAGTAAAAACCAAGAAAGATAGGAAGAAACCAAAGAAAAACAATAAAACCAACAAAGAAACAAAGAAAAACTGTAAAACCGGAATAGAGGAAAGAAAAAACAGAAATCCGAATAGAGCCTTTGAAGAAACAGAGAAAATGAACTAGCAAAGCGAACGCAACGACCGATATGATGCAAGCGAAGGAACGCGCGAAGAAGGGTCGGCCCAGTACTGTAATATGCAGTGATAACATTCACACGAAACGATGTTTCTGCAAACCGGCGCTTGCAACCGCGTTAGCTGGGCTCGGCCCAACTACATTTTTTTCTGTTTTGAAACTCAAAAATGTAATGAGGGTAAGTGCACGCGACCGGGAATTGAACCGGCGATCTCTTTGTTGAGAGCTAACTCCTCTAACAACTACCCCAACAATGTCAACAAAAATATCGCCAATTCAATTTCCGGTCGCGCACACTTACCCTCACTCCATTTTTGAGTTTCAACACAGAGAAAAATGTTGTTCGGCCGAGCCCAGCTAACGCAGTTGCAGGCGCCGGTTTGCAGAAACAGTAATAACCGGTGCCTGCAGCGCCAAGTAGGGATTGTCGTTTTTCTCGCCTGAAGGATCGCTCTGTCGAGTGGCTTTTTGTTCGCCGGCTCTCTTAGGACAAGACACTCGCTCGCTGCCTCGTGGGTTTTATTGATTTTATTCTACTTTTTTTTGTATATTGGTTGCCTGGTCCGGTTTTCATCAGGTTTTTTTTCTTTCTTTTCTAATGTGTTTTCTTTATGTTTTTTCTTGGGTGGTTTATATTTTCTTTATTTTCTGTGTGTTTCCTTACAATTTCTTCCGTTTTATTGTTTTTTTTTATTTCTTCCCTTTTATGTGTTTTTCCTTGAATGTTTGTTTTGTTTTCTTCCTTTTTATGTGTGATTACCTTATGATATTAACGTTCATTTTCCTTTTTATTCTTTCTTGTTTCTTTCTTTTTTCTTTGTGTTTTATTTACCTCTCTCTTCTAGTCTTCTGTTTTCTGATTTTTGTGTTTTAGTTATTATTTGCAATTTGGTTTCTATGGGTTTTCTTGTTTTCCTACTTTTTCATGTTTTTCCTTATGGTTTTTATAAGTTTTCTTTAAAAAAACTTTAATTATTTTTCTGTGATTTTCTTTACATATATGTTTCGTAATTAGGAAAAACCTGGTACATTTCGACTTCCAACTCCATTGTAGCCTAGGTAGTTAGACACACCAGTAGGTACTCCCTCCGTAAAGAAATATAAGAGTGTTTAGATTGACTACTTTACGGAGGGAGTACTAAACATTTTTATTATACAAGAGGAATATTTTTATACACATTTAACATTTTCATAATATATATGTATTAATATCTATTTTTTTCATAAACGTTGTAAAATTTTCATATACTTAACGAACACTTTTTATATGTCTTTAACATCTTTCAAATACATTATTAACATCCCCGTAAAAAACATACATTTTAAACATTTATTTAAAATTTATGTTTTGATAACTATATTTTGTGATACATATTATACATTTCTTGTATACATATGGATACTTTTTTTATAAAAGTTTAACATCTCAAATACATGATCAGATTATTATTTTTCAAATATATGTTCCGATATCTACCTTTTTATACACATTGTACACTTTTGTATACACTTAATTTTTTTGTACACGTTTAACATTTTCTAAATACATGATTAATAAACAAATCTACATATGTTTTGATGTCTACCCTTTTTCATACACATTACACATGTTTCGTATACATAGGAAACATTATTTTTATATGCGTTTAACATTTTTTCAAATACATGATTAACTTTATTTCAAAACAATTTGATGTTAATTTTTCATATACATTATACATTTTTCTCTACATCGGGGGCATTTTGTACATTTTTTACAGTTCTAAATACATGATTGACATTTTATGAATATATGTTTTGATGGCTACTTTTCTTTTCACAAATTGTGTATTTTTCGTATACATCAGGAATATTTTGTTATACATGTTAATCATTCTTCAAATATGTTATTAACATTTTTAATATATGTTTTGATGTCTACTAATTTAATACATGTTGTATTTCCTTATATACATCAGAATCATTTTTTATACCCATTCAACTTTTAAATATCGATGAAAACTTTTTGAAAATGAAATGAAAAATATAAAAGAAAAAGGAATAAAAGCAAATAGAAATAAAAATTGAAAATAAAAAGAGAAAAAAAGAAAGGGAAAAGAATTGTGACTTGCTGGGTTGGCCCACTTGCTGCACCGTGCGCGAGCGCTGTGTCTAGCTTACACTAAGTGAGACATAGATGCGCCCCTGAATTGTCCATATCCGATGTGAGAGTAGAGTAGTAGTGGCACTTATTTCCTGACTCCTGTTCTATTTAGTTGAGCTCGTAACGAACAAGTAACGGTGCCTCGACAAAACAATTATCTAGCAGAAGTCTTTTCGAAAAGTTATTTTTAGATGGAAAAAAGATAGGATTGAGGCGCATCTCTCCAATTGATCGGCTAAGACAAAGCAGTTCAAAGCAAAGGTCTTGTTATTGCCATGCCGGCCCTATCTCTGAAGCACCAAACTTCCACATTTTGAAAAGGCCTGAACTCCGGTTAGTCTTCTTTCCGGTGAAGGAGAGTGTAGTTTGGACAAGATAGAAATGGGCTCGCCATCTAGTCTAGGCGTAAGTTTTCAAAGGACTAAACTCTGGATTCTCGCGATTTAGACCATGTTCAATAATTTTACTTTAAGATGCAACAATATAAAATATGGACTTTTGGCCAAAAAAAATGGCTCCGGCAGCATACCCAAATCTGAATGGGGATCCAAAAAGTCTGGCTAGACACCCAAATATTGTTATCACGGGCCCATATTTAGGTCCAACCTACGAGGCTATCCATCCATCTTAGTCTTTTGGTTACAATAATGCTTTTGCAGTTGGGAGTTCGGGTAGGAGTGGAGGTCTTGTAATATTTTGGAATGATGAAATAAAGCTTGATATTGTTGGTTACTCTCGGTATCACATAGATTGCACTATTCTAGAGGTGGGGCCATCACCATGGAGATTGACTTGCATCTATGGTGAAACCCAAGTTGCGGATCGCTATAAAACTTGGGATACTCTATGTTCCATTGTGGGGGTCTCTAACCTACCGTGGATGGTCTTTGGCGATTTTAATGAAGTTCTTGTGCAAGCCGAGCATGATGGAGTCAACCCGAGAGCGCATGGCCAGATGCAAGGTTTTAGGGATGCACTCGATGTTTGTGGGTTCATGGACTTGGGTTTTAAAGGAAGAATGTGGACTTTTGAGAAAAGAGTTGCCAGAGGCTCCTATACCAGGGTCTGGCTGGATCGAGCAGTGGCTGATGCGGCATGGAACACTCTTTTCCCATCAGCGGAGCTTGAAAATCTTTCTTCTGTTTGCTCGGATCATGGGCCAATTTTACTCAAGCTCTCGGATGAACTTACACAGAATAGGAAGAATGCATCTTTCAGATATGAGCTCATGTGGGAGCGTCATCCAGAGTTGGAAAGCTTTGTGCAGAACGAATGGAACAGCAGCCCGGAGGTGACTTCAATCCCACAGATGCATGCAAAACTCAAGTCACTTGGAGAAAATTTACATAGCTAGGATAGTCACACTTTTGGTCACGTCAGGAGCGAGATAAAACAATTAAAGAGACAACTTGAGGCTCTAAAGAACACTCCAGGGAGGACGGGGCCGAGTAGACAGGAAATCAAAATCACCAATCACCTTGTAGAGTTGTATCAGAGAGAGGAGATCTTGTAGAAATAGAGGTCGAGGGTGGACTGGCTGTCTTTTCGAGACAAAAACACACGCTACTTCCATATGAGGGCGTCCATGCGGTGTCGCAAAAATCGTATCAAGGCGCTGGCTAGGCCGGACGGGCAGCTGACAGAAGATGTGCCGGAGATGGAAGGGATGGCGACGGAATTCTACAAGCAGCTATATACATCGGAGGGCTGCAATAATATGCAGGAAGTTTTGAACGTTGTCCCTAGGAAGATCACGGATGACATGAAGGCCCTTCTTGACGCTACGTACACTGATGCTGAAGTAAAAGCTGCGTTGTATCAAATGTTCCCGACCAAAGCGCCGGGTCCGAATGGGTTTCCGACCCACTTTTTTGAGAAACATTGGGGTGTGTGTGGACCCGAGGTGACAGAGGTTGTGTTAAAAATAATAGAAGGTCAGGAGAACGTCAAAGGAATTAATCAAACTTATTTAGTGTTGATCCCGAAAGTGAAAGATCCAACATTGTTGTCACAGTTTCGCCCAATCAGCTTATGCAACGTGTTGTACAAAATTGCGTCAAAAGTGGTTGCAAATCGCTTGAAGGTGGCGCTTCCAGATATCATATCAGCAGAGCAGTCCGCTTTTGTTCCTGGTAGACTGATCACGGACAACATCATAGTTGCTTATGAGTGTATACATTTTATGAAGAGAAACAGAGCTATAAAACACCGTCATTGTGCCTTGAAGCTTGATATGATGAAGGCATATGATAGGGTGGAGTGGGACTATTTGCGAGCAATTATGTCAAAGATGGGTTTCTCGGAGAGGTGGGTTAATAATGTGATGAACTTAGTTACCTCAGTATCTTACACAGTTGTATTCAATGGTAAGAAGCTGGATGATTTTAGACCTAGCAGAGGTCTTCGGCAGGGAGATCCGATTTCCCCTTACTTGTTTTTGTTGGCAGCGGAGGGCCTTTCATGCCTCTTAAAGAGTTTAGACCAATCATCTCAGATCGGTGGGATACAGGTGGCACCGTCAGCACCACCAGTTAATCGCCTTTTGTTTGCAGATGATAGCCTGCTGTTTTTCAAAGCCAATGGAAGTGGGGCAATGGAGGTATCAAACCTACTAGAGAGATATTGTCAAGCTTCAGGACAGAGAATTAATGCAAGCAAATCATCCATATTTTTTAGCAAGGGTTGTCCTGCTAGTGTGAAAGAGGAGATTAAAGGTATTCTGAATGTGCCGAATGAGACACTAAATGAAAAGTATCTTGGTATGCCCTCTGATATTGGTGTTTCAAAATTTGGTGCTTTTAAGTATTTGAAGGATAGACTATGGAACAAGGTAAAGGGATGGATTGAGAAGACTATATCTTTTCAAGGAAAAGAGGTGCTAGTAATCTGTTGCCCACACAGTGCCAGTTTTCTCCATGTCATGTTTCAAGTTACCAAGGGGGTTATGTGAACACTTGAACAAGCTTATCAGACAATTCTGGTGGGGGAGCAAGGAGGGGAAACGTAAACCACATTGGGTCTCGTGGAAGACAATGACCCAACCAAAGTTCATGGGAGGCTTGGGTTTTCGAGATTTCGAACTTTTTAATTTGGCTCTTCTCGCAAAATAGTCATGGCGCCTGTTACAAAACCCACAGTCTCTTTGTGCTAACATTCTCAAAGCTATCTATTATCCCAATGGGACTATCCTTTCTGCTGAGTTGGAAACAAAACCGTCGCAGGTGTGGCGTGCTATTATGGAGGACAGAGATGTGCTCAACCAGGGTCTCATAAGGAGGATCAGGAACGGAAATACAACGATGATATGGGAGCACAACTGGTTACCCAATGCGGTGATGATGAGGCTGATTGCATGTCTAACTAATGACCCCCCCAGCTATAGTAGGCGAACTGATAGATCATACCAGCGCCACTTGGAAGGACAACCTGTTACATCAAGTTTTTTTGGCGTCGGATATTAACACAATCCGGAGCATCCCGCTGTGTACAAGGAATATGGAGGATACCTGGGCACGGAATTATGAGAAACATGGCAGGTTCACTGTTAGGTCAGCTTACCGCATGTTGGCAGATACAAAGAGAAGGAGGGAGGACTGACTGGACAATATTGCAAGTAGATCAAACTATGAAGAGGAGGCGAAGGGGTGGACTTCGCTTTGGTCAGTTCAAGTTCCCGGAAAGATCCGCAACTTTCTCTGGAGATTAGCCAAATGTTCTATCCCAACTAAGGATGTTCGGCACGACAGAAATATGGCACACGACGATAAGTGCCAACTCTGCGATGCATAGGATTCATGGAGGCACTCCCTTTTGGAGTGCTCAATGTCGAGGTGTGTCTGGGCTCTAGCTAATGGAGAGGTGGTTGATCACATTCAGACTACTAGAGAGCCAAACGCAAAGAGCTGGATACTCCCTATGACCAAGACATTATCACACAAACACCTCACATAGATGGTTGTCACACTTTGGTCGATTTGGTCAGCTCGTCGGAAGGCAATCCATGAAGGTATATTACAGAGCCCACATGCTATCCATTCGTTCGTCACGAGCTCTATTGCGGAGTTGGAGGCGTTGAGAAGGCCGGCGACAACCAGTACAGCACCAAGAATGCCGGCTGCGAACTCACGACAACCTTGGAAGGCGCCTGATGTTGGGTTTGTAAAGATTCATGTTGATGGGGGTTTCTCCAGAACTGGTGATAGAGGTGCTGCAGCAGCTGTTTGCAGAGATAGCAGTGTAGTTTTTTGGGGCTCTTTGACACTTGTTGTATCCGGAATTACTGATCCGGCTATCCTCGAAGCTATGGCATGCCGGGAGGGACTCTCACTTGCACTTGATCTTGGGGCATACAGAGTGGTGATTGCTTGTGATTCTAAGGTAGTGGTCTCGGACATCGGGTTGTGAACCGAAGGGAGGCACTCGGTGATCGTGAAGGATATAGTATCGCGGGCAAGAGAGTTTGCCACATGTGATATCACTTTTGAAGGGCGAGCATCGAATTGGGAAGCCCATAGTCTTGCTAAATTTTCTAGTTCTTTAGATTTTGGACGCCATTTGTGGCTGGGGATTCCTCATGATCCCCTCATTATCCCTGTAAACCTTGCTACCATCTAATAAAGTTTGGTTTGCCGCTCAAAAAAAATCTCAAAACGGTCGTAGAAAGCCAATCGTTGTCCCGTGAACATTCATCTTCACCGCAACGCCTCAACCTATCCCCGTGTCGGCCACCCCGAGCCCCGCAATTCGGGGTCATCCGCCATCACCCTCCCGACCAGTGCCGAGCTCGCCCCGCCACCGCCAGATTTCAACTTTCCCACAGCTCCCCGCCGTCGGATTCTCCAACTCGGTCATTGGATCCATCTTCCTCGTCGTCCCCAAGCTTCCCTCCGCCATTTTCCAAGCTCGGCGCCACCATTTTCGAGCTCGAGCTCGATTGCCACTGCTCGTCAATTCCGTCGCTCCCACGCTCCATGTTGCCGTTCATAAGGACTGTGCCACACAACCTGTCGTCCCGAGCTCCTCGCCGCCATTTGCCTAGGACCGCAATCGAACAAGTTGTCATCATTTTGCCAGAAGTACCGTGGCTTGAGGCTCCGCCCGTGTAGAAAGTGGGCGGGGAGATCTATACCCTGGTCGCACATGTGTGTCTTGGCACATTTGGTATCACTTCTTCGGGAGTTGGGGCGACATTCAAATACCTATCGTGGCCGCCATTGCACCTCCCATTAGTGTTGTATCCCGGGCCAAGAAGAAGGAGCACATCGCAGCCGAGCCGTAGATCCCGGTTGAGCACGTCGATGCCGACTTTGTGGCCGCGCTCGTCGAGGAGGGCCCATAGCTTATCTTCGAGTCTGTGTAGTACAAGCGCAAGATCGAGTGCGAGTGCCGCGAGCTCGACCGACTCAATGCCAAGCGTGAGAAGATGTTCAATGATCTCGACGAGCTCACCGACTAGGAGGAGAAGGAAATGTTGGATGACTTTGATGACAACGAAGTCGTCCCCTCATACGCCTAGTTCTAGTCTCAATGTAGTGATAGAGATGCTTAATTATAATCATAGTAGTATTTAATTTATTTATGTTCTATATTAAATGTGCAACGGATGTTTAATTATGTAAATAAACTATGGATTATGTTTATGTTTTATTTGGTTATGAAGAGTTTTAGGCATGCTGAAAAAACAAACAAGAAATGGTTATCCAAATCTTCTCTCTGGACTACACATGTTGGATTTGGGTAGCTAAAATTTATGTCTACTGTTGATATGCTGCTCTTAGATAATTGAAAGGACGTGGATGTCGCCTAGAGGGGGGTGAATAGGCGTTATAAAATAATTACGGTTTAGGCTAGAACAAATGCAGAATAAAACTAGCGTTTAATATGTCAAGCACAAAACCTAAAACAACTAGGCTCACCTATGTGCACCAACAACTTATGCTAAGCAAGATAAACAACTAAGTGATAGCAAGATATATAGCATGAAACAATATGGCTATCACAAAGTAAAGTGCATAAATAAAGGGCTCGGGTAAGAGATAACTGAGGCACGTGGAGACGATGATGTATCCCGAAGTTCACACCCTTGCGGATGCTAATCTCCGTTTGGAGCGGTGTGGAGTCACAATGCTCCCCAAGAAGCCACTAGGGTCACCGTAATCTTCTCATGCCCTCGCACAATGCAAGATGTCGTGATTCCACTAAGGGACCCTTGAGGGCGGTCACCAAACCCGTACAAATGGCAACCCTTGGGGGAGGTCACCGAACCCTTACACTTTGGCAACCCTTGGGGGCGGTCACCGGTACCCGTACAAATTGCTGGGCAATCTCCACAACCTAATTGGAGAGCCCGACACTTGCCCGAAGCTTTACACCACAATGATTGAGCTCCGAGACAACACCAACCGTTTAGGGCGCCAAGGCACCCAAGAGGAACAAGCTCTAGGGTGCTCAAACACCCAAGAGTAATAAGCTTCTCAACTTCTCACTTCCACGTATCACCGTGGAGAACTCAAACCGATGCAACTAATGGAATGGCAAGAACACACGAAGTGGTCAATTCCCTCACTCCCAAATCCCACCACAACAACAAAAGCTATGGAGGAATTAATATGAGAGGAAGAACAAGGAACTCACAAAGAACTCCAAGATCTAGATCCAAGGGGTTCCCCTCACATAGAGGAGAAAGTGCTTGGTGGAAATGTGGATCTAGATCTCCTCTCTCTTTTCCCTCAAAAAGGAGCAAGAATCATTGGAGGGATTGAGAGTTAGCAAGCTCGAAGAAGATCAACAATGGGGGGCAAAAATGAGCTCAAAGGATTAAAGAGCAATGGGGAAGAAGACCCCCTTTTATAGGCCTCCCCAAATCTAACCGTTATGTGCACAGGTCGTGCACAAGCGGTACTACCGCTTAGCGCGGTAGTTGCAGGAAAAGCGAGCAAAACGGCAGAAACCTCGAGGCGGTAGTGCCGCTGGAGCGGTACTACCGGCCTACCTAGCGGTACGATGCAGTAAGACTCTAGTACCCAAAAATAAGCGGTAGTAGCAACGGTACTCGGGAGCGGTAGTACCATGCGGGCGGTACTACCGTCCTCTACTACCGCTCAAGAACCGCCCAGAAAACCTATCCAGAGAGAAAAATATAAGCGGAAGTAGCAGCGGTAGTACACAGTGGAAGTACCGCCCAAGCGGTACTACAGTGGTACCGAGCGGTACTACCGCCTGATCAGAGAAAAACTGCTCTGGCACTAAAACTGCCATAACTTACGCATACGAGCTTTGAATTGAGCAAACTCCAGCTTGTTGGATTCAAGATGACAAGAGCTATCCAACAGCGACTGGTTATAATAAGAAGATGCAGCATAACAATGCCAATGATATAAAGATGTGAAACCTCTATGAATGAAGAACCGGCAAAAACTCCAACATCGAAAACATCATAGAAGATGCATATGGACTCTGTTTTCGATGAACTTGAGCTTGTCATGAAGCTGACCATAAGCTCAAGAACCCACATAGAGAAAAGCCAACCAGGAACCAAGAAAGATGATGATGCCAAGAATGCAATGGTTTGAGCTCTCAACGAACGATACGATCAAGCTATCGATGACCGCATGCGCGGGGATGGCCGGCACGATCACGCTCCCTTCCGGTGAGATGCCCTTGGGCGAGGTGGAGAAGCGGGACATGGCCGGCTTGTGGTCGGGATGGCAGTCATGTATCTGCAGCGTGGTGGACTCGTGCAGGGACGAACGGGTAACCGACGAGCCTGTGCTCGCCGCGGTCATGGTGGCACCGACAAGAAGGTCTGCTCGCCGCGAGGGTACCCTAGCAAGTCGAGGGCTCGCTGCATGGCCTTGGTGACGAGGACCTCATTCTCCTTAATGGTGGCCTCCTGTTGAGCGGAGACGGCATGGGCGACCGTGTCTTTCTTCTCTTTCTTGTCAGTCTGGGCCTTCCTCCAGCCAACCCTCTTGGCCAAATGGATGGCCTTTTGCTCCGGCGTCTACTCCTTCTTGGGTTGCTTCTTGCGGACGGGGTGGATGGCCTCTCCATCGCCCGTGGCGGCGGGGGCAGTTGGCGCGTCAACCATGGCGAGCGCGTGGGACGGCGAGAGGGCGGAAGAGCTTTTAAAAGAAAGGGGAAAATGGAACGAATGTGACACCGACGAGCAGCCAGGAAAAGGACAAGGACAAGGACGAACGTCGCGTGTATCCGTGTTGTGTCACGCCGACGCAAAACAGGCTCATTCGGGCCGAAAATGGGTTGCGAGCGGACGAAAAACTGATGTGTGTTCTCTTGCGTCGGTGCGTTGGCCATTGTTTCTGTCCGTTTCAACCCAAATGAAAACACACGCAGACAAAATATGTTGGTGCGTTGTAGTTTGCCTAACCAAACATTCGGCCGTCACGGCATCGTTCCTTCGTAGCGCACGTTCGTTCCCCACCGGTGCGCGCCGTGCTGCGGAGATGATATGGCAGCGGCATTGGATCCCTCCTCTCACCCATTGTCGACGACCTGCGCGTAGCTTTGCACTCACCACGCGTCTCTCTACTCCTGCGGTCCTGCCACTTCGTTCCTCGTGAGCTCGAACGTTGCAAGATGGCTCCACCTTCCTGCTCTAGTCGCCCACATTGCCATTCTTTCCAGCCCCAGCTCACTCGCCCTCGCCCTCGCCTTCACGGCACGAATACGATGCGCTTCCTCCCTCTTCACCTTTTGCAGCATCCGTGCCTGCTTGATCTCGCTCTTGTCTTGCTCTGTTGGTCACACTCACATCACAACATTACTTACCGATGAAAAGTCACAAATGGATGGAAACACTATGCCTGGCCTCAACACAATCACTGGATCACAAGCACAATGAGCAAAGATTTGTCGGTGCTCCATTTGCATGCAGAACACGCCTGCTTTTTTCTTATGCTTATACAGGCATATAAATATCTCGTGTGCAGAAACACTATTCGAGATCTATAGAATATAACTAGCCTCTGCTGCCACTCGACAATGACTTAAACACCAAAGGTCAAGGGCACGTACAAGTACAACAACACAGCAAGGAAAATACAGAGACAGATCTGCCGACGTCGGCGCCGAGCACACCGCCTTTCATGGATCCCTTCGGTCCATTTCGTGTCGATTTCCTAGGGACATAGTACAAAAAACACCACACCTCGCAAGAGGGATCGCGGATCAGCCGCACACCGTCTTGAGGATCCTCTTGGCCTCCTGTTCGCCGTGCCTCAGCGTGGCAAGCCGGCACGACTGCTCCGTGAGCAGCTTCTGCATGGACGGCCTCTCGCTGGGCACGATGGCGAAGCCGTCGTGGAACTCCTCCATGCCCTCGGCGGCGAGCTGCCACACCATCGCGCCGGCGCCGGCGCCGCCCCTCTTGGCCGACTCGTGCACGATGTCGTACACCGACTTGTAGAAGGCGTCGCGGTGCGACTGCTCGAAGCCCTGGACCAGGTGCGACAGCCCGAACTCCGTCAGCACCACGGGCTTGCCGCCGAGCTCCGTGTCGCCGTCCTCGAAGTGGGAGCTCACCCACTGCGTCACGAACTTGAGCTTCTCCTCCAGATTCGCGTGCAGCAGCCTGCAGTTCAATCCGCGTCTCAGCTGATCCGCTGCGTCGAGAAATTGAGAACAGTAATTTGATGATGGTTATTTACCAATTGTCGGGGTAAAGGTGGACGGAGGCGAAGTCGATGTCAGAGATCTTGGAGTTGCGGATGAAGTCGAGGCCGTAGTTGTTGAACCAGTGACCCGGATTGACGCTGAGCTTCTCGGGAGGGCTCGTCGGGCCGTAGAACCCCTCGGTGCCGACGGTCAGCAGATGCCTCCTGTCGATCGATTTCACGTACCCAGCCATCTCCTCGATCCAGCGCTGCCCACATCACAACCAAATCAGAAAATCTCTTCCAAAAACAGTAGTACTACCAATAACAAGGTAGATGATCGCAGTTACATCTATCAAATTCGCACGGTGGACGCAGATCGGTAATAAATGTGGTAGATAGTCCCATGCGTAGCACCGATTGACTGACCTGCAGAGTGTTACCGGACGGATCGATGATGCATCTGGGCTCGTTCATCAGCTCCCACGCCAAGATGGTAGGGTCGTCCTTGTACTGCACCCCCGTCAAGTGGTTCGTCCTCGTCAGCAATGCCTGCACCGAAAGAAAAGTAAAACTATGCACCTTTAACCACTGTAAAAATTGCCACCGACACTTTTTTTCCCCGTCAATGGGATGCCAAAAACACAAAAGAAATCAGCTAGCTAGACTTTGATGCTCTGGGCACGATGCTGCGACCAATTTTACCTTGAGGTAGACTTTGAAGTAGTCGCGGATGGCGGGGTCGAAGAAGAAGGAGTCGTTGGAGGAGGTGAGTCCGACGCCCTCGTCCCACGCCCACCGCACGTACTGCGTCTTCCCGCCGTAGGCCTCCAGGTTGTTGGCCAGGCTGAGGACGAGGCGCACGCCGTGCCGCCGGGCCTCCACGACCACCGTGTCCAGCGCCCGGAAGACGCGCTCGTCGAAGTGGCCCGGGGAGAGCTGGAGCGCGTTGTAGGCGCCGTCGTTGAAGGCCCAGGTGCGGCACACCGTGAGGCCCATCCCGGCGGCAGCGCGGAACATGTCGGACACGCGGTGGCGGCTGGCCGGCTCCACGGCCTGGTCCATGAGCCAGTACGAGTTCCACCCGTTGATGTAGAACGGCCGGCCGTCCAGGAGCAGCTGCGCGCCCCGCCGCTCCACGAACGGCAGGGACGCGGCGTGGGACCGGGACGCGCCGGGGGACGGGAGGAGGCCGGGGAAGCGGAGGTCCACCTCGCCGAGGAGGGAGAAGTAGAACACCGCCACCAGGGAGGCCAGGCCGAGGATGTGGTACACGAACAGCCCGTTGCACGCCGCCATTGTTGGTTGGTTGCCGGTGGGGTGTTCTTGGGGGAGCTTTTGCGGTGCTAGCTAGAGGAGCGCCATTCCGAGTGGGGGATGGAGCCTCTAATTCTAGAAGGCGGGAGTGAAGTAGGAGTAGGACTAGTGGGATGGGTGGCAGCGGCGGTGAGGCGTGAAGCAGGAGGGGGACCTGCGCACAGTGACACTGGTGGTGGTAGCTCTGCCCGAGGTAAACAGTTATATTCGGCAAGGACTAGGGTGGAAGACTAGTGATATTATAGGATTCATTTGCTTATAGGACCTCTACAAAACTCTAATTGTGATTTCATCCTGTGCAACTTGACCTCTTCATTAGGGCAACTCCACCACCTATCATCGAATCGTCGAGAGATGCCTAGACGGTCCGCACACATTTGTCATTACACACATTTTGTCATCTAAGAGCATCTACAGCGGGACCCCTATACCCTCCTCAAACGTTCCGGGTAGACCGCCCGGTCACTGACCTGTCACAAAAAATCGACCCAGACGGGCCTCTCCAACCGGCCTCAAATGCCCGGGCTGACCGGCAACCCTCATTTCCAGCCCAAATATGGGACGGGTATAGGGGAGCCTGGACGCGCCCGCCTGGCCCACACTGGCCCGCATCGACCCCACATATATTCGTCCCCATCCGCTCGCCGGACCAAACCCTATCCACTTCACTTCACCCCCTCCACTCCCGTCTGCCACCCTTGCTCACCTCCGGCGATCTCTGGCCGTCTCCGGCATGGCGGGTAGCGGATCTGACACCGACCAGTCCGGATCCGTCGACTGGGGGGTCGTCCCCTCCAGATTGGAGGAGGCAATGGCGGTTCGCATTGCACTCCGCCGCTCCCGCAAGGACAGCGCCCGACCAACGACAGGCTCTGTCCGCCGCGACTCCATAGCGTCCGCTCAACGGGCGCTCGGTTCCTCCGGGGGATCGTCAAAGGTCCTGGAGGGCGGATCCGGAGGCCTTCGAGTCCCACCGGGAATGGGCTGCCCGCCGTGGGAAAGAGCGGATAAGGATCGCCGAGGCCATCTCGCGGAGGAAATGGCGGAGGCGGAGGCGGCTGATGCGGCGGCGCGGGCGGCCGCAGAGGAGGAAGCCATCCGAGTCCGCATTTTGAAGAAACGGCAGCGGAGGAACACGCGCACCCTCGCCCGCGAGCAAAATCGGGCGGTCCGTGAAATGGTCGGACTGCCACCGAAGGAGGAGAAGGAGGTGACCGACGTCGAGGACACCTCCGGCAACGAGCATATCCGGCTCGATCCGTACTGCATCTTCGATTGGTACTTCCACGACAAGGACGACAACGGCGACGGGAAGGGCAAGGGCAGCCGTGGATGATCTCCACCATAGCCAAACATGCCAAATTTTAGTAGTCCGATGGCATGTTAGTAGTGATGGAGTAGCCGGACGATGTGTGTAATGCATCGACGTAGTAGTTGCATGATTTGGTATGGATTTGAGATATGAGATTTGAGGTGTCCGGATGTGGAATGCATTATTTGAGGCGTGACCGATCGGTGTCCACGGACGCGCCCGGGCGCGTCCGCGGGCGTTTGAGGGGCCGGATTTGCAAGGTCCGGCTGTAGATGCTCTAATGACGATTAGCATTCTTGTTTGGAGTGGACCGGACGTCCAATATCCCACAAATTCCTCTCCGTCCCATAATATAAGAGCGTTTTTTGCATGCCGTCAAAAATGCTTTTATATTATGAGACAGAAATAATAGGTGTTTTTTAGAGTTAGACGTCCGCCACGTCTAAGAGCATCTCCAGCCGCCCCCCCCCCCCCCAACAGGCCCCCCCAAGGCCATTTTTTATCGCCGGCGGGCGAAAATTGGCCCAGTCGCGCCCCCAAGAGGCCGTTTTTCGCCGGTTGGAGCCCTTTTTTGGGCCGGCGAACCCAGGCCGAACCCGGCGCTCTGGGGGGGTGCCTGGGGGCGCCGAGCGAAACTTTTTGGCGCGAAAATGGGTGGGTCTGCCGAGTCAGCGACCGCGCGGGCTTCGTCGTCCTCATCGCCTCGGTTTCCCGCTGGGAATCAATGCAAGGCTGCCGCCGGTCAGCCTTCCATTGATGCGGCGGGTTCCCGAGCCGTCGCTCACGGGGCGGCGCAGTCAGTACGGGCGACGCGCGTCCACACACCTCGCCCCCCCCACGCGTCCACACACCTCGCCACCATCCCTGCCCCCAAGTCCCGCCGCCGACGCCCCGCAAGTCTCTCCCATGGCGATCTTCTCTCCCCCTTTCTTTCCCGATGGCGGAGCGTTTCCCAGGCGATGGTGCGGCCCGCAACGGCTTCGGCCGCCGGCACCTCCACGAGGATGAGGCCCGCCTGCTCTTCGAGGCGGAGTACCCGACGCCGCCCAACATGCGGGCGCCGGGCGCGTGGAGGCTCAGCGCCGGCGGGGTCCCCGTGCCACCGGTGCCCACCGGAGCCGAGCGGCGCGCCGAGATCGCCAGGATCCGGTCGTCCCTGTCTGAGGAGGTGCGCCGGCAGCCGAGGTACGCCCCGGACAGCACCAACCTCTGGACGGCCTACTTCGAGCGCCGCCGCGAGGAGCAGCTCGCCTCCACCAACGGCGCCCCTGCGCGCGGGCGCTTCAACAGCGAGGGCCACCGTCTGTGGTGGGGCGCCCCGGGCCGCACGCTCGAGGTCGTCCTCGAGCACATCGAGGGCGGCAATGAGCCGCACCTCGAGTACCCGGAGCCGACGTCCTTCACTCGCCGGAGGGGCTCCTCGTGGCAGCCACGGCGCATGGACGCACCGTCATCATCGTCGTCCCACTCCTCCCACTCCTCCGGCGCACCGCGCACGCCGTTTGTGGCCGTGAAGGACGAGCCCGGCGAGACGCCGCTCCGCCGCAGCGGGTGCAACGGTGGTGGCGGCATCACCATCAACGAGGGCCGCCGCCGCGAGCCCTCGCCTCCCCGCGGCCACCTTCGCCTTGTCAGGCCGAAGACGGAGCCTGGCACGCCGGCGGTGGTCAAACAGGAGCACCTCGCCATGGCCGCCGCCGACGAGGCCGCCCTGAAGTGAGCGCGGGACGACTACGTCCGGGAGGAGGTGGAGCGGCAGCGTCGGGCCCTTGAGGAGATCGAGGCTCGTCACCGTGCCCACCGTGAGGAGGAGTTCGCCGGCCTCATCATCCTCAACGACGACAGCGACGGCGAGGCGCCCGGGCCCTCCAACCCCGACCTACACCGTCTTGGCGACCCAGGCCAGGGCTGCAGCAGGGACGGCGGCCGCGGCGCGCAGGACGGCGACGGCAGCGACGGCGACGGCGACGGCGACGAGGGCGGCGACTACACCAACTTCTACAAGCTCCTCGGCATGTAGAACGCGGCGGCGGCGACGGGACGGCGGCGGCGGGACGGCGTAGTTTTTCTTTCTTTCTGTTTTTGTATTATATTAATGAAAAACGCGAACGTTTAGCCAACTATGGGACATTTTTGGGCCGAATCTGTGCCGGTACTGGGCCAAAATCTTCGGTTGGGGGGCGACCCCGGGGGCGCGACTGGGTAGCCGAGCCCCCCCAGGCCGATTTTAGAGCCGGCTGGCCCCCAGGCGGCGCTATTTCGGGCCCCTGGGGGGCGAACGGCTGGAGATGCTCTAACTCCAACATAACGGACCCATCCAAAACTCATCTCTCTCCCTCTGCTTAAAAACCATCTGCCCCACATTCATGTAGGTGAGAGCAGGCAATGTCGTAGCCAGGTTTTACCTACGTCTCGGGCCAATCTTGTATATACAATAACCAATGTAGCTAGTGCGTTACTATTGTCATAGTCAATGAAGGAAACACACTTCACGCGACTACGCCCCAGGCCATAGCCCTGGGCCTCACTACGCCCCTAAGAGCAGACGTGATCCGACGGCTACCTACCTGCATTCATGCCAGCTCACCAGCTTGGCATTCACATTGTCATGACAACCGAGAAACATACTCCGGCGTAACCCGCATTGAGGCAGCGTCGGTCATCATGTCCCCGCTATTTAAGTCGGTCGGGCGCGGATGCAAGCCCTACACCACCATACCGTTGCATCTCCTCTCTTCTCTTGAATTCGCACAGGTCCACCATCGACCGTTGCAACGGGCAAATCTAAGACCTCCAAATGGTTCCCAGTGTGCTTCTCTGGATTCGAGGGTGGCGTCGTCGCCCATGGTCTTCTGACCCCTCGGCGTCCACGAATCTCTCCGACATCAAGGTGGAGCCGATTTCCTCAAACAACAAGGGCAGAAGCCTCCCTTCCTCCCCGAGGCCGCCGCGATAGACGACGAGTTCGCGCGGCAAATTAAGATAGCACTACCCTCCCCGCCACGCATATGCAACTTCTAAACTGGACGTCACAACAAGGAGGTGGCGTCGCAGTCCCCGCCGCATCGCCAGCCTGGGTGTCGGTGCTAAACCGGCGGATCTCAGTTAGGGGGTCCCAAGCTTGCTGATCCGAGCTAGATGGTAACATGAGAAATAGGGACATGATGATTTACCCAGGGTCGGGTCCTCTTGAGGAGGTAAAACCCTACGTCGTACTTCTTATATATTAATTTTGATGGGGCTACAAAGTACAGATTGATCTACCTCGAGATCGTATGAAGTTGTTCTAAGCTCTAAACCTTGCGAATGTGTCGATGGACTAAAGCCTACGGCTTATATAGACATCGGGGGTGCCTAGGGTTTACACATAGTCAGTTGCAATTTACGGATAAACATGCTAATCTTTGAAATACGCTTGAAGTGTACACCAAGCCTCCAGGAGATCTTCGTCTTGATTACGCCGAGGATTTGGGCCGACACTGCCCAATCATCAATCTTCAGTGGGTCCTCAGCCCGAACTATAACTGGTGGGCCACCGTGGCAAGCACCTCTTAATCCAGGACGTTAATAGTAGCCCCTGAACTAGTCTTCAAACCGAGGACATCATGCATCTTTCTTGAAACATCTTCATAAACTCTAGGTGCTCGGTTTTGTAGGCGAGTTCCATCCTCCACATCGGCCCCTGACTCCGAGGTTGTGTTCATGTCCGAGGTATTCTTAGCTCCCTTACTTGTAACTGATGATTTGGGCTGCTACTTACCGAAGGAGATATCTCTCAACCGAAACCCTCTCCTCAGCTTTGTTACTATAGCCACGCAGAATCAAGACACCCTATTTACTTAGGAGTCAAGGTTCACCGCCGAAGGCTAAGTCCCAAAAAAAAAAACAGTAGCCTAAATCAGACAAAAATAGAAACGTCACCACTGCCAGCCTTCCCTGGCTATTCTCACCAAGAGTCAATGCCTGCCATATCGGTGCCCAAGGCGGTTTTATTGGCACGTCCCATCAAATAAGGGGCCGTGCTCCGAATTTCTTGCAACATCAGCAACAAAGACGCCTCAAATCCAGAGCGCATATATTGCATGTCGTATCGGGAACCGACGATTTTGCCATGAGGCGGTGCGTCCATTGGCCTTTTACTGACTTACAAAAGAGAATGGGGGTACGTTGACCCCACTTACGCCTCCATTCCTCAGTTCCATCGCCTCCTTTCTTCCCCAGATCTCTAGCGCCCCGAGATCTATTTTCCACCTATCCCAAATCCAGCTCCCGCCTTTGCCGCCAATGGTCGGAGAAGACAATACGCGGCTGCTCCAGCACTTGAGGCTGCTAGTATAAGGGGACAATGGTTGTCTTCTACTATCACAGAGGGGACTGAGGGAGTCCAGGACTAAGGGGTCCTCGGGCCGCCGGCCTATCTCTACGGGGCGGACTCATGGGCCACTTCGGGCAGCTGATGACATATGCAAGGAAGATTCCACAAGACTTGGTGATCAAGACAAGGACTCCTCTCCACCGACGTAGCCGACTAGGACTCTTGTTATCCTAGGCCTCCGGTGTGTTATATAAGCCAAGGCCGGGCTAGACATTAGACAGATCATCATAGATTAAGCTCATTACTCTTAGGGTTTTAGACCACATCATACGATCTCGAGGTAGATCAACTTTGTACTCGATACCGCATCATCAATACAAAACAAAGCATGACGTAGGGTTTTACCTCCATTAAGAGGGCCCGAACCTAGGTAAACACTGTCTCCCTTGCCTCCTGTTACCCATCGATCCAAGACCCACAGTTCGGGACCCCCTACCCCGAGATCTGTCGGTTTTGACACCGACAGGGACCATCCTCGATCTCAAGGCGGACGGATACATTCCGACCACGGCAAGGACCCGGTCTCCTGACGAGGGAGGTGTTGCTCGTTCATCGTCTGCTATCCCCACTCCTAAAAAGGGGGAGTGGGTGGTTTTCGTCCCCCACTTCATCCATGGCCTCAAATTTCTTCACCCCGTTGTCTGATGTCTTCTATTCTTTTATGGGATTAGCTTTCACCATCTTGGCCCAAACTCAATCCTCCACACCGCTTCCTTCATCACCATCTGCAAATCCTTCCTTCGCGTGGAGACGCACTTTGGGTTGTGGCTCAAGGTGTTCGGCATCAAGCCACACAACAGTGGCTCCAAGCTCGCCGTGTGTGGGAGAGCCATGATAAGAAAGATCCCCAAGATCACCTGGGCGAATGGGTCTTTCGTCGAAACACTCAAGTCGTGGCAACAAGAATGGTCTTACTTGGTCGATAACAAAGTGGGCCCAACTTTCTCTATGGAGGGCCCGATGAGGTTGCATTCCTGGACCAACAAACATGTTCTATGATTAAACGAAGGTGAGGTGAAGCAGCTCCATTGTCGGCTCAAGGCTGTGGTAGACTCGGGTATTACCCTGATGGACGTAATCAATGTGATGCTCATCCGTCCTGCCTTGCCTCTGCGAATCCGAGCCACCCCGATGTGAAGGTAGAAGCGGGAGGATGAAACGACTCTCAATCGGGTCTACCGAGGGACAGATCTTGTCTGGATGTGGAGAATTCTCTTTAAGACAAAGAAAGATGACGCCGCACCCCGAGCCGAAGGCCTGGGTCTTCGACATGACAACTCTGCCACTAAGGTAAGAGTTTTTACTGTAAACCTTTTAACGCCTTCCCTCCGAATATTGTTCTTTTTAAGGGAGTGATGACACGCGCTTAATGAATAGGAATGGAGAGAACGCACTTGACGGTTTCCTGGACTGGGGGGTACTAGCCTAGTCGGCCCATGCTCCTCGGATTGGACCGATGGGCCCTCATTCTTCTCAACATGGACTCCGGAAGTTGTACGACGTGGCGCTATCAAGATTGCATCTGCCGAAGGCTTGACGTACACTCCAAAACTTCTCCTGTCGCCTCCACGCCTAGATGCCAACCTTGTAATCCTAGATGCCCTACCTGGCGTGTATATAAGCCGTAGGGTTTATCCCGTAGAAGGGACATCAACACAATATCATTCACCTAGCCCTAGAGTTAGAACACATCTGACGATCTCGAGGTAGATCAACTATGTACTTGATACTTCTCCAGTGATATAAACAAGAGTAGGACGTAGGGTATTACCTCCATAAATAAGGCCCGAGCCTGGGTAAACATCATCCCCTTGTCCCTGTTACCATCCGTCCGAGATCCACAGCTCGGGACCCAGAGGTCCGCCGGTTTTCACACCGACACTGGTGCTTTCATTGAGAGTTCCGCTGTGAGATAAACAGAAGGATCGATGCCTCATCTGCAGATCAACTTCGACAACGACAACGGGAACGTTTTACGTCCTCGGTCAACTTTTCGTGTTTGGCGGCATGACCTTCTGCACCGATTCGACCGCCCATCTGGCCTTCATTGAGAACTATGCCCCAGATCAGATCGTGACCTTTGGAGACCTGGAATACACCGCGGATTCCCGTGAAAACTGATACGTCTTCGTCGTATCTACTTTTCCTCACACTGTTGCCCCTGTTTTGGACTCTAATTTGCATGATTTGAATGAAACTAACCCGGACTGACGTTGTTTTTAGCAGAACTACCATGGTGTTGTTTTTTGTGCAGAAATAAAAGTTCTCGGAACTGGACGAAACTTTTTGGAGATTTATTTTACAATAAATAAAAAATACTGGAGCCAAGAACCACTGGAAGGGGAGCCCTGGCTGGGCACGATACACCAGGGCGCACCAGCCCCCCAGGCGCGCCCTGGTGGGTTGTGCCCACCTCGGGGCCCCACTGGCCCTAATTCCGACGCTATAAAATCCTATTTTTGGAGAAAAAAATCAGAGAGAAAGTTTCATCGCGTTTTACGATACGAAGCCACCGCCACCTCCTGTTCTTCATCGGTAGGCCAGATCTGCAGCCCGTTTGGGGCTCCGGAGAGGGGAATCTTCGATCTTCGTCGTCATCAACCCCTCTCCATCGCCAATTCCATGATGCTCTCCACCGGGAGTGAGTAGTTCCTTCGTAGGCTTGCTGGTCGGTGAGGAGTTGGATGAGATTCATCATGTAATTGAGTTAGTTTTGTTAGGGCTTGATCCCTAGTATCCACTATGTTCTGAGATTGATGTTGCTATGACTTTGCCATGCTTAATGCTTGTCACTAGGGCCCGAGTGCCATGATTTTAGATCTGAACCGTTTATGTTATCACCATTATATCTATGTTCTTGATCCGATCTTGCTAGTCATACGCACCTATTACGTGTTATGATCCGTAAACCCCAGAGTGACAATAGTCGGGATACTTTCCGGTGATGACCGTAGTTTGAGGAGTTCATGTATTCACCGTGTGTTAATGCTTTGTTCCGGTTCTCTATTAAAAGGAGGCCTTAATATCCCTTAGTTTCCTTATGGACCCCGCTGCCATGGGAGGGTAGGACAAAAGATGTCATGCAAGTTCTTTTCCATAAGCATGTATGACTATTTACGAAATACATGCCTACATTACATTTATGAACTGGAGCTAGTTCTCTGTCGCCCAAGGTTATGACTGTTATATGATGAATATGATCGAACGAGTTCACCGATCCAGTGCCTACGAGTTTTCCACATATTGTTATTGCTAAGTTACTACTGATGCTGCTACTGTTCCAACTGCTACAAAACTATTGCTATCACTGCTACCGTTACTGTTACTGCTACTACTGCTATCAAAACTATCATACTAATGTGCTACTGATCACTCTGCTGCAGCTATTTAATCTCCAGGTGTGGTTGAATTGACAACTCAACTGCTAATACTCGCAAATATTCTTTGGCTCCCCTTGTGTCGAATCTATAAATTTGGGTTGAATACTCTACCCTCGAAAACTATTGCGATCCCCTATACTTGTGGGTTATCAGAAACTCATCCTGTCAAGCTGGGCGCCCGGCCGGATGGAGGGGCTACCCGCCACCGGAGGATCAACTCCGGAACCGATCTCTTTCGAGGATGTCGGGTCAGAAACCCTGGAGCCGCCAGAGAACCCTAATGTAGCGACCCCGGGCGATCTCCCCTCGAACCCCGACTCGGACCCAGGCCCGACCCCTATCTGTGAAGTTACGTTGGATCTCGAGCCAACCCTAGCATAGGATTTAAAATCACCCTTGGATCCCCTCCACGCCGGAAACACGCCAAGCTCTACACCGGGCACGCTTCGAGTCAGTCCCACTTATAGCCAGGCGATGAACTCCGAAGAACTATCTCACCTGAACGAGATGCTCTATCGTATCCACAGCATGTCTATCTTGGAGGGCAAGACTTCGGTTTATGACAAGATCAGACTTCAAGCCGACGATCGGGAAATTTATGTCCCACCCACCACCCACCTAGTCGCCACGGTCGACGACTTAACCGACGTGCTAGACTACGACGAGGCCACGGACATGGATGAAGATGCCGATAGCCCCACACAACATACTTCCCCCTGGTAAACACTGGCAAGTGGACTGCAACATCCACCTATGATGTCTATATGGTGGATACCCCCAAATCCCCTCCAAAACGTCGGCGCAGACGCCGAAGGGGCAACAATGGGGAACCCAACGGCAATAACGCAACTGCCGATGACGATGAGGCAATGGTTGACGACACCAATAACACTGGAGAGGTCCTCAAGCCTCCCAAGTACGGAACGGCAATCCCGAAGAAAATCCCGAGGACTTGGATCCCGACGACCTCTTTGAAGGGGCCGACGACAATTACATGCCGGAGTTCGAGGAAGACGAGAGCCTCGGTACCGAGGACTATATCGTCCCCAAAGACCCCTTTGAACAAGAGAGCTTCCGGCGGCACCCCGTTGCCACCGCTTGAAGCATGAAACACAAGCAGCAACAGCTCCAAGCGATGCGCTGAATGAAAAGTGGGTCGAAGTACTCTCGGCCAAACAAGATCTCGAAGACCGACGCCGTAGCGCGAAAAAACCATACCCACATAGGCGCCTGCTACCAAAATTCGATGAAGAACTAGCCGTCAACGCGCCTGACCGCCCCCTAGAGGTTGGGACTGGCCAGTGCGGGAAAACCTCAACACCCGACCGGCTCCACGCCATTATGGAAAAGACCCCGTGGATTACCTAGACCCTCACGACGTTTGACATCACATTGAGGCAAACCAAGCGCCTCCTCAGTCCATTTATTGCTCAAGAGGGCGTGCGCCAGCCGGGCCCGATGGCTATGACACTTGGTTAGACAGGAACGACCGTGCCCGAGATCAAGCCTACGCATGCCTCTCCCTCGACCTCCGACGGGATACTACCCGGTTCCGAGGTCCAGCCCACCCGATCTGCTTTACACGCAGGGTAATGGAACATCAATTTCCAGAAGAGTTTAAGCCCATCAATAGAATCATACGATGGCACCATAGACCCAGCAGTGTGGATCGAAGAATTCGTTCTCCACATACACATGGCTAACGAAGATGACCTCCACGCCATCAAATATTTGCCGCTCAAGCTAATGGGACCGGCTAGGCATTGGCTTAACAACCTGCCTCCTCATTCTATTGGTAGCTGGGAATACCTTGAAGATGCCTTTAGAGCAAATTTCTAAGGCACTTACGTCTGACCTCCGAACGCTGACGACCTCAGTCGTGTCACCTAGGAGCCAGGCGAGTCTGCTCGGAAGTTCCGGAATAGGTTCCTTACTAAAAAGAACCAAATCATAGACTGCTCCGACGTCGAAGCCATCCCTGCAGTTAAAAATAACATCCGAGATGAATGGCTTGCCCGCCATCTCGGCCAAGACAAGCCGAGGACCATGGCAGCCCTCACTTCGCTAATGACCCGCTTTTGTGCGGGAGAAGCCAACTAGCTCACACGAAGCAATCACAATGGTGAGGCAGGCACTTCGGAGACACGCAATGATGGAAAGCCTCGACGGAATAAAAACACAGAGGACGCCGCAGTCAATGCAGGGTTCACCGGACCCAGATCTGGACAGAAAAGGAAACCCTTTAAAGGGAATAAGGATGGACCTAGCCAGCTAGACAGGATCCTGGATCGACCGTGCCAAATCCATGGCACTCGGGACAAACCAGCAAACCACACTAACTTGAATTGTTGGGTCTTCAAACAAGCTGCCAAGGTATCGACGGAGGGTCAAAGTAAAACCCAAAATCGCAGTGGCGGCAAGGATGAACCTCGGCGATCCAACAACGAAGGCCAAAAGAAGTTTCCTAATGAGGTAATAGAGGTGAACATGATCTATGTTACCCACATCCCCAAGAGGGAGTGGAAGCGCGTACATCCAGACATCTACGTGTTAGAGCCAGTCACCCCGAAGTTCAACCCGTGGTCGGCTTACTCGATCACATTCGACATACATGACTATCCAACCGGCATCAGGCATGACGGATCATCTGCACTTGTCTTGGACCCAATCGTCGATGGTTTCCATCTGACGCGCATCCTTATGGACGGAGGAAGCAGCCTCAACTTAATCTATGAGGACACGGTTAGGAAGATGGGCATCGACTCATCTCGGATCAAGCCGAGGAGCACTACCTTTAAAGGCGTCATACGAGGTGTTGAGGCTCGTTGCACCGTAACCGAGTCACTAGAGGTTGTCTTTGGATCACCCGAGAACTTCAGAATCAAGGAGTTAATCTTCGACATTCTCCCCTTTTGAAGTGGATACCATGCGCTCCTAGGGCACACAGCGTTCGCTCACTTCAACGCGGTCCCGCATTATGCTTATCTCAAGCTAAAAATGTTAGGACCCAGCGGTGTTATGACAATCAATGGTAACACGGAACGCTCCCTCCATACTAAGGAGCAGACCGCGGCCTTCGCAGCCGAGATACAGGCATCTAAGGACACGGCCCGTGGCGGTAAACGCACTCATAGCTGTTTGAAGCATTCGCAGGCCACGCTAGTCAACCTCGAACACATACCCCCACACCCTTAATAGGGGTTAGGGCTCCTCACGTGCTCCCCTTGGAAGGGGCACTACGAGGAGCCAAAATTTATGGAAACACCGGATCGGCTAGACCGAAGAGCGACTAAGCTTCGAGCTTCCATATCAGCAAGGTCCTGTCTAAGAGCTAGCCAGGAAGTATACCCACGTGGCTTCAACCACACAACGGACATCTACAGACCTCTTAAAAGGACTCGGCCAGCAAGCGCTTTAAGAACATGCAAGGTCGAGGTTGCATACAGTCCATCTAAGTCTTCGCCATCAACGAGGATATAAGCTGGTCAACAGCATGGAGACGTAGACGTGCGGCAGGAAGCAGCCCGGGCTTATAAACCCTATGATAATATCTGCCCTGTTTTTATATGCTCCTTTTTTGCATTGTATCTTTTTAGTTTCTCTCATTACAACTCGTCATGTAAAGCTTGAAGTTATAAAGTAAAGAAATCATGCCCCTCAAGGTTCTTACTGTATTTCTGTACAAGCACTGCCTGTGAGCTACAAGAATGTCTTCAAGATACAACTTCTAAAGGGCTTCATTTCCCTGTCTTGAAATACAAGTCTGAGGTACTCGGCGTCTCAGATGTTGCACTATATGCATCAGTTTCGAATCTAGATTCGGTCAATAGTTGGGTTGCCTGACTCCTATGTGTACCCCTTATGTTCCCGAACAAATTCGGCTAAGGGTGTAACGGGAGAACCACTGCGATAGTGCCGCCAGTTTAATTGGTAGAGCATCTCAATGGAGAGAGCTGAAAACTGACTATTTGGGTAAGCAAAAACTGGTCGGCAATCCGAAGACCGCATTAAGCAACGTGTCGTTAGAGATCACCCATGTTAAACGAAGGGCTTATTCATAGTATAAGCTGACATGGGCAACGACGTAGCCTCCGCTGCATAAAGCCGACCACTTCACACACCGGGGCCTCGTCATCAGGCCCCACAATCAAACTCCTATCACTAAGTGAAAGTTGTAAAGCCGTTATAGTCTGATTTCCTAGTTCCTACAAGTAGAGACCGTCTTCGGGTACTGAGACATCGGCTAAGGGCCCGAGCTGCGTCAAGGAATACCCTCTGTATATTCTACATTGGGGTAGAAGCCGACGACTGGCCACTTTCAGTTCAACACGGTCTAACAGGAGGAGAATCAATTAAAATAACACACATATATGAGGAAATCTAGCGACATACTCATTAAAACAAAAAATGGTTTTTGAAATCCCATGTACTTCGGCACTCCGAAGTACTAAAACTGATACAAAGTGTCTTCTGGACACATGGCCTCGGTAGCCCGGGAGCCCTCTTCCACCTCGGCAAAGAATTGCTCTGCGGTGCGCTACTTCCCTACGGGGGGCCCCGCAACAACGACCGCCGCTTCCATCTTCTGGAAGTGCGTATTCATGCAGGAGTATGCCCGATGTGCTCCCTCGAAGCACGCAGATCGCTTCCAGCAATCCACCTGCGGGGCAGCAACCTGCAACGGGGCCAGGAGGCCGAAGAGGTTGGTCGAAAGAACTTCGGTGGGCAACAACTTGATGCAGAGATCTTGCCTCGCCACGTAGATTAGCTTTGTCATCTGTGTCATTTGATGGTTCAGCAGCTGTGACGACAGAGACTCCGGGAATTGCCGCGATAATGCTTTCTCCTCCTCATGGCCCTCCAATTGTCCGAAGTGCTGGACGGTGTCCGTTACACTCTTCGAAAGATCTGCAAAGAACTCCGCGGAATGCCAGAACTGGGTGAGCTTGACGCACCCTTTGCTGCCAAACACACACTACAATAAGTATGGCTTACCCACGGCTATTTTCTCCACTTGCCGGAGCACCCCGCGGTCGGCCCGGGCCGCGATCTGGAGCTTGGAGTGCGCAAGCTGGAGCTTCTTGAGCTCTTCTTTTGCCTGCTTCTCCTCGGCCTAAAGTTTATTGCGTGCTTCGAACACGCCCTTCAGGATCTCCTCGACCTCTACGACCCGTGTCTGGTCCTTCTCCCTAGCCACCTTCTCGGCAACTCGGGCCTTCTCCGCCTTCGCGGCCGCAACCTTCTGCTGCTCCGCCTCCTGCTGAGCCTTCTTGAGCTCGGCCTTGAGCCCCTCAAGCTCGGCCAAGGCCATTGTCTTTCAAACAGTTTGGCATCAACCCCTAACTCAACAACAAACAAAGTACGCTTCTCATGTTCAAAGTAACATTCAAAGAACAAGAAGTATTGATCCTTTACCTTGAGACTGCTCGAACCGTTGGTTCCTCAGGTCGAGGTCTTTCTTGGACCACTCAAGCTTCTGGTTTACCTCTGCTATCTCCTCGGAGACGGAGTCCGGAGCTGAGGTAGAAACCTACAAACAAGGTTTTTTTCACATAAGCCCCACGCCCAATTTATTAACCTTGGACGAGCACCTCATATCACTGGGCTGCGTCCTGGGGGCTACGCATCAAGCTTCTACTTTTATTCGATCACAACCCCGATTCCTTGAAACCAGCGTTGGGCTCGGGGGCTACTCACTGACCAGGCCGTTTAGAAGGCCATGAGAACATGTCCTCGGATAGATACATGGATTTGCAAATTAAACGCAAAACGAAAATTATTTTTGCACAAGGGTAAAAGAATACCTCGAAGCTCGTAACGAGGCCCTTGAAGACCTCGTGCAATCCGGCCCCCGCGAACCGGAAGCCCTGCAGCGCCACGCCTATCAAAGCACAATGCTCTTCCTTGAGGGAGGAGCCCTTTAAGGTCTTCTCCATCTCCTCGGTCCACCCTACGCCAGCCCGCCCTTGGGCAGGAGGTGATGGTGGCAAGGCCACGGACCCAAGCACCTGGGTGCTGGGAAGAGGGGTCCCCGGCCACGATGCTGGAGCTAGGGCGCACTTCGGCTGGACTGACGACTGGCTCGGCGTTCCCTTGGCGACCTCGGGGATCTTATCCCCTTGACCATGCGGGACCGAGGTTGACACCTCGGTCATGGCGATCGACTCTCCGCCCCCCCTGGTGTCAACCTGGGGAGAGGAGTAGAAGTCGCTTCCCCCAGCCCATCATGAGCTCGCACAGGGAGTGCAGGGCTCCGGGGTCCTGCGGGCGGATGGCAACCTGCTTGAAGAATTGCTTGGGCGCACCTTCGGCGGACTGCATAAAGATGCTCGTATGAGCTCACTCCTACTAAAACACAGATCTGATGAAACACAGAACATGGAAAACAGTAACGTACCCTCGGGGTGCCAGTTTTTTCCTCCCCAGAACAAGGGGATCGTCTTCGGACTCGTCAAAGAGCATGATCTTCCCCGACGACTTGCCAACGGCCCCGGGTGAGGTTCCCTTCAACCTCTTCTGGCCCTTGGGCCACGCTCTCGCTTCGGCGTCCTCTGATGCCGCCCTCTTCCCTTTATGGAAAGGGTCGTCCTTCTCCTCATTCTTCCCCACATCTTCGTGGGTGGAGGAGGTGTGGGTCTCCTCGGACTGGGTAACCGAGGTCTCCCGATTCCGAAGACCCGCCATGCCCCTCCGAGACTTCGGCCCCTTGGGGACCACCACGTGCGGCTCCTCGACTAGGAGCGCCGTGAGCAGAGGGGTTCTCGTCTCTTCTGGCAATGGGGCCGGGCACCGCATTTTCTGCATCCCGGCTGACCATTTCTGCACATGCTGAGCAAAACAATTCATTGAAATCTGTCTCACCATGCGAAGAAATAAGAATATAAATGTGTGTGTTAGAAAACTTACTGGTGGGGCCTCATGGCCAACCTCGAAGCCGAGGTCTTGCCCCTCCACGGGGATCTGGTCCTTGGCCAGCTTGAGTAGCCACGTCCACATGTCGGCCAAGTCATTAAGGGGAAAATGATGGGGTTTATTCATATTGATTGGATTTACTTTGTCTACATCATGTCATCTTGCTCCAAGCATTACTCTGTTTTTTACTTAATACTCTAGATGCATGCTGGATAGCGTTCGATGGGTGGAGTGATAGTATTAGATGCAGGCAGGAGTCGATCTACTTCTTTATGGACGTGACGCCCATGTACATGATCATTGCCGTGAATAAATATTGCATAACTATGCGCTTTGCTATCAATTGCCCAACAATAATTTTTTTACCCACCGTAGGCTTTCTTCGAGAGAGAAGCCTCTAGCGAACACTATGGCACCCGAGACTTCACAAAATATATTATTACAAACCACCAAAAACTTTACTCCCATTTATTTACTATTATTTTATTTTATATTTATATTATCTATCTATCACTGCTTACCATTTGCAAGTAACGAGTTCAAGGGGCTTGACTGTTGGAAATATGCCCTAGAGGCAATAATAAATTGGTTATTATTATATTTCCTTGTTCATGATAATCGTTTATTATCCATGCTATAATTGTATTGATTGGAAACTCAAATACATGTGTGGGTACATAAACAACACTGTGTCCCTAGTAAGCCTCTAGTTGACTAGCTCGTTGATCAAAAGATGGTGAAGGTTTCCTGGCCATGGACATGAGATGTCATTTGATAACGGGATCACATCATTAGGAGAATGATGTGATGGACAAGACCCAAACTACGAACGTAGCATATGATCGTGTCAGTTTATTGCTATTGTTTTCTGCATGTCAAGTATCTGTTCCTATGACCATGAGATCATGCAACTCCCTGACATCGGAGGAGTACCTTGTGTGTATCAAATGTCGCAACGTAACTGGGTGACTATAAAGGTGCTCTACAGGTATCTCCGAGGGTGTCTGTTGGGATGGCATGGATCAAGACTGGGATTTGTTACTCCGTGTGACGGAGAGGTATCTCAGGGCCCACTCGGTAATACAACATCACAATGAGCCTTGCAAGCAATGTGACTAAAGTGTTAGCCACGAGATCTTGTATTACAGAACGAGTAAAGAGACTTGCCGGTAACGAGATTGAACTAGGTATAGAGATACCGACGATCGAATCTCGGGCAAGTAACATACCGAAGAACAAAGGGAACAGTATACGTGATTAACTGAATCCTTGACATAGAGGTTCGACCGATAAAGATCTTCGTAGAATATGTAGGAGCCAATATGGGCATCCAGGTCCCACTATTGGTTATTGATCGTAGAGGTGTCTCGGTCATGTCTACATAGTTCTCGAACCCGCAGGGTCTACACACTTAACGTTTGGTGACGATTAGTATAGTTGAGTTATTTTGTTGGTGACCGAAGGTTGTTCGGAGTCCCGGATAAGATCCCGGACATGACGAGGATCTCCGGAAGAGTCCGGAGGTAAAGATTGATATATGTGATAATAGTGTTTTGATCTCCGGAAGGGTTCCGGAATTCACCGGAAGGGGTTCCGGATGTTTACCGAAGAGTTCGGGTGCAGCAACACTTTATATGAGCCAAAGGGGTAAAGCCCACGAGGTATTGGAAAGTGCAGAAGGAAGTTTTGCTGCTGCCTTAAGCGGTACTACCGCTGGTAAGGCAGTACTACCGCATAAGCGGTACTACCGCTTGTGTGAAGCGGTACTACCGCTCGTGAGCGGTACTACCGCTTGTACGCGATACTGCTGGAATCCGAGTTGGACTCTTTCCGTGCGGGCCAAACCGACCTTGTGCGGGTAAAACCGACCTTGTGGAGGCTTTCTCTCCAAGTTTAGACCCCAGGGCTCAACATATAAATAGAGGGGCAGGGCTAACACACGGGGCACATTAAGATTTCCCAAGCCGTGTGTCGGCAACCCTAACCCTCTAGTTCTCCCGTCATAATCTCCGTAGTGCTTGGCGAAGCCCTGCAGAGATTGTTCCTCACCACCATCACCACGCCGTCGTGCTGCCGGATCTCATCTACTACTTCATCATCGCTCGCTGGATCGAGGAGGTGAAGGCGTCATCAAGCCGTACCTGTGTTGAACGCGGAGGTGCCGTCCGTTCGGCACTAGTTCGTGATCGGATCGAGGGACGACTTGCGATTTGGATCGCGGAGACGTTCGACTACATCAACCGCGTTTCTTAACGCTTCCGCTTAGCGATCTACAAGGGTATGTAGATTCACTCTCCCTCTCGTAGATGCTCATCACCATGGATAGATCTTGTGTGTGCGTAGGAAAATTTTTGTTTCCCATGCAACGTTCCTCAACATTGACAACCCTCTTGCCCACGTTGGGTGCAAGTGCGTGATCTTTTGTGTGTAGGTGTTGAACACGGGAATTTGCGTGGTCCTCCTATTGGTTCGATAACCTTGGTTATCACTAAGAGCAATACTTATCTCTATTGTGTTGCATCTCCCCTCCTCTTGGCGGAAAATCCCAACACAGTTTACAAGTAGCAAGGACAAGAACGTGTATCAACCCATGTGCATAGATTAACCAAATGTCACCGCGAGAATCCGCAAGTTGATTACCAAAACATATATCAAGCGAATCAATAGAACTCCCCATTGTCACCACGGGTATCCACATGCAAGACATATAACAAGTGCTCTCAAATTCAAAGTATTCAATCTAACATAATGAGATCTCAAAGGGAAAGACTCAATTCATCACATCAAGATAGCGAGGGAAGAATACCATATGATCCAACTATATTAACAAGGCCCGTGATACATCAAGATCATGCCATCTCAAGAACACGAGAGAGAGAGAGAGAGAGAGAGAGAGAGAGATTGAACACATAGCTACTGGTACATACCCTCAGCCCCGAGGGTGAAGTACTCCCTCCTCGACATGGAGGCTGCCGGTATGATGAAGATGGCCTCCGGTGATGATTTGGCCCTCCGACAGGACTCGAAAAAGGGCTTCAGATGAGATTTCTATGATACAGAGAGTTGCAGTGGCGGCTTTCGAGGGTTTCTGAATATATAGGAGTGTTGGGCGTTGGAATCACGCGAAGAGGAGCCACAGGGGGCCCACAAGGTACCTCGGCACGCCCAGGTGCCTTGTGGGTCCCCTGTGAGTCTTCTGGTACTCCCTCAAAGCTTCTCAGGTCCCTTTCCTTCCAGTAAAAATCGTCCAAAAGTTTCGTTCGATTCCGAGAACTTTCATTTTCTGCACAAAAAGAACACCACGGTAATTCTGCTGAAAACAGCGTCGGTCCAGGTTAGTTCCAATTAAATCATATAAAGTGCATCAAAACCATATAAAACTATTGTAAATATGGGTAAATATGGCATGAATACTTCATAAATTATCGATACGTTGGAGACGTATTAGCATCCCAAGCTTAATTCCTACTCGTCCCCGAGTAGGTAAATGATAAAATAAGTAATTTATGAAGTGTGAATGCTAGCATAGTGTATAAGTTTGATCAATGATAATTTCAATCACCTTTCCTAGCATCATAAACATCAACTCTTTCTTATAAAACTCATCATGATAAAGTAGCAATCAATTTACATGTCATGGTTCAAATAATGCATTCTCTTAAAACTTAACAACCTATGTTCTTAGTCATAAAAAAATTATAATTTTACAAAGTCTAAGTAAGAGCTCCACATACTCAATTATCATATAGTCTTATATGATTGCTGGTACTCAAAGTATATTTTTAAAACAAACAACATTCATCGAACACAGAGAAAGACAGGGGCTTAATGTTTCGCTTCCCAACACACTTATCATAAAGATAATTGTCAACAATAATAACTCATGATAAAATATATTTGACTGGATATATGTGTTTGGATATTTCCTCACCACAAGATGCTTTCCAACTAGAGATTGAGGTTGGAATAAGAAGTTGACTCGACATGAAAAGTAAATAACATGAAAGTAAGTAGCATAAAAGTAAATAGAATGTCCCTTCGCAGAGGGAAGGAGGGATTTACAAAGGTGCCAAAGCTCATTGCTTAAAACATAGATGGATATATTTTGGGTGGTGTGCCTTTCCTGCCAACGTCATGACAAGGGATTTCAATATCTTCCATGCTAAACATGTAAATGGCGGTTCCCAAACGGAATTGAAATTTTACTCCCCCTCCACCATACAAACACATTCCATGGCTGACCGAATCCACAGGTGCCTTCCAAACAATAAACTTTCTAGGGGGAGTTCTTGTTTATTTTTTATTATGCAGGACTGGGCATCCTTTTTACCAGCCTCTCTCGTGCAATGACAAGTGAATAAACACTGATCGTGAGTTATACACACTTAGCATGGAAGATATTGACCACCCCGTCGCTCCATGAGCGGTATGGGCACACAAAACAGATGTTCATTTGAAGATTTTAGAGGTGGCACATGCAAATTTACTTGGAACGGTAGTAAAATATTATATATAGGTAGGTATGGTGGACACTCATGGAAGAAACTTGGATCAAGGATTTTTTATGCACAAGTAGTATCTCTACTTCGTATGAAGTTTTGGCTAGCAAAGGGTTCTAAACAAGCACCACATGTTGGAGGATGCATAACAATATAACTTCTATGCAAATATACCCAAACATAACTCATTACGTTGTCTTCCTTGTCCAACTTCAACTCATTTGATAGAGTTTGAAAATAATTAATGGGTATTCACAATCGTAAAAGATGTCCAAGATAATATATTTGTATGTGGAAATTCTCTTCCTTATACTAATCATTCATGAATTGCTTGTATGACCAAAACTATGATTGTCGAACTTCAATAGATATTACTTTCTAAACCAAATGTGAAACCACTACTAAGCATAAAGCGCATGGATAATTTTAGATTTATGATATTCAATTCATTCACCATTTACTCTTAGAATATAAATGAAGCACAAGAGTAAACATAAAATTACTCTCAAAAGATATAAGTGACGATCAATGAGTAGTTAAACAATCAAGTAGCTATGTGAGGACTCTCACTCAATAAAGATTTTCAGATCTGAGTATTTTATTCAAACAACAAACAAAACAAAAATATACTCCAAGAATAGCACATATCATGCGAACAAATAAAAACTTGGGCTCAACATAGGCTAACCGATATTTGTTGACGAATAGAGGTGGGATGCCTAGCATCCACAAGCTTAGATGCTTGAGACTTCTTGTAATATTATATTGGGGAGCCTTGGGCATCCCCAAGCTTGAGATTTTGTCTCTCGTTAATACCTCTCATATCACGGTTTCCTAAATCTTAAAAGTTTCAACCACAGAAAACTTCACAAGAACTGGTGAGATAGGTTAGTGCACATAAGAATAAATCAACACTTTATGTACTGCCCAGACAAGTTGCATTATAATTTTCAAACACTATCTACTGTTTATTATCATTTACAAAATTTATATCTACTAATATAATCTATGGAAACTATAGTATAAGTAGATAACAAAAGTATCACAACAATCTGTCTAAACAGGACAATCTCTACCAATTAATTCAAAAGGTGTACTTATGTAACTCAAAAAATTCTAAAAATTTAGGAAGTAATAAATAATTTTTATGAAAGTACTTTTTAAAAATTTCATAAACTTTTCACATTCGAGTAAAAATATCAAAATTCAAACACTACTGCAAAAGTTCATGTTTTTATACAACACACATCAAACATGCAATTGAGGCATCCTAAAGGAAAATATTGGAACTTTTTATTAAAAAATATGAATATAAATAACATATAACATAGAACAACAACATAAAATGATGCTCCAAGGAAAACACATATTATGTGACAAATAAAAATATAGCTCTAAGTAAGATATACCTATAGCGTGGAAGACAAAAGAGGGGATGCCTTCTGGGGCATCCCCAAGCTTAGACGCTTGAGTCTTCCTTGAATATTGCCTTGGGGGTGCCTTGGACATCCATAAGCTTAGGGGTACTTCACTCCTTATTCTCCTCATATCGGTATCTGATACGTCCATTTTGCATCATGATTTCCTACTGTTATTTACTTTGTTTTGTTGATTAATAATGCATTGGGGAGTGATTCTAATGCCTTTTCTCTCATAATATGCAAGGTTTATACAAAGAGGGAGAATACCGGCAGCTGGAATTCTGGACCTAAGAAAAGCACGTCGGAGATACCTATTCTGCACAACTCCAATGAAGCTGAAATTTTACGAAGATTATTTTTGCATTTAATAAAAATACTGGAGCATAAAACTAATGGAGGGGGCCTCCCAGGTGGGCACAACCCACCAGGGTGCGCCAAGCCCCCTGGGTGCGCCCTGATGGTTTGTGGCCACCTTGGCCCACCTCCGGTGCCCATCTTCTGGTATATAGTCACTCTTGACCTAGAAAAAATCAGAGGAGGACTTTCGGGACGAAGCGCTGCCGCCTCGAGGCGGAACTTGGGCAGGAGCACTTTTGCCCTCCGACGGAGCAATTCCACCGGGGGAACTTCCCTCCCGGAGGGGGAAATCGAAGCTATCATCATCACCAACACCCCTCTCATATTTGGGAGGCCAATCTCCATCAACATCTTCAACAGCACCATCTCCTCTCAAACCCTAGTTCGTCTCTTGTGTTCAATCTTTGTACCGGAACCTCAGATTGGTACCTGTGGGTGACTAGTAGTGTTGATTACCTTGCGTAGTTGATTACTATATGGTTTACTTGGTGGAACATTATATGTTTAGATCCATTATGCTATTCAATACTCCTCTGATCTTGAGCATGATTATTATTTGTGAGTAGTTACATTTGTTCTTGAGGTCACGGGAGAAGTCATGTTGCAAGTAATCATGTGAATTTGATATGTGTTCGATATTTTGATGATATGTATGTTGTGATTCCCTTAGTGGTGTCATGTGAACGTCGACTACATGACACTTCACCATTCATGGGCCTAAGGGAATGCATTGTGGAGTAGTTATTAGATGATGGGTTGCTAGAGTGATAGAAGCTTAAACCCTAGTTTATGCGCTACTTCGTAAGGGGCTGATTTGGATCCACATGTTTAATGCTACAGTTAGACTTTGTCTTAATACTTTTCTCGTAGTTGCGGATGCTTGCCAGGGGGTTAATCATAAGTAGGTTGTTAGTTCAAGTAAGAACAACACCTTAGTACCGGTCCACCCACATAACAAATTATCAAAGTAGCGAACACGAATCAAACCAACATGATAAGAGTGACTAGACAAAATTCCCGTGTACCCTCAAGAACACTTTGCCTATTACTAGTGATTGTTCTGGCCTGTCCTTTCCCTCAAAAGGATTGGGCTACCTTGCTGCACCTTGTTTACCGTTACCGTTACTTTCTTGCTACCAATTATCTTGTTATCAAACTATCTGTTACCTACAATTTCAGTGCTTGCAGAAATTACCTTGCTGAAAACCGCTTGTCATTTCCTTCTGCTCCTCGTTGGGTTTGACACTCTTACTTATCGAAAGGACTACGATTGATCCCCTATACTTGTGGGTCATCAAGACTCTTTTCCGGCGCCATTTCCGGGGAGTGAAGCGCTCTTGGTAAGTGGAAATCGGTAAGGAAAAACTTATACTACGTGCTGAAATTTATCGCTACTTGCTACTATGGAAAACAATCCTTTGAGGGGTTTGTTCGGGGTATCTTCACCTCGACCGAAACCACAATTAGTTTCCCCTCAACCTACATCACCTACTGAAAATGTTACTTATGAAATTCCTCCGGGTATGTTAGAACAACTGCTTGCTAAACCTTATGCAGTTGATGGAACTGAACATCCTGATATGCACCTTTTATATGTGAACGAAATTTGTGGATTGTTTAAGCTTGCAGGTTTACCCGGAGATGAAGTTAAGAAGAAGGTTTTCCCTTTATCTTTGGAGGGAAAAGCATTGACATGGTATAGGCTATGTGATGATCTTGGATCGTGGAACTGGAATCGTTTGCAATTGGAATTTCACCAAAAGTTTTATCCCATGCATCTAGTTCATCGTGATCGGAATTATATATATAATTTTTGGCCTCGTGAAGGAGAAAGTATCGCTTCTAGCTTGGGGGAGGCTTAAGTCAATGTTATATTCATGCCCCAATCATGACATTCTGAGGGAAGTTATCATTCATAATTTTTATGCTCGGCTTTTTCATAATGATCAATCCATGCTCGATACTTCTTGTGCTGGTTCTTATATGAAGAAGACTATTGAATTCAAGTGGGATCTCTTAGAAAGAATTAAACGCAACTCTGAAGATTGGGAACTCGACGAAGGTAATGAGTCAGGTATAAAGCTTGAATTTGATTGTGTTAAATCTTTTATGAATACCGATACTTTTCATAAGTTTAACACTAAATATGGACTTGACTCTGAGATAGTAGCCTCTTTCTGCTAAGCATTTGCTACTCACGTTGACCTCCCTAAGGAGAAGTGGTTTAAATATCACCCCCCTATTAAAGAAGAAATTAAATAACCGGTCATAGCTAAAGAAGAAACCATCTTTTACAATGTTGATCCAGTTGTACCTACCGCTTATATTGAAAAACCACCTTTCCCTGTTAGGATAAAGGAACATGCTAAGGTATCAACTGTGGTTCGTAAGAGTTATATAAGAGCACCTAAACCCCCTAAGCAAATCAAAGTAGAACCTAGTGTTGATATGGTTAAAGATCTCTTGGTACAAAATATTGATGGGCATGTTATCTACTTCTGTGATGAAGCTGCTAGAATTGCTAAACCTGATGAAAAAGATAAACATAGACCCATAGTAGGCTTGCCTGTTGTCTCAGTTAAAATAGGAGATCATTGCTATCATGGTTTATGTGATTTGGGTGCTAGTGTGAGTGCTATACCTTTTACTCTTTACCAAGAAATTATGGATGAGATAGCACCTGCTAAAATGGAAGACATTGATGTTACTATTAAACTTGCTAATAGAGATACTATCACACCACTTGGGATTGTTAGAGATGTTGAAGTCTTGTGTGGGAAAGTGAAATACCCTACTGATTTTCTAGTCCTTGGTTCCCCACAAGATGACTTTTGTCCCATTATCTTTGGTAGACCATTCTTGAGCACCATCAATGCTAAGATAGATTGTGAAAAACAAACTGTCGGTGCCAGTTTTGGTAATGTGTCTCATAAGTTTAATTTTTCCAAGTTTAGTAGACAACCTCATGATAAAGCTTTATCTAGTAAGGATGAAATAATTGGTCTTGCTTCTATTGCTGTGCCTCCTACTGATCCATTAGAACAATATTTGCTTGACCATGAAAATGATATGCACTTTCATGAAAGAAATGAAATAGATCAAATTTTCTTTGAACAACAGCCTATCTTGAAACACAATTTTCCTATTGAAACTCTTGGAGGTCCTCCTCCACCTAAAGGTGATCCTGTGTTTGAATTGAAACAATTGCCTGACACTTTGAAGTATGCTTATCTTGATGAGAAAAAGATATATCCTGTTATTAGTAGTGCTAACCTTTCAGAACATGAAGAAGAAAGATTATTAAAAGTTCTAAGGAAGCACCGGGCTGCTATTGGATATACTCTTGATGATCTTAAGGGCATTAGTCCCACTCTATGTCAGCACAAGATTAATATGGAACCTGATGCTAAACCCGTTGTTGATCACCAATGGCGATTGAATCCTAAGATGAAAGAAGTGGTAAGAACTGAAATATTAAAGCTTCTAGAAGCAGGTATAATCTACCCCATAGCTGATTGTAGATGGGTAAGTCCCGTTCATTGTGTCCCTAAGAAAGGAGGTATTACCATTGTTCCTAATGATAAGAATGAACTCATTCCACAAAGAATTGTCATTGGCTATAGAATGGTAATTGATTTTAGAAAATTAAATAAAGCTACTAGGAAAGATCATTACCCTCTGCCTTTCATTGATCAAATGCTAGAAAGACTATCTAAGCACACACACTTTTGTTTCCTTGATGGATATTCTGGTTTCTCTCAAATACCTGTGTCACAATCTGATCAAGAGAAAACTACCTCTACTTGCCCTTTTGGAACATATGCTTATAGACGTATGCCTTTTGGTTTATGCAATGCACCTGCTACCTTTCAAATATGTATGAATACTATATTCTCTGATTTTTGTGAAAAGATTCTTGAGGTTTTCATGGATGATTTTTCTGTTTACGGAACTTCTTTTGATGATTGCTTAATTAACCTTGATCGAGTTTTGCAGAGATGTGCACAAACTAATCTCGTCTTGAATTGGGAGAAGTGCCACTTTATGGTTAATGAAGGCATTGTCTTGGGGCATAAAATATCTGAACGAGGTATTGAGGTGGATAAAGCTAAAGTTGATGCAATTGAGAAAATGCCATGTCCTAAAGATATTAAAGGTATTCGAAGTTTCCTTGGTCATGCTGGTTTTTATAGGAGGTTCATTAAAGACTTCTCTAAAATTTCTAGGCCTCTTACTAATCTTTTGTAAAAGGAAATTCCTTTTGTTTTTGATGATGATTGTGTGGAAGCCTTTGAAACGCTCAAGAAAGCCATAACCTCTGCACCTATTGTTCAACCACCTGATTGGAACTCGCCTTTTGAAATTATGTGTGATGCTAGTGATAATGCTGTTGGTGCTGTCCTAGGACAAAGTGTTGATAAGAAATTGAATGTTATCCATTATGCTAGTAAGACTCTAGACAGTGCCCAACGAAACTATGCTACTACTGAAAAAGAATTTTTAGCAGTTGTGTTTGCTTGTGATAAATTTAGATCCTATATTGTTGACTCCAAAGTTATTGTTCACACCGATCATGCTGCTATAAAATACCTTATGGAAAAGAAAGATGCTAAACCTAGATTCATTAGGTGCGTTCTCTTGCTTCAAGAATTTGACTTACACATCGTTGATAGGAAGGGAGCTGAGAACCCCGTAGCTGATAACTTGTCTAGGTTAGAAAATATTCTTGATGACACACTACCTATTGATGATAGTTTCCCTGACGAACAGTTAGCTGCAATAAGTGTTTCTCAGAACACACCTTGGTATGCTGATTATGCTAACTACATTGTCGCTAAATATATACCACCTAACTTCACTTACCAACAAATGAGGAAAAATTTCTATGACTTGAGACATTACTTTTGGGATGACCCACACCTTTATAAAGATGGAGTAGATGGTATTATTAGACGTTGTGTACCTGAGCATGAACAGGAACAAATCCTACGGAAATGTCATTCCGAAGCTTATGGAGGACATCATGCGGGAGATAGAACTGCTCATAAGGTATTACAATCTGGTTTTTATTGGCCTACTCTCTTCAAGGATGCCCATAAGTTTGTCTTGTCTTGTGATGAATGTCAAAGAACTGGTAATATCGGTAAGCGTCAGGAAATGCCTTTGAATTATTCACTTGTTGTTGAACCATTTGACGTTTGGGGTTTTGATTATATGAGGCTTTTTCCTTCCTCCAACGGGTACACTCATATTTTGGTTGCGGTTGATTATGTCACTAAGTGGGTAGAAGCAATTCCAACTAGTAGTGCTGATCACCACACCTCCATTAAAATGCTTAAAGAGGTTATCTTCCCGAGGTTTGGAGTCCCTAGATATTTAATGATTGATGGTGGTTCACACTTTATTCATGGTGCTTTCCGTAAGATGCTTGCTAAATATGATGTTAACCATAGAATTGCATCCCCCTATCATCCTCAATCTGGTGGTCAAGTTGAACTTAGCAATAGAGAAATAAAATTAATATTACAAAAAACTGTCAATAGGTCTCATAAGAATTGGTCTAAGAAATTAGATGATGCACTTTGGGCCTATAGAACAGCTTATAAAAATCCTATGGGTATGTCTCCATATAAAATGGTATATGGAAAAGCTTGTCATTTGCCTCTAGAATTAGAACACAAAGCTTTTTGGGCAATAAAAGAACATAACTATGATTGTAAACTTGCCGGTGAGAAGAGGTTATTTTATATTAGCTCACTAGATGAATGGAGAACCCAAGCGTATGAAAATGCCAAGTTATTCAAAGAAAAAGTAAAAAGATGGCATGACAAAAGAATCCAAAAGCGGGAATTCAAAATAGGAGATTATGTTCTTTTGTTCAACTCTCGTTTAAGATTTTTTGCAGGAAAGCTTCTCTCAAAATGGGAAGGACCATATATTATCGAAGAGGTTTATCGTTCTGGAGCTATCAAGATTAATAACGCCGAAGGTACTAACCCGAAGGTGGTGAATGGACAAAGAATTAAGCATTATATCTCAGGTACGCCTATTAACATTGAAAGCAATGTTATCCAAACCATGACGCCGGAGGAACACATAAAAGAAACCTTCTCGAACACTCCAGAATTCTTAAAAATAGGAGGTACGTGATACGGTAAGTGAACGGACTCCGAAAAATCCGCAAAAATATTTTTTGTCAGTTTTGGAATATTTTAGAATTTTGGGAATAAAGAAATAAACCGGAAGGTGATCGAGGTGAGCACGATACACCAGGGCGCGCAAGGCACCCCTGGGCGCGCCCTGGTGGGTTGTGCCCACCTCGGATGCCTTCCCGACTCCGTTTTCCTTCCATATACTTGTTTCCCAAGAATAAAAATTCTCTATATATACCCCTGACTGTTTTGACAACCGCATCGCAGAAAAATCCTCTGTTCTTGTTTCGTGCTGTTTTCGTGGCAGATCTGAAAATATGTCATCTCAAGATTCAGAGAGGGAGAGCCATGTTGATCCCTATGTTTCAGACCCAAAGATCTTTAGGGAAATTTACCCCTATCTATGGACCTCGGAGGAGGAAGAATATGTTACCATGCAGGAAACAAAAGATGACAGCTCTGAGGAAGAGGATGATCCATTGCCTCAACCCGGAGACATGCATGTGGAATTCAAGAAGTCAAGCCTCCCAAGAAGATACAAACCTAAGGTCCAATTTATCCTGTCTCGTTTCCTGCAGGAAAGCAAGGAGGCCTTATGCCAATGGATATTAAAGCTTGAGTTGGAGAATGATGGTCTGAGGGAGGAAAACTTTTTGCTTAAATATAAGTTGAAGAATAAGGCTTCCTCTACTCCTCCGCCTTCTTCAACACCACCACCAAAGGAGAATTGAGCACGCGGGTATGGGCAATCCCCTTGGCTTGAGCCAAGCTTGGGGGAGGTGCCCCGGTATCGTATCACCACCACTTTTATTCACCTTTACCTATTTCAGTTCGACCTTTAGTTTCCCTTGGCTTTAGTTGAATAAAGTTTAGCATGATCTATTTTTGTGTGTTAGTTCCGTAATCTATCTATCTATGTAATCATGTGAGAGCTATATAAGAAAGTTTAGTTCGAGTTTTTGCCTCTCTATTTTCTTGTTGCAATCAAAATAAAGAAAAGAAGAAACAAATGAAAAGAATCATATGCTAATCTTATGGTGAGTAATGACATCACATAAGGAAAAGTATAAGTAGTAAAATTTATTGGAGATTTACAAACATAGCATTGGTCAATGATGCAATTCATGAAAGAATTAACAAAGGAAGAGAAGATTCACATGCAAATACACTATCTTGGACATATTTTATGATTGTGAGCCCCCATCAAATATTATATGTCAAAATTGTTAACGTTGGACAAGGAAGACAACGTAATGATTCATGTTTGTTCATATCCACATAGAAGTTATATTGTCATAGATCCTTTAACATGTGGTGTTTGCTCAATATCTTTGCTAGCCAAAAATTCCGCACTAAGTAGAGATACTACTTGTGCATCCAAAAACCCAAACCCAAATTCTTTCTTTGAGTGTCCACCATACCTACCTATGGATCGAGAAAGATCCTTCAAGTAAGTTGTCATCGGTGCAATAAGGCAATAAAAATTGCTTCTAAAAGTGTTTTGATCAATTAGTGTAAGAGAAAATTGAGCGCTATACGAACTTATGATGGCAAAGTAATAAAAGCGACATACTGCATAATAGAGGTTGCTATCATAGGGGGTAATATAGCGTGACGTTCTTTTACATTAAGGGATTGGGCATACAAACCAATAAGCGCATGACAACCTCTGCTTCACTCTGCGAAGGGCCTATCTTTTACTTTTATGTATTTACTTTTATGCAAAGAGTCAAAGTATTCTTCCCTATTCCTTTTTACTTTTTCTTTTGCAAGCATCATGTGGTGAGGAAAGATCTAGGCACATATAACCAGTTGGATATGGATGGGCATGAGTTATTATTGTTGACATCACCCTTGAGGTGAGAAAGTTGGGAGGCGAAACTATAAGCCCCTATCTTCCTACGTGTCCGGTTGAAACTTTTTGTTCATGGGTATGCCGTGAGCGTTAGCAATCATAGAAGACTAAATGATGGTTGAGTATGTGGACGTGCCAAAAGGCTCCGACATGAGACCCTTCCTAAAAATATGATGAATTGTAGTTGCAAAGTTGACTGAGAACATAGTTTGTTGGTTCCCAATAAGGTTTATGCTTCATACTTCTAGGTTGTGATGAATTGTTACTTGTTCATGAGAAGCTACACGATGAAAATGTATTGAAATAAATTTTATTATTAGAGTTTGTTGATGCTATGTTAATAAGCATGATGCTTCTATGTCCGTATTTTGTTTTTATCGACACCTCTCTCAAACCATGTGGACATGCTTTTCAATATCGGCTTTCGCTTGAGGACAAGCGAGGTCTAAGCTTGGGGGAGTTGATACGTCCATTTTGCATCATGATCTCCTAATGTTATTTACTTTGTTTTGTTGATTAATAATGCCTTGGGGAGTGATTCTAATGCCTTTTCTCTCATAATATGCAAGGTTTATACAAAGAGGGAGAATACCGGCAGCTGGAATTCTGGACCTAAGAAAAGCACGTCGGAGATACCTATTCTGCACAACTCCAATGAAGCTGAAATTTTACGGAGATTATTTTTGCATTTAATAAAAAATACTGGAGCAAAAAACTACCGGAGGGGGCCTCCCAGGTGGGCACAACCCACCAGGGCGCTCCAGGCCCCCCTGGGCGCGCCCTGATGGGTTGTGGCCACCTCGGCCCACCTCCGGTGCCCATCTTCTGGTATATGGTCACTCTTGACCTAGAAAAAAATCATAGGAGGACTTTCGGGACGAAGCGCTGACGCCTCGAGGCGGAACTTGGGCAGGAGCACTTTTGCCCTCCAGCGGAGCGATTCCGCCAGGGGAACTTCCCTCCCGGAGGGGGAAATCGAAGCTATCGTCATCGCCAACACCCCTCTCATCTTTGGGAGGCCAAGGTCCATCAACATCTTCAACAGCACCATGTCCTCTCAAACCCTAGTTCATCTCTTGTGTTCAATCTTTGTACCGGAACCTCATATTGGTACCTGTGGGTGACTAGTAGTGTTGATTACCTTGCGTAGTTGATTACTATATGGTTTACTTGGTGGAAGATTATATGTTCAGATCCATTATGCTATTCAATACTCCTCTGATCTTGAGCATGATTATTATTTGTGAGTAGTTAGCTTTGTTCTTGAGGTCACGGGAGAAGTCATGTTGCAAGTAATCATGTGTTCAATATTTTGATGATATGTATGTTGTGATTCCCTTAGTGATGTCATGTGAACATTGACTACATGACACTTCACCATTCATGGGCCTAAGGGAATGCATTGTGGAGTAGTTATTAGATGATGGGTTGCTAGAGTGACAGAAGCGTAAACCCTAGTTTATGCGTTACTTCGTAAGGGGCTGATTTGGATCCACATGTTTAATGCTATGGATAGACTTTTTTCGGCGTTCCGGGAACAGGGGTACCCAGACCTGCCTGCCTACGGCCCAACGCGTGGCCCACCACGAAGGCCTGGTATGGCCCTGGAGTGAGCCCCCCAAGTCAAGGCCCTCGCGAGAGCCCCTGCCTCGCGAGGAGGACAATGCCAAGGCCTCGGGAGGAGCGGCACACCTTCAGGCCGCCTCCCGAGGAGCGGAGATTCCTATGCAAGTACCCGGCTTCGTGAGGCCGGGGTGACGTGGGTTCTAACGAACAAGACAAGCGGGCGCCAGCGGGCGCAGAGGGAGGATAGTTTCCTCTTCGGTGCAAAGGAGGCAAAGACGTACGCGGGCCTAAGGAACCCCCCAAAGGTTTCCTTCTCGGTGCAAGGGGACCAAGACCACGAGCTCTACAGGACGGATGTCATCGCCGAGCCCACTGCTGCGTCACACCTAGAAGCTTTGCAGGCGAAGACCACCTTTCGTCAGGATAGGATGTACCTCCTGTCCCCTTTCAAATTTGGCCGTTGTGGGATCCCTTCCCGCCGGTGCGACGCGGGAAGAGGACCGTGGCCCCTATAAGTAGGGACGAGCTCCCATCGTAGAAGGCAGGTCAAACGAGGCTGAGCCAAGTTGAGTTCATCACCACCAAGAGCCCTCGCGAGGTCTCCCAACCACTGTACTAGTTCATCCACAGCCTCCTCGAGAGGCCAATCCACCACAAAGCAGGAGTAGGGTTTTACATCGCAAGGTGGCCCGAACCTGGGTAAACCCTTGTGTCCATCTTCTTCCTTGCAAGAACGTACTCGACGTAGCTAGGCCGTAGGGTGACAAGTTGAGACGTTGACCTGGTTGAGATCTTCGCACACGCCCCAGTGTTCGAACCTTGTTGGGTTTTGCGGAGCCCCGATTCCGACATTTGGCGCGCCAGGTAGGGGCATGTCGAAGTCTTTGCCTGTTCCACTCCGTCCCAGCTTCGCCACTCCCATGGCCGACGCCCGTCGAGCCCGCGCCAAGCGCCGGGCTGCCCGCGTCGCCCAAGTGACGCCTACGGGCAGCGGTGTTCCACGCCGCTCCGCCACTTCCGCTGCCAACGCTGCTATCGGGTGGGATCCTTGCGGTATGCAGGACCCACCGCTGCCACCCTCCGAGTGGCAAGGCAGTGGCATCACAGCGCCGTCCCCCATCCCCACCACGGCGTCGATCTCCCGCGCGCGCCACGAACCAGCAGGGGCGTCGGCTGTGCTGCCCATGGCGTGTGGACTGCTGTGTTACCAACCCGACGACGACGACTCTGGAGAATGGCTTAGGCGCGTCGCCGAGCCCGCCGACGCCACTAGCGAAGCCCTGGCGCCTACCCGCTCGCTCCGCCCCCCGCCCTTCCAGGCGGGAGACGCGGCTTGCGGTGTGCCACCTCCTCCTTTCGCGCTCGTGGCCGGCCGTGAGCCCATGCGTGAAGCTCAATGCCACGAGCCACCACGTGGAGCGCCGGCGCGCGCGCAGGACAAGACGAGCTGCCAGAAGATACCGCGGCCGTAGGGCGGAGCGCGCACGCTTCCCCCGAAGTTCAACCCGGCGAACGGGCGCGCTAAGGCCGAAGTAGGCCGCACCTCCCTCTGTATCCACTTGGAGGTGGACGGCGAGGACCAGAAGGCCGAGGCCAAGGAGGCAAAATGCAAGGGCCCCGCCGTGCTGGTAGCTGCGCCCAGGGCGAAGCGTGGTCGCGGCCCGGAGGAACCCCTCAAGAGCCACGCCCGTTCTGCGTCTTCCACTACACAAACACCCACGACACCAGCAACTGCTTGGAGCTCAGGGAGCACCGCGACGAGCGCTTTGGCCGCCAACCCGAGCGCGGCAACCATGGCAGCGGCCGCGGGGCGGGCCGCAGCGGGAACCGCTGGGACAACCGCGACTCATGGCGGGACTGGCGAGACCTACCTCATGAGGATTGTTGGCGCGACGAGCCTCGCGGCGAACCTCGATGTGGCCATACTCAGGAGGCCCATCCTCAGGGCAGGGCTGGCCTCCCTCCGCTGCCACTGCCACCAAGGAAGAAAGACAACCTACATGACGGCTGGGCTGGGGGCTTCAAGGAGCCCCGCGCGATCGCCTGCGTCCTGAGCGGCACTGTCGGCGTTCTGGATACCGGGGTACCCAGACTTGCCTGCCTATGGCCCAGGGTGTGGCCCACCTCGACGACCGAGTACGGCCCAGCGCGGCCTCGCTCCATACAAGGCCCCCGCGAGACCCTGAGCTCGCGAGGGAAACAGCGCCAGGACCCGCAGGGGGTTAGGCCTCCCCAGGCCACCTCCCGAGCGGCAGAGATCTCTATGCAACGCTAGGCCTCAGGAGGTCAAGGGTGACGACAGCCAGGCCAGGCGGGCGCCAGCGCGCTAGAGGGGACAGTTTCCTCTTTGGTGCAAAGGAGACAAGGACGAGCGCAGGTTCCCAAAGCGCCCCCAAAGGTTTCCCATCTGGTGCAACATGACCGAGACCCCGAGCCCCGTAGAACAGACGTCATCGCCGAGCCCACCTCTGCATCACCACCGGCTGCTTTGTAGGCGAAGACCGCCTTTCGTCAGGATAGGACGTACCTCCTGTCCCCTTTCAAATTTGGCCGTTGTGTGATTCCTTCCCGCCTTGGCGATAAGGGAAGAGGACCCGGGCCATTATAAATAGAGCCTAGGCTGCTCAGCAGTTGGGGGCAACGAACGCAATTGCGACACAACTCACCACTGTACTAGTTCATCCACAAACCTCCTCGTGAGGCAATCCACCAAAAAGCAGGAGTAGGGTTTTACGCTTCGCAGCGGCCCGAACCTGGGTAAACTCTCATGTGTCTTCTTCTTCCTCGCCTTCGTGCGGGGTCATCGTGTCGTGAGCTAGGAGGGGGCGAAGCAGTTGGGGATCTTCGCACATGCCCCTGGGTTCGAATTCCTTAGGGTTTTGCGGAGCCCGAAATCCGAAATTTGGCGCGCCAGGTAGGGGCGTGTCGGGACCCTCATTCGAGGTTCATCTCGCCTCCGCTCGCCGTTTCCATGACCAAGGGATGCCGAGTCCGCACCGAACGACGGGCTGCTCGCGTTGCCCGGGCGACGCCGACAGGCTTCAGCACCCCGCGTCACCTTGCCCTCCCATCGGGGGATATCGTCTCCAGCACGACCATGGACTGGCATCGGGGGCTGTCGCCCTCGTCGACCGCGCGGCGCACTCACGCTGCCCTGATCCTACCCCGTGCCCGCCGCGACCCGGCGCGCGGGCGAATCGCACTCCTCGTAGCCCGTGGACTGCAGCGTTTCCACGTTGCCCGCGAGCGCCACGACGGCGAGATATGCCGCATAGCTGGACACACCACCACGAGAGGCGATGCCCAGGCCCTTCCTTATGGGACGGGCCAGGGGGATCGCGTCCGTAGGGCCACTCGACCAACCGCCGAGACGCCGAGGACGAGCGGACGCCCGGGAGAAACGTGTCGTGACCCGCACCCGTTGAAGGCGAGACTAGGCTCATCACGCGCGCAGGAGTTAGCCCCTGACGCAGGCGGGGGCCTATGGGGGCAGCCAGCCGCGCGGCGGAGGCGCCGCGGCACGCCTCCCGGCACCCCCGGCGCGTTTGGGGAGGACGCCAGGCGACTCGACTACGCTGGCGCCCGGGGGCTCGTGCAACTCTACAACAACCATGTTGGCGAGTGCCCAGGCCATGATGGAGGCGGCACCGACCACTACGACAACAGAAGGAGCATGAGTGGCCTTGCGGGCGGCTTTCGCCGGGGCTGGTGCGAACAGCCCCGTGAGGGCGGTTGGCGGGGCCGGCCTCATGAGGATGCCTGGCATTGGCAGCCTCGTGAGGCACGCCCGCTGGTGGGGAGCTACCCTTGGCGAGCACTTGGGTCCTCGGACCGAGGGTTGCCTGCCTGGAGATGGAGGGTGGAACACACGCCCATGTGCCCAGGCGGGGCGACCCCAGCCTGGAGACGGAGGGTGGAACACACGCCCATGTCCTCAGGCCAGATGCTCCCATCCTGGGGACGGACGGTGGAACACACGCCCATGTCCTCAGGCCAGATGCTCCCAACGTGGGGACGGAGGGTGGAACACACACCCATGTCCCTAGGCTGGGTGCTCCCAGCCTGGAGACGGAGGGTGAACATACGCCCATGTCTCCAGGGTGGGCATCGCCTACCCGGAGACGGAGGGTGGAACACACACCCATGTCTCCGGGCCAGGCCTTGCTCAACCAGCGGCAGGAGATCATTTACTCACCCATGTCTCTGGGCCCGGCTAGGTCCACCTGGGGACGGGCGGTGGAGTACCTGTGCGGGGCTTCCGGGCACCCCAGCGAGGCGCGCCGGGGTACCGCCTTGGACATCGGCCTCGCGCGCGACGGAGGACCCCTGCGCCTAGCTCCGCCCGCGGCGCAGGGGGCTATGGTGCCACTAGCACGACGACGCCCATCCCAGGGCTTCCGAGGGCTTAAGGCCCTGCTCCTGAGAGGGCCGTCCCTGGGCGTGGGGGGCTCGCCCCATGCTCGGGGGCCCGACCAGGGGCCACCCCACGTCGCCGCATCATGCTTGGGGGGCTGAAGCGAGCTCCATGCCAAGGGGGCATGGGGCTCTCGGCGCACCCCCAGGCCCAACCCGTGACACTCTCATGTAATAATGAGTGGACTGTAAACGCCCAGAGCCCCCCGAGGACGCGGAGGGGTTCCCTCCCATGCCCAAGTGGAAGCCCCATGCTCCGCGCTGGCGGACAACACTGTTCTCCAATGACTATGCCCACGCAATGTGGATGCCCTACGCTCCGCGCTGGGGGAAGACGAAGGCGAAGACTAGCCTAGGTGCCGGACGCGGCTGTTGCTTGCTTCTTTTTGTGTTCGTATTGCCACTCTTTGAAATGGAATTTGAAAACTTCGCAACTCTGTTTGAAAAGGGGAGGGGATTTTTTCTCTCTTCGCGATTTCTTTTTCCGGTCTTAAAGTTTCCTTTCTCTGAATCGATACCTGGCCGGGGCCCGTGCACTTTGGCCTCTCCTTGTAACCTCTCGGAGCAGGCTGGCAAGGACCTGTCGCCTCAGGGGCACTCATCGCTTAAACGGTCGACTCCCGCTCGGGGGCTCCGGACGCGGCCCGGCATGACATCACGGAACCTCAGGAGGCTCAGGCGCCTCCTGGTGCGGCAGCCCACGGAAAGGTAAGGAAGTCGCTTGAGCATTAAGGGGGACTTCTGAGCAATGCGCCTCAGGAGCCTCACCGATCACGTAGCTCCGCGCCCCTTGGTCTCGTCCTCGTGATCCGGACGCCCCAATGGTGGCCGAGGCCTCGCCCCTTTGGTCTCGTCCGGTGATCCGGACGCCCCAACGGCAGTCGAGGTCTGCTCGGGATCGGGCCCCGCCGACGCAGAGCGCCACTTGAGCGTCAAGGGGGGGATCCCGAGCAACGCGCCTTGGGAACCTCACCGACCACGTAGCTCCGCGCCCCTTGGTCGCGTCCTGGTGATCCGGACGCCCCAATGGTGGCCGAGGCCTCGCCCCTTTGGTCTCATCCTGGTGATCCGGATGCCCCAACGGTGGTCGAGGTCTGCTCGGGGTCAGGCCCCATCGACGCAGAGTGCCGTAAGGGCTCCCGAACCATTCTGCACGCAAGGAAGAAGCCCCCCTGTGGGAACCTCGACCTCTCCAGACGCCCCGGCTACACCTCGCAACGCTCAAGCTCGCCACAACCCGATGAGCTAAGTACACCCACCTAGTGAAGCCAGGACCTTTTGATCAGACGATAGCCCGAATACTGGGCAATGGGAGTGTGCGCTAACATGATGATGCAGGTACTACGGCTCACTGCATATGCCCACCAAGATTCTTGCGGTCCCAGGAGCAAGGAAGGGCGGCGCGAAGGAAGGAATCCGGTCACTCGCGGCAACGTCGCTAAGATTCTATCCTCGGAGGCGGCACGTACCCCCTCAGGGGGGCCCGTCCAGCGAGGGCCCGGCGCACTGCCGTCGTCGGTCAAAACGCGATGCCCTCGCGGACCCCTCAAGGGGCGCCGTGCCGCGTCAGCCACAACGCAAGGCCCCGCGGGGGAGGCGAGAGCGCACCTTACAAAACAGGCAATCAACGGCTAAAAAAGAGGAAGGGAAGGAGGAAGACAAAGGTAAAAACACAAAAGTTAATGCCCTCAGGGGCCGAATGTTGCTTAACATGACAGGACCAGGAAGAGAAAGCAAGGGAAGCCTATGCGGAGGAGCCGCTATCGCCATCCGGACTTTCGCCCGCCGCGGCACCGGAGTCGTCACCCTCGTCGGAGAGGGCCTCCTGGATGAACCGCTCCACCAAGGACTCCACGTGCGGGTGCACCTCGTCCCTGAGGGGCCTCTGGAGGTCCTCAGGCACCGGCTCCCTGGCGCGGAGGATATCGAGCTCCGGGGCGAAGCGGTGAAGGTCGGAGAAGACGCGTGTCAGCGCGAGGTCCAGGAGGTCGCGCGCGCTGGACACATTGTCCTCGTCCACCCGGGAGACGCCGGTCTCCAGCGCCTCCACCACCTTGCCGAAGAAGTTGAGGTAGCCCCCATCGCCGTGCGCGCACGGCAGCGCGGGGGCTTCCCCGACGAATCGGTTCACCGCGCCGACCGCGCGGTGGGTGATGTCCAGATACTGCTTGGCACGCTGCGCCTCCAGCATCTTCGCATGGGCTGCCTCATCATGAGCGGCCTGCACGGCGTCGACGGCCCCTTTGACCTGGGTCTGGAGCGACGCCAGCTCCGCCTGAGCCTCTGCCTCACCCCTGAGCGCGGCCTGGAGGGCCGCCTCAGCGTCCGCTAGCTGAGCCCTCAGCGCATCCGTCTCCTCCTGGAGCTCGTTGAGCCTACGCCTCTTGGGCGCGGGCGCCCTGGGAGGAGGGAACGATGAAGACCAGCTCGGCAGATGCGATTACAAGAAATGGAAGCGGGGGACAAGGAACTTACTCATCGACGATGGCCCAACGCCAGCGGACTTGGGCCGGCCTTGAGGGTCCCCCACCGCTGCCTCCGGGGGCCGCCGGTGGAGCCGGGGGCTCCGAGCGCTTCCCCGCACCTACCGCGTTTCCACCGGACGCCATGGATGAGCAAAGGAAAGGAGGAGGACGAGGAAGATAACTTGGAAGGAAGAGAAGCGGAAGGGCGCGTCAAGATGGCAAGACCCCCGGGCGGGGCAGGTTTATAGGCACAACCGCTCCCCGTGGGGCGTCGTGGGGAGTGGAGTCGCCATGCACCTTGAGCGACGCGTGCCAGGCTCCATCGGCGTGCAATCCTGCCTCGCGTCGTTTCCTCTGCTCCCGTTGGGTCACATCCGCGTGGCCCGAGGCGGGAGGGGACGCAAGGGGTCAACAGCATTCAAAGAAGAGCAATGATGGCCAAGGAGGTGAGCAGGCCTCACGTCAGCATGACTCAGGGCGGTTCCCGACGTCTTCAGGGAGCCGAGACACCCACATCTCATGGTGAGCCACGCGTCAAGTCGGGCCCGCAGGCGATTGGGGCCCACGGCGCTTCGGGCCATCCTCCGTGGCTTCACCCCGAAGCTAGCTCGAGCGCGCCTCAGGCCCGGGGGCTAGTGTCGGCGTTCTGGATACCGGGGTACCCAGACTTGCCTGGCTGCGGCCCAGGGCGTGGCCCACCTTGACGACCGAGTATGGCCCAGCGCAGCCTCGCTCCATACAAGGCCCCTGCGAGACTCCGAGCTCGCGAGGGAAACAGCGCCAGGACCCGCAGGGGGTTAGGCCTCCCCAGGCCACCTCCCGAGCAGCGGAGATCTCTATGCAACGCTAGGCCTCAGGAGGTCAAGGGTGACGACAGCCAGGCCAGGCGGGCGCCAGCGCGCCAGAGGGGACAATTTCCTCTTTGGTGCAATGGAGACAAGGACGAACGCAGGTTCCCAAAGCGCTCCCAAAGGTTTCCTTTCTGGTGCAACAAGACCAAGACCCCGAGGCCCGGAGAACAGACATCATCGCTGAGCCCACCTCTGCATCACCACCGGCTGCTTTGCAGGCGGAGACCGCCTTTCGTCAGGATAGGACGTACCTCCTGTCCCCTTTCAAATTTGGCTGTTGTGGGATTCCTTCCCGCCTTGGCGATAAGGGAAGAGGACCCGGGCCGCTATAAATAGAGGCTAGGCTGCTCAGCAGTTGGGGGCAACGAACGCACTTGCGACACAACTCACCACTGTAGTAGTTCATCCACAAACCTCCTTGTGAGGCAATCCATCAAAAAGCAGGAGTAGGGTTTTACGCTTCGCAGCGACCCGAACCTGGGTAAACTCTCGTGTGTCTTCTTCTTCCTCGCCTTCGTGTGGGGTCATCATGTCGTGAGCTAGGAGGGGGCGAAGCCGTTGGGGATCTTCGCACACGCCCCTGGGTTCGAATTCCTTAGGGTTTTGCGGAGCCCGAAATCCGACAGGCACGCAGGCCCTGGCCCTCAACCGCACCTTCACGCAGCTCCTGCCCAAGAGCCGCCTGGGGGCTGGAGCCCATGCCGCTGTCGTCGCAGGCCCCGCGCCTGCTACTGGGGTGTTTTCCCTCTCCGCGTAGGAGGCAGCGTCCGGCACGTCCCTCAGCACGGGCTCGGGGGCTCCCGCCTGGGGAGCTCCTGTTCAGACTGGCGCAACGGAGGAGGAGCCTGGACAGCACCCGAGGGCATGCTTCGGTGCGCGACCCCGCAAGCAAGGAGCAAGGTGGGAGGCGCCAGGAGCACGAGGATCCGGTGCCCACAAGGGCGACGTGCAGCGAAGGACGCAAGATGCCTGAGCCTCGCGAGGCGCCGGGGCACCACAGGTCCTCAAGACGTAAGGGGGCCGATCGAAGCCCCCCGCGCGCGGCCGTCAGGTGATTCCAAGGGACGTTCCTGCTAGACAATCCTCTGTATTTTGTATCGTCCTGAACAAGAGTTTTTTGAATGCATAACGAATCCGGCTAACCCCCCGCTTGAGATGGTATCATTTGTCTAAGCCTCAGGCTCTGGCGCATCGGCGCTATCGGGGGTTGGCATGCCCCACACGACTGCCTCGCGATGGTTCCACATGGGGGCTGGGCTCGACGTCTGCGTAGGACTTGTCCTCGTAGTGAATCGTTGAAAAATCTAAGCACCCGGGCTTTGACCCACGGGCTGGCCACCCGCGCGGATCATCTACCTTAGTGCCGCAGCCCCTCGGTGAATCATCGTGGGTGGAGGAACAGAAGGCGGCATGGCTCACGATGCCGTGGAGTAGGCAACAACGCCTCTCCTGCAGACGTGCCCTTATGGACACGCGGGGCGTGCCACGGCGCTCATGTTTGGGCCGTTGGGGCACGCAACTGGTGATCAATAGCTCTCATGCAAACGTGCCCTTACAGACACGCGGGGCATGCCACAACGCTCATGTTTGGGCCGTAGGGGCACGCAACTGGTGATCAACGCCTCTCATGCAGACGTGCCTTTACGGACATGCGGGGCATGCCACGGCGCTCATGTTTTGGCCGTAGGGGCATGCAACTGGTGATCAACAACTCTCATGCAAACGTGCCCTTACGGACACGCGGGGCGTGCCACAGCGCTCATGTTTGGGCCGTAGGGGCACGCAACTGGTGATCATCGCCTCTCCAGCAGACGCACCCTTGCGGACACGCGGGGCGTGCCGCGACCCTCATGTCCGGGCCCTAGGGGCACACAACCACATCCCTGTGGCTGCACGGTGTACGACGGCGCTCGTACACAGGCCGTAGGGGTGCAGCGCCAACTTACGCGCTCCTGCACCGAAATGTGCGGGAGCGTACCCCCGCACCAAAATGTGCGGGAGCGTCCTCCCGCACCGAAATGTGCGGGAGCATCTAAAGACTGGGTTAGGAGCTTCTGAGCCTTGTGCCTGGGGTATCCACCCAATTATCACCTCCGTGACACTCTCACGTAATAATGAGTTAGGGGCTGTACACGCTCCGGACCCCCCAAAGTGGAAGCCCACGACGAGCCGCGTCGTGGCCGCAGAGGGAAGGGCTCCCGCCCACGCCCAAGTGGAGGACCCCACGCTCCGTGCTGGGGAGAAGACAAAACGTGTACGGGGGTCGCTCCCCCGGTCTAATATAGTGTTCGTGCCTGGGTCCGTCCCGACGACACAGGAAGATTCAGAGACCGAGCCCCGGCTCGTGAGCGTATCGCACGCAAAATACTCCACCAAGGTCTTGAGGCCTACCTTACTCGCGTAATGCCCAACAGCATGCGGGGTTGCCCAAATGCAGGCGGGCATGTGTCTAACACTTGGGACAGGAAAACTTCCTTACATGACCCTCATTTGCAGGCCTAGCGGAGCAGGCCCTGCTGGGAACGCTCTTCTCGGAGCGAGTCGCCCGAATACCCAAGACAAGCCCCCGAGTGCCGCGCCTCGGGAGCCCTCGCGGCGCCGATGCTCGATCATGAAAGACACAACCCCTCTCGCTGCACTCACGGGCCAGCGCGGACACTACTGGAAGACATCGCGGATGGGGGAGAATCGGGCTCTCACGACGCTGCCCGAGAGAGCCCGACGCGGGCGCCTCCCATGCTTCACGAGCAAGGCCGTCACGGAGGCATCAGCCACGCAGGCCGAGTGCAGGCGTAAGGAGGAGCATGGGGGCTGTCCCCCCATAGCCTCCACCGCACGCTGGAAGCGAGGACCTCCGGAGCCGTCATCATAGACACCCGCCAGCGGGGGCGCAGGAGATGCGCGAAAGAAAACAAGAAACCACGCGAAGGAAACAAGGAAGCTCAAAGCACTACAGACAACGGCTACCCAAAAGCAAAGGTATCATACAAAGCATAACACCCCATGGGGCCCAAATAGTTCATGATGCAACATGAATAAAAGAGAAGGAGCTCAGGCGGAGGAGGCGCTGCCCCCGTCGCGGCCCATGGAGGATTCGCCGCTAGAGCTGCCACCCTTCTCGGACGCCGCCGCCGGGGCAAACTGCTCGATCAGGGACTCCACGTGCTCGCGCACCTCATTCCCGAGGGGCCGTCGGACCTCCGCGGGCACTGGCCCCATCACGCGGGCGAGGTCGAACGCGGGGACGTGGCGGCGCAAGTTGGAGAAGACGCGCGTCAGCGCGTTGTCCAGGAGGTCGCACACGCTGGATTCGACATCCTCATCCACCTGGGAGACGCCGGACTCAAGTGCCTCCACCACCTTCTGGAAGAAGGTGAGGTAGCCCCCGTCGCCATGTGCGCACGGCAACGCGGGGGCTTCCCGGACGAATCGGCGGACTGCGCCGACCGCACGGTGGGCGATGTCCAGGTACAGCTTGGCGCGCTGCGCCTCCATCATCTTCGCGTGCGCCGCGTCGTCCTTGGCCGCCTGGAAGGCATTGGCAGCCTCCTTGACTTGGGCCTGGAGGGATGCCAGCTCTTCCTTGGCATCCTCCTTGCCCCGCAGCGCGGTTTGAAGGGCAGCCTCGGCGCTCGGGAGCTGGGCCCTGAGGGCGTCTGCCTCGCCCTGGAGCGCGTCGAGCATGCGTCTCTTGGGCGCGGGCACCCTGAGGAAGGACGGCATTCAGGACCGGCAAGACGGACACGACGAACAAGAAAACAGGGGCGGCGGCGCACTTACTCGTCGGTGGCGGCCCAGCGCCGACGCGCGTGGGCCGGCCTCGAGGGTTGGCCCCCGCCGCTCCCCTGAGACGATGGCGGCGCTGCGGGCCCCGCTCGCGCTCCGGCGCCGGCAGCACCTCCCTTGGACGCCATCGAAGGAAGGAAGGACGGAGAAGGAGGTTTTCCTGCGAAGGGGAATGGACAGGAATATAAAGAGGCGAACTGGAAAGCAAGCAAGGATGGAACTGCCCCTCGGGTGAGGCGGGTTTATAGGCACAACCGCAATCCCCGAGGCGTCGTGGGGAGCAGAGGCGACATGATCTCCTCGGGCGCCACGTGTGTACACGGCTCGTGGGCGGCTCTACCTCATGTCACCTTAGTTCCCTGGCGGGTCACATCGGCGTGGGCCCGGGGTGACAGGAGAGCAGGAAGAGGGCGTCAATCGAGGAAGTGCAATGATGATCAACACAGCTCACAGGCTATGAATCGACATGACTCGGGACAGTTCCCGAAGCCCAGCAAAGGAGCGGGAGTCCAGCGGCCTACGGGGCGCCATGCGCCGGTCCGCAGGCGATTTGGGGCCCGCGACGCTTCGCCCATCGCCCCTTGCCTTCGTCTAGAAGCTAAGGTTGGCACGCCTAGGGCCCGGGGGCTACTGTCGGCATTCTGGGAACGGGGGTACCCAGACCTGCCTGTCTGTGGCCCAACGTGTGGCCCATCACGAAGGCCCAGTACGACCCTGCAATGAGCCCCCCAAGTCAAGGCCCTTGCGAGAGCCCCTGCCTCGCGAGGAGGACAACGCCAAGGCCTCCGGAGGAGCGGCACCCCTTCAGGCCGGCTCCCGAGGAGCGGAGATTCCTATGCAAGTACCCGGCTTCGTGAGGCCGGGGTGACGTGGGTTCTGACGAATAAGACAGGCGGGCGCCAGCGTGTGGAGAGGGAGGACAGTTTCCTCTTCGGTGCAAAGGAGGCAAAGACTTACGCGGGTTCCCAAGGAACCCCCCAAAGGTTTCCTTCTCGGTGCAAGGGAACCAAGACCACGAGCTCGGCAGGACGGATGTCATCGCCGAGCCCACCGCTGCGTCACACCCAGAAGCTTTGCAGGCGAAGACCACCTTTCGTCAGAATAGGATGTACCTCCTATCCCCTTTCAAATTTGGCCGTTGTGGGATCCCTTCCCGCCGGTGCGACGTGGGAAGAGGACCGTGGCCCCTATAAGTAGGGATGAGCTCCCATCGTAGAAGGCACGTCGAACGAGGCTGAGCCAAGTCGAGTTCATCACCACCAAGAGCCCTCGCGAGGTCTCCCAACCACTGTACTAGTTCATCCACAGCCTCCTCGAGAGGCCAATCATCCACAAAGCAGGAGTAGGGTTTTACACCGCAAGGAGGCCCGAACCTGGGTAAACCACTGTGTCCATCTTCTTCCTCGCAAGAACGTACTCGACGTAGCTAAGCCGTAGGGTGACAAGTTGAGACGTTGAGCCGGTTGAGATCTTCCCACACTCCCCAGTGTTCGAACCTTGTTGGGTTTTGCGGAGCCCCGATTCCGACATTTGGCGCGCCAGGTAGGGGCGTGTCGAAGTCTTTGCCTGTTCCACTCCGTCCCAGCTTCGTCACTCCCATGGTCGACGCCCGTCGAGCCCGCGCCGAGCGCCGGGCTGCCCGCGTCGCCCAAGTGATGCCTACGAGCAGCGGTGTTCCATGCCGCTCCGCCACTTCCGCCGCCAACGCTGCTACCGGGTGGGCTGCTTGCGGTAGGCAGGACCCACCGCTGCCACCCTCCAAGCGGCAAGGCAGCGGCATCACAGCACCGTCCCCCGTCCCTACCACAATGGGAGCATCATGAAGCATATGACAAGCACATTTAAGCCTAACCCACTTCCTATGCATAGGGATTTTGTGAGCAAACAATTTATTGGAGCAAGAATCAACTAGGATAGGAAGGCAAAACAAGCATAACTTCAATATTTCGAACACATAGAGAGGAAACTTAATATTATTGCAATACCTACAAGCATATGTTCCTCCCTCATAATAATTTTCAGTAGCAAAATGAACGAATTCAACAATATAACTATGACATAAAGCATTCCTTTCATGATCCACAAGCATAGAAATTGTATTACTCTGCACATAAGAAAATTTATTCTCATTCATAATGGTAGGAGCAAACTCAGCAAAATAACTATGATGAGATACTTGATTGAGATAACCAAATTGAAAATTAAAATCATGATGACAAGTTTCATGGTTATTATTACATTTTATAGCATACATGCCATCACCATAATCATCATACATAACAAGTTGGTTGTCATAATCAATTGAAACCTCTTCTGAAATAGTGGATTCATCACTAAATAAAGTCATGACCTCTCCAAATCCACTTTCATCAATATTGCAATAAGATTAAACACCTTCCAAAATAGTGGGATCATTAGTACCTAGATTTGACACTCTTACAAACCCACTTTCATCAATATAATCATCATACATAGGTGGCACATCATAGTAAATATTATCATCACAAGTAGGGGGGCTGAAAAGATCATCTTCATCAAACATAACATCCCCAAGCTTATGGCTTTGCATAATATTAGCATCATGGATATTCATAGAATTCATACTAGTGACTTTGCAATCATGCCCATCATTCAAGGCATTCACATTAGACATTTTGTTAAATTCGTCCTCTAACAATTGAGCACAATTTTCGGATCCATCATTTTCACGAAAGACATTAAAAAGACGAAGCTTATGAGACAACCTAAACTCCAATTTTTGTAGTTTTATTTTATAAAACCAAACTAGTGATAAAACAAGAAACTAAAAGATTCAATTACAAGATCTAAAGATATACCTTCAACCACTGACCTCCCTGGCAACGGCGCCAAACACGAGCTTGATGTCTACTACCCAACTTTATTCTTGTAGACTCTTGTTGGGCCTCCAAGCGCAGAGTTTTGTAGGACAGTAGCAATTTTTCCTAAAGTGGATGACCTAAGGTTTATCAATCTGTGGGAGGTGTGGGATGAACATGGTCTCTCTAAAACAACCCTGCAATCAAATACAAGAAATCTCTTGTGTCCCCAACACACCCAGTACAATGGCAAATTGTATAGGTGCACTAGTTCGGCGAAGATGGTGATACAAGTGAAGTATGGATAGTATAAATAGGTTTTTATCGTATGAATAAATAAAAACAGCAAGGTATCAAGTAATAAATAGCGAGCAAAATGATATATTAATGCTTGGAAACAAGGCCTGGTCACTAGTGCAATCTCTCAACAATGCTAACATAGTTGAATCATATAACTATCCCTCAACGTGCGAAAAAGAATCACTCCTAAGTTCCTATCTAGCGGAGAACATAAGATTAAATAGTTGTAGGTAGCAAAACCACCTCAAAGTTATCCTTTTCGATCAATCTATTGAGCTATTCCTATAAGTGTCACAAACAACCCTAGTATTCGTACTAGAATAACACCTATAATACGCACCGATCAACCCTAATGTCACCTCAAGTATCCGTGGGTTAATTATCCGACATTCATCAAACAATTTCTGATTCATCATATTCAATCCAACACAAAGAACTTCAAAGAGTACCCCAATATTTCTATCGGAGAAAGTTGTCGGCATACGACACCTATGGGATCACGTGGATCCCTTTACGGTTCGGCAGGGAAAAAGGCTTGCACAAAGAGCAGATTCAACGATCAACACGAGGGATTTTTACCCAGGTTCGGGCTGCTGTGAAGCGTAAAACCCTACTCCTGCTTTAGTTGTATTGGATGTGTTTATGCCCAAGCTTCAGGACCGCTATGTGATGAATAGTACACAGCCGCTACGCATGCAGAATGGGCCAGAAGGTCCTCCTCCCCCGTAGCTACGCCTTGGGCCTCCTTTTTATACGTCGAAGGGGTCACCAACAGTGGCGAAGTACAAGAGGTGTAAAGTTGCTACAGTGTTATCATACCAAATACTGACGCCTTAGGACAAATGCATTAAATGCTCCGTTGAGGTGTCCCTTAGCTTCTTGGGGACGGAAAAAGGGGCCGTCCCATCAGCACCACTTAAGCCCATTCGTTGTTAGCGCCTGACACGTACCCAGGAGGACAACAGCTAAAAGACAAGCTGGTCGCTGCGCTGGAGCGGTGACAGGGTGGCGAGGTCTTGCCGGGCGCGAGTCTTGCCGGGGCTTCGTAAGCCATCCCGGCAAGATCTTGCCGGGATCTCAGCCTTTAGTCTTCCGTCTTCTAATTATTGGCTTGAATGCTTTCTTGATACTCTTGCATTTGTGTCCAGCTGCCCCTCGGCAGGCCTTGCCGCTGGTGTGGCTACAACCGCCCGTGCACAAGTATGGGGTACTAAAAGACCCAAACTTTAGTACACCGACAGGAGCCCCCGGGCCTAGGCCATACACGAGTGCGAGACGTTGTTGGGCTAGGCCCAAACGGTGCACGGGCATGCGTGGCAGGAGTTAACTACCGTAATCATTCCGCTTACTGCGCCCCCCACTACGCGCGTTGAATGCACGACGTGGGAGACGTGGGCGGAGCGGCCGTTACAGCAGCGCGCTCGCAAAATCGTTTTCATATTGACAAGTGAAGAGACAGCCTCGCGCCTTCCCCATAAAAAGGAAACCGCAGAGGCGCTTGCTCATTTACCTCCTGTCTTTTCCAATCTGGGAACCGCCGTCGTCTCCTTCCTTGAGCCCGAAACAGAGTCTCTCCCACTCATCCATCGCCGCAACGCCCTCACCGTCCACGGTCTTTGCTCCCACAGCCGCCATGCCGCCCAAAGCGAGCAAGGGCAAGGGGGTGAATGCCCCCATCCCGGAGAGCGAGCTGGTGAAGATGCGGAAGAAGCACGCCGTCTTCGCTTCGGCGCTCGATGCGAACGCCCTGAAGGATCGATATCTGTGGATGTGGGCGAGGGAGACGAAGGCTCATCCCGCTACTCGCGTGAGCCCAGGTTCCTCCAAGGGTGGCCCAGATAAATTCCCTTTCTTCATTGACTATTTTTTACTGCGGGCTCTGTCCCCCTTTCTCTGATTTCTTCAACGACATCATGTACACATACGGCTTCCAACTCTTGGATTTTACGCCGAATGCCGTGACATGCATGTCAGTCTTTGCGCATCTTTGCGAAAACTTTGCCGGAGTAGTCCCCAATACAGCCCTCTTTCGCCACTTCTTCGTTCCCCGCATCCAAGCGGGAGAGGCCCTTTCTGGTTCTATCACCTGGATTCCAAGGACATGGAACAAAGAGATATACCCAGACGGGGTCTACCGCGAGAAGTGCAAAGAATGGCGGGGCAAGTGGTGCTGGATTCAGGAGACAGATCCCCAGCCCTTCTGCTCGCCTCGACAAACAAAGATGGCGCGTGGTAAGGATTGGAGCGACCTCGATCCTCAAGATGAGAAGCTCACGATCGCGATTACCAGGATTCACCGCCTCAAAGTTGCCGGGCTCACAATAGAGATGGTTGGCGCTGATTTCCTTCGCCGGCGCATCGCCCCTCTGATGAAGAAGGGGAGACCAGCCTGGGAGTTCCAGAATGCGGCAGACATCATGAGGCTGCGCCCTGGCTTGAACAACAACTTGACGGTGATGCAACACACAACCCTCTGCCACAAGCTATTCAGGACTGACGCCAGATTCAAGTTGCCGGCGAGCGTAATCCCTTTGTGCAACAACTCTTCCTTGGCCTCAATCATCACCATGGTGCCGGCGTGTAACGCTCACGACCTTGACGGAACTTGGGAAGAGCCATCCATAGAGCAGGCACAGGAATTCTTTGATAATTTGTCAGAGAAGGCCATCCGGGAAGAACCGATCCTCATCCGCCCCACCACTGAGGAGGAAGTGGCGTATATCACCAGCAGGGCAGAAGAAGCGGATCTTGCCGCGGAGGCCGACAGCGCTGGCTTCGCAGAAGAGGAAGCCAATGAAGAAGAAGTGATATCTGAAGGAAAACTTGCCGGGCAGGGCGAGGTTGCCGGAGAGCATAGTAGCACATCTGCCGGGGGCCCTTCTGCCGGGGATACAGCCGAGGAAGAGCTGCACGAGGAGCCCCCAGCTCCCGAGAAGAAGACGAAGCGAGTTCTTCGGAAAGCCGCCTCTGGTGCCTCAACCCAGCAACCTTCTTCTTCTGCCGCAGCCAAGCGACCCAGGACCACTCCCTCACCTCCTCGCACGAGCACCATGGCGAAAGTCGACTTCGACCTCTCTGGCTTCAGCTCGGAAGAAGAAGAGTAAGGGTCCTGTCACATCTTTAACTTCTGAATTTCTGGTTTTGCTTAACTTGTTTGTCTCGCTTTGGCCCGTCCCCGCAGAAATACGGAAACGTTGGCGCAGAGGATGGCGAAGAGGGCGAAGACTTCAACGGGCGATGAACCGCCGGCAAGCACCTCAGGTGCGCCAGAGCTGACTAACTTCAGCCCGGAGCCTAGCCCATGACGCATCCCCCGACACAGTCCCCAGCGTGAGTTCACTACTCACTTTCCGCTAGCAAGTGTCGGGGTGTGTATCTTCAGTGCTAACATTACCAGGCTTGTAGGAGAGGAGCGGCAACAAGGAGCACCATCGGGAGCCATCCCTAACGTGCCGCCTCCGTCAACCACGCCGCCCAGAGACGAATCTTCGGCAATGGTTTCCTCTAGCGAGCTATACCGCGATGAAGAGGAGCCGGCAAGCGCGGGCTCTAGTGGTCCTACATCGGCAACTGGTGTTGCCGGGAAAGGAGAAGCCACCTCTCAACAACCCGACACAGGTAAATCGCTTGCCTCAGAATACTTGTCGCTTTATTTTTATCTTCTTGAACTTCCTCCTCGGCCGTATCTTGTTTGTATTCTTGGCCTTCAGATCTTCCCTCGATGGAACACATGGACATCGATGCCGTTATCGAGGAGACCGCCAGGGATGCTGCCGCCAAGGCCGCCAAGAGCGCTGCCGCTGAAGCCGCCAAGCATGCTGCTGCCGAGGCCGCCAAGGCCGCACAGGAAAAGGCCACCAAGGAGTCTGCTGAGATTACCGGCAAGGAGACCGGTGACCATACTGACGGCATTCTTGCCGCAGGAGCGCCAGGCGCTACGCCGGCCACGGAGCCCCCAGTTGCCGGTGAAGCGGCTGTTGAAGATCAGCCATCAACATTCGAAGCCCCCTCTTCAAGCAGGTACCTCAAGGTTGGCGATAACCTGTTCGTCAGCATACCAGGAACAACAAGCATTGGGGTGCCAGCCGAAGGGGAAATCTTTGACGAAGATGCCATCACCGCTGCCGGGCTCAAGATTGTCGATGAGCCACGCACCAGCAGCAGCAGATCCGAAGAAGAAGAGCTCCTCCAGGCCATGAGCAGCAACTTCCAGAAGCTCCAAGCACTTCACCGCGCCCGGAAAGAGAAGCTGGACTCCAGGGCAGCGGTTGTCGAAGCAGCGGGGGTAGATCTCCAGAAGCGCGTCGACGAAACGCAAGCCTGGTATGCGGAAGCCTTTCAGGAGCTGAAGGCGAGCCAAGAGCAGCTGAGCCAAAACTGGAACGAGCTCCTCATGAAGCAGTCTGATGTTGAGAAGGCACAAGAGGAGGCCAAACAACAGGCCGCTGCAGAGGAAGCCCGCCTGACAGAGCGCCGCGTCGGGCTCGACGCTTACGAGGAGGACCTCACCGCTCGCGAGAAGGCGCTTGCCGACAAGCTTCGCGGCAAGGATGAAGAGATTGAAAAGCTTGTCGCGCTGCGGACCCAAGAGCTGGAGCAGAAACACAAGGAGGCCCTCAAGACTCTGGTCACAGATCACGTCGGCAAACTGAAGGAGGCCGTCAATGCTGCCGAAGTTGCAGAGGCCGCCAAGAACGAGCTTGGCGATAAGGTGAAGAGGCTGGAGGCGGACCTTGAGGACCACGGCAAGAAGATCTCAACGCTCGAAACCGAAAGAGAGAAGACTCTCTACAGCTTGGCGGAGATACAAGTTGCCGTGTCCGACAAGACCAAGCTGCTCTCCTCAGCCAATGACTCTATCGCCGATCTGAAGCTGAAGCTGTCCATGCTGGAGGAGACTCTTGAGGGTAGCAGAGCTCGTGAGAAGGTCTTGATCAAAGATCTCCAGAATGAGAAGGACCTGCTCAGGAGCGCCGCCGTCACTCATAACGACTACGTGGCAGGTGTGCAGATCTGGACTGAGCGCCTCATCGATGTCGCGGAGAGGCTTGCAGCACAACTGTCCACCATGGGCCTGCAAGGCTTCAACTATTCCTCCGATGACAGGGTGTCTACGAGCGCCAAGCTTACCATGTTCTTCAAGGGCATGATCGACGCCCTGAAGCAGCTCCAGTCTGGCCGAGCAACCAGTCTGGCCAACGAATCCCGCAAACTCTGCCGGGCCGTCCTCCTCAAGGTGCTCACCAAGGTGGTGTACAAGAACCCCGGCATCAACCTCACCAACGTCCTTGACCGCTTGCCGAAGGATGTGGACCTCAAAGCTCTCGAAGAACTCGTCGCGCCCATCGTCGACAAGGTGAACCAAGTCAAGAGGGTCGAAGGCCAGCGCAGGGACTACCCGCTTCACTTCCTGTCGCCGCCACCATTCCATGCCAAAGACAATTTTGTCTTATGTTAGAAACGCGGCAACTACTAATGTAATATAACTTGCTATGCTCTGGATGAATGTATGCTATTTCCCTTGTCTGATTTATTTTTGCATGGTACATGCCCTATGCTTATTGGGAACTTGCCGGCGCGCGCACCCTTGCCGCGAGCGCTAGGTGCGGGACTTTAGCAGCCTGCTGGCGGTGCCGCTACCGGCAAGAAGCCTTGACGTTTTCAGTGCAGCCACTTAAACTATTGAGCGGACTCGAAACAGGATAAGAGCGCAACCGATCGTGATGAGGTTCCTTCGCATGCAGATTTTCCATACAAAAGTCGAAATCGTTCAAGGAGAATAACCTTACAAACAAAAATTTGTTCAAAGTTTCTGCAACTTAGCTTTCCGTTGCTGTACTCCTTCCGACAAGATGTCAACCTTGAACGTCGCCTGTTGGTATCCATACCATCATTCCCCCCGGCAAACTTGCATGCGAGGGAACCTTCTGTCCTTTGAGAAAAAGAAGAGAAAATAGAGATATGGAACCTTGGCGGTTCGTTAATGCTTACCGGAAGCAAGTGTAATACAATGTCTCAGATAAACATGCATATAAATAAACATGAAAATCGACAAGAATTGTAAAACACTTAATCTTATTCAACTATGCATAGGGTCTGCGCCTGGCTTTGTACAAAGGATTACATGCCTTGGCGGCAAGACTCATACAAAAGGTGGTTGCCGGGAGACCCGCAACCGCACCTTATGGATAGAACTTACGAAGATGTTTGATATTCCAGGAATTGCTCACTGGAACGCCATCTTCGGTCTCCAGGCGGACTGCGCCAGGCCTGGTGACTCGTACTATCCGATAAGGGCCTTCCCACTTTGGCGTCAACTTGTTGGAATTCTTGGCCGACTGAACGCGCCGAAGAACAAGGTCGCCTTCCTCAAGACTTCGGGCATGAACCTTGCGGCTATGATAGCGGTGCAAGGCTTGCTGGTAGCGTGCAGCTCGCATAGCAGCCTGAAGATGATCTTCCTCAAGGAGCGTAACGTCATCTTGCCGCAACTGCTCTTGCTCAAGCTCATCATAAGCGAGCACTCGAGGTGACCCGTATGTGAGTTCCGTGGGGAGAACTGCTTCCGCCCCATATACTAGGGAGAAGGGTGTCTGGCCAGTGGCTCGATTTGGTGTCGTTCTAATTGACCAAAGAACCACCGGCAACTCATCAATCCAGCGCCTTCCGCACTTGCGCAGCTTGTCGAAAGTTCTTGTCTTGAGGCCTCGCAACACTTCAGCATTTGCCCTTTCCGCCTGGCCGTTGCTCTTTGGATGAGCAACAGAAGCAAAACAGATCTTGCCGCCAAGGTCTTGGACGTACTGCATGAAGGTGTGGCTCGTGAACTCTGTGCCGTTGTCAGTGATGATCCTGTTAGGCACACCAAAATGGCAAACTAGTCCCTTGAAGAACTTGAAGGCTGATTGTGATGTCACCTTCCTCACTACTTCCACTTCCGGCCACTTTGTGAACTTGTCGATTGCGACGTACAAGTACTCAAAGCCCCCGGTAGCATGGGGAAAAGGGCCCAATATGTCGAGCCCCCAGACCGAAAATGGCCAGGAAAGAGGGATTGTCTGAAGAGCTTGAGCTGGTTGATGCAATTTCTTCGAATGGAACTGGCACGCTTCACACTTGGTTACTAGTGCAGTTGCATCCTGGAGAGCAGTGGGCCAAAAGAAACCTTGTCGGAATGCCTTACCAACAAGAGCTCTTGATCCTATGTGGGAACCACATATGCCTCCATGAATCTCTGCCAACAGCTCTAGTCCATCCTCCCGAGGAATGCACTTCAATTTCACACCGTTCGGCCTCTTTCTGTACAGGATGTTATCCACAAACTGGTACATATTAGACCGACGGGCTACCTTTTCTACTTCTTCCTGTTCTTCGGGGAGTTCTCCTGTTTGAAGGAAATGGACGATGTGCTGTGCCCATGCTGGAGCCTGGGGCTCGACAACAAGGACTAAAGGCATGTCCTCTGCAGTGGGAGCGTTTGTCTCTACAGTAAAGGCTCGAAGCCCTGCTGGAGCCTGTTGCTCCCCGGCAAGCTCGGCGGGAGCGTTTGTCTCTACGGCAAGAGCTTGAGGCCCTGCCGGAGCCTCTCGCTCACCGGCAAGCTTGGCGGGAGCGTTTGTCTCTACGGCAAGAGCTTGAGGCCATGCCGGAGCGTGTCGCTCACCGGCAAGCTTGGTGTCGTTCCCGCCAACTTCTTTGCCAGCGGCTTCTGGGAGGTCTGCCGGAAAATACTTGCCGAAACTCAACTTCCTCCTTTTCTCTTGTCCTATTGATGGTGTTACGGACGGTTGAGTCAATCGGAGCACAAAAGTTCCTGGTTCCACAGGTAACTTAAGGGCAGCGCGCTTTGACAGGTCATCAGCAATGCTGTTTTCTGCACGAGGAACGTGCTCTGTTTGCAGACCGTCAAAGCGCTCCTCCAACTTCCTCACCTCATCGACATAAGCTTCGATCAACGGGATCTGATAATCTTTGTTGACTTGCTTGACGACAAGCTGTGAATCACCTCTGATGATAAGCTTCCTAATTCCAAGGTCTGCAGCGATCCTGAGACCGGCAAGCAGCCCTTCATACTCTGCAGTGTTATTTATCGATCTCTCCCGGGGAAAGTGCATCTGAATCACATATTTGAGGTGCTCTCTGGTGGGTGCGAGAAGCAGCATGCCAGCACCGGCGCCTTGCAGCGAGAAAGCCCCATCAAAATACATAATCCACTCTTGATTCGTTTCCTTGCCGGGGAGAGTTATCTCCGGAATCTCCTCGTCTGGCGTTGGGGTCCATTCTGCAATGAACTCCGCCAAGGCTCTGCCCTGAATCGTTGAAGTACTTTCAAACTTGAGACCAAAACTTGACAGTTCCAAAGCCCACTCTACAATCCTGCCGGTTGCATCTGGATTTCGCAAAATCCGCTGCAACGGAAAGCGAGTGACGACAGTGATCTCATGTGCTTGAAAATAATGGCGCAGCTTCCTCGAGGCCATAAGAAGGCCGAAGAGCAACTTCTGCACGCCAGAATATCTTGACCTAGCCCCCTGCAAAAGGGAGCTGACAAAATAAACTAGGCGCTGCACCATCTTCTTCTTCTGTGCTGCTTCATTTGACTGCGCAGATCCCACTTTGTCAGCACCAAACTCTGCCGGGGAAGATCCCAGCTTGTCGGTTGGCGGTCTTGCCGCTGCCGCTGCTTCTTCGTCGACTTCTCTCTCTGCCACTAACGTAACGCTCACCACTTGATTCGTTGCCGCTAGATACAGCAGCAACGGCTCTTGCGGTTTTGGCGCGACTAGTACTGGCGGAGAGGAGAGGTACCTTTTCAAATCCTGCAGCGCTGCCTCCGCTTCCGGAGTCCACTTCATTGGACCTGCCTTTTTCAAAATTTGGAAAAACGGCAGGGCGCGCTCAGCAGATTTGGAGATGAACCTACTCAGAGCAGCAACGCAGCCGGCAAGACGACACACATCCTTGACACGCCTTGGTGCTTCAATTTGCTCAATTGCCTTGATCTTGTCGGGATTCGCTTCGATTCCACGTTGAGATACAAAGAACCCGAGAAGCTTGCCGGACGGAACGCCAAACACACACTTATCAGGATTGAGCTTCAAATTGATCTTGCGTAGATTTGCAAATGTCTCTTCTAAATCTTGTATGAGCGTCGCCTTGTCCTTGGTTTTGACCACTATGTCATCCATATAAGCATCCATATTTCTATGTAGCTGGGGCTCAAAACCAATCTGGACCGCTCTTGCAAACGTTGAACCAGCACTTTTCAACCCGAAGGGCATACGTAAAAAAGCAATACGTACCACATGGGGTGATAAATGCGGTTTTCTCTTCGTCTTCCTTTGCCATGAAGATCTGATGATATCCTGAATAGGCGTCAAGAAATGAAAGCAAATCACAGCTGGCAGTGGAGTCCACAATCTGGTCGATGCGTGGCAAGGGAAAAGGATCTTTTGGACAGGCTTTATTGATGTCTGTATAATCAATACACAGCCTCCATTTTCCATTCGCCTTGCGCACTACAACTGGATTGGCCAACCATGTTGGATGAAGCACTCCTCTTACCAAACCTGCCGCTTCCAACTTCTTGATTTCCTCGGCAATAAATTGTTGCCGTTCCAAAGCCTGCTTCCTGACCTTCTGCTTGACGGGCCGCGCATGAGGACAGATGGCAAGGTGGTGCTCAATTACTTCCCTGGGAACACCGCGGATATCAGATGGTTGCCATGCAAACACATCGATATTCGCCCGCAGGAAAGCAATGAGCGCACTTTCCAATTTTTCATCGAGGGTGGAACTTATGGTGAAAGTTCCTCCCGTACCATTCTCCTTGCCGGGCACCTTCTTAGTTTCTGGTGGAACTGCCTTGGACTTCTTGCTCTTGCCAGTGGAGATCTCTGGCACATCCTCAACGGGAGCGCAACACTCCGAGGAGGTACGTTTGCCGGAGTGTGTGCGAGAGGTCATGCCGGTCTTCTTCCCCCCGTGAGCTTCAGCGGCAGGAGCAAGTGCCTTGGCGGCAGATGCTGCAACTGCCTCCCGGTAAAGCTGGTCGGTGCAGATAAGCGCGTCCTTCTTGTCGGAGTTGATAGTAATGACGCTCATCGGCCCGGGCATCTTCAATACATTATAAGCGTAGTGCGATGCCACCATGAACTTGGCCAGCGCTGGGCGGCCAAGGATCCCATTATATGGCAAAGGAATCTTGGCGACGTCGAAAATGATCTTCTCTGTTCTGAAGTTCAGATCACTACCAAATGTTACTAGCAGTGTGATCTTACCCTTCGGCTGGTTCCTTCCTGGATTGACCCCCTGAAACGTGCCCATTTCCTCGAGATCTTCATCAGGAATTTGCAACCTTTTGATCACCTCAGGTGAAATCAAGTTCAAACCGGCCCCACCGTCAACTAACATTTTCGTCACTTTGAGGTTGCGAATCGTTGGTGAAACTAGCAATGGCAGACACCCGACCGCAGTTATGCGGTCAGGGTGATCCTCAGCGTCAAAAATGATAGGCGTGTTGGACCATTTGAACGGCTTCCGGGCATCGACAGACGGTTCTGTCGCATTAACCTCACGCGCCCACTGTTTAAGTTGGCGGTGGGAAGAATGCAACGAGGCGCCCCCGTCAATGCACATAATGTCTGTAGCTTTCTGAAACTCTTGCTCGTTGGACTCGTCGTCATCCTCGTTGTCATCGTAACCCCCCTCTTGCTTGTCACGGCCTCGAGCGGGCCTCTCCTTCTATTGCTTGGCCTTTCCGCGGTGACCTCCTCGGCCATCGCGTTTCTTGCCGGACCCTTCAGCACCATCCTGGGCCTTCTCCTTATCTCGCCTTTCATACTTAGCTTTCTGCTTCTCGACAAGCTGCTCAACTTGCCGACAGTTTTGGAGATCATGGCCCTTGGTGCGATGGATCTTGCAATACTTCTTGTCGGAGCCCTCCGGCTTGTCGGTAGCCGCCAAGGCTTGAGAGGAGGCACACCCGGCAACATCCTTGCCGGGGCCGTCAACTTTGGCCTTCTTGGCGGTGTCGGGATTGCCGGATCTCTCGACGGCAAGCACGGCCTTGCCCTTGCGCTTCCTGTTATGCCACCGGCCTTTCTTTGCCGGGGCGGCGGCGTCTTCGTCTTCAGAGTCGATCCCTGCGCCAGCATCCTCGCCGGGGAATCTCCTCCCTTCTTCAGCTTGAGCACACTTATCAGCCAGAGCATAGAGCTCCGCAATGTCCCTAACTTTGTTCATCGCCAGCTCTTCGCGCATCCTGCGGTTGCGCACGTTCTGATGAAACGCGCTGACAACAACGGCAGGATGAACGTCTGGAATGTTGTGATGTACTCGGCTGAATCTCTGTATGTACTTGCGCAAGGTTTCGCCCTCTTTCTGGGGGATGAGATGCAAATCACTTTCCTGGCCAGGAGCTTGGTGGCCTCCGGTAAAGGCGCCAACAAACTCATGACACAGATCTGCCCAGGAAGAAATGGAATTCTCTGGCAGATGCATCAACCACGACCCGACGTTGGGCTTAAGCACCAACGGGAAGTAGTTGGCGAGTATCTTGTCATCGCGAGCCCCGGCAGCCTGCACCGCAATGCTGTAGATGCTCAAGAACTCCGACGGGTGAGTCTTGCCGTCGTATTTCTCTAGGACCTCCGGTTTGAATGTTCGGGAGTTGGGCCACTGGACTCGCCACAGCTCACAGGTAAAAGCTGGACAACCCACCTCATAAGGTAGATCACCAGGATACCCTGGCACAGGCTTGTCTACAATGGGTCCTGCGCGCTTATCAGATTGATGACGCGCTTCCCGCCGCCGCTCGATGGTAGTTCGAGCGTCTTCTTTGCTTCGTTCCCGAAGAACATGACGTTGATCGCAGCGAGTTCGCGGATCAGACGACGCTGTTGAATCGTCTTCACAGGCGTCGATCCGTCGAGTCAACGATCGTTGTTGCTGCCGTGGAGGGGAGTGCACCGTGGTCGTAGCGCCTCCCGTCTTTTCGCCACCGGCGCGTGCCGGCTCGATGGACTGCCGCCGCGAAGGCTCCGCCTGCTGCGGCCTATCATCATTAGCGAGGCCGATGAGGCTCTGAATAGCAGCTCTCCACTCTTCGAGCTTGTTCGCAGCAGGAGGAAAATTCAGGAGCAGCTATGCTCGCGCGAGTGCTTCTGCTGGTGTAGGCGGCGGTGACAGGTGCGAGGAACGTGAGGTGCTCTGACTCCTAACCGTGTTAGAAGGAGCTCCATCACGGTCCCACGACCACGCGCCGCTTCCACCAACATGTTGGCATGCATGCTGGTCCCGTACATCTCGAGGGTGATGCTCAGGAGTCTTTCCCTGGGAACGCCTAGAACCACCGACGTCTCGGCGCTGTTCATCGCGCGCGACTTGAGAAGGCCGTGGTGCATGCGCCAGCGTGGGTGTCTTGGAAGGCGCCCTTCCGTCTCTGGAGTTCGCTACGCCGCCCGTAGGCAGCACAGCTTCGTCCTTAGATCTAGCGGCGCGAACGACGCCGCTCGCCTGGCTATGATCACCAGAACGTCGTGGAAGCTCGGGATCTCCGCCTCCTCGGCCCGCGTCCACATCGTCGCCCGTCTGCGTAGCTACAGGCGAAGCGGACGCAGAGGGACCAACCGCCGTGAAACCCTTCTTCTTGGGAGCCATGGCGATGATGATGATGAAGAAACTGGTGCGCTGATCGCTAGATCAGGTTCACGCAACCTTTTCCCCCTCCCTGGCGCGCCAAAGATGTCGGCATACGACACCTATGGGATCACGTGGATCCCTTTACGATTCGGCAGGGAAAAAGGCTTGCACAAAGAGCAGATTCAACGATCAACACGAGGGATTTTTACCCAGGTTCGGGCCGCTGTGAAGCGTAAAACCCTACTCCTGCTTTAGTTGTATTGGATGTGTTTATGCCCAAGCTTCAGGAGCGCTATGTGATGAATAGTACACAGCCGCTACGCATGCAGAATGGGCCAGAAGGTCCTCCTCCCCCGTAGCTACGCCTTGGGCCTCCTTTTTATACGTCGAAGGGGTCACCAACAGTGGCGAAGTATAAGAGGTGTAAAGTTGCTACAGTGCTATCATACCAAATACTGACGCCTTAGGACAAATGCATTAAATGCTCCATTGAGGTGTCCCTTAGATTCTTGGGGACGGAAAAAGGGGCCGTCCCATCAGCACCGCTTAAGCCCATTCGTTGTTAGCGCCTGACACGTACCCAGGAGGACAACAGCTAAAAGACAAGCTGGTCGCTGCGCTGGAGCGGTGACAGGGTGGTGAGGTCTTGCCGGGCGCGAGTCTTGCCGGGGCTTCGTAAGCCATCCCGGCAAGATCTTGCCGGGATCTCAGCCTTTAGTCTTCCGTCTTCTGATTATTGGCTTGAATGCTTTCTTGATACTCTTGCATTTGTGTCCAGCTGCCCCTCGGCAGGCCTTGCCGCTGGTGTGGCTACAACCGCCCGTGCACAAGTATGGGGTACTAAAAGACCCAAACTTTAGTACACCGACAAAAGTATGACAAGAACATGTACAAACCCATATGCATAGACTACCCCAATGTCACCGCGGGAATCCGTAAGTTGATTACCAAAACATATATCAAGTGAATCAATAGAACACCCCATTTTCATGCCACGGGTATCCACATGCAAGACATATATCAAGTGCTCTCAAATCTCAAGTATTCAATCCAACATAACGAGATCTCAAAGGGAAAGACTCAACTCATCACATCAATATAAAGAAGGAAGAACACCATATGATCTAGCTATATTAACAAAACCCGTGATACATCAAGATCGTGCCATCTCAAGAACACGAGAGAGAGAGAGAGAGAGAGAGAGAGAGAGATTTAACACATAGCTACTGGTACATACCTCAGTGTAGGGGAACGCGACAGAAAACAAAAAAATTCGGTACAGCGTGCACGCCCAGGACCACTATGGAGACTGCATACAAGGTTTGATCTGATCATTACCGACTCGTAGCGCAGCGGAAGTAGATTCGATGTAGATCGTCGGTGCAGATCCCCACAGCTAGGATTTACAACCTCCCAACCGCGAGGATGTACTCCCTCGCCTTCGAGAGGCGGTCGGACAGTCCCTCGGACGATGTCACAGACAGCCCTTCGGGAAGACCCTCGAAGCTCGAACGGTAACTCGGACAGCGCTTCGGGAGGCCCCACGAACAGCCCCTCAGGCAAAAGATCGAACCTACGACCTCTCTACGGGGTTGCACACATACGGTGTCAGCTATCCAGCAGGGCTTCATCGTCTAGAACTAGTTCCTACCGGAACCCAGACAACCTTTCGGCTCTACAAAACTATTTCGCGGGGAGGGAGATAGAAGGCCAGATCATGCATGGCATTTGTATGTGAGAAAGAGTGTGTCATGGAGAGCACCTCTACACCTATATTTATACGGGAGGAGAAGGTGGTGGTGGCTGAAAATATCAGCCCAATAAGGGGGTCCCGCCATTCCATGTCATCCCTAGATCTTTTGGGAAGATTATCTTTAGATATTTTCCCAAAAAGCAACCAATCAGTGCTTTTCACTATTCATCGAAAACATTTTTCTGCGTCCGAAAAATCCGAAACTTTTTCTGTAGGCCTAGAACATTTCCAGTACCCACTAAAACAATTCTGAACGCGTTCCGAAACATTTCCAGATCAATGATTTTCATCTGCGAAAAGCATCCAAAGCGGTTCCGGCAATTCAGAACATTTCCGATTTTTCTCTCCGGAAAAATCCCAGAAGTTCCCAGAACAATTCTGGTACCCTCCAATAATTTCCAGGCATGTGCCGAAACCAATTTGACTTAATGGTATACTCCGAAACAACTTTTCGGTTTACCGAAACTCTTCCGGTGTTCTCTCTCCGAAACTCTTCCGTTGTCTCCGAAACTTTTCCGGTGAATTTCTCTCAGACTCCCTGTCTAGTATTCAGCAGATAGATGACCCTTAAGTGTGTGACCCTATAGGTTACGTGAAGTATAGACATGACCGGAACACTTTTCGATTAATGATCAACATCGGAGCCGTGGACACCCATATTGACCCCTATACCCACACGAATAAATATTCGAGTGAACCTTCGGTTGTCGTGTGCTATTTTTGTTACTTCACGATATATTACAAACACCCGAGGTGAGATTTATCTGCATCTTTGTGGATCAACAACTTTTCCACTATGCTAGTTACCTCGTTACCGGTTTTGTTCTCTTTTCTCGTTACCGTGTTCCGGCATCCTTGTGATCAAATCACCCTGTGTCTGGCCAGACGATGATGGATACCGTAACACCAAGAGGGTCCGAGAATATCTCTCCATCATCGGAGGACCAAATCCCAATCTTGAGCTATCTCGCTCCTTGTCATACTTTTCCGTGAACCCGTAAGCCGCCGTAATAGCCACCCAGTTACATATGACGTTTAACAAACCCCAAAGTTCACGAAGCAAGCACGAAGGAACTCGATACCCTCATGGTCTAAGGAATTAGGCAAACATTAACTTTCTCTGTGTTATTAACCATTAAGTTGCGATGAATGTATCTCATAGCATAACATCTATTCGGGTCGATTCAACACAAGTGTTCTACTGACAGTGTGCCCTCAAAATTACCGGCATAGCCATGCCCATGACCAGGAAAACAGGATCATCATGCAATACTTGAGCTAGTCTTAGAGGCATGACTAGGTATACATTTTACTATTTATTATACCACACGTGCATATGAGTTTCCCTCCGAACCTCGTGGATACTGTAGACTCGAGAATCATTGCAGTTATAGCATGGAACATAAACATTCATTACAAACTTGGAGATGAAAAATAACTGTTATTACTGCCTCTAGGGCATATCTCCTACAGATTCCCACTTGCACTAGAGTCATAATCCAGTTCCATGGCTTCCCTAAAACCAATGGCTATCCGGTGTTGCTCATGCTTTGCTCGTGGTAGAGGCTTTGTCATCGGGTCTGACACGTTCAGATCCGTGTGAACTTTGCGTACTTTCACTAAATCCGCTTCGACATGATACCGAATGAGTTTATATTTGTGTTCAATATGTCTTGTCTTATGGTGTGAAGATGGCTCCCTAGCCTGAGCCACATCGCCACTATTATCACAATAGATCTCCACCGGGTCCAGTGCACTTGGAACCACACCAAGATCTTCAAGGAACTGCTTGATCCAAACTGCCTCCTTGGAGGCTTTTGAAGCTGCAACATATTCCGCCTCTGTCGTAGAATCCGCCACAGACTTTTGTTTGGAACTTTTCCAATCAACTGCGCCACCATTCAATATGAAAACATAGCATGATTGAGATTTGAAGTCATCTGGGTCTGTCATGAAGCCTGCATCAGTGTAACCATTTACAATGAGCTCTTCATCACCTCCGTACACAAGGAGTAAATCCTTGGTCCTTCTGAGGTACTTAAGAATATTTTTGACTGCGGCCCAGTGTTCCAATCCTGGATCACTTTCGTACCGGCTGCTAACACTTAGCGCATAGGAAACATCCGGTCTTGTACATAGCATGGCATACATAATAGAACCAACTGCCGAAGCATATGGAACATCATTCATTTGTACTCGCTCATCGAGAGTCCGGGACACTGATTCTTGCAAAGCACTGTGCCAGGCGACATGGGGAGTAAGCCTTTCTTGGAGTTCTCCATGTTGAACCTTTTCAACACCTTGTCAATGTACGTGCTTTGGCTAAGCGCTATCAGGCGTTTTGATCTATCTCTATAGATTCCGATGCCCAATACATATATCGCTTCGCCTAAGTCTTTCATTGAAAAACTCTTCTTCAGTGAGTCCTTATTTCGCTAAGAAAATTCACGTCATTTCCAATCAACAATATTGTTGAGGAACGTTGCATGGGAAACAAAAAATTTCCTACGCACACGCAAGATCTATCCATGGTGATGAGCATCTACGAGAGGGAGAGTGGATCTACATACCCTTGTAGATCGCTAAGCGGGAAGCGTTAAGAAACGCGGTTGATGTAGTCGAACGTCTTCGCGATCCAAATCGCCGACCGTCCCGCGATCCCATCACGATCCATCTCGCGATCCAATCTCGATCCGTCCGGCGATCCCATCACGATCCGTCTCGCGATCCAATCTCGATCCGTCCCGCGATCCCATCACGATCCGTCCCGCGATCAAATCATGAATTGTCTCGCGATCCTGATCACGGTCCTTCCGATCTAGCGCCGAACGGACGGCACCTCCGCGTTCAGCACACGTACAGCTCGATGACGATCTCCGCCTTCTTGATCCAGCAAGAGGGAGCGGAGAGGTAGAAGAGTTCTCCGGCGGCGCGACGGCGCGGCGGCGATGGTGGTGGAACAATTCCGGCAGGGCTTCGCCTAAGCACCGCTGAAACTAGACTAGAGGAGAAACCGATCTAGATGAAGTAGAGGGAGCACGTGGCAATTAGGGTTAGCTCTTCCCTCTAAATCCTCTAGTATATATAGGAGGGAGGGAGGGGAGGAGGCAGCCTCAAACCCTCAAGGTTTGGCCGAAATTGGAGGTGGAGGAGTCCTACTCCAATCCTATTAGGAGTAGGATTCCTCCTCTCCACATGGAAATCCTTTCCACCTTTCCTCCTTTGGATTTTTTCCACCCAAAGCCACATGGGCCTTAGTGGGGGGGGGGCGGGTTAGGCCAGCCCACTAGGGGCTGGTTTGACTACTCCCACAGCCCATGAGGTCCTTTGGGTTGAGACAGCCCTCCCGATGGTCCCCGGTACCCCTCCCGGCACTCCCGGTACACTACCGAAATACCCGAAACTTTTCCGGTGACCAAAACAGGACTTCCTATATATCAATGTTTACCTCCGGACCATTCCGGAGCTCCTCGTGACGTCCAGGATCTCATCCGGGACTCCGAACAACCTTCGGTCACCACCATACATAACTCTACTATACCGAAACGTCACCGAACCTTAAGTGTGCAGACCCTGTGGGTTCGAGAACTATGTAGACATGGCCAAGACACCTCTACGGTCAATAACCAAAAGCGGGACCTGGATGCCCATATTGGTTCCTACATATTCTACGAAGATCTTTATCGGTTGAACCTCTATGTCAAGGATTCAGTTAATCCCGTACGCTGTTCCCTTTGTTCTTCGGTATGTTACTTGCCCGAGATTCGATCGTCGGTATCTCTATACCTAGTTCAATCTCGTTACCGGCAAGTCTCTTTACTCGTTCTGTAATACAAGATCCCGTGGATAACACTTAGTCACATTGCTTGGAAGGCTTATTGTGATGTTGTATTACCGAGTGGGCCCTGAGATACCTCTCCGTCACACGGAGTAACAAATCCTAGTCTTGATCCATGCCCACTCAACAGACACCCTTGGAGATACCTGTAGAGCATCTTTATAGTCACCCAGTTACGTTGTGACGTTTGATACACACAAGGTATTCCTCCGGTGTCAGTGAGTTACATGATCTCATGGTCATAGGAACAGATACTTGACATGCAGAAAACTATAGCAATAAACTGACACGATCATATGCTATGTTTATAGTTTGGGTCTTGTCCATCACATCATTCTCCTAATTATGTGATACCGTTATCAAATGACATCTCATGTCTATGGCCAGGAAACCTTGACCATCTTTGATCAACGAGCTAGTTAACTAGAGGCATACTAGGGACACAGTGTTGTCTATGTACCCACACATGCATTTGAGTTTCCAATCAATACAATTATAGCATGGATAATAAACGATTATCACGAACAAGGAAATATGATAATAACTAAATTATTATTGCCTCTAGGGCATATTTCCAACAAATATGTCATCCACATACAAGATTAGAAATGCTTTTGCGCTCCCACTAAACTTATTGTAAACACAAGATTCTTCGTCATTCCTGATGAAGCCAAACTATTTGACCACTTCATCGAAACGAATGTTCCAGCTCCTTGATGCTTGGTTCAGACCATAAATGGCTTTCTGAAGTTTGCATACCTTTCCAGCATCCTTATGAACGACAAAACCTTCTGGTTGTATCATGTATACATCCTCGTTGAGGTTTCCATTTAGGAAAGCCGTTTTGACATCCATCTGTCATATTTCATAATCGGAATAAGCAGCAATTGCTAGTAATATCCGAACAGACCTAAGCAGAGCTACAGGCGAGAAAGTCTCGTCGTAGTCCTTTCCTGGAACTTGCATGAACCCTTTCGCGACAAGCTAGCTTTGTGATAGTAATGTTACCATCCACGTCCGTCTTTCTTTTGAAAATCCATTTACAACCAATGGGCTTAACGCCTTCTGGAAGTAGTTCCAAGTTCCAAACTTGGTTTTCGTACATGGATTCCATTTCGGATTTCATGGCCTTGCGCCATTCCATTGAGCTGGGCCTCGCCATCGCTTCCTTGTAGTTCGCAGGTTCATCGTCTTCAAGAATGAAGCTTTCGTTATGAAACCACTCAGGTGGCTGAATAGCCCTACCTGATATGCGCGGTTCGGCTACAACATTGTCTGAAGTTTCCGCATCACATGCGACAACTTTTGGCTCGGTTGTAGGGATAATTTGCGGAATTACTTTCGGTTCCTTAGCCATATCAACGGTTATCGAAGATTCACTAATCTCATTAAGTTGTACTATCCTCCCACTTGATTCTTTAGCGAGAAAATCTTTCTCGAGAAAGTGTCCAACTCTTGCGACAAACACTTTGCCCTCGGACTGGTTGTAGAAGGAATACCCAATGGTGTCTTTGGGATAACCTACAAAGTAACATTTGTATGTTCTAGGATCATGTTTGCTTGGTTGTAAACGTTTTACATAAGCTTCACAACCCCAAACCTTGAGATGCGACACATTGGGTTTCTTCCCATACCATAATTCAAATGGTGTCGTCTCAATAGACTTAGACGGTGCTCCGTTTAATGTATAAGCGGCAGTAAGTACTGTGTGACCCCAAAAAGATATCGGCAGATCTATAAGAGACATCATCGACCTCACCATGTCTAACAGGGTTCGGTTACGTCGTTCCGACACTCCGTTTCGCTGTGGAGTTCCGGGAGGCGTAAGCTGTGAGACGATTCCATGATCACTCAGATGTTGGCTAAACTCATGACTAAGATATTCGCCTCCGGGATCTGATCGCAAAAACTTAATCCTTTTGTTACGATGATTTTCTACCTCATTCTGAAATTCTTTGAACTTTTCAAAGGTTTCCGACTTATGCTTCATCAAGTAGATATAGCCATACTGACTTAAATCATTAGTAAAAGTCACGAAGTAGAAATACCCACCCCGTGCGGTTGTGCTCATTGGACCACATACATCACTATGTATTATTTCCAATAATTCACCCGCCCGTCAGGATGACCCGTGAACGGCGTCTTGGTCATTTTCCCCATCAGGCAAACTTCACATGTGTCAAATGATTCAAAATCAAAGGACGGTAAAACTCCATTTCTTTGGAGTCCTTGCATGCGTTTCTTTCCGATGTGGCCAAGCCGACAGTGCCACAAGAAAGTGGTGGTGGCATCAGCCTTCTTAAGGCGTTTAGCATTCACGTTAAAGACATCATTTCCACATTCAAGATTCAGTATGAAAAGGCCCCCAACAATGGGTGCAAATCCATAAAACATATCCTTACAATAAAGTGAACAACCATTGTTCTTAGACTTGTAGGAGTACCCATCGTGTACTAAACATGATCCAGAGATAATGTTTCTACACAATGCCTGAACAAAATAACGGTTACTTAGTTCTAGGGTAAATACCGAAGGGAGACATAGAGGCATAATGCCGACGGCTTGAGCGGCGATTCCAGCGTCGTTCCCGACACGCATCACGACTTCATTCTTTGCCGGCTTACGCACCTTCTAAAGCCCCTGTATCGAGTTGCAAATGTGAGCAACCGATCCGGTATCAAATACCCAAGAATTAGAATTTTCACTAGCAAGCAAAACGTCAATGACATTAACTTGTATAACAGTTATACCTTTTCTAGTTTTCCTGGACTTCTTATCTTCCAGATACTTCTTGCAGATTCTCTTCTAGTGTCATGCGCCCTTGCAGTAGAAGCACTCAGTTTCATTCTTGGCTCCTCCCTTAGAGTTGCTTTGGGAGCCGGTCTTACTGGCGCCCTTGCCCATCTTTGGCTTGCCTTTCTTTTTGAAACTGGCGGTTTTATTCACAAGCAACACTTGCTTGCGATTTTTCCGCAGTCCTCCTTCCGCAGTTTTTAGCATGGCGAGCACTTCCTCCGGTGACTTCTCCATCCCAGTCATGTTGTAGTTCATGATAAAACCCTCGTAAGAGGGGGGAGTGAAGAAAGTAACATGTCCATCAGATGGGCTGGTGGAATTGGAAATTCCAGGGTTTTAAGCCTTTTAGCGTAGCCAATCATTTTGACCACCTGTTCGCCAACTGAACTGCCCTCAGCCATCTTGCAATCCATCAAGGTCTTCATGATTTCAAATCGTTCAGACCTTAGGCTTTCTTTGTACAGAGCATCCAATTCCTGGATCATATCGTGGGCTTTATGGAATTCAAAATGTTTTTGAAGCTTTGGACTCATGCAAGCTAGCATGAGGCGCTGCACTAAGTTGTGATCATCATCCTTAGTGGCCCAGACATTTTGTTCATCTTCCGGGGCCATTTCCGCCGGTTTAGCCGGAAGAGTGGTTTCAAGCACATACATTTTCTTAGCACTCCTGAGGACAATCCTCAGGTTACGGATCTAGTCTGCATAGTTGTTTCCAGTCGCAGCTAACTTCTCTTTCTCTAACATCGGGCCTAAGTTGAACACGGTGTTGCGAGCCATTTGATCTACAACGGTAAACACAACTTTCACTTAGACTTTGTTCATAATAATTTACACTAAGTGACTAAACAATTTTATTCTAAAGTGCGCTCCCACTCAAATCAATATCTTTCATAATTGATTGTGAGTGATTCAAGATCCATAGTTCAATTCAACGTCATGGTTCGAGATGAACTCAAATAGCGTGAACTTCAATCGGTAGGCAAACTTGCCGATCACATCTCTATGTGATTCTTGTTCATCTTTTGATGCGTGTGTTCCGAGCTCAGGACTGTCCTGCCTAAACGTCAAGTCAACCAAGTGATCTTGTTGCGAGGTCTCAACTCACCCGCCTCACACTTCTCTAATCGTTCACATCCATGGAGATCATGTGATGCCCCGAAGAGATAGGTGCCGTTGCGGTGCTACACTTGGGAGAACACTAACTACTTGATATTTTAAGTGAGAGATCACCCTAATAAAAAGCAACTACCGTGCAATAAAAATGGTGCATCATAAGGGATAAACATCTCACGCAATTCATAACAGCATGATATGGTATAGTCATTTCTGACGGAGAAGTCTAGTATTTCTTCGACTTCGTCATTTGCGTCGGTGTTCACCTTCGCGAAGATTGCCACCACCTTGTCGATGCACCAGATAACATTGCTATCTCTATAGCTAATAAAATAAGTGCATTACTTAAGGTTGACACACATGTCATTAAAGTGACAATCCTATGGCTCCAGCCATCATGCTGAACCATGACACGCAGGTCATGTTAGTAAATTTACATCATATAGTCATCTCATACATAATCGAATTAATATGAGAACTGCTATAACACATCATATGCACATCCCGCAAGAACAAGTTAGACGCCTCTAATCGGTTTATGCAAAATTTTATTTTACGTGGCTTCTAAGGTTTTGACTTAAACCGTAGCTACCAACGTTTATCATCAAGTATGACTATTCAAGTCGCTAGATTAACTTTGCGGGGTGTATGAAAACCGAGAAAATAAAATCTCGAGCCCCATACTGAACTTCGTCATACGCATGACCTCCATGCAGATCATATCTGCATTGCCCTTTCATCTGCGAAATTTCATCTTTCTTTTAACTATGGTGGAACCCAAAGAACTGATAGCACTTCGTTGATCAATCAGGATCGCGGATTGCCAGAACTTTGTGAAATTCCACCATGCCATTATCAGATCAGAAATACACAAATTCTAGGGAAGCAACAAGAACATCGGGCAACAGATTTCATCTGCCACCCGCATAAATAATTTTCAGCAATAGATCTCATCTACTACAAAATTATATTATGCAATACCCATACATCTCTATGTATTCTAGATCGTAACCTGCATCTACGCATAACAAGGCTCTTGATGCCACTGTAGGGGAACGCGACAGAAAACAAAAAAATTCGGTACAGCGAGCACGCACAGGACCACTATGGAGACTGCATACAAGGTTTGATCTCATCATTACCGACTCGTAGCGCAGCGGAAGTAGAGTCGATGTAGATCGTCGGTGCAGATCCCCGCAGCTTGGATTTACAACCACCCAACCGCGACGATGTACTCCCTCGCCGGACAGCCCTTCGGGAGGCGGTCGGACAGTCCCTCGGACGATGTCATAGACAGCCCTTCGGGAAGACCCTCGAAGCTCGAACGGTAACACAGACAGCCCTTCGGGAGGCCCCTCGAACAGCCCCTCGGGCAAAAGATTGAACCTACGACCTCTTTACGGGGTTGCACACATACAGTGTCAGCTATCCAGCAGGGCTTCGCCGTCCAGAACTAGTTCCTGCCGGAATCTAGACAACCTTTCGGCTCTACGAAACTATTTCGCGGGGAGGGAGAGAGAAGGCCAGATCATGCATGGCATTTGTATGTGAGAAAGAGTGTGTCATGGAGAGCACCTCTCCACCTCTATTTATAGGGGAGGAGGAGGTGGTGGTGGCTGAAAATATCATCCCAAAAAGGGGGTCCCACCATTCCATGTCATCCCTAGATCTTTTGGGAAGATTCCCTTTAGATATTTTCCCAAAAAGCAACCAATTAGTGCTTTTCACTATTCATCGAAAACAATTTTCTGCGTCCGAAAAATCCGAAACTTTTTCTGTAGGCCTAGAACATTTCCAGTACCCACTAAACAATTTTGAACGCATTCTGAAACATTTCCAGATCAATGATTTTCATCTGCGAAAAGCATCCAAAGTGGTTCCGGCAGTCCGGAAGATTTCCGGTTTTTCTCTCCGGAAAAATCCCAGAAGTTCCTAGAACAATTTTGGTACCCTCCAATAATTTCCAGGCATGTGCCGAAACCAATTTGACTTAATGGTATACTCCGAAACAACTTTTCGGTTTTACCGAAACTCTTCCGGTGTTCTCTCTCTGGAACTCTTCCGTTGTCTCCGAAACTTTTTTGGTGAATTTCTCTCAGACTCCCTGTCTAGTATTCAGCAGATAGATGACCCTTAAGTGTGTGACCCTATAGGTTACATGAAGTATAGACATGACCGGAACACTTTCCGATTAATGATCAACATCCACTACTACAAGATGCTGCTAACGCGACACTGCAATCAGAGACCCTTCGACGAAACTGTATGCGATGCATGAATCGCAAACGTTATAGTTCAACCTCCGTCGCTAATGGCACAAACTATGTGCAAAGGCGGATCCATCAAATACGATTCAGAAAGTCGTTGCGTGTGCGATCTACGGCAGACATTTTGTTCTTATGGACCGTTTGTGATTAGATAAGATAACAGAAATGGTTACACAGATCCAGATGTGTGCGATAGTGGGCACACAGTTCGTCACTACAAACTGTGTGCGATAATATAGCAGAGCACAAACGATTCAGTATAACAAGATGTGTGCGAAGTATGGCATACAGTTCACTCGGATAAACTGTGTGCACTGATACAGCAGAATACAAACGATTCGGCATAACAAGATGTGTGCGATATACAGCAAACAGGTGAGTAATGAGAATCGTGTGCGAACACTAGATATAACACAGATAATTGGTGCGTATAACCTGTGTGTGTTGTGGGGAAACGTTTGCTGGTATACAACTGTCAGTGATTGATGAAATCATCACCGACGGGTTTCGTAGTTTTGTCAGTGTGTACTGTGATTTGATCTGTCTGCACAACATCTATGCTGCCTACACAAACGGTTGCACAGATCAAGATGTGTGCGGCAGACGGCATATCGTGCGCTCGGATGAAATGTGCGAGCCAAAATAACACAAACAATTAGGCGTAACAAGATGTGTGTGATGCCCAGCAAACAGGTCAGTAATCTAAATTGTGTGGAAAGACAGAAAATAACACAGACAGATAATAACACAGACGATTCGTGGTAATAAGCACCTGATTCAGAAAGTGATAGCACAAATTATCGTTCGCACTCCTACATAATCGACTAAAGAACATAATAGCGACCTTACATATCAGCAAGGTTCAAAAAACAGCAAAATGGAAACAGCTACTCGTCGTCGTTGTTGCGGGACTGGCCTGTTGGTTCGCCTTAGTAGAAATATCTTCTGCACTCATGCAACATCCTCTCTATGGAAGTAGGATCCGCTTTCGGGTTGGCATTGGCCATGTTCTTGAACGCTTCATAGGCCCGGACTTTCCTCTGCTCATACCCCATCACGGTAGCTCTGGTATCATGGAAAATCCCGTCCATGGCGAACTGCATGCGTACGGCCCTCTTACGACGGAGATATTCAAAGCGGTCTTAAACAACATAGTCAAGAGCTGCGCGCTGTGCTATAGCGGTATGAGACTGTAGTAAGGAGGTTGCTGCCCTTACCGAGGCCAAATCCACGCGAGGCGGCGAGGCAACGGCGGACTGGTCGGCGCATGATGCTCTTCCGAAGGCCACAGCCGCGCGTTCCGCGTACAGAACCACGCTTGCCAGCAACCGATCTGATATAACATCCAGCTCTTCCTCTTTATCCGCCAAGGCCTCCGGACCCTCAGCAGCGCGTACCGCCGCCAAGGCCTCCGGACCCTCTGCAGCGCGTACCTGCCTCAACCGCGCACTCCTCCGCAGCGGGGTCTCAACAGCGCGTACCGCCGCCAAGACCTCTGGACCCTCAGCAGCGCGTACCTGCCTCGACCGCGCGCTCCTCCACAGCGGGGTCCTCCGCGCAGATGACATGTCTAATGTTGAGGATTTTGTGGAGGCGAGGACAGTGGGGAGAAGAAGAGACAGATTTGGGGGGTGCGAGAGGGGAAAGAGACGGTGGAGAGCGAAGAGTGGTGATATTAATTTATGACCATATACACGATTGCATATAATTGCTATACGTGTTTCGTGTGCGATTATGTGTGCACGGAAAAGAACTCAAGAACTGTGAAAATGCTTCCTGCGCAAGCGCACGCGCCAGCCCCAACGGTAAATTATAAAATCCCCAACCCCCTTGGCAGAAGCTAGCTATAAATAACAACAGCGATGGCCGGCGGCGGCGAGTCAATGATCCCCTAGCTAGTTGCCACACACACCATCAAACCCCCAATGGCCGACGACAGGATGGAGTTGGGCGACGGCGGAATCGAGGTTGCCTGCGCGATGGTCGGCTTGAGGATCGACGGCCATGCCGCTACCTCTCCCGACGACAGCCAGAGGAGGCAGGAATCACGACATGAGCAAGCCAAGAAGTTAGCCACGGTCGTCTTGAAAGCAGCTAGCGATCGCCAGCGGGCGATATTGCGGGCTCGGCGTAGAGTGCGCCAGATGGTGCGGGCAGCGGAGCAGGAACCGCGACACCGCAAGGACAACTGTGTCAGTGGCCGCCGCACGAGGCGCAGGCTTATGTCCTAGATGGAGGAGGACGCAGCTCCGGACGCCAGGGGAGGACAAGCGGCCGTTGCTGCAGAATTGGCGATGGTCAGGGTCTCGTCAGCCGCCGTCATAGAGGCTGAGCCTTCCACGGTCGATCAAGGTGTAAGTCATCGACTTGGCGACTTCCTATCCTCCTGAGCCAAGGAACGACACGATATCGATGGACGATGGCAGCTGTGCGTGCTGGGTCGGCGTTAGGAGCAGTAGCACTTTTGTGCGCGCGCAGTTCATATGTATTATATTGATGTAAAATTAATAGCGAGCTAATGTTTTGTAAATTACTCCGCCAACTATGCATTGTACCAATTTGAACATGTAAATGCTCGATTGAATTGCTAATGCGTGATTTGTGCTTGCACTGTGGACACTACGGTTGCCTTCGTCGGCGGCAGCCGGCTGCGATAGGCGCTCGTCGAGCTAGATGATTTGGTCAGGCCGAGGTCGAGAACGAGCAAGTATACAACAATGCGAATGAGGAAGAAGGGGGAGAGGGTCGGGGACTCGCGGTAGAGGGTCCTCGTAGGAAACGGTTCATAAACATGAACCGTGTATGATTACTACCACTAAAGAATCTAGTGCATGTACGAACTAAAATCCCAACTACAGTACACGGGTATGACGGGAGAAGTTTGGATTGCCGTTAGATCGCGGTGCATCCTACGGTGCGCATGCGCGATCCATGTGGCTGGTGTTCTGGCCAATGAGAACACACCGCAGAATGGGGTGAACGCACACGACATTCGCAAAGTAACTGTTTGCCCAAACAAATCTCAAAGTTTCAAGGGAAACCCATATTTCCTTGGTCGTTTATCCATTATTATTTTTCTACTATCAACATACCCACTTCAATTCAACATGTCCAAAATTCACATTCTTTCAGGCTCGTTTACCATATTTAGTCTTTTTTTGTGTACTTTTCTAGGCATTTACTGCTTATAATTCAAGTTCGAACGGTTTATACATGAAAAAGGTGTTCAAAACATGTTATCTCGTGTGGTACCCAGGCATGACCTCAATATGATTCGGTAGAAAATTGAGGAGGTATGGATAATGTCGTGATAGACTCTTCATAAACCGGACCATCACTTATGGAGTTTCATGGTTCGGGGAGCGAAATCACCATGTTTTCAAGGGGAACCCTTATTTCCTTGGTCCTTTCAACTAGATTTATATTATACGATCAACATACCCACTAGAATGCACCATGTCCAGATTTCACAATTTCCACGCTCATTTATCGTATTTGGTCCCTTTTGTGTACTCTCTAGGTCATTTGTGTTTATAATTCAGGTTAGAACGTTGTGTACATGAAAAGGCGTTCAAAAAGGACTCGAAAATTCGTAATTGTGTCGTTGGATAAGTTTTCATGTATTTTATAGGAAACTAATACAATTTTAGAGGATATGTGTGGGGAGAGGCAACCAGAGATGTGTCGTTTAATTTATTTGTTTTGGAACTATAGAAAAAATGGAAAACATGCCTGAAGCACATGTTATCTCGTGTGGTTCCCGGGCATGACCTCAATATGATTCGGTACAAATTTGAGGAGGTATGGATAATGTCGTGATAGACACTCTTCATAAACCGGACCATCACCTATGGAGTTTCATGGTTCGGGGAGCAAAAATTGCCATGTTTTCAAGGGGAACCCATACTTTTTCCTTGGTCCTTTCAACTAGATTTATTTTATACGATCAACATACGCACTAGAATGCACCATGTCCAAATTTCACAATTTTCAGACCCGTCTATCGTATTTGGTCCCATTTTATGTACTTTGTAGCTCATGTGTGCTTATAATTCAGGTTAGAATGTTCTGTACATGAAAATGCATTCATAAAGGACTCGAAAATTCATAATTGTGTCGTTGAATAAGTTTTCATGTATTTTATAGGAAACTAATACAATTTTAAAGGATATGTGTGGGAAGAGGCAACCAGAGATATGTCGTTTATTTATTTTGTAACTCTAGAAAAATGGAAAACATACCTGAAGAACATGTTATCTCGTGTGGTGCCCGGGCATGATGACCTCAATATGATTCGGTAAAAAATTGAGGAGGTATGGATAATGTCGTGATAGACACTCTTCAACCGGACCATCACCTATGGAGTTTCATGGTTCGGGAGCGAAAATCGCCATGTTTTCAAGGGGAACCCATATTTTTCCTTGGTCCTTTGAACTAGATTTATTTTACACGATCAACATGCCCACTAGAATGCAGCATGTCCAAATTTCACAATGTTCATGCTCGTTTATCGTATTTGGTCCCTTTTGTGTACTCTCTAGGTCATTTGTGCATATAATTCAGGTTAGAACGTTTTGCACATGAAAAGGCGTTCAAAAAGGACTAGAAAATTTGTAATTATGTCATTGACTAAGTTTTCATGTATTTAATAGGAAATTAATACATTTTAAAGCATATATATGTGTGGGAAGAGGCAACCATAGATGTGTCGTTTATTTATTTTTTAACTCTAGAAAAATGGAAAACATGCTTGAAGAACATGTTATCTCCTGTGGTGCTCGGGCATGACCTCAATATGATTCGGTAAAATTTTGAGGAGGTATGGATAATGTCGTGATAGACACTCTTCATAAACCGGACCATCACCTATGGAGTTTCATGGTCCGGGAGCGAAAATCGCCATGTTTTCAAGGGGAACCCATATTTTTCCTTGGTCCTTTCAACTAGATTTATTTTATACGATCAACATGCCCACTAGAATGCACCATGTCCAAATTTCACAATATTCATGCTCGTTCATCGTATTTGGTCCCTTTTGTGTACTTTCTACGTCATTTGTGCTTATAATTCAGGTTAGAACGTTCTGTACATGAAAATGCGTTCAAAAAGGACTCAAAAATTCGTAATTATGTCATTGGATAAGTTTTCATGTATTTTGTAGGAAACTAATACAATTTTAAAGGATATGTGTGGGAAGAGGCAACCAGAGATGTGTCGTTTATTTATTTTGCATCTCTAGAAAAATGGAAAACATGCTTGAAGAACATGTTATCTCGTTTGGTGCCCGGGCATGACCACAATATGATTCGGTAAAAAATTGAGGAGGTATCGATAATGTCGTGATAGACACTCTTCATAAACCGGATCATCACCTATGGAGTTTCATGGTTCCGGGAGCGAAAATCGGCATGTTTTCAAGGGGAACCCATATCTTCTTGGTCCTTTCAACTTGATTTATTTTCTACGATTAACATACCCACTAGAATGCACCTTGTCCAAATTTCACAATTTTCAGGCTCGTTTATCGTATTTAGTCCTTTTTTATGTATTTTCCAGGCCTTTTATGTTTTAATACATCTTTAATGGCAAACGTTTTCTTACAAAAAAACCGTTTGCAAAGCGTCCGATGGCACGAGAGAGAGAGAATACTTGAATTTTTTCCGACGCGGGATCACCAATTTTCTCTTTTATCGCACACGGGTATTTGATGCGCTTCGTCTGCGTTGCGTGTTCCCCCCGTAAAGTTCGAGTTTCGCAGCCAAATTTTCAATAGGCGCGCGATTTCAGTAGTTATTCCTACCACCCCATATCAACCCATTACATTTCCCCCCTATATCCCCACCGCCCCCTCTCCCCCCGCTCTAACTGCAGCCCAAACCGCCGCCACCGCCGCCGCAACCAAATCTACGTTCTGCACTAGTCTCGCTCGTCGATCTAGTGAGGTAACCTCCGATCTCCATCTCCGTCCCGGCCCGATAGCTCAGATGGAGCATGCGAACCACCCTCACGCCTCCACATGCCCACCCCCTATCGCCGAGCATCCCCGCGTAAGCCCAACCGCATATCACGCGGAGGTCGAGGAGCTGGTCATGGCGGTCGATGACGCGGTGAACGCTATGCGTGCCGACCCGGAGGAACACCTCGTCGCCGACGCCGCCAACGTGGTGCGGGCTCTGGCCTTGATGAAATCCCCAAGCAACTACCCCCCGGGACCTACCAAGTATGAACTGTCCAGTTCATTTTTACGAATACCAGTATAGCAATGTTTAACCGTGTCAATTTCAGTTTCAACAGTACACGTTTAGATTGCCATGTTAGGTTTCCGTTGTTCATTTCAATTATGCGCATTGTCTTGTGCAAGTATGAACTGTCCAATTCAATTTTACCAATACCAGTTACAAACTTACAATGCCTATGCTAGGTTGCTGTTAAGCCTGCTGTAGTGAACAGTTATATCCATTATTTACGTTGTCCATTCGGTACCGTGCTACTCTTCGCAAAGAAGATATCACTGGAGATGATGTCCTTCAATTACCATTATATATTTTTGGTGCATGTTAACCCTGTTGTAGTTGACATGCCTTTCATTGTACCTACGCGGTTCCATAATGCATGCCGATGTTGTTTACCGTCGAGGTTATTCACATCCCAATATCTTATAGTACTTTACATCATTTGTTCAGTTGCAGTTTAGCTTCTAACATTTACTTGTTGCTTGTAGGTACATATGTTAGCGGTACTGAGCCATGCTGCGACCAGCAGGAACACCTAGCCACCGAATTTGTGCGGGCTCTGGCCGAGTTGAAGTACCCCCAGCAACTACCCCTCGGGATTTACCAAGTATGAACTGGCTCGTGATGTTTAAATGTGTCAATTTCTGTTTCACTGGTACAAGTTTTAATGACTATGTAAGGTTGTCTGAACTCTGAAGTTAACACATCCAGTTTAATTTCACCAATACTTGTCCCTTTGTTACCGCGCTACTCCTCGCAATGAAAATATCACCGGAGATATTATCGTTTAGTTAACATTTGCTATTTTTGGTGGATGTTAACCCTGTTGTATTTAACACGCCTTTCTATGTGCTTATGTAGGGCCGCGATGCGCGATGCTGTTGTTTACCATCGAGGTTAGTCACCTCCCATTTTCTTATAATATTTTACATCATCTGTGCAATTGCATCTTGTGTTCTAACATTGATTTGTTGCTTGTAGGTACATATATCAGCGGTACTGATTCACGCTTTGACCCCCTTTGCATATGGGGCAATGAGATAACCATGAACAAGCATCAAGTGAGGAAACTAAGAAAAATTGTTAGGCAGAAGAGACATCTGATTGGAATTGAACTCTTTATTTATACTTTATCCAAGACATCAGTGAGATTTAGGATGGTAAGTAACCTGTTGCCTTCTTTTCCAGCCCAGAACAAGTTACTCTATTAGACATGAATACCTGAAAGTTGTCTCTTTTCAGTGGTTTCCAAAGGAATTTACTCAAGATTACCTAGCAAACTACCTGACCGATGTGGAGGCAACGAAGGTTATAGTATATAATTCATGCTACCATGATAACGGTCTAGAAGTCTTCCTGAAGGCGGTGAAGGATGGACGGGCGATCATCACAAGGGGTTGGACAAAAGTTGTGCGCACCTTTGGCATGGAGGAGGGCACATTATGGGTATTCCGCTTCTTCAACACCATCGATAGCCAAAAGCATTTACAATTCTCTCTTCACCTTTACCGCCTCTATTACTATATATTGTGGTTCATCATATTTGATCTTCTACCAAACTATGTAACCATGGAACATGTACTGAGCTTTTGATTTATGCATTGGCTGTTGAACCATTGTAATCAGGGTATGTATTGATGGATGTGAAATCCACATTTCATAATTAAAAATTTGAAATTTCCAAATCTAATAATAAATTAACGAAAATAAGCTATTAGGTACTAAATTACAGCGCACACAGCTAGAACGATTAAATCGTGTGCGATGGTGTCATATGTCACACACAATTGTTTGAATAATAGTGTCTGTGATTATCAGCTTTACAACACATGGTCGCATATTTTGTGCGTGTGGGATGCGCGCACTGTCACACACGCGTTTGCACGCCGTAACCATGTGCACTTGTCGTTAATAGCACAAACGGTTACGAACCTGCGTGCGTGTGTAATGTAGGATGATCAAGAGACGGTTGACATACGTTTCGTGTGTACGATCCAAAAAAGTATCGCACATGAATATATCTGCGCCATCGTCTCAGATGTGTGCTTGACCACAAACGTAGCATCAAAGTGTGGCGTGTGGGATAGGCTACAACTTCGCATACGTTTACGTTAGGCAAATCATCAGCAGGCGCTCGCACCATCGCAGACGATGTTTCTGGTTCGTGTGGGATGGACCCCCCTATCGCCCACACATGCAAGGCGGCGGTTTTGTACTACGTCGCGGAAAGGGGTTAAAAACCGTTTGTATAGCACCTAACGGTACCAGTGATCGGAGCCGTGAACACCCATATTGACCCCTATACCTACACGAATAAATATTCGAGTGAACCTCCGGTTGTCGTGTGCTATTCCTGTTACTTCACGATATATTACAAACACCCGAGGTGAGATTTATCTGCATCCCTGTGGATCAACAACTTGTCCACTATGCTAGTTACCTCGTTACCGGTTTTGTTCTCGTTTCTCGTTTTCGTGTTCCGGCATCCCTGTGATCAAATCACCCTGTGTCTGGACAGATGATGATGGATACCGTAAAACCAAGAGGGTCCGTTAATATCTCTCCATCGTCGGAGGAGCAAATCCCAATCTTGAGATATCTCGCTCCTTGTCATACTTTTCCGTGAACCCGTAAGCCGCCGTAATAGCCACCCAGTTACAGATGACGTTTAACAAACCCCAAAGTTTACGAAGCAAGCACGAAGGAACTTGATACCCTCATGGTCTAAGGAATTATGCAAACATTAACTTTCTATGTGTTATTAACCATTAACTTGCGATGAATGTATCACATAGCATAACATCAATTCGGGACGATTCAACACAAGTGTTCTAAAGACAGTGTGCCCTCAAAATTGCCGGCATAGCCATGCCCATGATCAGGAAAACATGATCATCATGCAATACTTGAGCTAGTCTTAGAGGCATGACTAGGAATACATTTTACTGTTTATTATACCACACGTGCATATGAGTTTCCCTCAGAGCCTCGTGGATATTGTAGACTCGAGAATCATTGCAGTTATAGCATGGAACATAAACATTCATTACAAATTTGGAGATGCAAAATAACTGTTATTACTGCCTCTAGGGCATATCTCCTACACTCAGCCCCGAGGGTGAATTACTCCCTCCTCGACATGAAGACTGCCGGGATGATGAAGATGGCCTCCGGTGATGATTTCCCCCTCCGGCAGGACATTGATGACCCACAAGTATAGGGGATTAATCATAGTCCTTTCGATAAGTAAGAGTGTCGAACCCAACGAGGAGCAGAAGGAAATGACAAGCAGTTTTCAGCAAGGTAATCTCTGCAAGCACTGAAATTGTAGGTAACAGATAGTTTGATAGCAAGGTAGTTTGTAACGAGCAAGTAACGATAATGGTAAACTAGGTGAAGCAAGGTAGCCCAATCCTTTTGAGGCAAAGGACAGGCCAGAACAATCACTAGTAATAAGCAAAGTGTTCTTGAGGGTACACGGGAATTTTGTCTAGTCACTTTTATCATGTTGGTTTGATTCGTGTTCGCTACTTTGATAATTTGATATGTGGGTGGACCGGTGCTAAGGTGCTGTTCTTACTTGAACTAACAACCTACTTATGATTAACCCCCTCGCAAGCATCCGCAACTATGAGAAAAGTATTAAGACAAAGTCTAACCATAGCATTAAACATGTGGATCCAAATCAGCCCCTTACAAAGTAGCGCATAAACTAGGGTTTAAGCTTCTGTCACTCTAGCAACCCATCATCTAATAACTACTCCACAATGCATTCCCTTAGGCCCATGAATGGTGAAGTGTCATGTAGTCGACGTTCACATGACACAACTAAGGGAATCACAACATACATATCATCAAAATATCGAACACATATCAAATTCACATGATTACTCGCAACATGACTTCTCCCGTGACCTCAAGAACAAAGGTAACTACTCACAAATAATAATCATGCTCAAGATCAGAGGAGTATTGAATAGCATAATGGATCTGAACATATAATCTTCCACCAAATAAACCATATAGTAATCAACTACGCAAGGTAATCAACACTACTAGTCACCCACAGGTACCAATCTGAGGTTTCGGTACAAAGATTGAACACAAGAGATGAACTAGGGTTTGAGAGGAGATGGTGCTATTGAAGATGTTGATGAAGATTGGAGTCCCAAAGATGAGAGGGGTGTTGGTGATGACGATAGCTTCGATTTCCCCCTCCGGGAGGGAAGTTCCCCTGGCGGAATCGCTCCGCCAGAGGGCAAAAGTGCTCCTGCCCAAGTTCCGCCTCGAGGCGGCGGCACTTCGTCCCGAAAGTCCTGCTCCTCATTTTTTAGGTTTTTTGGGAATATATACCATAAGATGGGCTTCGGAGGTGGGCCAGGGTGAGCACCACCCACCAGGCCGCGCCAGGGGGTGCCTGACGCGCCCTGGTGGGTGCTCCTCACCAGGTGGCCCCCCTCCGGTAGATTTTTGCTCCATTTTTTTTATTAATTCCAAAAATAATCTCCGTAAAGTTTCAGCTTCATTGGAGTTGTGCAGAATAGGTATCTCTGACGTGCTTTTCTTGGGTCCAGAATTCCAGCTGCCGGTATTCTCCCTCTTTGTGTAAACCTTGCATATTATGAGAGAAAAGGCATTAGAATCACTCCCCAAAGCATTATTATTCAACAAAACAAAGTAAATAACAGTAGGAAATCATGATGCAAAATGGACGTATCAACTCCCCCAAGCTTATACCTCGCTTGTCCTCAAGCGAAAGCCGATATTGAAAAGCATGTCCACATGGTTTGAGAGAGAGGTGTCGATAAAAACAAAATACGGACATAGAAGCATCATGCTTATTAACATAACAACAACAAACTCTAACATAAGAACTTATTTCAATATATTTTTATCATAAAGCTTCTCATGAACAAGTAACAATTCATCACAACATAGAAGTATGAAGCATAAACCTTATTGGAAACCAACAAACTGTGTTCTCAGTCAACTTTGCAACTATAATTCATCATATTATCAGGAAGGGTCTCATGTCGGAGCCTTTTGGCAAGTCCACATTCTCAACCATCATTTAGTCTTCTATGATTGCTAACGCTCACAACATACCCATGAACAAAAAGTTTCAACCGGACACATAGGAAGATAGGGGCTTATACTTTTGCCTCCCAACGTGTTCACCTCAAGGGTGATGTCAACAATAATAACTCATGCCCACCCATATCCAACTGGATATATGTGCCTAGATCTTTCCTCACCACATGATGCTTGCAAAGGAAAAATAAATAAAAAGGAACAGAGAAGAATACTTTGACTCTTGCATAAAAGTAAGTGCATAAAAGTAAAAGATAGGCCCTTTGCAGAGGGAAGCAGAGGTTGTCATGCGCTTATTGGTTTGTATGCCCAATCCCTTAATGTAAAAGAACGTCACGCTATATTGCCCCCTATGATAGCAACCTTTATTATGCAGTCCGTCGCTTTTATTACTTTGCCATCATAAGTTCGTATAACGCTCAATTTTCTCTTACACTAATTGATCAAAACACTTTTAGAAGCAATTTTTATTGCCTTATTGCACCGATGACAACTTAATTGAGGGATCTTTCTCGATCCATAGGTAGTGTATTTGCATGTGAATCTTCTCTTCCCTAATTAATTCTTTCATGAATGGCATCATTGACCAATGCCATGTTTTTCAATCTCCAATAAATTTTACTACTTATACTTTTCCTTATGTGATGTCATTACTCACCATAAGATTAGCATATGATTCTTTTCATTTATTTGTCTTTCTTTTATTTGATTGCAACAAGAAAGCAGAGAAGCAAAAACTCAAACTAAACTTTATTATATAACTTTCACTCAATTACATAGATAGGTAGGCCACAAAACTAACACACGAAAATAGATCACGCTGAACTTTTATTCGACTAAGGCAAAGGGAAACTAGAGATAGAACTAAAATAGGTAAAGGTGAATAAAAGTGGTGGTGATACGATACCGGGGCACCTCCCCCAAGCTTGGCTCAAGCCAAGGGGAGTGCCCATACCCATGTACTCAAGTCTCCTTCGGTGGTGGTGATGAAGAAGGTGGAGGTGTTGATGTAGGTGGTGATGATGTGACTTCACACTTTAGCTTCAGAAGATCCTCCAATTTGCGGATGACTCTCCTAAGATTGTCGATGTGTTCTTGCAACAAGATATTTTCACGGATGAGAAATTTATTCTGAACATGAACCGCTTCGAAGGTTCTAAAGGCTTCGATTTCAAAAGGGGTGAGATGACTGTAATAAGGTTGAAGGACATCTTCTTCTTCTCCCTCCTTTGCTGGTGTGAATTGATCTCCTTCAGGGAGATAATCCACTTTAGCTTCATTGTCCTTCTTCTCCTTGTAGGCTTCTTCCGGCTCCTCCCTCTTCAACTCCATCTTCATTAGCCAGGCATCTTCTTCCATATTGTTAGGAGAGGGAGAAGACATGATGCCTGACTTGACAAATCTGATAGGAAAATAGCAAGAAGCAAGAACACAGGATTTTTCTGCGATACGTTCATCAAAACAGTCGGGGTATATATAGAGAATTTTTATTCTTGGGAAACAAGTATTTGGAAGGAAAACGGAGTTGGGAAGGCATCCGAGGTGGGCAGCACCCACCAGGGCGCGCCCAGGAGTGCCTAGCGCGTCCTGGTGTATCGTGCTCACCTCGACCACCTTCCGGTTTATTTTTTTATTCCTAAAATTTCAAAATATTCCAAAACTGACAGAAAATATTTTTGCGGATTTTTCGGAGTCCGTTTACTTACCGTATCACGTACCTCCTATTTTTAAGTATTCTGGAGTGTTCCGAAAGGTTTCTTTTATGTGTTCCTCCGGTGTCATGGTTTGGATAACATTGCTTTCTACGTTAATAGGCATACCTGAGATATAATGCTTAATTCTTTGGCCATTGAGCACCTTCGGGTTAGTACCTTCGGCGTTATTAATCTTGATAGCTCCAGAACGATAAACCTCTTCAATAATATATGGTCCCTCCCATTTGGAGAGAAGTTTTCCTGCAAAGAATCTTAAACGAGAGTTGAATAAAAGAACATAATCTCCTATTTTGAATTCCCGCCTTTGGATTCTTTTGTCATGCCATCTTTTTACTTTTTCTTTGAATAGCTTGGCATTTTCATACGCTTGGGTTCTCCATTCATCTAGTGAGCTAATATCAAATAGCCTCTTCTCACCGGCAAGTTTGAAATCATAATTGAGTTCTTTAATTGCCCAAAATGCTTTGTGTTCTAGCTCTAGAGGCAAACGACAAGCCTTTCCATATACCATTTTATATGGAGACATACCCATAGGATTTTTATAAGCTGTTCTATAGGCCCAAAGTGCATCATCTAATTTCTTAGACCAATTCTTACGAGACCTATTGACAGTTCTTGTAATATTAATTTTATTTCTCTATTGCTAAGTTCTACTTGACCACTAGATTGAGGATGATAGGGCGATGCAATTCTATGGTTAACATCATATTTAGCAAGCATCTTACGGAAAGCACCATGAATAAAGTGTGAACCACCATCGGTCATTAAATATCTAGGGACTCCAAACCTCGGAAAGATAACCTCTTTAAGCATTTTAATGGGGGTGTGGTGATCATCACTACTAGTTGGAATAGCTTCTACCCACTTAGTGACATAATCAACCGCAACTAAAATATGAGTGTACTCGTTAGAGGAAGGAAAAGGCCCTATGTAATCAAAACCCCACACGTCAAATGGTTCAACAACAAGTGAATAATTCATAGGCATTTCTTGACGCTTACCGATATTACCAATTCTTTGACATTCATCACAAGACAAGACAAACTTACGAGCATCTTTGAAAAGAGTAGGCCAATAAAATCCGGATTGCAATACCTTATGAGCAGTTCTATCTCCCGCATGATGTCCTCCATAAGCCTCGGAATGACATTTCCGTAGGATCTGTTCCTGTTCATGCTCAGGTACACAACGCCTAATAATACCATCTACTCCTTCTTTATAAAGATGTGGGTCATCCCAAAAGTAATGTCTCAAGTCATAGAAGAATTTTTTTCTTTTGTTGGTATGTGAAACTAGGTGGTATATATTTAGCAACAATGTAATTAGCATAGTCAGCATACCAAGGTGTGTTGTGTGAGACACTTATTGCAGCTAGTTGTTCGTCATGGAAACTATCATCAATAGGTAGTGGGTCATCAAGAATATTTTCTAACCTAGACAAGTTATCAGCTACGGGGTTCTCAACTCCTTTCCTATCAACGATATGTAAGTCAAATTCTTGAAGCAAGAGAACCCACCTAATGAGTCTAGGTTTCGCATTTTTCTTTTCCATAAGATATTTTAAAGCAGCATGATCGGTGTGAACAATAACTTTGGAGTCAACAATGTAGGATCTAAATTTATCACAAGCAAACACAACTGCTAAAAATTCTTTTTCAGTAGTGGCATAATTTCGTTGGGCACTATCTAGAGTTTTACTAGCATAATGCATAACATTCAATTTCTTATCAATTCTTTGTCCTTGGACATCACCAACAACATAATCACTAGCATCACACATAATTTCAAAAGGCAAGTTCCAATCAGGTGGTTGAACGATAGGTGCAGAGGTTAAGGCTTTCTTGAGTGTTTCAAAGGCTTCCACACAATCATCATCAAGAACAAAAGGAATATCCTTTTGCAAAATATTAGTAAGAGGCCTAGAAATTTTAGAGAAGTCTTTAATGAACCTCCTATAAAAACCAGCATGACCAAGGAAACTTCGAATACCTTTAATATCTTTAGGACATGGCATTTTCTCAATTGCATCAACCTTAGCTTTATCCACCTCAATACCTCGCTCAGATATTTTATGCCCCAAGACATTACCTTCATTAACCATAAAGTAGTACTTCTCCCAATTCAAGACAAGATTAGTTTGTTCACATCTCTGCAAAACTCGATCAAGGTTGCTTAAGCAATCATCAAAAGAAGTTCCGTAAACGGAAAAATCATCCATGAAAACCTCTATAATCTTTTCACAAAAATTAGAGAATATAGCAGTAATACATCTTTGAAAGGTAGCAGGTGCATTGCATAAACCAAAAGGCATACGTCTATAAGCATAGGTTCCAAAAGGGCAAGTAAAGGTGGTTTTCTCTTGATCGGATTGTGACACATGTATTTGAGAGAAACCAGAATATCCATCTAAGAAACAAAAGTGTGTGTGCTTAGATAGTCTCTCTAGCATTTGATCAATGAAAGGCAAAGGGTGGTGATATTTTCTTGTAGCTTTATTTAATTTTCTAAAATCAATTACCATTATATAGCCAGTGACAACTCTTTGTGGAATGAGTTCATTCTTATCATTAGGAACAACGATAATACCTCCTTTCTTAGGGACACAATGAACGGGACTTACCCATCTACTATCAGCTATGGGATAGATTATACCTGCTTCCAGAAGCTTTAATATTTCAGTTCTTACCACTTCTTTCATCTTAGGATTCAACCGCCGTTGGTGATCAACAACGGGTTTAGCATCTGGTTCCATATTGATCTTGTGCTGACATAGAGTGGGACTAATGCCCTTAAGATCATCAAGAGTATATCTAATAGCAACCCGGTGCTTCCTTAGAACTTTCAATAATCTCTCTTCTTCATGTTCTGAAAGGTTAGCACTAATAATAACATGATATATCTTTTTCTCATCAAGATAAGCATACTTCAAAGTGTCAGGCAATTGTTTCAATTAAAACACGAGATCACCTTTAGGTGGAGGAAGACCTCCAAGAGTTTCAATAGGCAAATTGTGTTTCAAGAGAGGTTGTTGTTCAAAGAAAATTTGATCTATTTCATTTCTTTCACGCATGTGCATATCATTTTCTTGGTCGAGAAAATATTGTTCTAAGGGGTCAGTAGGAGGCACAACAATAGAAGCAAGACCAATTATCTCATCTTCACTAGGTAATGCTTTATCACGAGGTTGTTTACTAAACTTGGAAAAATTAAACTCATGAGACACATTACCAAAACTGACACCGATAGTTTGTTTTTCACAATCTATCTTAGCATTGACGGTGCTCAAGAAAGGTCTACCAAAGATAATGGGACAAAAGTCATCTTGTGGGGAACCAAGAACTAGAAAATCAGTAGGGTATTTTACTTTCCCACATAAGACTTCAACATCTCTAACAATCCCAAGTGGTGTGATAGTATCTCTATTAGCAAGTTTAATAGTAACATCAATATCTTCCATTTCAGCAGGTGCTATTTCATTCATAATTTCTTGGTATAAGGTAAAAGGGATAGCACTCACACTAGCACCTAAATCACATAAACCATGGTAGCAATGATCTCCTATTTTAACTGAGACAACGGGCAAGCCTTCTATAGGTCTATGTTTATCTTTCTTATCAGGCTTAGCAATTCTAGCAGCTTCATCACAAAGGTAAATGACATGCCCATCAATATTTTCTTCCAAGATATCTTTAACCATAGCAACACTAGGTTCTACTTTAATTTTCTTAGGGGGTTTAGGTGCTCTTATATTACTCTTACGAACCACAGTTGATACCTTAGCATGTTCCTTTATCCTAACAGGGAAAGGTGGCTTTTCAATATAAGCAGTAGGCACAACTGGATCAACATTGTAAAAGATGATTTCTTCTTTAGCTATGACTAGTTCTTTAATTTCTTCTTTAATAGGGGGATGATATTTAAACCACTTCTCCTTAGGGAGATCAATGTGAGTAGCAAATGCTTCGCAGAAAGAGTCTACTATCTCAGAGTCAAGTCCATATTTAGTGCTAAACTTGTGAAAAGTATCAGTACTCATAAAAGATTTAACACAATCAAATTCAAGCTTTATACCTAACTCATTACCTTCGTCGAGTTCCCAATCTTCAGAGTTGCATTTAATTCTTTCCAAGAGATCCCACTTAAAATCAATAGTCTTCTTCATATAAGAACCAACACAAGAAGTATCGAGCATGGATTGATCATTATGAGAAAGCCGAGCATAAAAATTCTGAATGATAACTTCCCTCGGAATGTCATGATTGGGCCATGAATATAACATTGAATTAAGCCTCCCCCAAGCTAGAGTGATACTTTCTCCTTCACGAGGCCAAAAATTATATATATAATTCCGATCATGATGAACTAGATGCATAGGATAAAACTTTTGATGGAATTCCAATTGCAAACGATTCTAGTTCCACGATCCAAGATCATCACATAGCCTATACCATGTCAATGCTTTTCCCTCCAAAGATAAAGGGAAAACCTTCTTCTTAACTTCAACTCCGGATAAACCTGCAAGCTTAAATAATCCGCATATTTCGTTCACATATAAAAGATGCATATCAGGATGTTCAGTTCCATCTCCTGCATAAGGTTTAGCAAGCAAGTGTTCTACCATAACCGAAGGAATTTCATAAGAAACATTTTTAGTAGGTGCTGTAGATTGAGGGGTAACTAATTGTGGTTCCGGTCGAGGTGAAGATACCCCGAACAAACCCCTCAAAGGATTGTTCTCCATAGTAGCAAGTAGCAATAAATTTTAGCACGTAGTATAAGTTTTTCCTTACCGATTTCCACTTACCAAGAGCGCTTCACTCCCCGGCAACGACACCAGAAAAGAGTCTTGATGACCCACAAGTATAGGGGATCAATCGTAGTCCTTTCGATAAGTACGAGGAGCAGAAGGAAATGACAAGCGCTTTTCAGCAAGGTAATCTCTGCAATCACTGAAATTGTAGGTAACAGATAGTTTGATAGCAAGGTAATTTGTAACGAGCAAGTAACGATAACGGTAAACTAGGTGCAGCAAGGTAGCCCAATCCTTTTGAGGCAAAGAACAGGCCAAAACAATCACTAGTAATAGGCAAAGTGTTCTTGAGGGTACACGGGAATTTCGTCTAGTCACTTTTATCATGTTGGTTTGATTCGTGTTCGCTACTTTGATAATGTGATATGTGGGTGGACCGGTGCTAAGGTGTTGTTCTTACTTGAACTAAAAACCTACTTATGATTAACCCCCTTGCAAGCATCCACAACTACGAGAAAAGTATTAAGACAAAGTCTAACCATAGCATTAAACATGTGGATCCAAATCAGCCCCTTACGAAGTAGCGCATAAACTAGGGTTTAAGCTTCTGTCACTCTAGCAACCCATCATCTAATAACTACTCCACAATGCATTCCCTTAGGCCCATGAATGGTGAAGTGTCATGTAGTCAACGTTCACATGACACAACTAAGGGAATCACAACATACATATCATCAAAATATCGAACACATATCAAATTCACATGATTACTCGCAACATGACTTCTCCCGTGACCTCAAGAAAAAAGGTAACTACTCACAAATAATAATCATGCTCAAGATCAGAGGAGTATTGAATAGCATAATGGATCTGAACATGTAATCTTCCACCAAATAAACCATATAGTAATCAAGTACGCAAGGTAATCAACACTACTAGTCACCCACAGGTACCAATCTGAGGTTCCGATACAAAGATTGAACACAAGAGATGAACTAGGGTTTGAGAGGAGATGGTGCTGTTGAAGATGTTGATGATGATTGGCCTCCCAAAGATGAGAAGGGTGTTGGTGATGACGATAGCTTCGATTTCCCCCTCCGGGAGGGAAGTTCCCCCGGCGGAATCGCTCCGTCGGAGGGCAAAAGTGCTCCTGCCCAAGTTCCGCCTCGAGGCGGCAGCGCTTCGTCCCGAAAGTCTTCCTCCTCATTTTTTTAGGTTTTTTGGGAATATATACCAGAAGATGGGCTTCGGAGGTGGGCCAGGGTGAGCACCACCCACCAGGCCGCGCCAGGGGGTGCCTGGCGCGCCCTGGTGGGTGCTCCTCACCAGGTGGCCCCCCTCCGGTAGATTTTTGCTCCAGTATTTTTTATTAATTCCAAAAATAATCTCCGTAAAGTTTCAGCTTCATTGGAGTTGTGCAGAATAGGTATCTCTGATGTGCTTTTCTTGGGTCCAGAATTCCAGCTGCCGGTATTCTCCCTCTTTGTGTAAACCTTGCATATTATGAGAAAAAAAGGCATTAGAATCACTCCCAAAGCATTATTATTCAACAAAACAAAGTAAATAACAGTAGTAAATCATGATGCAAAATGGACGTATCAGACATCGAAAAGGGCTTCAGATGTCGATACAGAGAGTTGCGGTGGCGGAGCAGAAGTTATAGGTTAACTTTTGGGGGTTTCTAAATATATAGTATTTTTTGGTGTTGGAATCACGCCAAGAGGAGCCACATGGGGCCCACAAGGTACCTGGGCGTGGCCACCCCATGGGCGCTCCCAGGTTCCTTGTGGGGCCCGTGTGGGTCTTCTGGTACTCCCTCGAAGCTTCCCGGGTCCCTTTCCTTCCAGAAAAAATCGTCAAAAAGTTTTGTTCAATTCCGAGAACTTTAATTTTATGCACAAAAACAACACCACGGCAATTCTGCTGAAAACAACGTCAGTCCAGGTTAGTTCCAATTAAATCATATAAAGTGCATCAAACCATATAAAAATATTGTAAACATGGGTAAATATGGCATCAATACTTCATAAATTACCGATACGTTTTAGATGTGTCAGAGACCAAGGGAGTTGGCCAACATGGTGATCACTCCTCCACACACAATATCTCCTTGTGCATGATTTTCTTGATGTGCGAGGTGTAGAAAAAGTATTGCCCCTAGTTGGGCGAATAACCGACGTCCAGGTTTGCTACTTTCCTGAGAACTAGCACATTCTCATCATTCATCTTAGAAACTTCTCCGCGTGCCTGCAACGAGTTAGTGATAACATTGTAGAAATAACGTACGGCAGGACTTTCAATGCAACTGGCTCTTTGCCTAGATCCATAATGACTCATCTCATAAATGGATTGCCTTGGGTGCGAGCTAGTGAAATCATAAACATATCTAATATCATCATCATTGTTTGGGAAACAAAGTAATTACACCACTCAACAAAAGTGATGTCAAAGTCTTGGTCAAGGAGAAGGAAAGTGATTCTCTCCTCCTCATATGCATTTGGCATTAAACCAACATTGTGCGAGAGAGTACTAAGAAACTCAAGCGTCAATTGTTCATAAGTCTCACACCCTTGATAAACAAAATGATGCAACCCGACATTATGACAAAGCAAATTAAAATCATGAGTGATACCTAGCTTGGCGAGAATATTCGCACAAGCCCATTTGGTTGCTTTGATCTTCCTTGCCGTCAGCTTCTGGAACTTCTTCCTCGCTCCACGGTCGGCGAAGACGGTCCCCTAAGTGAAAAATTGTTGTGGTTGTGCGCAGGATGAACTCGAACCACCGCGTACACGGGAAGACCTTCGTGTAAACATCTATAAAATAAGTTTTCAGTCCAATACAATTAAACAATAATGATCCTACCATACCCACAACATCATACTCCTCTAAAAACATCAACAAATCCATGCCAAACTCAAGTTTGAATAAAAAATGCATATCCTAGACATGACAATGCTAGGCATGTAGAACGTGGATTCGCAAAAAATAACTTGGGGATCGGAGGAGAAACGTACTTTAGATCGATCACATGGAAGGATTCGAATTGAAAATGAACGAGTAGAGAGATCACGCAATGTTTTGCTAGGGTTTGGAGAGGTTTGGAGGAAAAAGAAGAAGAAGAAAAGAGAGAGATGGGGTGAAATATCTCCTTCCTTGGGCTTATTGGAGGTGCCGGCGCGCAAAACGACCACTCATACGGGCGCAAGCACCCTTATGGAACGCCGTCTTCAATCCGGTTAAACTTACCTTTGCGTGCGTGTAGATGAAATGACTGGTGAAATGAACGCCAACGTCCGTTTTGAACGTCGTCGTTCGTTCTGTTCCTTTTGTGCTCCTGGTCGAAGATGTCAAACGATCGCATGTACGGGCGCGTGCGCCCGTTTGGAGCGTCGTCGAACGCTCTGGACTCCTCGATGGTTTCTCCAGAGAATCAAAATGACCACCAAAATGGGCGCATCTGCTCGTTTGATACTTCGTCTTCCTCTATGTTGTCTCTGGTTGTTTTGCGATGGAACCTCCTGCAGGTCAAACGACGGCCCATGCGGCAACTGCGGTCGCATGATATGTCGTCTTTTGGCCCGTTTCTTCTAAAACTTGTATTTTTCAACGTTTTTCTGTGGTGTTAGTTCCATAGAAATACATAGACATATTTGCACGCATTCAAACATCAATCTATCATAAATCATCTTACACAAGGCTAAGCCTTCATTAGAACAACTCTTCCAAACTCACTTCTTCATATGGAACTTCAATCACTCTTTAATTAAAAAACAAGAATAAAAACATACTTGTCTACTTTATTCGCGTGGGTTGTCTCCCACGAAGCGCTTGTTTTTGGTCGGATAGCTCGACCGTAGTGGTGATCAAGGTGGTGCTAGAACACCGAGACCATAGCTTCTGGCATTCAAAATGATGCCACCTCCTATGTAGGTCTTCAATTTGTTTTTCCTGGGAAAATATCTTACAATGGGATCTTTAGCTTGTAAATTAAAACGAACATTCCCCTCAAACACATTTATCACAGCTTTGATAGTCCTTAGAAAATGTCTACCAAGAATTATAAGGTAATTGGATCTTCAGGCATATCTGCTATAACAAGATCAATCATGACATGACAATCATTAATTTGAACAATAAATCCATGCTTGATGCCTACTGCCTGAGTTAAAGTAGAGTTATCCATATTCAAGATAATCTCAGTATTAGCATAAGGACTAAGATTGAGACTATCATAAACAAATTTGGGGATAGTGGAAACACTTGCCCCTAGATCACATAAAGCACTAGACTTATTAAATCCTATCTCAATCTCTATAGTGGGTTCAAAAGCATCCTCTTGCTTAGCTGGTAACTTACAGAATAAATTTTTTCTTTCATCATAAAGTTCACGTACCTTGGCTGCAACATGTTCAACAAAGACATTAGATACCTCATCATTAGTTACCTCCAGTAGTGGATACTTCATAGATATCATCTTGACAAAATCTGCAATGGTATAATTGTACTCTGGCACATGGCTTGTCTCAGGCACCTCACATTTCTCTTCGTTACTTCTTACCATTTTAACTTCTTCAACCGGGTTAGGCTCCGGTTTACCTTGAAACTTGGCCAAAATCAAGGTTTGGCTCTCTGCTATCTTAGCAACTTGTGCCTCCATATCTTTAACCTGGCTTTAAGTATCTGCACATCATTTGTTAGTCCAACAACCTTACCTGTCAATTGACCAAGTAAGTTATCATGATTCTTCAAGATATTCTTGAAGTTTTCATTCTGCTCGGTCTGGCTAGCAATAAAACTTTTAAGGGTTTTTCAAGAGTATTTCTATTACTACCATTTGCTCCATTAAAATTGTTGGATGCTCTTCCATTATTAGGATAAGGTAGTTTAGGAGCATAACCATTACTTTTCCAATTGGGATTATAGCTATAACGAGCAATAAAATTCACATCTATAGTATCTTCATTAGTGATGGCATTGACATTTACCTCTTCCTTACCTTTCATCAAGGAGATAAGTTTTTCAAACTTGGTTGTCAACTCTGAGCTATTTTCTTATATGGCAATCACCTTCTTGGTGCTGATTCTCTCAACATTCCATTGGGCATGGTTCTCTTGCATATCATCTATTATCTTCTTGACATCTTCTATGGACTTTCCCATGATTGTTCCTCCTGCAGCTGTATCAAGCATAGTTTTTGACATGTGATTCAAGCCATTATAAAACATATGAAGGATTAACCACTCCTCCATTCTATGATTGGGGCAGTTTCTTATAGCTTCTTTCATTCTATCCCACGCAAGCGCTAGTGGCTCACATTCCTCTTGCTTGAAACATGTGATCTAAGAACATAATTGCATAATTTTTGAAGGTGGACAAAACTTAGACAAAAATTTACTGCAACAAGCAGCCCAAGAAGCAATACTGCCTTTAGGCAAAGCTAAAAGCCATTCCTTAGCTTTTCCTCTCAAATAGAAAGGAAATAAACGAAGTTTCAGAGCATATGGGTCATAATCCTTTATGCGTGTCATGTTGCACAATTCAGTAATATTATGTAAATGCATACCTGCATTTTCAGAAGCAGAGCCTCCAAATTGGTCCTGTTGAACCATGGAAACTAGGTTCATTTTGATCTCATATTCTGCAGCTGCAACATCAGGTTGTGTTATTGGTTCACGCATGAAATTATTGATAGGAGTAGCAAAATTCCCAAGATTACGAGCCATAGTAACCTTTTGTTTTTTTCACTGAAAAGACTTACAACAAAATAAAACTCAAACTAAAAACTGAAAAGTAAAAACAAAAACTAAAAATTAACTTTAAAAAAACTCTAAACACAAAGACTAGGAATACTAAACTCCTCCCCGAAAACGGCGCCAGAAAAAGGGCTTGATATCTCCTTGATGTCTACTACACAACTTTATTCTTGTAGACTCTGTTGAGCCTCCAAGCGTAGAGTTTTGTAGGACAGTAGCAATTTTCCCTCAAGTGGATGACCTAAGGTTTATCAATCCGTGGGAGGTGTAGCATGAAGATGGTCTCTCTCGAACAACCCAGCAATCAAATACAAGAAATCTCTTGTGTCCCCAACACACCCAATACAATGGCAAATTGTATAGGTGCACTAGTTCGGCGAAGAGATGGTGATACAAGTGCAATATGGATAGTCGATATAGGTTTCTGTAATCTGAAAATATAAAAACAACAAGGTAGCAAGTGGCAAACAACGAGCAAAACATTGTATAAATGCTTGGAAATAAGGCCTAGGGTTCATACTTTCACTAGTGCAATCTCTCAACAATGCTAACATAATAGAATCATATGATCATCCCTCAATGTGTAGCAAAGAATCACTCGTAAGTTCATAGGTAGCGGAGAACATAAGATGAAATTGTTGTAGGTAGTAAGAACCACCTCAAAGTTACCCTTTCCGATCAATCTATTGGGCTATTCCTATAAGTGTCACAAACAACCCTAGAGTTCATACTAAAATAACACCAATGATACATATCAATCAACCCTAATGTCACCTAGATACTCCAATGTCACCTCAAGTATCCGTGGGTTAATTATTCGACATGCATCAAACAATTTCAGATTCATCATATTCAATCCAACACAAAGAACTTCAAACAGTACCCCAAAATTTCTATCGGAGAAGGTAGGACAAGAACATGCAATCAACCCCTGTGTATAGATCCCCAAGGTCACCGGAATCCGCAAGTTGATGCCATAACATATATCAAGTGAAGCAATAGAATATCCCATTGTCACCCCGGGTATCCACATGCAAGACATACATCAAGTGATCTCAAATCAAATATTCAGTCTGACATAACAAAATCTCAAAGGGCAAGATTCAATTCGTCACAACAAAATAGCAAGGGAAGAACACCATATGATCCAACTATATTAACAGAGCCCGTGATACATCAAGATCCTGACATCTCAAGAACACGAGAGAGAGAGAGAGAGAGAGAGAGATATTAAACACATAGCTACCGGTACATACCCTCAGCCCCGATGGTGAAATACTCACTCCTCATCATGTCCTCCGCCGGGATGATGAAGATGGCCACCGATGATGATTTCCCCTCTCCGACAATGTTCTGGAAAGGCTCCAAATGGGTTTTTCTTCGATACAGAGAGTTGCGGAGGCAAAGCGGAAGTTCCAGGTTAACTTTCGGGGGTTTCTGAATTTATAGGATTTTTCAGCATTGGAATCACGTTAACCGGAGCCACGTGGGCCCCACAAGCTAACAGGGCGCGTCCTGTTGCCTTGTGGCCCACAGGTGACTCCCCTCCATTGGTTCTTCTGCGGTATTTCTTATTTTCTCCAGAAAAAAATCATAACAAAGTTTTAGGCGATTCCAAGAACTTTTATTTTCTGCACAAAAACGACACCATGGTAATTCTGCTGAAAACAGCGTCAGTCCGGGTTAGTTCTAAATAAATCATATAAAGTGCATCAAAACCATATAAAAGTATTGTAAACATAGGAAAATATGGCATGCATACTTCATAAACTATCGATACGTTGGAGACGTATCAGCATCCCCAAACTTAATTCCTACTCGTCCTCGAGTAGGTAAATGATAAAAGAAGTAATTTATGAAGTGTGAATGCTAGCATAGTAAATAGTTTTGATCATTGATAATTTCAGTCACTTTTCTAGCATCATAACCAACAACTTTTTCTCATAAAAATCATCATGATAGAGTACCAATCAATTCACATGACATGGTTCAAACAATGCATTCTCACGAAACTAAACAACATATGTTCTTAGTCATCAAACAATTTCAATGCATCATCAAGTCTAAGCAAGAGCTCCACATACTCAATTATCATATAGTATTTTGATTGTTAATACTCAAAGCATATTTTTAGAACAAACAGAATCCATCGAACACAAAGAAAGATAGGGGCTTAATGTTTCGCCTCCCAACGTACTTATCATGAAGATAACTATCAACAATAATGAATCATGATCAAATATATTTGACTGGATATATGTGTTTGGATCTTTCCCCACAACATGATGCTTGCCAACTAATAGATTGAGGTTGGAATAAGAAGTTGAGTCAACATGAAAAGTAAATGACATGAAAGTAAATGGAGTGTCCCTTCGCAGAGGGAAGCAAGGATTTGCAGAGGTGCGAGAGCTCATTGTTTTAAAATAGAGATGAATATGTAATTTTGAGTGGTATACTTTTCCTATCAACATCACAACAAAGTTTTCAATATCTTCCATGCTAAATACATTATTGGCGGTTCCCAAAAAGAATTGAAATTTTACCCCCCTCCACCATTCAAACACATTCCATGGCTGACCGAATCCACGGGTGCCATCCAAACAATCAACTTTCTAGGGGGAGTTCTCGTTTATGTATTTTTGTATTATGCTGGACTAGGCATCCTTTTTACCAGCCTCTCTCGTGCTATGACAAGTGAATAAACACTCATCTTGAGAATAACCCGCTTAGCATGGAAGATAATGACCGCCCCGTCGCTCCATGAGCGGTACGAGCACACAAAACGGATGTTTATTTGAATGTTTAGACGTGGCACGTGCAAATTTACTTGGAATGGCAGTGAAATACCATATATAGGTAGGTATGGTGGATTCTCATGGAAGAAACTTGGCTCAAGGATTTGGATGTACAGGTAGTATCTCTACTTAGTACGAAGTTTTGGCTAGCAAAAGGTTCTAAACAAGCACCACATGTTGGATGATCCATAACAATATAACTTCTATGCAAATATACCCAAACATAACCATTATGTTGTCTTCCTTGTCAGACTGCAACTATTTGATCAAGGTTGAAAATAATTAATGGGTATTTACAATCATAAAAGATGTCCAAGATAATATATTTGTATGTGAAAGTTCTCTTTCTTATAATAGTTATTCATGAATTGCTTGTATGACCAATATTGTGATTGTCAAACTTCAATAGATTTTACTTTCTAAACCAAATGTGAAACTACTACTAATCATAAAGCACATTGATAATTTCAGATTTATGATATTTCATTCATTCATAATTTACTCTTAGGATAAAAGTGAAGCACATCAAACTACTCTCAAAAGATATAAGTGAAGAACAGTGAGTAGTCAAACAATCAAGTAGATATGTGAGGACTCTCTCTCTCTCTCTCTCAATAAATATTTTCAGATCTGAGATTATTTAAAACAACAAAGAAAATAAAAGACTCTCCAAGAATAGCACATATCATGAGGTGGACCTGGGTGTCGAACCAACGAGAGGAAGATTCCCCTCAAGCAATGGTCTCTAGCAAGCTTTTGCCAAAGTGTCAAATCCAGCTTTTGAGCTGATCAGCAAGCAAATTGTGATTCAAATAGTTATAATAAAAGGAAGGTACGGGGATGAGCTCTTAATGCTTACAACCATTTATTTATGTTGGGACCAAAAATGATATTAGTTTGTGCTCATGAAGTCACCCATCAGGAGGTGCTTGCTTCATATCGGAGTGGGGGATGTGTCCAACTAACATTATGACCGGCATGAATCATGCTTCAAGAATCAGTTGTTCTACCGAAGGCCCTATCCGTCTCGCGGGGTTGCCGCAGTAATTAAGATAATAATATCAGACAAAAGCATTGGGTGTTTAATGACTACAACTCATGAATCCCCAAGGATATGATCCGTGTTACCCTACTAAACCTTACTGTCACGGGTGTTTGGTATAACACTTCACAATCCCCTTGCTTCTAGCCTCACCGGTGCTTGATCTCCATGATCCAGGGTACCTGCAGGGATGAAGATCACGGACAAGAAAAGAGACACTTCATGAAACAATTTTATTTCACACATACGAGAGGTTGTGTCAAAGACTTCCATTGATCCCCTCAACAAATACCTAGGGTTGCAAGGCTCGTGCCTCACCCATACCTTACCAAACTACTCACACCTGGAGATCAGATCGCGAGCATAAAACATTGAAGAAAACATCTTGGGATTGATTGATTGCAATATGTCTTACAATGGATGCCTTGTGCGATGCACGACTACAAGTATGAACTGGATGAGAGAGCACTATGGTGGTGGAGATGGGTATGGAGATGAAGATGGCGGCGGCTAGGGTTTGTGGACGGAAATGATGATGAAGAGGTTCTGGCTATGCTCGACACTGTTCTGTTGACATTTCGACGGGGTCCCCTTTTTAAAAGTTGTCCAGGTGGACGACCTGCCTCGGTTTCCACGCCAAACGACCGCTCATGCGAGTGCGTGTGGTCGTATGAAACGCAGTCTTTGGCTATGATCGCCTCCTGGTGACTTATTCCTTCTCCATTTTCCTTCCTTTCCTTTCTCCCACGTGATTTCTTCCCTTTTTAGCCCATTTCCCGTGGAAAAATATTAAAGTGAGGATTTGTGGAATCCTTTGCATTCATTAGTCATTAGTGGCAATATCCGAGCGAATATCTCTCTTTTAATGAAATATCTCGGTTTAAACAAGGTTTAAATGAGTGTAAAAATATCACTCATCATCCTCCCAGCCTTTCATCGAAAAGCGAAAGGATTGACTTCGTATCTCCCACTGACGACTCATCATCAGAATTGACGAGCGTGTTGCCCCCACACGATGAGTCAGCTTCTAGGTTTGACTCCTGTGCGGCCCCAGTGATGAAGCCGATGAAAGTGTTGACCCGGCGAGAGACTTGGTGGAGCTCAACCCAGCGAGCAACCTCAAGCGAGTCGGCGGCGGTGGCCAGCTTCAAAGCGGACCCGCCAATCTCACCGAGGAAGACATGGATCTTTCCAAACGGGACCCGGTAACCTGACTCTATTGAGTCGGCCTCGGGACTCCATCCCACGTCATCGATGTAGAGCTTTCCCCGCCGGCTCCTCATCATTCGTCCGATCGCGTACCTCTTGATCCCTGGAAGGGCTCCCTCCAAGAACTCAAAACCGTCATGCGCTGGCCCCACGGCGGGCGCCAACTGTCGTGGTTTTGTCATGGCAGATGTCCTCGTGAGAGCCTAAATCGTGAGGCCATCGCTGCAAGGTGATTGCTTGAACGGGGTTGATTGAGTATGAAGGACGCGAGTTTACCCAGGTTCGTCCCCTCACGATGGAGGTAAATACCTACTCGTACTTGATTGATATTGACGATGATCTCGATTACAAGGTATTGCTTTCGCTACCTAGATCTCAAGGGTTTCTAACTTAGCCTTTACGTCCCAGGGACCCCCCCCCCCCCCTTTATATAATAGGTTGAGTCCCTAGGTTACAGATGAATTCGGGTCGTACTCCTAGCCTGTGTCCTTGTCGAACTCATGATGGTCTTGTTCCTCAAGGCAGGGGAAACTTCCTTGGGATTCTTCGTGAGACGGCCCACAAGCTCATCTAAGAGCCGACCCAGGCTTTGCCGGGTCTCTTCCCTGAGTCCATGGTCTCTCCAGTGGAGCTCTTCTGTGACCCGACATTAATATGGCCCTCAGAGCCTATCCTCTCCAAGGACGGGTCATGCTAATGCCGGGTCTCATCTGTGGGGAACATCCCCAACACACTCTCTACTAATTTGTCTGTCGAGAACAGCTTGATTATTAATCTGAGTGTATATGCCTTATGTACAACTTCCGAAGAGGACCTAGAGGGATTAAAAGCCGAGCTAGAGAGGGTACGACAAGAGGCCGAGTGGTAGAAGGCTGCGGCTCATAAGAGCGTGGCAGAGCTCGGCGAGGAAAACAAGGTTCAACTAGCGTCTCAGGCTTGGATCGCCGAGCTTGAGGAGGACCTTAAGAGCGTAAACATGAAGTGCAACATCCTCGGATTGCCGAGCTTGAGGAGGACCTTAAGAGCGTAAACGCGAAGTGTGAAGTTCTAAAGGGTTCCCTCGAATAGGAAGCCACCGAGCTCAAAAAGCTGAAAGTGGATTGCCAGGAGGCCACTTCTCAAGCGAAGTCGGCCAGAGAGGATCTTCGACATGTTACCGATATAGCTATCGGTAAGCCGTATTTACTACAGTGTGTTTTCGGACGTGAAGATAGCGTTAGGCCCATTAGGCCCACGCCAGCACTAGTCGATTTTAACAGCTCCCGGTGTAGTAAAAAACTTATCCTTTCGTCCTCCTCTCGATCCCCGACTCCTCCTTTCAAACCTCGTCGCCACCCCGCCCGACGCCGTCGCCGCCCCGCCTGACGCGGCGGCCTTCCGACGCCGCCCGACGCATCCCGATGATACGTCTCCAACGTATCTATATTTTTGATTGTTCCATGCTATAATATTATCACTCTAGGATAATTTTGGGGCATTTATTTACCAATCCATATTCTTTTTGAGCAATAACCTATTAACCCAGTGCCCAGTGCAAGTTGATGTTTTCTACATGTTTTTCGCTTTTCGGGTTTACAGTACCAAACGAAGTCCAATTGCCACGAAACTTTTTTATGATTTTTTCTGGATCAAAAGAAGACCTGGAAGCTTCGGGAGGAGACCGGAGGCTGCACGAGAGAGGCAGCACAAATCAGGGCCCGCCCATGGGGGGTGGTCGCACCCTGTTGTGTCCTGGCTCCCCCTGGTGCCTCCCGACGCCCCTCTCTGGCCTATAAATTCTAATATATCCCAAAAACCCTGGAGAGCCTCCCGAAACACTTTTTCCATCGCTGCAAGTTTTTGTTCCGCCGTGTGTAGGGGTGGATTAACGAGCGGCTCGACTCGTTAAGCTCGTGCTCGTTAAGGCTCGGCTCGCTAAGCTCGTTAAGATTAACAAGCTGAAAACTGATAAGGACCGAACCTCATGGCGAGATCCGATCTGTTGTTGCAGACTGATCTTTCACGACACTCCACCACAAACAGTAGCAACCTCTCGCCCGCGCACGCGATGTACACGAAGTAGAGGGTTTGAACCTTACGGCCCACCACGAGAAAGACAATCTAGACGAAGGTACTCACGCGCCAAAACAATTTCTACAAAGAAATCGCAACAGAAAGGTTTTCTAAAGATCCATCCAAAACTTGATACGGGTGTCTACCCTGAAAAAACACACCGTGTCTATTTCATAAAACTAACCTCCCCTACATTGACCGAATCATGCCTCTTATATAGGCAACACACAACTTGTTTCACGAGACCGACATATAATCTACGAAAGCTGACCCAACTCACACGGACTCTACCTTTCTCCATCCTAAGAAACTAAGAAATAACTAATTAATTATTAGGCAACGTGATCACCTAGGATGCTATAACAAACTAGGACTCTGTTTGTGCGTTTATCTCCTTGCTCTCTGGATCTATGGTGGGCCCCATCCGATTTCCTTCAATGTTTAACACCTTCAACATGCAAGGAATGCTTCAAACGTGATTTTCCTTGCGAGGTAAGAAGATGAACAAAATTGCTCTTCGTATTTTCCTCTTTTTCAGTTTCTGTGTCTGCCACACTTCCTGATGAAGCTCGTCATGATCTTTCTCATGCACATGCATAACAAGCCCTCTAAGTAATTTCTAATTAGGCGCACTTGCATGCATGCAACCTCCTTGATGAAAAATGAAAGAATTCCTACGTTCTTTGGCCAAGACTCCAGCTTTTGTACAACCAAAACATTCTCTTTTTCTGTAATAGCAGTAGCATCGGTCGCCATATTAACAACAATCGCTTTTCTTAGATCACGTACGGTCGTATCATCCTCTCCCTCTTCAATCGAAACCGTCCTTGGTTTAAACTCAATATTTTCAGCAATATTTTCATGTACGGATCGAACATTGCTCACAGAAATTTCAGTAACTTTGTCTGCCTTATTTTTTTTCATCTCTCTCTTATTTTATTTTTTCCTCATGTTCTTTCCTCCAAGCAATAAAACGATCCTCACCCATGGACACGAGGTCGTACTTCTTACTCTTCTTGACGGTATATATTTGTCTTTGACCATCATACATGACATCATGCTCTTTGTACCATGGCTCGCCCAACAATAAGGGCCAGTTCTTTTCAGGTAAGATTCTACAGAATCAGGATTCTGGAAAATTCTCCCAGAATCTACTTCTCCCAGAATCTATCGTCGAGTTCTTTTCAGAGATTGTAGTTTGAGATTCTAGAAAGTGTTGTGTGTTGAAATGTCTGTACTACCCTTAGACAGAATTTGTTTGATGAATTGTTAACACTTTGTTGTTTCTAACAGTAACGAAAGTGATTTACGAATGTCATAAAAAGTGCTAAATATTACAATGGATTTAAAGTTTTGTTCATTACAGAAAGTCCATAAACTAAAAATATGAATAATCTCGAGGCACGAGACTAGCAGCAATCGCGTCACGTGTTGCGTTCATGGTACCATCATCTTCTGGTGGTAGAGCGTTGGCACCTGTGAACGGCAATGGAGGTTGCACATATGCATCATTGTCAAACTTGTCAAAATGTTGATCACGTAACTTGCTATCACGGATCCAATTGTAGAGACACATGCATGCAGTGACAATCATCTTTTGGGTCTCCGGTTTGTACCGAGGTATGCCTCCCAGAATTTTCCATTTCATCTTCAGAACACCAAATGTTCTTTCAATGACATTTCGCAAAGAAGAATGTCGATGGTTGAATGTCTCATATCTTCCAACTGGCGGGTGTTGTTGAAAATCTGGTACATGGTATCGTTGCCCTTTGTATGGTGCTAGATAACCAACCCTGTTTGGATAACCGGAGTCGACAAGATAATATTTATCTACAGTAGGACATCAACATAAGACATTAGAAATTTACAACACATCATCTTGAATATAACTATATGGACACATGAGAGAGATTACCTGTGGGGGGTTGTGGAAAGTGATCATAACGAACTATGGCATCGCTCCATACACGTGTGTCATGAACAGATCCGGGCCATCCAGGAACAACAAATGTGAACCTCATATCAAAATCACACCCTGCCATAACATTTTCACTTGTGTAACCTTTTCTATTCCTGTGTTGGGGCTCCAACTCCTTGGGCACAATCACCTTAATGTGTGTTCCATCAATGGCTCCAATAGCATGTTCAAAATGAGGCCAAAACTTTGTTTTTCTAAGTACTTTGTGCAGTTCAGAGAAAGTTGGATCAATTGGTCTAATGTAATCGCCAGCCATGCGGTCTACACACTCCAAAACCTCGTGGAACTTTTTGTTAATCACTGAACGACTATGTGCAAACCGATCTGCGACATTATCAGTGGTCTGACATGTACCCACAGTCCATAAAAATTGTGCCAATGCTTCTTTAGATGATATGTTGCAAGTTGACTCAAGCCCATAGTTCTGAACTAGCAGATCATGCAATGTGCGAAACACTGACCTCCTCATTCTGAACATAGCATAGAAAGCTTTTGCATGTTTCTCCTTCTCTTCTACCCATTGGAGGCCTGTAACAAGATGTAACGTTCTTGGGGCATACGGCAGTGTCACACTTGAGGACACCACATCCATAGCAAATGCAACCATGGCTGCCTCAAATTCTTTATCATCTTGTTCCTTTTTGGCAATCTTTTTGGAAATATCCATCTGCCATAACAACATGCACACAATGTAATATTAGATACAACACAATTCATAACAAATACTTCAAATAAATTGGTTCACAACAGTACTAGCAAATAGCTTAAATCACAATAGTACATGTTCAAAGCAAATAACTTGGTTCACAACAGTAGAAGCAAATAGTAGTACAAGCAAATAGTCCGAGCTCCCACATCCTCTTTATCCATCCAAGCCTCGCAAGAGGATCATGAGCCGTGAAAGAGGAGAAAACATCATGATATTTCTTTTCCATGAAGATAAAGGTAGCATAGAAATGCTCATCACTTCCTGGTTGGCACCATCCGCTTCCACCATGGCCATCATGTGTTGAATCTCTTGTCTTGTTCCATCCACACTCTCCTCTGCCTCCCTCTTCTCCCTTGCCCTCTCCTCTGCCTCCCTCTTCTCCCTTGCCCTCTCCTCTTCATCCCTCTTCTCCCTTGCCCTCTCCTCTGCATCTCTCTTCTCCCTTGCAATCTCCTCTGCATCTCTCTTGTCTCTTGCACTAAAGAGATCCACCATGCGTACAAAAGCCTCATTTTTGGCATTCGCACCTGCCCACTTATCGTTCATCTTTGGACTTGGCGAGTAAGGACACGCCCTCTTCTTCCCACTCTTTCCTCGATTTTGAATAGGGGTAACTTGGCATTCCTGACTTTCACACCCTGAGTCATCCTCCAAAATGATTCGGGAGGGATCACCTTGATACGAGGGAGTTGGCACCCTTGCATGTTCATTTGTGACACAACAATTATCGAAAACTTCTGACATTTTTTCCTCCTCCGCTAGTGGAGCATACCGGAACTTGGCAGCTTCTGGATGTGCCTGTAATCATAAGGCAGCACATGTTAATATCAAACTGAAGCAAAATGGCTCATTATTTAAGAAATGACATGACAACAACAATACCTTTATCTCCAATGCCCACCACTCATTTGTAGCAGCAATAGTTTTCGTATGCTCATCTCTTCCTAGGCCAGATGCTTGCTGGACCAATGTCTTCCATGTGTTGTACTCGCTCCTACACACACTCCACCTATTTTTGATTTGTCGGGTTGAATAGTTTCTTCCAGAGCATTCATTGAACTTTTTATGCAAATTAGCTTGTCCTATGTCCGACAAAAAGCCGCCGTTGCGATTATTTGCTCGAACCTCCTCTATGCACGCATTCATAAAAATTATATGAGCAGCACTATCCCAATTTGCTTTGGGTTCTTTGACTTTCTCCATCTACCATTATCATTCAACATTAGCATTGAACAAGAGAATAATCAATGAAACACAGCAGCAAACAACACTAATAACACAGCAGCAAACAGCACCAATAACATGTTCATACAATAGCAAACAACACCAATAACAGCTATAACACAATCAAAATAGCACCATCCATCCATCCTGATATTTTGCATCTACCAGCACCCTCCATATAGATATTTTGCATCTACCAGCATCCTGTTATCCTGCTATTTTTTTGCATTACAAATTGTAGAACAGAGACATGGGAAAGGGGTGCCTCACCGTGAGCCTGCCTGCGGTGGGATGCAGCAACGGACGTGGAGGGGGGGTGTGGGGGGGGGGGGGGGGGGGGGGGGGGGGGGGGGGAGCCTGGCCGGCGACGGGATGGCCTGGCGGCGGCGGGAGGTCCTGCCCGGCGGCCGGAACCAGGCCGGCGGCAGGAGGACCTGGCGACGGTCGGAGGAGCTGGCGGAGGCAGGGGATGGCCTGGCGGCGGGATGGGCTAGCTGCGGGAGGGCCTGGGCGGCGGAGGATGGCCTGGCGGCGGTGGGAGGGCCTGGCCGACGGCCGGAACCAGGCCGGCGGCGGGAGGACCTGGCGGCGGCGGCGGGGAGCCTGCCCGCGGTCGAACCCTAGCTGGCCTGGGAGGATTTCCCCGATGCGTACAGGGTCGAGGGAGTGTGAGCGCTCAGTCGATTTCCTGGTCCAGCGGCTGGTGCTCGGTGGCAATCTGAACGTAATTACGTGATAGGATAGGGGTATACCCTTATTTCGAAACGTTTTGTTTTGAGGGAGTCTCCACAATCTGTAGATTCCGGAAGAAACCAGGTTTTTTGGAGCTTTTGGATTGCACTAGGATTCTGGAGAATCCTCTCGAAATTTTGAAAGACAAATCGAGTTCTTTCCACTTCAGATTTTCCAGACCAAGATTTTCCAGACCAAGATTTTCCAGAATCCGTTGAAAAGAACTGGCCCTAAGTGACATGACACCATCGATGCCGGAATCACGTCACACAAAACCGTGCACAAATATTTTCCCAACAAAAACAGTACCTTGGTATGATGCGTCACACTTAGATCTTCATGACCCCAATGCAACAAGTATGGTTGTGCACGTGGTGTCATCGGTAGATCTAGCTTGTCCACCATCTCAATGCTTCCAGCGTTACTCAAACTCATGTGATCGATTGTCATAGCACATGATATCTCATGTACCACAAAACGGGTATGAAAAAGCCCATCCCATGGACCATCCTCCTCCAATTGTAATCCATAGCTTAGCTTCCAAGATAATCCCGTCATCTCCTCCATATTATCGTGAACAACCTTAGCTCTGAATACCTTTCGATAAGGACCGAACCTTGTGGCAAGATACGATCTGTTGTTGCGGCCCGATCTTTCACGACACTCCACCACAAACAATAGCAACCTCTCGCTCGCGCACGCGAAGTACACGAAGTAGAGGGTTTGAAACTTGCGACCCAGCACGAGAAAACCAATCTCGACGAAGGTACTCACGCGCCAAAACAATTTCTACAAATAAATCGCAACACAGAGGTTTTCTAAAGATCCCTCCAAAACTTGATACGGGTGTCTACCCTGAAAAACACATCGTGTCTATTTCATAAAAAATAACCTCCCCTACATTGACCGAATCTTAGTCTGTTATATAGGCAACACACAACCTGTTTCACGAGACCGATGTACAATGTACGAAAACTAACCCAACTCATACGGACTCTACCTTCCACCATCCTAACAAACTAACAAATAACTAATTAATTATCGGAATGACTAATTCACATCTAGATGTTTTTTAAGGATGTAACATCTAAGTCTCAGACCACACGATTAAAAGATTAAAAGGGCTATAATTTGCATGCAATGTTGATTGCAACGCTGCTGTTGCTTTTCTCGTGTCCGGTCGCGGGCCTGTGTCGTGGTTTGTTAGCTTTTTTGTCTGGGCCTAGGTATGTGAGAGTGTGGTCCTTTTTTTCTTTTTCTTACGGGCTTCAGGCAACGGGCTAACTCTCTCTTCAACTGCTTTTCAGCATGCGTTTCCCAATGTTTGTTCTCACTGCCACTCTTTCTATTCTCTCTTTACGTATTAAAGATTTTTTTTTGTCTAAAGAAGATACTAAAGATTTTTTTGTCTAAAAAAACTACTAAAGAATTTTTTTTCTGTTTGCTTTTTTATCAGTTTTTGTTCGGTTTTCTATTTTTTTGGTTTTCGTTTTCCTTTATTGTTTTCTTGTTTTTCATTTCTGCAATGTAAATTAATATTTTTTAAAACTCATGAATTTTTTATCAGTGTCAATTGCATGTCCATCACCACATAACAAGTGCAAGTTCGTTCATCTTTAATGCGACTGCTATTTAAAGGATGAAAGTGCTTTGTCCGGAGGGCATTTCCGTGTGTCCTACTAGCTAGACACACAACTGCAAACATCATCCCTGGCTGAAACTGCATGTCCTCAACAGGATTACAACTTTGTTTGTACATATGTAAGTGTTTGTCATTGCACGTGCACCATCAAACACGCAACTGCACGATCAACCTTGCCCACATAACTTGCATGACACCGACCCAGTTTCATGTCCACTTTTGACATGCAACTCGCTCGACCCAGTTGTATGCCCATCCTTGTCCCGCATATTGCCTCCGACAAGCGGGGTGTGTGTGTTTGTCACTTTTGACATGCAACTTGCAAGTGGGGTGTGTGTTTTTCGGTGCCCCAAGTTGCAAGCCGACTATCGACTCACAACTAAAGGTGTGTGTGTTTGTCGAGGGTCCCCAGTTGCAAGCCGAACATCGACTCGCAACTAGGTGTGTGTGTGTGTGTGTGTGTGTGTGTGTGTGTGTTGAAGGTCCCCAGTTGCATGTCAACCATCAACTCGCAACTAGGGGAGTGTGTGTTTGTCGAGGGTCCCTAGTTGCAAGCCGAACATGGACTCGCAACTAGGGTGTGTGTGTTTGTCGGTGCCCCCAGTTGCAAGCCGACCATCGACTTGCAACTAAAGGTGTGTGTGTTTGTCGAGGGTCCCCAGTTGCAAGCCGACCATCGACTCGCAACTAAGTGTGCGCGCGTGTGTGTGTGTGTGTGTGTGTGTGTGTGGAGGGTCCCCAGTTGCATGCCGACCATCGACTCGCAACTAAGTGTGTGTGTGTGTGTGTGTGTGTGTGTGTGTGTGTGTGTGTCGAAGGTCCCCAGTTGCATGCCGACCATCGCCCGACAACTAAGGGTGTGTGTGTGTTTGTCCAGGGTCCCCAGTTGCATGCCGACCATTGACTCACAAATAGGGGTGTGTGTGTTTATCGAGGCCCCCAGTTGCACGCCGACCAACGACTCGCAACCAGGGGTGTGTGTGTGTTTGTCGAGGCCCCCAGTTACAAGCCGAACATCGAGTCACAACTAGGGGGTGTGTGTGTTTGTCGAGGCCCCCAGTTGCATGTCGACCATCGACTCGCAACTAGGGCTATTTGTGTGTTTGCCGAGGGTCCCGAGTTGCATGTCAACCATCGACTCGCAACTAGGGGAGCGTGTGTTTGTCGAGGGTCCCCAGTTGCAAGCCAACCATCGACTCGCAACTAAAAGTGTCTGTGTCTGTCGAGGGTCCCCATTTGCATCAGACCATCGACTTGCAAACTAGGGGAGTGTGTGTTTGTCGAGGGTCCCTAGTTGCATGCCGACCATCGACTCACAACTAGGGGTTTGTGTGTGTGTTTGTCGAGGGTCCCCAGTTGCATGTCAACCATCGACTTGCAACTAGGTGAGTGTGTGTTTGTCGGTGCCTCCAGTTGTACGCGACGATCGACTCGTAACTAAAGGTATATGTGTTTGTCGAGGGTCCCGAGTTGCATGTCAACCATCGACTCGCAACTAGGGTGTGTGTGTGTTTGTCGAGGGTCCCCAATTGCATGTCGACCATCAACTTGCAACTAGGGGAGTGTGTGTTTGTCGAGGGTCCCCAGTTGCATGCCGACCATCGACTCGCAACTAGGGTGTGTGTGTGTGTGTGTGTTTGTCGAGGCCCCTAGTTGCATGCCGACCATCGACTTGCAACTAGGGGTGTGTGTGTTTGTCGAGGGTCCCCAGTTGCAGGTCAACCATCGACTCGCAACTAGGGGCGTGTATTTGTCCAAGGTCCCTAGTTGCAACCCGACCATCGACTCGCAACTAGGGGTGTGTGTGTTTGTCGAGAGTCCCCAGTTGCAAGGCGACCATCGACATGCAAATAGGGGAGTGTGTGTTTGTCGGTGCCCCCAGTTGCATGTCAACCATCGACTCGCAACTAGGGGAGTGTGTGTTTGTCGAGGGTCCCCGGTTGCATGCAGACAATCGACTCGCAACTAGGGGTGGTGTGTGTGTTTGTCTAGGGTCCCCAGTTGCAAGCCAAACATCAACTCGCAACTAGGGGTGTGTGTGTGTTTGTCGGTGCGCCCAGTTGCAAGCCGACCATTGACTCGCAACTAGGGGGTATGGTTGTTTGTCGAGGGTTCCCAGTTGCATGTCAACCATCGACTCACAACTAGGGTGTGTGTGTGTTTGTCGAGGTTCCCAGTTGCATGCTGACCATCGACTCGCAACTTGGTGTGTGTGTGTGTGTGTGTGTGTGTTTGTCGAGGGTCCCCAGTTGTATGTCAACCATAGATTCACAACTAGGGGAGTCTGTGTTTGTCGAGGGTCCCCAATTGCAAGCCGACCATCGACTCACAACTAGGGGTGTGTGTGTTTGTCGAGGGTCCCCATTTGCAGCCGACCATCGACTCGCAACTAGGGGAGTGTGTGTTTGTCGAGGGTCCCTAGTTGCATGCCGAGCATCGACTCGCAACTAGGTGTGTGTGTGTGTGTGTGTGTGTGTCGAGGATTCCCAGTTGCATGTTCAGCATTGGCTCGCAACTTGTCTCGTAGTTTTGTGTAGTTCTCTTAGTTGTAAGTCCAACATCGAGTCGCAAGTTGCCGACCCGACCAAGTTGCATGTCCACCCTAGACATGCAACTCGCCGGACCCAGTTGCATGTCCGCCCACGACATGCAACTCGCCTTACCCAGTTGTTTGTCGACCACCGATACACAACTCGTACTGACCTGATCCAGTTGCATGTCCACCATTGACATGCAATTTGCCCCGAGCCCGACCCAGTTCCATGTCCACCCTCGGCACCAAACTTGCCCGACCCAGTTGTTTGTCCATTCTTGACACACAACTTGCCCCGACTCAGTTGCATGTCCACCCTTAGCTTATCTTCCCCCCCCCCCTTCGATTTTCTTCCACCATGCGGTTTTTTGTGTTTTCAAAAATGTTCACCGTGTTTAAAAAATGTTCATCGTGTATTTATAAAATGTTCATCATATTTTTGTAAGTTGCTTTGTTCTAAAAAACGCTTATCCTATTTAAAAAAATATTAATGGTGTTTTTTTAGAAAATGTTCTGTGTATATTGAAAATGCATGTTAAAAATGTTCATCATGCATCTTTCAAAATGATTCATCGCGTATTGTGAAAATATGTCAACACTTTTAAAAACAAAACATGAGTACTTCTTAAAATTGCATGAACATTTATATATATACACAAACATTTTTCTTCATGAAATACATGACCATATTTTCATCTTTCCTTTATTTTTGTAAATAGGATTTACATCAAACTAGTGAAGTAGTTTTTTTAATATACATATAGATTAGAACTTTTTTCATGCATGTGTCTTTTGGCCCTTCGTGCACATAGACTTTTTTTAAAGAGAATTGGGGACTATTAATTAATCAACGGTAGACGAATGAAATCTGATGGTATAGGTACATGTACGTGTTGTGAGAGTGAGAGATGCATGTCCATTATATATGAAGCTTAGCTAGCTAACATTTTGTTGCGTGAGCGAGCGCACGTATGTGCATGCATGCATGTGCGGTTAACCCAAAGATAAAGAAGCAGCTAGCAGGGCTACTTGCGTGGTGTGCGTCGCACCCAGGGAAAAGACATAACGATGAGTGCAAATACATGTACGTGTGTATGAATACATACAGGTGTAGGCCAAATCTGACCGGTAAGAAACAACGTATAAGGCCCAGGGAAAGGGGTGTCCGGGTTATCTGACCGGTAATTAATGGATACACAGAACAAAAAAGAAAGAAAAAGAAAAAGAAAGTCAAAGACAAAGACAAAGAACGGAGGTGGGGTTTATTTTAGAATGAAATGTTGCTGATGTCACATTTAGATGTGACATTGTTATGTCACATCTAGATGAGGCTTAGACAGACCCATTAATTATTCGGCAACGTGATCACCTAGCATGCTATAACAAACTAGGACTCTGTTTGTGCGTCTATCTCCTTGCTCTCTGGATCTATGGTGGGCCCCATCCGATTTCCTTCAAGTTTAACAGCTTCAACATGCAAGGAATACTTCGAAGTGATTTTCCTTGCGGGGTAAGAAGATGGACAAAATTGCTCTTCGTATTTTTCTTCTTTTTCAGTTTCTGTGGCTTCCCCACTTTCCGATGAAGCTTGTCATGATCTTTCTCATGCACATGCATAACAAACCATCTAATTAATTTCTTATTAGGCACACTTGCATGCATGCAGCCTCCTTGATGAAAATATGAAAGAACTCCTACATTCTATGGCCAAGACTCTAGCTTTTGTACAACCAAAACATTCTCTTTTTCTTCAATAGCAGTAGCATCAGTCGCCATATTAACAACAATCAATTTTCTTAGATCACGTATGGTCGTATCATCCTCTCCCTCTTCAATCGAAACAGTCCTCGGTTTCAACTCAATATTTTCAGCAATCTTTTCATGTACGGATTGAACATTGCTCATAGAAATTTCAGGAGCCTTCTCTGCCGTGAGATAAAAATATGTGTTGTATTGTTACTAATGATCTTAACGAGCTACTCGTGAAACTCGTTAGCTCATTCGTTAAGCTTGTGAACCTTAACGAGCTGAAATCAATGATTGGATCTGTTCATTAAGAAGCGAGCCACGAGCTTAACGAGCCGAACTATCAAGCGCTGATACGTCTTCGTCGTATCTATAATTTTTGATTGTTTCATGCCAATATTATACAACTTTCACATATTTTTGGCAACATTTTATATGATTTATTGGACTAACCTATTGATCTAGTGCCGAGTGCCAGTTCCTGTTTGTTGCATGTTTTTTGTTTCACAGAATATCCATATCAAACGAAGTCCAAACGCGATAAAATTTTACAGAGATTTTTTTTGGAATATTTGCGAAGTTTGAGAAGTGGAATCATCGCAAACAGAGGCCCACAACCCCCAAGAGACACTAGGGCACGCCCAGGAGGCCCAAGTGCGGCGTGGTGGGTTGTGCCCACCTCTTACGTCGGTCGGAGTTCTCCTTCGGGCGCAAGGAAGCTAATTTTTGGATAAAAATCCCCTCAAAATTTCAGCCCAATCGGAGTTACGGATCTCCGGGAATATAATAAACGGTTTTCGGCCAGAAAACAGGAACGTGAAATAGAAGAGAACAGAGAGGGAGATCCAATCTAGGAGGGGCTCCTGCCCCTCCGCCGCCATGGAGGCCATGGACCAGAGGGGGAACTCTCCTCCCATCTAGGGGGGAGTCCAAGGAAGAATAAGAAGGAGGGGGGCTCTCTCCCCCTCTCTCCCGGTGCCGCCGGAACGCCACCGGGGCAATCATCTTGACGGCGATCTAAACCATCAACTTCGCCGCCGTCAACACTAACTCTCTCTCCCTCTATGCAGCGGCGTAACACCTCTCTTCCCCGCTATAATCTCTACTTAAACATGGTGCTCAACTCCATATATTATTTCCCAATGATATTTGGATATCCTATGATGTTTGAGTAGATCTCTTTTGTCCTATGGGTTAATTGTGGTATGATGTTATGGATGTGAGTTGTATGTTGATATGGTGCTGTCCTATGGTGCCCTCCGTGTCACGCAAACGTGAGGGATCCCCGCTATAGGGTGTTTCAATATGTTCATGATTTGCCTATGGTGGGTTGCTTGAGTGACAGAAGCATAAACCCGAGTAGGTGGGTTGTTGCGTATGGGAGTAAAGAGAACTTGATACTTAATGCTATGGTTGGGTTTTACCTTAATGAACTTTGGTAGTTGCGGATGCTTGCTAGAGTTCTAATCATAAGTGCATATGATCCAAGTACGGAAAGCGTGTTAGCGTATGCCTCTCCCTCATTGCATATGACAAGTATCTATCGTATTATATTCAATTGCCTAGGGACAATCTTTCTCTTGCGTTACACAAAAAGCGTTCTACTAAGTTATTTACTTTTATTGTTCTTTTATTAAATCAGCACCTAACTTTTATTTCCACGTTCTTTATTATCTTGCAAAGTACTTCTAGTTTTATTCCCGCAAAGTAGTTTCATAATTGTTCTAGGTAAAGCAAGCATTAGCATGCGTAGAGTTGTATCGGTGGTCGATAGAACTTGAGGGAATATTTGTTCTACCTTTAGCTCCTCGTTGGGTTCGACACTCTTACTTATCGAAAAAGGCTACAAAGGATCCCCTACACTTGTGGGTTATCAAGACCTTTTTCTGGCGCCGTTGCCAGGGAGCAATAGCGTGGGGTGAATATTCTCGTGTGTGCTTGTTTGCTTTATCACTCAGTAATTTTTATTTTCTGTTATTAGTTGTTTTATATCTTTAGTTGTGGATATGGAACACGAAACACCAAAAAAAATAGTGGTACTTGCTACTCATGGAGATGGGGAACCTCCTAAAACACTCGATGCTAGTTATGTGCAAAGTATTAAATACTACTTTGATAATCCTGAGAAGACCCCATTCAACTTGATAATGGGAGTAATGTTGCATCAACGTGAATACTTTAGAGATTATCGCTTGACTCAAAAAGGGAAATTGTTATGGGATCAAATTCATATGTTGCATTGGTATGCTTGGGAGCTATGCTTGAGATATGATATCACTTGTTGCTCTAGGATGAACGCTCCACGCCTTCCCTTTTCATGCAAATTTAATGATAACGAAACCTTAGCTTCTTATGCTAAAGGTATTTATGATTACTATGATGTGGAACGAATAGAAGAATTTATTGCTTTTAAAGGTGCTTATGAAGTTGCTTCTTTTATGGAAAAGTATGATGATGTTTCTTACGAATCTGAAAATCTTTCCATACTTCAATATTGCTATGAGAATTATGATTGCAATGCTGATATTATTGAATTTATTGAAAGAATGACCGCTGCCTTGGAAGAGACTAATATTTTGCAGGAATCTATGGAAGAAGAAATTGCTGAAACTGTGAGCTCATTAGATGAAAAAGATGAGGAGGAGAGCGAAGAACAAAAGGAGGAAGAGCGGATTAGAGTAACTCTTCTAATGAGAGTAACTCTTCAACTCATACATTGTTTAATTACCCTTCGCACATACCGAATGATGAATGCTATGATAATTGCTATGATCCCGTGGATTCTTTTGAAACATCCCTTTTTGATGAATTTGATGCTTGCTATGCTTGTGGCCATGATGCCAATATGAATTATGCTTATGAAGATGAACTTGCTATAGTTCCTTATGTTAAGCATGAAATTGTTGCTATTGCACCCACACATGATAGTCCTATTATCTTTTTGAATTCTCCCAACCACACTATATCGAAGAAGTTTGCTCTTATTAAGGATTATATAGATGGGTTGCGTTTAGCTACTACACATGATGATTTTGATGAATATAATATGCATGTGCTTGCTGCTCCTACTTGCAATTATTATGAGAGAGGAACTACATCTTCACCTCTCTATGTTTCCAATACTATAAAATTGCAAGAAACTGTTTATACTACGCATTGACCTTTACTTAATGTGCATGAATTGTTCCTGTATGACATGCCGATGCATAGGAAGAGAGTTAGACTTCGTTGTCACATGATATATATATCACTTTGTGATCACTACTAAATTACAAATCATTGTTAATTAAAATTGGCTTTGATATACCTTGGGATCCGGGTGGATCCATTACTTGAGCACTTTATGCCTAGCTTAATGGCTTTAAAGAAAGCGCTGCCAGGGAGACAACCCGGAAGTTTTAGAGAGTAATTTTATTCTGTTGTGTGCTTTTATAAGGTTTTAAAACAAAAAAATATAGAGGGGAACCTAAAAAATTCACAAAAAGAAAGGTGAAAGTGAGAGAGATGATGAGCATCGTTGAAGTGGGGGATATCCTTGAACTTTGTTCATGCCCATGGAAACTTTGTGAATCATGAATCACGGAAACTTTTCTAACAAAAATAATTATCCCCTTGTACAAATCCATTGTATTATAAAAATAATGTGCTAAGATTTGCCTTTAGGATGATTAGATTGCTTGTTGGTATGTGCGGTGTAAAAACAGAAACTTTGGCTGTAGTGCGTGAATTTTCATTTTTTACTGGAACGTCAAAAGTTTCTGATTTTTTTTACACCGTATTTATATACAATTTTTTATTTAGTTATAATTTATAAGAATTTTTGGTGTTACAGAAGTATGGTCAAAGTTCATATTACTACAAACTGTCCTGTTTAAGACAGATTCTGTTCTTGATGCATTGTTTTGCTTGTTTTGATGAAACTATCGATTTTATCGGTGGTATAAGCCATGGAAAAGTTATAATACAACAGGGATAATGCAAATATAAAATATGAATGGGTTTGCAACAGTACTTAAAGTTGGAATTTGCTTTATTATACTAACGGATCTCACTAGTCTTCTATTAAGTTTTGTGTGGATGAAATGTTCGAACATCGAGGAGGTCTTGATATGAGGAGAAGGAGGAGAGGCAAGAGTTCAAGCTTGGGGATGCCCAAGGCACCCCAAGTAAATATCCAAGGAGACTCAAGCGTCTAAGCTTGGGGATGCCCCGGAAGGCATCCCATATTTGTTCAACAAGTATCGGTATGTTTTCGTTATCGTTTCGTTCATGTGATATGTGTAAATCTTGGAGCGTCTTTTGTCTTTAGTTTTCACTTTTCTTTTATGCACCATGCTGGTATGAGATAGTATATGGTTGATTTATAGAATGCTCATTGCACTTCACTTATATCTTTTGAGTATGGCTTTATAGAATGCTTCATGTACTTCACTTATATCATTTGAAGTTTGGATTGCCTGTTTCTCTTCACATAGAAAACCGTTATTCGTAGAATGCTCTTTTGCTTCACTTATATTTATTAGAGCTTTGTCTTTTGTAGAAAGAATTAAACTCTCTTGCTTCACTTATATCTATTTAGAGAGTCAACAGGAAATGGTCATTTGCATGGTTAGTCATAAAATCCTACATAAAACTTAGGGCATGTACAATGGTGCTACCTTAGGAGTGCCACGTAGGATAAATGATGAGGTGGAGGAGAGAGAACTCAGAAAAAAAGTTTTGCCTTCTCTTATTTAAGAGAAGACAAGAGGTGATCTCTTAGCACAATATGTCTCACCACGTTTTTAGGAATAGCTAGTTATCGAAGATAAGGCTAAGAGATGACCCATTGTAGACAAATTGTTTTGTCATCTCTAAATTACATGCAAGATTTAAGATAAGACTACCTTATCAACCATTGTACATGCCCTTAAGGATCACTGAATATGATATGTTTGATTCCTTGCAATAGTTTTGCGATATAGAGATGATAATATGTGGGAGGTACTAGTAGATGATCGTGTTTAGTAAGATATTGGTGTTAAGGTTTGTGATTCCCGAAGCATGCATGTATAGTCTCCCGTTATGCTAGGAAGTTGGAGCACAATTTATTCTTGATTGTCTATCTTTGTGTGAAGGTCGGGGGCGCGCGATGGTTAACTCCTACCAACCTCCCCCCTAGGAGCATGTGTAGTAATAATTTGCTTCGAAGGCTAATAAACTTTTGCAATAAGTATGTGAGTTCTTTAAGACTAATGTGAGTCCATGGATTATACGCACTCTTACCTTTCCGCAATTTGCTAGCCTCTACGGTACCGCGCATTGCCCTTTCTCACCTCGAGAGTCGGTGCAAACTTCGCTGGTGCATCCAAACCCCGTGATATGATACGCTCTATCACACATAAGCCTTATTATATCTTCCTCAAAACAGCCACCATACCTACCTATTATGGCATTTCCATAGCCATTCCGAGATATATTGCCATGCAACTTCCACCGCCTCCGTTTTGATGACTTGAGCATTCATTGTCATATTGCATTACATGATCGCAAGATAGCTAGCATGATGTTTTCATGGCTTGTCCGTTTTTTTGATATCTTTGCTACGCTAGATCATTGCATTCATATAGGGTCATACTTTGTTCTACTATCGTTGTAGTATTGAGTTGTAAGTAAATAGAAGTGTGATGATCATCATTATTCATTATTAGAGCACGCCCCAGTGATGAAAGGATGATGGAAACTATGATTCCCCCACAAGTCGGGATGAGGCTCCGGACAAAGAAAGAAAAAAAAGAAAAAAAAGAAAAAAAAGACAAAAAGAAGAAAGAAAAAAAAGGGGTATGGTAATTCCACACTTGTGCTTCAAAGTAGCACCATGTTTTTCATATAGAGAGTCTCCTATTGTAACATCCCAAAATTTTGGAATGTTATAAATAGAATGCTTTATTGTTTGATTGAGTGATTGAAAATTGAGTGAAATTTAAAACTTTTTTGAAACTTTTGAATGAGAGGGAATAAAATGACTTTCCCTTTGTGTTTGATTTCAATTTCATCCAATTCAAATCATGGAGAGAAGATGACATGACTTCTTCAAATAAAGTATTCGAAAAGTGGATTTGAAAATTTCTGAAAATATTCAATTTGGAATCTATTTCGTTTTTGGCCCTATTTTGAAATTTGAAAGAATTCAGATTCACTTGCCCCAAATTTCAAAATTTGAGAGGAGGAACATGACCCTCCAAAACCAGGGGTATTTTTGTGAAATTTTGAACCATAAAACCGAGGGGGTTATTTGAAAATTATTTGCAAAAGAAAATAAAATCAATTTAGGCTTTTTCTGAAAAATAATTTTTTTTAAATCATTTATTTTGGCCGTGAAAAAAATGTTCATCTTATTTATTTTATTTTTCTGATCATTTTAGTATATAATACTTCTATCTTTGGTTTAGTATTTAGTTTCCTTTTCTACTTTTACTTTCCTGTTATTTTTTATTTGGAAAAATGCTTTAAATAGGAAAGCTGCGCGCGTGCGTTAGGTAAGGATCCGGCCCATTTGGAAAGGATCCGGCCCGATCCAATCCGGACCAGATCCGAATCTCTCCGGATCGGCCGCCCGATCCCGTGCGATCTCCCTCTCTCTCTCTGACACCCGGTCCCACCGCCCGACCGAGCCACCGTCGCGGTCACCTCCTTCCTTTCTTCTTCCTCCTCTTTCCATCGCCGGAGCCGACCGGAATCCGACCGGATCTCCCGATTCCCTGCCGTTCTGGAGCACCTGACTGCATCTATAAATAGCGGAGACCTGCCGCACCTCGTTCCACCCCAAAGTCCCCTCGCCCGTGCCCTGCCTTTGCCGCCATTGCTCGCCGGAGTCCGAGCACCTCCACCACGCCATTACCTCGCCCCGCTCCACCTCGCCCTTCCCGAGATCCTCCGAGGCCACCTACGTGTTCGCCTCGCTTACCCGCACCTCCCCGTGCACCCGCCCGAGCTCCAGAGCCACCGGAGCAAGCTCCCCGTTGACCACCCGAGCACCCAGCCGCCATCGTCGACGCCGCGCTCACCACCGTCGCTCCCGACGCTACCTGACGCCACCATCGACCTCGCCACCGTCGCCTGCGTCGGCCGGAGCCTTACCCGCGCCCGGAGACCCACGGGAATGCTGCCCCGCACCACCTCACCACCTCTGCCTCGCCGGAGAAGCTCCACCGCCGGCAACCCCCTCTGTGAGCACCTCTTCCCCTCCCTTAGCCGCCAGATCTGAAACCAAGGGCCCAGATTAGAAGTTTTAAAACGGCCGAACCGTTTTTATTTATTTTGCGCACGTTCGCTCGCTAGCTCCCGCAACGCACGACCGTAGCCAATGGCATTCGGCCACGTAGCCCGTTCGCTATTTAAGTTTTTCTTTTCTTTTCTGTTTTCTGTTTTAAAAACAGAAATAGTTCTGTTTTTGTTTTTGCTTTATCTTTTCGGATATTTAGAGTTTTTAATTGATTCTTTTTGCATTGTGTCACAAATTTTATCTAGTTTCTGTAGATATAAAGTTTGACCATATTTGAATATTTGAAATGCAGTTTCAAACAGATTTGTATTCAAACTTGTTTTGCTTATAACTTGAGTTTAAAAATATATTTTTGAGTGAATCTTTTTGCTACTGGTCACTAATGACTTTGTTTATCAGTAGGAACAATGTGGGAATTTTTAGCATATTTTAAATTAGGGTTTCAAGCAAAACAGATTCTGTTTTAGTTCTTTTTAGGTTTATTTCTATTTCTTTTGTTTCTATAGTTTTAAATTTATTTTCTGTTATATTAGTTGACAAGTTTTACCTTGTTTTATGTTAGTTAGCAGTAGTATTTCAACCAAGTTTATTTTTATGTTATTTATTATTTTTGTTTGCATGAAATCAATTCTAGTTCAATTATAACTTGCAATTGATTTCCATTGCTAGTTGGAGTTCCTATTTGAAAATATTTTTATAAAGTGTTTTATAGGTTTTACTTTCTGTTAGCTTAGTTGTTTTATATTTTGTTTTCTGTTATTTTTATTATCTTAGTGTTTTCTTTGCTGTTATGTTCTATTTGCTAGAAAACTCCTATTGTTTAGTGTGTTGTTTTCATAGTTCTTAGTTGTACTTCAAAAGTAATTCTTTTTGCTAGTAAAAATATTTGCTAAATGCCTTTGCTAGATTTTACTTTGTTGATGTCGTGTTGCTGTTGATAATAGGTTAATTGTAGGAAAAACCTTTTCTTAGTTGCTTGATGAAGATTTGTTGATTTTAACTTTTGTCTTAAGTATTTCCTTCATCACACTCTTTTGTGATTAGTTTTGTGCTGCCTTTTGATTGATAGTATTGATTGCTAGTATGATTGCTTATGAGTGCAATGCTTTATTATATAGATTTTCATCGGAGAGTGACGAATAGTTCTATCAAGTTATTTCTGAGAGCGATATTTATCTTCATCAACCCTACCAGGCAAGTTCACTTTGACCATTTATTTCATACCTATGTTTTATTGCATTTAGTGACATCAACATTCAAATCCCTCCAGTAGTGTTATTGAATTCTTGTAGTTGAGTAGAATGCATGAGGTAGGAACCCACCACTTGTTACTAAAGCCTCGGGAACGCTAGTTATTTTAATGCTATGCTAAAGTAGACGGGGTTTGGTATGAGTGTTCGAGAGTGGTGTGAGGTGAAGGACTCTACGTCAAAGACGACAACTTCATGAAGGCATCTTCAAGTCCTGCATCTTCAAGACCTCAAGACTTCGAGACTCGAGAAACAAGTTTTCAATACACACTACTGGGTGAGGGATGGATTTGATGGGCACCCTGGAGTAACCAGTGGATGGCCGGGATGCATGGAGAAGCGCCATGACATCTTGCGGAAAGCCTCACCCAGACTCAAAGAGACGGATGAATACTTCATGCCCGGAAGCTTACCTGTGTAGCCACAAGTCATTATGGGCTCTGGCTTGGTTGATCTTTGTTGTGACTCTGGCTGGGCAGTGCTACGAGATGTAGTCGACGTTAGGATTGGATGGGCACTGACAGTAGTCAGGGAAACACTCTGAAAGACCATGTTTCGTTCGTCCTGTTCTCAAACACCCGGCAGTGCGAGGACTTACAAGGAGGGAACGGATCTTGTGGGTAAAGTACACAACACTCTGCAGAGTTAAACCTAATCGATTAGCCGTGTCCCCGGTTACGGACAATTTGAGCCTCTGGACTTGGATCTATCTCTGAACTCTCAACACCAGACTGATAATTAATTGTGGGCAACTTATGTTACTTGTGGGCATTGAGACATCGGTTGGCGGAACCATGTCATAATAGATATTTCCATAGTGAAAACTCCTGATATCCCTTTGTTGTAGGAAAATAAAATAAAATCAGCTTTTATGCAAAAACTCAGACACAGAGCCACAAAGCTTTATTGCATATAGAATAGCCTCATCTTCTGTTTTCTCTTATTGTGATCTTGCCGGTACATTCAATGTACTGACCTACACGGCTGCAACGTCTTATGTTGCAGATATCTTTTCTACGACGGGTAAGAGTACGATTCAGGGTTACGGTCTACACTCAACCTGCCGTTGGTGTTTATTGGGACTCCACTCCCGTTGACTGTTTCCGCTGAGATTTTAAGGTATATATCAGTTCTACGTTATTTACATGTGATTGCACTTTGATATATACATTGATGTACTGTGTGTGCCAGCATACTGATCCAGGGATGGCACAGAACACACAGAGGCTTGACCGTTTGAGGTCGGGTCGCTACAGAGATGGTATCAGAGCACATGTTGACTGTAGGACATGACCCTAGAAACTGGAAAGCTCTAGGACAGGATATCTCTAAAACTTTATTTTCAAAAAGATCCTTTACTTCTTGTCTTCTCTGATTTTATCAAATAGTCCCTCTTACCTCAAATAGTTAGAATAAACCCTTTTCCCTTTTGACCACACGGAGAATCAACTGAGGACCACTTCAGAGTACAAGGATTGAAGCTACAACAATTGAAGACTCCGAAGACCCGAAGAATTTGAAGACCCTGAAGAATCCCAATATTATTATGACCTCTAGAAGACCAAACCCCTGTTGTATACTCACGTTAGATACGATGATTTGTGAGCTGTCATTTGTGTGCACTTTTTCCGACAGCCAAAAATAAAACATATTTCAAAAAGACTATTGTTCGTATTGTGTGTATCCCCTCCTTTCTCTCTCTCGTATCTCACCCCCAAAACCTTGGACCCAATAGATGGTGAATGAAGATAGACTCTTGTTTTCTGGATCAATGACTCGCTTGGAGACGGAAGAATGGATTCAGAACATGGAGGTTCACCTAAGGAGTAACCATGTTGCAAGGAACGAGATGGTCCACTATGCTCTTCGGTACTTTGCAGAAGGTGCTGCAACTTGGTGGAAGGTGCATGAAGCTATCCATGGAAGGCAAGCATCAATCACTTGGGAAGAATTCAAGATGACTCTGCAAAAATCTCATGTTGTCACCAACACCCGGAAGCCCCGTTGCAAAGATGTGAAGGAGCCTTGTGCATGCAAGATCTGTGGAGAAATAGGACACACCCAGGAAGAACACAAGGCTGGATGCCCTCATTGTGAAGAAAATCACCCAGCTGAGGAATGCCCAACTGGGCAGGTGACATGTTTCTTGTGTGAAGGAACCACTCATTTTCCAGCACAATGTCAAATATACCCCAAGGTACAAGAAGTGATGAAGCAGCAGAAGGAAGCAATGAAAGAAGTCCTCGGGAAAAAGTTAGAAGAACCCATGAAAATGGGAGATATACCAGACCCAATCGTAGATACCAAGTCGTGTTATTCATGTGGAGAAGAAGGACATATTTCCCTGAATTGTCCGAACGAGTACCTGGGAGACTTCCCGACAACAGAAGTGCAATATGATCCTCAGGAGATAGAAGGAATGATCAAGAAGAAAGGCCAAGTAAGTGGAGGCATCAGATGTTTGCATTGCAGCTTGGAGAGACCTCATTGTTATTGCAAGAAGTATGAGCCAAGCATCAAGCAAGTAAGCACATAATCCACAGCCCTCAGGATTGATAAGGATCAAGTACTGCCTTTATGAAGGAAGAAATTTGGAAGAAGTTGTGATTTGATCAGCAGACGTTTCTTAGGAGGATACGTAAACCCCGAGAGTTGTGAAGAAACGATAGATGTTTTGTTTAGCTTGCAGAATCAATGGATTTATCCGAACTTTGTTCGTGGACGAGAGAAATTCTGCAAGGCTTGTGAGGAAGCCCAAGTGTTAGAATACGAGATTCGCTAAACCTTATACAGAGTAATGATTTGGGTGCGGAATGGATTGATCACCATGACGACTTACTCTTATCATTTCTCTTGCTATTGGGAAAGGTAAATCTGAGTGACTTACCCATAGTAAAGAGACGACGCCCTTTTGAAGCTTTTGTTTTAAGCCTTAGAATGGTATGATGAGGATCCCTTGTACATGGCAGTTGTTGCCAAATGTAGGAATTGTACGGTGAGGAATGAAGCCAAGACCCATTTCACTGCAGGATAACTACAAATGGTAGACCACCATGAGTTCATCGATAAGTTATTTAGAATGATCACGAGACTTGCCAGCTAAGGAGACCCAGTAACGGAAGAACTTTGTAATGACCAAGGAGACACTGGATTTTTTTAAAGGAGATGTTAAGACTGTAATGGAACAACATCAATGAAGGAGCTATTATAAGGAATGTGAAGAGACAAATATATCCAAGGACCCCAGAGGATTGTCATGATTTTGGGAGACCAGTAACTCTCATTTTAAGTGTGGTAGCACCCACACTTTCCGGTCAATGGATTTGTTAGAAGACCCCCAAACCCTAACCTTTTCTTCCTAGCCCTTTTCGAATCTCGAGGACGAGATTCATTTTAAGTGTGGTAGGTTTGTAACATCCCAAAATTTTGGAATGTTATAAATAGAATGCTTTATTGTTTGATTGAGTGATTGAAAATTGAGTGAAATTTAAAACTTTTTTGAAACTTTTGAATGAGAGGGAATAAAATGACTTTCCCTTTGTGTTTGATTTCAATTTCATCCAATTCAAATCATGGAGAGAAGATGACATGACTTCTTCAAATAAAGTATTCGAAAAGTGGATTTGAAAATTTCTGAAAATATTCAATTTGGAATCTATTTCGTTTTTGGCCCTATTTTGAAATTTGAAAGAATTCAGATTCACTTGCCCCAAATTTCAAAATTTGAGAGGAGGAACATGACCCTCCAAAACCAGGGGTATTTTTGTGAAATTTTGAACCATAAAACCGAGGGGGTTATTTGAAAATTATTTGCAAAAGAAAATAAAATCAATTTAGGCTTTTTCTGAAAAATATTTTTTTTTAAATCATTTATTTTGGCCGTGAAAAAAATGTTCATCTTATTTATTTTATTTTTCTGATCATTTTAGTATATAATACTTCTATCTTTGGTTTAGTATTTAGTTTCCTTTTCTACTTTTACTTTCCTGTTATTTTTTATTTGGAAAAATGCTTTAAATAGGAAAGCTGCGCGCGTGCGTTAGGTAAGGATCCGGCCCATTTGGAAAGGATCCGGCCCGATCCAATCCGGACCAGATCCGAATCTCTCCGGATCGGCCGCCCGATCCCGTGCGATCTCCCTCTCTCTCTCTGACACCCGGTCCCACCGCCCGACCGAGCCACCGTCGCGGTCACCTCCTTCCTTTCTTCTTCCTCCTCTTTCCATCGCCGGAGCCGACCGGAATCCGACCGGATCTCCCGATTCCCTGCCGTTCTGGAGCACCTGACTGCATCTATAAATAGCGGAGACCTGCCGCACCTCGTTCCACCCCAAAGTCCCCTCGCCCGTGCCCTGCCTTTGCCGCCATTGCTCGCCGGAGTCCGAGCACCTCCACCACGCCATTACCTCGCCCCGCTCCACCTCACCCTTCCCGAGATCCTCCGAGGCCACCTACGTGTTCGCCTCGCTTACCCGCACCTCCCCGTGCACCCGCCCGAGCTCCAGAGCCACCGGAGCAAGCTCCCCGTTGACCACCCGAGCACCCAGCCGCCATCGTCGACGCCGCGCTCACCACCGTCGCTCCCGACGCTACCTGACGCCACCATCGACCTCGCCACTGTCGCCTGCGTCGGCCGGAGCCTTACCCGCGCCCGGAGACCCACGGGAATGCTGCCCCGCACCACCTCACCGCCTCTGCCTCGCCAGAGAAGCTCCACCGCCGGCAACCCCCTCTGTGAGCACCTCTTCCCCTCCCTTAGCCGTCAGATCTGAAACCAAGGGCCCAGATTAGAAGTTTTAAAACGGCCGAACCGTTTTTATTTATTTTGCGCACGTTCGCTCGCTAGCTCCCGCAACGCACGACCGTAGCCAATGGCATTCGGCCACGTAGCCCGTTCGCTATTTAAGTTTTTCTTTTCTTTTCTGTTTTCTGTTTTAAAAACAGAAATAGTTCTGTTTTTGTTTTTGCTTTATCTTTTCGGATATTTAGAGTTTTTAATTGATTCTTTTTGCATTGTGTCACAAATTTTATCTAGTTTCTGTAGATATAAAGTTTGACCATATTTGAATATTTGAAATGCAGTTTCAAACAGATTTGTATTCAAACTTGTTTTGCTTATAACTTGAGTTTAAAAATATATTTTTGAGTGAATCTTTTTGCTACTGGTCACTAATGACTTTGTTTATCAGTAGGAACAATGTGGGAATTTTTAGCATATTTTAAATTAGGGTTTCAAGCAAAACAGATTCTGTTTTAGTTCTTTTTAGGTTTATTTCTATTTCTTTTGTTTCTATAGTTTTAAATTTATTTTCTGTTATATTAGTTGACAAGTTTTACCTTGTTTTATGTTAGTTAGCAGTAGTATTTCAACCAAGTTTATTTTTATGTTATTTATTATTTTTGTTTGCATGAAATCAATTCTAGTTCAATTATAACTTGCAATTGATTTCCATTGCTAGTTGGAGTTCCTATTTGAAAATATTTTTATAAAGTGTTTTATAGGTTTTACTTTCTGTTAGCTTAGTTGTTTTATATTTTGTTTTCTGTTATTTTTATTATCTTAGTGTTTTCTTTGCTGTTATGTTCTATTTGCTAGAAAACTCCTATTGTTTAGTGTGTTGTTTTCATAGTTCTTAGTTGTACTTCAAAAGTAATTCTTTTTGCTAGTAAAAATATTTGCTAAATGCCTTTGCTAGATTTTACTTTGTTGATGTCGTGTTGCTGTTGATAATAGGTTAATTGTAGGAAAAACCTTTTCTTAGTTGCTTGATGAAGATTTGTTGATTTTAACTTTTGTCTTAAGTATTTCCTTCATCACACTCTTTTGTGATTAGTTTTGTGCTGCCTTTTGATTGATAGTATTGATTGCTAGTATGATTGCTTATGAGTGCAATGCTTTATTATATAGATTTTCATCGGAGAGTGACGAATAGTTCTATCAAGTTATTTCTGAGAGCGATATTTATCTTCATCAACCCTACCAGGCAAGTTCACTTTGACCATTTATTTCATACCTATGTTTTATTGCATTTAGTGACATCAACATTCAAATCCCTCCAGTAGTGTTATTGAATTCTTGTAGTTGAGTAGAATGCATGAGGTAGGAACCCACCACTTGTTACTAAAGCCTCGGGAACGCTAGTTATTTTAATGCTATGCTAAAGTAGACGGGGTTTGGTATGAGTGTTCGAGAGTGGTGTGAGGTGAAGGACTCTACGTCAAAGACGACAACTTCATGAAGGCATCTTCAAGTCCTGCATCTTCAAGACCTCAAGACTTCGAGACTCGAGAAACAAGTTTTCAATACACACTACTGGGTGAGGGATGGATTTGATGGGCACCCTGGAGTAACCAGTGGATGGCCGGGATGCATGGAGAAGCGCCATGACATCTTGCGGAAAGCCTCACCCAGACTCAAAGAGACGGATGAATACTTCATGCCCGGAAGCTTACCTGTGTAGCCACAAGTCATTATGGGCTCTGGCTTGGTTGATCTTTGTTGTGACTCTGGCTGGGCAGTGCTACGAGATGTAGTCGACGTTAGGATTGGATGGGCACTGACAGTAGTCAGGGAAACACTCTGAAAGACCATGTTTCGTTCGTCCTGTTCTCAAACACCCGGCAGTGCGAGGACTTACAAGGAGGGAACGGATCTTGTGGGTAAAGTACACAACACTCTGCAGAGTTAAACCTAATCGATTAGCCGTGTCCCCGGTTACGGACAATTTGAGCCTCTGGACTTGGATCTATCTCTGAACTCTCAACACCAGACTGATAATTAATTGTGGGCAACTTATGTTACTTGTGGGCATTGAGACATCGGTTGGCGGAACCATGTCATAATAGATATTTCCATAGTGAAAACTCCTGATATCCCTTTGTTGTAGGAAAATAAAATAAAATCAGCTTTTATGCAAAAACTCAGACACAGAGCCACAAAGCTTTATTGCATATAGAATAGCCTCATCTTCTGTTTTCTCTTATTGTGATCTTGCCGGTACATTCAATGTACTGACCTACACGGCTGCAACGTCTTATGTTGCAGATATCTTTTCTACGACGGGTAAGAGTACGATTCAGGGTTACGGTCTACACTCAACCTGCCGTTGGTGTTTATTGGGACTCCACTCCCGTTGACTGTTTCCGCTGAGATTTTAAGGTATATATCAGTTCTACGTTATTTACATGTGATTGCACTTTGATATATACATTGATGTACTGTGTGTGCCAGCATACTGATCCAGGGATGGCACAGAACACACAGAGGCTTGACCGTTTGAGGTCGGGTCGCTACACCTATGTTGTCACTTTCATATACTAGTGGGAATTTTTCATTCTAGAGTTAGATGCATACCCACTTAGTTTTCATATTGAGATTTCATACACTTATAGCTCTTAGTGCATCCGTTGCATGGCAATCCCTACTCCTCGCATTGATATCTTTTTATGGGCATCTCCATAGCCCGTTGATACGCTGAGTTGATGCGAGACTTTCTTCTCCACTTTTACCCCTTTGAAACCTACCACCATATTCTATTCCACCCATAATGCTATATCCATGGCTTGTGCTCATGTATTGCGTGAGAGTTGAAAATGTTGAAGCGCGTTAAAAAGTATGAACCAATTGCTTGGCTGACACCGGGGTAGTACATGATTTATACTTTGTGTTAAGAAGACAGAGCATGACAAGGCTATATGATTTTGTAGGGATAGCGTTCTTTAGGCTTGATATTTTGAAAGACATGATTGTTTGTTGGGATGCCTGGGTATTAATGTCTTTATGTCAAAACTAGACTATTGCTTTGAATCACTTGTGTCTTAATATTCATGCCATGATTAGATATATGATCAAGATTATGCTAGGTAGCATTCCACATAAAAAATATCTTTTTTATCATTTACCTACTCGAGGACGAGCAAGAATTAAGCTTGGGGATGCTGATACGTCTCCGTCGTATCTATATTTTATGATTGTTTCATGCCAATATTATACAACTTTCACATATTTTTGACAACATTTTATATGATTTATTGGACTAACCTATTGATCCAGTGCCCAGTGCCAGTTCATGTTTGTTGCATGTTTTTTGTTTCGCAGAATATCCATATCAAACGAAGTCCAAACGCGATAAAAATTTACGGAGTTTTTTTTGGAATATTTGTGAATTTTGAGAAGTGGAATCAACGCAAACGGAAGCCCACAACCCCCAAGAGACACCAGGGCGCGCCCAGGAAGCCCAGACGCGGCATGGTGGGTTGTGCTCACCTCGTACGTCGGTTGGAGTTCTCGTTCGGGCGCCAGGAAGCTAATTTTTGGATAAAAATCCCCTCAAAATTTCAGCCCAATCGGACTTACGGATCTCCAGGAATATAAGAAACGGTTTTCGGCCAGAAAACAGGAACGTGAAACAGAAGAGAACATAGAGGGAGATCCAATCTAGGAGGGGCTCCTGCCCCTCCGCCGCCATGGAGGCCATGGAACAGAGGGGGAACTCTCCTCCCATCTAGGGGGGAGGCCAAGGAAGAATAAGAAGGACGGGGCTCTCTCCCCCTCTCTCCCGGTGGCGTCGGAACGCCGCCGGGGCAATCATCGTGACGGCGATCTACACCAACAACTTCGCTGCCGTCAGCACCACCTCTCTCCCCCTCTATGCAGCGGTGAAACACCTCTCTTCCCCGCTGTAATCTCTACATAAACATGGTGCTCAAGTCCATATATTACTTCCCAATGATATTTGGATATCCTATGATGTTTGAGTAGATCTCTTTTGTCCTATGGGTTAATTGTGGTATGATGTTATGGATGTGAGTTGTATGTTGATATGGTGCTGTCCTATGGTGCCCTCCGTGTCACGCAAACATGAGGGATCCCCGCTGTAGGGTGTTGCAATATGTTCATGATTTGCCTATGGTGGGTTGCTTGAGTGACAGAAGCATAAACCGTTGTTGCGTATGGGAGTAAAGAGGACTTGATACTTAATGCTATGGTTGGGATTTACCTTAATGAACTTTGGTAGTTGTGGATGCTTGCTAGATTTCCAATCATAAGTGCATATGATCCAAGTACGGAAAGTGTGTTAGCGTATGCCTCTCGCTCATTGCATATAACAAGTATCTATCGTATTATACTCAATTGCCTAGGGACAATCTTTCTCTTGCGTTACACAAAAAGCGTTCTACTAAGTTATTTACTTTTATTGTTCTTTTATTAAATCAGCACCTAACTTTTATTTCCACGTTCTTTCTTATCTTGCAAAGTACTTCTAGTTTTATATTCCCGCAAAGTAGTTTCATACTTGTTCTAGGTAAAGCAAGCATTAACGTGCGTAGAGTTGTATCGGTGGTCGATAGAACTTGAGGGAATATTTGTTCTACCTTTAGCTCCTCGTTGGGTTCGACACTCTTACTTATCACAAAAGGCTACAAACGATCCCTACACTTGTGGGTTATCAAGCGCTCATTAAGCTCGCGAGCTACGAGATTTTCATCCAGCCCTAGCCGTGTGCCCATTTGGAGCCCTGTTCCGGTGCCCTGTTGGAGGGTGATCGGTCATGGAGGGCCTCTACATCAACTGTGCTGCTCCAATGGTGATGTGTGAGTAGTTCACCACACACCTACGGGTCCGTAGTTAGTACCTAGATGGCTATCTCTCTCTCTCTTGATCTTCAATACAAAGTTCACCGCATCTTCACGGTGATCTATTCGATGTAATCACTTTGTGCGGTGCGTTTGTTGGGATCCGATGAATTGTGGATTTATGTTCAGATTATTCATGAAAAAGATTTGAGTCTTCTTTGAATTCTATTATGATTCTTATTTTCATGATTATTATAGCTTCGTAAATCTCTTCGATCTATTGATTTGGTTTGGCCAACTATATTGATCTATCTTCAGTGAGTGGGGTGCGTTGTAGTGGGTTCAATCTGGCGGTGCTCTATATCCCAGTGACAGAGTAGGGGACAAGTCACCTCTTTATATTGTTGCCACTAAGGATAAAACGATGGGGTTAATTCATATTGATTGGATTCTCTTTGTCTACATCATGTCATCGTTCTCCAAGCATTACTCTGTTTGTCATGAATACTTAGAGAGGCAAGCATAGAAGCGCTCTCGACGTGGAGTAATAGTAGTAGGTGTAGGCAGGAGTCGTCCTATTTTCTTATGGACGTGATGCCTATATACACATGATCATTGTCATGAATAAATATTGCATAACTATGCGCTTTTCTATCAATTGCCCAAAAGTAATTTGTTTACCCACTGTATGCCTATTACATGAGAGATGCCACAAGTGAAAACTATGGCCCCCGGGTCTATCCACTTATATATTTACAAAAACTTTCATTACCTTGCAGCCATTATTTAAATTTTATTTTATTTTGCAATTTACAATTATCAACTATCATCTACACACTTCATTTGCTTGCAAATAACGAGTCCAAGGGGATTGACAACCCTCTTGCCCGCGTTGGGTGCAAGTGTTTGCTTCTTCGTGTGTAGTCACTGAAGACGAGGGTTGCGTGCTACCCCTATTGGTTCAATAACCTTGGTTCTCACTGAGGGAAATACATATCTATACTATGCTGCATCACCCGCTCCTCTTCATGGAAAACCCAACGGATATCACAAGTATCAGGAAGGATTTCTGGCGCCATTGTCGGGGAGTATCACTAACCTACTATCAAGTACCTTCGCATAAAATATCATTCACTTGTTCTACTTTTTATTTGTTATTATATTTTTCTTGCTTCATAAAAATCAAAAATACAAAAATATTTATGTTTTGCTAGTTATTTGTTTCGCTTGCCTGAAGTTGCTATCATGTCTGAACTTGAGAAACTTATTGTTGAACGTGCTAGCGAAGATAGTGCTAGTGACTCAGAGGAGGAAAGAACAAAATTTATTGATGCTACTCATGATCCTCCTAAAACTCAAGTTCCTAATAGTAATGCTCACACAGTTCTAAAATCAAAATTCTATGATGTGGGTAGTGGGAACATTATTGCAAAACATGATATTCAAGAATTTTTTGAGTGCTCGGGAGCTATTCCTTGTACTAAAGGAATCATACTTGATGAGACAAATTGTTATGTGGATGCTATTACTGTGCTAATATTGAAGCTAGAAAGAAAGTTCGTGCATCTCCATCCTTTGCTTCAAAATATATTTTTGGGACTTCCGAGTATACATAATCCTAAGGTTAAGAATATGCTACCATTATCCTTATGCATGAATTTGATTACATAGTGCAGGAAGCGAGAAACATATTTGCTTTCTATATAATAAAATCTGAAGCTCCTCCTATAGAAGTGATCCTACATAATAAAGATGTGTTGTGTATGTTGGAATCTAGTAATTGCCAAGGTTTTAGTGAGAATATGAGGAGGAATGTCCCTCCCGAAGAATTAACGCAAACCTGTGATAAATTTGAATGGATTGCTACATGAATTAATGAAGGGTTTAGTGAGGATTGACATGAAAATACTATTATAGAACCTATCAATGATGAAATTCATGTCTTATATGAAGATCCCTATGGTGATGGTGATGTTAGTGATGATATTGTAAATCCTTTTGAACACTTGAGCCCTTCAACTAGATTTGAGAAAGGCGATTTGTTAAGCAAGATTTTGCAAGAGCTAGTCTTGAAGGACATGAAGGGGTCCAACACTTGATACTATGCATTATGCCTAGCTAGGGGCGTAAAACAATAGCGCTAGTTGGGAGGCAACCCAATAGTTATCTTTAATTTTTTGTTTTTTACTTTCTATTTGTGTGTGATAACATGATTATTGCCTCTGTAATAATTGTGTTTTTATGTTTAAATTAGTGTTTGTGCCAAGTAAAGCCTTTGGGATGACTTGCCTGATGAGTAGAATTGATACGCTGCAAAAACAGAAACTTTAGCGTCCAGTGCAGAATTTCTCTGATTTTACTGGAACGTCTTTTTGATCTGAAATTATTACACCTTATTTTTATACAAATTCTTAAGGTTTTACCAAATTTTCAGAATTTTTGGAGTTACAGAAGTATAGGTTCCCTACAGATCATTACAGACTATTCTGTTTTAGACACATTACGCTTTTGCTTGCATAATTTGCTTGTTTTGATGATGCTATAGATTGTATCGGGGGTATAAGCCATGGGGAAGTTATAATATGGTACCTTATGCTATAATAAAATAAGAATCAATTTATAACAGAACCTAAAGTATTTCGATATGTTTACTATACTAACGGATCCCGCGAAGGTTTATGTTGAGTTTTGTGTGCTGAAGTTTTCAAGTTTTGGGTGCTATCACGATGGATGAAGGAATAAGGAGCAGCAAGAGCCTAAGCTTGGGGATTCCCAAGGCAGACCAAGGTAATATTCTAGGAAGACTCAAGAATCTAAGCCTGGGGATGCCCCGGAAGGCATCCCCTCTTTCGTCTCAATCCATCGGTATGTCACTTGGAGCTATATTTTTATTCATCACATGATATGAGTTTTGCTTGGAGCATCGTTTGCTTTAGTTTGCTTTGGCTTTAGTTTTTCACAATCATTGTTTTCTGGTCACACCCACATGAGAGAGACACAAGATCACCATGATTTATTAGAATACTCTTTGTGCTTCACATATATCTTTTGAGCTAAGCAGTTGCTCTAGTACTTCACTTATATCTTTTAGAGCACGGTGGTGTATAGATTTTAAAGAAATAATTGCACTCTCATTCTTCACTTATATTTGTTTGAGATTTAATAAATACTGATGGTAATTTGCATGGGTTATAAGACTAGTCCAAAAATAATAGGTATTCAAGGAGTGCATAATCAAAACCTTCATGTAGGACATAAAAGAGAAATTTTGAGTTAATGTTATTAATGTGGTAATGTGAAAGGGCATGAGTGCATGATCATTGGTTAATAAGAATATCACAAATTAGAGGGTGTTAACTTGCTGTTCATCTAAATATTTTTTATGGCATGGTGATTATGTGTGAGAATTCTTATTCCTCGTTGAAATCCTAGTGTTGTTTAAGTCGGAGGCACGCGATGGTTAACTCCTCCCTAGGGGCATGCGAGTAGTACTTTGCTTCGAGAGAGCTAATAAAACCTTGCAATAAGTATGTGAGTTCTTTATGACTAATGTGAATCCATGGATGTAAACACTCTCACCACCTCATATTTGCTAGCCTCTTCAATACCGTGCATTTCCCATTCTCACCTCGAGGATCGGTGCAACCTTCGCCGGTGCATCGAAACCCCGTGACATGATACGCTCTGTTGCACATAAGCCTCATTATATATTCCTTAAAACAGCTGCCATACCTACCTATTATGGCATTTCCATAGCCATTCCGAGATATATTGCCATGCAACTTCCACCGTTACATCATATGACTAGTTCTTTCATTGTCATACTGATTTGCATGATCATATAAGCTGACATAGTATTTGTGGCAAAGCTACCATTCATCTTTCTTTATACATGTTACGCTCGATCATTGCACATCCTGGTACCCTGCCAGAGGCATTCATATAGAGTCATACTATAATTTTTCATGTTGAGTTGTAAGTAAATAAAAGTGTGATGATTGTCATTATTAGGGCACTGTCTTAGTTAGGAAAGGATGATGGAGACAATGATTTCTTCGGGAACGTTGCATGGGAAACAAAAAAATTCCTACAAACACCCAAGATCTATCCATGGAGATGTATAGCGACGAGAGGGGGAGTGCATCTACATATCCTTGTAGATCGCTAAGCTGGAGCATATATAAAGCGGTTGATGTAGTCATACGTCTTCACGATCCAATCGCGATCCGTCCCGATCTAGCGCCGAATGGACGGCACCTCCGCGTTCAGCACACGTACAGCTCGATGACATCTCCGCCTCCTCGATCCAGCGCGCGAGGACGGATTAGTAGATGAGTTCTCCGGCAGCACGACGGCGTGGTGGCGGTGATGGTTGATACTTGTGATCTGCGTTGGGTTTTCCGTGAAGAGGAACGGGTAATTGTAGCACAAAGTGGGTAAGTATTTCCCTTAGTTATGAAACCAAGGTTTATCGAACCAATAGGAATATCGATCCTCAACCGTCTTCAGCGGCTGCACACAAATGAACAAACAACTTGCACCCAACACGGGCAAGAGGGTTGTCAATCCCCTTGATCTCATTATTTGCAAGCAAATGATTTGTTTAGATAATTGTTGATAAATATAAATTACAAAATAAAATAAAAAGTAAATAAAGGCAGCGCGGTAATTGTAGCATTTGTAAATATATAACTGAATAGACCCGAGGGCCATAGTATTCCCTAGCGGCATCTCTTATGTAGGCAGCATACGGTAGGTAACAAATTACTGTTGGGCAATTGATAGAAAAGCGGATAGTTATGTGATTTTCACGGCAATGATCATGTGTATATAGGAATCACATCCATAAACAAATAGGCCGGCTCCTGCTGCACCTATTACTGTTACTCCACTCATCGACCGCTATCCAACATGCATCTAGAGTATTAAGTAAAACAAAGTAATGCATGGAGAACGATGACATGATGTAGATAAAGTAAACTCAAGCAATATGAATAAACCCCATCGTGTTATCCTTAGTAGCAATAACACAAAGACGCATCTTGTCCCCTACTTTGTCACTCGGATATAGAAACTCGTCAGGTTGAACCTACCACAACGCAACACTCCCATCGATGAAATATCAATCTACTTGGCCAAAGCACATCAATAGATCGGAGAGCATTACGAAGCTATAAAGATCATGCAATTAAGATACAATATATATCAGAGGTATCTCAAATACTTTTCATGAATAATCTGAACATAAACCCATAATTCATTGGATCCATACAAACACACCGCACAATAGGATTACATCGGATAGATCAAAGCGAAGATGCGATGGCCATTGTATTGAAGATCAAGAGATAGAGAGATTGCCATCTAGGTACTAGCTATGGACCCGTAGGTCTATGATGAACTACTCACACATCATCATGAGGGCAGCAAGGTTGATGAAGAGGCCCTCCATGATTGACCCCCCTCCGGCAGGGTGCCGAACGGAGCTCCAGATGGCCTCGCGACAGAACCGAGACTTGTGACGACGGAAAAAGGGTTTCGGGACTGCCTCTGGTTTTTTTTGCAATATTAGAGAATTTATAGGCCAGAGTAGGGCGTCGAAGAGCCACGAGGGGGCCACCACATATCAGGGCGCCCCCTGATGTGTGGTAGGGCCCTCGTGCGCCTCCCAACGTCCTTCCGAAGCTTCCAGGTCTTCTTTTGGTCCAGAAAAAATCATCAAAAAGTTTCATGGCAATTGGACTTCGTTTGGTAATGTAAACCTGAAAAGTGAAAAACATGTAGAAAACAACAACTGGCACAGGGCACTGGGTCAATAGGTTAGTGCTCAAAAATATTATAAATTGATAAATAATGACCCAAAAAGTATCCTAGCGTGATAATATATCAGCATGGAACAATCAAAAATTATAGATACATTGGAGACGTATAAATGGTGAAGTGATCTCAGCAGGGCTTCGCCAAGCGCTGCCGCAGATGCGATCTCAGCAGGGCTTCGCCAAGCGTTGCCACATACACGATCGAATGATAAAACGATCTAGGGAGAGAGGAAGGGCTGCACAAAGCCTTGGTGTGTAGCTGCCCTCCCTCTCCTCTCATATATATAGGGGGAAGGGAGGAGGGGGCTGACGCCCTAGGGTTTCCCCTAGGGGTGGGGCGGCGGCCTAGGTGGTGGCTTGGCCCCCAAGCTAGGGTGGCGCCCCCCTTAGAGTAAGCCCTCCACCAACCCTAGCCGCATGGGCCTAGGTGGGGAGGGGCGCCCAGCCCACCAGGGGCTGGTGCACTCCCCTCTCAGCCCATGTGGCCCCCTGGGGCGGGTGGACCCCTTCTGGTGGACCCCCGGAACCCTTTCGGCACTCATGATACACTACCGGTGATGCCCGAACTTTTCTGGTGACCAAAACGGAACTTCCCATATATGAATCTTTACCTACGGACCATTCCGGAGCTCCTCGTCATGTCTGGGATCTCATTCGGTACTCCGAACAACTTTTGGTCACCAACATACATAACTCAATAATACTATATCGTCACCGAACGTTAAGCGTGCGGACTGTACGGGTTCAAGAATCATGTAGACATGACCGACACACCTCTCAGGTCAATAACTAATAGCGGGACCTGGATGCCCATATTAGTTCCTACATATTCTCTGAAGATCTTTATCGGTCAAACCATGATGTCAAGGATTCAGTCAATCCCGTATACAGTTCCCTTTGTCCATCGGTATGTTACTTGCCCGAGATTCGATCGTCGGTATCTCCATACCTAGTTCAATCTCGTTACCAGCAAGTCTCTTTACTCATTCCATAAAACAAGATCCCGTGACTAACTCCTTAGTCACATTGCTTGCAAGCTTCTTGTGACGTTGTATTACCGAGAGGGCCCAGAGATACCTCTTCGTCATACGGAGTGACAAATCCCAGACTCGATCCATGCCAACCCAACAAACACCCTCGGAGATACCTGTAGAGCACCTTTATGATCACCCAGTTACGAAGTGACGTTTGATACACACAAGGCATTCCTCCGGTGTTAGGGAGTTGCATGATCTCATGGTCATATGAACAGATACATGACATGAAGAAATAAGTAGCAATAAACTAATACGATCAAATGCTATGCTTACGGTTGGGTCTTGTCCATCACATCATTCTCCTAATGATGTGACCCCGTTATCAAATGACAACTCATGTCTTTGGTTAGGAAACCTTAACCATCTTTGATCAACGAGCTAGTCTAGTAGAGGCTCACTACGGACACGGTGTTGTCTATGTATCCACACATGTATCTGAGTTTTCGATCAATACAATTCTAGCATGGATAATAGACGATTATCATGTACAGGGAAATATGATAATAACCAATTTATTATTGCCTCTAGGGCATATTTCCAACAGTCTCCCACTTGCACTAGAGTCAGTAATCTAGTTTCATAACGCCATGTGATTCACACCCAATGAGTTCTGGGGTTTGATCATGTTTTGCTTGTGAGAGAGGTTTTAGTCAACGGGTCTACAACATTCAAATCCGTGTGTACTTTGCAAACCTCTATGTCATATTGTAGATGCTGCTACTACGCCCACTTGGAGCCATTCCAAATGACTACTCCACTATACGTATCCCGTTTACGACTCAGAGTCATCCGGATCGGTGTCAAAGCTTGCATTGACGTAACCCCTTACGACGAACTCTTTACCACCTCCATAACCGAGAAATGTTTCCTTAGTTCTCTAAGGATAATTTTGACCGTTGTACAGTGATCCACTCTGGATCACCCTTGTACCCCCTTGCCAGACACATGGCAAGGCACACATCACATGCGGTACACAACACGACATAATGTATATAGCCTATGGCTGAGGCATAGGGGACGACCTTCGTCCTTTTTCTTTCTTCTGCCGTGGTCGAGCTTTGAGTCTTACTCAACTTCACACCTTACAATACACGCAAGAACTCCTTCGAAATCTAGTCAAGGTGTGTGCTCCGTGAAAGTCTTATCAAGCGTCTTGATCTATCTCTATAGATTTTGATGCTCAATATGCAAGCAGCTTTACCCAGGTCTTCCTTTGAAAAACTCCTTTCAAACAACCCTTTATGCTTTCCAGAAATTCTACATCATTTCCAATCAACAATATGTCATCCACATATACTTATCGGAAATGCTATAGTGCTCCCACTCACTTTCTTGTAAATACAAGTTTCTTCATAAACTTTGTATAAACCCAAAAGCTTTGATCACCTCATCAAAGCGTGTATTACAACTCCGAGATGCTCGCACCAGTCCATAGAAGGATTGCTGGAGCTTGCATACCTTTTAGCATCCTTAGGATCGACAAAACCTTCTGGTTGTATCATATACAACCTTTTCCTTAAGGAAACCGTTAAGGAAACGTTGTTTTGACATCCATCTGCCAGATTTCTTAATCGAAAAATGTAGCAACTGCTAACATAATCCCAACAGACTTTATCATCACTACGGGTGAGAAAGTCACATCGTAGTCAACTCCTTGAACTTGTCAAAAACCTCTTTGTGACAAGTCAAGCTTATAAATAGTAACATTACTATCATCGTCTGTGTTCTTCTTAAAGATCCATTTGTACTTAACTGCCTGCCGGTCTTCGGGCAAGTCTACCAAAGTCCATACTTGGTTTTCATACATGCATCCTATCTCGGATTTCATGGCTCCTAGCCATTTGTCGGAATCCGGGCCCACCATCGCTTCTTCATAGTTCGTAGGCTCATCGTTGTCTAACAACATGACTTTCAAGACAGGATTACCATACTAGTCGGGGCAGTACGTGTCCTTGTCGGCCTACGAGACTCAGTAGTAACTTGATCCGAAGTTTCATGATCATCATCATTAGCTTCCTCTTCAATTGGTGTATGCATCACAGGAATACTTTTCTGCGTTGCGCTACTTTCCAAATCAAGTGAAGGTTCAATAACCTTATCAAGTTCTATCTTCCTCCCACTCAGTTATTTTGAGAGAACCTCCTTCTCTGGAAAGGGTCCATTCTTGGCAACAAAGACCTTGCCTTCGGATCTGTGATAGAAGGTATACCCAATTGTTGCTCTAGGGTATCTTATGAAGATGCACTTTTCCGCTTTGGGTTCGAGTTTATCAGACATAAGTGTCGTATCCCCAAACTCTAAGAAATGACAACTTAGGTTTGTTGCCAAACCATAATTTATACGGTGTCATCCCAACGGATTCATATGGTTCCCTATTTAAAGTGAATGTAGTTGGCTCTAATGCATAACCCCAAAACTATATATAGTGGCAAATCGGTAAGAGACATCATAGAACGCACCATATCCAATAGAGTACGGCTACGACGTTCGAACACACCATTACACTATGGTGTTCCAGGCGGCGTGAGTTGTGAAACAATTTCCACATTGTCTTAAATTGCATACCAAACTCGTAACTTAGATATTCACCTCCACGATCATATCGTAGACATTTTATTTTCTTGTCACGATGATCTCCAACTTCACTCTGAAATTGCTTGAACTTTTCAAATGTTTCAGACTCGTGTTTCATTAAGTAAATATACCCATATCTACCCAAATCATTAGTGAAGGTAAGAAAATAACGATATCCACCGCGCGCTTCAATACTTATTGGACTGCACACATCAATATGTATGATTTCCAACAAATCACTTGCCTGCTCCATTGTTCTGAAGAACGGGGTTTTCGTCATCTTGCCCATGAGGCATGGTTCCCATGTATAAAGCGACTCAAAATCTAGTGATTCCAAAGATCCATCAGCATGGAGTTTCTTCATGCGCTTTACACCAATATGACCTTTAGCGGCTGTGCCACAAGTATGTGGTACTATCATTATTAACTTTGCATCTTTTGGCATCAATATTATGAACATGTGTATCACTACGATTGAGATTCAATAAACCATTCACATCGGGTGCATGACCATAGAAGGTATTATTCATGTAAACAGAACAACCATTATTCTCTGACTTAAATGAATAACCGTATTGCAATAAACACGATCTAATCATGTTCATGCTCAACGCAGTCACCAAATAACATTTATTTAGGTTCAACACTAATCCCGAATGTAGAGGTAGTGTGCGATGGTGATCACATCATCCTTGGAAACACTTCCAACACACATCGTCACCTCGCCCTTAGCTAGTCTTCGTTTATTTCGCAGCTTTTGTTTCGAGTTACCAATATTAGCAACTAAACCGGTATCTAATACACAAGCGCTACTAGGAGTACTAGTACGGTACACATCAATAACACGTATATCAAATATACTTTTGTTGACGTTGCCATCCTTCTTATCTACCAAGTATTTGGGGCAGTTTCGCTTCTAGTGACCGTTCCCCTTACAATAGAAGCACGTAGTCTCGAGTTTGGGTTCAACCTTGGGTTTCTTCACTGGAGCGGCAACTGGCTTGCCATTCTTGAAGTTTCCCTTCTTGCCCTTCTTGAAACTAGTGGTCTTGCTAACCATCAACACTTGATGCTCCTTCTTGATTTGTACCTCCATGACTTTCAGCATCGCGGATAGCTCAAGGATCATCATCTCCATCCCTTGCATGTTATAGTTCATCACGAAGCTCTAGTAGCTTGGTGGCAGTGACTTGGAGAACTATGTCAATCACTATGTTATCAGGAAGACTAACTCCCACTTGATTCAAGTGATTCTAGCACCTAGACATTCTGAGCACATGCTCACCGATTGAGCTATTCTCCTCCATCTTGCAGGCAAAGAACTAGTCGAAGGTCTCATACCTCTCAACATGGGCATGAGCCTGAAATTCCAATTTCAGCTCTTGGAACATCTCATATGCTCCATGACGTTCAAAACATCTTTGGAGCCTCAATTCTAAGGCGTAATGCATGACGCACTAAACTATCAAGTAGTCATCAGAACGTGTCTGTTAGATGTTCACAACATCCACATACGACGCTTGAGGGGGTGGTGCGCCGAGCGACGCATCAAGGACATAAGCCTTCTGTGCGGTAATGAGGACAATCCTCAGATCACGGACCCAATCCGCATTATTGCTACCATCATCTTTCAACTTAGTTTTCTCTAGGAACGTATCAAAATACAGGGGAGCTACAACGCGAGCTATTGATCTACAACATAATTTGCAAATACATTTTGCCTATGTTCATGATAATTATTTCAGTTAATTAAATTACTAATGAACTCCCACTCAAATCAACATCTCTCAGATTATCTAAGTGTGACATGATCCAAACCCACCAACCCAAGTCCGGTCATCACATGAGATGAGGTGGTTTCAATGGTGAACATCTCCATGTTGATCATATCTACTATATGACTCATGTTTGACCTTTCGGTCTCGTGTGTTCCGAGGCCATGTCTGTACATGCTAGGCTCGTCAAGTTTAATCCAAAGTATTCCGCATGTGTCAAACTGGCTTACACCCATTGTATGCGAACGTAGAGTCTATCACACCCGATCATCACAAGGTGCTTCGAAATGACGAACCTTCGCAACGGTGCATACTTGGGGAGAACACAATTTTATCTTGAAATTTTAGTGAGGGATCATGTTATAATGCTACCGTCGTCCTAAGAAAAATAAGATGCATAAAAGGATAAACATCACATGCAAATCATATAAGTGACATGATATGGCCATCATCGTCTTGTGCTTTTCATCTCCATCTCCAAAGCACCAGCATGATCTCCATCGTCACCGGCATGACACCATGATCCCCATCATCATGTCGTCATGTGGTTGTAGCTCCAACTATTGCTTCTACAATTATTGCTAACACATAGCGATAAAGTAAAGGAAATGGGACAAATAAATTAAAGACAACCATATGGCTCCTGCCGGTTGCCATACTCATCGACATGCAAGTGGTGATAACTATTACAAAACATGATCATTTCATACATCACATATATCAAATCACGTCTTGGCCATATCACATCACAACATGCGCCCTGCAAAAACAAGTTAGACGTCCTCTAATTTGTTGTTGCATGTCTTACATGGCTGCTATGGGTAACTAGCAAGAATCGTTCGTACCTACGCAAAGCCACAACGGTGATAATCAAGTTTCCTTTTAACCTTCTACAAAGACCGCCTTCGTCGAATCCGATTCAACTAAAGTGGGAGAGACAGACACCTGCCGGCCACCTTTATGCAAGCAAGTTGCATGTCAGTCGGTGGAACCGGTCTATTGTGCGAGGACAAGTAAGGTTGGTCCGAGCCGCTTCATCCCACAATACAGCCGAATCATAATAAGAGTAAGGAGGTAAGCAATGTTAAGATCAACGTCCACAAACACTTTGTGTTCTACTCGTGCATATCATCTACGCATAGACCTAGCTCATGATGCCACTGTTGGGGAACGTTGCATGAGAAACAATTTTTTTCCTACGAAAACCCAAGATCTATCCATGGAGTGCTTCTACATACCCTTGTAGATCACTAAGCGGAAGCATATATAACGTGGTTGATGTAGTCGTACGTATTCATGATCCAGTCGCGATCCGTCCCGATCTAGCGCCGAACGGACGGCACCTCCGCGTTCAGCACACGTACAGCTCGATGACGTCTCCGCCTCCTCGATCCAGCGAGCGAGTATAGAGTAGTAGATGAGTTCTCCGGCGGCACGACATCATGGTGGCGGTGATGGTGAAGTGATCTCAGCAGGGCTTCGCCAAGCACTGTCGCAGATGCAATTTCAGCAGGGCTTCGCCAAGCGCTGCCGCAGACGCGACCGGAGGAGAAAATGATCTAGGGAGAGAGGGAGGGCTGCACAAAGCCTTGGTGTGTAGCTTCCCTCCCTCTCCTCTCATATATATAGGGGGAAGGGAGGAGGGGCCGGCCCCTAGGGTTTCCCCTAGGGGTAGGTCGGCGGCCTAGGCGATGGCTTGGCCCCCAGGTTAGGGTGGCGCCCCCCTTAGGGTTAGCCCTCTAATAACCCACAAGTGTAGCGGATCGTTTGTAGCCTTTTTCGATAAGTAAGAGTGTCAAACCCAACGAGGAGCTAAGGTAGAACAAATATTCCCTCAAGTTCCATCGACCACCGATACAACTATACGCACGCTAATGCTTGCTTTACCTAGAACAAGTATGGAACTACTTTGCGGGAATAAAACTAGAAGTACTTTGCAAGAAAATAAAGAACATGGAAATAAAATTTAGGTGTTGCTTTAATAAAAGAACAATAAAAGTAAATAACTTAGTAGAAAGCTTTTTGTGTAACGCAAGAGAAATATTGTCCCTAGGCAATTTAATATAATATGATAGATACATGTCACATGCAATGAGGGTGAGGCATACGCTAACACACTTTCCGTACTTGGATCATATGCACTTATGATTGGAACTCTAGCAAGCATCCGCAACTACCAAAGTTCATTAAGGTAAAACCCAACCATAGCATTAAGTATCAAGTCCCCTTTACTCCCATACGCAACAACCCACCTACTCGGGTTTATGCTTCTGTCACTCAAACAACCCACCATAGGCAAATCATGAACATATTGCAACACCCTACAGCGGGGATCCCTCATGTTTGCATGACACGGAGGGCACCATAGGACAGCACCATATCAACATACAACTCACATCCATAACATCATACCACAATTAACCCATAGGACAAAAGAGATCTACTCAAACATCATAGGATAGCCAAATATCATTGGGAAATAATATATGGAGTGGAGCACCATGTTTAAGTAGATATTACAACAGGGAAGAGAAGTGTTACACCGCTGCATAGAGGGGGATATAGTTGGTGTTGACGGCGGCGAAGTTGTTGGTGTAGATCGCCGTCACGATGATTGCCCCGGCGGTGTTCCGGCGCCACCGGGAGAGAGGGGGAGAGAGCCCCCCTCCTTCTTATTCTTCCATGGCCTCCCCCCTAGATGGGAGGAGAGTTCCCCCTCTGGTCCATGGCCTCCATGGTGGCGGAGGGGCAGGAGCCCCTCCTAGATTGGATCTCCCTCTTTGTTCTCTTCTGTTTCGCGTTCCTGTTTTCTGGCCGAAAACCGTTTCTTATATTCCCGGAGATCCGTAACTCCAATCGGGCTGAAATTTTGAGGGGATTTTTATCCAAAAATTAGCTTCCATGTGCCCGAAGGAGAGCTCCAACCAACGTACGAGGTGAGCAAAACCCACCAGGGCGAGCTTGGACCCCTGGGGCGCGCCCTGATGTATCGTGGGGGCTGTGGGCCTCCGTTTGCGTTGATTCCACTTCTCAAAATTCACAAATATTCCAAAAAAATCTCCTTAAATTTTTATCGCGTTTGGACTTCGTTTGATATGGATATTCTGCGAAAAAAAACATGCAACAAATAGGAACTGGCACTGGGCACTAGATCAATATGTTAGTCCAATAAATCATATAAAATGTTGCCAAAAATATGTGAAAGTTGTATAATATTGGCATGAAACAATAAAAAATTATAGATACGATGGAGACGTATCAGCATCCCCAAGCTTAATTCCTGCTCGTCCTCGAGTAGGTAAATGATAAAAAAGATAATTTTTGATGTGGAATGCTACCTAACATAATGTTGATCATATATCTAATCATGGCATGAATATTAAGACACGAGTGATTCAAAGCAATAGTCTAGTTTTGACATAAAGACATTAATACTCAGGCATCCCAACAAAAAATCATGTCTTTCAAAATATCAAGGCTAAAGAACGCTATCGCTACAAAATCATATAGCCTTGTCATGCTCTGTCTTCTTAACACAAATTATAAATCTTGTACTACCCCGGTGTCAGCGAAGCAATTGGTTCATAATTTTTTAACGCGCTTCAGCATTTTCAACTCTCACGCAATACATGAGCGCAAGCCATGGATATAGCACTATGGGTGGAATAGAATATGGTGGTAGGTTTCAAAGGGGTAAGAGTGGAGAAGAAAGTCTCGCATCAACTCAGCGTATCAATGGGCAATGGAGATGCCCATCAATAGATATCAATGCGAGGAGTAGGGATTGCCATGCAACTGATGCACTAAGAGCTATAAGTGTATGAAAGCTCAATATGAAAACTAAGTGGGTATGCATCTAACTCTATAATGAAAAATTCCCACTAGTATATGAAAGTGACAACATAGGAGACTCTATATATGAAAAACATGGTGTTACTTTGAAGCACAAGTGTGGAATTAGCATGCCCCTTTTCCTTCTTCTTTCATTTTTTTTCTTTTCTTCCCCCTTTCTTCTTCTTTTTTTTTCTTTTCTTTTTCTTTTTTTTCTTTTTCCTTTTTTTTTGTTTGTCCGGAGCCTCATCCCGACTTGTGGGGGAATCATAGTTTCCATCATCCTTTCATCACTGGGGCATGCTCTAATAATGAATAATGATGATCATCACACTTCTATTTACTTACAACTCAATATTACAACGATAGTAGAACAAAGTATGACTCTATATGAATGCAATGATCTAGCATAGCAAAGATATCAAAAAACAGACAAGCCATGGAAACATCATGCTAGCTATCTTATGATCATGTAATTTAATATGACAATGAATGCTCAAGTCATCAAAACGAAGCGGTGGAAGTTGCATGGCAATATATCTCGGAATGACTATGGAAATGCCATAATAGGTAGGTATGGTGGCTGTTTTGAGGAAGATATAATAAGGCTTATGTGTGATAGAGCGTATCATATCACGGGGTTTGGATGCACTGGCGAAGTTTGCACCGACTCTCGAGGTGAGAAAGGGCAATGCACGGTACCGTAGAGGCTAGCAAATTGCGGGAAGGTAAGAGTGCGCATAATCCACGGACTCGCATTAGTCATAAAGAACTCACATACTTATTGCAACAGTTTTATTAGCTCTGTCGAAGCAAAGTATTACTACACATGCTTCTACGGGGGAGGTTGGTAGGAGTTAACTATCGCGCGCCCCCGACCTTCACACAAAGATAGACAATCAATGATAAATTGTGCTCCAACTTCCTTGCATAACGGGAGACTATACGTGCATGCTTCGGGAATCACAAACCTTAACATCAATATCTTTTTAAATACGATCATCCACTAGTACCTCCCACATATTATCATCTCTATATCGCAAAACTATTGCAAGGAATCAAACATATCATATTCAGTGATCCCTAAGTTTTATGTAGGATTTTATGACTAACCATGTGAATGACCAATTCCTGTTTACTCTCTAAATAGATATAAGTGAAGCAAGACAGTTTAATTCTTTCTACAAAATACCATGCTTTAATAAATATAAGTGAAGCAAAAGAGCATTCTACGAATAACGGTTTTCTATGTGAAGAGAAACAGGCAATCCAAACTTCAAATGATATAAGTGAAGCACATGAAGCATTCTATAAGGCCATACTCAAAAGATATAAGTGAAGTGCAATGAGCATTCTATAAATCAACCATGGACTATCTCATACAAGCATGGTGCATAAAATAAAAGTGAAAACAAAACACAAAAGACGCTCCAAGATTTACACATATCATATGAACGAAACGAAAACGAAAACATACCGATACTTGTTGAAGAAAGATGAGATGCCTTCCGGGGCATCCCCAAGCTTAGACACTTGAGTCTCCTTGGATATTTACTTGGGTTGCCTTGGGCATCCCCAAGATTGAACTCTCGCGTCTCCTCCTTCTCCTCATATCGAGACCTTCTCGATGTTCGAACACTTCATCCACACAAAACTTAACAGAAGACTGGTGAGATCCGTTAGTATAATAAAGCAAATTCCTACTTTAAGTACTGTTGCAAACCCATTCATATTTTATATTTTCATTATCCCTGATGTATTATAAATTCTCCATGGCTTATACAACCGATAAAATCGATCGTTTCATCAAAACAAGCAAAACAATGCATCAAAAACAGAATCTGTCTTAAACAGGACAGTCTGTAGTAATATGAACTTTGACCATACTTCTGTAAGTCCAAAAATTCTGAAAAATTAGGAAGAAATAAATTTTTTTTATAGAAATACTGTGTAAAAATTTCAGAAACTTTTGACGTTCCAGTAAAAAAAATGAAAATTCACGCACTACAGCCAAAGTTTCTGTTTTTACACATCACATACCAACAAGCAATCTAATCATCCTAAAGGCAAATCTTGGCACATTATTTTTATAATACAATGGATTTGTACAAGGGGATAATTATTTTTGTTGGAAAAGTTTACGTGATTCGAGACTCACAAAGTTTCCATGGGCATGAACAAAGTTCAAGGATATCCCCCACTTCAACGATGCTCATCATCTCTTCTCACTTTCACCTTTCCTTTTGTGAAGTTTTAGGTTCCCCTCTATAATTTTTTTGTTTTAAACTTTATAAAAGCACACAACAGAAATAAATGACTCTCTATAACTTCCGGGTTGTCTCCCTGGCAGCACTTTCTTTAAAGCCATTAAGCTAGGCATAAAGTGCTCAAGTAATGGATCCACCCGGATCCCAAGGTATATCAAAGTCAATTTTAATTAACAATGATTTGTAATTTAGTAGTGAGCACAAAGTGATATATATCATGTGACAACGAAGTCTAGCTCTCTTCCTATGCATCGGCATGTTATACAAGAACAATTCATACACATTAAGTAAAGGCCAATGCATAGTATAAACAGTTTCTTGCAATTTTATAGTATTGGAAACATAGAGAGGTGAAGATTTGGTTCCTCTCTCATAATAATTGCAAGTAGGAGCAGCAAGCACATGCATATTATACTCATCAAAATCATCATGTGTAGTAGCAAAACGCAACCCATCAATGTAATCCTTAATAAGTGCAAACTTCTTCGATATACTCTAGTTGGGAGAATTCAAAAAGATAATAGGACTATCATGTGTAGGTGCAATAGCAACAATTTCATGCTTAACATAAGGAACTATAGCAAGTTCATCTCCAAAAGCATAATTCATATTGGCATCTTGGCCACAAGCATAGCAAGCATCAAGTTCATCAAAAAGGGATATTTCAAATGAATGCACGGGATCATAGCAATTATCATAGCATTCATCCTTTGGTAAGCACGAAGGGTAATTAAACAATGTATGAGTTGAATAGTTACTCTCATTATAAGGTGGGCACGGGTGATCAATCCGCTCTTCCTCCTTTTGTTCTTCGCTCTCCTCCTCATCTTTTTCATCTAATGAGCACACAATTTCAGCAACTTCCTCTTCCATAGATTCCTGCAAAATTTTAGTCTCTTCCAAGGCAGTGGTCATTCTTTCACTAAATTCTTTAACATAAGCATTAGAAGCATAGTTTTCATAGCAATATTTAAGTATGGAAAAATTTTCAGATTTGTAAAGAGTAGCATCATACTTTTCAATCAAAGAAGCAATTTCATATGCACCCTTAAAAGCAACAAATTCTTCAATTTGTTCAACATCAAAATAACAATAGGCTTCCTTGGCATAAGAAGATAGTATTTCATTATCATTAAACACACATTGGTAGGGAAGGTGTTTTTTAGTTTCTTCAGAACAACAACTAAAATTATGTATTTCGCATAAATTCCAAGCATAGCAACACAAAGTATTAATTTGATGCCACAAGAGTTTCCCTTTTTGAGATATGCGGTGTCGCACATAATAAGCATTCGCATTTAATGATTTTCCCTCAACTAAGCTAGTTGGGTTTTCAGCACGAGCACCAATGGATCGAAGATGATCCACATAATATTCTTCGGTGGTACGGAACACAAGTGGTTCCTCAACTTTTGGAGCAGCAAGTGCATCTATTTTTTTTGATATTTTGCGTTTCCTACCCATATATAAAGATAGAAAATAACTAATAACATAAAATAAAAATTACTTAGTGATAAAGCAAACAAGCACACACGAGAATATTCACCCCACGCTATTGCTCCCCGGCAACGGTGCCAGAAAAAGGTCTTGATAACCCACAAGTGTAGGGGATCGGTTGTAGCCTTTTTCGATAAGTAAGAGTGTCAAACCCAACGACAAGCTAAAGGTAGAACAAATATTCCCTCAAGTTCTATCGACCACCGATACAACTATACGCACGCTAATGCTTGCTTTACCTAGAACAAGTATGAAACTACTTTGCTTGAATAAAACTAGAAGTACTTTGCAAGAAAATAAAGAACGTGGAAATAAAAGTTAGGTGTTGCTTTAATAAAAGAACAATAAAAGTAAATAACTTAGTAGAAAGCTTTTTGTGTAACGCAAGAGAAAGATTGTCCCTAGGCAATTGAATATAATATGATAGATACTTGTCACATGCAATGAGGGAGAGGCATACGCTAACACACTTTCCGTACTTGGATCATATGCACTTATGATTGGAACTCTAGCAAGCATCCGCAACTACCAAAGTTCATTAAGGTAAAACCTAACCATAGCATTAAGTATCAAGTCCCCTTTACTCCCATACGCAACAACCCACCTACTCGGGTTTATGCTTCTGTCACTCAAGCAACCCACCATAGGCAAATCATGAACATATTGCAACACCCTACAACGGGGATCCCTCATGTTTGCACGACACGGAGGGCACCATAGGACAGCACCATATCAACATACAACTCACATCCATAACATCATACCACAATTAACCCATAGGACAAAAGAGATCTACTCAAACATCATAGGATAGCCAAATATCATTGGGAAATAATATATGGAGTGGAGCACCATGTTTAAGTAGAGATTACAACAGGGAAGAGAAGTGTTACACCGCTGCATAGAGGGGGATAGACTTGGTGTTGACGGCGGCAAAGTTGTTGGTGTAGATCGCCGTCACGATGATTGCCCCGGCGGCGTTCCGGCGCCACCGGGAGAGAGGGGGAGAGAGCCCCCCTCCTTCTTCTTCTTCCTTGGCCTCCCCCTAGATGGGAGGAGAGTTCCCCCTCTGGTCCATGGCCTCCATGGCGGCGGAGGGGTAGGAGCCCCTCCTAGATTGGATCTCCCTCTCTGTTCTCTTCTGTTTCGCGTTCCTGTTTTCTGGCCGAAAACCGTTTCTTATATTTCCAGAGATCTCCGATCGGGCTGAAATTTTGAGGGGATTTTTATCCAAAAATTAGCTTCTTTGCGCCCGAAGGAGAGCTCCAACCGATGTACGAGGTGAGCACAACCCACCAGGGCGTGCCTGGGCCCCTGGGGCACGCCCTGATGTATCGTGGGGGTTGTGGGCCTCCGTTTGCATTGATTCCACTTCTCAAAATTCACAAATATTCCAAAAAAAATCTTCGTAAATTTTTATTGCGTTTGGACTTCGTTTGATATGGATATTCTGCGAAACAAAAAACATACAACAAACAGGAACTGGCACTTGGCACTGGATCAATATGTTAGTCCACTAAATCATATAAAATGTTGCCAAAAATATGTGAAAGTTGTATAATATTGGCATGAAACAATCAAAAATTATAGATACGACAGAGACGTATCACCCTCCACCAGCCCTAGCCGCATGGGCCTAGGTGGGGAGGGGCGCCCAGCCCACCAGGGGCTGATTCGCACCCGTCTCAGCCCATGTGTCCCCCTGGGGCGGGTGGACCCCTTCTGGTGGACCCCCGGAACCATTCCGACACTCCCGATACACTACCGGTGATGCCCGAACTTTTTCGGTGACCAAAACGGAACTTCCCATATATGAATCTTTACCTCCGGACCATTCCGAAGCTCCTCGTCATGTCCGAGATCTCATCCAGGACTCCGAACAACTTTCGGTCACCAACATACATAACTTAATAATACTATATCGTCACCAAATGTTAAGCGTGCGGACCCTACGGGTTCGAGAATCATGTAGACATGACCGAGACACCTCTCAGGTCAATAACTAATAGCGGGACCTGGATGCCCATATTAGTTCCCACATATTCTTCGAAGATCTTTATCGGTCGAACCACGATGTCAAGGATTTAGTCAATCCCATATGCAGTTCCCTTTGTCCATCGGCATGTTACTTCCCCTAGATTTGATCGTCAGTATCTCCATACCTAGTTCAATCTCGTTACTGGCAAGTGTCTTTACTCGTTCCGTAAAACAAGATCCCGCGACTAACTCCTTAGTCACATTGCTTGCAAGCTTCTTGTGATGTTGTATTACCGAGAGGGCCCAGAGACACCTCTCCGTAATACGGAGTGACAAATCCCAGTCTCAATCCTTGCCAACCCAACAGACACCCTCGAAGATACCTGTAGATCACCTTTATGATCACCCAGTTACGAAGTGACATTTGATACACACAAGGCATTCCTCCGGTGTCAGGGAGTTGCATGATCTCATGGTCATAGTAACAGATACTTGTCATGAAGAAAGCAGTAGCAATAAAATAATACGATCAAATGTTATGCTTACAGTTGGGTCTTGTCCATCACATCATTCTCCTAATGATGTGAACCCGTTAACAAATGACAATTCATGTCTATGGTTTGGAAACCTTAACCATCTTTGATCAACGAGCTAGTTTAGTATAGGCTCACTAGGGACACGATGTTGTCTATGTATCCACACATGTATCTGAGTTTCCGATCAATACAATTCTAACATGGATAATAGACGTTTATCATGAACAGGGAAATATGATAATAACCAATTTATTATTGCCTCTAGGGCATATTTCCAACATGATTCCCCCACAAGTCGGGATGAGACTCCGGACGAAAAATAAAAGAAAAAAGGGAAAAGGAAAAAGAAAGAGAGAGAAAGAAAGAACGAAAAAGAAAAAACATAAAAAGAAAAAGAAAAAATAAATGAGAGGAAAGAGAGAAGGGACAGTGCTACTACCTCTTTTTCCACACTTGTGCCTCAAAGTGGCACCGCGTTCTTCATATAGAGAGTCTCTTGTTTTGTCACTTTCATATGCTAGTGGGAATTTTTCATTATAGAACTTGGCTTGTATATTCCGATGACGGGCTTCCTCAAATGCCCGAGGTCTTCATGAGCAAGCAAGTTAGATGCATAGCCACATAGCTCTAGTTGAGCTTTCATACACTTATAACTCTAGTGCATCCGTTGCATGGCAATCCCTACTGCTCGCATTGATACCTATTGATGGCCATCTCCATACCCCGTTGATATGCTTTCTTCTCCACTTTTACCCCTTTGAAACCTATCACCATATTCTATTCCACCTTGATGCTATATCCATGGTTCACGCTCATATATTGTGTGAGTAATAAAAAATCTGAAGCGCCTTAAAAAGTACGATCCAATTGCCTAACTTAACACCGTGGTATTTGACATTTGTATTTATGTGATGAAGATGGATCCATGCCATGCTAATATGATAAAATGAATAGGGTGTGAACATTCTTTAAGGATCATATATTTGAAACTTGATAATTATGTTACTTATGTTTATGAATATTACTATGTTGATGTTTATTAATTCATCGTTTCTCAATTATCATACCTGCAATAGATTACATGTTGGGTAACATGTCACATCAAAAATTCTGTTTTTATCATTTACCTACTTGAGGACGAGCAGGAATTAAGCTTGGGGATGCTGATACGTCTCCAATGTATCTATAATTTTTTATTGTTCCATGCTACTCCCTCCGTCCCATAATATAAGAGCATTTTTTACACTACACTAGTGTTAAAAACGCTCTTATATTATGGAACGGAGGGAGTATAATATTATCACTCTAGGATACTTTTTGGGCATTTATTTATCAATTCATATTATTTTTGAGCACCAACCTATTAAACCAGTGCCTAGTGCCAGTTGATGTTTTCTGCCTGTTTTTGGCTTTTCAGGTTTACAGTACCAAACGAAGTCCAATTGCCACAAAACGTTTTTATGATTTTTCTAGACCGAAAGAAGACCTGGAAGCTTCGGGGGGAGACCGGAGGCTGCACGAGAGAGGCAGCACACATCAGGGCGTGCCTAGGGGGCGGTCGCGCCCTGTTGTGTGTTGGCTCCCCCTGGCGCCTCCCGACGCCCCTCTCTGGCCTATAAATTCTAATATATCCCAAAATCCCTGGAGAGACTCCCGAAACACTTTTTTTGCCCCGCAAGTCTCTATTCCGCCGTGTGCCCATCTGGAGCCCTGTTCCGGTGCCCTGCCGGAAGGGGGGTCGATCATGGAGGGCCTCTACATCAACCTTGCTACTCCCATGGTGATGTGTGAGTAATTCACCAGAGACCTAAGGGTCCGTAGTTAGTACCTAGATGGCTATCTCTCTCTCTCTCTCTTGATCTTCAATATAAAGTTCACCGCATCTTCGCGGTGATCTATTCGATGTAATCACTTTGTGTGGTGTGTTTGTTGGGATCCGATGAATTGTGAGTTTATGTTCAGATTATTCATGAAAAGTATTTGAGATACCTCTGATATATATTGTCTCTTAATTGCATGATAATTATAGCTTCGTAATGCTCTCCAAGGGAAATACTTATCTATATTGTGCTGCATCACCCGCTCCTCTTCGCGGAAAACTCAACGCACCCCGACGCCGCCGGCACACCTCTCCTCGCCCCCGAGCACCTCCACGGTAAGTCCGGCGCCCCTCCCTCTCTCATTTTGCTTAGGGTTAGGGTTAGGTTGTAGATGTGCAACGCGATCCAAAGTTTCTAGAGTCGGTAGAAAAAATAGGAAGAGTTTAAATGAATTTACCACAACTAAGGGCTTTTAAATTTTAGTAAGGGCTTTTAGGTTGTAGATGTGCAACGCGATCCAAACTTAGTTCTTTTTTGTAGTTTATTTGATTGATGATTGTAGTAGACTATATGCGGCCACACATTGCATGAGTATGGCATGGGATCTAGCTCCATTTAATACACTTACCAATTTTTAATATGTGTTTGGTAGTATGTGTGTAGCTGATTGATTAGTGTTTCGTTCTATGTTTTCATGATTTCTAGATGCAACATCCCACAGAAATCAATTTTGAATATGTGTTTGGTAGTATGTGTGCACACTCAAAATTAGATTCTCATTTGGAAACCTGATAGTAAAAAGGCATAAGCTAAAAATGTACTTCTTAAAGAACAAGGACTTGATGTTGTATCAGGGGAACACATGTATTTAATGGAAAATACTATCAGGGGAACAATCATTTGTGTTTCTATTTAATTTGTTTGATGCTTGTTCCTGTTAACTTTAGAAAATACTTCTTCTTTTCATGCTTTAAACACTCCCATGGCCTTTATTCTTTTGCCAAACAGAATGGCCGACTCTAGCATCTGGATAGGCTCCTCTGATCACTGGTCGGGGTATGCCGAAGATAAAGGCGACGTGAGCACCAACCAGGTAATTAAGGTTACAAAAAACATGCATGAGCATTGCAAACATCTCCATATATCTAACCATTAATTAATTGTTGATGATTTGAAACCCTTGCAAGGCATACGTACGAGGTCCGCCTTCTCCAACACCCGTTGTGCAGCGGACATGTGATGTGGATGTGCTAAATCACGAGCTGATCGCGTCACGTAAGAGTACCATCAAGGCCCTGGAGGAGTTGAATGACTCCCTGAAGAAGGAGAGGGATAACATTATCAATGACAATGCTACTGTCTACGATAAGATTTTCAGTCTCGAAGGTCAGATCGCGTCGATGAACCTCGAGATAAGTGAGATCAAGAAGGACATACAAGTCCTGAAGTTCGAGAGGACTCAACTGAAGACGGAGAAGTCCCATTAGATCATGGTGGGGCAGATGAATAGGAATAAGCTTCGTGAGCTTAAGTTAGTCCTTAGATGCGAAACTAGGTTGTGTCGAGAGGGGCAGATCGATACATTATTAGAAGTTGGTACTTTTCTTTTGTGAATTTGGTGAAACGTTTAGTTTGTGAATTAAGCTGGTAGTATCTTTTGGGAATTGCTGAAACGTTTAGTTTGTGAAGCTGGAAGTATCTTTTGTGAAGATGGTAGTATCTTTTGGGAATTCCGGTGTATTTTTTATTAGCTAAATATAACAGTGCCGCGTGAAACTCTGTCCAACACCATAGGTATTCAAAATACTACTGGCGTCGTCTCCAACGCCACCACTAAATTCTAACAGTGGCGCCATATTGGTGGCGTGGGATGCCCATGCCAGCAGGTCCTTTTTTGCAACGCCATAGCTAGGCTTTTCTGGACTAGTGCTAGGAAGAATTTTAGCTCCACCATCATGGACATCTGATATTGCTCTTGCATCATGTGATCAAACTCATCGTTGTAATCATTGTGATTGCAATCGATAATGTTGTCCACATAGATTTGACATACAAATAGTTCATCATCATAAGATTTAGCAAATAGAGTGGGATTGAGTGAACCAGGTTTGAAGCCTTTCTCCTTTAGGAAGTTTTTGAGCGTGTCATACCAGGATCGTGGTGCCTGCCTGAGGCCATACAATGCCTTGTTGATCCAAAAGACTTTGTCGGGATGCTTTCGGTCTTCAAACCCTACTAGTTGAGCAACATATAGTTCTTCCTCAATCTTACCATTGAGGAATGCACTTTTCACATCCATTTGATATAGGAACATATTATGATGGTTAGCATATCCAAGCAGGATATGACTGGCTTCAAGTCTAGCAACATGATCAAAGGTTTCCTCGAAGTCAATACCCTCAACCTGTGTGTAACCTTGAGCAACAAGACAGGCCTTATTTCTATCGACTTTGGCATTTTCGTATTGCTTTTTGCGTAGATCCACTTGGTGCCAATGATGTTGTGCTTGCGTGGATCAGGGCGCTTGACAAGTTCCCACACATTGTTGAGCTCGAATTGATGAAGCGCTTCTTGCATAGGTTGAATCTATTCCGGATCCGGAAAGGCATCATGAACTTTGGTGTGCTCTGAGATAGAGACAAAAGCATGGTGCCCACAAAAGTTATCTAATTGAGTTGCTCTTGAGCGAGTGAGAGGACATGGTGCATTGACGTTGTCGAGTATCTTTTTGATCTGAACTTTATTGGCCACTCATGGATATGCAGGGCGAAGACTTTGTTGTTGCTGAGCATTGCCTTTATCAGCATCATTGTCTTTCTATTGAGCATTGTCTTTGCGCTGGACTGGAGTGGGTATAATGATCTCATGAGCCTCAGGTTCTCCAGGCATGATTTCACAAGTGTCCATTAGCTTGATAGAATCATCTGGAGGCAATTCATCTAGCATAGGAGGCAGGTGCTCTCTTTGCGAGCCGTTAGTCTCCTCGAACCACACATCTACAATTTTAACAATTTTTTTGTGATAACTGTTGAAGACTCTATAGGTGTGTGAATCCTTTCCGTAACCAAGCATATAACCCTCATGTGCTTTTGGTGCAAATTTATAACTATGATGTGGATCCCTTATCCACCATCTTGCACCGAAGACTTTGAAATAACTTACATTGGGTTTCTTACCTGTGATCAGCTCATACGATGCTTTCTTGAGGAATTTGTGAAGATATACCCAATTGATGATGTGACAGGCAATGTCAATGGCTTCAGGGCAACACTTTTGTGGTGTCTTGTATTCATCAAGCCTAGTGCGAGCTATCTCTATAAGGGTCATGTTCTTGTGCTCCAAGACGCCATTCTGTTGAGGAATTTATGGAGCAGAAATCTCATGAGTGATACCCAGCACATCAAGATAGGTGTGAAGCCCAATGTTCTTGAATTCGGTGCCATTATCACTCCTAATGTGCTTGATCCTGACGTCATAGTTGGTTATGGCCCTATTGGCGAATCGCCTGAAGACATCATGCGCTTCACTTTAGTACAAGATTATATGCATCCAGGTATATCTAGAGTAATCATCAACAATCACGAAGCCACATAGATTTGAAGTAGTAGTAAATGTGGAATAATGATTAGGGTCGAATAAATCCATATCGAGTAGCTCGAAGGGACAAGTGGTCGTCATGATTGTCTTCAAGGGATGTTTGGCCCTAGTCATCTTCCCGGCTTCGCATGCACCACATAGATAATCCTCCTTGAACTTGACACCTTCGATACCAATGATGTGCTTCTTCTTGACAATGGTGTGCAAGTTACTCATGCTAGCATGTCCTAGCCGCCGATGCCATAGCCAACATTCGGATGCATTTGCTAGTAGACATTTGGCAAGCTGTGGTCCTACAGAGAAGTCTACCATATACAAGTCACCTCTTCAAAAACCTGTGAAGACTTTAGATTTTTTAGAGACCATTAGCACTCTGCAGCAAAATTTGCCAAAGATGACAATCATATCCAGATCACAAAGCATTGAGATGGACATTAAGTTGTATCCAAGGGATTCGACAAGCATCACTTTATCCATGTGTCGACCCTATGAGATAACAACTCTACCTAGTCCCAAAACCTTGCTTTTTTCCTTTATCAGCAAATATGATATGGTTTTGTGTAGGATGATGTAAAGTTGATTCCATGCATAAACTTCGATCACCAGTCATATGGTTGGTGTAGCCACTATCCAGAATCCACTTAGTGGTTTGGGAATGTCTTCCTTGACGCCTTTTGCCATGAACTAGTTAGCGGGAGGAGAGTTTTCATCATCATTGGCCTCACTGTTGGTGACGTGGCCATTGTCTTCATGGTTGAAGATGGACCTGGCGAAGAATGCGGAGGCGAGAGTAAGGCTCGCCACACCAGAGTTAGATTCCTCCACAACATCACCAAAACCAGATCTTCCTCTAAATTCATTTACTTGCCTATCAAAGTGCAAGCTCTGCCAGAGGAGCTCTTTCTGCGATGAATACTTTGACAAAGACTTTGAGTACTTCTTGTTGTTGTCATCAGAATCATCATCCTTGCACTAGGGCCGGTCGCCGCCTTCAAGAGCACCACTAGTGGAATCACGACATCTCGCATTGTGTGTGGGCGTGAGGAGAATACGGTGGCCTTAGTGGCATCTTGGGGAGCATTGTGCCTCCACACCGCTCTAACGGAGACGTACTTCCCCTCAAAGGGAAGGAACTTCGGTAACACATCCTCGTCTCCATCGGTTCCACTTGTAGTTACTTCTTACCTTTACTTTGTGCAAGCTTTACTTATATTGTATCCTTTGCTTGCTTGTGTTGTTATTGTTGTTAGCATCATATAGGTTGTTCACCTAGTTGCATATCTTGACAGCCTATTTGTTGCTAAACCTAATTTGTTAAAGAAAAGTTAAAAATTGGTAGTTGCCTATTCACCCCCCCTCTAGTCAACCATATCGATCCTTTCAATTAGTATCAGAGCTATGTCTCTTTATTAAGGGTTTTACCACCTGTCGTGGTTTTGTCACGGCAGATGCCCTAGTGAAAGGACTTAGGGTTGAGGCCATCGCTACGGTGATTAACTCGAAGGGGTTGGTCGGGACGAAAGACACGAGTTTACCCAGGTTCGGCCCCTCACGAAGGAGGTAAAAGCCTACGTCCTGCTTTGTGTTGTATTGATTGGGTATCGATTACAAGGGAGCGGATTCGCTTGACCTAGCTCTCGATCAATTGTTTCGTACCCTAAGCCGCCATAGGGACTCGCCTTTATATAAACAGGTCGAGGCCCTGGGCTTACAAGAGTCCAGGCCGAGTTACACTTCGTAACCGTCCATATCTCTAAGTCGCCTTACCTTCTCTGGCAAGACATCTCCCAGCGGCTTACGCCTCCGGGTCATACGCCGTCATCCGGCTCTAGGCCTCTGTTCGGCCCGCCTGTTAAGTCAGGCTTGTCTTGGTCTTCAGGCATGTTTACGGCCTTATTGCTAAGTCACCAACTTCCTAACCCGGCCTCTCCTAGGCGGGTTATACCACGGGGTTATATCCCCAACATTAGGCCCCAGATTAATTTGAACTTGTTCATGTCAATCTTCAAGTCTTCTGGTTGGCGAGTCTCATGTCTCCTTTACTTATTTAACCTAAAATAAATCTTCACAACCCGCCATGTAAAATGGATGATATCATCTTTGGTAAATCGAGAAAATCTTCATGACATCACAACGGATCTTTGCATTAACTAGTCATTCCGAAAATCGAGGCGCTTCCTTAGTCAATCATTATCATGCCTCCTCGATTCTCGCGCTGGACTGTTCCTGTTCCACCTCTTTCCTTCCTTATAAATAGGCATGGGGGGGGGCATTCCTTTCACTTTCCCCCGCTGCCGCTTGTTCTTCTTCTTCCTCCAAAACTTTGCACGACCGAAACTCCGCCACCCTAGCCGGACCGCGCCGTTCACCCCACCGAGGCCGCTGCATCAACCTGTTGTGACCAGAGCTTGCCGGCACGCGCCCGCACTTCTTGCGACTTCTCAGGTTCCGTTCTTCATATCTCTCAGATCTGCATTAGGTCGCCAGAGTTCTTCAGAGTTCATCGCCGTTCATCGGAGTTCATTGCCTAAGAAAAGAATCATCTTTTATCTTGGAAATGCTAGCAAAATCGCGCGGTGCGTCGTTTAGCATGTATTTTGTATTCGGAGTAGATCGTTTCTTCCCCAGCACCAGCGCATTGCCTATTAGTTCCTCCACTACTGCTTTTTAGGGTTAGCAATTACTCCCCTTTTATCCTTGCCCGTAGATCCATAATTATAGCTGCAATCTGTAGAACTTGTTTGTCCACACTTTGTAGCATTTTCAGTATTCATTGTGTTATTGACCCGCCACCATGCTGCCGGCTCATCTTGACGGGATATAAGCCGCCATAATTTAATGTCCTTCATTCCTGTAGTCAAAGACGGCTCATAATTTATCAATGACCCGCCAAATAGCGTGGCCGTCTTAGTCATAACTGGTTTGCCATGTAGCACTCCTAATCCGCCGTAATTTTATACTTTTCCACAGCTTTTAACCCGGTCAACCATGACTAAGGCCCCCTCTTCTTGCGATTGGGTAGCCTCCGGGGTTACCGAGCGTATGCTCAATGAGTATGTAGCCATGGGGGTTTTGCCGGCTCAAGAAGTCATCCATTGGCGGGTTCCTGGTCTTGAAATTACTCCCGAACCCAAGGAGGGGGAGGTGGTTATCTTCACGGATCATCTTCTCCGTGGCTTCTCACCGCCCGGGTCAAAAAAAAATCCGGGACGCCTTGCATTTTTACAAACTTCACCCTCAAGACATTGGCCCCAATTCTGTCACCAATTTGTGTCAATTTCAAGTATTCTGCGAAGTTTATCTGCAAGAAGAGCCCACCGTTGATCTTTTCAGAGATTTCTTTTACATCAACCACCAAACTGAGATTGCAGATGGACCAAGTCTTGAACTTGGAGGCGTTTCCATCCAGAGGCGGAGAGATGTATCTTTTCCCTCAGCTGTTCTGCCCAGCCACCCCAAGGATTGGAACCGCACTTGGTTCCGGCTGAAGAGAATCCATTGCCGGGTTATCGCCCCTACCGGCTCTGCACTACCACCGAGCTTCCAGACCGGTTATCCGCCACAGAGTGCGCTCAATACGCTCGCACATTTTCAAAGATCAGGGCTTTATTAGCCAATGGGTTAACTGGTGTTGATTTGACCCGCTGCTGGGTTTCCTGGAGAATTTTGCCGCTGAGCCGGCGCGGCGGCTTAATGTGTCAATACACTGGTGATGTGGACGACCCTCAACGCTCCAACCAGACTCCTCTGACAGAGAAAGATCTCAATTTAATTGTCAAATCACTGCTCGGAGACCTCAGGAGGTTTGCGACAAGAAGGGGTTAAACCCCTTCTATATTCTTAACCCAGCTCCCGCAGTAAGACCTTTTAGTTTAATCTTCACCCTTTCCCTTTAGATTTTGTACTTCACATCTCTGTTAACCTTTCTGCAAATGTACTTACATATGTAGGCCGACTCTCCCTTCTGGAAGAAGAGAATAACTGCAGCCTCCACTTTGAAGAAGAAAACCAAAGCAACTAAGACCCGGGCTCCGGCTCGTCGAAAGAAGCAAACAACTCAAGAACTGCTCGAGCTGGATGATTCGGAGGTAGAACTTGACTCCCTTGGCCTTCCTTTCATGCAACTTATTGATGTTGACTCCTCTCAGGTTGAAGCGGAGACAAGCCAAGCCGGTGCAGCAGAGGTAACTACCAACTCCTCCGACACGGAACCTTTCCCAATAGAGAAAATACGACGGGTCATCCGCAAAGTAAAGTTTTCACACTCTCTAGATCACTTGGATTCCAACTTTCTTTTGAAGAAGTAGCAACATGACTCTAGGCGTCAGACCCGGAGCGGCGGCTCGGAAGATCTAGTAGCTGGCTTATACAACACACCAGCTCCTCAAAAATGCCGCAATGAGGTATTTCATAACTTTGTTTTCATTTCTTCTGCACGTTAGCCTCATGTAGCAACCTGCTTATATTGTCCGACTCTAATTTTTCAGGAAACACCTCCCTCCTCTGGCGACTCAACCGGCACACAGCTGCCTGCCTTCGTTGTCAACCCTGGGTAAGGATTTTTCCTTTGTTGATATCCGAAAATCTGTTTTCATATGCTCATAAACTTGTCCACTTCTGTTTCAGAGCTAAGGCAAAGATAAGCAAGAAACAGAAGGTGGGCGGCTCTTCCAAGACCACTAAGGTTTCTGAGCCAGAGAAAGATATTCCAAAGCCTCCTGAAGCCCCAATCCAACGCTCCGAAGACCCCCTCTCTCATCAAGATAACCTTCCTCCGCAAGCTGAAGGAGTTTTTTCTGAAGCCATGGATACTGATGCTGACCCGGTCAACATTGGTGACCCGCCAAGTCCAATCCATCTCCAACGAATTGAAGAAGCCCCTTCTGAGAAGAATGATGTTGACATCGTTATCATCGGGGCGGGTTATAAACCACCAGGCGCCTCAACTGTTTTGGCTAAACACAAAGAAGAGCCGCCGTTGCTGGAGAAAGGCAAGGCCAAGCTAGACCTGCCGGACTATGCAGATTTCAGTGCCAGTGAACTGCACGCTGGTTACCTAAACCGCCTTCATACAAGTCGCGATATGGAAGCTGGTTTGGTAAACATGATGAAGCAGAAATATGAGGTATGACCTTTAACCCATTTCCGTCTTGTAAATATATATACTCATGCAGCCCCCAAGGGCCGGCTTATCCTGAAAGGATAAGCCAGGTCTTCCAGTAAGTACTTAGGCAAAAATCCGCTTGTAGCCCCCAAGGGCCGGCTTATCTTTGAAAAGATGAGCCGGGTCTTCCAACAATATCTTTGAAAGAATCCGGATGTAGCCCCCAAGGGCCGGCTTATCTTGGAAAAGATGAGTCGGGTCTTTCAGTAGTTAAGCAAAAAATCCTTTTGTAGCCCCCAAGGGCCGGCTTATCCTGAAAAGGATGAGCCGGGTCTTTGCGATACTTTGAAATGACCTACATTAGCCCCCAAGTGCCAAGTGTATTGCTTGCAATGTGCTTGGGACTTGAATATTTAAATCAAAACAAACCTGTGTATTAATGATTTCCAAACCAACTCCCAAACTTTATGTAGGAGGCATTGAGCTTGAAAGAGTCGCATCTTGGCGACTTAACCAAGAATGTGGCGGCTCTGGAAACCAAGAGCAGCGAGGCCGAGGCAAAGCTAAAACTTGCCTTGGAGGGTTTAGAAAAGTTGAAATCTGACTTTACCGCTGAACGCGTCACTTTTGAAGAAGAGAAGACCGCCTTGCAAAAGCACGCTGAAGACGCTTAAAAACAACTGAAGCCGGTTGCTGAAGAGCTTGCCGGCTTAAAGCAGCAGATATGTCGAATGACAGCCGCCATCTTCGGTAAGTGCAAAAAACTTACTCTCCATTGAAGTACTTCATCCATTAGGGTAGTCACAAAATGCTCAACTAAGTTTATACTCTTTATTGTCTGACAGGCGCCAGGAGTGCCAGCCTTGGCCAGAACATTTTGCTGAAACTGAAAGCCGTCTACTCATTGACGAAGCAAATATACATTGGGAGCCTGCAGACCCTTGTTGTTGTTTCGTCTAGAAAGAAACCTCCAAACACCCATCAAAACAGTGTTGGATCAGCTATCAACTGTGCCCTCTCAAATTGCAGAACTGAAGCTGTCAGCCGCCCGCGCAGGAGCCATTTCTGCCTTGAGCCGGGCAAAAGCGTGGCAATCAGATCTAGACCCGGCTGAGATGGCTGGCGGGTATCCAGAGTACAATGACGATGGAACTGCCTTCAGCGAAACAGATTTTGCCAGATGTGTCAAGGAGATGAGGACGCTCGCATGCGAACTTGCACAAGGGCTAGATTTGGCCAAGTACCAGTCGACATACGACAACAACAACACTCGCATCAAGGCGCCTTCGTACGCAGTGGTCGACTTGACTCCTCAAAGGCGTAAGCACATGTTTGCCCCTGACCTTGACCCCTCCATAATTCTTAACGATGAGGCCACCTTTGAGGCGTTAACCGGCATCGACTGGACTTCGGATGATCTCCAGATAGCAGATGACAAAGAGCCGGCACAGGATGACCCGGAGCCGTCCACCTCCAAGCGCCAGGGTGACCATGATTCTGCTGATCCTAACCCGGATGACACTGAGGCCGGCTTAGAGTGATGTAACTAAAAACACTTGGCCAGAAATTTGAAGTGCCCGGCTATGGCCTTGTAATAGCGCAGTTAAAAGACAGCTTTGATGTTGCCATGCCTTCATGCATGTTTTTGCCAACTTATATCCTGGCGGCTTAACTGCTGCAATCGTTATCAAAACATGCGTATGTGATGTGATGATACCTCTTAATTCTCCATGAAGTTTTGATCAACACCTTGACTGGCGACTTATAATCCGGGGCGAGTTAATAAATCAATACCCCATAGTCTTGAAAATATGGAAATAAACCCGCTGGCGGGTCATGGAAGCTGTAAGCTGGATCGATGAGCAATACTAAGCTGGACCAGTCGTCATCCAAAGACGTAGAACCTTCTCATGAACAATTCCTGTAAAACAACAAACAGAAAATATATGTATATCTTCAATTTTGTAAGGCGGCTTTGAAGGCACAACCAAAAGAGATCAACTCTTAGTTATATTTTTGAGAAAACTCAAGGTTTTTTGCTTCAAAGAAGCTAGGCATTAACGCCTACAATCCCATAAGCCGGCTCTCACGTGACATAAATCTGTCGTTTTAACCTTAACGAGTTCAGGGTCTTAAAAAAGATTGACTGTTAAGAGTACGAACGGGCCACATAGCGGAGAGACTACAGCGGACAGGTGAGTTTATCCTAGCTCTCTATAAGCTGGCTCTCTCATGACATAAGTCGCCGTTTTAACATTGACAAGTTCAGGGTCTTAAAAAATATTGACTGTCAAGCGTACGGCGGGTCACCTGGTGGAGTAGCAAGTTGCAAACAGGTAGGTTTAACTCAAATATGGCTTCTAAGCCGGTCAAGAGGGTTTGAAAGCTAAACTCATTGAGTTGGAAGCCCCCAAGTGACCTTATGAATAATCAACTCTTTGCACAGACAACATTGGAGGAAAACGACAGATGCCCCGAATTATGGGGATGCCGGCTTTATTAATTATAAAACGATATATACAATGACAGAAGTATGTACATTGATGAGAGCCAATGACTCAAGTGTAGTAGGGCCGAAGATGAGCAATGTTCCACGGCCTGCTAGTTTCCTCTCCAGAAGTGCGTGACTTGTCGCTCTCCTGCATATCAATGAGATAATATGACCCATTGTTGAGATTCTTGCTAACCACAAATGGTCTTTCCCTAGGGGGTGATAGCTTATGCATATCTGTCTGATCTTGAATCAAACGAAGCACTAAGTCGCCCTCTTGGAACGTCCTGGTTTTAACCCTGCGGCTATGATAGCGACGCAGATCTTGTTGATAAATCGAAGATCGTGCTGCTGGAAGATCCCGCTCTTCATCCAAAACATCAAGTGCGTCCTGACGCACCGTCTCATTATCAGTTTCAACGTAAGCCGCCACCCTGGGCGAGTCATGACGAATATCACTAGGGAGAACTGCTTTTGCGCCATAGACCATGAAGAAAGGCGTGTAGCCTGTTGATCTGTTGGGGTGGTTCTGATGCTCCAAAGAACTGAAGGTAGGTCCTCTACCCAACAACCCGGCGTTCGATCCAAAGGAACCATGAGCCGGGGTTTGATCCCTCTCAAAATTTCCTGGTTAGCACGCTCTGCTTGACCATTAGGCTGTGGATGGGCCACCGAAGAGACATCAAGGCGGATGTGTTCACTTTCACAAAACTCTTTCATAGCTCCCTTGGATAGATTTGTGCCATTATCTGTAATGATACTGTGGGGGTAACCAAAATGGAAAATCAGCATTTTGACGAACTGAACTGCAGTTGCTTCGTCGCATTTGCTGACCGGCTCCGCCTCAATCCACTTGGTAAACTTGTCCACTACCACCAAAAGGTGGGTCTTTTTATCCTTAGACCTCTTAAACGGTCCGACCATATCAAGCCCCCAGACCGCAAACGGCCAGGTGATCGGAATCATCCGCATCTCTTGAGCCGGCAATGGGCTCGACGTCCAAACTTCTGACACCCATCGCACTTGCTAACTATGTTCTTCGCATCTACATGAGCCGTCAACTAGTAAAACCCATGCCAAAAAGCCTTAGCCACCAAAGATTTTGAGCCGGCGTGATGACCGCAGTCGCTTGCATGTATCTCATATAAGATTTCACTGTCCTCCTCAGGAGAAACACAGCGTTGAAAAACACCAGCTATACTGCATTTGTGTAACTCGCCATTGACAATAGTCATGGCCATAGACCGCCTCATGATTTGCCGCGCTAAGGTCTCATCCTCCGGTAACTCGCCATGAGTCAGATACGCCAGATAAGGCAGCGTCCAATCAGGAATAGCGCGAAGAGCCGACACCAACTGTCCTTCCGGGTCAGGTATAGCAAGATCTTCCTCAGAAGGCAATTTGACAGACGGGTGATGCAATACATCAAGAAACACATTAGGCGGCACCGACTTACGCTGAGACCCCAACCGGGACAGTGCATCGGCCGCCTCGTTCTTCCGACGATCAATGTGATGCACCTAATACCCCTTAAAATGGCCAGCAATGATATCAACCGCCTGGCGATAAGCCGCCATACGAGGGTCTTTAGAATCCCACGTACCTAAAACTTGCTGAGCCACCAGGTCTGAGTCACCGAGACATCTGACCCGGCTCAAATTCATCTCCTTGGCCACACGGAGCCCATGAAGCAAGGCTTCATATTCAGCTGCATTGTTGGTACAAGGAAACATTAACCTTAAAACATAGCAAAATTTATCACCTCGTGGGGAAGTTAAAACAACTCCAGCCCCTGAACCTTCCAACTGCCTGGATCCTTCAAAGTGGATTGTCCAATACGTGTTGTCCGGCTTCTCCTCAGGTGCTTGACACTCTATCCAATCATTGATAAAGTCCACCAGGGCTTGAGATTTGACGGTTGTTCGAGGCACATACCTCAAATTAAGAGGTCCAAGCTCAATCACCCACTTAGCAATCCTGCTGGTGGCCTCTCTATTTTGAATGATATCTCTCAAAGGAGCAGAGCTAACCACCGTGATTGGATGTCCAAGGAAATAATGTTTCAGCTTGCGATTTGCCATGAACAGTCCAAACACCAGTTTCTGCCAGTGCGGGTACCTTTGCTTGGACTCGATCAAAACTTCACTGGCGTAATAAATCGGCTGCTGGACAGGGTACTCTTTGCGTGTCTCCTTGCGCTCCACAACAACTGCTTCGCTGATGGCCCTGTTATTAGCCGCCACGTACAGGAGCAATGGCTCTTTTTCCACGGGAGCAGCCAAGACAGGCGGCTCAGCTAACTATTTTTTGAGCGCCTCGAACGCATCATTGGCAGCATCACTCCAGACAAAATTATCTGTCTTCTTCATCATCTGATATAAAGGGATGGCCTTCTACCCGATCGCCTGTGCACTTTTGAGTCCAAAAGTCATGGACACGTAACAGAAAGCTCCAAAAGGCGTTATGAAAGATGTCTTCTCCTGGTCTTTAACTGCCATTTTGATCTGATGATAACCCGAATAAGCATCCAGGAAACATAAACTCTCACAACCCGCCATCGCGTCAATGATCTGGTCGATACGGGGGAGAGCAAATGGATCAACCGGATAAGCCTTGTTAAGGTCTGTGTAGTCTACACACATACGCCACGTGCCGTTTTTCTTAAGGACGAGCACAGGGTTAGCCAACCACTCTGGGTGAAAAACCTCCACGATAAACCTAGCCGCTAAGAGCCAGGATACCTCTTCTCCAATAGCTTTACGTCGCTCCTCATTGAAACGATGGAGGAATTGTTTAACCGGCTTAAATTTAGGATCCACATTGAGATGGTGCTCAGCGAATTCTCTCGGTACACCCGGCATGTCAGAAGGTTTCCATGCGAAGATGTCCCGATTCTCACGGATGAATTCGCTGAGCGCGCTTTCCTATTTGGGGTCCATATTAGCCCCTATAGTGAACTGTTGCGATGAGTCGCCAGGGACAAAGTCCACCAACTTGGTATCCTCTGCCACAAATTTTAGGGGCGGGTCAGATTCTGTGCTGGGCTTCTTCAACGGGGTCATATCCGTCAGGTCAACATTATCTTTGTAGAACTTGAGCTCCGCATCAGCACAGCTTGTCTCCGCATATGCAGCATCACCTTCCTCACACTCAAGAGCAATCTCCCGATCACCATGCACCATAATCATCCCCTTCAGACCTGGCATCTTGAGCTACAAGTAAACATAACAGGGCCGAGCCATGACCTTGGAATAAGCCGGCCGCCCAAACAGAACATGATATGGGCTTTTGATCTTGACCACTTCAAACCACAAGGTCTCTACCCTGTAGTTGTACTCATCACCAAACGCCACCTCGAGGGAATTGTTTTCTACTGGATAATCCAACTTGCCAGGTACTACTCCATTAAATACTGTGGATGACGGCTTGAGATCTTTGTCAGTCAGGTTCATCCGGCGAAAAGTATCATAGTACAAGATGTTAATGCTGCTACCACCGTCCATCAGCACCTTGGTGAATTTGTAACCTCCTACCTGAGGGGCTACCACAAGGGCCTAGTGCCCCGGGTTATCAACAAGGGGCGGGTGATCCTCCCTGCTCCACAAGATTGTGTGTTTAGACCACTTCAAATACTGCGGAATAGCCGGTGTTGATGCGTGAACCGCCCTCTTGCGTACCTTCTGATCACGTTTGTCAAGACTCGTGGTAAAGACGTGATACTGGACTCCATTAAGCTGCTTCGGGTTACTCTGATACCCTGACTGGTTGTTTTGTTGCTGACCACCATTACCGGACTACTGATTGTGGCCACCATGGTTACCTTAACCCTGATAACCCGAGCCTGAGCCGCCCGCACCGAAACCTGACCCATGAGAGCCGGATCCTAACCCGCCAGGCGGGCCGTTGCCGTTACCATGATGCTAGTTAAGGCTGTAATTCCGGAACTCCCGCATAATATAACAATCCTTCCAAGCATGAGTGGACGGCTTATTGGGAAGACTGTGTTTTGGGTAGGGGTCGTTAAGCATTGCCTCCATGTTGAAAGGCTTGCGCTTGCCAAAAGGCGGTTTACCGTTGCCCTTGGCGCGGTTGTTCCCCGTGTTGGTGTTGGCCACCAGATCTGACCCGCCGTCTTGGTGCTTCCGTTTGCCTCCATTACCCGGGTTGTTATTTCCTGCCACAGTCTGTTGATGATCCTTACCGTTGCCATTCTTCTTACCCTTAGCAGATTTCTCGTCATCAGAACCGAGATCTTTTGTGTTGTCAAAATCTGCACATTTAGTGAGAGCCGCCATGAGCTCACCCATGTCCTGGCAAGAACGCTTGAGCCGTCCAAGCCTCTGCTTAAGGCGCAGGAAGTGACAATTCTTCTCCAGAATCAAGACCGCCTGAGCTGCCGTGATATTATCAGATGAGTGGATAATGGTTGAAACCCGCCTGACCCAATGATGGGCCGACTCATCCTCACGCTGCACAATGATCTAAATCAACAATCGTCATAGGCTGCTTGCATGTCCCTTGAAAATTCTTGAGGAACCATGCTTTCAACTCCACCCAGGAATTAATGGTATTAGGGGGCAGACCCTTTAACCATGTACGAGCCAGCCCTTCCAACATCATGATAAAGTACTTGGCACAAACTGCATCACTGACATCCAACATCTCCATGGCCAGCTCATAACTTTCAATCCATGCCTCTGGAGGTAAATCAGCTGTGTAATTAGGCACTTTGCGTGGACCCTTAAAATCCTTTGGCAGGCACTCATTGCGTAGAGCCGGTATTAAACACGGCACTCCAACAGCCCTGGAGGTAACTCCTGCTCCCACCGAAGCTGAAGGGGTCACCTAAGGCGGTTCATGAATCTCCTGGTGAGCCGCCGTAGGCGCCGCCTCACGCTGAGCTCGGGCATTATCCACAATCGCCTGAGCATTGACAACGGGTGGACCATCATAGGGCGGGTTGCGACGTCGCTCACTGCTGGAGACCGCTGGCGACTCCATACGTCGGCTATAACTGCGGCTTGGAAGGGGGTTGAGTGCACACGACTTCGACTATACATATACTTCTCCTATTGAGCCACCGCTGTCTGCAATAATTCGATGGCATTCCGCGCTTCCGCAGCAAAGGGCGTCCCATCGGCGAGAGGGAGCGCATTGAGCCTGGCGGCTGCTGCTATCATGTTCTCCACCGGGTTAGAGTAATGACCAGGTGGTGTTAGAAAACGCTGCGGCGGGGTCTGATTCCCATGGGGCGGGTCTGGCTGCCGGGGCTGATTCGCCGCCCTATCCCTAGGTACCTCCGTAGCCCGGGTCATGGCCAGCGGTGCATTCGGCCCTACCCCTGGGGTGTTGAAGAGATTCCTGGGCTCATACTTTGCAGGCAGGCGGGTTTGATACCTCATCCGGAGAACTGCATCCGAGGCCTGTTGATCCAGATTTAGCCGAAAAGCTTCCGCCTTCAGACGCTCCGACTCAGCATCCATGTGAATCTGCATTGCATTGATATCCTCTTGGGCCCTGGCCATCTGCTCTTTCAGCCTCGCAATCTCTGCATTGCGATCTTCTTGATTTGCGGCTGTGACTTCGGTTCCCATCAGAGTTGTCACTCATTCATTAAATCCAGCAAAACTTGAGTTGGCGGCCAGGCTGATCCGGATCCTGTCGCACCGGCAGCCTCCGCCGCTCCAGCCGCCGTGCTATTGATAGCCGGCGCCGTTCCTGACATGAAGATGGCGGCTTGGCTCGATGGCTCGTAGGGCTCCGGAATACTGTCACCATCGGAATAGCCCCCAAGCCCGCCGTCATGAAGCTGGTAGATTGATTCCGTCTCTCCGCTCGAGGATGCGTCCTCCAAGCAGACGAGGGTTTCTCCTCCCGACGTGGAATCTTTGGCGAGTTCCGTGCTTTGTGTGAAGCCAACGAAAGCGCGCTTCCAACCGGGTTGAATCTGGGCGGGTTGCGTGCGCCGGGCCGACTCGACGAGGTTGGTGCAGATTTCGGGCCCGGGCCTAGATCCGCCGATCATTCCGATGAACACGTGAATTCCACCGAAGAGGACCCGGTACCCGTACTCAATTGAGTCGGCCTCGGGGCCCTAGCCAGCGTCGTCGATGTATAGCTTGTCGCGGCGACTCTTAGTCATCCTGCCAACGGCGTATCCCTCGATCCCTGGGAGAGAGCCCTTCGAGAACTCTAAACCACCGAGCATCGGCCCCACGTTGGGTGCCAACTGTCGTGGTTTTGTCACGGCAGATGCCCTAGTGAAAGGACTTAGGGTTGAGGCCATCGCTACGGTGTTTAACTCGAAGGGGTTGGTCGGGATGAAAGACACGAGTTTACCCAGGTTCGGCCCCTCACGAAGGAGGTAAAAGCCTAAGTCCTGCTTTGTGTTGTATTGATTGGGTATCGATTACAAGGGAGCGGATTCGCTTGACCTAGCTCTCGATCAATTGTTTTGTACCCTAAGCCGCCACAGGGACTCCCCTTTATATACACAGGTCGAGGCCCTGGGCTTACAAGAGTCCAGGCCGGGTTACACTTCGTAACCGACCTTATCTCTAAGTCGCCTTACCTTCTCTGGCAAGCCATCTCCCGGCGGCTTACGCCTCTGGGTCACACGCTGACATTCGGCTCTGGGCCTCTGTTTGGCCCGCCTGTTAAGTCAGGCTTGTATTGGTCTTCAGGCCTGTTTACGGCCTTATTGCTAAGTCGCCAACTTCCTAACCCAGTCTCTCCTCGGCGGGTTATACCACGGGGTTATATCCCCAACACCACCCGAAGAGTATGGTTAACGATGGGGATTGGGTTGTGGAAACACTCGAGGCTGAGGGCTTGAGCACGTTCTCCCGAGAGGATTTAAATGACGCAATAGCCTCACTTAAATCTTCTATGACGACCGAGGTCAAGTCCATGTTTAAAGATTTCCTTGATAATCTCAAACTTTCTACCGATCCGATGCAAGTGGTTAATCCCTCTACATCGTCATCGGATGTCCACTCCGATAAGGATGAGGCTAGCACCGACAAGAACAAGCTACCTCAAGGAAATAACGGGACGGGTACCTTTGCCTCGGTACCCCCTCCCGTGGTCCATGGAGGACCGGTGCACCCCACCTCATATAGTTAATCTTGGTCCTCCTCCTAAACTTGTTAAGAATGAATTTGCTAATTTGGTTTTTCGCATCAAGTCTCATTTGAATCACAGCGCAACTCAACTTTGGAGAATCATTGAGCAAGGATACTACCCGCATGATCCAAACAACCTCACCCCAAGAGAAGAGGCCAAAAATCAACTCAATCACTCCGCCTTGTTCATTCTTCAAGCTGTAGTGCCTCCCAAAGATCTAGCTCACTTGCGTCCCTTCTCTCGTGCTAAGGATTGTTGGGAACACATTGTCTCTTTGTACAAGGGTAACTCAAGCATTCAACGGTCCAACTTTGAGGTAGTGCTTGATGAAGCTGATGAGTTTGTGATGATTGAAGATGAGGACCCATGTGAGCTTTACTGGAGAGTGACTACTCTTGTCGTCGCTCTTCAAGATCATGGGAGTAAGGATACGGATGACAACTGGATCAAGCGTAAGTTTATCAAGGCCATCATGCCATTCAACAAGGCAATGTCCTCCATTATCCGTCAAAGACCAGACTTTCATTCTCTGTCTCAAGCGATGTGTTGGATGAGTTTATTACAATGAACATCTTGAACAAGACTGCCGACAATGCTCTAGCTCATGTACAACGGTCAAAGAAATCATCACCCAACCTTGCTTTGAAGGCCAAGGCCATTCAAGAAGAAGAAGAAGAGGAGGAAGAGGAGGGTTGCCCCAAAGACACCAAATATGCTTACCATGAGCACAAGGCCCAACTTCTCCAATAACAACTCAAGTGGGTCAAAAGCCCATCAACGTGTGAGTACTTGCTACAATTGTGGGAATGTGAGTTACTTCGTGGTGGATTGCCCATATGAGAAGAGGGAAGACAATGGTGGCAAACTCATCCGCAAAGATAAGGCCAAGTCCTTCCCCAACAAGAACAACTTCACCAAGAAGGCGCCTCACAAGGTGTTGGTGGCTCAAGAAGAGTATCCCTCCGATGATGATGATGATGATGATGACGAAGATACAAGTGGTGAAGGGATGACAATGGCTACAGTGGCAATTGCAGCTTCTACCCCAACCAAGGTGTCTCTCTTCGACGCCCCCAACGAGAACCACACTGCTAGGTGCCTTATGGCCAAAGGTATCACCAAGGTAACCCCCAACGTCAAAACCTTGAACATTAAAACTTCCATTTCTACCACTCCTTTTTTGTTGGAATGTGTGGATGAACATGAGGAGGCGAAGGATGATGAGAATGAGTTTGAAAAATTCTTGTGTAAACTCAAAGGCGAATCCAAGAAGCACTTTGTTGCTGTTTTGGAACAACTTGGTGAGGCCAATGATATCATTGAGTCTCAAGATAATCCCTCGAGGAGCTGAATGGGCATAGTCGTGATTATGTCGATGAGATAGCAGATCTTTCCATTGCTCTTGAGGAAGAGCGAGGTCTTTGTTTGGCTCTTGAGGAGTCACAAAATGTTGACCTTGCTAAATTACGTAAAGATCATGATCATGCTATTGTTCTTAATCATGTGCTCAAATCTGATAAGGTTGCACATGGGGTTGGCAATTATAGACTCAAGGAAGAGTTTGACGCACTTGACAAGGCTCACAAGGCATTGAAGGGTGCTCATGCCTCTCTCAATGAGTCTCATGATCAACTCCAAGTAAAACTTACTAAGGAAATAGACATGTGTCCTCCTTTTGTGTTAATTGATAATGCCATTGCTACTAACCCTTGTTGTGAGCATGTGCACCTTGTGGAGGAAAATGATAAGTTGAAAGAGCAACTTGAGAAAGGCCTTGTGACATGTATCCAAGGTGAGAAGAATCTCAATGACCTTTTGAGCAATCAAAAGGAAGTTGTAGCAAAGGAAGGGATTGAGTTTCCACCCAAGTCTAAGAAGAAAAAGAAGAAGTTGAAGACCAAGCAAGCTCCCCCTCAAGGAAACCTTTGTCAAAGCGGGAAAAGCCACTCATGAGAAGAAGAAGGACAATGTTGTGGGTGGTAATGCCAAGAAGGGCAAGACCATCTCCTCCAAAAAGGTCGATGATTTTAACACCTCTTATGTTTTATGTCGTGCTAGTGATTGCATGTTTATGCCAAATATGTTGGTTCTTGTTATGAGTACATTGAATGGTCTATTTGGGTTCCTAAGACCCTTGTTACTAACATGAAAGGACCCATTAAAGAATGGGTACCTAAATCCAAGCATTAATCTATTGTAGTAGTTTGCTTCCAGAGGGGTGTCATGGTTGCTTGATAGTGGAGCAACAAATCATATGACCGGAAGCAAGGACTTGGTTATGGACGTTCGAACCGACACATCCTTGGCCACCCAAGTCTCCTTTGGTGATGACACAATTTCAAAGGTATTGGGTCTTGGCAAGTTGGTTATCTCTCCGGACTTAACCATTGAGAGAGTCATGCTTGTTGAGACCCTTGCATACAATTTAATTTCTGTTCGTCAACTTGCACTCATGGGTTTTAGTGCTTTCTTTGGTATTGACACTGTGGCCCTTTTGTGGAGCAAGACTCTTAAAGTAGCCTTAGTTGGGCATGTCGAAAACGGTCTCTATGTGGTCAACTTCCCGGAGCGACTCACTAAGACCGCGATGTGCCTAATGGCTAAAGTTGATGTGGGATGGCTTTGGCATCACCAGTTAGCCCATGTCAATATGAGATCTTTGCAAAGTCTCCTCAAAGGGGATCGCGTTCGTGGACTAACAAATGTGAGTTTTGCCAAAGATCGTGCTTGCAGTGCTTTGATGCGTCTCCAACGTATCTATAATTTTTTATTGTTCCATGCTGATATATTACCATTCTAGGATACTTTTTGGGTCTTTATTTACCAATTTACAATATTTGTGAGCACTAACCTATTGACCCACATCCCAGTGCCAGTTGGTGTTTTCTGCGTGTTTTTTACTTTTTAGGTTTACAGTACCAAACGAAGTCCAATTGCCACGAAACTTTTTTATGATTTTTTCTGGACCAAAAGAATACCTGGAATCTTTGGGAGGAGATCGGAGGCCGCACGAGGGCACCAACACGCAACAGGGCGCGCCCTGATGTGTGCTGGCCCCCTCGTGGCTCTCCTGACGCCCCTCTTTGGCATATAAATTCTCTAATATCCTAAAAACCCTCAAGGCAGTCCCGAAACCCTTTTTATGCCGCCGCAAGTCTCTGTTCCGCCGCGAGGCCATCTAGAGCTCTGTTCCGGCACCCTGTCGGAGGGGGATCGGTCACGGAGGGCCTCTTCATCAAACTTGTTGCCCTCATGATGATGTGTGAGTAGTTCACCACAGACGTACAGGTCCATAGCTAGTACCTAGATGGCAATCTCTCTATCTCTTGATCTTCAATACAATGATCATCGCATCTTCGCTTTGATCTATCCGATGTAATCCTATTATGCGGTGTGTTTGTTGGGATCCGATGAATTGTGGGTTTATGTTTAGATTATTCATGAAAAGTATTTGAGTCACCTCTGTCGGATCCAAAGTATGTCTAGAGGAGGGGGGTGATTAGACTACTTGACCAAATAAAAATCTATCCTTTTTCTAGTTTTAGTTGCGGGCAGATTTTAGCAATTCGCACAAGTCAAGTTCACCCTACACATGCATGTCTACGAGTATTGCAGCGGAAAGTAAGGACAAGCATATGTAAAAGCATAAGGGTAGGAAGATCAAACGCAATTTGAAGACACGAAGATTTTTCCCGTGGTTCCGATAGGTGGTGCTATCGTACATCCACGTTTATGGAGTCTTCAACCCACGGAGGGTAGCGGTCGCGAGAGTCCACGGAGGGCTCCACCTAAAAGGGTCCACGAAGTAGCAACCTTGACTATTCCATAACGGCTTCCGTCCACGAAGGACTAGCCTCACTATGGGTAGATCTTCATGAAGTAGGCGATCTCCTTGCCCGTGCAAACTTCTTGGTTCAACTCCACAACACGAAGTAGGAGGCTCCCAAGCGACACCTAACCAATCTAGGAGGCACCACCCTCCAAAAGGTAATAGGCTCGATAGTAACGATGAACTCCTTGCTCTTGTGCTTCAAGATGATAGACTCCTCAACACTCAATCACTCTCTCACAGATTTGTCTTGGGTAGAAGAGATTGATTGGATTGAAAGCAACTTGGGGAGGCTAGAAATCAAGATCCATATGGTTGGAATGGATGATCTTGACCTCAACACAAGGGTAGGTGGTTCTCTCTCAGAAAATTGGATATGGCAAGTGGGTGTGTTTTCTGAGTGCTTCTCTTACGAGTAGGATGTGGTGGAGGGGTATATATAGCCATCTCCGAAAATCCAACAGTTATTGCCTAACTCGATGAAACCGAAGTGAAACTCGGTGGCACCGACTTGTTCAAAATGTGGCAACTTTAGGCTTTTCGGTGAGACTGATATAGAATACTCGGTGGTACCGATATGTGCGACCTAGGCAGTTACCAAATCTCGGTGAGACCGATTTCTCAAACTCGGTGGGACCGATTTGGAGAAATGGGTTAACAGAGAGTTCGCCCAACTTCTCGGTGAGACCGATTTGCAAAACTTGGTGGGACCGAATCAAGAAAATGGCTAACCAGGAAGTTGGTCACTGGTTTCGGTGGCACCGACAGGAAATGTTGGTAGTACCGAGTAGAGGGTCTTGGCTAGGGTTTCTGTCTGGGTTTTAGACTCGGTGTAGTCGATATGGAAAGTTGGTGACATCGATTTTGAGTGTTAGGCTCTATGACAGAATATTTGTGGGAGAGCTTGTGGGTGTTTTTGGTGACTAACACTTGATCACTTGAGCATTTCATTCACCATCATTACCTCACCCCCCTTTTGATAGTACTGGTTTTCCTATGGACTCAAAGTGATTTATCACAAAGTAAAGTGTAGAGTCTTCATGCTTGCAGATTAGCCAATCCTATTCCTTGCATCTTGGGGTCTCCTCACAATCCTTTGCCAATAAAACATTGAACTTTTTCCTGAAATATACTTAGTGGAAACATTAGTCCAATGAAATATATGTTGTTATTAATTACCAAAACCATCTAGGGAGAAGTTGTGCTTTCAATCTCCCCCGTTTTGGTAATTGATGACAACATATAGATCAAAGCTTCGATGAGAGATATAATCAATGAATAGCATCGTCGCTTTGAGAGGTATGTGATAAGCAAGAGCTCCACCTAAATTTGTGCATTAATTTAAATTTGTGTTTGAATGCAAATGCACAATCGATTAGGATAATGGGTCACTCTTTCATGTCACATACAACATGGTGGTGCGCTAAAATTAATAAGAGTGAATAACAAGCACAACACACCAAACATTAAGTGAATGATCATCAAGATGTATCTCAAAGATAGTAGAGTTGTAGCATCACATGAGAGTATATGATCAAACACCAACAAAAGTTTGCAACACCAAACGATAAACCAAATGTTTTTGAAAAACAGAGAGGGATCAAAAACAACACACTCTCTCTCTCTCGAAGCCCTAAGATCTATGACCTCTCCCCCTTTGGCAACAAGTAACCAAAAAGTTCAAAGCCATAGAGCTACTCGTTGCTCTGGGCATGGTCTCCGGTGGCTATCGATGGAGTCGAGAGAAGAGCATCCGTGAAGTCTTCAGCTGAAGTCCTATGAGGTGGTGGAGTAGACACTGGAACTGATGGAACTGATGGAGCTGTAGCAGGTGCTGAAGAAGATGGCCTCATCTCAGGAGCAAACAATGTAGGAGTTCTGGCTTGAGTCTTGAACTGAGTGCTGGTCCGGAGAGGTGGACTGTCATCATCATCAGAATCTATGGAGTGAGGAATGGCAGGTTCATCCACTTCCTCCTTAAGTTCATTCACAGTCTTAGTCAGCCCATCCACTTTGTTGTTCAGCGTGGAAAACTTGTTCTCCACAATCCTCACAAGACTATCTTGATTGATCTGACTGGTCTTGATGTCCTTCTGCATGCTCTGAATGGTGCTGATAAGAAGATGCATTTGCTCATTCCTTGTTCTAGGAGCCTGAGCACTGGTGGCTCTAGCAGCTTCAGCCTCTGCCTGTGCAGTAGATGAAGTGAGATGACTAAGGTCCATCACCACGACATTATCCTCTAACTCTCACTGGAGTGGCAAATGGGGATGATCAAGTGCATACACATTCTTCTCTAACTTGGAGTTAATGAGCATCTGAATGTATGGTGCATATCCACATGATCTCTTCTGGTCTGCAGCTGTCCTCCTCACTGTCTCTACAATCAAGTCCATCACTCTTATCCTGGTGTGGGAGTCTATGTGATGCAGCATGTTGATGGAGTACCCCCTTATCATCTTATCATCTCCAGATTTGGGCATCAAGGTATACCTCAAAATGGTGTTAATGGTGGGTAGTCCTGCTTGCAGGAAATAGACAGACCCAAGCTTATGTGAATGCGCATGTGAAGTAGGGATTTCCTTGTACATATTTGCCATGGAGTTGTGGTTCATCTTGGATTCAGAGTAGACATCCAAATCTCCCTCATGAACCTGTGGAGCTCCTAAGATCGTTGCTCACTCATCAACTGTTGATTGGTACCTCTCTCCTTCTGTCATCCAAACAATCTTGCCATCTGGATAAAAGTGTGCAATGGAATTAAACTGCATGAAAATTCTCTGCCAACAAAGTTTGCAAGATCAATGCATTGGAAGTTGTCTTTGACACTGGGAAAGAAATCTTCATTGTCCTTGATGTAATCCTAGTCGACATATCTCATGTCACTGACAGCTGGGCTCTTGTCCAATAGGACAGTCTCATAAAAGTCATGTTGTTCCTTGGTGTGAAATCTGGCATCCACAGGAGTCCTTCTCCTAGAGGCATAGGGATTAGCAGCTCTCCATGTCCTCAGCCCTGAGTCTTTCCTCTTCTTCATATCTTCTGCAACTGGGTGATCATCATTATGAATGGGCAAGCGGGGCCTCAACTTCCTCAAAACAGATATGTCCTCCTCTTCTTCTTCTATCATGGTGGACTTCTTGTTCTTAGCATCACTAGGAATGTCTCTTGTAGACTTCTTTGACTTGGAGGCTGCAACAGTCTTCTTGGGAGCAGACTTGGTGTTCTTTGCTGGAACATCCTTGGGCATAGCATCTGCCAGCAATTTCTTCTTCTTAGATGGGCTTTGGCAGCTGGTTCCTCCTCCTCCGCTTGTTCCTCAGCTTCTGCTGGATCTTCATACATAGAAGTTGGTCAGCCAACAACATGTATGATCCTCTTCCCGATCCTCTTCTTCTCTCCTGCCTTCTTGGGCTTGTGCCTGCATTTATGTCCACATCTTCTTCTCTGAAGTTGTTCTGACTATCATTTGAACCAGACATGCTGACCCTGTGAATAGTGTATAGAAGAGCAGATAGGTTGAGCATCACAAAATATTGGAGTTTTTATCAAAATTTGAACTCAAATTCTTACTTCTGAATTTTAGCTAAGTGGGTTTCGGTACCGCCGAGTTAGAAAAATCGGAGCGACCGAGACAGACACTCTCCTGTTACAGGAACTTGGCAGCCCTTTTCGGTGAGACCAAAAAGTGGCACTGGTTCCACCGAGAGCGTTCTCGGTTGCCCTAATTTGCATATCGGTAAGACCGGTATTTTCAACTCGGTGTCACCAAGAAACACATGGCGGAAACTCAATCCTAAAATTTTCGTTCTTCTACCCTAATGGAGGCTTTTCGAGGATGGATCAATCTCATACTGTGGCTTATAGATAAAACTACCCTAATGCTCTAGAATCGGAAAGGGGAGCGCAAAGGGGATCGGATTCTCACCCTAATTCAGTGAAGAGTCTGCTATGGCAAAGACGGTGGTGAAGATTCCGTCGACGGCGAGGATCCCAACGGCGAGGGTGCACGGGGAGTCAAAGAGCGATGACCAGGGGTCCAGGTGCGGCAGCTTAGGGTTGGAGGCACGGACGTTTTGAAGATTGCTTTCAAAAGTCGGGTCCGCCAGGTTATATACCCTTGGCTGTCGGTGACACCGGTTCAAAATTATCGGTGCCACCGAGTTCCTCAACTGTCAGTTGACAGGGAAACTCGGTGAAGCCGAGAACGGTGTTACCAAGATAGGAAAATCAGATCAACCCTCGTGCATCAGTGAGACCGAGATTTTTGTGTTGGTTCCACCGAGTTGCACTTGGGAGGTTTTAGTGGTCAGCTCTTGATGAAACGGAACTCTGAGAGCTCCTCACACAGAGGGTTCGAGAAGTGCTTGTTCAAGTTTTGTGATGAAGCAAGAATAGAGCTTGAGACAAGACAGCATAGATAGCTAGAGAGGGGTCCTAGGCACTCTTGTACATCCAATTGGTCAAAAGAAAAACAAGAACCAAATAGCAACAATTGGATGTCCTCGAATGAGAAAAGATATGCATACCAACATGCTCACAGAATAAGATGTCCAATGAAATCATGGCAAACATGCAAAACCACTCTAGCATCTAACAAGCACTTTGGCGATGACGGAGTCATCTATATATGAGTATATTGACTTAGGAGTCAAGTAAGAATACTTGATCATAGGTCATACTCATTGTTTAAGCACAGGTGGGGTTACCACTTTTACATAAAGCATTTAATGTTGTCACATTCTTAAGAGATGCTTTAACTCAAGTCTTAGAGTAAAGCTCCCCCTTGACGTGACATCCCCCCTAAGAGGGATAAACTAACCTCGGGTTTTGTCGTAGAAGACTTCATGTGGGTGATGTAGTGGTGGATGCTCATAGTTGATGAAGTTCATCTCGAGTTGGGAGCAATCCTCATTGTTTCTTACTCTTCTCACCTACATAGGTTAGTCCCAAACAAGATATACATGCAAGGATATCTATGAACATGGAGTGCAATGTATACATGATGATGTCCATGGATTCTTTCATTACCTTGTCTCTTGCTTACCTTTGAGGGAATGTGTGACTCCTTGAACTATTGCATAGAGTTGGAGTTGATTGCAAATAGCTCTTGCCAATAATGAATAAGAGTGAATTTCATTGGCGGAGTCACCCCTCAAGAACTTCTCTAGTTCTTCTTCTTGGGGACCCACATCAAGTTGATGGGGATCCTTGGTGTTGTAGTAGTGTTAGTTGAAGTAGAACTTGGAGTAGCCTTCTCTGTGCGTCACCCCTGATTGGACTATGCCATATTTGGCATACCTGACCCGAGGAGAGCTCCCAGAAGACGAAGTCGAGGCCCGTCAAATCATCCGGCGATCGAAGTCCATGACAATCATCAAAGGAGAGTTACATCGCCGAAGTAGCACCAGCGTGTTTCAACGAAGTGTTTCGCCTAAGGAAGGCCAGGAAATACTTAATGAAATCCACTCTGGCGATTGCGGACATTATGCCGGCTCACGATCATTGGTCGCCAAGGCTTTTCGGCATGGGTTCTATTGGCTGACGGCTCATGCCGACTGTAACAGCCCGGGATCGATGCTCCAGAAGATTCCCCTTTTATCTTGTTGTCATCGTGGGATTCGTTGGTTGCCCCATTCATCATCGTATCATTCACATCATCTACATAGCATCGCCAGTCATTTTTTCAAACTTGCATCCGTTCGTAGTTGCCAGTTCCCTCCGTTCTGTCGTCGACCATTTAGAGACCAACCACACACGCACGCGCCCGTGGCATCGCAAATTATTGTTTTTAAAAGTGTGTATAAAACTTTCTTAGATTGGGTCGAAACTTGGCGAGCGGTCGTAATATATTGTAGGTAGGCCGCCTGCCAAATTTCGTCGCAATCAGAGGTTGTTTGATACCCGAACGGTCGATCGTAGCGGCATCGTCATCGGTTTATTCGTCGGACGTTTCGGTGTTTTAAAACTCGTGTCACGGGCCACCATCTCCCTCTCTCCTCAGCCCATATCCCCTCTACACAGCCCACTACCCTCTACCCTAGCCCTCCACGCCGATCCGGCCGTCCGATGGCAATCGCACGGTCAAAAAACGGCCCCAAACCCTGAAACCCTAGACCCCAGCCTATTTAAGCCCTCCTCCCCTGCCAAAAATAGCCTTCTTCTCCTTCCTCCTCGCAAACCATGCCCTCCACCTTGCAGCCGCCGCCGCCCACATCAATTTTTGCCAGCCATCCCTCCAGTGCCACGTGGCGGCGCCCCGTTGGCCAGCCGCCGCGCCCCGGCCAACCAGGCCTTGCCACATCGCCTCCCAGCCGCCTCCACCGCGCCCCCTGGCTCCCCCGCGCCGCCGCGGCCCACCCGGACCCAGATCTGGCCCGCCCAGGCCCGATCCGGGCCAAGCGAAGCCCACGCGCCGCCGCCTGCAGAGCCCCGCGCCGCCCGAGCTAGCAGCCCTTGTCAGCCCCGCCGCCGTCGTTGCGTCGCCGCCGCGCTCGCATCTGATCGGAGCCGCCACCGGCCGCTGCCCCACCGCAGCTGCAGCCCGCTGCCGCAGCGCACATGCTGGCCGAGCCCCACTGCCCCGAGCCGCCGGCAGGCTCCTCTGCTCGTGCCCCGGCTCGCCACCCCGCCGACGGCTGCTCCCGTCGCCGCCGTGGCCCCTCCTGCCAGATCCAGTCGGAGGACGACCGGATCCGTCGCCCCCGCGCCTTCCTCATCCCTCACCGGCATGCCCCTGGCCTTGCCCCACCGCCAACGCTGACCACCGCCGCTCTGCCTCCTGCTCGGGTGCGAGCGAGGAGAAGGACGCCGCCCCTGCAGCTACCGTGGGCCTCGGCCCACCCGAGTCAGCCCGCTCCGCCTCTGCTTCGCCCTGGCTGGCCCATGGGGCCCGAAGTGAGCAGCCTCCCCCCCCCCGGTTTTTTTAATAGGTCTGTTGCATCTGTTCTATAATCATCATTTATGCATTTTAAAACATCTGCAACTTTTAAACCGTGCATCCAAATAACAAGTGTAAAATATGAAAGATGAACTACTTTTCTTGCTCTACATGATAGCATCTCTTGCATGAATTTTAGGAATTATCTAGAGGTCCAGATGTCTATTGCAAAAGTGGATCTCATCGTAGGTTGCAAATCCGTTATTTTATTCAATGTTGTGTGGATGATTGCATCTCAACCGTAGGTCTTTTGCATGTGGTTTCTTCATGAGTTTTGCTCTAGGATATGCCTACTTTGATGCCATGCCTCTGGTTGTTAGGTAGGACTTCATCATCATGCTCATTCCTTGCTCTCAAGTGGCCATCGCGTTAAAACTGAAATTTGTTAACGTCAAGTTCCGTTTTGCGGTGCTCGTATTAAATAATCCATGTCTCCATTTAGTTGTGTCTTTGGAGTGTGTTGTAGTATGCCATATATACTTGTCGTAGAAAGGTTTGCCATGCTTTTAATCTTATGCTTAGTTGTAGTTTTCACCATGAGAACAAGCTTAATCAATATTGTTGTGTTGAGGGATCTAAATATTTCTAAGTCTGAAATCTGTAATATTTTGTTGCTGTCTTGCCATGTGTTTTGCTAGTGATCTAGCACCCCTTTGGGGTTGGTGTAAAGGAGTTATTTGTAGTTTATAATGTCCTCTGCCATGCTGTTAAGTTCCATGCCAATATATCCATGTGTTGACACCAGATTTTGGCATGGTCAAAAACATAATTAAGAAGGCCTCAAATGGAAAAGTGCTCAAGGTGAGAAAGTTCCGTATTGTCGAAAGGAGAAACTTTAATATTTGGGCCATAGCCATCCGATCTCATCTCTAAGGCCGAAGTTGTGTTTGAAGTACTGGGATGTTTTATCCAGAACATTATTCGGCTAATTACGCCCCCAAGACGGTCTCATATGAGAAAAGTTTCTACACGGATTGTCTTCGTCTCGTCGAATCGGTCGATTTTGATATAAAAATCGTCTCAATCCGAGATCGTATGCAAAAGTTACGGCCGTTGCAAGATTGGTGCTACAGCAGAGAGCGGTACTACGGTGCCAATAAGCGGTACTACCGCTCGAGCAGTACTACCGCTCCTACTACCGCGCCTACTACCGCTTGGGAAAGTTCTTCTCTGCACGTCTCTGGACTCTCGAGACCCTAAGCAGAAGTAGAGCGGTACTCAGAGCGGTACTACCGCTTTAAGCGGTACTACCGTGCCCAGAAGCGGTACTACCGCTTGCCTATAGCCGCGCAGATTCGGGCAGATCGGAAAGTCCGAGTTTGGCTGCGTTTTTTGACCCTTTGGAAGGAAATCTGGGTCTGTGTCCTGTACGGGAAGTCCAACCCCCTCTTAAATAGAAGAGGTGATGGCCGATTGAAACAACACACAATCGAACAAATCAATCTACATCTTTTTACCCTACTTTTATCCCTCTCCCTTGTATCTTTCTTCTCGTTCTTCGTTCGTTCTTCGTGTTGAAGTGCGGCGATCCTCGAGGCCCAAGGGGCGAGCGAATCGACCTAGGGCAGCCCATCGTCTATCCGTGACTCCTGACGGGTTCCATCCCGGAGAAGCGGTGCGTCGGGTCTCAAAAGCGTCCGCCGGTTTGCTTGCGTACCGCGCTGTCGGACGGACCTCCTTCGACGTGAGCTGCGGTGCATCACCCCCGGCGTCGAGGGTACGCGTGACGCGTTCATGTGCGAACACACTTTTTGGCGACTCCGCTGGGGACGAAAGATCAAGAATCATCATCACCCATGTCAAATCTTCCCCAGCCCTCAGAAGTTAGCGTCGATAACATCATTAAGCCCGGTCTTGATGAGCTATCGGAGGAACATCGCCAGGCCTACGAAGCGCTCAAGAAACAGCGTGAAGAGGCTTTTGAGGCGCTCAAGAAGAAGCGCGAGGAGGAGGATGTGGAGGCGTTTCTTTCAAGTTTCAAGAAGGACCGCCAAGGCAACATCACTCCGATTGGAGAAATCTGGTTACCTCCTCCCATTGATGAACAAGATGAAATCACTGTGAGCAAATTTTTTCTCCTGAGCAACTGGCTGTGATTGAAAGTCTTGTTAGTAAGGGTAATGTGATGGCGTACAATTCTTTCGTGGCAAATACCAATGCTCAGAAAAATATGCCGTCGTCATCTAGTGGTAATGTTGGTGTATCCATTAGCCCAGAAAAACCTAATCCAACTTTACCTATTTCATCGGCACCTCCCATGCAACAACATTACAATTCCCGATGAATTTTTATCCTAGCCAAACCAATCAACTTGTGGCCGCACCTGCATACCCTAATCCTATTATGAGTGTGCCCAATTCGGCGTCTACGCCGAATTACTTTGTCACATCACCTATGAATACAAGCATGTTTGGTCTTCCGCCGAATTATGTTTCGGCGCCTACTCCACAAGTTGCATCACTAGCTAGTTCCCAAGTTGCTCCTATGTCATTACCACAAGCATCTTCATCTACCTCGGATCCAATTTTAGCCAAATTAAGGGAGGATTTGCATAAGATGTTTCAAGAAACTTTCGGAAACGAGCCGAAAGTAAAGAGTCGTGTGTATCAAAAGCCTTATCCTGAACACTTCGACGCAGTTTTGTACCCTCCAGGTTATAAGGTTCCTGATCTTGTCAAATTTAGTGGAGAGGGCACAAAAACAACTTGGGAGCATGTGAGTCAGTATCTAGCACAGTTGGGTGAAGCAAGTTCCATAGAAGAATTGAAAGTGCGGTTATTTCCCTTATCTTTAACTGGCACCGCATTTTCATGGTTTGCTGCTTTGCCACCTGGCTCAATTCTCTTATGGTCGCAACTAGAGCAAAAGTTTCATGATCATTTTTATAGTGGCGACAATGAGCTTAAGTTATCGCATCTTACATCGGTTAGGCAAAAGCATGATGAATCGGTCACCGATTATGTCAAAAGATCTAGAGATATAAAAAACCGATGCTATAGCTTAGTGATAACCGAAAGAGACTTGGCGGATCTTGTCCTTAATGGTTTGAAAACTCACATTAAGGAGAGGCTAGAAAGTTATGAATGTTTAAATATTAACCAAGTCTTGCAGAAAGCTTTGGCTCAAGAAAGCCGAAGTAAAGAGATTCATAGGTCAACAACCGATCGTCCTAGAATGCATATGCTTGATTATAATGATGAATATTCGGACGATGAGGTTGATGTCTGTACCACTGAATTTGTTTGGTCCTCAAAGGCCAAACCCTATGCATGCAATGCTCTTAAGCCGATTCGTAAGAATCGTGATGAGGAGATGAAATTTACTTTTGATATATCCAAGTGTGATAGAATATTTGATGCTCTCTTGCAAGAAAAGATGATTAGAATATCACACACCATACCGCCGTTTGAGGAGCTGAAACGGCGTGCTTATTGCAAATATCATAATTCATTTTCTCATGCTACTAATAATTGCAATGTTTTTCGGAGACAGATACAATCGGCCATTAATGACGGACGATTGAGTTTTTCTGAGATGCAAGTTGATAGACAGCCCTTCCCAATGAATACCATGACTTTGGAGGGGAAGAAAATGTTAATTCGGCCTAACATAGCCGAATCAGCTAATAAAGACAATATTGTCATTGGTGAGCCCAGGAAGAACAAAGATGGCGACAAGATCTTGGGGAGGCAAGTCGTGCTTGAGAAGCAATCCGATGGTGGAGAGGTAATCAAGATCACCATAAAAAATCCTGCACTCGGGGGGCAACCGCAAGTACAAGAGGATACTCATGTTGAATTTATCAAGCCCAAGAATTCAGAAGTTGGCAAGTGTAAAAGGAGTGAAGCTAAGCACAAGCGAATCAAGCCAACTTTTGATATGTTGCTATCTAAATATGCAAGTCAAGCGGCCGGTTCTAGCTCCAATTGGCCATCATATTCAAAACGTTCAAGATCACCTCCGAAGCAAGAGTTTCGACACTATGCAAAGCCGCATGGGTCATGGGCACCGGCACCATGGATGTCGCCACCCCCCTATGCGCCATATTACATGGGGGACTTCAATGGAGGATGGGGGCAGCCCCCAATGGCTCCTTATGCTTTTCATATGGGGTGGACAACACCTAGAAGGCCTGCTCACAAAAAGCTTTATTACCCTACACAAGGCCGTTCAAGCCATGGTGCTAATCGGCCAACAAAAAATTCTCCAAGCGAAGCAGAATCTAGGGATCCCAAGTATATTCAACCTAAGTGGTGTCCTCCTGGTTTGTCCAAGACACAAAAAAGGAGATTACAACGTATGAGGAGCCGCGAGAAGGCGGCATATGAAGTAGAAGAGCAAAATGACGAATTGTTCAATAAAATTCGGCCCGTGGCGCCCACAAAACAAGTGTGGAGGCCAAAACAAAAAGGAAACGCAGATGCCTCTACACTAGCTACAACAGCACCTACGCCAACAAAAAAGGATGATGCAGCCCTTATTACATCGTCCACGACACCTGAAACATCCCCTTTGATTGAGGAAATTTTAAGTCCAGTATACACATTGGGAGATGAAGATGAGATGGAGGATTTTGAATCTACGCCGGTTCGGGATGGTGGCAATCGACTTCAAGATGTATACTTATCATCATAAGCACAAACATGTCCGATATATGATTATCGCCCAAAGAATATATATGGCCGATGGAGTGTTGACATCGTCCTTAGAACAAGCCTAATGCAAATTATTTTTCGGCACACAAGCTTTGCCGAAAAACAGGGGGGCATGTGTTGACACCAGATTTTGGCATGGTCAAAAACATAATTAAGAAGGCCTCAAATGGAAAAGTGCTCAAGGTGAGAAATTTCCGTATCGTCGAAAGGAGAAACTTTAATATTTGGGCCATAGCCATCCGATCTCATCTCTAAGGCCGAAGTTGTGTTCGAAGTACTGGGATGTTTTATCCAGAACATTATTCGGCTAATTACGCCCCCAAGACGGTCTCATATGAGAAAATTTTCTACACGGATTGTCTTCGTCTCATTGAATCGGTCGATTTTGATATAAAAATCGTCTCAATCCGAGATCGTATGCAAAAGTTACGGCCGTTGCAAGATTGGTGCTACAGCAGAGAGCGGTACTACCGTGCCAATAAGCGGTACTACCGCTCGAGCGGTACTACGTGACGCGTTCGTGTGCGAACACCATGTAGCATATAGTTTTACTGCTGCTAAAAACTGCTATGCTAAAAACTGCTATGCTAAAACCTGTTATTTTCACTAAGTCCTAATCTGCTATATTTTATTGCCATGTTGTGAGCTTCCTACCATGTGATCCATGACTCTTTTGAGTATGATATGTGAAGATGAAATGAAGTGTGTGTTATATGATATTGCCCCATGCTTAGTTTGTGAATTTTAGAATCTTGTAGCTTGTTGTTTTCATGTGTGCAATATGCTATGTTGCTGTTTTGGACAGATTTGAACTAAAACTTGTGTTGCATGTTATCGTTGAACCGTAGCTCCGTTTTGAACATGTTCCACATGAAACTTGCTTAGAATCTCATGTAGTTTCATAATATCATGTTGCATCCATGTTTTTAAGTGCTTGTGGTTGTCATTTTCATGCATTTTGCATTCATGGCATATAATCTTGTGATTGTCATATCTTTTAGACCGTAGCTCCGTTTGACATGTTCCATATATGTAAATCGACTAGAATGACGTGTAGAATTGCATGGTATACTTTATTATGTTGTTTAACAAATATAAAATATGGTTAGATCAGATCTAGACCCATTTCGAAATTAAAATATGGGGTCTTTTCAGAAATACTATAAGTTGTTTCCGACCTCATTTAAGATGCCTAGATAGTGTGGTTTGTCTATGCTTCACCTCTTGCCATGTTTAACAACATTTAATATTGTCGTGTACCTAAACGAGAGTGAACTAAATATTCGAATGTGGAGTTTCGTCAATATGCAACTAGTTGCATATTAAACTTCACTTAATGTGTAGTATTTGTGGTGTGCTTTGTCATGCCTTGCATAATCAACCATGCCATGCATCATATTTGATTGCGCATCATGTCATGAATATGTTGTGGTGTATCATGTGTTGATTGTTTGTTCCGAATTGCTTCTTCTCGATAGAGTTTCGAAAGCGTTCGGAGTGTGAGGATTCGTTCGACTACGTCCCGTTCGTCTACTTCACGGATCGTCTTGTTCATGGACCCGTTCTTCTTCCAAGCGGGATCTCAGGCAAGATGATCATTTCCATGGATACCGTTACTATCATTGCCCTGCTAGATGTCTTATTTCTATCGCCGTCTCGCTACCTACCACTTGTATGTCAAGCCTCCCAAAATGCCATGATCAACCTCTAACCCCTCTACATCCAAGGAAATCATTGTTTGGCTATGTTACTGCTTGCTCAGCCCTTCTTATAGCGTTGCTAGTTGCAGGTGCGATGTTTCCATGTGTCAACATGGATGTTTTTGAGCTATCACAATATTATTGCTATTTAATTTAATGCTCATATATACTTGGTAAAAGGTGGAAGGCTTGGCCTTTTGCTTCGTGTTTTGTTTCACTTTTGCCACCCTAGTTACTTGTGTACCGGTGTTATGTTCCATATTTTGCGCTCCTAACATGCTCGGGGTTGTTATGGAAACCCCCTTGACTTTCGTTTTAGGATAAAGCTTGTCTGGCAAGGCCCAACATTGGTACAACATTTTCCTAATAACTAATAAAATTGCAAAGGGACTTTCCAGACCCCGTGGATAATTAATCAACAACCCGGGCCAGTGCTCCTCATGAGTGTTGGTCCAAACCTGTCAACCGCCGGTGGCCGCCAGGGGCACCTCTGTGATTGGCCTACCGGAAGTTTGGACAATCCGGTCGTGTCCTGAGAACGAGATACGCGGCTCCTATCGGGTTTGTCGACACGCCGGGCGGCCTTGTTGGATTTGTTTTACCTTTCTCGAATGTCTTGTGCGCGGGATTTCGATGACACTTCGGGCTATCTCGAAGTTGAGATTTTCCATCGGGATTCCGCGAATACTACGGGTGACTCCACGGTTGAGGAATTCCAACGCGGCGTGTGGTTAGTTTGTGATGGATGAGTTGGAGTACCCCTGCAGGGTTAAATCTTTCGGAAAGCCATGCCCGCGGTAACGTGGCAACTTGGAAACTTTGTTTAACACCCGGTCATAGCAAACTTGAAGTAAACTCAAATAAAATACACCAACCGTGTGCGTAACCGTGACTGTCTCTTCTCGTGATTTCTGAACCGAGAGAGAACACGGTGGGGTTATGTTTGTTCATAAGTAGGTGTTCAGGATCTCTTAGAGATCATTACTAGTTCATGTCCGTTTAGGCGACGATCATCCCCCTTTATTCTTGTACTCGTAAGTTAGGCACTCAAATGAATGCTTAGTGCTTGTTGCAGCCTCACCACTTAACCATACCTCACCCATTAAGCTTTAATAGTCTTGATACCCTTGGAAATGAGATTGCTGAGTCCCTGTGGCACACAGATTACTACAACAACAGTTGCAGGTACAGGTAATGCGATGCTCTGACGTGAGAGCGATGCTTTGTTTGATTTTGAGTTCTTCTTCTTCTTCTTCGATCATAGGATGGGTTCCAGGCCGGCAGCCTGGGATAGCAAGGATGGATGTCATTTTATCGTTTGATTTCGTCCGTAGTCGGACCCTGCTCTTATGTATGATGATTGTATATGTTGTTGTATTGATGTGATCTTGTCGTAGCTTGTGGCGAGTGTAAGCCAATTCCATATACTCATCTCTTCTTTACATATACTTGTAATGATATCCATTCTTGCGAAACGACGAGATGCGCTTCTATCCCAGTCAAGGCCCTCGTGCCAAAATAAGCATAGGATCGTATCTTGGGCGTGACAAGTTGGTATCAGAGCCTGTACCGACCTAGGAGCCCCCTTGATTGATCGAACTTTGGCCGAGTCGAGTCTAGTGAAAAACATATTTTGAGTCTAGTTATATATCGGAGAGTAGGTTTCTTTTACTCCTCTTCTATACTCTGGTGAGGAATGACGACTTAGGAATTTTAATTCTACCCTCTTCTTGCTCAAATTTTTTTTAGGATCACGCGGGTATTTTGGAGCCTCTACGATACCGATGTGACCGGAATTCTGTTCTTGGTGCCTCCCGTACGTATGGATTGGACCCGGGGAGTTGAGCTCCAAGGGGTTCTTGACACATCGCTATCGTTCAGCTTCCTTAGTATCTCAGGACGCGGATGTTCGAAATTGCTTCAATACTATTCGTGGTGCGAAGAGTGTGGCGGCACCCAGTACTGGGGAGCGGGATCACATGTACTGCCATCTTTAGTATCGTTGTGATTACGAGGGTGTAAGGTAGATGAGTTTTCGAGGTTTCTCTGGTTGTGTGTTGACGGATGTGATACTCGGTGGGTAGTATTATTGCTAGGAGTTGAGTGTTTTATTCAGTAATTTATCCGTGTATCCGTTGGACCAGATTGCATAACCAGAAAGATTTCGGAAGTTCTCAGGTGGGAATTCAAGTAGTTACCTAGGATTATCCTTTCAGCAAATGCAAATGGGTCATGTATTTGTGTCCGGCTTAATCCTCAAGCCACATCTTTTGTTTTGTTGGAGTATGGTAATTCGAGTTGCTTCAATGTCAAGTGGTGATTTCATATCTTTCCTAACCGGTGTGTTTCTCATCAAGATAATTCATCCCTCTCTAATATTTGCAAGATCAATACTCATATTCCTTTTCAGAGTTCGTCTCATCTGTCTCATGTTGTCTTTGTTTTTTCCACCTCCCGCCCTTTTCTTCAATGATTTAATCGTCATCCAAGTGCCTTTCTTTGCATTGATGCTTCCGCTATCTTTTCTTCCGTTTTATATCCGGTGATCCATTGTGAAGATGCTCAAGTGCTCAAGTTCATCATTCTTGTTCTTGTTCTCTTCTCCGTTGGATTCAATTCAAGCTTTCAGTGTTCATCATATTATTTTCATTCGTTAAATGTTTTTCATATGGAAATTCTTATCCAAGCCTCTCTTGTTTATCCATCTCTCGTTATTTTATCTGGAGAGCTGAAGATATCTCGGAAGATTTGTGTTCTCATCCAAGTCCTTTCAAATTATTTTGAGGTTCTCACCTCATCAAGTTTTCAATTGTACCGGTGCAATCTCTCTTCCTAAGCAATTGTTTCAACGGTGTTTTCCTTTGAGTGGGCCCATAACCCACAGGTTTTTCCCCAGGATCATACTTGGCTCTTCTAATCTTTTCGGAGATCTCGAGTTCTTTTCAAAGATGACGTAAGTATGAATTCCATCAGTCATATTCCTTCTCCAAGATCATTTTAAAATTAATTTTCATAGTTGGCTCAATCTTTCTTTCTTCATTATTCCGGAATGTCTCAGAAATTCTTGGTGTTGTTTCTCGTCATCATTCTCAGCACTGAAGACCGAAGAAGAGTTTCTCTTAAATCTTTGCTCATTCTTTCGAAGATTCATGGTTTCAGCTTGTTGCTATCCTCTCAATTGTTTTTGATCATGAGTAATTCCTCCCATATCTATCCAGAGAATTTCATAGTTGTTTTTGTTTCTCGATCCTCCGAAGGCCATCATTTCAGAAGATTTCTTCGTTCTCAACCTTCGGCTTTCATTCTCAAATTCTTCTCAATTGGTGTCTCTTCATTCGTCTCTCATTATTCCGGTGCCTTGCTGAAGTTTTCTATTAGGCGGATCGTGATCTCTTCATTCTCATGTATTCCATTCATTTCTATTATCCCCTTAAGTTTCAATTATCACCGATGTTCTCGTTCAAGACTTCCTCAAGTTTGTGCTCTTATCTATCCTCAATCTTTGCAAGAAGAATAAGTCGTATGCCAAATCCGTTGTTGTCATCAATTTAACTTGATGAAGGATAAGCATAACGTAATTCTTATTCTTGTTTCATCTAGGTAATTTTAGTCCTTCTTCCGGAGTTGTGCATGATATCAAGTCTTGATTCTAAGTTGTTCATCCTTTTTTTCGGAGTTCCAAATTCTCAAGTATCACTTAGTGAAGCTTCATCTAAATCATGGCAAGGCCTCAATCTTGTTCTTTTCAATCTTCATTTCTTTCGATCATTCTCTTGTATACGGAGGTTCTCATGGTGGGTCTTCAAGTATTTAATTCTTTCTTGAAGTGTTCTCCAAGATTCTCGTTGGAGCAGCTCAAGTATTCTTCATCTTGCATTTCGAAGTGCAATTCCTTCTCCCTTATCTTTTGTGATGGTGTTATAACCATTCCTGACTCATGAGGAGTATCGAGAGATTTGTCAAGAATGAGATATGTAAACCCATTTGTCTTCCTTTGAGCTATCTTGGATTGGATTTCACCAAAAGCATTTCCTAAGGATTATTGCCGTTATGGTGTTCATCAATGACCCAAGTTCTTAATGTATCCTCTTGGTGAAAGAAGTTTTGCATATCTTGTTGCTCCCAAGCAACCTTTCGTTTTTGTTGTGGCCGGTTGTCTACTCATAATTTTGAGATGATTTACATAATCCCACAACAAGCGTATTCTTTTCGTTGTTGATTTTTTAACAATTCCGTTCAATCTCTTCTTGGAAGATGCTTTTCAAATTCAATTGAGGTGAAGTTCTCATTTCCTTCTCCGCTCTTTTCTTTCCAACGATCTAGTTTCTATTCTTTATTCCGGAGACGTTGTGATGCTGCTCTCTTTGAACCATCATCTTGTTTTGTCAAGATCATGTTCGCTTCCTTTCATTATCCATTTAACCGGAGTGTTGTGTTCTCTTTTCAAGTTCTCCCAACTTATCAAATTTTGCCTCTCTATCCTACCGAAGTGCTGCCCAAATTTCTTGGGAATTCTTGCTTGTTCCTCATGCAATTCTTCATCTCGTGGAAATGTTCAATGATCATTGGTTTCACTCGTTTGTCAAAGAAGCAACTAAGTTTTACCTCTTCCTTTTCTCTTCCCCTTCTCATTCTAAGATCTCGGGTCGAGATCTCTTGTTAGCGGAGGAGAGTTGTAACAGCCCGGGACCGACGCTCAAGAAGATTCCCCTTTTATCCCGTTGTCATCGTGGGATTCATTGGCTGTCGCATTCATCATCGCATCATTCACATCATCTGCATAGCATCGTCAGTCATTTTTTCAAACTTGCATCTGTTCGTAGTTGCCAGTTCCCTCCGTTCTGTCGTCGACCGTTTTGAGACCAACCACACACGCACGCGCCCGCGGCATCGCAAATTATTGTTTTTAAAAGTGTGCATAAAATTTTCTCGGATTGGGTCGAAACTTGGCGAGCGGTCGTAATATATTGCAGGTAGGCCGTCTGGCAAATTTCATCGCAATCAGAGGTCGTTTGATACCCGAACGGTCAACCGTAGCGGCACCGTCATCGGTTTATTCGTCGGACGTTTCGGTGTTTTCAAACTCGTGTCACGGGCCACCATGTCCCTCTCTCCTCAGACCACATCCCCTCTACACAGCCCACTACCCTCTACCCTAGCCCTCCACGCCGATCCGGCCGTCCGATGGCAATCACACGGTCGAAAAACGGCCCCAAACCCTCAAACCCTAGACCCCTGCCTATTTAAGCCCTCCTCCCCTGCCAAAAATAGCCTTCTTCTCCTTCCTCCTCGCAAACCGCGCCCTTCACCTTGTTGCCGCCGCCGCCCACCTCAATTTTTGCCGGCCAGCCCTCCAGTGCCACGTGGCGGCGCCCCGTTGGCCAGCCGCCACGCCCCGACCAACCAGGCCTTGCCATGTCGCCTCCCAGCCGCCTCCACCGTGCCCCCTGGCTCCCCCGCGCCGCCGCGGCCCGCCCGGACCCAGATCCGGCCTGCTCGGGCCCGATCCGGGCCGAGCGAAGCTCGCGCACCGCCACCTGCAGATCCCCGCACCGCCCAAGCCAGCAGCCCTCGTCATCCCCGCCGCCGTCGTTGCGTCGCCGCCGCGCTCGCACCTTACCGGAGCCGCCACCGGCCACTGCCCCGTCGCCGGTGCAGCCTGCCGCCGTAGCGCACACGCTGGCTGAGCCCTGCTGCCCTGAGCCGCCGGCAGGCTCCTCTGCCCGTGCCCCGGCTCGCCACCCCGACGACGGCTGCTACCGTCACCGCCGTGGCCCCTCCGGCCAGATCCAGCCGGAGGACGACCGGATCCGTCACCCCCACGCCTTCCTCAGCCCTCAGTGGCGTGCCCCTGGCCTCGCCTCGCTTCCGGCATTGACCGCCGCCGCTCTGCCTCCTTCTCGGGTACGAGCGAGGAGAAGGACGTCGCCCCTGCAGCGCCCGTGGGCCTCGGCCCACCCGAGCCGGCCCGCTCCGCCTCTGCTTCGCCCTGGCAGGCCCACGGGGCCCGAAGTGAGCAGCCCCCCCCCCCGTTTTTTTTAATAGGTCATTTGCATCTGTTGTATAATCATCATTTATGCATTTTAAAACATCTGCAACTTTTAAACCGTGCATCCAAATAACAAGTGTAAAATATGAAAGATGATCTACTTTTCATGCTCTACATGATAGCATCTCTTGCATGAATTTTAGGAATTATCTAGAGGTCCAGATGTCTGTTGCAAAAGTGGATCTCATCGTAGGTTGCAAATCCGTTATTTTATTCAATGTTGTGTGGATGATTGCATCTCAACCGTAGGTCTTTTGCATGTGGTTTCTTCATGAGTTTTGCTCTAGGATATGCCTACTTTGATGCCACGCCTCTGGTTGTTAGGTAGGACTTCATCATCATGCTCATTTCAAGCTGTCAAGTGGCCATCGCGTTAAAACTGAAATCTGTTAACGTCAAGTTCCGTATTGCGGTGCTCGTATTAAGCAATCCATGTCTCCATTTAGTTGTGTCTTTGGAGTGTGTTGTAGTATGCCATGTATACTTACCGCAGATAGGTTTGACATGCTTTTAATCTTATGCTTAGTTGTAGTTTTCACCATGAGAACAAGCTTAATCAATATTGCTATGTTCAGGGGTCTAAATATTTCTAAGTCTGGAATCTGTAATATTTTGTTGCTGTCTTGCCATGTGTTTTGCTAGTGATCTAGCACCTTTTTGGGGTTGGTGTAAAGGAGTTATTTGTAGTTTATAATGTACTCTTACATGCTGTTAAGTTTCATGCCAATATATGCCCTGTAGCATATAGTTTTACTGCTGCCAATATGCCTTCGTGATAAAAACTGCTATGCTAAAAACCTGTTGTTTTCACTAAGTCCTAATCTGCTATATTTCATTGCCATGTTGTGAGCTTCCTACCATGTGATCCATGACTCTTTTGAGTATGATATGTGAAGATGAAATGAAGTGTGTGTTATATGCTACTGCCCCGTGCTTAGTTTGTGCATTTTAGAATCTTGTAGCTTGTTGTTTTCATTTGTGCAATATGCTATGTTGTTGTTTTGGACAGATTTGAACTAAAACTTGTGTTGCTTGTTATCGTTGAACCGTTGCTCCGTTTTGAACATGTTCCACATGAAACTTGCTTAGAATCTCATGTAGTTTCATAATATCATGTTGCATCCATGTTTTGAAGTGCTTGTGGTTGTCCTTTTCATGCATTTTGCATTCATGGCATATAATCTTGTGATTGTCATATATTTTAGACTGTAGCTCCGTTTGAGATGTTCCATATATGTAAATCGAATAGAATGACGTGTAGAATTGCATGGTATACTTTATTCTGTTGTTTAACAAATATAAAATATGGTTAGATCAGATCTGGACAAATTTCAAAATTTAACATATGGGGTCATTTCGGAAATACTATAAGTTGTTTCCGACCTCATTTAAGATGCCTAGATAGTGTAGTTTGTCTATGCTTCACCTCTTGCCATGTTTAACAACATTTAATATTGTCGTGTACCTAAACGAGAGTGAACTAAATATTCGAATATGGAGTTTCGTCAATATGCAACTCGTTGCATATTGAACTTCACTTAATGTGTAGTATTTGTGGTGTACTTTGTCATGCCTTGCATCATCAACCATGCCATGCATCATATTTGTTTGCGCATCATGTCATGAATATGTTGTGGTGTATCATGTTTGTTCCGGATTGCTTCTTCTCGATAGTGTTCTGAAAGCGTTCGGAGTGTGAGGATTCGTTCGACTACGTCACGTTCGTCTACTTCACGGATCGTCTTGTTCATGGACCCGTTCTTCTTCCAAGCGGGATCTCAGGCAAGATGATCATTTCCCTAGATACCATTACTATCATTGCCATGCTAGATGTCTTGTTTCTATCGCCGTCTCGCTACCTACCACTTGTATGTCAAGCCTCCCAAAATGCCATGATCAGCCTCTAACCCCTCCACATCCCAGCAAACCATCGTTTGGCTATGTTACTGCTTGCTCAGCCCTTCTTATAGCGTTGCTAGTTGTAGGTGCGATGTTTCCATGTGCCAACATGGATGTTTTTGAGCTATCACAATATTATTGCTATTTAATTTAATGCACATATATACTTGGTAAAAGATGGAAGGCTTGGCCTTTTGCTCGGTGTTTTGTTCCACTTTTGCCACCCTAGTTACTTGTGTACCGGTGTTATGTTCCATATTTTGCGCTCCTAACATGCTCGGGGTTGTTATGGGGACCCCCTTGACTTTCGTTTTAGGATAAAGCTTGTCTGGCAAGGCCCAACATTGGTACTACATTTGCCTAATAACTAATAATATTGCATAGGGACTTTCCGGACCCCGAGGATAATTAATCAACAACGCGGGCGAGTGCTCCTCATGAGTGTCGTTCCAAACCTGTCAACCGCCGGTGGCAGCCAGGGGCAACTCTGTGATTGGCCTACCGGAAATTTGGACAATCCGGTCGTGTCCTGAGAACGAGATACGCGGCTCCTATCGGGTTCGTCGACACGTCGGGCGGCCTTGCTGGATTTGTTTTACCATTCTCGAACGTCTTGTGCGCGGGATTTTGACGACACTTCGGGCTATCTCAAAGTTGATATTTTCCATCGGGATTCCACGAATACTACGGGTGACTCCGCGGTTGAGGAATTCCAACGCGGCGTGTGGTTTGTTTGTGATGGATGAGTTGGAGCACCCCTGCAGGGTTAAATCTTTCGGAAAGCCGTCACGCGGTTACGTGGCAACTTGGAAACTTTGTTTAACACCCGGTCATAGCAAACTTGAAGTAAACTCAAATAAAATACACCAACCGTGTGCATAACCGTGACTGTCTCTTCTCGTGATTTCTGAACCGAGAGAGAACACGGTGGGGTTATGTTTGTTCGTAAGTAGGTGTTCAGGATCTCTTAGAGATCATTACTAGTTCACGTCCATTTAGGCGACGATCATCCCCCTTTATTCTTGTACTCGTAAGTTAGCCACTCAAATGAATGCTTAGTGCTTGTTGCAGCCTCACCACTTAACCATACCTCACCCATTAAGCTTTAATAGTCTTGATACCCTTGGAAATGAATTTGCTGAGTCCCTGTGGCTCCCAGATTACTACAACAACAGTTGTAGGTACAGGTAATGCGATGCTTTGACATGAGAGCGATGCTTTGTTTGATTTGGAGTTCTTCTTCTTCTTCATCGATCATAGGATGGGTTCCAAACCGGTAGCATGGGATAGCAAGGATGGATGTCATTTTATCGTTTGACTTCATCTGTAGTCGGACCCTGCCCTTATGTATGATGATTGTATATGTTGTTGTATTGATGTGATCTTGTCGTAGCTTGTGGCGAGTGTAAGCCAATTCCATATACTCATCTCGTCTTTGCATGTACTTGTAATGATATCCATTCTTGCGAAACGACGAGATGCGCTTCTATCCCTGTCAAGGCCCTCGTGCCAAAATAAGGATAGGATCGCATCTGGGGCATGGCACCGACGCAGAAGAGATTGTGCGCAAGTGTGATGGGTGCCAAAAGTTTGGTCGACGGGCTCACGTACCGGCTCAGGAATTGCGCATGATACCGATTACTTGGCCGTTTGCAGTCTGGGGGCTAGATATGGTTGGTCCATTCAAGCCGTCCTCCGATAAAAAGACTCACTTGTTGTTGGCGGTTGATAAGTTTACCAAATGGATTGATGCGGAGCCAGTCAGCAATTGCGACGCGGAGACCGCAGTCAAGTTTCTAAAGAAACTGATTTTCCGTTTCGGTTACCCTCACAGCATCATTACTGACAATGGTACAAATCTGTCCAAGGGAGCCATGGAGCAATTTTGTCAGCGGGAGCACATCCGGCTTGACTTAAGCAGCGGTAGCGCATCCACAGTCCAACGGGCAAGCTGAAAGAGCCAACCAAGAGATCTTGAGAGGGATCAAACCCCGGCTCATGGTGCCCCTTGAGCGAACGCCGGGTTGTTGGCTTGAAGAACTCCCTTCAGTACTTTGGAGTATTCGAACAACGCCCAACAGATCCACAGGATACACTCCGTTTTTCCTGGTTTACGGTGCTGAGGCGGTTCTCCCAAGCGATATTCGTCATGACTCGCCTCGAGTGACTTCTTATGTTGAGGCGGATAATGAGCAAGCACGTCAAGACTCCTTGGATGCCTTGGAGAAGGAGCGTGTCTTAGCAGCGGCCAGATCTGCAATATACCAGCAAGACCTACGTCACTACCACAACCGTAGAGTCCGAAGCCGTACCTTTCAAGTGTTGAGGAACGTTGCATGGGAAACAAATAATTTCCTACGCACACAGAAGATCTATCCATGGAGATGAGCATCTACGAGAGGGGAGATCGGATCTACATACCCTTGTAGATTGCTAAGCGGGAAGCGTTAAGATACGCGGTTGATGAAGTCGAACGTCTTCGCGATCCAAATCGCAAGCCGTCCCGCGATCCAATCACCATCTAGTGCCGAACGGACGGCACCTCCACGTTCAGCATACGTACAGCTCGATGACGATCTCCACCTCCTTGATCCAGCAAGGGAGAGCGGAGAGGTAAATGAGTTCTCCGGCAACACGACGGCGTGGTGGCGGTGGTGGTGGTGCTATCCCGGCAGGGCTACTCCTAGTGCTACCGAAACCGCGAACGGAGGAGAAAACGATCTAGGGAGAGAGAGGGGCGCCAAGGGTTTCGTGTGTGCTCTTGGGGCGCCCCCTCCCCTCTATATATAGGTGGAGGGGCATGGAGATCAGCCCCTCCAAGCCCTACGGCGCAGCCAAGGGGGAGGAGTTGGACTCCTAGTCCAATTCCCTCCCATTCCATAAACAGGTGGACTTTCCACCTCTCCCAAGCCACATGGGCCTTGAGGGACTTGTGCGCCTGGCCCAATAAGGCCAGGGCGCCTCCCCTCGGTCCATGCAAACCCTTGGGACGTGGTGGAACCCTTGGTGGACTTCCGTACTCCTCCGGAAGTTTCCGGAACCTTCTAGAAGCTTCCCGGTACAATACTGGAAAAACCCGAAACTTTTCCCGTAGCCAAACTATGACTTCCCATATATAAATATTTACCTCCGTACCATTCTGAAACTCCTCGTGATGTCCGGGATCTCATCCAGGACTCCGAACAACCTTCGGTCACCAACATACATAACTCAACAATACCAAATCGTCACCGAACGTTAAGTGTGCAGACCCTGCGGGTTCGAGAACTATGTAGACATGACCGAGACAACTCTACAGTCAATAACCAATAGCGGGACCTGGATGCCCATATTGGTTCCTACATATTCTACGAAGATCTTTATCGGTCGAACCACGATGTCAAGGATTCAGATAATCCCGTATGCAGTTCCGTTTGTCCATCGGTATGTTACTTGCCCGAGATTCGATCGTCGGTATCTCCATACCTAGTTCAATATCGTTACCGGCAAGTCTCTTTACTAATTCCGTAACACAAGATCCTGTGACTAACTCCTTAGTCACATTGCTTGCAAGCTTCTTGTGATGCTGTGTTATCAAGTGGGCCCAGAGATACCTCTCCGTCATACGGAGTGACAAATCCCAGTCTCGATCCATGCCAACTCAATAGACACCCTCAGAGATACCTGTATAGCACCTTTATAGTCACCCAGTTACATTGTGACGTTTGATACACACAAGGCATTCCTCCGGTGTCCGGGAGTTGCATGATCTCATGGTCGTAGGAACATATACTTGACATGGATAAAGCAGTAGCAACAAACTGACACGATCAACTGCTATGCTTACGGTTGGGTCTTGTCCATCACATCATTCTCCTAATGATGTGATCCCGTTATCAGATGACAACTCATTGTCTATGGTCAGGAAACCTTGATCATCTCTGATCAACGAGCTAGTCTAGTAGAGGCTTACTAGGGACACAGTGTTGTCTATGTATCCACACATGTATCTGAGTTTCCAATCAATACAATTCTAGCATGGATAATAAACGATTATCATGAACAAGGAAATATGATAATAAGCATTTTATTATTGCCTCTAGGGCATATTTCCAACATCAAGAAGGCGACTTAGTTCTCCGTCTAATTCAAGACCAAACGGGGATGCACAAGCTCTCCCCGCCCTGGGAGGGTCCTTTCGTCATCAGTCGAAACCTCAACAATGGTTCATATTACTTGGTCGATTTACGAGAGGATTGAAACAACCCGGCCCTGGAATATCGCACACCTGTGGCCTTATTACACTTTGGAGCCACCGGCTCACCTTTTGTAATTCTTTTCCTCCCACCTTGCAAAATTTTGTATATACTTCTTTATGTTCAAATATAATAAAGCCGGCATCCCCGAAACTTGGGGCTTCTGCCGTTACAGCCTATAAATTTAGCATGAGTCTTTATTGTTTGAAACATAGGTCACTTGGGGGCTTCCAACTCGTCGAGTTTAGCTTTCTCACCCTCTTGACCCGGCAAAGATGCCACTAAAATATGGTTAAACCTGCATGTATGTTTGATGCGACTCCGATCAGATGACCCCATGTACTCTTAAAAAGTTAGTCCTTTTCTGGACCCTGAACTTTTAAGGTTAAAACATTGGCTTGAGTGATGTGAGATCCGGCATACAAAAAGCTAGGACAAACCATGGGTTATTATGCCCGCTTCATGGAAGCAATACTTGAGCCTCGAAAGCCAGTCTCTTTTTCTCTGAGTCTCATTGAGCCGGATTATATATATATGTGCTTACGTTTTTTTAGGTACAATATTATCCTTGCCACTGGCTTATATTTGGATGGTCGGGTTATATAACTGAGTTCATATCATGACCAGTTTCCGGATCATCTGTCCTCATATTATTGAAGGAAAAAATCAACTGACTTATGTCTCGAAAGAACAGGCTATGGTGCCGGCTTACTCCAGATTGGCTTTATGGACAAAAATGGCCGGAAATTAAGCAAGGAAGGTGCGGGAGTAAACAGTGCCATGAGCATATTAACAAGAAGCTTGTCAAATCAGAGTTTAGCGCTGGCATAAGGCGCCAAAACATGCACGATGGCACGACAAAGCAAATTCAAAGTTATGAAGAGTACTACTCCTATTACAGGCTCTTAGTGGAGCCACATAATCCTTCACAAGAAGTTTGTCTTACACCAGGGGGCTCATCTAACGAGGTGACTCATCCAGCCTCTAAGTCGTCTTCAAGCTGTATCATCGGCCGCCTCTGGACCTGACCCCGTCGGCTCGTCATCATCTTCAACCAGCTGGCCTTTCTATTGCCAACGAATTGAGAGCAAAGATTCAAAATTTGCAGTCCCTTCAACAAGAGCTGACGCGTCAATGTCAGGAGCAAAAGTTGTCTTACGGCGAGGTGGCACCAGGTCAGATGGCTCGTCCTTGGGCGCGCTGATACGTTCATTATCAGCATTACAGGCTGGATGATACTTTGAAAGATCTACCTCGTTGGCTAGCAAAGACACCAGTGGCCGGGTCTCCAAAAGACACTTGGCATAATCTTCATGAGTGAAGGCTGACCCGTCAAATTTAAATTCTGGAAAGCCGCCTTTCAGCTGCTCCACGTCCAATTCTGGCAGATAAGCCTTTGCCCGAGCAAGCGCCATGTTTGCTCCCACATGAGCCGCCGATTTTCGAGTTTCAATCACCCGTTGTGGCACCGTAGAGAGCTGTTTCAACATGTCTTTGATGCTTCTCGGAGGATACTTCAAGTTTTTCACAGCCATGATGGAATATACGGAGCCCGTAAACAGCTGCTCTACGTACGTGAAAATGGTCTTCAATTTTACAATTGGCAGCTCTACGAGGTTGTGATTTTTTCGCCCTGCACATAAGATTAAAGGTCAATAAGTCGCCACCAGGTTTACAAAGCCGGCACATTGACGAAAGCATTCAAAACACGTACCAAAGATTGCTGTCAACATATCATTGATCTGCTTCACTAGAGTGGCATATTTCTCCTTCACTAGGCCCAATTTTTTCTCGGCTTTCTTTGCACGTTTGGTCAAGATAGTTTTCTCCGCCTTGAACACTTTTACGGCCTGTTCTAGACGTTCGTTGGCCTCGCGGGCAGAATTTTCAAAATGAGCCGCCATGGACTCGGCCTCGGTTTTCAATCTGCTTTTCTCCTTGAGCCGTTTCTGTAGTCTCACAGCAACAGACTCAGCATCTTCACAATATCCCTGATGGATAAATAACAAACATCGGCAGTTATGGTTTACAAGTCTCAAGAAGATTGCAAGCAAATATCCTTGGCACTTGGGGGCTAATGTAATTCAGCTCTCTTCAAATTAAAGAATGAAGAAGACCCGACTCATTTCAAGAACATGAGTCGGCCCTTGGGGGCTACAGGTTGAACTTCTTCAGTCCTAAAAGACCCGACTCATCTCAAGCAGTTGAGTCGGCCCTTGGGGGCTACAGGTCGAACTCTTTTTATCTTACAAAGACCCGACTCATCTCAAGCAGTTGAGTCGGCCCTTGGGGGCTACAGGTCAAACTCTTTTTACCTTACAAAGACCTGACTCATCTCAAGCAATTGAATCGTCCCTTGGGGGCTACATGGATATTACAGGCTTTCAGATATTCTATAAAACCGGCTTATCATAACAAGCTGGTCTTTGAAAGCTAATGGTAGTATGCAAGATAATGGTAGAAGGAGGAGATTACCTCATATTTTTCCTTCATAGCATTTATCATGTTCTTTTCAATTTCTCGGCTCTTAGACAGCCGGGTCAAGTACTCTTGATACAGGTCTTCAACACCAAGTATGGATAAATCCAGGGATTCCATTTTGGCCTTCCCCTTGTCCAAAGTTGTTGATTCATCCTTGCTCACGATTTTAGCTAAGGAAGTGAAAGCAGTAGGGGCTTGCAAATCTTCTTTGACAAACACAACATCTGGAACGTTGTGATCGGATGACGCCAGAAGTTCATCTATGCAAGTTGATTTGGAAGGAAGGAGGGATGACTCAATCTCAGGAGCAACATCCATAAACACCGGCTCATTTATTCCGGGTATCTCAGTAGCAGCCTCCGGCTCTACCCTCGCACCAAGTTCCTTTTCAACAGAAGAATCAACCATTGGAGTCATCTTCAATAGAATTGGCGTTTCTTGGCTCGTTAGTCCATAGGATGACTCGCCTTTCCGTTTGGACACAACGGCTTTGGCCCTGGATTATTAGTACAACAAAAGTTATCATAAGTTGAGATCAAGACAATGAAAGATACAATACGGACTTTGCAAAAGATGAAATGCTTACCCACGATTGACGTTGAAAGGGGGAAGCTGTGACGTGCTTGATTCGCCTGACGATGAAGGAGAATCCTGATAAAAGGAATCTGAAGGACTAAGAGGTTGTTTAAACAAGCCGGCTCTAGGGCAAGAATCGGTTGGACTATGGGGCACCTCATGGCGTGGTTTGCGAGCCGGCGGTGCATAAGACAAACCAGGGTCTTCATCATCCTGAGTATTGCGCTTCGATGAGCCGGCAAACTGTGTGTTCTTCAAAAGAAAGTCAGGAGCCATATGAGCTCCTGGGTGTGATAATTTAACTTTTCGAACGCCTTGTCTTGGTTTTCGAGGAGCAAGCATTTACGAAGGATTGAGGAAAATTGGAGTTACCTCAGTTTCGCCGGCTTGGCTACATTCTGAGTCGTCCTGACAAGAAGGTGCGTCAGCAAGTTCATTAAACAGGCGGCCGAGAGAATCAAGTTCTACCTCATATTCCTCCTCCGAAGATGACGCGGAGACTGGGGCATTCTTTTTTCCCGTAGCAGGAAGGGAGGCTTGAGGTTCAACTTTCCAAAAGTTAGAATCCGCCTACAAATATATGAAACATATAATGAGTAAATGGCAAGTCAAGAGAAGCATGGATAAGTGACAATGGAAATAGTTAATACCTGAGGCGGCGGGTTGAGAAGGTAAAATGGACCCAAGCCGGTGATGTTGCACAACTCTTTTGAGACAGAGAAGAACTTCTTTGTTTCCTTGGTCAGAATGCTATCGGTAAGATTTTCATGGGAAAACCGTTGAGGATCGTTTGAGGCACCCGAATAATCACACATCGGGTCGTTCCTTAAGCTGACGGGTTGGATCCGCCACTTTAACCAGCAGCGAATCAGATCTATCCCGGTCAGGCCGTGTGCGGTCAGGGCTCTCAATATTGCGTGAAGAGGTGCCGAATTTACTCTCTCTTCGTCAGTTGGCCAACTCGGGAATTCCATTTTTCCAAGTCTCTCCAATCTGAAACCCGGCAAGGGATTTTCCCCTTCAGGAGAAGTATCTCTGCAATAAAACCAGGTTTTGTCCCACCCTTTGGGATGACTCGCCAGCTTTGATTTTGGGAAGCCGTTTTTCTTTCTCTTCTGAATGGAAACACCACCAAGCTCGCAGGAAGCACCGTTTTTTGTTTCTGTTTGATGGTTAAGATAAAAGAACTCTCTGAAGAGAGTAACGGACGGCTCAACTTGAAGGTACACTTCACATAACACTTGGAATTGACAAATGTTTGTCATAGAGTTTGGACTGATGTCTTTAGGCCTGAGTTTAAAGAAGTGCAAGAGGTCTCTAAAGAACTTTGAGCCGGGAGGGCGGAAGCCCCTGCTCAAATGATCAGTAAATATTATAACCTCTCCTAGTTGTGGTTGTGGGGCCGGTTCTTCTTCAAGAGCTTGCCACTTTATAGTCTTTCGAGCCGGCAAAAAGCCCTGATCCACAAGGTTCTCCAGGGTAAGCTTGGACTCTTTGCTTTTTGCCAGTTGCAAACTTTGGAGTTCTTCGAAGTCATGGCGGGTTATGCAAGTAGCTACAAGGGTAGCGAGAAGAATAAGTCGGAGCTGATTATAAGCCGCTTATATTAAAATACTATTATGAGCCGGCAAAATTTGAGAAGGTCAAAGGGATATCTTTAACAACTTAGCAGCGACATTGGATCACGAACAGGTTTCTATGAAAGTTTCTCTCTGGGCAGATCTAATTAAACGAAGAAAAACAGTGGTATATATGTTCTAGCTGACGGAACAACCGAAACTGCGATAGTCCAAAGGGCAACCCTTGATGGTTTGTTTTAGATCTACTTTAAAGAAAAATGGAGCGGAGGACGTTCTAGGAATACACTGCAATGAGCGGATGATATGTGGGTCTATTGATGAAGTTCGGATGAACACTATGAGGACGGCAAGAATACCGAAAAACACCAAAACCCTAAAAGGCGGGGATTTGTACCAGATGGTGTTGGAGCAGGGACGAAGATGATCGAGTTCGCTTCGACGGTCGCGAGAGGGCTTGACGATGCCGGCAATGGAGCCGAAGGACCTTGAAGTCGCCCTGGGAGATTTTGCTGGAGCTCATTCAATGGAAAAGGAGGAGGAGGAAGACGATTAGGAAAGGCTCCAGTGGGGTCCAGCGGGGCATATTTATAAGGAGAAGAAAGTGAAGCGACACCGCAAAAACGAAGCGACCGTGACAAATTTGTGGCTACAAGCGCGCCTCGATTTTCGCACCCACCTAGATTTGGCGCGGTCTTCAAGGGGATACGTTATGATGGCTTTGAAGAACAACGATCAACAAAGATGACATCATGATAAATGAACGTTGGGAAAATAACAAGTGTGGGAGCAGAATAAGCCGGCGTTATGAAATCTGTTGAAAATGTCAGTTCAAAGATGAGCCGCCACGGGAAGGAAAGGTCTATTGACATGAATGAATTCAAGTCAATCTGGGGCCTAATGTCAGGGATATAACTCAATGGTATAACCCGCCCTACTGGGCCGGGTCAGCATATCAAAAGTCTTATGACCCAGTTCAAGGTGGGCCGTGTCTCAAGTACGAAATAAGTAAGACGGCGGGTGATCAAAACGCCGGGCGGCCCACCGCCAGAAGACGGCGGCTCAAGGCCCGTGAAGCTAAGGACATCGGTTATAGTTTCCTTAAAGTGGAAGATAAGTTAGAGATGTAGTAGATCACGGGCCATATTATGACCCGGACTCTGTTGTAAACCCTAGGGCTTGACCTATATATAAAGGGAGGCCCCTAGGCCAGAAACTCTGAAGTCACAACCTCTCGATAGCTAGGTTAGTGATTTCGCACCCTTGTAATCGAGATCCATCCATCTAATACATGAAAAGCAGGACATAGGCTATTACCTCCATAGGAGGGGCCGAACCTGGGTAAACCCGACTCTCTCTCTCTCTCTCGCTTAACCCCTTCGAGTCGCCACCAAGCGGCGATGGCCTCACACCTAAGTCCTATTACGAGGACATCTGTCGGGTTGATAAAACCACGACACTTCCCATCCAAGGCTCTAAGGATCTTCTTGATGATGAATTTGTCGGTCATTTCTTCACTTCCTAAGCCAACAATCTCATTTGTGATGAGAACAAGCCTAGGGTACATTTCCGCAACTCCTTCACCATCCTTCATCTTGAACTTGTCAAGTTGACTTTGAAGCACATCCAAATTAGATTCCCTGATGGATTCGGGACCTTCGTGCATATCAACCAAAGTATCCCAAATTTCCTTTGCATTCTCAAGACGGCTGATTTTGTGGAATTCTTCGGAGCATAGGTAGTTGAATAGAATGTCACATGCTTGAACGTTGTCTTGCAACATCTTCAATTCTTCTGTGGTCGCTTCATGATCCGGTTCCTTTCCATCACCAAAGAATTCACCTTGCAATCCAACACGAACAATAGCCCATACGGCGGGGTTATGTGACACCCCCGATCTCGACCGTACACTAATCATACACACAATGCGTACGACCAAGATTAGGGACTCGCTGATTGATACCACAACACAACACTAGACACAAATTAAAGTCATACAGCTTCATATTACAAGCCAGGGGCCTCGAGGGCTCGAATACAAAGCTCGACAAGCACGAGTCAACAGAAGCAAATAATATCTGAGTACAGACATAAGTTAAACAAGTTTTGCCTTAAGAAGACTAGCACAAACATAAGCAGCGGATCGAAAGAGGCGAGGCCTCCTGCCTGGGAACCTCCTAACTACTCCTGAGCGTCGGCACTCTCCACGAAGTAGTAGGCTCCAGCGGTGGTGTAGTAGTCGTCTCCGGCGTACTCCATCTCCTGGGCTCCGTCGTCTGAACGCAGAATCGTATCGAGGGGGAAAGAGAAAGCAAGCAGCGGTGAGTACTCATCCAAAGTACTCGCAAGACTGACATCAGAACTATGCTAAGTATGCATCAGTATCAAGGAATGGGGTTATATCTGGGCTAACTGCAGAAAGCAAGAATGAGGGGGAAAGGCCTAGTCCTATCGAAGACTAGCATCTTCAGCATCTTGCAGCATTAGAAGAGAGTAGACTGGTATCTCACATATAGTCATATTATTGTAGCAATTTTATTAAGTAACCACGCCCAGAGATTCTTCCTAGACTCCCTGCGAGGAAGCAATCTCGGAGCCACAATTCATTTCAAATTAAATCACAATTATAGTTGTATAAGGTCACGGCACAACTCCAAGTCGTCCTGTTACCGTGGACACGGCTATTCGAATAGATTAATCATCCCTGCAGGGGTGCACCGCATCTCCAACACGCCTGATCACCTCCGGCCGGACACACTTTCCTGGCTCATGCCCGGCCTCGGGATAGCAGCCCGTCGTCGCCCCACCTAGGCTCAACGGAGAGGCCAGCCCGCCGGTCTAAATCCTAAGCGCGCAGGTTCGTGGGCCCACTTGCCCTTGCACTCCTGCACGATGCGAACGCGGCCGGAAGCTGACCTAGCACACTCCAGTCCAAGAGCAGTACCGTCCAGTCCAATCCGGCGCGCGCCGCTCCATTGCTGACGTCCGAAGAGCGTCGGCTGATACAACGACGCTGAGTGCCCATAACTTTCCCACGTGATGGTTTGGTGCGCAATAAGGCCAACGACCAACTCAGATCAAATACCCAACCCATTAGCATTTTATTAATGCGGGGCAAGCGCGACCCATAAAGTGCTGTCCCGTCACCCCGTCTCGAGGATGTGTGGCAAGGGCCTCTCCTGCCCGTCCACGCCTCATCAACATCAAACCGTGGGTACCCCTTAGGGCCGACCCATCACCAACGTGTTTCTATAATCAGGTCATAGTAACTATGTGTATAAAACATCAGGACGGAACCTGAGGAATCACCCTCAAAGGGCCCCGCTCGATGAAACCGTCAAGGTGGACTTAGAGGAATCACCCTTGAGGGTCCCACACTTGAGGGGTTGCACGACAGAGTCATCGTCGGGAGTGGTGAAGGAGGAATCACCCTCGATAACCATGACCGACTAGCTGCACTACAGAGCTAGCATCATGAGTACTTCACGAGGTGTCACCCTCGGTACTCGATAGTAGCGCTGCAGAGTCATACAACTAAGGGGTGTGCGGTGATGTGAGGGGCCTGGCTTGTTGGTCGGTTGACCGAGTCTTCGAGTCTTCAAGTCGTCGAGTCGTCGATGAAGAAGCAGGGGCAACTAGGACTAAGGGGGGGTCACAGGGGATTCATTGATCAACCTATACTAAGGAGTTGATATGATTGCAGGTAAGGTAGCAGTTTATCAAAAACAGGCTATGCATCAGAATAGGAGCTATCTAATACAGTAGCAAAATCTAATGCAAGAATAAGAGGGAAAAGAATGGGCGATATCGGAATGCTCAAGGGGGGTTGCTTGCCTTGCTGCTCTGCTGAAAAAGGCTGGTCGTGAGGGGCGTAGTCGTACTCGGCAGCAGCGTCAGTCTCGGAGGCTACCATAGAGAAGAGGGGAAGAAACAATAATTATAAGCAAACAGATGCAACATGATGCATGACATGGCAATTCGCAGTGCTAGGGGTACTCTAACGCAGTACTACACGTATCAGACGGAGCGGGAGAATATCTGACGATATTTCCCGGGTCTTTGGATTTATCGGACAGAAGATCCGGAGGGGAAAAGTTCCATGTTCATCATGCTAGGAGCATGTGACAGATGAATGGATGGCATATTCGGATTCGTGGGATTTTTCTGATCAACTTTCATGTATAAAACTTTTTCATCTGAGCTACAGATTATTTTCTAAGATTTTTCATAGATTTAATCATTTTTTGAAATTACAGAATTAAATTAATTCGAAAAATCCTTTATGACATCAGCATGACATCATCACTGCATCAGCAGTCAACAGTCTCAGCAGACTGGTCAAACTGACATGTGGGGCCCTCTTGTCATAGACTCAGGGACTAACCAGGGTTATTTTAAACTTAAAACAGATTAATTAGTGAGTGGGGTCCATCTGTCAGTGAGACATTAGTGTTAATATTAATTATTTTCTTAATTTAATTATCTAATTAACCTACTGACAGACGTGGCCCACATGTCATAGGCACACGGGGACTGGGACCCACATGTCAGTGGTTGGTCAAGCCCAGTCAGCAGGTTGACCAGGTAAACTGGTCAACCCGGACCGCGGGGCCCGCGGGTCAGTGACCCTGGCAGCGGACCCAGGTGGTCCACGTCGGCGGCGGCGCCGGCCGGTCACCGGAACAGCTCCGGCGAGCTCCCGAAACGGCGGTCGGGCTCGGAAATCGTCCACAGGGCATCAAATCGCGTCGTTCTTCTTGCGTTCGAAAGCTGGCGTCGTCGCCGTTCCATTCCAGCCATCGGGAGGAGCTGCGGTGGTCGGAGCTGAGCGCTACGACGGTGACGGCGGATGGCGGCGCTCGGGTTGCGAAGAAGACGCGGCAGCAGCACGTATTCGAGCTACCTAGCGGCACTACTCGAGCCTACTCAGTGCGTGGAGTCGATTGGCGGCATTGGTTGGACCAAAAGGTCACCAGAGTGACGCCGGCGACGAGCAGAGGAGGAGGAGCATTCGGGCGCACGTCGGTAGCGGTGCTAGGAGGCTCGGGAGAGGGCGTGCGCGTGTGCGTCGTGCTCCTGGAAGCGCCAGGAGCTCGACGGTGAGCTCAGGCGAGCGTGACGGTGGCTGTGGCCACGGTGGCGAGGTGTACGGCGGCGGGCAGAACTCGGTCACGGCAGCGACTAGCTAGAGGGGGCTACGGGAGCGCACAAAGGGAGAGAGGCGGCCAGAGGAGCTCACTGGCATTGCTGGGAAGGCCCGATGGAGGAGCTGGGGCAGTGCAGACGGCGAATCGACGGCGGCGAGCCTTCGGGTCCCGAGGAGGAAGACGATGCGGTGAAGGCGATGCAGGGGCTCCGGGGCTAGATCCAAGGGTCGAGGAGGAAGGGGTGGTCGTGGCGGAGCTCGTGGACGTCTCAGCGAGGCACGGGAGGGCGTGTGGCGACGGCTAGTCGGAAACCATGGCGGCGGCTACGCTCGGGTGCGGGCGAGGGAGGGGAGCGGCGGCGCGAGAGAAGCAGGAGAGGGGGGAGAGTGGCGATCTAGGGTTCGGGGGGCAGCTGAGGTGCCCCGGTGGCGACCTTATCCTCCCCGGCGACGGGGTTGGACGGCGACGGCCGGTCGGCGCCCTGTAGCGACCGCTCTGGTCGCTACAGGAGGAAGAAGGAGGGAGTGCGGGCTGTGGTGGGCTGGTGCGTGGGGTGGCTAGCTGGGCCAGTTGGCCCAGTTGGCCAGGGGGGTGTTTTATTTTTCTTTTATTTTATTTATTTCTTTTCTGTTTTGTTTTTTTTCTTTTTACTCCAAATGACTTTTGTAAATTATGAAACTTGCCCAAATAATTACAGTGCATTATTTAACACTGTTAAAAAATGGTTTTGGAGCCATAGTGATTTCATTTTTAATTTTAGTTAAATAAAATGGGATTAAACATTGTTGTTTGGTACTGTTTTTGGGTGATATAGTCATTTAAATAATTCAATTAATGTTGCTGCTATTTTATAATTGTTTTTGGATTATTTGCAATTTAATGAACATTTTAGCTTTCAATTTTGAACAACTTTTATTTTCACTTTTGAGAAATTCTTGTTTCACCCTTTTATTAAAATGTTGAATTTCAAAAGAGAATTTGAATGAGATATGATTCCAAATGTGATCAGGCACTGTTTAGCAAAATGGATTAGCTTAATCTGGTGATCACTGTAGCTTGATCACCTAGGTTACTGTAGCTGATAATCCTGGGGTATCACAACTCTCCCCTACTAAAAGAAATTCTCGTCCCGAGAATTAAGAGGTAGAAGTAAGGGGGAAGTTCGGCTATGAAATTCTAACGAGTCTTCTCGTCCTTGGCTGCTCTCACCGAAGAGGTTGGTCCTTCTTGTAGAGGTATCCATTACTCTGATTCAGGTCAATCTGATGGAGTCGTCATCCTTTCTTCGGGATCTTCATCGCCCTACGAATGCGATAAGAAGGAAAACTCTGGAAGAACGTACCTGACGGTGAACTCAGGGAAGAAGACAAGATTTATTTCTCGAGTTAAGACTCAAGGAATCACTGAGAGCAAAAAGCGATGGTATAAAAATTCCAAACGGGTAGGCAATCATTCGATGCCTAATCAGATGTAGAAAGGGGGGAAGTTCAGAGCAACGAGAATAAATATCGCGTCTGATAAAAGAAAAGATCATCCCTTGGACGGTGGCTCGGGAATTACATACGAAGCCAAGTGCAAGGGATACTTTAGAATTAAAGTTGTTCAGGAGAGTCAGGTTTCGATCATGTGGAACTATACTTGTGACACCCCCGATCTCGACCGTACGCTAATCATACACACAATGCGTACGACAAAGATTAGGGATTCACTGATTGATACCACAACACAACACTAGACACAAATTAAAGTCATACAGCTTCATATTACAAGCCAGGGGCCTCGAGGGCTCGAATACAAAGCTCGACAAGCACGAGTCAACAGAAGCAAATAATATCTGAGTACAGACATAAGTTAAACAAGTTTTTCCTTAAGAAGGCTAGCACAAACATAAGCAGCGGATCGAAAGAGGCGAGGCCTCCTGCCTGGGAACCTCCTAACTACTCCTGAGCGTCGGCACTCTCCACGGAGTAGTAGGCTCCAGCGGTGGTGTAGTAGTCGTCTCCGGCGTACTCCATCTCCTAGGCTCTGTCGTCTGAACGCAGAATCATATCGAGGGGGGAAGAGAAAGCAAACAGCGGTGAGTACTCATCCAAAGTACTCGCAAGACTGACATCAGAACTATGCTAAGTATGCATCAGTATCAAGGAATGGGGTTATATCTGGGCTGACTGCAGAAAGCAAGAATGAGGGGGAAAGGCCTAGTCCTATCGAAGACTAGCATCTTCAGCATCTTGCAGCATTAGAAGAGAGTAGACTGGTATCTCACATATAGTCATATTATTGTAGCAATTTTATTAAGTAACCACGCCTAGAGATTCTTCCTCGACTCCCTGCGAGGAAGCAATCTCGGAGCCATAATTCATTTCAAATTAAATCACAATTATAGTTGTATAAGGTCAAGGCACAACTCCAAGTCATCATGTTACCGTGGACACGGCTATTCGAATAGATTAATCATCCCTGCAGGGGTGCACCGCATCTCCAACACGCCTGATCACCTCCGGCCGGACACACTTTCCTGGGTCATGCCCGGCCTTGGGATAGCAGCACGTCGTCGCCCCACCTAGGCTCAACGGAGAGGCCAGCCCGCCGGTCTAAATCCTAAGCGCGCAGGTTCGTGGGCCCACTTGCCCTTGCACTCCTGCACGATGCGAACGCGGCCGGAAGCAGACCTAGCACACTCCAGTCCAAGAGTTGTACCGTCCAGTCCAATCCGGCACGCGCCGCTCCATTGCTGACGTCCGAAGAGCTTCGGCTGATACAACGACGCTGAGTGCCCATAACTTTCCCACGTGATGGTTTGGTGCGCAATAAGGCCAACGACCAACTCAGATCAAATACCCAACCTATTGGGGATATAACCCCGTGGTAAGACCCGCCATGGAGGGGCCGGGTCATACCTGGCGGCTCATAAGCAAGACCCTTAAGGTGGGCCGGAAGATGAAGGCCAGGCCGCATGGCGGCTTACTAGGCGGGCCAAGACGAAGGCCCACAGACAGAAGATGGTGGGAGACCCGGGCGGTTAAGCCGCCCGGAGACGGCTTGCCCAAGATGGCAAGGCGGCTTAGAGGCAGGATAAATTACATTGTATGAGTCGGTTTGGGACTCGTATAACCCAGGGCCTTGACTTCCTATATAAAGTCGAGACCCTGGGGTGGCTTAGACAAGAAACCAATCAATCGAGAACTAGGTCAAGCGAATCCGCTCCCTTGTAATCGATACTCCAATCAATACAGCACAAGCAGGACGTAGGCTTTTATCTCTTCTTGAGGGGTCGAACCTGGGTAAACTCGTGTCCGTCGTCTCGACCAACCCCTTTGAGTCCACCGTCTTAGCGACGGCCTCGAACCTAAGTCTTCGGACATCTGCCGTGACAAAACCATGACAGTTGGCGCCGACCGTGGGGATAGCGCTCGGTGGTGTTGAGTTCTCAAAGGGTTCTCTCCCAGGGATCGAGGGGTACGCTGTTGGCAGGATGACCAAGAGTCGCCGCGGCCGGCTCTACATCGATGACGCCGGCTGGGGCCCCGAGGCCGACTCAATTGAGTACGGGTTCCGGGTCCCCTTCGGCGGAATCCACGTCTTCATCGGCAAGATCGGCGGATCTGAACCCGGGCTGGACATCTGCACCGACATCGTCGAGCTGGCCCGGCGCGAGCAACTCGCCCGACGCGTATGACCTGCCCGTGCTAACCCGGGCAGGAAGCATGTTTTCGTCGGCTTCACCCAGGGCATGGAGCTTGAAGGCTCTATGTCTCGGGAGGAAACTTTCATCTGCTCAGAGGATGGGTCCTCCAGCGGAGAGACGGAATCGATCTATCAGCTTCATAACGGTGGGCTCGGGGGCTACATCGAGCCTTACCCTGAGTCAGAGTATCATGAGCCGGAGGATTACGTGCCGCCGAGCCGCGCTGCCGTATTCATGGCGGGTTCAGCGCCGGCCCCTAGCAGCACAGCCGCCGGCGCGACCGGGTCAGGAGCTGGCAGGCCGCCGGCTCAGGTTCTCTTGGATCTGATGAACGAGCTTACAACCCTGATGGAAACCGAGGTCACTGCTGAAAATCAAGCGGCCCGCAACGCGGAGATCACGAGGTTGAAAAACCAGATGGCCGGAGTCCAACAGGAAATCAACGCGCTGAAAGGCCCAGATGGATACTGAGGCGGAGCGCCTTAGGGTGGATGCTTTCCGCCTTGAGCTAGAGCAGCAGTCTGCAGCGGCGGTTCATTGGATGAGGCATCAATCCCGCCTGCCGGATCAATATGAAGCCAGAAATCTTTTTAACACGCCAGGGACGGGACGGAATGTGCCTTTGACCGTAACCCGGACGGCGGAAGTACCTGGAAGCCGGGCGGCGGTTCAGCATCAGCAGCCAGACCCGCCCCGACGGAACCAAAACCCGCCATAGTTTTTTCCGACGCCACCGGGTCATTATTCTAACCCGGCGAAGAACATGGTGGCGGCGGCCACCAGGCTTGATACAATTCCCATCCGCGACGAGGCGCCTTTTGCAGAGGAGGTACGGAATGCTATTGGATACCTGCGGACGGCGGTGGCCCAGCAGGAGAAATACACTTATAGCCGGAGTCGCGTGCATTCAACCCCCATCCCCAGCCGCAGCTACAGCCGGCGCTATGAGTCACCGGCGGTTTCTAGCAGTGAACGACATCGGAACCCGCCGCGAGTCGATCGGGTGGCTCTGGATGCCCACGCGCTGGTGGATCGGGCAAGGGCACAGTGAGAAGCGGTGGCTCTGGCGGCGGCGGCGGCTCATCAGGAACCCACAGTTGCACCTTCCGTTTCAGTAGGAGCAGGAGTAACCTCCAGGGCTGTGGGAGTGCCGTGCTTAGCGCCGGCTCTGCGGAACGAGCGTCTGCCGAAGGATTTCAAGGGTCCTCGCAAGGTGCCCAACTATACTGCTGACCTACCTCCAGAGGCTTGGATCGAAAGCTATGAGCTGGCCATGGAGATGTTAGACGTCAGTGATGCAGTATGTGCCAAATATTTCATCATGATGCTGGAAGGACCAGCACGCACGTGATTGAAGGGCTTGCCACCCAACACCATTAATTCCTGGTCTGAATTAAAGGCGAAATTCATCAAAAATTTCCAAGGAACGTGCAAGCAGCCCATGACGATTGTGGATCTGGACCTTTGTGTACAGCGTGATGACGAGTCGGCTCATCACTGGGTCCGGCGGGTCTCAACCATCATCCATTCTTCTGAACAGATTACGGCGGCTCAAGCAGTTTTGATTCTAGAGAAGAATTGCCACTTTACGCCTTTGAAGCAGAAGCTTGGCCGGCTCAAGCGCACGTGCTAGGATATGGGGGAGCTCATGGCGGCTCTCACCAAGTATGCAGACTCCGATAACACGAAGGATCCTGGCTCCGATGATGAGAAATCAGGTCAGGGTAAGAAAAACAACAATAGCAAGGGTCAACTGCAAAACGCGGCCGGAAATAGCAACCCGGGCAAGCGGAAGAACCCGGACGGCGGGTCAGAATTGGTGGCGAACACCAGCGCTGGGAACAATCGTGCTAAGGGCAATGGGAATTTCAGGCCACCCTTTAACAAGGGTAAAGCTCCTTTCAACCTGGAAGAGATGCTTAATAAACCTTGTCCAGAGCACAGCCGGCCTGATAAGCCAGCAGGCCATACATGGAGGGATTGCAGTATTATGCGGCAGTTTCGCGATTACAGCCTTCAATAGCATCGTAATAACGGTAATGGTCCGTCAGGCGGCTCAGGGCCAGACGGGTCAGGCTCCGGTTTTGGTGCTGGCGGCTCAGGATCCGGTTACCAGGGTCAAGGCAACCATGGAGGTCATAATCAACAGTCTGGCGGTGGAGGCCAGCAGCAGAATAACCAGTCGGGGTACCAGAGTAACCCAAAGCAGCTCAGCGGGGGTCATTATCATGTTTTTACAACCAGCCTTGACAAGCGAGACCGAAAGGTGCGCAAGCGGGCGGTTAATGCAGTCATGCCGGCTCTCCCGCAGTATTTGAAGTGGTCTGAGTATGACATAACTTGGAGCCGGGAGGATCACCCGCCTCGTGTTGATAACCCGGGGCAGCTGGCTTTGGTAGTTGCCCCCCAAGTGGGAGGATACGTGTTCACTAAAGTACTTATGGATGGTGGCAGCAGCATCAACAACCTGTATTATGACACCTTCCGCCGGATGGGTTTGCTTGACAAGGATCTTAAGCCGTCTTCAACAGTTTTTCACGGTGTGGTGCCCGGAAAATCAGCTTATCCAGTGGGAAAGATTTCTTTGGAGGTGGCTTTTGGTGATGAATTCAACTACAGGGTGGAGTCTTTGTGGTTTGAAGTGGTCAAAATCAAGAGCCCATATCACGCTCTGTTTGGACGGCCGGCTTACGCCAAGTTCATGGCTAGGCCTTGTTATGTTTACTTACAGCTCAAGATGCCCGGGTTGAATGGGACGATTACCGTGCATGGTGATCGGAAGACAGCTCTTGAGTGTGAGGAAGGAGACTCAGCTTACGCAGAGTCAAGTTGTGCTGAGGCAGAGCTCAAGTTTTATAAGGAAAATGTTGACCTGGAAGATATGACTCCACTGAAGAAGCCTAACACAGAATCTGAGCCGCCACTCAAGTTTGTGGCAGAAGATACCAAGTTGGTGGACTTTACGTCGGGCGACTCATCACAGCAGTTCACTATCGGGGCTAACATGGACCCCGCATAGGAAAGCGCGCTCATCGAATTCATCCGTGAGAATCGGGACATCTTTGCATGGAAGTCTTCTGACATGCCGGGTGTACCGAGAGAATTCGCTGAGCACCACCTTAATGTGGATCCTATGTTTAAGCCGGTCAAACAGTTCCTTCGGCGGTTCAATGAGGAGAGGCGCAAGGCTATTGGAGAAGAGGTGGCCCGGCTCTTAGCAGCAGGGTTCATTGTCAAAGTTTTTCACCCGGAGTGGTTAGCTAACCCGGTGCTAGTGCTTAAGAAGAATGGCACGTGGCGTATGTGTGTGGATTACACGGACCTTAACAAGGCCTGTCCAGTTGACCCATTTGCTCTCCCCCGTATCGACCATATTATTGATGCAACGGCGGGTTGTGAGAGTTTATGCTTCCTGGACGCTTACTCAGGGTATCATCAGATCAAGATGGCAGTTAAAGACCAAGAGAAGATGGCTTTCATTACGCCTTTTGGTGCTTTCTGCTATGTATCTATGCCTTTTGGGCTCAAGAGTGCCCAGGCGACTTACCAGCGTTGTGTGCAGAACTGTCTTCATGGTCAGATTGGGCGCAATGTTCATGCTTATGTGGATGATATTGTGGTCAAGTCCAGGAAGAAGGAGACTCTACTTGATGACCTGAAGGAAACTTTTGATAATTTACGGGTCTACAAGATGATGCTTAACCCGGCTAAGTGTGTCTTTGGAGTTCCTGCAGGCAAGCTCTTGGGATTTCTAGTTTCTGAGCGTGGCATTGAAACTAATCCGGACAAGATAAAGGCTATCACTTCCCTGTCTGAGCCGGCGTGCATCAACGACGTTCAGCGCCTGGCGGGTCGAATCGCTGCGTTAAGCCGGTTCATAAGCCGCCTGGGTGAGAAAGCTATTCCTCTGTATCAGATGATGAAGAAGACATACAATTTTGTCTGGAGCAAGGCGGCGGGTGATGTAGGGTAACGCAGCAGAAAACAAAAAATTTCCGACCTACGCACCAGCCCAGGACCACTATGGAGACTGCATACAAGGTTTGATCTCTTTCGTTACCGACTCGTAGCGCAGCGGAAGTAGAGTCGATGACGATCGGCGGTGCAGATCCCCGCAGCTAGGATTTTACAACCTCCAAACCGCGAGGATGTATACCCTCATCTGCCCCGCGGACAGCCCTCCGGGAGGCGGTCGCACAGTCCCCCGGACGGTGTCGCGGACAGCCCTTCGGGAGGACCTCCGAAACTCGGACTGTCACTCGGACAGCCCTTCGGGAGGACCTCCAAAAATCGGACGGTCACACGGACAGCCCTTCGGGAGGCACTCTCGAACTAAGACCGAAACTACGATCTCTCTACAGAGTTGCACACATACGGTGTCATCTATCCGGCAGGGCTTCGCCGTCCAGAACTAGTTCCTGCCGGAACCCAGACAGCCTTTCGGCTCTACGAAACTATTTCGCTGGGAGGGAGAGAAGAATGCCAGATCATGCATGGCTTGTGTATGAGAGTAAGAGTGTGTGAGATGGCAGCCCACTCACCTCCTATTTATAGGAAAACCAAGGGGTAGGGTGGTTTTACAATAAAACCCAAAAACTCCCATGCACTAGCTCACACATGAGGGTGTTAAGTGCAAAATGGGATGCCATGTGGAGCTCCATGGAGGAGCTGCACATGTGAACGTCCCACCTTCATGGGGGCCCCCCAAAGGGGGTTCCTTGATCCCCAAGTCCTTCTAGAAGCCTTTTGGGAAAAGCCCTAAAAGGTGGCTTTCCAATAAATATCCCAAAAAGCACTTTCACTATTCACGACGACATTAGCGTCTGATCGAACTGAAAATATTCATGTGGGCTTAGAACAATTCTAGTACCCACCAAAATAATTTTCAACGCGAGCCGGAACAATTCCGGTTTAGTGATTTCATCTGCGAAAAGCATCTGAAGCGGTTTCGGCAGCTCCGGAACATTTCCGGTTTTCATCCCGGAAAATTCCAAAAAGTTTCCAGAACGATTCTGGCATCCTCCAAGAATTATCAGGCATGTGCCAAAACCAATTTGACTTTTTGGTATCCCCTGAAACAACTTTTCAGTTTCACCGGAACTCATCCGGTGACCTCTCTGCGGAACTTTTCCGCTGTCCGAAACTTTTCCGGTGTCCGAAACTTTTCCGGTGTCCGAAACTTTTTCGGTGTTTTTCTCTCAGACTCCCTGTCTAGTATTCAACAGATAGATGACCCTTAAGCGTGTGACCCTATAGGTTCGGTGAAGCATAGACATGAGCCGGAACCCCTTCCGATCAATGATCAACATCGGAGCCGTGGACACCCATATCGATCCCTATACCCACACGAATAAATATTCGAGTGAACCTCCAGTTGCCGTGTGCTATTCCTGTTGCTTCGCGATATGTTACAAATACCCGAGGTGAGACATGTAGGCATCCCCGTGGATCAACAACTTGTCCACTATGCCAGTTACCTCGTTACCGGTATTGTTCTCTTTTCTCGTTCCCGTGTTCCGGCATCCCTGTGATCAAATCACCCTGTGTCTGGCCAGACGATGATGGATACCGTAACACCGAGAGGGCCCAGAGATATCTCTCCATCGTCGGAGGAGCAAATCCCAATCTTGAGCTATCAAGTCCCTTGACATACTTTTCCATGAACCCGTAAGCCGCCGTAATAGCCACCCATTTACGGATGACGTTTAACAAACCCCAAAGTTCATGAAGCAAGCATGAAGAAACTCGACACTCTCATGGTCTAAGGAATTATGCAAACATTAACTTCTCTGTGTTATTAACCATTAACTTATGACGAATGTATCTCTTAGCATAACATCAATCGGGTCGATTCAACACAAGTGTTCTACCAACAATTGTGCCCTCAAAATTGCCGGCATAGCCATGCCCATGATCAGGAAAACAGGATCATCATGCAATACTTGAGCCAGTCATAGAGGCTTGACTAGGAATACATTTTACCGTTTATTATCCCACACGTGCATATGAGTCTTCCTCCGAGCCTCGTGGTTATTGCAGACTCGAGAACCATAGCAGTTATAGCATGGAACATAAACCTAATTATGAACAGGGAGATAATCAATAACATTTATTATTGTCTCTAGGGCATATCTCCTACAGACTCCCACTTGCACTAGAGTCAATAATCTAGTCAACGCTAATGCACTTTACACCTACGGCATACTGGTGTAAAATATGCTTCGCATGTGGTATAGCCTGATGTCCAACGGATCTGACGACTTCAGCTCCGTGTGTAACTTTGCATATCCTCGCGTTTTCACGCTTTCACAAAATTCATATTTTGTGTGGACTTGGCTTTGCATATGTGTGAATCATTGGTCGAAACCTGATTCCTCAGACTGAGCTATGGAGCAACTATCTGCTATAGTGTCCCATAGACCAAAGCCATCTTGGAACCATACTAAGTTCATGAATGAACTATATGATTCAACAACTTCTTTGTCGCTTCTCAAGCGTCAACATACTTAGCCTTTGTTATAGAATTCGCCACAGTATCTTGTTTGGAACAATTTCCAACTACCGTGCCACCACATTGTGTATTACACAAAACCCTTAACTTAAATCGAAAATCGCATGGAGCATTGATGAAGACTGTATCGATGTAATTACTTACAACGAGCACTTCATAATCTCTGCTTGCGAGAAAACATGTCATCACTACTACTCTAGTACTCAATGACATCTTTCACTGTTGTCCTATGATCAGTACTTTGATCACTTTGGTATCTATACTCGCAACAACTTTGGAGTATTGGACATACCTGGTTGTTTTACATACCATGGAATACATGATTAATCCAAACACAAGAGTGTGTGGAATCTCCATCATGTATTTTACTCATCAGTGTTTTGGGACACCGAGTCTCGCAAAAACTCTTTCCATGTGACTTCGGCAGGAATCACTCCTTGGCCTTTTAAATGCCAAAAGTTTTTAGCATCTTGTCAATATGTATTCATTGCTTAGCCCCATTAGGTAAATCTATCTCCATAGATCATCATGCCTAATATTGAGGCTATTTAGCCTAAGCACTTCATCGAAAAACTATTTTCAAATGAAGTCCTAATTCGTGTCAAGAAATTTATTTCCAATCAACAATGTGTCAAGTACACACGGTTTTTAGAAATATTAATATGCTCCCACTTACTTTCTTGAATCACAAGCATCTTCGATACCCATTTGATGAAGTCAAACCCCTTTGACCATTCCATCAAAATCGAAGATTCCAACTCCACTTTGCTCTCTTCTGTCCATCGCTGGAACTCCGAAGTTTGCATACTTACTAGCATCCTCTGGATCGACAAATTACTTTGGACTGTATCACATACAAGTCCTAGGTTTCATTTCCATCAGATGGAAATCCTTTTGTCATCCAGATTTCATATCTCATGATTGAAATATGTATTAATTGCTAGTTCAACCCGAACCGCCTTCAAGCATCGCTACGGTGAAACAACCTCATCGTAGTCAACTCCTTGAACTTGTTATTTCAACAAGTCGAGCTTTATGGATAAAATATTTTATCCACATCAGTTTATAGTTTCATAAATATTCGTTAGACTCTAAGTCTTCCGAAAGGTGTATCAAGATTTTAATCTCGAACCACTTATATGGAAACTATCTCGGATTGTATTGGCATTTAGCCAATTCCGGAGTCAGGGCCCATCAACGCTTCCTTGTGTATCGTAGGTATACTGTTGTCTAACAACAATATCTCGTATGCGCACCTGAGAGGTTTGCACGAGTTTTTCCTACGCCGTTCAGCTGCAAGTTCGACCGAAGTCCATACATCTCATGTAGAGGCTTCCGTATCAGTCGCAGTAGGAAACTCCGGAATCACTTCCAAGGTTCCTTTCCTTTGACCAGATGACGAAGATACTGGTTATCTCGTCGAGTTGCACTGTCCTCCCACTCACCTTTTGTAAGAACTATTCTCTTTAAAAGCATACCGTTTTGCGGCAAAACCCTTTGCCTCGGTATAGTGGTGGGGGAATACCCAATGACTTGGGATAACCTTACAAAGTAGCACTTGTCTGATTTGGAATAGGTTTGTAACCTTTTACACAAGCCCCATATTCCAAATGTTAAGAAAAGATATAACATGGTTGGGCGTACCATACCATGGCGTCATTTCAACAGACTTGATGGAGCTCTTTTCAGTGTAAAAGCCGCAGTCTCTAAAGCATTACTTTAAAAGGGTTAATGGCAATTTTATTTATGTCATCTTTGATCTTACCATGTCATAAATGGTTTGATTACATCTTCACGGACTTTCCACTTGCAGTGGTGTTCCAGGAGGTGCAAGTTATGAAACCCCTTTCACAACTCATCAGACATTCGCTAAAGTTGTAACTCAAATATTCCTTTCTGCAATCGAATTGTAGAAACATAATTTTCTTGTTACAATAACTTCTACTTCATTTTTGAAAACCTTATGAATGAATTCAAAAGATCCAGACTTACGTCTCAACAAGTAAATATCCATATATCTACTTGAGTCATTTCTGAAGATAGATAAATCCACTACTTGCAACAACATTTATTGGACTACACACATCATAATGTATGATCACCAATATGTTCCTTGCTCGTTCCTTATGGCCTGTGAACGGTATTTCAGTCACTTCACCTTTCAGAGGAAAGTTGCAAGTGTCAGATGATTCAAAATCAAATGACTTCAAAATCCATCATAATGGAATTTTCCATGCGGGCTTCTCCAATGTGACCAAATGCAGTGCCACACTTGTGTGGTATTCTTTTAGTCTTGCGACATTTAGCATCAGTGTTATGGATGTATCATATTACCATCAATATTCATAGCATACATCCCATCCTGTATGGAAGCATGGCCCTTCATGATATTCATAACACCGAACATTAAAAGTTCTCTTATGAATAACCGTCTTGCAAAATACCTTATGCAAAGGGCTAGAGTGTATGAAATTCTAAATGAATTATGAAAGTAAATACAAAGGCAATGTATTAATATCAATATTCATAACATACGTCTCATTCATAATGAAAGTATGGCCCTTATGTTATTCATAACACCGAACATCAAAAGTTCTCTTATGAACAACCTTCTTGCAAGATACCTTATGCAAAGGGCTAGAGTGTATGAAACTCTAAATGAATTATGAAAGTAAATACAGAGGCAATGTATTAATATCAATATTCATAACATACGTCTCATTCATAATGAAAGTATGGCCCTTATGTTTATTCATAACACCGAACATCAAAAGTTCTCTTATGAACAACCTTCTTGCAAGATACCTTATGCAAAGGGCTAGAGTGTATGAAACTCTAAATGAATTATGAAAGTAAATACAGAGGCAATGTATTAATATCAATATTCATAACATACGTCTCATTCATAATGAAAGTATGGCCCTTATGTTATTCATAACACCGAACATCAAAAGTTCTCTTATGAACAACCTTCTTGCAAGATACCTTATGCAAAGGGCTAGAGTGTGAAACTCTAAAATGAATTATGAAAGTAAATACATAGGGAATACACCGATGGAAGGCATAGTAACTTTTACTATGTTCCCTATGTGTATCTTAACCTCATTCCTGGCTAGTCTTTCAGGCCATAGTAGTTCTTACATCGAGTTGCAACAGAATGCAATCAAGCGGGTATCTTTGTGATTAACTCACAATACCCAAGAATTAGTGATTAACATGTTTAACCATAATTCCCAAGAACTATATTTTTGACCAGCCTTCTATACATCAAAAACTTGTATCACATTCATACATGAGCTGGATATTCCAGTCTTCTTTCTTATTTGCCATTATACTTCTAACAGTTTAACTTTTAGTATTTCTCCTACTCTCAGAAGAAGCACCCAACTTAAGAGTGGCGATAGCCCCGGACTTCCTAGGCGTGAAAGCATCACTAACACCCTTCGGACACTTCCTTTCTCTTTAAGTTGTTGTTTTATTCACCATCATCATATGACAGGCGTTCTTCTGGATCCCTCTCTTATCAGTCTAATGCATAGTAAACTCCTTTACTAATAGTTTGCAAACAAATATTGCTTTGGATATCTCATATCTTTTAGCTTTTGTCTGTCTCTGAAAATGATTTTCAGATTCCATGAATATCACATAACTATCCAAACTTTCGAAGTTCGGGTCTCATGGAAGCAAACATATTGCACTTTGACTGAAAAGGAATTCTAGCTTTTGGATCGAAGGACGAGAGTCACATGATCCATAGCATTAGCGGGAGAATACCGAAAGCATGCGATAGGACAAAGTCCTTCTCGGCACTCTTGAGGACAATCCTCATATTACGTTACCAACCGTAAAGTTTTAACCAGATATTTAACAGCTATTCAATTTTAATAGGGAAGGTGGAAACGCGAGCCATTATTCTACAACTATTATGCAAATCACACTTAGACAGTGTTCAAAATTAATTGCACTGAGAATTAAAGAAGTTAATTCTACAGTGCGCTCCCACTCAAATCAATATCTCTCATAATTGATGTTGAGTGATATAAGATCCAAATTACAATTCAACGCCAAGGATGTATCCATCTCAAGTGACGAGAATTGCAATCGGTAGGCCAACTTGCCGATCACATCTCCATGTGACTCTTGTTCATCTTTCGATGCGTGTGTTCCGAGCTCATGACTTTCATGCCTGAACGTCAAGACAACCAAGTGATCTCGCTGCGAGGTCTCAACTCACCCGCCTCACACATCCCTAATCGTTCGTACCCATGTATCCATGTGATACCCCGAAAAGTTAGGTGCCGTGACGGTGCTACACTTGGGAGAACACTAACTACTTGATATTTTTGTGAGAGATCACCCTAATAAAAGCGACTACCGCGCAATCAAGAAGGGTGCATTATAAGGGATAAACATCTCAGGCAATTCATAATAGCATGATATGGTATAGCCCTTTCTGACGGAGAATTCTCATTAATTCGTCTTCGGCATTCGCGTCGGTGTTCACCTTCGCGAAGATTGCCACCACCTTGTTGATGCACCAGATAATATTGCTATCTCTATAGCTAATAAAATAAGTGCATTACATAAGGCTGACACGCAGGTCATTAAAGTGCAATCATATGGCTCCAGCCATCACGCCGAATCATGATACGCAGGTCATGTTAATTAATTTACATCATATAGTCATCTCATACATAATCAAATTATTATGAACACTGCTATACCACATCACATGCACATGCAAACCATCCTGCAAAACCAAGTTAGACGTCTCTAATCGGTTCATGCAAAATTTTATTTTACGTGGCTTCTAAGGTTTCGAAACAAACCGAAGCTACCAACGTCCATCATCAAGCATGATAATCCAAGTCGCTAGATTAACATTCCAGGGTGTATGAAACACGAGATAATAAAATCTCGAGCCCCATACTAAACTTCGTCATACGCGTGACCCCCGTGAGATCACATCTGCATTGCCCTTTCGTCTGCAAAATTTCATCTTTCTTTTTAACTACGGTGGAATTCAATGAACTGTTAGCACTTCGTTGATCAATCAGGATCGCGGATTGCCAGAACATTGAAACTCCACCATACTGTTATCAAGATCAGAAATATGCAAATTCCAGGGAAGCAACAAGAAACATCGGGTAACAGACTTCATCTGCTACCCGCACAAATAATTTTCAGCAATAGATCTCATCTACTACCTAGTTATATTGTGCAACACCCATACATCTCTATGTATTCTAGATCGCAACCTGCATCTACGCATAGCACGGCTCTTGATGCCACTGTAGGGTAACGCAGCAGAAAACAAAAAATTTCCGACCTACGCACCAGCCCAGGACCACTATGGAGACTGCATACAAGGTTTGATCTCTTTCGTTACCGACTCGTAGCGCAGCGGAAGTAGAGTCGATGACGATCGGCGGTGCAGATCCCCGCAGCTAGGATTTTACAACCTCCCAACCGCGAGGATGTATACCCTCATCTGCCCCGCGGACAGCCCTCCGGGAGGCGGTCGCACAGTCCCCCGGACGGTGTCGCGGACAGCCCTTCGGGAGGACCTCCGAAACTCGGACTGTCACTCGGACAGCCCTTCGGGAGGACCTCCAAAACTCGGACGGTCACACGGACAGCCCTTCGGGAGGCACTCTCGAACTAAGACCGAAACTACGATCTCTCTACAGAGTTGCACACATACGGTGTCATCTATCCGGCAGGGCTTCGCCGTCCAGAACTAGTTCCTGCCGGAACCCAGACAGCCTTTCGGCTCTACGAAACTATTTCGCTGGGAGGGAGAGAAGAATGCCAGATCATGCATGGCTTGTGTATGAGAGTAAGAGTGTGTGAGATGGCAGCCCACTCACCTCCTATTTATAGGAAAACCAAGGGGTAGGGTGGTTTTACAATAAAACCCAAAAACTCCCATGCACTAGCTCACACATGAGGGTGTTAAGTGCAAAATGGGATGCCATGTGGAGCTCCATGGAGGAGCTGCACATGTGAACGTCCCACCTTCATGGGGGCCCCCCAAAGGGGGTTCCTTGATCCCCAAGTCCTTCTAGAAGCCTTTTGGGAAAAGCCCTAAAAGGTGGCTTTCCAATAAATATCCCAAAAAGCACTTTCACTATTCACGACGACATTTTTCAGCGTCTGATCGAACTGAAAATATTCATGTGGGCTTAGAACAATTCTAGTACCCACCAAAATAATTTTCAACGCGAGCCGGAACAATTCCGGTTTAGTGATTTCATCTGCGAAAAGCATCTGAAGCGGTTTCGGCAGCTCCGGAACATTTCCGGTTTTCATCCCGGAAAATTCCAAAAAGTTTCCAGAACGATTCTGGCATCCTCCAAGAATTATCAGGCATGTGCCAAAACCAATTTGACTTTTTGGTATCCCCTGAAACAACTTTTCAGTTTCACCGGAACTCATCCGGTGACCTCTCTGCGGAACTTTTCCGCTGTCCGAAACTTTTCCGGTGTCCGAAACTTTTTCGGTGTTTTTCTCTCAGACTCCCTGTCTAGTATTCAACAGATAGATGACCCTTAAGCGTGTGACCCTATAGGTTCGGTGAAGCATAGACATGAGCCGGAACCCCTTCCGATCAATGATCAACATCGGAGCCGTGGACACCCATATCGATCCCTATACCCACACGAATAAATATTCGAGTGAACCTCCAGTTGCCGTGTGCTATTCCTGTTGCTTCGCGATATGTTACAAATACCCGAGGTGAGACATGTAGGCATCCCCGTGGATCAACAACTTGTCCACTATGCCAGTTACCTCGTTACCGGTATTGTTCTCTTTTCTCATTCCCGTGTTCCGGCATCCCTGTGATCAAATCACCCTGTGTCTGGCCAGACGATGATGGATACCGTAACACCGAGAGGGCCCAGAGATATCTCTCCATCGTCGGAGGAGCAAATCCCAATCTTGAGCTATCAAGTCCCTTGACATACTTTTCCATGAACCCGTAAGCCGCCGTAATAGCCACCCATTTACGGATGACGTTTAACAAACCCCAAAGTTCATGAAGCAAGCATGAAGAAACTCGACACTCTCATGGTCTAAGGAATTATGCAAACATTAACTTCTCTGTGTTATTAACCATTAACTTATGACGAATGTATCTCTTAGCATAACATCAATCGGGTCGATTCAACACAAGTGTTCTACCAACAATTGTGCCCTCAAAATTGCCGGCATAGCCATGCCCATGATCAGGAAAACAGGATCATCATGCAATACTTGAGCCAGTCATAGAGGCTTGACTAGGAATACATTTTACCGTTTATTATCCCACACGTGCATATGAGTCTTCCTCCGAGCCTCGTGGTTATTGCAGACTCGAGAACCATAGCAGTTATAGCATGGAACATAAACCTAATTATGAACAGGGAGATAATCAATAACATTTATTATTGTCTCTAGGGCATATCTCCTACAGGTGAAGCGTCTGAGGCGCTCAAGAAACAGCTGGTTGAGCCGCCGGTCTTGGCCGCTCCGGCTGAGAAGGAACCTTTGCTCCTCTATGTGGCGGCTAACAACAAGGCAGTCAGCGCCACGATTGTTGTGGAGCGTAAGGAGGCAGGGAAGGAATACCCGGTTCAGAGGCCGGTTTACTATGTCAGCGAAGTCTTGATCGAATCCAAGCAAAGGTACCCACATTGGCAAAAGCTAATATATGGGGTGTTCATGGCAAATAGCAAGTTGAAGCATTATTTCTTGGGACACCAGATCACCGTAGTTAGCTCTGCCCCGTTGGGTGACATAATTCAAAATAGAGAAGCCACTGGCAGGATTGCTAAGTGGGCATTGGAGCTTGGGCCTCTTAATCTTAAATATGTGCCTCGCACGGCTGTCAAGTCTCAAGCCTTGGTGGACTTTATAAATGACTGGACAGAGTGTCAGTCGCCCGAGGAGAAGCCGGATAACACATACTGGACAATTCACTTTGATGGATCCAGACAATTGGAAGGGTCAGGGGCTGGAGTTGTCTTAACTTCCCCTAGAGGTGACAAGTTTTGTTATTTGTTAAGGTTGATGTTTCCCTGTACTAACAATGCAGCTGAGTATGAGGTTTTACTTCATGGCCTCCGTGTGGCTAAGGAGATGAACCTGAGCCGGGTTAGATGCCTCGGCGACTCAGACCTCGTGGCTCAGCAAGTTTCAGGCACGTGGGATTCCAAAGACCCACGGATGGCGGCTTATCGTCAGGCGGTGGACATCATTGCTGGGCACTTCAAGGGTTATCAGGTGGATCATATTAACCGTCGCAAGAACGAGGCGGCTGATGCATTGTCAAGGCTGGGCTCTCAGCGTAAGCCGGTGCCGCCTAACGTTTTCTTGGATGCGTTATATCATCCGTCTGTTAAGCTACTTTCAGAGGAGGATCTGGCCGTACCTGACCCGGAGGGGCAGCTGGTGGCGACTCTGCATGCTATCCCTGACTGCACGCTGCCTTACTTAGCGTACTTGACTCGCGGCGAGTTACCCGAGGACGAGACCTTCGCAAGACAAATCATCAGGCAATCTAAATCCATGACTATCATCAATGGCGAGTTACACAAGCGCAGTGTCACTGGTGTTTTCCAGTGTTGCGTTTCTCCTGAAGAGGGTAAGGAGATCTTAAATGAAATTCACGCCGGCGATTGTGGTCATCATGCCGGCTCAAAATCTTTGGTGGCTAAGGCTTTCCGGCATGGTTTCTTCTGGCTGACGGCTCATAAGGACGCAGAAAACTTGGTCATCAAGTGCGATGGATGTCAGAAGTTCGGGCGACGTGCTCACGTGCCGGCTCAGGAATTGCGGATGATTCCAATTACCTGGCCGTTTGCAGTCTGGGGGATTGATATGGTCGGGCCCTTCAAGAGATCTAAAGACAAGAAGACCCACCTTTTGGTGGCGGTGGATAAGTTTACCAAGTGGGTTGAGGCTGAGCCGGTCGGCAAGTGTGACGCGGCTACGGCGGTTCAGTTTGTCAAAAAATTGATCTACCATTTTGGTTACCCTCACAGTATCATCACGGACAATGGCACAAACCTATCCAAGGGGGCTATGCAGACGTTCTGTGAAAGTGAGCACATCCGGCTTGACGTCTCTGCTGTTGCTCATCCACAATCCAATGGTCAGGCGGAGCGTGCTAACCAGGAGATCTTGAGAGGCATCAAGCCCCGGCTTATGGTTCCTCTACAGCGAACGCCGGGTTGTTGGGTAGAAGAGTTACCATCAGTTTTATGGAGCATCAGAACTACTCCCAACAGGTCAACAGGCTATACGCCTTTCTTCATGGTTTATGGTGCAGAAGCCGTGTTACCAAGTGATATACGACATGACTCGCCGAGGGTAGCGGCTTACGTTGAGATAGATAATGAGACAGCGCGTCAGGACGCGTTAGATGCTTTGGATGAAGAGCGTGATCTGGCGGCGGCTCAATCGGCGATTTATCAGCAAGACCTGCGTCGCTATCATAGCCGCAGAGTTAAGACCCGGACGTTTCAGGAAGGCGACTTGGTGTTGCGCCTGATTCAAGATCAGACGGATGCGCACAAGCTATCTCCTCCATGGGAAGGACCCTTTGTGATCAGCAGAAATCTCAACAATGGGTCATATTATCTCATTGACGTGCGAGACGAGTCACGCACTTTTGGGTAGGAGACCCACCGGCCGTGGAATATCGCTCATCTGCGGCCTTACTATACTTGAGTCATCGACTCCCACCATTGTACATCATCATTGTATATATCACTTATACATATATATAATAAAGTTAGCATCCCTGCAAGCGGGGGCCTCTGCCGTTTTCTGTATGTCATATTGTGCAAAAGTGGATACAACCATAAGGTCACTTGGGGGCTTCTAACCCGCCAGGGTTCAGCTTACACACCCTCTTGATCGGCTCTTCAGCCACCGTAAGGCCGGGTTATATACCCAAAAGTTGACTCCGTCAACAAGGTCATTTGGGGGCTTCCAACCCGCCGGGTTTAGCTTACACACCCTCTTGATCGGCTCTTCAGCCATCGCAAGTTCGAGTTAAACCTGCCTGTATGCTGCTGCTGCTCCGCTAGGTGACCCGCCAAACTCTTACCAGTTAATCTCGATTAGAGACCCTGAGCTGTTCAAAGTATTTGACAGTCACTCTCGCTAAAGACCCTGTACTGGTCAAGGTTAAACCGGCGGCTCTTGTCACGTGAGGGCCGGCTTACGGAAAGCGAGGATAAACTCACCCATCTGCTGCATACTCTCCGCTATGTGGCCCGTTCATACTCTTAAACAGTTACTCTTTTAAAGACCCTGCACTGTTTAAGGTTCAAACGACGGATTTATGTCACGTGAGAAGTAGCTTATGGGCCCTGGGGGTACTCATGCCCTGTTGCGCCTCTTTATGGTTTGTTGTTGCTCTTACCATTTAATCTCGCCTAGAGACCCTGAGCCGTTCAAAAGAGTTGACGGTCACTCTCACTAGAGACCCTGTACTGCTAAGAGTTCAAACAACAAGTTCATGCCATAAGAGCCGGCATATGAGTTTTCGAAAAAGCAAGGTCGTGAAAGATTTAACATCTCTGGGTTGTGCTTTTTCAAGCCGCCCTCACAGCAATACAGAGCATACTCTTTCTTGTTTGTTTTTGCAGGGTTTATCTCCTAAGATGAGCCGCCGTGAAATATGATGACAAGATGTTGTGAGCCCAACACAAGACAGATAAACGTGCATCAAGTTGTGCAAAGATTCATACGTGCGCGATGGCACGGCTCAGGCAATCAAGTTTTTCTACGCCTATTACAAAGCTCTCCAGGGAGCCCAAAATGCAACAGACTTAAAGTTTTTTATACACTTCCAGTCTCGGCGGCTCAGAAAGCCGGGTTATCAACTTAAGAAGCAAGTGTTCAGCTCGATGGCGGGTCATCCTGCGACGGGTCTTCGACCTCTTCGATCTAAAGATTGTCCACATCCCAGTTGTAGTTTGTTAAAGCTTCAAACTGGGCCTCGTCAAAGAGAGGAGATGGGTCAATTTCAGGAGCAAAGAGTGTCTTACGGCGTGCAGGAGTCAAGTCTCTAGCTTCAAACGTTGGGCAGCGCACTCGTTTGTTATCCTCGCCATAAGCCGCCTGGTATGAGGTCAGATCAATTTCATTGCCGAGTGTTGATGCGAGTACTCGAGAGGCCTTCATGCACTTGGCATAGTCAGCTTCGGTAAAGTCTGAGCCGTCATCTTTCTTGGATGGAAAACCATCCATCATCTCTTCTGCTGTTAGTTCAGGGGCAAAGGACAGAGACCGGCTTAGCGCGGCCATTGCTCCCTTTCTGGCGGCTGATCGTTTGAGCTCATCAATTTGCTTGGGCAGAGTTGACAAGAGCTCAATCACTCCCTTCATGAATTTGGGGATACTTTTTTCATTCAGCATCGCTTTGATGGTGCAAAGGGTCCCACGGTATAGCTGTTCTGACAAGGTGTATACTGCTTTCAGCTTCAGCAAGCTATCAGAAGATAATTGGCGGCTTCTTTGACCTACAAGGATGTGAGGCATTATAAGCCGCCCGAATGGTTTTTTCAACAAGGCAAGGAAATTTGTTAAGTATTCAGTACTTACCAAAGATAGCAGACGTCATCCGGGATATATGACGCTTGAGGGTCTGTAGCTCTTCTGACACAAGCTTGAGCCGCTGGTCGGCATCATCTGCGCGTTTGGTCTGGGCGGCTTGTGTAGACTCAGCACTCTTCTTGAAGGCATCAAAGTCAGCTTGAACCTTCTCAAGCTCCTTAATGGCAACCCGCCATTTCTCTTCCGCCTCAGATCGGGCGGTTTGTTGCGAAGCAAGGCTTTCTTTTACGCCGGTCAGATTAGACTCGGCCGCGTCCAAGGCTTCCTGTATTGTACAAAAACAAACCAGTTCAGGAGGTTTAAGTCGCCAGGATAAGATATTCATAGATGATTGATGAAGCTGTTAGGCTACAAGTCTCAAGCAGATTGCAAGCAATATACTTGACACTTGGGGGCTAATGTCTGTGTTTTCTCTCCAAGTCTACAATATAGTTCCGGCTCATCTTCGTAAAGTTAAGCCGGCACTTGGGGGCTACACGACGCTCTCCAAGTCTACAATGAAGTTCCGGCTCATCTTCATAACGATAAGCCGGCACTTGGGGGCTACACACGACGCTTTCCAAGTTTGCAATGAAGTTCCGGCTCATCATTTTTATACTGACCCGGACTTGGGGGCTACCCTTGATCTACTCTTCAACTAAGTACCGGCTTGATATATATATTAACCCGATACTTGGGGGCTACAAGCTAGGCAATTTGAATTATGACAAGACCCAGTCTACTATTTGCAATACTAAACCAGCTCTTGGGGGCTACATAAGGGTACAAGGAAAAGCAAAAGCAGGAGGAGTACCTCATATTTTTTCTTCATTAGACCAACAAGTTTCAGCTCCATGTTCCGGCTTGTGGAGAGGCGGTTCAGATAACCCGCATGTAATTCATCTGCAGTCAGCTTCTATAACACGGGGAATTCAAAGTCAAGTTTCTCAGGCGAGGAAGCTTCAGCCTTGCTGGTGTGTTTTGTTAGTACATGTGGTTCAGGAGGTTGATAACCCGCCCCAGTGATGATAACGTCTGGAAGAACTGTGTCTTCGACGGCGGTTGAAGGGCTGGGCGGCTTAGGATCAGCCTTTGGAGGACTCTCCAGAGTGGCCATGTCATCATCAGCCGGCTCAGAGGGCTGATGAACGTCAGCAGATGCATCTTTTCTAGCCTCAGTAGGCTCAACATAAGGTGCAGGGGAATCCGGCTTAGTAGCCTCTGGTTCTTGGGCGGTAGGAGTAGCGGTAGACCCGCCTGTCTTCCTTCGTTTTGCTTGAGCCCTAGAAAACAAAAAGATTGTCACATAGAGGACAAGGATGGTAAAAAGGTATGGTGCAGATACAAAGGTACACACTCTGGGTTGATCTTCAGAGGAGGCAGCTTGGTTGCAGTAGAGTCGCCAGATGAAGGAGGCGTCTCCTAAAAGAAGGTTTAGACGATGAAAGCTGAGTAAGGTTACAATGAAAGAACTAAAAACTGGACTTAGTTAAAAGAGTACCTCAGCCAGCCGTTTACGCGGAGCCGGAGAATTTGATAAGCTGGCCAAAACCTCTTCAGAGCCGGCGCTCCGGGTCTGACGTCGGGAGTTGTGTTGTTGCTTTTTCAAAAGAAAATTGGGGTCTAAATAAGCAAGAGGATGAGAAAATGGGACTTTTCGGATGACCCGCCGTATTTTCTCTGGTGGAAAGTTTTCTGAGTCAGAGGAAATGTATGTTACCTCAGGGGCGTCTGCATGGCTTGTTTCCGTTTCCTCCTGTGAATAATTGTTGTCAATAAGTTGCATAAAGAGACGGCCAAGGGAGTCAAGTTCTACCTCTGAGTCGTCAAGCTCAGGCGGTTCCTGAGCGGCAGTTTTCTTCTTCTGGATGCGGGTTTTACCCACCTTAGGTTTCCTCATAGGAGGGTTATACTTCTTCTTCCAGAAAGAAGAGCCGGCCTGCGCATAAGCCGCCAAAAAGGTTAAAAGGAGCAAGGTAAAAGGTCAAGACAAGAATGACCAATTTTATGGAAAAAGATTTCTTACGGCTGGAGCCGGGTTCTTGACACAGAACGGTTTCAGCCCAACTTTGTTGCAAACCGCTTGCTTTTCGCCAAGAAGTGTTTTGACGGAGGAGTTGATGTCTTGTTCTGACAGAGGGGTGGTGTTGAAGCAAAGAGTGTCATTGGGTTCACCCGTGAATTGGTGCATGAGTCGGTCACGCCGGCTCAGTGGCAAGACCTTCCAGCTAACCCGGCAGCGGGTTAAGTCGACGCCCGTCAAGCCATTGGCCATTAAGGCCCTGATCTTCGCGAAAGCCGGAGCATATTTCGCTCGCTCTGCGGCGGACATCCGCTCTGGGAGTTCTCCGGTGTTGCAAAGCCGGGTAGGACGGTAACCCGGCAGCGGATTCTCTTCTTCGGGAGAAGTGTCCTTGCAGTAAAACCAAGTCTTGTTCCAATCCTTGGGGTGACTTGGCAAGATAGCTGCTGGGTAAGGCAAATCTCTCTGTCTCTGGATAGAGACGCCGCCAAGCTCTAAACTTGGTCCAGCCGCCACTTCAGTTTGGCGGTTGACGTAATGGTAATCACGGAAGAGATCAACAGATGGCTCTTCTTGCAGGTAAACTTCACATAAGACCTGGAACTGACACATGTTGGTGACAGAGTTTGGACCTATGTCTTGGGGGTGAAGCTTGTAGAAATGAAGAACGTCCCGGAAAAAACTTTGACCCGGGCGGGCTAAATCCACGAAGGAGGTGATCAGTAAACACAACAACTTCTCCGTCCTGAGGAGTAGGTCTTATTTCTGGCCCTGGCACCCGCCAATGTATAACGTCCTGAGCCGGCAAGATGCCCGACTCTACGAAATCAAGCAGAAGCTGCTCAGTAACTCCGGAGCCAACCCAATCACAAGATGCAGGTGCTCTCGACATAATGGCGAGTCAAACTGCGAAAAGGTGCAGAGTATGGCGGCTTAGAAAAACGTCAAATAATTAAGGCAGCTATGGTCAGCATAATGGAGAGGTGTTAAGCCGCCGAAATATTTTATCAGAGAGCCGCCAATGCAATGGTGGATTAGGTGGACAAGGCGATACTGGAAAATACAGCTAAGTGTGGATAAACAGGTTTTGCATATTACAACTATAGCTGCAAGATCTACGGGCGAAGATAAAAAGAAATATATTCATGACCTAAAACAGACAAAAGAAGAACAGGCGGACAGCACGCGGTGGAGATTGGTATGCAGATCTAAAATAAGCGGGCATTGACATTAACAGGACGACCGCAACGGATAAATAGCGTTATGAGATTCAAGAGGATGCTTGGTGGTCTACACTACGAAGAACACTAGGGAAAAACGATGAACTCGGGAAACCCTAATGGAGATAACTGCAGATTAAACAAGGGCCAAGAACGATACCTTGCGGATGCGGACGGGCCGGTGAAAATTTGGTCCAAGTCAGGTCGATGCAGCGGCCGGCGTTGGGGACGACGGCGAGGTCCAGTCAAGTGCGGCGGAGCTCCGGAGGTGCGGCTGTTTGAAGGAGGAAGAAGAAGACGTGGCGGCAGAGAGAGGAAAGGAGGCCCCTTCGTATCCCTATTTAAGAGATGGGATGGCAATAGTGCGCGCGAAAATCGAGGAAGCACAGTGATGATTGACCAAAGAGGGCGCCTCGATTTTCGGGCCGACCATTCAATGAGAGGATCCGTTGCAAACGTCACAGAATCTTTTTAGCATATTCGACGTGACGTCACGACGGGTAATGAGTTTTCTTTTTCAGGTGATAAAATGTGAGACTCGCCGCCGAATGAGTTTGAAGATTGACATGAGCTGGCTCAAATCAACCTGGGGCCTAATGTTGGGGATATAACCCCGTGGTAAGACCCGCCATGGAGGGGCCGGGTCATACCTGGTGGCTCATAAGCAATACCCTTAAGGTGGGCCGGAAGATGAAGTCCAGGCCGCATGGCGGCTTACCAGGCGGGCCAAGACGAAGGCCCAGAGACAGAAGATGGTGGGAGACCCGGGCGGTTAAGCCGCCCGGAGACGGCTTGCCCAAGATGGCAAGGCGGCTTAGAGGCAGGATAAATTACGTTGTATGAGTCGGTTTGGGACTCATATAACCCAGGGCCTTGACTTTCTATATAAAGTCGAGACCCTGGGGCGGCTTAGACAAGAAACCAATCAATCGATAACTAGGTCAAGCGAATCCGCTCCCTTGTAATCGATACTCCAATCAATACAGCACAAGCAGGACGTAGGCTTTTACCTCTTCTTGAGGGGCCGAACCTGGGTAAACTCGTGTCCCTCGTCTCGGCCAACCCCTTTGAGTCCACCGTCTTAGCGATGGCCTCGAACATAAGTCTTCGGACATCTGTCGTGACAAGCGCGACTCGTAAAGCGCGACCCGTAAAGTGCGGTCCCGTCACCCCGTCTCGAGGATGTGTGGCAAGGGCCTCTCCTGCCCGTCCACGCCTCATCAACATCAAACCATGGGTACCCCTCAGGACCGACCCATCACCAACATGTTTCTGTAACCAGGTCATAGTAACTGTGTGTATAAAACATCAAGACGGAACCTGAGGAATCACCCTCAAAGGGCCCAGCTCGATGAAACCGTCAAGGTGGACTTAGAGGAATCACCCTCGAGGGTCCCACACTTGAGGGGTTGCACGACAGAGTCATTGTCGGGAGTGGTGAAGGAGGAATCACCCTCGATAACCACGACCGACTAGCTACACTACAGAGCTAGCATCATGAGTACTTCACGAGGTGTCACCCTCGGTACTCGATAGTAGCGCTGCAGAGTCGTACAACTACGGGGTGTGCGGTGATGTGCGGGGCCTGGCTTGTCGGTCGGTTGACCGAGTCTTCAAGTCTTCAAGTCGTCGATGAAGAAGCAGGGGCAACTGGGACTAAGGGGGGGTCACAGGGGATTCATTGATCAACCTATACTAAGCAGTTGATATGATTGCAGGTATGGTAGCAGTTTATCAAAAACAGGCTATGCATCAGAATAGGAGCTATCTAATACAATAGCAAAATCTAATGCAAGAATAAGAGGGAAAATAATGGGCGATATTGGAATGCTCAAGGGGGGTTGCTTGCCTTGCTGCTCTGCTGAAAAAGGCTAGTCGTCAGGGGTGTAGTCGTACTCGGCAGCAGCGTCAATCTCGGAGGCTACCGGAGAGAAGAGGGGGAAGAAACAATAATTATAAGCAAACAGATGCAACACGATGCATGACATGGCAATTCGCAGCGCTAGGGGTACTCTAACGCAGTACTACACGTATCAGACGGAGCGGGAGAATATCTGACGATATTTCCCGGGTCTTTGGATTTATCGGACAGACGATCCGGAGGGGAAAAGTTCCATGTTCATCATGCTAGGAGCATGTGACGGATGAATGGATGGCATATTCGGATTCGTGGGATTTTTCTGATCAACTTTCATGTATAAAACTTTTTCATCTGAGCTACGGATTATTTTCTAAGATTTTTCAAAGATTTAATCATTTTCTGAAATTACAGAATTAAATTAATTCGAAAAATCCTTTATGACATCAGCATGACATCATCACTGCATCAGCAGTCAACAGTCTCAGCAGAATGGTCAAACTGACATGTGGGGCCCTCTTGTCATAGACTCAGGGACTAACCAGGGTTATTTTAAACTTAAAACAGATTAATTAGTGAGTGGGGTCCATCTGTCAGTGAGACATTAGTGTTAATATTAATTATTTTCTTAATTTAATTATCTAATTAACCTACTGACAGATGTGGCCCACATGTCATAGGCACAGGGGGACTGGGACCCACATGTCAGTGGTAGGTCAAGCCCAGTCAGCAGGTTGACCAGGTCAACTGGTCAACCAGGACCGCGGGGCCCGCGGGTCAGTGACCCTGGCAGTGGGCCCAGGTGGTCCACGTCGGCGGCGGCGCCGGCCGGTCATCGGAACAGCTCCGGCGAGCTCCCGAAACGGCGGTCGGGCTCGGAAATCGTCCACAGGGCATCAAATCGCGTCGTTCTTCTTGCGTTTGAAAGCTGGCATCGTCGCCGTTCCATTCCAGCCATCGAGAGGAGCTGCGGTGGTCGGAGCTGAGCGCTACGACGGTGACGGCGGACGGCGGCACTCAGGTTGCGAAGAAGACGCGGCAGCAGCACGTATTAGAGCTACCTAGTGGCACTACTCGAGCCTACTCAGTGCGTGGAGTCGATTGGCGGCGTTGGTTGGACCAAAAGGTCACCGGAGTGACGCCGGCGACGAGCAAAGGCGGAGGAGCATTAGGGCGCACGTCGGTAGCGGTGCTAGGAGGCTCGGGAGAGGACGTGCGCGTGTGCGTCGTGCTCCTGGAAGCGCCAGGAGCTCGACGGTGAGCTCAAGCGAGCGTGACGGTGGCTGTGGCCACGGTGGCGAGGTGTACGGCGGCGGGCAGAACTCGGTCACGGCAGCGACTAGCTAGAGGGGGCTACGGGAGCGCACAAAGGGAGAGAGGCGGCCAGAGGAGCTCACTGGCGTTGCTGGGAAGGCCCGATGGAGGAGCTGGGGCAGTGCAGATGGCGAATCAACGGCGGCGAGCCTTCGGGTCCCGAGGAGGAAGACGACGCGGTGAAGGCGATGCAGGGGCTCCGGGGCTCGATCCAAGGGTCGAGGAGGAAGGGGTGGTCGCGGCGGAGCTCGTGGACGTCTCAGCGAGGCACGGGAGGGTGTGTGGCCACGGCTAGCCGGAAGCCATGGCGGCGGCTGCGCTCGGGTGCGGGAGAGGGAGGGGAGCGGCGGCGCGAGAGAAGCAGGAGAGGGGGGAGAGTGGCGATCTAGGGTTCGGGGGGGCAGGTGAGGTGCCCCAGTGGCGACCTTATCCTCCCCGGCGATGGGGTTGGACGGCGACGGCCGGTCGGCGCCCTGTAGCGACCGCTCTGGTCGCTACAGGAGGAAGAAGGAGGGGGTGCGGGCTGTGGTGGGCTGGTGCGTGGGGTGGCTGGCTGGGCCAGTTGGCCCAGTTGGCCAGGGGGGTTGTTTTATTTTTCTTTTATTTTATTTATTTCTTTTCTGTTTTGTTTTTTTTTCTTTTTACTCCAAATGACTTTTGTAAATTATGAAACTTGCCCAAATAATTACAGTGCATTATTTAACACTGTTAAAAAATGGTTTTGGGGCCATAGTGATTTCATTTTTAATTTTAGTTAAATAAAATGGGATTAAACATTGTTGTTTGGTACTGTTTTTGGGTGATAGAGTCATTTAAATAAATCAATTAATGCTGCTGCTATTTTTATAATTGTTTCTGGATTATTTGCAATTTAATGAACATTTTAGCTTTCAATTTTGAACAACTTTTATTTTCACTTATGAGAAATTCTTGTTTCACCCTTTTATTAAAATATTGAATTTCAAAAGAGAATTTGAATGAGATATGATTCCAAATGTGATCAGGCACTGTTTAGCAAAATGGATTAGCTTAATCTGGTGATCAGTGTAGCTTGATCACCTAGGTTACTTTAGCTGATAATCCAGGGGTGTCACAGGTTATGACCAAGAATATGCATTTTCATCTTATGCTTCCAACTAGCAAAGTTTGTGCCATCGAAATATGGACCTCTACGGTGATAGTTTCCCTCACTAGACGCCATACTCTCCTAGGTTGTGAAACCAATGCAATGGAGACCAACGCTCTGATACCACTTGTAGGATCCAAAGTATGTCTAGAGGGGGGTGATTAGACTACTTGACCAACTAAAAATCTATCCCTTTTCCAGTTTTAGTTGCGGGCAGATTTTAGCAATTCGCACAAGTCAATTTCACCCTACACATGCATGTCTACGAGTATTTCAGCGAAAAGTAAGGACAAGCATATGTAAAAGGATAAGGGTAGGAAGATCAAACGCAATTTGAAGATACGGAGATTTTTCCCGTGGTTCCGATAGGTGGTGCTATCGTACGTCCACGTTTATGGAGTCTTCAACCCACGGAGGGTAGCGGTCACGAGAGTCCATGGAGGGCTCCACCCAAAAGGGTCCACTAAGTAGCAACCTTGACTATTCCATAACGGCTTCCGTCCACGAAGGACTAGCCTCACTATGGGTAGATCTTCACGAAGTAGGCGATCTCCTTGGCCGTACAAACTTCTTGGTTCAACTCCACAACAGGAAGTATAAGGCTCCCAAGTGACACCTAACCAAGCTAGGAGGCACCACCCTCCAAAAGGTAATAGGCTCGATAGTAATGATGAACTCCTTGCTCTTGTGCTTCAAGATGATAGACTCCTCAACACTCAAACACTCTCTCATAGATTTGGCTTGGGTAGAAGAGATTGATTTGATGGAAAGCAACTTGGGGAGGCGAGAAATCAAGATCCATATGGTTGGAGTGGATGATCTTGACCTCAACATAAGGGTAGGTGGTTCTCTCTAAGAAAATTGGATATGGCAAGTGGGTGTGTGTTCTGAGTGCTTCTCTTACGAGTAGGATGTGGTGGAGGGGTATATATAGGCATCTCCAAAAATCCACCGTTACAACATTATTGCCCAACTCGGGGAAACCGAAGTGAAACTCGGTGGCACCGACTTGTTCAAAATGTGGCAACTTTAGGCTTTTCGGTGAGACCGATATATAATACTCGGTGGTACCGACATGGGTGACCTAGGCAGTTACCAAATCTCGGTGAGACTGATTTCTCAAACTCGGTGGGACCTATTTGGAGAAATGGGTTAACAGAGAGTTGGCCCAACTACTTGGTGAGACCGATTTGCAAAACTCGGTGGGACCAAATCAAGAAAATGGCTAACCTGGAAGTTGGTCACTGGTTTCGGTGGCACCGACAGGAAATGTTGGTAGTACCGAGTAGAGGGTCTTGGCTAGGGTTTCTGTATGGGTTTTTAGACTCGGTGTAGCCGATATGGAAAGTTGGTGACATCGATTTTGAGTGTTAGGCTCTATGACATAATATTTGTGGGAGAGCTTGTGGGTGTTTTTGGTGACTAACACTTGATCACTTGAGCATTTCATTCACCATCATTACCTCACCCCCTTTTGATAGTATTGGCTTTCCTACGGACTCAAAGTGATTTCTCACAAAGTAAAATGTAGAGTCTTCATGCTTGTAGATTAGCCAATCCTATTCCTTGCATCTTGGGGTCTCCTCACAATCCTTTGCCAATCAAACATTGAACTTTTTCCTGAAATATACTTAGTGGAAACATTAGTCCAATGAAATATATGTTGTTATTAATTACCAAAATTACCTAGGGAGAAGTTGTGCTTTCAACCTCTAAATATTTAGATTCTTATTTTCATGATCATTATAGCTTTGTAATTCTCTCCGATCTATCGGTGTGATTTGGCCAAGTAGATTGATTTATCTTCAGTGGGATAGGTGCGTTATGGTAGGTTCAACCTGACGAGTTTCTATATCCCAGTGACAAAGTAGGGGACAAGATACGTCTTTGTGTTGTTGCTACTAAGGATAACACAATGGGGTTTATTCATATTGCTTGAGTTTACTTTGTCTACATCAGTCATCGTTCTCCATGCATTACTCTGTTTTACTTAATACTCTAGATACATGTTGGATAGCGGTCGATGAGTGGAGTAATAGTAATAGGTGTATGCATGAGTCGGCCTATTTTTTTATGGACGTGATGCCTATATACACATGATCATTGCCGTGAAAATCGCATAGCTATCCGCTTTTCTATCAATTGCCCAACAGTAATTTGTTACTCACCGTATGTTGCCTACATGAGAGATGCCGCTAGGGAAAACTATGGCCCCTGGGTCTATTCACTTATAAATTTACAAACGCTACTATTACGTTGCTGCCTTTATTTACTTCTTATTTTATTTTGCAATTTACAATTATCTACACAACTCATTTTCTTGCAAATAACGAAATCAAGGGGATTGACAACCCTCTTGCCCGCGTTGGGTGCAAGTTGTTTGCTCTTTTGTGTGCAGCCGTTGAAGACGGTTGAGGATTGATATTCCTATTGGTTCGATAAACCTTGGTTTCATAACTGAGGGAATTACTTTCCCACTTTGTGCTGCAATTACCCGTTCCTCTTCACGGAAAACGCAACGCAGATCACAAGTATCATGCTTGTATCGAGGGAAAGCTACATGAGACGTCTGACCGCCCCACGACTACTATTTACTCCAAGATGCCCCTAGAGCTCCTTCACATGGATCTCTTCGGTCCTCCATCATTTGATAGTCTTGGGGGAAGAAAGTATTGCTTGGTGATTGTGGATGATTACTCAAGATACACCTGGGTATATTTCTTCAAGAGGAAGAGTGAGACCCAACAAACCGCCATCGACTTTGCAAATGAAGCTCAACGCCAACATGATGCAAAGATATTGATGATTAGAAGTGATAATGGCACCGAGTTCAAGAACTACACCTTGGACGAGTTTTTCAGTGATGAGGGGATCAAGCACCAATACTCTGCACCCTATACCCCTCAACAAAATGGTGTTGCAGAGAGGAAGAACCAGACGTTGATGGATGCGGCAAGGACCATGATGGCGGAATTCAACTCTCCGTACAACTTTTGGGCCGAAGCCATCAACACCGCGTGTCATGCATCTAATCGGCTCTACCTCCGCAAAGGCTTGAACATGACTCCATATGAAATACTTACCGGCAACAAGCCCAACCTCAAGTACTTCTGGGTGTTTGGTTGTAAGTGTTTCATTCTCAAGAAAGGTGTTCGTTTGTCTAAATTTGAACCTAGAGCTCAGGAGGGCATATTTGTTGGTTATGCTACAAACTCTCATGCTTACCGTGTTCTCAACAAGTCCACTGGACTCATTAAGGAGACGTGTATCGTAGAGTTTGATGAAAATAACGGCTCCCAAGTGGAGCAAAGTGGTCTTTGTGATGTAGGTGATGAAATTGCTCCCCAAGCCATAAGAAGAATGGGTGTGGGACACTTCCTACCCATTGAGGAACCCCTTGTGGCCGAAGGATAAGGACAATGTTCCACGCAAGTGGAACCATCACCGACGCAAGACCCACATGCTTCCGAAGAACAAAGTAAAGGCCCCCAACCAAGTGAACAAGATCAAGGCCAAGATCAAACTCATGACGATGGTGATGAACCAAGTGATGCCCAAGATCAAGTTCCTTCGCAAGAGCAAACTCAAGATCAAGAGCAAGCTCATGACGATGCTTCAAGTTCTCAGGATGGTCTTCCCCAACCTTCTATGGAGGAAATATTAGAGCGATTTGCCGCCAAGATTGCTAACAAGCTTAGAACTCATCAACATGTGTTGGATAACGTCTACGGAAGCTTGAGTAAAGGGGTAACCACTCATAGACAATTAACAAACTTTTGTGAGCATCACTCGTTTGTTTCTTGTATTGAACCCCTCAAGGTACAAGAAGCGCTCGAGGACATGGAATGGCTTGAAGCCATGCACGATGAACTCAACAACTTCGAGCGCAACAAAGTGTGGCAATTGGTGCCAAGACCAGAGGAGAATCACAATGTCATTGGAACCAAATGGATCTTTAAGAACAAGCAAGATGTGAACGGTGTCGTCATTCGCAACAAGGCAAGATTAGTGGCACAAGTCTACTCCCAAGTTGAGGGTATCGACTATGGTGAAACCTTTGCTCCCGTTGCTCGCCTTGAATCTATTCGCATGTTGCTTGCATATGCATCTCATCATGATTTCAAATTATATCAAATGGATGTGAAAAGTGCTTTTCTTAATGGTCCACTTAAGGAGTTGGTATATGTCAAGCAACCCCCAGGGTTTAAGGATCCTAAGTTCCCCAATCATGTATACGTTCTCGATAAGGCACTCTATGGCCTTAAACAAGCCCCACGTGCGTGGTATGAGCACCTTATCGAGATGTTGCAAGACTGTGGGTTTGAAATTGGGAATATCAATCACACTCTTTTCACAAAGAGGGTTAACGGGAACTTTGTTTGTATGCCAACTATATGTTGATGATATTATCTTTGGTTCTTCTAACAAAGTTTTCAATGATGAGTTTGCCGCACTAATGACCAAAGAGTTTGAGATGTCCATGATGGGAGAGTTGAAGTTCTTCCTTGGATTCGAAGTCAAGGAACCTTCATCAACCAAGCAAAATATACTCAAGACATGCTCAAGAGGTTCAAGTTGGATGATCTCAAGCCGGCCAAGGCCAACACTCCCATGCCGCTCAGATGCCAACTTGACAGTGATCCCAATGGTAAAGCCGCGGATCAAAAGGTATATCGCTCCATGATTGGATCCCTGCTTTATCTTTGTGCATCTAGGTCGGTTATCATGTTGAGTGTGGGAATTTGTGCACTATCTCAATCCACACCTAGAGAGTCACTATGTGGCTGTCAAGCGAATCTTTCGATATTTGCCTCATACCCCAAACTTTGGCTTATGGTACCCCAAAGGTGCTTCATTTGATCTCATAGGATACCCGGACTCGGATTGGGCAGGAGACCGTGTGGAGAAGAAGTCAACTTCCAGAGGTTGCCAATTCCTTGGTCGCTCCTTGGTAAGTTGGTCTTCGAAGAAACAAAACTGTGTTTCTATCTCGTCCTCCGAGGCCAAGTATGTAGCTGCAGCAAGTTGTTGTACAGTTTCTTTGGATGAGGCAAACTTTAAAGGATTACGATGTCACTTGTGACAAAGTGCCCCTCTACTGTGACAACGAGAGTGCTATCAAGATCTCCAACAACCCGGTGCAACATTGCAAGACGAAGCCCATTGAGATTCGTCATCACTTCATCCGGGATCACATCAAGCACGGAGAAATTGATCTGATCCGCCTCAATACCAATGAGCAACTTGCAGATATTTTCACGAAGCCATTGGATGAAGCAATATTTTATGAGTTAAGGCATGAGCTAAATATCATTGATTTGAGCAATGTGGCTTGAAGTATTGCACACCCCACCACACTCATCATTATGTCTTGTTTAGATGTAGGCATGGACATAGGGGGAGTGTAGTTCTCCCAATGAACTATTCCTCCCCTTATTATGCATAAATTGATCAAATCTTTCACATTAGCCATTTTTTATGGTACTTGTGCTTCAAAGATGATTTTTGGTCATGGGCCCAAGGTTAAAATCTTCGTGGTGCCATACCAAGTGACTCAAACATAGGTGGCTCAGGCCGCCGCCCCCTCCTAGTGAGGTATTTGCTTTTGAAGAGCTTATTCGTGTTTTGTGTCACTCCAAGTCTTATTTTTCATCTCCGTTTTTCCTATACTTGGAGTGTTATCTACCATTTGCTGGTCTTTGTGTCTCCAACCTCTTCAAAATTTCCATAAGCCACCCTTTATAGCTTATTTTTCTGCCTTGTGGTCGCCCATGGCGGTACTACCAGTGGCAAGGGCGGTAGTAACAAGCGGTACTACCGCTGGAGCGGTACTACCCGGCCTTCTGCCGCGTCGTAGTGCCGGAGCGGTACTACTGCCCTCTCAGTGGTACTACCGCTTGTGAGTTCCCACGATGGGTTATGGGGCAGGGCAGGGGAAGTTTCCACTTCCACATACCCATTCATCCCCTCTCTCTCGTGGCTCTCTCTCTCTCTCTCTCCAGGCGACTCCAGGGCCGTGGAGGCCGCCGCCGGACCTCTGTTTCCGACCATTCTTCCACGATTTCGACCGGTGGAATCGATCCCCACCCTCTCCTCTTGCCATGGATGTCGGTATTGTCCCTGTTCTTCTAACCTATGGTTCTCCTTTTTCAATCTAGGTTTTGGACAATACGAGATGCATTCGTCGATTTTTAGTCAAATCGAGTCATGAGTTCGTTGTGGAAGATGGCTAGGGAGTAGATGTGTACTTCTAGTGGTCAATATGTGCATTTGACGTCACCGGTAGTACCAGATTTGACCGGCGGTAGTAGTTTCCCCCGTGGCCTCTGCCCGCGCGGTACTACTTCTCCTGCTGGAGCGGTACTACCGCTTGTGGGCGGTACTACCGCTCTGGTCAGCGGTACTACCGCCTGTGCTGGCAAATGCCCATGTTTTCTAACTTCCACTCCAGATTTACTCGTTCTTTTTGTTTGGCTTATGCAACTATTTTACACTTGCTTTTCCTCACTTGGTGTTTTTGGGTTCCAGGTGGTAGCAACTCTGCTCTTCAGGAGCGCAGGGTGAACCCCAGCCATGATGGTGCCTCAAAGCGCCATCACACCTCAGAGGAGGACAGCTCATCGAACCCCAATGCTCCTCCCAAGCAGAAGACAAAGAAGGTTGCTTCCAAGAAGCAGCCAACCATGAATCAGTTGTTCGTCAAAGAGTTCTGGCTTGTTCATCGTCAAGACCCGTATGTTAATCCTCAAGACTCTTCTCTTCTCAACCGTCCCTTCTGGACCCGGCAACAAGTGTCTATCCACAATGATGTGCTCCTGTTCAAGGAAAACCTGTATGTGCCACATGTCAAGCCCATTGATATGGTGTTCTTGGAAAATAATGCCCAATACTTTGAAGAGGCTCTTGAACTCTGTGAGAAGCTGGGAATTACTCATATTATGCAGTTCAACAAGGACTTTGATGCAGAGATGGTGGCAGTGTTTTATGCTACAGTTCATCTCGGGAATGATGAGGCCCAGACCTTGACTTGGATGACTAATGGGAGGAAGTTGACTGCTACTTGGAAGCAGTTCATGGACTTGTTAAACATTGAGGATAAGGGGCTCCATAACCCAGTTGGATTTCGCCCCCACAAGGAGACCGCATCCACTCACAAGAGGCATCTCTGGCCCTACAACACTGAGAAGATCTCCTCCACCACTTGCATGTCATCCTATGTGCTTGAGCCCTTTCTTGATATTATGCACCGCATCTTCCGGAACACTCTTTTTCCTCATGTTGGAAACTTGGACATGGTACACTCCTACCTGGTGGATCTGTTGCTCTTTTGTCAGGGTATGAGGAAGTCTGCCGAGGTGCCAGTTCTGGATGTTTCACATGGCATGTGGTCTGAACTTCTCTCTGCAATCTCTGAACGCAAGGTTCCTATCTATGGTCCGTACTTATGCATCTGATTGAGAGCACTTGGGCCAAGACCCTTCCAGGCATCCACTTTGAGCACGGTGTGTTGGTTTCCCATAAAGTTGTGCAGCTCCGCCGGAAGGCAAGTGGGTGAACTATGTTGCTCCTGAGATGGACATGCGTGATGTTGAGGATGAGGACGATGAGGATGACGAGGATGATGAGGACTTTGAGGTCCAGGGTGGCGCTGCCACTCGTTCTGTGCTCTCTCGTGCTGAGCCATCTTGGGCTCAGAAAATTAAGGAGAAGATGAAGAAGATATTTTGTCTGCAGGCTCACGGTCAGTACAAGGCTCATGTTGTTGAGAAGAATGCTATCAGTCGTCACAAGGCGCTTGGCAGGCATGTGGGGTTGGAGATTCGGAGTGGGTCTGAGGACTCCATCATCGATGAGGATGTCTGGATATCACTGCATTGCAAGTGGGATTCAGATGATGCTCAGCCAGGTTCTAATGCTCCACCTAGCTCTTCAGCTCCTCCCAGCGGTTCTGGTCCTGCTGGCACCAGTGGCTACAGCTCAGAGTCCGGCGAGTATTGATGATAGTCCACGGAGTTGCTACCACTGTGTGCCATTTTAGTCCTCTCTGACCTTTTGGTGTCTCGATGCCAAAGGGGGCGAGAGTGTACGGAATTTGCCGAGTCACGAGTGTTTGGTTTAGCTGCTTGTGTTTATTCGCTCATGAACTCTTCTATCATTCGCTTTGCTTTGGTTTGTGTTTGTGAGACTTTTAAGACCGAGTCATATGGTGTGAGACATATGCTACCCTACTATATCCTTTTATGTCTTAGCATGTGAGTTATAATTATCTTGTGCCCTTTACTTATACTCACATATCTTATCTTGCATTCATGCTTCACTCTTTCTATTAATGCAAGTAGGTGTCGGCCTATAAAATATATGGGGAGTGTTGATCCTAGTGTGTGCACTTTGCATTCCAAAAGCATATCTAAGAATAGTGCACACATCTAGGGGGAGCTCGTCTATATTTTCTAGATTTTGGGGTTTGCTTTTACTTATCATGATATCCTCTGTGCAAGTCCTGTGTTGTCATCAATCCACCAAAAAGGGGGAGATTGTAAGGGCATATTTCTACCTTAGTGGTTTTGGTGATTGATGAAAATGCATTTGTGGACTAACCATGTGCATTAAGCTTTCAGAGATTATCAGGTGGCACGATACGGTTAATTTCCCCTTCGGTGGGTAAAAGAGAAGACGGTTGTTTTCTGACGATTTAGTGTTGGTGGACTTGAGTCGTAGGAAAATCCGTACTATCAAGAGGGGGTACGCATTTGGAAAGGTTGGGTGGAATCAACACGTACACATTCGCACCCCTGTCCTTTCCCATCACAATGGAACTTCTGCCATATGACCTTGTTGCCTCTAAGTCACCTAAGCGGAAGTACCACTTGGATCAGCACGGTAGTACCGCTCCTGGCCGGTACTACTGCCCTGGTGCACGGAAGTACCGCTATGGTGGCTCAGGCACCTGTCGTGGCGCAACAGACGCCCTCGCGTCTGGTTTATGATGGCCCGCGCCACTGGAGTGGTAGTAGGGGCGGTAGTAACAAGCGGTAGTACCGCTGCCCCCCTACTGTTGCTGTGGTGGCTCGGGCACCCGTCGCGGAGCACCAGACACCCTCGCGTCTGGTGTCTGATGACCCGCGCCACTGGAGCGGTAGTAACAAAGCGATAGTATCGCTGCCCCCCTACTACTGCTTGGATCTGCCCCTCCTACAGCGCCAGCGGTAGTACCGCTGGCAGGAGCGGTAGTACCGCTCCAGTGGCACTACCGCCTCCCAGACTGAGTCAGTTGTGGCCAGCGAGCAGGTCTTCCATGCGGGCAGAAGTACCGCTCCCCAGAGCGGTACTACCGTTGATGTGCGGCAGGTGGGCAAGTAATGGGCAGATTCCCTCCTCACTATATAAGGGGGTCTTATTCCCCAAAGAGACCCACCTCTTATCCTCCCAAAAACTCCATTGTTGCTCCTAAGCTCGTTTTTGCCTGATCTCTCTCCGTAGCCAACGAAACTTGTTGAGACTCTAGGGATTGGTTGAGAGGGCCCCGATCTACACTTCCACCAAGAGAAATTTTATTCCCCCACTAATCCCTTGTGGATCTTGTTACTCTTGGGTGTTTGAGCACCCTAGACGGAAGAGGTCACTTCGAAGCCATATTCCATCATGGTGAAGCTTCGTGGTGGTGTTGGGAGCCTCCAATTAAGTTGTGGAGATTGCCCCAACCTTGTTTGTAAAGGTTCGGTCGCCGCCTTCAAGAGCACCACTAGTGGAATCGCGGCATCTCGCATTGTGTGGGGGCGTGAGGAGAATACAATGGCCTTAGTGGCATCTTGGGGAGCATTATGCCTCCACACCGCTCTAACGGAGACGTACTTCCCCTCAAAGGGAAGGAACTTCGATAACACATCCTCGTCTCTATCGGTTCCACTTGTGGTTACTTCTTACCTTTACTTTGTGCAAGCTTTACTTATATTGTATCCTTTACTTGCTTGTGTTATTATTGTTGTTAGCATCATATAGTTTGTTCACCTAGTTGCATATCTAGAACCTAATTTGTTAAAGAAAAGTTAAAAATTGGTAGTTGATATTCACCCCCCCTCTCTAGTCAACCATATCGATCCTTTCACTTTCCTTGTCAAGCCTCTTGAAGCGGTTGAAGAGATTGTGAAGAACATCAACTCAAGAATCTCGTTGAGACACTCCCAGATCACCTTCACAGATTCCAAAGCAATCACACGACCATACTCTGCCCTTTTGTCAGATGACGACAAATGATATTCTTGGCGGTGGGGTCCAATTGGGCGAACCTCTTCACATCATCAGAGGTAGTTGTAGGATCAAAAGTATGTCTAGAGAGGGGTGATTAGACTACTTGACCAAATTAAAACTTAACCTTTCCCAATTTTAACGGTTGGCAAGTTTTAGCGATTTTACCAAGTCTAGCAAAACCTACACATGCAAATCTACGAGTTGTGCAGCGTAAAGTAAAGACATTGCAAGTGAATGTAAAGGGAGGGATAGGAAGATCAAACGCAATGAAGACACGGAAATTTTTGGCGTGGTTCCGATAGGTGGTGCTATTGTACGTCGACGTTGATGGAGACTTCAACCCACGGAGGGTAACGGCTGCACGAGTCCATGAAGGGCTCCACCCATGAAGGGTCCACGAAGAAGCAACCTTGTCTATTCCACCATGGCTTACATCCATGAAGGACTAGCCTCACTCGAGGTAGATCTTCATGAAGTAGACGATCTCCTTGCCCTTACAAACTTCTTGGTTCAACTCCACATGATTTGAAGGCTCCCAAGCGACACCTGACCAATCTAGGAGACACACTCTCCAAGAGGTAACAGATGTTGTGTTGATGATGAACTCCTTGCTCTTGTGCTTCAAAAAATAGTCTCCTCAACACTCAATCACTCTCTCACAGAAATTTGCTTGGTAGAAGAGGATGATTGGGTGGAAAGCAACTTGGGGAGGCTAGAAATCAAGGATCTATTGGTTGGAGTGGAATCACTTGATCTCAACACATGAGTAGGTGATTCTCTCTTAGAAAATGAATGGTGGAAGTGTAGTTTCGTTCTGATGGCTTATTTATAGCCTTCACCAAAAATCCAACCGTTACAACATTATTGCCCAACTAGGTGACACCGAACATAAATCTCGGTGGTACCGACTAGTGCAAAAAGTCCCAACTTTTAGTTTTTCAATGAGACCGAAGGAAACATCTCGGTGAGATCGATTCGGCTTAACCTAGCCAGACCCATCACTTCGGTGCCTTCGAAAATTCAATCTCGGAAGTTCCTAAACTAAAAATCTCGAGCACGGAAAGTTGGTCACTGCTTTTCGGTTCCACTGAATGTAGTCTTGGTTACACCGAGAAGTTAGGTTTGGCTTAGGGTTCTGTCTGGAACTGACTCAGTGAGACCGAAGGAAGAATCTCGATGGGACTGAAGTGGCAGCTAGGGTTTGGACATAATTGTTTGTGAGAAAATGTTTGAGGTATTTGGTGGCATATCTCTACGCACTTAAGCAACCAGATCGTCATCAGTACGGTACCCCCTCTTAATAGTATTGGCTTTCCTATGGACTCAATGTGATCATGTCACTTAAAGAAAAATGTAGAATCTTGAAGCTTTTTTCAGTAAGAGTTTTTTGCATCTTAGGAGTTCCTCCTCACAAATCCTAGCCGATCCATTCATTGAACATTTTCTGAAATATACTTGATAAGCCTATTAGTTTAATGAGCTATATGTTTGTAATTAATTACCAAAACCACCTAGGGAGAAATTGTGCTTTCAGTAATGCCTTCTCCAACCTTAGGAATCCTTGTCCTGTCGACATGCCAGAGGTCGTTGTCGATGGCTTCAAGATGCAACCACATCTTATTCTTCTAATAGGGGTAATCAGTGACATCGAAGACAGGGCACACAATGAAGACTTTGATAATACCTGCAGTCGACATAGCTAAAACTCCAGGTGGTAAACCAAATCACACAAAACAAGGGAGCACCTTACTCTGGTACTAACTGAAAGTGCTAGTTATCAACCAGAGGGGTGAATAGACGATTTCTAGAAAAGTCTTCGAAATAGGCAATGTCTTCGAAGATGTGGAAGCTAAACATGATCTAAATAAGGCATAACATTAATAGAGCTACACTAGGCATGCAACCAAGGATGAACTAACAGATATGAGAAGCATAGACATCATGCATACTAGGTAGCTTAGAAGACAAAGCAAAGGCAAATAGGAAGACAAACAGATGAGCAATAGGAATGTCTTCGAGTAATGTCTTCACACAAAGATGATTAAGAAAAGGCCTCACGATATGAAACAGTAAGTAAAGAAGTGAAGGGTTAGAAACAATTGCTTGATGAAGACAAATGATTTTTTGACCAGTTCTACTTGTTGTGAGAATTGTATGTATGGTTAGGGAGGCTAAGATTTAACTCAGAATACCAAGCCTTCACCTTATCCTCCTTGAGCTAAGGTTACTTAGATCTCGCCCAATCACTCTGGTAAGTCTTCAAGGTAGACTTTTGAAACCTTCACAAACTTGTTCATCGACGATCCAGAATGACTTTTAGATGCTCAAAACATGACGCCTAACCGTCTGGAATATCACAGTCTTCAAATGTAACAAGTCTTCAGTTCACTCACAACAGAATGGCTTCAGTGATGCTCAAACACTTTGGGCTCTGGATCTTTGAGTTTATCCTAGTAGGAATCTCTCTCAAAGGCTTAGGAGGTGGGTTGCTCTAAATCGACAGACGTCGTGCAATAACTTGGAGTAGCCACCAACTTACGGTGGGAGGGTGGCTATTTAAAGCTAGGGGCAACCCGACATGATATGACCGATCTGACCCTGAGTCAGTGGCCAACCGACACATGTCCCAACGGTCGGATTTCAAACACACGTGACAACTTTACCTGGGCTCCAAGCAGATCTGACTCAACCAACCGTGGAAGATTTTTTCTCTCACTGTCTTCACTGGAAGACATTGGATTTTGGGTTGAGCACCATGTCAGTTTCTGAATTCGTTTCACCTCGACCCCATTTACCAGTGCGGTGGTTCCTATGACTCAAAAAATAAGAAAATGAAACTACCAAAAGACAAAGTCTTCACGCTCTATTGTCTTCAAGCGAAAGGCTTCGCACACCACCATGTTCTTCAATGTCTTCAAATATTTTTAGGGGTCGTCTTCAACGGTTAAACCGAATCTTCAAGGACTTCTCTATGTATTATCATGTATACTCTCACAAACACATTGTTCCTCAACCAAGTTTATCTTTAGTACTCCAAAACCAACAAGGGTGGCATTAGATGCACTTACAATAATAACTAATGTTTTACTACATTTGGTTCAAAATAATTGAAATTATGAACTTTTAGAAATTAAACTTGTTTAAGTTAAATTAGTCTCACTAGCAAAAGAGTCTGTGCGTTGCAACGGGGAAAAAGATAACACATGTCCAATCATGAGTCATGACCCACTAGTCCATGTTCTTTATTTAAACTTACCATCCTATCTTTGTTGTCGTTTGTCTTTCGTCCCATCCTCGTCTATGATGATCTTAGTGCCTACAGAACCACAATTGTTTGAATATGGTCAATCCGAAGTCCTCTCTCTCTCGCTCTCTCTCTCTCTCTCTCTCTCTCTTGGCACAATATGAGAATATTTTCCCTTGTTAGGTTTGTCAAGGCGTGCATGCGTGTCTATCGATGATTTCTTTTGTCTTCAATTTTTTTTGTCAACGTGTTCATTTGCAATCGACATCGGCACTCGTACGAAGGAAAGACGAATCACACGCCATTGATTAAGGTTTCACTCTAAATAGCATTTTAAAAATAGTTAATAGAAAAAACATCATATTCAGATTCTACATATTTTTCTAATCAAATTTCATATATAACAAGCTAAAATTGGAGTTAGGGTGTAAATGATATGAATAATTCAAAAAGCATGTTTTGTACTTAAAAGTGAACTGCCAGTTAATTATTAGAAATTATAGGGATTTTTCTGTAAAAAATGTCACTTAAAAATGAACTACGCATCAACCCGAAACTGTAGTTTTTTTCATAAGAATAGAAAAACTATTCGGCGTTTCACTTAAAGATATACTACAGGTTAATTCTTTAAAACGCAAGGGGGTTACAATTCTAACTAATGTTTTACTAACTCCGTTTTAAAATAATTGTAATTATGGATTTTTACAAGTTAAACTTGTTTAAGTTTGACCAAGTCTTAGAAAAAAATTAACATCTAGAACACCAAATTAGTCTCATTATATTATCTTAACACGTATTTCTATAGATCTGATCAAACTTAAATAAATTTGACTTAGCACAAAGCTAAAACTTCAATTATTTTGAAATGGAGGGAGTGGATTTTAATTAGAGGAGGACTATCCGAATCTTCCAGCCAAACATCTTGGGGATGTTTGGTTCTAGGCCTGGCAATGCCACACTTTGCCATACAATGTTGGCAAACTTGTGAAAGTTAGTTTTTCGAAATGAGAGCCACAAGTTGGCAAGTCTAAGAGAATCTTGCCACAGTTATTGAGTGTGTGTTATGTGGGGCCCTGATGTGGCTTGCCTAAGGTATGGCTTGAACCAAACACCCATCTAAATTGATCAAATTTGTCTAACCTTAGATGTGACAACCTTTGACAAACTTAGTCTCAAACCAAAACCCCCCTCTCATATCTGTGTAAGTTTGCAAAATCCAAACTATGAGGGGTTGGACGTGCAAAGAGAAAGGTCTAGGGCAAACAGTAAAGACAAAGCCGGCTCAGAAGAGGAAAGCGCGACAGCGCGAGTCCGAGGGCACGTGATTACTGGATCTCAGTACGCTTGGCACAAAGTCAGGCAAGTAAAAAGGATGCAGAGCCCACATGCTGGGCTACCCAGTTGTCATCTCACCAGTTTCTCAAAAGAAGTTGTCTCTTCGCCAGCACTCAACCAGGAAAAAATGGTCCATGCCCCCGATTTCCCTCGACCGACTCCATGACAAAATGGAACGGTAGTGTGTAGATGGAAAGCAAGATGGGGGTAGAGATCTCACATACGGCAGGGTTGAGCGCTTATCATGCCTGTAATTGCGTTCTATCAGATTAATTAATACGGATTGCAATTGAGTCCCAAATGACTGGTGTCTGTCATGTGATTCATACTCCAGTGCTACTACTCAAATCAGAGTGATGGAGCCCCTGAAAAAAATTCAGAGTGATGGAAGGTTGGACCGACGTGGCACGGATTTGGCTACCCCGGGCCGGGACCCATCATTTCTTTGCCAACATGCCGATGCTTTGACTTACGGAGCCGTTTGTCCTGCCTGAGACAGTTATTAACGGAGGAGTGAGGGGGAGATTCCGTGGACAGTGAACCTCTCTATTTAAATGCCGTCTGGACCGTGAACTCGCAACCTCGAGTACCCGGCAGGCACCACGTATTGCATGGGGAAGTACAGCTTTGGCATTTTTTGTGAATTTTTGGGCAGCCTAGATTATTCTGGTGTTCTGACATGTGCAGGCACACAGTGCACAAGCTAACAAACTCTCCTCGTCGAAATCGAGGTGGCTGTGAAAAATATCGTTAGGTGATCTGAGTCCGCGCCAGGGTCGGGATGGGAGGGAAACCGGTTGCTCGGCCTCTCTGGGTGGCTAAATTCCTGCGTCCTCTTCTTCTTCTTCTGGAAGTGGTTTCTTCGCGGTTCAGAGTTGGTAGACCGTCGGAGCTGATTGTGTTTTCATTTCATACGAACATCTCTGTTGAGCAGAAAGCTCTTTGTCGACTGCCTTTTGTCCATAAATTCAGTGTGTCACATCATCACCAGAGGTTTATAACCTACAGGAATTATGTGTTCTAAGCGGAAAACTGTGGTCATGCCGGTAGGGTAGCATACCGTTTTAAGTTCGTGTTCACACGCTGGTCTGAAGAAAAAAGAACGGCTCGGTGAGCGGAAAGCCTCCTCCGGACTTGACGAGTCGTTGCCCGCAATCTCAGGAATGACAAGAGGAACATGCTGTCATGGGCGCAACTAGCTCTTGTCCCTCACCCACAGCGCTCGATTTAGTCAGCGATTGGCGCATCGGTGCCGCGATCGTGGCTAACGCCGTGTGACCACCGGGTGGTACTCGTGACGTTGCATGCGCCTCTCGCGTGGGTTCTCGTCTCCGAGGGCCGTCCATTGAAACAAGCCGTGAATGAAGAATAGTATATACTCCATAAGTTCACGTTGGACATGTCGCTGCAAAATTGGCAATGGCAACGCGAGCGCGATTCCGCTCCCCCTCCCTCCTTTTTTTTGAGACAAATTCCTCCATAAGTTCATCCATTCAATGGGTTCGGTTGCACCATGTGCATCGTAGTGATGGTACTGAACTGGGACCGAACTTAAAGCATCTACAGTCGGACCTTGCAAATCCGGCTCCTCAAACGCCCGCGGACGTGTTCGTTTGCGTCCGCGGACACTGACCGGTCACGCTTCAGATAATTCATTTTATAACCGGACATCTCATGTTAGAAACCTCAAATTCATACAAAAGCATGCAAGATAAAAAAAACCTACGTACTACATAGAACCTATCTACTCTTCGTCGGAGATATCGACGATCTCCGTGCCCTCCGACGGATAAATGGCCACCTGTCGCAGCTTCGCCCCCTCCGACGGCTCCGGCTGTTCCATTGCGGCCTCCTCCGCCTCGATTTCCGCCTCCAGCTCGTCGAAGAGGGCGTCGACCTCTACCTGCCTCTGTCGGATGAGCCGGCGGTTGGCCTCCACCTCGGCCTCATCCTGGATGGAATCCAGGATGGCCTGCTGCTCCACCATCTCCTCCGATTGGGCGACGACGAACTCTGCCTCCGCCTCCAGCTCGTCGAAGAGGGCGTCGACCTCTACCTGCCTCTGTCGGATGAGCCGGCGGTTGGCCTCCACCTTGGCCTCATCCTGGATGGAATCCAGGATGGCCTGCTGCTCCACCATCTCCTCCGATTGGGCGACGACGAACTCTGCCTCCGCCTCCGCCATGCTCAAGGTGGGAGCCTCCTCCTCCATGGCCTCCGGCTGCTCCTCCTCCTGATGCTCCTCCTCCTGCTGCTTCTCGTCGTCCTCCTCCTCCTCCGTCTCCGGCGAGTCCGGAGGGAGCCCCGTAGCGATGCGGGCGGCGCGGCGAGCCTGGATCTCCGCCTCGATTTGTAGGCGCCGCTCCGGAGTGAGCTGCGCGTAGGTGGTGACGAGCCGCCAGACCATCCTGACGGAGAGGGGAGTGTGAGAGGAGGCGGATGTGCTCGGGTGGTGGCGGAGAGAGGAAAGAGGCGGATGTGCTAGGGCTGGGGGGCGGCGGCCGGCTAAAGTAACCGGCCCCGATCTCGGGCGGGGAGCCGGAGCGGCGCCACACGGCGTTCACACCGCGCCGACGGTCGACGCGCCCGTCGGACCGTCGAGTTTCCCGGCGAGTCCGCGTGGGGCCACGCTGTCAGTCCAACGTGGCGGGCGTGCCCGGACTCCCCCATATCCGCACCATATTTGGGCTGAAAATGGGGGGTGCCGGTCAGCCGGGGCGTTTGAGGACGGTTTGAGAGGCCCGTCTGGGTCGCATTTTTGTAACCCGATGGCCTGTCCGGATGTTTGAGGCGGGTTTCAGGGGTCCGATTGTAGATGCTCTTACCCTGTAATCGGATTTCACGCCTTGGCAGGTGGGTTCTATTTAGCGAATAGAATTATGTTGAAAAAAAGGCAAAGGAAAACCCTATTTACGCTGTTGGAAGGAAGAGAGGGATTTGGTGGAATAGTTGTTGTATTGCTTGAGCCTCGTGGGCATATATATAGGAGTACATGATCATCTTGGAATACAAGTCAAGGCAGGAACAATCCTAGTCTATCTATGTTTCCTAAACAATCAATATACTCAACATCCCCCCGCAGTCACAACGGTAGCGACGCAGACGGTGAGACTGGAGAAGAATCCGAAGGTAAGCTGACGGACATCCCCCCACAGTCGGAACAGTCGATGCATCGCGGAAGTTGTGACTGGAGTGGAAACCGACGAGGTTGCTCAAGCAAGGCGGTAGCCCTTTGTGCCGATGTCGATGTAGCCGAGAGCGTAGGGTGGTGTAGCCGTGGTCGAGGTAGTCGTGCGAAGAATGCCGTGGTCGAGGTAGCCGTGCGAAGAATGTCGTGGTCGATGTCAAGTCGGGGTAGCCGGTGTCGAGGAAGTCGCTGTGTAGCCGCGGGCGCAAGGAGGCGCCGAGTTAGCATGGGCGTAGTGGTGTCGAAGTAATGGTGCGCCGGGGAGAAGATGTTGTTGACGATCCGTCGCACCGGGATTGCCAAGCCCGGGGACACATCGTGGACGAAGGCACGCATCAGTGTTGCCAGCACCGGGCATGCGTAGACGGACGAAGTCGATGTTGACGATGCGTCGCTCCAGGTTTGCCAGGCCTGGGAACACACCGGGGACGAAGGCACGCGTCGGTGTTGCCAGCACCGGGCATGCGTAGACGGGGACCGGCACAAACTGGTACGCCATATCGAGGAGGATAGCAGAGAAGGACTCGACGACGGTTGCGGCGCAAATCGGCGAGGGGCCGATGTCGCCCGCGGTGGTCGGAGTAGATGAAGTGGTCGGGGTAGATTACGGCGACGCTGGCGATAAGCTGGTGCTGGACGGATGACGAAGGGGGTAGACGGGCGGCGCGGCTCGGGTCGGCGAGCTACAGCGGTGCTGAAGAGGTGTGGTGTAGCTCGGGTGAGCGAGCCGCAGCAACGCCGAAGAGTAGCGGCGGCGGCGGCCTGACGGCGGCGGCGGCGGCTGGTTAGGAGCGCAGCGGCGGCGGCTGGCGAGGAGCGCGGCGGCGATGCTCGAAGTAGGCACGAAAGAACCCGACAGCGTGACGAAGACCGGCGCGGATGATGGCGTTCCGCGCCGAGGAAGGCGGCGCGGTGCATACTAGAGGAAGTCGACGCGCGGGGACGACGGAGTGGACCGCGCGCCGCGGCGCTACGGCCCGAAGGGACGACGAAGCGGCAACGCGCAGGTCAGGGCAACGGTGGAAAGACCTCGGGGCGGCGGCGTGGACCGCGTGCCGCGGCGCGATGGCCCGAAGGGGCGACACAGCGGCGGCGGGCCTGTCGGTGCAGCCGCAGAGACGGCCTCGGGCGGCGGCCGAGACCGCATGCCACGCTCGCTACGGCCCGATGGGGTGATGCAGCGGCAGCGCGAGGATCGGTGCGGCCACGGGGACGACCTGGAGAGGACGGCCTCGGGGCGGCAGTAGACCGCGGGTTGTGACACTACAGCCCGAAGGGGCGACGTAGCGGTAGCGCGCGGATCGGGGCAGCCGTGGGGAGAACCACTAGCCGGTGGCGATGGTCCGATGGGCGACTGCGTGTATCGCGTTCCGCGGTGCGACAGCCCGAGGGGGCGACGCAAAGGCGGCGGCGGTGGCTACGGGTGTAGCCGGCGGGAGGATCCTGGGGCGGTGGTGTGGACCGCGTTGCGCAGGACGACATCCCGGAGGGGCGTCGGCAGGTGCGGCACACGGGTCGGAGCAGCCGGCGGGAGGACCTCGGGGCGGCGACGCAGCGGTCCGAGGGGACGACGCGACGGCAACCTGTGGCTCGATCGGCGGTAGGCGCGTGCTCGGGGACGGGCTTGGCGAAGACAGGCGCAAGATCGGTTGATCAGACCGACGGCGACACTGTATGCGCCATGGCGGGGACGACGCGCCGATCGTAGTGGATGGCGATGTTGTCGGTGGTGTCCCGGGCGATGACGACGAAGGCGTCCCTTGGGCGGTGCGTCCAGCCTTGCCGCGCGGTTGATGACGAAGTGGCCGGTGTAGAGTCGACGCCGGTGTCGGAGTAGAGGCGCGGTGGTCGACGACGACGGCGGGCGACGCAAACTGATCTTAGATCGGAAAACCAAAAAGAAAACGCTGGATCAAGAGATCGGGGAAAAGACTCTCTAGGGCAGCCGGTCAACACGACCGGCGGACGAACCCTAGGTACGGGCGCGCGGCCCCCGGCGGCGGTCATGGAGACCGACCGCCCCGGGGGCGGCGCGCGATGCAGAAGCGGCGGGGGCGGCTAGGTCTAGAAACTTGCGGCAGATACCATGTTGGAAGGAAGAAAGGGATTTGGTGAAATAGTTGTTGTATTGCTTGAGCCTTGTGGGCATATATATAGGAGTACATGATCATCTTGGAATACAAGTCAAGGCAGGAACAATCCTAGTCTATCTATGTTTCCTAAACAATCAATATACTCAACATACGCCTCGCACAAACCCGAGCGATATGTGTGAACATGGGACGGTCCATTTTAATATGTTTGTTGCCTCTATGGATCCCAGTTTTGAAAACCTTCTAGAAGGTCCATGAACCGGCTTTATTCCTTTTATTTTTTTTATCTTTTCCTTTTTATTTTTATTTTATAAAATTACAAATTTCAAGAATTCTTAGTTTTTAAAAATAATAATTGAAATTAAACATCCCGATTGAAAAAATGTCCATATTTTCAAAATCTGTTCTTATTTTAATTTCATTTTTTCTCTCAAATTTCAAATACAATTCGTATTTTTTCAAATGTGTTACAATGTTTCAAAGATAGTTCATGTTTTCAACAATTGTTCGCATTTTCAATTATTTTTTGACAATTTAAAAAAATATTCCCTACTAAAAAATGTTTAGTTTTTCCAAAAACAAGTCATGTTTCAAATTTTTCGCTGTTCATAGGTCTTAACATTCTGGACTGCTTCTTAGAAAACAAAGCCCATTGGATCAAGTGGCTAGGCAAGTTCGGGATTTTTCCATGGTTTCTCACCGACCGCTGCTGGGCCATCCTAGTTAGCTGCCGACCGTCTGCGTCTCCCCGCTATATGACGCATAATGCATCATATAGGAGGCCCTAACCGCAAAGACTATGGCTCGCTTGCTACAAGACAAAAGTCATGCTCGCCTCTATGATTTTTTAGTGTGCCACGACACAAATAGCGGCAAAGTGCACAGTTGGTAGCTGTTTTAGGAACATTTCATAAGGATTTTTTTCGAAGATTTAAACATTCGTGTATGTTTTTCTTTATAGGCTTATCGAATTTTTTTATTTTGCCCCTTTTTCTATTTTGAAATGCATGTTGACTTTTTTTTAATACAAGTTGATCCTTTTTCATTGACATGTTGATTTCTTTTTATTCAGATACATGTTGAACATTGTTTAAGTAAATGTTGATTTTCTTTCGAAAACAAGTTGAACATTGTGAAATACACATTGAATTTATTTATTTATTACATGATTAACAATTTGTAAACACACACTGAGCACTTTTCGAAAACTACAAGAACATTTATTTAAAACACATGAATATTATTTGAAAGGTGCGATTTTTCTCTAAACAAATCAAACGAACAATGTTTTCATGGCATAATATTTCAAAATGTTATTAACATGTTAATATGTTTCTAAATGCTCTCAACATTTCAAAACTGCGTGCACAAATTTTTACATTTCCTGGACATTTTTTAATGTGAATGAACATTCTTATATTACACAGAAAGGAAAAAAATGAATGAAAGGTATGCTTTTTCTTTTTCTTTGGAGCAATAGTGTAAGGTAACAATCTCGCAATGTCATACTAGGCCGACCCACTAGAGGACCCATTTTTTATTGAATAACACTAGAGGATCCTTGAGGCGACACTATCTCATGTCTTTACACCTTCCTGCCTACGAGATCAACTAATTGAGGTGTACCCCTTGCAGGAGCCCCTCAAGGGTCACTACTGATGGGCTGAGAGGGTGCCACTTGGCGCGCTCTCAGCCACCGCCACATGTCGCGTGCTGAGCGTTCCCTTGGGATTTTTCTTTATTATTTTTGTACGCGTCATGGGTTTTTTCAAGGATTTTTGGCTTTTATCTTTTCCTGGTTGTCCTAGGTCTTGGATAAAAATATTGCGTGAAAAACACAGTTTTTTCTTCCGCAAGAGGCATACCTGTCTCTCGGAAAAGAAAAAACCCATTTTTTTCATGAGAGGCACAATTTTGCTTCTCGTGGAGGCACATGTTTGCTTCACGAGAGGCACAACTGTCCTTTCAAAAAGAAAAAAGGATGTGTGTTTTATTTTCCGCAAGAGGCACATATTTGCTTCTTGTAGAGGTACAGTTTTGTTTCCGCGAGAGGCACAACTGTGCCTCACGAAAAAGAAAAACCACGGGTTTTTTCTTCCGTGAGAGACACGGATTTGCTTTTCGTGGAGGTACGAATTTTCTTCCACGAGTTGTGCCTCTCGGAAAAAGAAAAAAAGTGAGGGAAAATTTCATGATTTTCCCCTTTTTCTTTTCCGACTCGGTTTTTTCCCCCTATATTTGCGTGAAGAAAATTTCATCGAAATATATTAACATGGGATCTAGTTTTGAAGATCTCGACGCGAAAAATCTAATGGTAAAAATGGTTGGCGATTTGGACGCACAATTTAAGAGATAAAACTTTTTGAATAAACAAATCTACGAGGAAGGGAAAACTCTCAGGTTATGACAAGTGGCGCACATGCGATGCACCCACTTGTTGTAACTTGTGAAGGTGGGAGTGATTTGTGCAAGAAGTACCCCTTAATTAGGTTTTTTTAGATACTCTCACTAAGATTTCTTTAAACCTATAAAATGTTTACAGGTAAAAAAAGTAGCTCCTCCGGTTAGCCTAACCAAACATGGCGGCCAAACCCAAGGGTTAGAGCATGCTTAGCAAGACTGTGACGCTCAAAATTCGCGCTCCCAAACTCATGAACTATATTACAAGCCATAAAACCCATCGACTATTCTATTATTTCATGCACAATAGCTCCATATGCCGAGGAAGAATTTTGGTTGTTGTCGTTCACGACTGTCAAACAGTTCGATGCGATCTGAGTTTGAGTTTGAGACACATGGTTATCTTCCGCAATTGCCAGTCCCCCCCCCCCCCGAACAGCCAAGGCTTCAAGTGTTGTTCGTTCTGAGATGAATCTGAAAGTGATCACTGAAGCTCCTAGAAAATTTCCTCCCTGATCTCGCCCAATTACCGCACCAGTACAATGAGAGCCATCATTAGTAATAGCAACATCCACGTTTATTTTTACAAATATACCAGGAGGAGGCTGCCACACCAAGGGCCGAACTGTTGCTCCCCTGCTCGCAACAGGAGCCTTATTCTCAAAGATTTCAAGGTCCCTGAGGAAGAACTTGATGACAGAATTGGTTGCGAAAGGACTTTCAAAAATCTCGCTCTTGAGGAAGAACTTAATTAGTGATTTCACCTGCTTGTACAAAGTGTACCTCCAACGTTATATGGGCTAGCCCAGTGAAGCTCTTTTTTTCTCTCTGGTTTTGGAAAATTTCTAGAACCATCTCTCAACAGTTTTTTAGTTTTTATTTTCTTTTGTTGTTTTTACCTATTTTCTTCAATGTTTTTGTTCACAAATTTTTTATTTTTCTATTTTAAAATTGGGGAAATTATTTTAAAGTAGTGTACATTTTGAAAAATTGTGAACATTTTTAAAATTCAGGAACATTTTTAATGTCTACACCTTTTCTAATTCATATTTTTTGTAATTTGAGAACATTTTATACTTAATGAGTATATTTTTAAATTCATTTGCATTGTTTAACCACACGAATAATATTTATTTATGCATTTTTAAAAAATCAAGATTTTTTTTACTAACCTGTGTTTTTTTCAAACTTAATTTTTCTTAAGTTCTTGAACATTATTCAGTTCATGAATAGTTTTTAAAAGAACTGGTTTAAATTTATCGAAAAGTGGAGTTGTTTTTTCTGTTACCATCATTTGCTGGATTTATATCGCGAGTGCCACAAAAAAGAGAGCAAAACCTACAACCGAGCAAGGCGAGCGGTGGGCTCGTTCCACAGCTCGTCACAATGATAACAAGGTGAGTGTTTCGTGCCGCACTCCGCCAGGGGGAGGGGGGTACCTTGTTGGACCTCTCCATTAGGTGGCCCTAATTTTGCTTGTAGCGATCAACATAGGCCCATTAATATATATATATATATATATATATATATATATATATATATATATATATATATATATATATATATATATAGGAAAATGGCTCTGTACTCTTGGGAGTACGTACTCCCGCTCCTCATATACCACATAGATGAATCTTTTATACCTCATTATTATTTTTAATATACTTCATTAATAATTACTAGATACCTCAAAATGAGTTTCATGAAAAAATTCATATGAATCTACATATTTTTAAAGGTGTACGTATATACTGATTTGCTTATATGTGAAAAAGTTATATTACAAAAAGTACGTCGCAACTGATATTTTTTCAACAGAACTTGTATTGAGGTATCTTAGAATATTTAATAAAGTATATTGAGAATGATAAAGAGGTATAATCAATGCATATACGAGGTAAATTAAGGATGAGAGTACATACACCCAGAAGTACAGAAAATTAGTCTTATATATATATATATATATATTCGACTATTCGTCACCCAGGGTGAAGAATTGTTATTCTTCACCCCAGCCAACCCATGACACAAGTACCTACACCACAACCACGGTAGAAAGGAAAGGGTTGCTGTAATTTTACGAAGTGGAGTGGAAAACTAGTCACACAAAGAAACCACCGTACACTCTTTTAAGGGAAACCCACCATTAACTTGTGAGGTAATTTTACATCATGGAGTCAAGGAACCAAACCAGCGCACCAAACCACCGTAAGAAAACAACCGATTTTGATGTAATTTTACGGCAATAAATAGCTGAGACGTTATGCCCCTCAAAAAGAAAAAATAGCAGAAACGTTCCTGATTTTCATTTTATAAATAATAAGGCTATGTCCATATTCCTGGGAAACAAATATTCTGTTTTAATTTCAGTTCAATTTTTTTATTGTAATCTTATCTTACCTCTTATCTTATCTTATCTTACCTCTTACCTATATATATCTTTACCTAATAATAAAGCGACTATCGCTTCTTACTCCCTAATTTTCGTCCGTCCGTCCGCACTAGCAAAACTTTCGTACGTCTGTTTTGCTTCGTTTATTAGGCCTTTGCCCCTGAGATCATCAAAAACGTGGCTGAAGCGGTGCCACTTGGGCCTCAGCCCGTCCGGCCATCCTCTACGTAGTGGCCCAAAAATCCGGTAATAATAAAAATAGTTGTGATCGAACTCTAGACCTTACAACCATCTTGGGTTCAGAGATGATATAGCCGGTGTTTGTGTTATTCTGGCTAATAGATAGTCCCACATCGTTTTCTTATACACAATCTCACCAGTTTAAATATGTTTGCAAGTTGAAGACAACAAGCTGCCTCGAATTAATGGAAGAGAGACCCTATGTTGGCCTAATTTAAACAGGATACGGATACGGATGTGAGTTCTGCAATGCAGAGCGTTCACAATTAATGGGAGAGGAGACCTGCCAATCTCCACCGGATGAGGAACGAAGAGAGTCGAGGCGACCTGCCAATCTCCACCGGATGAGGAACGAAGAGAGTTGAGGCAATGCGAGAGGAGACCTGCCAATCTCCACCGGATCCTGTTCGAGAGAGAAAAGAGAGGGTGAGGAGAAAGAGAGGAGACCGGGATAGAAGGGGAGGGAGAAGCGCGGGCTTGAGCTGACTCGTCGGCGGGGTCGGTCAGGCCTGACGGCGGCAGTTTGGAGCTCCATGGGGCGGAGCTCACCGGGCAGGTCCTCCTCCTGCTGTTGCTGCAGATCGCGAGCTCCTGCCTCGCGTCAAGCCTGCGGGAGAGGGGTGCCTGGGAGGGAGGCTGCACTTTGTGGATGAGGACGCGCAAGGAGACGCTCGGAATTGATTTAATCGAAGACTATAAACAGCTGGGCATCAGCCGCCTTGCGCGAACACACACGCGTCCATTGCTGGGTCCTACGCACCGCCTACGTTCCTTCAACCTCTACTGGTCGAGTCGTTTCTTTCCATCGATCTGGAATTAGCAGACGTTTGCTTACCAAATACACGAGCCTTCTTTTCCTTCACAATACGAAGCTCAGCTTTTGCATATTAAAATATTTTAACAACCGCATGCAGAATAAAAATAGTACCTAGGCATTGAATTAAAATGGGGCCAGGCATCTCCAACGGGAGCCGCAAATTTCCTTCGGCATCCGTCCGCGGACAAAGAAGACCAGTCCGTGAACACGGATGCGGAAGACCGCCATCCAACCACAGCCACATACATTTCAAACTCTTTTCAATAAACCGGATGAAATTCATGCAAATCGAATTGATTTCATTCAAGTTCTAATCTTTACCTAATAATAAAAGGGCTATTGCTTCTTATCACCGTAATTTCGTCCGTTTTTCGTCCGTCCACATCGCCCGTCCACCGCTGAAACGAATTCAGATTTTTTTTCTATCCGAGGTGGTACTAAAATTTTGTGCGTCCGTCCGTTAGAAAATACGTCGCCTCCCTATGCTTGTACATCCGGCTGGGCCTTGGCCCAAAGAAGTATATGCAATGTTTCGTCCATCCTGATCCTTGCTAAAATACCTGCCTGTGCCTGAGTCGTATGATGGCTTCATGTATTTAAAAGTACCACCTCGGTCTTTCACATCCACCTAGACCAGTTAATATACCTCTAGAAAACTAGCACTCACGTGACACCTGAGACGTGGGAAAACAGCAAGAGGAAAAGCAGGCATTCATGAGACGACGTTGGAAAACACGTGAGCAAAAGCACGCACGCACGCATGCATGCACGGCCAATCAAAGAGGGAGATGCCTCACGTATAAGTATATATACGAAAGAAAAAAGGGAGGTTTCTGTGGCGTGGTCACCGGAGATCTCAGAGGCCCCAAGCAAGAGAAAGGCCGGGAGTGGGAGCAGAGGAATAATGGAACGGAACTTGCCGAGCCTCGCGAGCTATTTAGGCCCAAGCAAGGCGACGAGTCGTGCGGAGAGGCAACGCTGTGTGGATAAGGGAGCTCGGTGCTACCGATTGAAAAAATAAATCTGAATGAGTACCGATTATAAGAGTGATTCACATACGAGAGATCTCTTACGATTTTTGTAGGATGCAGAATAGGCAGCGTCGATCGCATATGTAAAAAGCATCCTCACCATCCACTGTCACGTCGGACGGAAATCGTACTAGATTCTATCGCACGTGAAGTAATTTCGCCGATTATAATTACCTGATGTTTTTTTTGTGGGTAATTACTTGATGTTTGTTGTTACTGTCATAGTTTAATGTACATGCCCAGTGGCGATTCCACTAGGGGGGCTTCAATAGGCTTAAGCCTACCCTCAAAAAATCTTATTTCAGCTAAATATACCACTTGACAGTTATACTAAGGCGTTTAACATGTAAATTGCAATGCATTTGCTAATTAGACTTAGAAACTTGATGTTTTGAGCCTACCCTTCAATTTCGTTCTAGATTCGCCACTGTACATGCCTATGACATCTTATGAATACATTATCACATACAATAATTAAAAGTGAGTGAAATATTGGAACTAGATATTTCTCAAAGGGAGAAGGTATTTGGAGCTCACTCACACTTGCTGACAATTAAGATATTCCTCAACTCTAGATGTCACCGGTGTCTTTGGTGAGATAGGGAGGGGAGAGGGAGGGATGAAGAGTAGAGAGAATGCGACAACACTCCATCTTGCTCACGTTATGTTTCGCCCCGACACGCCAGCTAGGATAGGGGAGCACTCCCCTCCGTTTTACCATCTCTCCTGCAGCTCTGTGTGCCCTAATCATGATCCCCAACGAGGCGGCAATGTGTCAACAAAAGAGCGCCAAGCATTGTAAACTCTTTACCTTTCGGACATCATTTTTTTAAATGCCAAAGTATAAATATGAATTAATGTTAATAGGGATGTGGGATTTGTGAGCTGCTAAACTGATGCGAGAGTGTGCGACCCGACGGACATGCACGACGCGGCAGTTTGGCCGGCGCTAGCCATCGGCCGACCACATAGTGCAACAGCTCGGCGGCGAGGCGGACCAACACAGAGGAGCGGTCTGCATGGCGGTGACCACACACCATGGCTGCACGGCCCCGGCGGCAGGTGTTGTCCACCAGCCGGCGATGAGGACCTACAACTTCAGAAGGACCTGCAACCTCACGTACATGCTAATCAGACTTAGCACATGTGCTTGCAATCAGGTATATATGGCCTTTGTGACCGAATTGCCATATTTTTGTCATCTTGTGATCTCATGGGCAATCGAGCGTGCATGCTTGCGAAACCTCAATTTTGTTGCTTGCAAGAGCCTCTTGTGAAGGTCCGCTAGACTTAATTCACCTCCCGCCTCATCAGATCGGGAGATGAAGCCGTTGTTATATTAGTCAAAGGAGGTCACCACAAAGACGCAATGACTTAAATGGCAAGGCGAGCGTCTAAATGCAAATTATTCATGTTTCGATGTTGTGCGTTCGATTTCGATTAGAAAGCCGAGGGAAGACAGATACATGGATACATGAAGTCTCCCGGATGCATAGGGTATGTCCCATTAAGTTCCCTCCAATCAGTTCTGTGCATATGATCACTCTCAATCGGTATATCATTTTTATCATCTAGCACCCCGTTATTTTTCTCCCGTTGCAACGCACGGGCATTTGTGCTAGTATAATTTACATAAACAGACGATATTTTCACCGTTTTACTAAAAACTGTTAAAAACACTAAATCTTATATCAGACGACCACCCCGTAAGCGTAACCGCCCTGTCCCGCCGCACCGCCGTCGGCGCCCGTGTCGTTGGCGTCGTCGTCTCTCCAGCGGCGCAGGGATGTCGGAGGGCCGCGGCAGCCCTGTCCGTCGGCTGCCTGACGGTCGCGGAGGCGCCGCTCCGCCTCCTACTGCGCGGTGCGAAGGTCCACCCTGGCCATTGCTGAAGGCGCTGGCGGCGGCATTACCCCTTCCGGCATTGACAGAGCAGTCGCTACGCGACCTCTTCTCACCGATCTTGGTGAGCTCGCCATCAAGGCGGCGACGGCGTCTACGGGGCCGTCTGCGAGGTGGTGACGGAGCGGCCGAGCGCCCACGCTGCGGCGAGGTCAGGCGCGTTGCGGACCCATTCCGGCGCTATGCCCGTCTTGGCAAACGCAGAGCAGCTGCCGGCATTGCGCCGGTCGTACCCCGCCTGCTGCCGCGCCGCGCGCTCGTCCTCGGATACCACAGCCCGAGAGCCTGAGGCACCCCGCGTTGGATGGCTTCCGTGGTCCGGACAATGCGGTCCGAACGGATACATGAGGTTTAAGGGTCAGCATTGGAGATGCCCTTAGTAGCACATCGTCCACGAGAACAGACCAAGATAGCTCATGGAAGGCAATGCATTGAGTATTATTGCCCTTCTCAAATTGTAGTACATACATGTTGAATGTCAAACATTCAGTACAAATTATAAATTGCTTGCTCCTCAGAAGATAAACCAACATAAAACAGATTACCATCCTACAATAATTAAAATCGAGACTCCAGGTCCAGCAAATTACCATGCCTGTGATGGCTGGCAGTGAGCCGGCTGCAGCAATGCCGGCTGCTGTGACAAGGGGTTGCAACAGTGGTTGTCGGTATCGGCGAGCCGGCTACAACGACGAGGCACATGAGGATAGATGAGGAACGACAAGTGTGATGACCTGTGCGAAACCTAGAACCAATGTGTTGATGCATACAACTCTTACTAAATATATACCTACTAATAAAGTACGAAACGCTACTGCCCTGCCCTTCCGTCGTGTCGTTTTGTAGAAAACTCCCTACTCTTTCTTGAAATCAACCCGCAGTCTCGGTTTAAGTGACTCCGGAGAAACGTTTTACTGTTTGCAGAAAACCCCCTGCAGTTTCCTCAAATCAACCCACAGTATACGTTTATGTGACTCCAAAAAAACTGTCCATTCTTTGCGGAAAACACGCTGACATTTGGTTTAATTAACCCGCAGTCCATATCATATGTTTTTCAAAATAGCCATATCTTTTAAACTATAACTTGAATTTTAACATATTATATATAGAATTTGATTAAAAATGTGTGTAGAATTTGAATATGATGTGATTTTACATATTAACCATTTTAAAAATGTTATTAATGGTGCAGTCTTAATCAATAGTGCACGATCCGCCTCTCTTTCGTATCGGTGTAGACCCAGATTGAAAATGAACATCTCGGTAAAATTAGATTGGAGATGAAAGAAATTATCTATAACAACGTATGGATGCGTCGGCAAATCCTCGCACGGGAAAAGGAAAGAAGATTTCTCCTGTTATGCAGAGAGAGAGACGCCTTAGGATTGACCACATTCAAACACGTTGTGATTGCGAGAGCACTGATGCCACCGTCGGCGAGGGTGGGAGAAGTATAAGGGGCAACATAGATGAGATGCCATGTTCAAATAAATAACATGGACCTATTGAGATCTTGAGTCACGGTTATTGGACTAAGGAGCATGTGTTATTTTTTTCTCCCGTTGCAACGCACGGGCTCTTTTGCTAGTACCTACTAATAAAGGGGCTATTGCTTCTGCCCGTACGTCATTAAAATTAGCCTTAAAGTTGACAAAAATTACCCACTATGCCACCCATAAGTAAAAAACGTTTCGTTTTCGCGTAGAGTCGCCGGCCGTTGCATATGATTCATCTACTGCTACACCCATGATTATCACAAAGGCACAATGCAGCCCACTGGCTATCGATGGAGTCCTCCTCCAAGGAGACCTGGGTTCGAATCCCAGAAGTTCCAACTTTTGCGTCTTTTTTCCCTTAATTCCGATAGCGTAAAATAGAGATGTGTCTTCAACAAATGGGTTGTACAATCTTCCAATTTCGGCCCAGCTATTTTTTCTAATTTTTTTTGTCAGATACAACTATTTCTTTAAAATATTCATATCTTTCAAACTGTAACTTTAAATTTAACATATTATATATGAAAATAGCACAGAAAAACATGAAGATTCTAAATATGATATTATTTTGTATGTTAACCGTTCCTAAAATTATGTTCATGTTGGGTCTTTAATTAATACTTCTCTTTTTATGGTGTATTTTAAAAATGTCTCTTACCCATTTAAATTGACTAAAAGGATAACTATAACCAACCTATATACTATGATGTACAATACAAGCTTCATGTAAATTAATGGCTTAATGTTTGAAATTATGCCCATTTTTTTTAAGAATATCAATGTTGATATGCAATCTTGAACATTCGTTATGCACATCTTTACAGATTGATTATTCTTGATGGAGATGTCTAATGTGTTTGCAATCCAAATTAAGTCTTAACTTGGACTACAATTGCAAACACATATATCAGCAAAACAAACATAATGCTCTTATGCACATGCTATCATTGAGTACTAAAACACACTTTGCTACTTTCAGCTTAATGCATTATTTTTTCGCATCACTATGAAACAACATCAAAGGCATGAATTGATACCGGCAACTAGGTAGATACTTATGTTGTATATAATAAATTGGACACAATTTCAATACACTAAAAAGCATCCTGCCTTTACAATACCATTTATCATGTTGTTTATCGTATGACATCCGTGAAAGATTTTAAGGGATTTGCTAATGTCGTCAAGTGTGTTTGTGAGGAGTAATTTTTTTTCCCGTTGCAATGAACGGGCATGTTTGCTAGTACCTAATTTAATTTAATTAATAATAAAGCAAATAGTGCTTCTGGTCGTACGTCGTCGGCACTTTTGCAGAAAAGCCCCTCCGTTTTTGAGAATTCAACCCGCGGTCCTAATTTAAGTGGGTATCTAAGAAAACGCTTCATTTTTGTAAAAACACCCCTGCATTAGTTACAATTCTACGCGCCATCCTTAACTAAACTGCTTCACCACCGGACACAACCGCCGCGCCGGGCACGCGCCGCCGCTTGCGCCGGCGTCCACGTCGCAGGAGCCAAGGAAGGGGTGATGCGTACTGACGGGCGTCCGTGCCGCCCGAGCCCAGGAATGGGGCAAGCCGTCGCGGCGGGCGTGCGTTCGTGTCGAAGCGAGAAGGAGGCCGGGCCGGCCTGCTGGTTTGCTGCCGCTGGACAGGCTTGTGGCAGGGAGCTCCTCTCCTCTGCTTCGGGCGCGAGGCGGATGAAACGCTCGGACTGCAGAGCTGCGAGGCGGGGGCCGAAGGGTGGCGCGGGCGCTGGATGGGACTTGGTGCAGGTCTCCGACGAGATGGGAATGGCGTGGAGGGGATCTGGACGCCGACGGGTCCTTGGCCGGCGGCGCTCGGGCATCGGGCGACCATGGTCGTCTCTCTGCAGAAAAATAGAAGACAGAGAGAGCCCTTAGAGAAAAGAAGCACGGGAGAGAGAAGAGAGATGGAGGAAGAAGGGGAGGGCTCACAGACGGCGCGGAGGAGGACGCGCGACTGAGGAAGCAGCATGTCGTCGTCGTCCATATCGCCCAGCGCGCGGCTTCTCCCGGCACGAAACAGCCGCAGGGGCGCTCACTTCTCGTGGAGGCGTGCGGCGAAGGGAGGCGGGAGAACAAGAGTGTCCTGGCTGGCAGGGGGGAGGAAGAAGGGAAAGGAATGGTGGTGGAGGAGCAAGGCAGTGAGAGGATGCAGTTGGACGAGGCATGTGGCCTCTCGCAGTCAACGCGAGCCGCGAGCAAAGGAAGAAGCGAGAATGAGCGATGCGGGATCGACCGAACCTCTGGGCATGGCGCAGGTGGCGAAGGCTGGGCGGTCTGAATCGGGTCGGAGGTGAGACTGCTAGCCTGATCCGGAGCACATGGCCGACGACTGGAGCGGACGGCCAGATCAAGCTGACGACAGATGAGCTCCAAGGCGCCAGCCATGGCGTCCTCTGGGCTCCTCGCCGATTAGGGGGTTCTGCCCTGGCCAGCCACCACGGCCCCGCACACGTGTTGCTGTTCTAGCTGGGTTGAATGGAGAAGAGGAAGAGGACCAGCGGTGGGTGGAGAAATGGCGATCTGGATAAGAGAAGGAGAGAAGTGGCGATGAGATAAGACAAGCAGTGGGCGGTCGATGCGTTTCTTTAATGAATGAAATTGGTCTTGTACAGGCTAGAGTCTACTAGATGCACGCGTGCTAGCACAGATTGTTTATTTTCCGGAAGAGCACCGATTAGTACATTATATCAGATACTCCCTCTGTCATAAAATAAGTCTCTCAATATAATTTTATACACAATTTTATACTTCTAATGTTTTTAAATATAAGTCTTTTTAGAAATTTTAATACAGACTATATACAGATGTATATAGACATATTTTACAGTGTAGTTCTACTCATTTTGCTCCGTATATAGTCTATTTTGAAATCTAAAGACTTATATTTAAAAAGGGAGGGAGTATTATAGTTAGTACAAAGTTGAAACACTTATTTTAAGACGGAGTGAGTATAATAATTAAAAGTGAGTGAAATATTGAAAAGAAACATTTCTTAATGGAGAAGATATTTGAAGTTCGCCGGTACTTGCTAACCATCAAGATATTCCTCAACTATGGATGTAATCGATGTCATCGGTAAGATAGGGAGGAGAGAGCGAGGGATGAAGAATAGAGAGAGTGCGACAACGGTGCATCTTGCCGGCACCCTGTTTCGGCCCGCACAACAGTTGGGAGGGGGAGCACTACCCTCTGTTGTACCATATGTCTCGAAGCTATGCGTACCTAATCCCGATCCTCGTTGAGGACCGATGATAATGTCTAGGGAAGTGGTCATGTTGGCGTGGAGGGTATGCTCCTATTGTTGGCGCCAATGTGTCAACAAAAGTGTGAGCATTGTAAATTCTTTACTTTCTGGTCATCATATTTTAAAGTGGCAAAGCATAAATATGAATTAATGTTAATAGGGAGTGCGAGATATAAGAATTAATATATGATCTATTTGAAACTGTTATAGGTATGCGAATGATGCACAATTACTTCCGCATCGAAGGAGTAGCCGATGATCGATAAATGGTTCGATTTTTGTAATTATTTTTAAACAGGATTAAATAACAACAACTTATTACACATAATTCAATTTCTTTAGAGCGATTTGAATAAGTAGATTTTATTAGTAGAGAAAAAGATTACGAGCTTTTCGAATACAATGAGATCTTCGTAAAGTGGATTCTTATGAGTCTCACAACCAATTTAATTGAAAAATCTTATTATTCATCATGATAGGTAAACATTGAATACCACATGAACTCTCATATTTATTTATATTATACCCGGTGTAACGCACGGGCATTTTTGCTAGTATATATCTATACCTAATTTTTTTTAATAATAAAGGGGCTATTGCTTCTTACCACCGTAATTTCGTCCGTTTTTCGTCCGTCCGTCGTCCGTCCACTTCGCCCATATTATTTTCTATATCCGAGTTGGTACTATTCATATGATTTTACTTATTAAAAATTCGATCTGTCGGCCTACCACGAGCTTCGTACGTCACCCATTATACTTAATGGGCCACAGAAGTGCTGATGGGCCTGCTCCTCGACTTGAAAAAAAGAAGGCTTGGATTGGGAATCGAACTCACAACGTTTCCTTCCATCAACACGGCTGTAACCAACTATGCTAGATTTTGCTTGTGACAGATGTCTGGGTTCGTTTGTATATTAGTCCCACCTTGGTTTTTTAGAGAAAATTCTACCCACTTATATACGACCATGAGTTTACGATAATTAACCAGTGGCATCAAAAAGACACAGAGAGAGGCCCAATAAAGAAAGGAGAGGAGGGGGTACATGCATGGCATGCATGCTACGCTGGTTTAAAACAGGCTCGTGGGATGACTGTGGGTGGGATGCATAAAACGTGACTCCTGGGATGTGATGCACTGCTTGCATGTGGGCTTCGTTGGCGGCTGGTTGGAGAAACTCGCACGTGTTCGTGCTAGATATGTGCTTCATTGGCGGCTGGTTGCAGAAACTCGCACGTGTTCGTGCTAGATGTGTGCTGCTGCTTGCATGGCGGCTTCGTTTATGGCTCTTCTATAATTAAACGGGGCTGCTGAGATGTACTTTACGGAAATAATTAAACGGGGCAGATGAGCTTATAATAGGCAACAAATCCGAAAATAATCAAAGAATAATCGCGCCGAGAAAAAGTCGTCATGGGCGTGGTTACCAATGGTGTGTGTTCCCGGTGGATAATAAAAGGAAGTTAATACGGAGGATATTTAATGGCATTTTTCTTGGTGCATTTTACCGAGTGATTTGTTGCGTATCATTTTTTTTCATCTACTACTACATTTAAGGTTGACGTAGTATCAATTTTACTGAATTGACAAATCTTTGTTGTGAGAGAATTTTTATTTTGTAGCAACCCACGTGCATTGACAATGTGATGGCCTAGCTCGTCGCCTTGGGAATTACGTTTGAAGCACTATGGCGAGGTGAACGGCCACTGTTTGTGTCGGTGGGAAGGAGCAACAACATAGCTGGGGTTGTGTAGACATTGAGGACGACAGGGCGTGGACTGTCTGTGGGGTTGTTCTGGTGTTTGCGGGAGGTGTGTTGTGATAAAAAAAATCCCGTTGCAACGCACGGGCATGTGTCCTAGTCTCCCCTAATAATAAAGCGGCGATCGCTTCTGTCGTCCGTGGTCGCCACTTTTGCAAAAAAAGCCCCTCAGTTTACATGAAATCAACCCGCGCTCCCTGTTTTAGTGGCACTCTGAAAAAACGTTTCAATTTTACAAAAAAAAAACCTGTTGTCTTTTCAATTCAATCCGCTGTCCTCCGCTTCCTCCTATCCATTATGTCCATGTCTCCTCCGCCCCAGGCGCTCGCCCCAACCCCGCCTTCCTCCGCCCCCTCGCCGGCCGGTCGTCCTCACCGGAGATCACCGCCGCCGCGATCAGGTCACGTCGCCGCCCCCGCGTTCTCCTCCTCCCTCTCCTTCCTCCCTCTCCTTCCTCCCTCCCTCTCACCATCTCTCTCCCCCTCTCATTACAGCGCCGCCATGGCCGCCCCGAGCTTCGCCGGAAGCCGCGCCGCCGCCTCCGGCCACGACTCCGGCGGGATCCGGCCGCCCCTGCCCGGATCCGCATCCTCCGCTCCGTCGCAGCCCGGATCCGGCCACCATCAAGCCTCCCGCGCCGATCCGCCCGTCCGCCGGCCTCCCCTTGCTCGATCCGGGTGGACGGGTAAAGTTTCTGACTTGACCTGAAGCTCCGTTGGTGAGGAGCATTGCCACTGCTGCAGGTTAGGGAGGAGGGTCGAGGCAGCCACAAATCCCATCCTGCACTGCACTGCTTCAACACCGGCCGATTCTAGCATGAATGCCGATCCTAGCATGAATCTTCTGCCGTGAGGTATTTTCTTGTGCACTTGGATGCTTGTACCAATATTTAATGTTTTTCGTTCGTGAAATTGAGAACTAGCTGGTCAAACTATAGGTCTACTTCATGATTCTTCCCTTGGTAATTTACAGATCTTTCCTGTATTGATGATATGGTGCTGAAGGACTCATAAAAGAAATCTTCTTTGTTTTTAGACAAGTCCTAAATTTCGTTTGAAATTGAGGGGATTTGATTTTCAGCCCTGAAGCAAAAAAGTGATTTAGGGTTCCAGCTATACGACAAATTTAATTTCAGCAATTTAAGTTTTCACTACACTTTTTGCAAACACTGGTTTGAGGGTTCCTGATAAGTCAAACGGATATGGGCAAGAACAAACAGAAAAAATAACGCAGCCGCCCGCACGACCCAATCTCCACTCCAGCGCGCTATGGCCTCCTGCCACGCCACGCCCCGCCTCACCGCGTGCCGCCGGCCACGCCGCCGCCTCCTGCCACGCCACACCACATGGATTTGATCGAGAAGGGTACGCGATTTTGGGTAGAGATGCAGGAAGAATGGAAGAAAATTGACTTCAGCCGCTTCGGCATCGCCGGCAGCGCCGACGGGATCCTGCTTTATTCCGATGAACTGATTTTATATGATTCTGGACCTAGCCATCCAACATCATATTTGTCCATCTATACAAGCTTGTATGCAGCCAAGCTAGTTGGTTTGTTATGGATTCAACGAGGAAGACCACTACCACTTTTTCAGAATTGGATGTTGTGCACCTTCATGTTTTATACAGCAGGATAAAGATCCAGGCTTGTACTGCCTCTCCATTTGCACTATCACATATTGCACATGAGTTGATTCAGGTTTACAGAGTTCAGACCACCTTCAGAGAAATCTTCTTTGTTTTTAGGAACGGGCAAATGAAGATGATATATATGAATAGAAAGTTCTTTATTCAGCTATTTTTATATGGATGCTTATGAAAAGCCATTTTATGCTATATCATGACGTCCTTAAAATACTGATGATATAGACATTCGTTATTATTGTGTAGAACATTTGCATAATTTTTGGTACCTGGTTTTTATTTTAATATATGTTTAACACATATGCTAACTGTTCTAGGCCAACTGAGATGTTTGTTCAGCTTAAAGCTATGTATGGTTTAGTGGCATCAATACCGATGAAGGTTTTCCTGACAGGGTATCTGTTACATACAATTATCATGTGTTCTTGGTTTTACTTCGTAGTTCCTCCTTTCTGTATGATTGACACATATCTTCCATATAAGTCTACAATACTAATGGCAGAAGGTTCTGGGCCTGACCTTCGACCAATCTTTGAGGACTTCCTTGCTAAATGGAGATACACAGATGATCAAGTTTATGTTTTGAACGGAGAACATAAAGATCTTCAAATGGTCTTATTGTTACATCAACTATGGCAACTGAAGAGTATTTGGAGGTGGTAGAATTGTATACAGTTACATTCCTTAGCATTGCCTCTGATGAGCCTGAAAATGCTATCTCATGGGTAGAGAAGACATAATTAATTGAGCAAGATCGACAGGTAATTTTTATTGGAAATATGCCCTAGAGGCAATAATAAATTAGTTATTATTATATTTCCTTGTTCATGATAATCGTTTATTATCCATGCTATAATTGTATTGATTGGAAACTCAAATACATGTGTGGGTACATAGACAACACTGTGTCCCTAGTAAGCCTCTAGTTGACTAGCTCGTTGATCAAAGATGGTTAAGGTTTCCTAGCCATGGACATGAGATGTCATTTGATAACGGGTTCACATCATTAGGAGAATGATGTGATGGACAAGACCCAAACTACGAACGTAGCATATGATCGTGTCAGTTTATTGCTATTGTTTTCTGCATGTCAAGTATCTGTTCCTATGACCATGAGATCATGCAACTCCCTGACATCGGAGGAGTACCTTGTGTGTATCAAACGTCGCAACGTAACTGGGTGACTATAAAGGTGCTCTACAGGTATCTCCGAGGGTGTCTGTTGGGTTGGCATGGATCAAGACTGGGATTTGTTACTCCGTATGACGGAGAGGTATCTCAGGGCCCACTCGGTAATACAACATCACAATGAGCCTTGCAAGCAATGTGACTAAAGTGTTAGCCACGAGATCTTGTATTACGGAACGAGTAAAGAGACTTGCCAGTAACGAGATTGAACTAGGTATAGACATACCGACGATCGAATCTCGGGCAAGTAACATACCGAAGAACAAAGGGAACAGTATACGGGATTAACTGAATCCTTGACATAGAGGTTCGACCGATAAAGATCTTCATAGAATATGTAGGAGCCAATATGGGCATCCAGGTCCCGCTATTGGTTATTGATCGTAGAGGTGTCTCGGTCATGTCTACATAGTTCTCGAACCCGCAGGGTCTACACACTTAACGTTTGGTGACGATTAGTATAGTTGAGCTATTTTGTTGGTGACCGAAGGTTGTTCGGAATCCCGGATAAGATCCCGGACATGACGAGGATCTCCGGAATAGTCCGGAGGTAAAGATTGATATATGTGATAATAGTGTTTTGATCTCCGGAAGGGTTCCGGAATTCACCGGAAGGGGTTCCGGATGTTTACCGAAGTGTTCGGGTGCAGCAACACTTTATATGAGCCAAAGGGGTAAAGCCCACGAGGTATTGGAAAGTGCAAAAGGAAGTTTTGCTGCTGCCTTAAGCGGTACTACCGCTGGTAAGGCAGTACTACCGCGTAAGCGGTACTACCGCTTGTGTGAAGCGGTACTACCGCACAAGCGGTACTACCGCTCGTGAGCGGTACTACCGCTTGTGCGCGATACTGCAGGGATCCGAGTTGGACTCTTTCCCTGCGGGCCAAACCGACCTTGTGCGGGCAAAACCGACCTGGAGGAGGCTTTTACTCCAAGTTTAGACCCCAAGGCTCAACATATAAATAGAGGGGCAGGGCTAGCACACGGGACACATTAAGATTTCCCAAGCCGTGTGTCGGCAACCCTAACCCTCTAGTTCTCCCGTCATAATCTCCGTAGTGCTTGGCGAAGCCCTGCAGAGATTGTTCCTCACCACCATCACCACGCCGTCGTGCTGCCAGAACTCATCTACTACTTCATCATCGCTCACTGGATCGAGGAGGTGAAGGCGTCATCAAGCCGTACGTGTGTTGAACGCGGAGGTGCCGTCCGTTCGGCACTAGTTCGTGATCGGATCGAGGGACGACTTGCGATTTGGATCGCGGAGACGTTCGACTACATCAACCGCGTTTCTTAACGCTTCCGCTTAGCGATCTACAAGGGTATGTAGATTCACTCTCCCTCTCGTAGATGCTCATCACCATGGATAGATCTTGTGTGTGCGTAGGAAAATTTTTGTTTCCCATGCAACGTTCCCCAACAGTGGTATCAGAGCTAGGTCTATGCGTAGATGAGATCTCGAGTAGAACACAAACGAGTTGTGGGCGTGGGTGTATACATATTGCTTGCCGTTACTAGTTGATACTTGATTCGGCGGTATTGTGAGATGAAGCGGCCCGGACCGACATTACGCGTACGCTTACGCGAGACAGGTTCCTTCAACTGACATGTAACTTCGTTGCATAAAGATGGCTAGCGGGTGTCTGTCTCTCTCACTTTAGTTGAATCGATTTCAATGAAGAGGGTTCTTTTAGAAGATCAAAAAGCAATCACTACACCACGTTGTGGTTTTGCGTAGGTAAGAACGGTTCTTGCAAACCCGTAGCAGCCACGTAAAATATGCAACAACAATTAGAGGACGTCTAACTTGTTTTTGCAGGGTATGTTGTGATGTGATATGGCCAATTACATGATGAGATATATGTGATGTATGAGATGATCGTGTGTTGTATAGAATATCATGACTTGCATGTCAATGAGTACGGCAACTGGCAGGAGCCATAGAGTTGTCTTTAATTATTTTCGCCGTTTTGCTTTACTTTATCGCTATGAGTTAGCAATAGTCGTGGAAGCAACAGTCGGCGCGACAACCTCATGGCGACACGTTGATGGAGATCAAGATGATGGAGATCATGGTGTCATGCCGATGACGATGGAGATCATGCCGGTGCTTTGGAGATGGAGATCAAAAGCGCAAGTTCATGGCCATATCATGCCACTTGTGATTTGCATGTGATGTTAATCCTTTTATGCATCTTATTTTGCTTAGGACGACGGTAGCATTATAAGGTGATCCCTCACTTAAATTTCAAGATAAAATTGTGTTCTCCCCGAGTGTGCACCGTTGCGAAAGTTCGTCGTTTCGAGACACGCCGTGATGATCGGGTGTGATAGACTCTACGTTCACATACAATGGGTGTAAGCCATGTTGCACGTGCGGAACACTCGGGTTAAACTTGACGAGCCTAGCATGTACAGACATGGCCTCGGAACACAAGAGACCGAAAGGTCGAACATGAGTCATATAGTAGATATGATCAACATGAAGATGTTCACCATTGAAACCACCTCAACTCACGTGATGATCGGACTTGAGTTGGTGGATTTGGATCATGTTACACTCGAATGACCGGAGGGATGTCAATATGAGTGGGAGTTTTAAGTAATATGATTAACTAAACTCATTATCTAGAACAATAGTCTAAGTTGTCTTTGCTATATTTATGTTGTAGATCATGGCTCGCGCAGTAGCACCCCTGAATTTTAATGCGTTCCTAGAGAAAGCTAAGTTGAAAGATGATGGAAGTAACTTTGTGGACTGGGCCCGTAATATAAGGATTATCCTTACGGCTTCCCAGAAGGCTTATGTCCTTGATGCACCGCTTGGTGATCCACCCGCTCCAGTTGAGTCTCTAGACGTTGTGAACGCCTGGCAGGCTCGTTCTGAAGATTACTCAATAGTTTAATGTGCAATATTGTATGGCTTAGAACCGGGACTTCAAAGACGTTTTGAACGTCATGGAGCATATGAGATGTTCCAGGAGTTGAAGTTTATCTTTCAGAAGAATGCTCGGATCGAGAGATATGAGATCTCCGATAAGTTCTATGCTTGCAAGATGGAGGAGAACGGGTCTATCAGTGATCATGTACTCAGAATGTCTGGGTACTCCACCCGTCTGGCTGAATTGGGGATGCCCCTTCCGCCAGAGGCTATCACTGACAGAGTTCTTCAATCATTGCCACCTAGCTACAAGAGTTTCGTGTTGAACTATAACATGCACGGGATGAACAAGTCAGTCGCCGAGCTGTTTGCGATGTTGAAAGCCGCTGAGTCTGAAATTCAGAAGGAGCAACAAGTGTTGATGGTCAATAAAACCACTAGTTTCAAGAAAAATGGCAAGGGTAAGAAGGGTAACTCCAAGAAGAGTGGCAAAGCAGTTGCTCCTCTCGTGAAGAAACCCAAGGCTGGACCCAAACCAGAAACTGTGTGCTTTCATTGCAAGGGAACTGGACACTGGAAGCAGAACTGCCCCAAGTATTTGGCTGACAAGAAGGCGGCCAACAACAAACAAGGTATATATGATATACATGTTATTGATGTGTACCTTACCAACTCTCGTTGTAGTGCCTGGATATTTGATACCGGTGCGGTTGCTCATATTTGCAACTCAAAACAGGAACTGCGGAATAGATGGAGGCTGGCAAAGGACGAAGTGACGATGCGCGTGGGAAATGGTTCCAAGGTTGATGTGATCGCCGTCGGCACGCTCGCTCTTCGATTACCATCGGGATTAGTGATGAACCTGAATAATTGTTATTTAGTGCCTGCGTTAAGCATGAACATTATATCTGGATCTTGTTTATTGCGAGACGGTTACTCATTTAAATCAGAGAATAATGGTTGTTCTATTTATATGAGTAATATCTTTTATGGTCATGCACCCAATGTGAGGGGTTTATTCTTATTGAATCTCGATAGTAATGATACACATATTCATAACATTGATGCCAAAAGATGTAGAATTGATAATGATAATACCACTTTCTTGTGGCACTGCCGTTTAGGTCATATTGGCGTAAAACGCATGAGGAAGCTCCATGCTGATGGACTTTTGGAGTCACTTGATTTTGAATCACTTGACACATGTGAGCCATGCCTCATGGGCAAGATGACTAAAACGCCGTTCTCTAGAACAATGGAACGGGCAAGTGACTTATTGGAAATCATACATACTGATGTATGCGGTCCGATGAGCATTGAGGCGCGCGGTGGTTATCGTTACTTTCTCACCTTCACTGATGACTTAAGTAGATATGGGTATATTTACTTAATGAAACACAAGTCTGAAACATTTGAAAAGTTCAAACAATTTCAAAGTGAAGTTGAGAATCATCGTAACAAGAAGATTAAATTCCTACGATCTGATCGAGGAGGAGAATATCTGAGTTATGAGTTTGGCAGTCACTTAAGACAATGTGGAATTGTTTCACAATTGACACCGCCTGGAACACCACAGCGTAATGGTGTGTCCGAACGTCGTAATCGAACCTTATTGGATATGGTGCGATCTATGATGTCTCTTGCCGATTTGCCACTATCGTTTTGGGGTTATGCATTAGAGACAGCTGCATTCACTTTAAATAGGGCACCATCGAAATCCGTTGAGACGACGCCATATGAACTTTGGTTTGGCAAGAAGCCAAAGCTGTCGTTTCTTAAAGTTTGGGGATGTGATGCTTATGTCAAAAAGCTTCAGCCTGAAAAGCTGGAACCCAAAGCGGAGAAATGCGTCTTCATAGGATACCCAAAAGAGACAGTTGGGTATACTTTCTACCTCAGATCCGAAGGCAAAGTGTTTGTCGCTAAAAACGGAACATTTCTTGAGAAAGAGTTTCTCTCTAAAGAATCGAGTGGGAGGAAGATAGAACTTGATGAGGTTGTTGAACCTTTACTTCAACCTGAGAGTAGCGCAGCGCAGAAAGTTGTTTCTGTGGAGCCTACATCAGCTGAAGAGGAAGTTAATGATAATGATCATGAAGCTTTGGATCAAGTTACTATCGAACCTCGTAGGTCGACAAGGACGCGTACTGCTCCTGAGTGGTACGGCAACCCTGTCTTAGAAGTCATGTTGTTGGACAACGATGAACCTACGAGCTATGGAGAAGCGATGATAGGCCCGGATTCCGAGAAGTGGTTAGAGGCCATGAAATCCGAGATGGGATCCATGTATGAAAACAAAGTGTGGACTTTGGAAGTATTACCTGAAGGGCGTAAGGCCATTCAGAACAAATGGATCTTTAAGAGGAAGACGGACGCGGACGGTAATGTCACCGTCTATAAAGCTCGACTTGTGGCAAAGGGTTTTTCACAAGTTCAAGGAGTTGACTACGATGAGACCTTCTCACCCGTAGCGATGCTTAAGTCCGTCAGAATCATGTTAGCAATAGCTGCCTTTTTCGATTATGAAATTTGGCAGATGGATGTCAAAACAGCGTTCCTTAACGGTTTCCTTAAGGAAGAGTTGTATATGATGCAACCAGAAGGTTTTGTCGATCCAGAGAATGCTGACAAAGTTTGCAAACTCCAGCGATCCATTTATGGACTGGTGCAAGCATCTCGGAGTTGGAATCTTCGCTTTGATGAAGTGATCAAAGCGTTCGAGTTTATACAAGTTTACGGAGAAGCTTGTATTTACAAGAAAGTGAGTGGGAGCTCTATAGCATTTCTAATATTATATGTGGATGACATATTACTGATTGGAAACAATATAGAAATGTTGGAAGGCATGAAGGAATATTTGAACAAGAGTTTTTCAATGAAGGACCTAGGAGAAGCTGCTTTCATATTAGGCATCAAGATCTATAGAGATAGATCGAGACGCTTAATAGGACTTTCACAAAGCACATACCTTGACAAAGTTTTGAAGAAGTTCAAAATGGATCAGTCCAAGAAGGGGTTCTTGCCTGTTTTGCAAGGTGTGAAGTTGAGTAAGACACAATGCCCAGTGACTGCAGAAGATAGAGAAAAGATGAGTGTCATCCCCTATGCTTCAGCCATAGGCTCTATCATGTATGCAATGCTGTGCACAAGACCCGATGTCAGCCTTGCCATAAGTATGGTCGGAAGGTTTCAAAGTGATCCAGGAATGGAACACTGGACGGCGGTCAAGAATATCCTGAAGTACCTGAAAAGGACTAAGGACATGTTTCTCGTTTATGGAGGTGATCAAGAGCTCGTCGTAAAGGGTTACGTCGATGCAAGCTTTGACACTGATCCGGATGACTCTAAGTCACAAACCGGATACGTATTTATTCTTAATGGGGGTGCGGTTAGCTGGTGCAGTTCCAAGCAAAGCGTGGTAGCTGATTCTACATGCGAAGCGGAGTACATCGCTGCCTCGGAGGCGGCGAAGGAAGGTGTCTGGATGAAGGAGTTCATGACAAATCTTGGAGTAGTGCCTAGTGCGCTTAACCCAATGACTCTGTTTTGTGATAATACTGGTGCCATTGCTCTAGCCAAGGAACCAAGATTTCACAAGAGGACCAGACACATAAAGCGACGTTTCAATTCCATCCGCGATTACATCAAGGAGGACGACATAAATATTTGCAAAGTACACACGGATCTGAATGTTGCAGATCCGATGACTAAACCTCTTCCAAGGGCTAAACATGAACAACACCAGAACTGCATGGGTGTTCGATTCATTACAATGTAAATCACATAGTGATGTGAACTAGATTATTGACTCTAGTGCAAGTGGGAGACTGTTGGAAATATGCCCTAGAGGCAATAATAAATTAGTAATTATTATATTTCCTTGTTCATGATAATCGTTTATTATCCATGCTATAATTGTATTGATTGGAAACTCAAATACATGTGTGGGTACATAGACAACATTGTGTCCCTAGTAAGCCTCTAGTTGACTAGCCCGTTGATCAAAGATGGTTAAGGTTTCCTAGCCATGGACATGAGATGTCATTTGATAACGGGTTCACATCATTAGGAGAATGATGTGATGGACAAGACCCAAACTACGAACATAGCATATGATCGTGTCAGTTTATTGCTATTGTTTTCTGCATGTCAAGTATCTGTTCCTATGACCATGAGATCATGCAACTCCCTGACATCGGAGGAGTACCTTGTGTGTATCAAACGTCGCAACGTAACTGGGTGACTATAAAGGTGCTCTACAGGTATCTCCGAGGGTGTCTGTTGGGTTGGCATGGATCAAGACTGGGATTTGTTACTCCGTATGACGGAGAGGTATCTCAGGGCCCACTCGGTAATACAACATCACAATGAGCCTTGCAAGCAATGTGACTAAAGTGTTAGCCACGAAATCTTGTATTACGGAACGAGTAAAGAGACTTGCCAGTAACGAGATTGAACTAGGCATAGAGATACCGACGATCGAATCTCGGGCAAGTAACATACCGAAGAACAAAGGGAACAGTATACGGGATTAACTGAATCCTTGACATAGAGGTTCGACCGATAAAGATCTTCGTAGAATATGTAGGAGCCAATATGGGCATCCAGGTCCCGCTATTGGTTATTGATCGTAGAGGTGTCTCGGTCATGTCTACATAGTTCTCGAACCCGCAGGGTCTACACACTTAACGTTTGGTGACGATTAGTATAGTTGAGTTATTTTGTTGGTGACCGAAGGTTGTTCGGAATCCCGGATAAGATCCCGGACATGACGAGGATCTCCGGAATAGTCCGGAGGTAAAGATTGATATATGTGATAATAGTGTTTTGATCTCCGGAATGGTTCCGGAATTCACCGGAAGGGGTTCCGGATGTTTACCGAAGTGTTCGGGTGCAGCAACACTTTATATGAGCCAAAGGGGTAAAGCCCACGAGGTATTGGAAAGTGCAAAAGGAAGTTTTGCTGCTACCTTAAGCGGTACTACCGCTGGTAAGACAGTACTACCGCGTAAGCGGTACTACCGCTTGTGTGAAGCGGTACTACCGCACAAGCGGTACTACCGCTCGTGAGCGGTACTACCGCTTGTGCGCGATACTGCAGGGATCCGAGTTGGACTCATTCCCTGCGAGCCAAACCGACCTTGTGCGGGCTAAACCGACCTGGAGGAGGCTTTTACTCCAAGTTTAGACCCCAAGGCTCAACATATAAATAGAGGGGCAGGGCTAGCACACGGGACACATTAAGATTTCCCAAGCCGTGTGTCGGCAACCCTAACCCTCTAGTTCTCCCGTCATAATCTCCGTAGTGCTTGGCGAAGCCCTGCAGAGATTGTTCCTCACCACCATCACCACGCCGTCGTGCTGCCGGAACTCATCTACTACTTCATCATCACTCGCTGGATCGAGGAGGTGAAGGCGTCATCAAGCCGTACGTGTGTTGAACGCGGAGGTGTCGTCCGTTCGGCACTAGTTCGTGATCAGATCGAGGGACGACTTGCGATTTGGATCGCGGAGACGTTCGACTACATCAACCGCGTTTCTTAATGCTTCCGCTTAGCGATCTACAAGGGTATGTAGATTCACTCTCCCTCTCGTAGATGCTCATCACCATGGATAGATCTTGTGTGTGCGTAGGAAATTTTTTGTTTCCCATGCAACGTTCCCCAACAATTTTTGTGATGGAGTAGGTTAATTATAGATAACTATAGCATGCTGAGTTAGGACTTCCCATATTTTTCATGTTTTTTTCTTAAATGGATCGTGGCATTCTGTTGTCTTTGCATTTATTTTGCCCTAAGTTTTCATCTGTTTGCATCATTAAGTTGTTACTTAATTTTTTTCTACAGGAGCTACTTGAAAAACTTCATGCATTACAAGCAGCTGCAAATGAAAAGTCATCCACTGTTACAGGAGCAAAACAATCAGCAGAGAGGAATCTTTCCGCTTCTGAGAAAGGGCCAACACTAGCAACACATGAGCATGCCCCAGCAAGGACCATGCGTGCACCCAATGTGAAAACAAATGGCTTGCCAAAGTCCATTGAGTGCCCAGTTTTCCATGGCGCGCGTCCAGTTCCCTTCAACACGTCACAAATAACTTTGATCCCAATTTTATTCGGTGCGCGAAAAGTTTGGCAGAATGCATATTGTTCTACCAAGTGGTAAGCTAATGCTTCTGTTCTCGCTGTTGTTCTCGACAGTTTTACTGATAATAATCCACAACTCAATGAAAGACATGGTTGCAGGCCAGAAAATATTGTTACATCAAGTGGGGCGTTTTACCAGAAAAGCGCATGAGCTAATAGTCCAGGGACGAGTGAACCAGTAGCCAAGGACTATGTTGCTTCAGAAGATACATATCTGAAAGGTTTCTTAGTTTTGACTCCTCACTAACATTCACATACCTATCTTAATTCTTAGCTGAACCTCATGATTCTTTTCTGCACTCTCTTTTAGTTAATTTCACGGATATCCATGTTTCACAGGTTAGTGTAGATTCTCGGCAGGTTGTGACAAAGTGGTTAAGACGTGGTCGTTGCTCTGGCGGACTGCCCATGGCCTTGTCAGGGCATGAGGCACGATCATAGAACTTGCCTGGATTTCTTAGATGAATCTTCTTGTCAGTGGGAGCTGGGTAAGACTTTGAGGCAATCAAATGTACGCAAAACCTCAAGTTACATTGATTCTTATATAATTAGTTGTGACTCAATGTGGTGTTGTTCAGTATTGCATTCCATGTGATTTATTGGATCATAAAAGCAGATTAATGAAATATTGATTCAATGCCCACTTAGATATTTTGTAAACAATCGTGTTGTATGAATATGAACTTTGTTTACCTAATGCTGACATACATACGAACACAATGGACCTGCAAAACATATTTACTAACATGATTGCTACCAGTATCTTTCCTGTAACCTTCTGTTAATGAAGGTACTGGGACCTTCAACAGGTTCAACCAGCACATGTTCAGCAACTTCCTGAGCCCTGCTATGCCCTCTCACTTAGTTATCCTCTAATGGCCGTTGGCACTGTTGACGGCAATGTAGCAATCTTCAATCTGCAGAATTAGAGCTAAATTATGTCTCTTTTTGTATGCTACAGATGTTCTAGGTTATATCTGGTCATGGATGCAGTGGAATGTACACACTTTATTTTAATCCATGGTTATTGTATATAGCGTGTAAACATATTTTGTTCCTAAACTCAACTGCTAGCAACTATTTTTGGTTGTCCCAATATAAGTTGTTTCTGGCTTTTCCCAACATTATATAAACTGTTTCTATTTGCAACTAACACCGGCATCGCTCGAGTTCAACGTGCTCCCATTTGAGTTAAGAAGCGGAATATATGTTTGCAAATAGCAGAGGGCAACCCCATACAATTCGCCTACTCTGGCTTCGGCTCCATCGCCATCGAGGTCGTGCGGCGTCATCGTGGCGATCATCTACAGCAACACCACGGACTTCTGTGTGTTCAGGGCCAAGTGGAAGTGCACGGTTTCCCGACATGCACCGGTTGTTGTCGAGAGGCGGCGAAAGGGCGTGTGATTCGTCAATTCTAGAAATGTTCGCCGATTCAAGAAAATTGTTTAAAAAAAATGTTCACAATTTTGAAAAAATGTTTGAAAATAGTATAAAATGTTCACTAATTGAAAAATTGTTCGTAATTTTAGAAAATGTTCGAATTTTTTTTAAAGTGTTACCGAATTTGAAAAAGGTTTATGATTTCAAATATGTTCACGAGTATAAAAAAAGTCCATGATTTAAAAAATTGTTCATGATTTCAAAAAATTGAGAGTGATAGTGTATCTCGGTGATGCAACAAAATATGGTCATGGCCGTTGGAGATTATGATTTTTTCCCGTTGCAACGCACGAGCCCTTTTGCTAGTAATAATAATAATAATAATAATAATATAATACTAATCTTTACCTAATAATAAAGAAAATTGGGTTTCTGGTCGTCCGTCATGCTTTTTTGCAAAAAAGCCCTTGCGGTTTTCTGAAATCAACCCGCAGTACTACAGGAATCAAGTAAAAAAACTCTCGCTGGTACAATTCCTCGCTCCAGACCGAGGCCGCCGCCGCCGCCCTGCCCGGCCTCACCGCCGCCGCCCTGCCCATCCTTTACCGGCCGCGCGCGCGCCCGCCGCCCTGCGTTCCATTGGCCCACGCTCGCCCAGCTCCGCTCGCGCCGCCGCCGGCCACGCCCTCGCCGGCCTCCATGCCCGGCCTCGCCCGCGCCGCCGTGGCCCTGCCCGGCCTCGCCCGCCTCCATGCCCGCGCCTCTGTGGCCCTGCCCGGCCTCGCCTGCGCCACCGCAGCCCTGCCCAGCCTCGCTCGGGTCCTTTCCCGGCCACGCGCGCACCCGCCGCGCCGACCCGTGGTCCGAGGCCGACCCGATGCAGGGCTACAAGGAGGTGCTTGCCGGCGCTTGGCGGGGGGCCTGGAGGAGCGGCGGAGCGGCGGAGCTCGGCAAGGTAGGCAGCGGGAGGAAGGTGGCGCAGCTCGGCGCGGTCTGGACAAGCTCGACGGGAGGAAGCAGATGGGAGGCCGGAGGGAGAGAGAACGAAGTGGTGAGGTGCGGCGGTGGTCCTGCTGCTGCTCGCCGGTGGCTCACCGGCCATCGGCGCGAGGTGGGCTCGGGTGCGCGGAGGCGTCTGGGATCGAGGGAGCTCTCCTCCCTCACGACTGGAGGCGCTCGGGGATACGCGAGTGGGCGAGGGGATCGAGCTCCCTGGTGGTGGCGACTGCACGAGTTGCTGAAAAATAGGTAAGGTGGAGCTTGGTGGGGGAGGGGAGGAGGGGGCGGCTCAGCCATGGCAGCAAGCTACCGGAGAGATGTGGTCGGAGGAGCAGGCCATGGACAGGCCAGCGGCGGAGCGACGGGGCTCGGCCGGAGCGAGCGCACCCATCCCGTTGGAGGCCAAGAGCACGAGGTCCAAGGCGGCGGGGGGGGTGCTGCGGGGACGACGAGCACAGGGAAAGGAAGAAGCAGGCTCCCCTGCACCGCCCTGCTACAGCGCGGCCTCACCACCATGCGTCGGCACACCTCCAGCTCAGCACGGCACTGCCGGGGCTGCTGCTGCCTTCACCCTGGCCGGACACCTCGCGGCCGCGCACTCGAAGGCGGGAGAGGGAGCCGTCATGGCAGGGAGGGGGGAGGTGTGGCGGAGGGGTAGGAGGAAGAGGGGAAGAAGGCTGTTGCTGCCTTCGCCCTGGCCGGGCACCTCGCGGACGCGTACTCCTCGCGGAGTCGTGGTGGCGACGGCGGGAGAGGGAGCCGCCATGGCACAGGGAGGAGGGAGGTGTGGCGGAGGGGTAGGAGGAAGAGGGGAAGAAGAGGAAGGGAGAGCAGGAGTGGTGGAGGAGCAAGGCAACGAAGGAGCGCCATTAATTCGAAGCAGAGAGAGATGCGAGTCTGGTGGGTGGGTGAGATGTGTGTGAGAGAGAGATCCAGATGGGTGGGATGGATAATACATCATTTTTCACGCACGCGTTTGGAGGCAGCAGCGAGCCAGCGACTGTGCTGACTCGTGGCTGTGCGTGTTGTGTGCGTGGCTGGCATGCGGAGGCGTCGGAGGCTTTGTCCAGTCAACGTGGTGTGTGACGTGTGTTGTGTGTGTGTTGTATGTGGTGTGTGACGTCTAGATTATTGGCCGGCTGCGTGCGTGCCGTGCGTCTCCGGCGCGGCGTCCGTTCGGCATAGGAAGACGGCAAATCGCTGGCTGTAACTTTGAATATGATCCAAAGAAAAGCATATATCACAGATTCATTGAAATTCAACATTTTGATACGAATCTATACCTAATATTAAAGGGAGGACCGTTTCTCCACTTTTTTTCGTCCTCCTGTTTATTTCGTACGTCCACCTATCAGCCCATAAAATTAAACTAAATTACCCACCACGCCACCCATAAGTGAAAAAAACTCTTCGTTAATTGTTTCTCTGATTTTTTTGCATGTCACTGAAACTGCCCTTAAAGTTGAAGTAAATTACCGACCCCGCCACCCGTAAGTGAAAAAAAACTCTTTGCGAATTGTTTCTTTAGATGTTTCGTCTGTCGTCAAACTGCCCCTGAAGTTGAAGTAAATTACACACCCCGCCATTTGTCAAAAAAATTACACACCCGTCATCTGTAAAAGTGAAAAAAATGAGCGTTCCTCTGAAATATTCGTCCGTCGTAGGGCCCTACAGTTTTTCATCTATCGAGAGACTTACCTTTTCTTTTCCTTCTCATACACGCATCAAAGATATACTAAAAAATACACACATCAAGGATCAAGTCCAACATCAATACATTGTGAGCATGTTAGAATGCACGTGTCTTACGTTCGCATTTGTGCGGTTGGTGCACAAATATTCAGATACGTGTATATACATAGAGGGCGAATATTTAAAACTTGATTTGAACACCACAATTTTATTATCCCGTTGCAACGCACGGGCACTTTTGCTAGTAATAATAAAGCAAATAGTGCTTCTGGTCGTCCGTCATGAGATTGCCCTCGAAGTTGGCATTAATTACCCACTATACCACCTATAAGTCATAAAAAAACGTTTCACACAAGCAAATCTCCAGACTGGGCCGGCCCATAGAGGGACCACCTATATTACGCTCTGAGAGCTGGAACAGACGCAGCACACCCGTTTGGGCCGGCCCATGCCCGGGCGCCTGTTTTTTTAGTTTCGTTTTTTATTTTTATTTTCAATTCCGTTAGAAATTCAAAAAACTTTTCAAATTTTAAGAAACCGAGAATTTTGAAATGAAATTTAAAAAAAAACATGAAATGTTTGTGAATTCAAAAACTGCTCGGGATTTTTGTAAAATGTTCGCATATAAAAAAATGTTCGCATATACAAAACAATGTTCACAATTTTGAAAAAATCTCCATAAAATAAAAAAGTAGATGATTTTAAACAGAAGTCTGTGTATTAAAAATTATTAATTAAATTTAACAAAATGTTTGCTAATTCAAAATATGTTCTTGCATTTTTAAAAAAATTCCTAAAATTTTAAACACAGTCCGTACCTGTTTTTTTAGTTTCGTTTTTTATTTTCATTTTTCAGTTCTGTTTTTGTTGTTTTTTCTACTTTAAATAATTTAGAACTTTAAAAAAATTTGCAATTTAAAAAAACTGACAATTTTGAAATAAAATGTTAAAGAAAATATAAAATGTTTGTGAATTCAAAAAATGCTCGGGAGTTTTGTAAAAATGTTCGCATATACAAAACTATGTTCGCAATTTTGAAAACAATGTTGGTGAAAACAAAAAAAAAGTCCATGATTTTGAAAAAAAAAGTCTGTGTACTATTTTTTTAATGCAATTGAACAAAATATTAGCTAATTCAAAAAAAAAATCATGCATTTCAAGAAATGTCCTAAAAATTTAAAAACAGTTTGTTAATTACAAAAGATTTTATTGTTTCAGAAGTGTTCATGCATTTAAAAAAATATTCGTGAATTTAAAAAAACACCAAATTTGAAAAATATGTTCATCTATTCTAGAATTGTTCACCAATTCAAAACAAAATATTTAAAAACCGTTCGCAATATAAAAAATGTTTACAATTTTTTTTAAATGTTTGTAAGTTGCAAAAAAGGTTCTTGATTTTAAAAATGTTCCCAAATATGTAAAAATGTACACGAATGATCGAAGGTATATAGTTGAACAATAATGCTTCTTAGTCTTTGTGACAATATACCCGTGTGAATTGTAAAGAGTTAACTGCCGGGGTGGATCAGAATATTATAGTATGTTTTCAAAAACAAGTTTCTTGAAATTCATAATAATTCTTTGAATTGCCAAGTTTTTTGACAACCATGATATTTTGTCGAAAATGTAAACATTGCTTCAACTTGTGAATAAATTTAAAAGAAGAAACATTTTCTTGCATTTGTGCACAAATTTTAAAAATAATGCGATGAGATGTGAACATAATGTGGTCATCATCATTGGAGATTATGATTTTTTTTTCTCCCGTTGCAACGCACGGGCCCTTTTGCTATTTAATGTCAATGGATAGCGGAAGTGCTCATTATTTTCTTGTTGTGAGATAAGGTTGCGAACAGTCTAGCTATTTTATGCTAGACCTCACTAGGAGACAATATGAGATGTACATTAATGCCCAATGCATGTATATATATGCTTGTGGTCTCGACTTTGATTACCTCAGTTCAATAACAAGTCACAATATCAAAGCCAAAGACGGCAAGCAATGCAACTTACCATCTACTCAAATTTTACAAGATGGAGTAGCTTTTTAGCATGACAACAACTTGGATAGGTGATGCTTTGCATTCTAACAGAAAATTAGCTCGGAAACAACCCAAGGATGTAAATAAAAGAAGTATTGGGTACTTAATTTTGTTGAATCAAAACCTCAATGTCACACGGTTGCCAATTAGGATTCATTCTCAAGAGTGGGCATGATTCGTCTCCACCATCTTGGTCTTTTCCATTAGGTTCTTCATCTTAAACAGAAGCATATAATATGGTATAAGTGAACTTGATTGCAAGGGAAGCTGCGAACCCAAATTAGTCACACAAAGTTCTACCAAACTGATGATTTCCAGGTATGAAATTTGCACTCCACATCCAAACAACGCATAAGGAAGTCTGTTACTATTTTCTATCAGAGGGCAGTCCAAAAACCAATAATATAAGAAACATGCATGTCGCTGTTCTAATATAATGGCGGGCAGGCTACATACATTATAGATATAATATGCATATGGTAAATGAATTCTCAGAAAAAAGCATTAGCATTAGACAGCTACAATGGCTGCTCTCTTCCCACGCTGGATCCACGGGGATGTGCTTAGCTTCATTTTCGCCATAGTCTTTGTGTCGATCGCCCTCTACAGCTTTAGTGTTGTTGCATCCTTTGCCATCTTTTGCATTAGGGATTTTGCAGGCAATGCCCGAGACTGCCACCCCTCATCGGGATTGTGCTTCGTCGGCTAAAAGAACTTCGACAGGCTCTTAGACCAACAAGTGTCATATGAGTTTCTGTACCCCCACCAGTAGGCTGGTCTAACAAACAAACATATCACAATTTGATTTCTTACTGGCATCATCCTACAAATTTAGCGAAAATTCCCTATGGGTCATACTACCATATGGTAGTATTATCCTAGCGGTTCCTTTCCCTCGAGATCCACGCGCACGCTCGTATTTGCTTATGTATTCAACTCTGCTACCCACTTCTGCACAGTGCTTGTCAGGTTTGTCCTTCGCCATTTATGAGGCCCACCTAAATTGGTCTAGTACGGTCCTCGTTAAGAAACGTTTCTTAGGACCGATTGTCGCCGCAACTAGTCCGTCGTCTCTCTCACCGGTGGTCTGGCCCACAGGTCCGCTAAATTATGCGGCTAGCTGCATTCGTTTTCAGCCTCATCCCCTCCTGTGCAAATCTGGATCCCCATTCAGGAACCTCAAGCATAGTACATCGCCATGTTCAGGTCTTCGTCGTCCGTCCCGCAGGCGCCGGACACCGAGCTGCTTCCCCCAGATGTCATCGGGAAGTCGTCAGCGACATCTCCACCGGCGGAAAAAGACAAGGGAATCGGTACTACAGATGCGTCCTTTGGACTGTGAGTGGCTTAATCTCAAACTCAGATCTAGTTCTTCATCTTTGCTTCCGTTGCAGGCTTTGATTCATTATTCTTCTACTTTTCCCAGTCTCGCGGTTGCGGATTCTTTGAGTGACAGGAGACTTATCGTGCCGTGCTGCAGTCCGATAGAGCTCGGTCTCTGTCACCCCCACCGGCCGCAACTTCTTCTGGGCTGCAGCACAGTCGCTCGCGCCCGGAAGGACCCCCGGAGATTACCAGCTGTCCAGTCCCGTATGGATCCCAGCAGTCCGGTCCGACCAAGGCGAGCGTCAGTCTAGATTTCTCCAGGGTCGCGCTGCTCATGCTGGCCACCGTCTTGATGCTGCTTGTCTTCTTGCTTGCCATGTCCGTCCTCATACTGGTTGTGGTGTATTTCAAGTGATTAGCGGCATTGACAGATGTAGCTGCTGCTTGTTAGGGGTTCGGTAGCAGTTGCAGTGTTTGCAGCGTGTGTGTTTAGTCAGTACTGTCAGACATTATGTATTGCAAGTGCAGTAGGTAGAACATCTGTCACCTGGTGATGCGGTTATGATGTACCATGGTTTGTTACGGGTGAATTCAGCTTAAGTGTTATTTCAGTTGATCTGTTTCTGAAGCTCGTTTATATATTTATTTATTTTTGAAACTCATAAATGCGACCTAGCAGCATGCTCGCCAAGCGGTCATCCATGGTCGGGACGGACGCTTCCAGATTTACCCAGACAGGGAGTAGGAACAGCAGCCGAGCAGCTCGACAGATCTTTTTCATGCGGCCTTCGGGGCGGAAAAAATCTGGACCATGGCCCAGAATCCACCATCTGACACGTTCTACCGGCCCATCTCCGTGAACTCTGTTGCTTCGTGCGTTATTCCGCGTGACCTGCCACATGCGTATTCGTACATTACATCCTTCCCATGCGACGACCCCACACGATTTTCTTCCTTTTCTGCAGACCGCGCTAACTGCATTCAATGCGTCGAGCCTGACAGATCAGGGCGATCCCACGGACAGGATAGTGCTACTATATTGGTAGTACGACCCAAATCGCTGCTCCCTTAGGCATTTCATGTTAAGGATACCTGAAACTATTCAGATAAGGCATAAAAATAAAAATATTCAGTGATTGTGACTACATTTCTAACTGACCAATTATAGACTAAAATAGCAAAACACTGGCCTCCATGGAAGGAGGAAATAATCCACAATTGGCAAAAACAAACTGTGTCCTTGGTAATCGAGACAAGCAAATGCAAATCAATGGCAATCCTCTAGGGAATGCTAAGACTGATTAATTAACTAGCAGGCAGAAGCGCGGCGTGCCGCCGCGCCCATGCTGAAACCCATGCGTGCAATGCACAATTTGCAAGGTTTTCTTTCAAAATGAGAGGGGGGATATCAATGGTATTTTGGTCGAGCTGGTCGGGTAGAGGTCCGCATTGTTCACAAATTGAAGCAATGCACAATTTGCAAGGTTTTCTTTCACTTAGCGCTAACTGAACAGAAGAACATCAACTTTCCGTCCAGCAATCTATATACATTCGAGTACATTACAATACACATTCGTATATTGGAAGGCACATCACTCATTTCCCTGTGAAAATTGACAGGTTATAAACAAACATACATTGTGAAAAGTATCTTCGAAAATGTAAGATATTCAGCACCATGGAATACTTGTTTCCACATCTTACTACTACAATAGTTAGCCGAAGCTGGACGTGAGCCACGGACAGAAGACCCTGAGTAAATCATCTGGGAGCTTGAGAAATCTGCAAGGCAGCAGATCATCCAAGTAACTGGCTACATTTAGAGATGTCCCTAAAGTGTAACACTATCAATTCGATTTGGGTGTTAATTACATAGGAGTATAGTGGTTCTTCGCCAGTTGATATTCTCAGGATAAAACATATTACTGACTCCTGGAGCTACATATAGAAAATAAAACTCCAATACAGGTTTTGACTTTTAACCACTAACAGTTATAAGATGGATGTTAAGTACAGATAGACACATCAAACCCTGGATTAATTAATTACAAAGATAGTTCCTGTGCACTTGTAAGCGCTAAGTGCAAGCTTTTTCTACAAATCACAAAAACTATAAATGTTTAAGCTATATTAGATGTCAAAAAAAAATGAAGAGTTCACTTACCTAATTAATCTGAAAGAGCTTCCATGCATCACCTTCCTCTTTTTTGCTAGAGTTAGCTGTAGTAGACGTTGTGGTAGTGTTTGCTGTGCTCACTTGATGAGATGATCTTTTTTGTTTCCATCGCTATAGCGAACATAGAAAAAGTGTAACTATTTGTAAGCTATCATGAGTACAAAACCATGGAATGTATATAGCTATGAATACTCAATCTCACCTCGCTGTTTTTGGATACAATCTGAATTCGCTCTTCAGACCCAACAGTGTCAACATAGGATTTATGATTTTTTTTCCAACAACCAACTAAACTTCAGAAAACCTTCTCAGATCTGTACACATGCTAATTAATTCAACAGGAACAACACAAATGCCTACTATTTGCATCCAATTACTTTTACTTACTACAATTCAAACAACTGCAGATTAGTAGATAAGCAGCAGTTTCAGTAAACTGTTTTTTTCAGACTGTTTCTGTAAGTTGAACTGAGATGACTGAACTGATCTGGGATTTCAAGCTCCAAATGTAAACATTTTGATTATGAATTGATATTTCTTCGACAATCAACTAAACTTCAGACAAAACCTTCTAGCATCTGTACACAGAATGGTTAATCTAATAATGCAAATACGTACTGGAAATGTCAAAACAGTTGTAGAAAGTAAAAGAAATCACCTTTGCTACTGGGTCATCCAAAGCATTACAGCAAAAGAGATCTAAACAAAGACTGGATACAGGGTTTAATAGTAGAACATTGTGGATAAGAAGGTATTTTTTCAAGGTAAACTTCGTGTCAATGAAACAAACAGAACATAGTGATCATGAGATTGGGTGGTGAGAATCCTGTCTGTGCCTCTGCGGGTAGCACTGTAGACTACCACAAATTTGTTCACTCATGGCTACAGATGTTTAGCTTTATATTTAAAACATCTCAGCAGAAACTGATGTTACTGAAGTAGCCACAGCTTGGAAACCATTCTGTACAATCGGAAGTTCTGCAAAATGGGACACCTCCTGAACAAAAAGACACCATTTGAGTACAGGTTTTGAATGCTACATCTGGTAAGCAGTATTCTATCCTGTATTTGCAAGTAGGGAAAAATGTTAAGGAAAGAAACAGAGGAATAGAGTGCCTAATTATGAACCTGAATCTGAAAAGAGCTAACCTTCATAGAAAACTTCTTTCTCTGAAATCCAACGTCACAGGAAAACTGTAGTGAATTGAATAGCAAAAAATAGACAAAGAGGTTCTAATAAAAGGACAGGACCTTTCATATTACAGTGCGTCCAGCGTGCTAAACGCAGCTGAAAAAAGATCATTTACTTAGCGCAGCGTGCTAAACCCTAAACCCTATTTGAAAACTAAGCGTAGTAGCATGATAACTCAAATTAGTGCCAATTTATTGATGGCATGGGAGATTAGAAAGATCTTAGCAAAATCAGCTGAAAAAAGATCTAGAATTGTCAAGAACACGCTTGAAGACAGTATCGTTGATATCAATCTACAACAGCATTACTGGAGCACAAAATAGCACGCTGGGCTAAGTAATCCGCATCAGAATAATTGAAAAAGAATGAATCATATATACTATCAGCAGCAGCTGAAACACTATCAGACGAAGATGGCAACAACATGTCTTCTAGTATGTGAACCAGAGAGACAGAAGAGTTAACAGAGTTTGATGTCATTGCCCCCATGTGAGAATGACCAAAGACACACCCATTTTCATATTACCAGCTATATGCATCCAGTGCTTGATCGAACGAAGACCCTGTATGACGCTAAGCAGCTACATGTCTTCGTTCGATCAAGCTCAGAATCATAACGTACAGGTCGAGACACATGTCATCCCAGTTCCGGTTCAGGAGCAATGAGTTCCGTGGCCACTAAAAGCCCGTATGAGTTGGAGCCTTCGTACTGCCAGGCTGAAAACAAAGTCTCTTACTAAAAGAACAAAACAAAAACAATTCAGAAGCAAGCAATTAAGCAAAGGAAAAGTTTTCTCCAGCCAGATAATTAGTTCCTAGTTACCTATAAAGCATTAATTATTTCCTTGTAAATACTATTTGTAGTAACATTAGTTGGAACACCCTTGGCATCTTCAATCAGCATTTTTAAACCCTGTCGTGATGTCACTTGCGAGACAGCCACATATAGTTGCCCGTGAGAGAACACTGGCTTTGGGAGATAAACACACAATTTAGAAAGCGTTTGTCCTTCACTTCTAATTTTTCATCAAAAATTCTTATACTAAATTCCCATGTATTGCAAGTACTTTAGCGAACAGAGAAGAGTATATACTTTTTCCTTGCTACAAAAAGTAAACATACTTCATATTGCCAAACAGTTTGCCTCCAATATCATATCTTCCAGAAAGGGTTCCAATAGCTATAAGACGTAACAAATGGTTACACATATTAAACATATCACCTGGAATTGAGATTTGTGGTGTCAAATAAAACAGTTAGAGAACTCATCAAACGACCAAGGAACAATTTCTCTGGTACCACGTGATGCACACCATTTAACAAAATATATAAACCTAAATTACAATAAATATATATAGCAACAAAACTAAGAAAAATATAGTGGAAGACTTAGATAAATATTTTCTCAATAGTTTATACAGATGAACTAAAATTTTAATCATAATATGAGGAACTAAAATCATGGTATATGTATGAATAGTAGCTGAGTAGAATGTTGCCCAGTTAACGATTTCTAAGCCCAAGGAATATGAATCGGAAAATAGGTAGAAGAGAGTACCAGTAGGTACCTTCGCTATAGCAGAGATTACATGGTGCTGCCGGAAGGGGTGCATATCACATCTGCATCTTATCCCAACATTTACATATACCAAATATGTAAAGCCTTCTATAAACTTCAAAGTAAATCTGGCTCTCCCATGTTTGATTTGTTCATGTAGCAGCTACTACAGGGATAACATACTGCAGCCGGAGATGCAGACCAAACCCCTTTATGGCTCTCCACTGCCTATGTCCGCTGTACCAACCATGGGGATTGCAGTTAAATTGTTGGATCTTTAGACAGTAATAATATGTAACCTATCAAAAGGATAACCATATGTAGACTACATGTTTACCTCCTCCAAAATCTGATCCTAACTCTTACTGACGACGTAAGAGAGACGGATTGGTTATAGGTATCGTTGTAGCGTAAAGGACCATTGCAGGCAGGAGATTGAGCACTGTTAAATGGTCAATCTATTTCTTTTGAAGCAACCTGCACAAAACCACACGAATCGGATATGGAGAAGAAGAAGAAGAAGACCAGAAGAAGAAGAAGAGAGGGAAGGAGGGATTCATACCCATCCCTTGTGAGGCTCTGTTTTGGATGAGGAGACAGATCGGTGATGCACCTCCATCTCGCGGTGCTGTCCAGACCGGTCGCCATGTTGAGGAGAGAAAGAGAGAGGGATTGAAGCGAGGAGCTCCATACGCGCTTGTTCTTGGGAAAGAGAGGGTGCCTCCTGCAGATCCCGAGCTCGGTCACCACCATGGTCGTGGGCTAGGGTTCCTGGCGCGAGGAGGGAGGGCTTGGCGGACCTAGCCGCGGCCTGCGCAGGTCGAGTTAATCTGAGAGAGGAGGGAAGGGGTCGCCGGCGGTGGGGTTGGGGCGACGGCTGGATTGGGTGGGGTGGGAATCGGGGAGAGGAGCCCTCTCTCATTCTCTCTGTAGAAGAAATAAGAAGGAAACGCAGCGGTAAATCAGCAGCGGCAATTAAAAAAATATGAAAAAAAGGGCAAACGCGCACGCGTCGTGCTTTCGTCAAAGGATCGATGGAAACACGTGTCAAGCCCGTGAGAGGCCTCGCCCAGCACTGGGAACGCACGGGAGGAGCCCCTGCTTAGTAGCTTTAATACTTTGTATAATGACTAGTACAAAGTAAACTATACGAATTGGGCCTCTGGAAACACCTCTACAACAAAAGTAATGGCTGTGTTCGCTCGATGCAGAGGCCGGGGGTTATCCTCCTTTTCGGGGGAAAAAATCTACAACAAAAGTTAGATTTATGCTAGGGAAAATAAATAAGCAACAACATGAATGAACAATCCATTTTCAAAGCCTTACAAGTTATATACTCCAAAAGAATTGCATGCATGCTTGACAAAATCAGTACAGTATACTCCTTTGGCCTTCTCTCTACCAGCATAAATACACACAATCCCTTCCCCAAAAATAAACCACAACTGAAATCACATCCAGCATACTAGGTTTTTTTATGAGTATAAACATTTTGACTCACTCCATATACCCTTTAGAGACATGGAACTGAAGAACAATATCTAGTAACAGTTCCAACATGATTTGGTTAACTAGTAAATATCAGGTCAACTAGATTAAAGAAGATTGAATGCCATTTGATTGAACTAAAATCAAAATAAAACTCTCCTTCCTTCGGGTGAAATGATAAACTTGAAATTGGAATCACACCTATATTGTTAGTCGAATCAACCAAATAATGGGGAAGGGAGCCATAAGGATAAATGAGAAGAGTTTATACAGAGCACACATCTATGACATGTTTTCGAGAATAAAAGATTATAAATACATAGGCTTCGATCGAGCATCTATAAGTTGAAGTGTCTGGGCATCGATGTTCTCTTTCACCGGCACAGATTATGTCCATCAGTCATATTCAAGAACCATAATGAATTTAGAGAATCGCGACTCAGTGGGAAATTTTAAAGCTATATTTTTAACTCGCTGAACAAATCTAACTTGATCAAGATTCCAAAGAAGATGTGACCACAACTTCATTTGAAATGTGGAGGGGCAATCTAAGTAGAACGGACATTGTAATTTCCATTTTATATAACTACAAATTAAATAAAAGGACCCATCACAACAGTAGGTACCACCATTAAGATGTTGATAAGTCAGTAGTGATAGTAAGCTCACTAAGATTCGTAATGAAATATTACCAAAACACTAAATGAGAACATGTTAAAAATAACTTCCTGACTGTCCTGATAAATTTTATTAATTGCTCGCTAGCAGCACTAGCTTTTAAGATAGCATCACTAGAGGCACATGATTCCACGTCATACCCAGAAGCACAACATTGGGGGCAAACCTTCATCCTAAACCCATACTGTCATCTCCATAAGCACGATGCATCCTGTTATCAAGGAAACAACACATCTAGTCAGTGTAAAAATGGAAGATACTATTGCTAATGCCTAGTAACGACACGACAATCATTTAAGAATATCAGAGAACAAGAATTGTCTGTTGTTCTGCCAGAATTTTACTCTAGCTTGTTTTACTTTGTTCTGTAGAAGGGAAAAATGAAATTTACCACTAAACATGAGCAGCACGAAACATGCCCGTTCCATTGTAAACTATCCCATATTTGTTGCAAATGCCAAGGGGAGACACTGCAGTAGAAATTGCTTTTTTAAATGGTAGCATGTGTTGACAGGAAAAGAAACAAATTCAGTTAAAGTGAAGAACACAGACAACAAGAACGTAAACTTTTTTTCTGTACCACCACACTGGTCGGTGTAATTTTAAGCTCGCTCGTCTAGCTACAAGAAACCAAACCTCACTAACTCTGTAACTTTGAATTTGAAACATCTTTACCTAATCTTTACCTAATAATAATAAAGCAATTAGTGCTTCTGGTCGTACGTCATCATATTGCCCCTGAAGTTGTAAGTATTTATCCCCCATGCCACCGATAAGTGAAAAAAAAAAACGTTTGATTTCTTATATTCGTCCGCCACCGCCTTAGCTCAATAGGAAGAGATCTCCTATTTCGTTTAAACAATCCATGTAGCCCACCGGTTGGGCCCTTGGCCTATTACGCAGGGGATCATGAATTCGAATCCTCTTTCTCCCACTTTTTTTTTGAAAGATCAAATAATTTTCAAAATATTTATATCTTTCAAACCTTAAATCCAAATCTAACATGTCATATATGAAAATCCATCAGAAAAATGTGTAGATTTTAAATATGCTATTATCTTGCATGTTAATAATTACGGTTACGAACACATATATATTTTTCAATGTGCAAACATATATATATTTTTTTATATGTCCAAACACATATATCGGTAAGACAAAATTAATGCTCTTATGCACATGCTATCATCGAGTACTAAAATGTACTTTTTTTTTAATTCATAATACAATAATTTTTGGGCATCGCCGAGAAACGACAGCAAATGCGTAAATATATACCGGCAACTAGGTAGATATTTATGTTGTATAATGAATTGTAAACACCTTGAATACACTTAAACTCATCACACCTTTATGTTTTTACGCGACATCACTTATCATGTTGCTTATTGTGTGGCATAATGAAAGATTTCAAGGGATTTACTGATGTCGTCAAGTGTGTGTATAAGCAGTGAATTTTTTTCCTCCGTTGCAACACACGGGCATCATTGCTAGTAATAATAATAACAATAAAGCGGCCCGCTCACCGTCGTGGTGATTTTGCAAAAAGGCTCCTATGTCATAAAGCAATTAACCCGCAGTCCACTAGATAAGTGAAAAAAAACGTTTCGTACTGCCCCATCCGTGGACGTGTTTGACGGGAAAAAAAACCACTCCCGAGCCTCCCACCCTCATCTGGATCCGCCGCCGGCCCGCATCCTCCGTCGTGCCGTCCTCCCCGCACTACGGCATGCCTCCTCTCCGATGCATCCTCCTCTCCGCACCGCGGCCTGACTGCTCTCCGCCGAGCCCTCCTCCCCGCACCGTCCGAGTCCATCGCGCGCGGTTCGCGAACGCCGAGGCCCAAGCCGCCACGCTCCGGGCCCGCGCCGGCCGGCTCGAGCGCGCGCCACCGACCGCGACGGGCTGCTCAACACGACGCGAAGGCTCTAGCTGCGGTCGCCACGCTCTATGCCCCGCCTCTGCTCCGGCCGCGTCTAGGGCGTCGACGAGGAGCCTGGCGTCCGTGGAGGCGATGAGGGAGGGAGGGGCTTGGCGTTGGGCCAAGGGGCCACCCGCGGCGGGGCGCTGAGCCGGGCGCGACGGCAGGGGACCCGTGGAAGACGGGGCGCACGTGAAGTGGGTGTTCCTCGGCTACCCCGAGGTGGGCAAGGGCACCTACGCCGGCCGCCTCTTGCGGCTCCTCGGTGTGCCCCACATCGCCACTGGCAACGAGCTCACGAGGCGGCAGGCGGCTCTCCCGCTAGATCCGATTGAATGAGGTCTGCACAGTGCGGTGGCGGATGGGCTGCACGCGCAGAACGGCGGCGGCGGCCGGATCCAGTCGAGCGGCAGCAGGAAGCGCTGCCACCCACCCCATCTCCGGCCACCCGAGCCCATCCTCTCCCCGGCTGGATGACGTCAGTCGCGGCAGAATCCAAGGCCGTCAGCCCATCGGCGCAGCCTGACCGGACCCTGCACGCGCATGAGCACCCACCTGGTCGCGACGAGCGGCTCATCAAGGCCTTCGTCGTCTGGGACGGGGCAGAGCACACACGGAGGCCGGACTCGCGTCCCAGCGCCTCAACAAGTGTGCCGCGGCGACGAAGAGTGCCTGGTGGCGCTTAATACGACGTCACACCGCTAACTGCGTCCACTGATGCTGGCTTGGCATCTTCCACTCTGTTGTCGAAGGTGAGTGCGGCAGCTAGACCGGGTCAGGCGATTCCATGAAATTTGATATATGGAAATTAATAGAGTGAATTTGCTCTGTCAACCGGATCAGCCCCAGCTTGATCGTTATTTGATTTAGCAAGTCTCAAGTGGCACGTTACCAATCATCAACCTGCCCATCGGCATGAGCAGCCTTGGTTTTGTGCTTGTGCCATGCGACTGGAGGTCCTTTTTGGCCTAACTCTGAAATCCATTAGTACCTCAGGTTAGCCAAGGATGAGGTTGAATATTCGTTGGCTCTAGATCTGCTGTAGCGTGTTGGCATTGCTACCTTACCGATAACACATGGTCAATCGAGTTTCATTGGTACTGTGAGTCTGGGAGTGCACATACACTCTGTTTACTGGCCGATACATCTGGTGATGCTGTTGAATAGGGGCTGCCTTTGCACGTCGTGGGGTTCAGATTAAAGGAAAATTGGGTTGGACTGTTCTGTTCATGTTAATTGATGGAGCTAAATGTGTATCGCCTGGCTGAAGATTAGTACTGTATAATAGACAAACGGGGTAGGGTTACCCGCCCATTCTGTGTAGGTAAGGTTGGTAATTTGGAATGCCGGGCAAGTTCTCAAGTAGTGACACCTTGAAGTTTCATCCTAATTTCATCAGGTGGTTTGGTGCATCAGGAGATTTGTCATAGCAATCATAGCAATTCCTTTCTGATGAGAATTTAAGCTGAAACTAAACACATCCTTGTCACTTTGTCAGGTAAATTGGTTCCTGTTCTTACTTCATGTCCAGGCAGCAAGCTGAAACTAGATTAATTGTTCAAGATTGAATGGATATTTTAGTATGATTGGTCCTCTTGGATTACATTCATAACACAAAAGAATTATTTGGTTGCCTCATACATGGTGGTTGCGCCTACATTTTGCAGCACAACAGCGACAAGATGCTTGGCCATGTCTCAATTTCGGTGTCTTAAAGCACAAGATTACACAACTTTCAGATAATCAGAGACACGGTAAGGTCTCAATACTGAAGTTATTATGAGTCAACCTAATATTTTGTTCTGTTTATTGCAAACAGAACCAGAAGCCAAGATGCAAATACACAATTAAAGACAAGACCTTTATGTGGTGTGAACAAGATGATCAGATATTCTCTCTATGGATTCCTGAGAAATGGTGACATGAGGGAGGGAGGGGGGGGGGGGGGGTGTTCATATCCTCCAATAATGAATACCAGAATTGGGTTTCCGGTCATCGCCGTCGCCCGTCGGAGGGTACGGTTTGAGTCGGCGGATCGGAAACGCTGGTGTCAAGGACGGGGTGAAGGAGGAGGGAGTGGGGGTAGTTTTTTTTTTGGAGGAAAGTGGGGGTAGCTTTGAGTCAATGCATAAAATGAAAAATTACTTCAAGGCGATGTAATTTTACAGCAGGAACTTGTGTGGTCTTTTTCTCAAACGCGGAACGGTACGGTCGGGCGCGACGTATGGATAGGTCGATCGACCAGGGTGAAGAACCTTATTCTTCACCCTAGGCTATAAATAGACTTTCTATATGTATATATATAGGTAAATTATTTGGGGCACCTAGATGCCTGGGCACCTAGATCGGAGCCAATCCGTTAGTACATCTCTTGTTTTCTTTCATAATCTATTTGCATGCAAGACATTCCATCTATGAAACAACATTAACCATTTCCTTTTATTGCTTTTCCCTCTCATACCTTTCCACATAAAAGTTTTAGATCACGAATTTGCGAGTACCAAAAAAGAAAAAGTATGGTGCCCACACATTTACGTGGACGTATATCCATAAAACAATTAGGTATCATACCCACTTATTTGTGACTGTGTACTTCAAAAAAAACAATTAGGTATATATATACCTACATATTATTGGCGTATGTACTCATATATTTCACGCCGAGGTATGTAGATATAGTAAAATATGCAAAAAACTAGGTATGATACGTATGTATTATTGGGGTATGTAGTCATATGTTTTTTGCCTGGGTATGTAGTTGTAGATAATAGGTATGTAGCTTAGATTAATATTGGGGTATTTACACGTATATTTCATTCTCGCGTACCCACTTATTTTTGGACCTCAAAAAACAATTAGGTATAATACCTACGCATTATTGGGGTATATATTCATGCATTTCACGCCAGGGTATGTAGATGTAGGGAAATACATAAAAACTATTAGGTATAATACCTACGAATTATTGAGGTATGTACTCGTATATTTCACGCCGAGGTATGTAGTTGTAGAGAAATACCGAGACAAAAATCTAATGAGTATATACTCAGTTAAAAGCTCTTTATTACTTGATCTCACTAATGGACAATTGATGACGCACATTAAATAATCAGATTTGGTTGTTTCCATATAAGGCACATCATGCACACATCTATGGAAGGTAATTCATTGACACAATTAACACGCATCACAGCCATGCAAACAAGTATGGAAAGTTTTTTTCTTTCTTAACGGGTCAAATCCAATAACTCATATATCCATCATCACAACAAAATCACGATGCAAAAGAACTGACATCTAGGCAAGGTGCCTGGGCACCTAGGTATACTAGGAGAATGACCGTGCGTTGCCACGGGCTCTTGAAATATCTTTGCGAGTTATACGATTACAATGCATGTGAATTTTCATACGTAGAGACGATATAACATAGGCACAATTGCTTAATAATTGAAGTCCACTTCACTTGCAATGTAAATCCGTAACAAAAAAAAACAAATTGGCGACGTGTCCATGTAACAAATTGAGGGATGATCCAACTAAATCCATTATAAATTATTAAGATCTACTTGATGCGCTTAAGAAATTCTCGCACAATATCAGGGAAGTTGTCTTTAGCTTCATTCCCACGATGTTTTAGCAAGTATAATAAGAATTGCTTTCTCAACTCATACCCATCCTGCACAAGCAATATATGTAGTTAGCGAGAATATTCCACGTCGAATGTCTTAAAACGTGTAATGGACAATACTCACCGTGCAAACCGGCTTGACCAGTTTTTTACCATTCCACCAGAGCATAAAATGAAAAACAAAAAAACCCGACACATCCCCGCAATTTCCTAAATTTATATTATATACAATACAGTGATAATAAAATAAATATTTGTATTATGAATTTATTACCCGTTTGTGCTCGTTGGAATATTAGACGGAAATAAACGTTGCCATTTAGATATATCAGAGTTCCAACCGTGTTGCTTTATTTCGAGTGCTTCTTTGAATTCCCTCGCAAAATCTTTTAACTTCACTACATGTCTCAAATTTTTCATCTCTGACGATTGTGATGTATGAATAGGGTCCATAATGTATACACGATGTGCCTCTTTGTCGATGACGTACAAGATGTATCGGCCGATGGATGCGTACGGAAGATAAATCTACAAATGGTAGCAATTAGCAACAATAATAAACCATGACAACAACCGCCAACATACCTTACATACCATGTTGCACGATGAGATGTTGTTGTCTATCCCAGGCCAGCCATCAAACAATGTTGCCAAAGTCTGAATAGTTTCCTTCTCGCAAAACTTTTGATTTCGTGTTGACTCTTGCATCATGGATTGAGTTGTTGACTCTTGCATCATGGACTGAGTAAAAAAAGAACTATTGTTTCAACATGTTGATACAAATGACACTGAATGAAGAATTATGATAACTTACACAAAAACGCAGATCCATGTAGTGTATAGGAGGGTCTGTGAATAATACTCCCTCGTCACATGCGAGTATACGCACGACAATGTTGAAACAATCATTGTCCATACCTTGATTCATGTTAAGTATGCCCTGAAGTTTTTTGAGACTTAAACACATTGGATGCGGTGTCGAGATTCGGATCCATTCATTCCTGAAAAATGGATGGCAAGAATAATAATAATGTATAATTGAATATTACATAGTTATAAATATAAATGATGCTTACTCCAAACACTCAGCGTCATCGATCGGCATGATGTAGTTGCATAGGCCGACAAGTAAATCACGTTGATCAGTGGGCATGATGGGGATTGGGATAGGACGTTTGTCTTTGCATCCGTCAGGTAGATTATCCAGGATCTCAAGATCGGAATTAGGTAAGATTGCTTCATCGTCAGATTGACAGTATAACGGGCATCCTTTTAGCTTATTAAGTTCTGAATCCAACAAGATGACAGCCAACTTCGGTCGAAAGTGTTTCATGTCCTCCTGAAAAATATTTAAAAATCAATTTTGAGATTAAATAATGAGATAATATATGACAATGAAATACCTGGGTGAACTCATCAGATAGTGCATCTGCTGTCCAATATTCCATACAATTTAGCATAAATAGTCCACATGACGCGCTATAATATTATAAAATAATGCTTTAGAATATCACCCATATGAATCAAATGAGCTTGTATCAACTAATAGATACGATGCGTCATTTTACTATCAATATTTTCCGTTACATGATATCTTTGTGTTCATGAGTACCAAACATAATAATTCTCAGTTTGTGACAAGTGCTTACCCATCCGTTTGTATTGCCTCCTTGAATTGTTCCACGACCTTCCATTTTGTAACATTGAGATCGATCCACTTATGATCTCTGTTAAACTCCGGACTCTGTTCTCCAAATTTCAGACGCTTCTGAAGACCTAGTAACTATTGTATATGTGAAAAGACATTAGGGATTAAGTCAAACAAAACATATGTCAAGAGTACCAAAAACAACAGATAGTTACCGTAATGGCAAGTTCACCCCGTTTTCCCTGAACACCAAGTGAGTCCAATACTTGAATCTAACGTTTTTTGGCATTGATGACTGCTAGATACCAATGGTACCTTGGAATGTTAATCGGAATAAATAGCTGGTGTAAACATCATATAAGTTGCAGGCATAATTAGATATAGATCATAATATTAGTTAAAAACAATACATCATTATATGCATGGATAATGAGGCGAGACTAACCATATCTTGTTGTAGATAATTATTAACATGTTGTACAATGCGACGATATTTTGATGGGTCTATGTCTTTTTCTCCGTCTTCTTTCATCTGGCCAGATATAAATGTGCTAATGATATGTACCTTTTCATCCGCCCTGTCTCGTAGATGGTCATGAGCAAGCATACAATATATATAAGCATTTATCACCTGTAACTCCAAGTATAGAATTTATTATGTTAGTGCATATTATATATGATTTATATTATTAAGTACAAAATGATGCAATTGGCCTTACACCATCGTGCAAGAAAGTATCAGCTTTCAGAAGGCATTCCAAATCATCATTTGATAACAATGCGTCTTCAATGTCCACGAACTTGGTTTTCTTGGGGGCTGACACGATTGATCGAATGACTGTAATATCTCTAGGGGTACAAACATAGTCTGTCGTCTCGATAAAAAAAGTCAAATCAGTGTAAAATATGAGCCAAATTAATTGAATAAAAAGGAATATGACGAAGGAATGATCGATAATAACACTGATAAAATACCTTGCGCGACAACATTCAAATTGGCATCCCTTTTTGGTTTATTATGAGATATCATCGGTCCAACATCATTATGTTATATTAAACTCGGTGAATATCCGGCCCTTCGAGCAACGTCGGTTCAGAACCCTTGTCAATGGATTCTTTGTGAACATCTCCCAAATCCATATCCATGTCTCCTATATTCTATGAAAACAACAATATATAAAAATACAATTTTTTATTATCATGTCTAACATACATAGAAAGAAGGATTAGCTATATACACCTCTTCCCGTGTTGTCTCAGTCATGTCTGTCATTGTTACATCAGTCGGTATGTCCGAACCCATCTCTTTTTCTTCTTTAATGAACAAAAGCGAAAGATTTTAAATATAAACAATATTTTATACTCCATCATATAAACATGTATAATATCTAATAAAAATAAAATTAAAACTAACACAACTGTTTTAATTTTCTTTTATTTTTGACCTAACTTTTTTATCTGAAATAATTTCACCTAACGTTATCACTACAACCTTAAAAAACATTATCACTACAACACCCCTGTTTTGAGAAGCTGAATAGAGGTCACATATAACAGTTATGGAGCAAAAACCCTAAACTGATGAAGCACATGACAAGAAAGAAACTGAGGCCTCAAGAGCAAAATGAGCATGATAATAGCCGTGTACAGGCCACAGAACCAGAACTCAGGTGAAAATTAGAAACACCTAAAAAGACTGATTTTTTTGAAAAAAAAATGTTTTTTTAAGACGGTCCCTTAGGGCCCGATTCATTAATTAAGATAGAAAAGAGTTGTCCGGTTAATTAATGGAAACCCGGGCGAAAACCGTTACAACATGCCCCACGGAGCACCAACAACACATGCCGGCCCCGAGGCCGCACACCAGGCGAGCCGCCGGCTCCATCACCCGAGCAACCCGTAGACGACACCCTACAACCAAACCCGAAGCCGCCGCTCTAGCTTCCACGCTGACCGCACCAGGTGAGCCGCCTACCCTGCTGCCCAAGCAACCGGAGCCGACGCCCTACATCTATCTCTGGAGCCGCCGCTCCGACGTACAGACGGTGACCACACACGCCGACCCCGAGGCCGCGCACCAGGCTAGCCGCCAGCTTCATCACCCGAGCAATCGAAGCCGACACCACACAACCATATCCGGAGCCGCAGCTCCGACATCCACGCCGACCCCGAGGCCGCGCACTAGGCTGGGCAATGACACTGTCACCCACGAGACCAAAGCCGACACCCCTCCATTAGACCGAAAATCCCCAATCTTTTTTTTCAAAACTGAAAATTAGGAGAATGGGGCGCGGGCCATCAGACCGATGTCTGGTGAGGAGCGCGAGCGGCGCTGCCAGCCCCCTTCCCCCTTCTCACTGCATCATACTATAAAAAAAACTTACCACTACACTCTCCGGTCTCCACTCCTCTCCCTGTCTCCCGAAAATCCCCAATCCTCCTCTCCCCCGCATCACCGCCGGTTGCCGTCCCCCACCCCCACCCGCGCAGCCGCCGGTCGCCGGCCCCCGCCCCCTCCCGCGCAGCCGCCGGTCGCCGGCCCCCGACACCACCCGCGCAGTCGCCGCTCGCCGGCCCCCGCCACCCACCCGCGCAGTCGCCGGCCCCAGCCCCCACCCGCGCAGCCGCCGGTCACCGGCCCCCGCCCCCCACCCGCTCAGCCGCCGGTCGCCGGCCCCCGCCCCCACAGCCGCCGGCCTGCGCCCCCACCCCGCATCCTTTGTAGCTTCCCTCTCTGCGCGGCTTCGCGCCGCTCGCGCCTCAGCCAACCCCCTTGACGCTGCCGCTGCCGCCGCCGAGCTCAAGCCCCTCCTGGTGAACCCTGAGGGATCTGGATCCGGTGGGGACGAGCCAGTCGTGTTTGGGCTTCTTCGGGGCGAATGGGACCAGCTCGTCGACGAGGTGAGGAGTGTGCTGGTTCGTGGTGCCTTTGCATGCTAGGATTTGTGTTTGTGCTAACTGCTGCGCTGGTTGTTTCCGGTGATGATGCAGCTGCAAGCAGGGCTTTCGAAGAATGTGGAGGAGTGCGTGGAGTTTGCACCCGAGGGAGGGAAGGTAGTGGTGAGGGCTGGACCGAGCGGCAGTTCAAGTGGAACGCCCGGTGTCGAGCTTCATGTGGCGCTGGGCATTGGAAGTAAGGTTTACTTGTCTTTAGATCAACAAATTTTGATCCTAAAGTATTTTGGAATACAGGAGATTGATTAGGCAAAATTTAGTGATCAACATACATTTATCGCCTTACATATTCTGTGCCTTGAACTTTTCAGTTGGTCTGTATGGACATTTGTGTTATGATTGTTAAATAGTTACAAAACTATCGCTAAGAATCATCGGCCAAGGATTTATGGACTAAAGGATATGGCGGACACTTTGAGAGTCCCGATATAACACATTCAGCAGCTAAAGGCCCTTGCAGTTCTTAAATATGCTTACCACATCAGTTACGTTCATCCTATGCGCCATCACAAATTTATCATTTGGCCTTCTCATACCCCACCAAAGATTAGCTGCTAATTCTTCGCTGCACTGAACCAATTTTTTTATTTCTGATGCTGTCTTCCTAATAACCCATAGAACGTTGTGATTGGCCATATGTTACATATAGACTAAACAAACGAAACCAGTTTAGTGTGTGCAGGGGGTACTTCTCTATATGTATTAGGAAGCTCTATCAAATCTTGTGGTCGTATGTTATTATCTGTACCAATAAATTGTTCAGTGAGCTTGGTCAAATGTCTTTGTACAAAACGCTTGGGTAATAAATGAACCACTTTGTCATACCTTTCTGTTGTTGGATATGCAGATAATTGATTCTCTAGACTATGGGATGGCAAAAGTCGCAGACTTGATGGTAAAGCATGTCTTTATTCCAGCAATCAGCAACATATCTGTCACAGTTTCTGTTGAAGTGCTTGAGAAATGTGGCTCCACGTACCCAGTATCAGTCTTGAGTATAGTCCCCTCAGAGGAACTACAGGTAAGCTCTTCATAGTGTTTACTGGTTCCTCAGAGCTGGTTCTTCTGAACTATCTTTATATACATTGGTTATCTTTTGTTTTGAAAGGCCTCCTTTATTCAAAGGATTTTTTAGGATTCTAGTGCAATAGTTAAATGTATTATAGGTGGCATACTAAATGTACTATGAGTATGTTGACCTCATGTCTTCTCATCATTTGAGCTTACTTAGATATTACGGGTTCTAAATCCAGCAAGATCTTGAATATTTTTCACTTTGCCCGTTCAAAAATTTGTTCACCTAGCAACATTCATTTTAAGCTTTGATTTGAAAAACAACTTTCAATTTTATAGGAGAGACAAAGAAGAAGGCTAGGGAGGACAAGCCCGAGAAGCTCTGAGATAAGGCAGAGGGCGAGGACACATAGGGGAAGCCTTGCAGGGGAAGAGAAGTGAGCTCAAGCACTCCGAGCATGGGCTGACAGAGCGGCCGAGCAGGGCGTTCCTCTCCCTCGGCGGTGGAAGAGCTGATCCCCACCGTGCCGCCCGCCTCCTCTCATCCTCCGGAACCGGCGCCACCACCATATGTACATCGCACACTGCCGGCCCTACCCCATCCCACCCTCCACCGCCACCATGCAGGTATGGACTTCCATGCCCAGTTTACTATCATGGGTGAATAAAAGTAAATTCGGACAACAATTTGAGATCAGGATGTTGTAATCCATTGCAGTGGCAACTATAGATCTATATTATTGGTTTGCAACTAAATTCTAGCCCCTCTGTGCATAGCTATGTTTAAAAAGCAGCAACAACAACAACAACAACAACAACAAAGCCTTTAGTCCCAAACAAGTTGGGGTAGGCTAGAGGTGAAACCCATAAGATCTCGCGACCAACTCATGGTTCTGGCACATGGATAGCAAGCTTCCACGCACCCCTGTCCATGGCTAGTTCTTTGGTGATGCTCCAATCCTTCAGGTCTCTCTTTATGGACTCTTCCCATGTCAAGTTCGGTCTACCCCCGCCTCTTTTGACATTATCAGCACGCTTTAGCCGTCCGCTATGTACTGGGGCTTCTGGAGGCCTGCACTGAATATGTCCAAACCATCTCAGACGATGTTGGACAAGCTTCTCTTCAATTGGCGCTACCCCAACTCTATCTCGTATATCATCATTCCGGATTCGGTCCTTCCTTGTGTGGCCACACATCCATCTCAACATGCGCATCTCCGCCACACCTAACTGTTGCACATGTCGCCTTTTAGTCGGCCAACACTCAGCGCCATACAACATTGCGGGTCGAACCGCCGTCCTATAGAACTTGCCTTTTAGCTTTTGTGGCACCCTCTTGTCACAGAGAATGCTAGAAGCTTGGCGCCACTTCATCCATCCGGCTTTAATTCGATGGTTCACATCTTCATCGATATCCCCATCCTTCTGCAACATTGACCCCAAATATCGAAAGGTGTCCTTCTGCGGCACCACCTGCCCATCAAGGCTAACATCCTCCTCCTCCTCGTGCCTAGTAGTACCGAAAGCGCACCTCATGTACTCGGTTTTAGTCCTACTAAGTCTAAAACCTTTCGATTCCAAAGTTTGCCTTCATAACTCCAACTTCCTGTTGACCCCCGTCCGACTCTCATCGACTAGCACCACATCGTCCGCAAAGAGCATACACCATGGGATATCTCCTTGTATATCCCTTGTGACCTCATCCATCACCAAGGCAAAAAGATAAGGGCTCAAAGCTGACCCTTGATGCAGTCCTATCTTAATCGGGAAGTCATCAGTGTCGCCATCACTTGTTCGAACACTTGTCACAACATTATCGTACATGTCCTTGATGAGGGTAATGTACTTTGCTGGGACTTTGTGTTTCTCCAAGGCCCACCACATAACATTCCGCGGTATCTTATCATAGGCCTTCTCCAAGTCAATGAACACCATATGCAGGTCCTTCTTTTGCTCCCTATATCTCTCCATAAGTTGTCGTACCAAGAAAATGGCTTCCATGGTCGACCTCCCAGGCATGAAACCAAACTGATTTTTGGTCACGCTTGTCATTCTTCTTAAGCGGTGCTCAATGACTCTCTCCCATAGCTTCATTGTATGGCTCATCAGTTTAATTCCACGGTAATTAGTACAACTCTGAACATCCCCCTTGTTCTTGAAGATTGGTACTAATATACTCCGTCTCCATTCTTCTGGCATCTTGTTTGCCCGAAAAATGAGGTTGAAAAGTTTGGTTAGCCATACTATCGCTATGTCCCCGAGGCCTCTCCACACCTCAATGGGGATACAATCAGGGCCCATCGCCTTGCCTCCTTTCATCCTCTTCAAAGCCCCCTTGACCTCCGACTCCTGGATTCGCCGCACAAAAAGCCTGCTAGTATCAGCAAAGGAGTCGTCCAGATCAATGGTAGAGCTCTCACTCTCCCCATTGAACAGCTTGTCAAAGTACTCCCGCCATCTATGCTTAATCTCCTCGTTCTTCACCAGGAGTTGATCTGCTCCGTCCTTGATGCACTTGATTTGGTCAACATCCCTCGTCTTCCTCTCTCGGATCTTGGCCATCTTATAGATGTCCCTTTCGCCTTCCTTCGTGTCTAACCGTTGGTAGAGGTCCTCATACGCCCGGCCCCTTGCTTCACTCACAGCTCGCTTTGCGGCCTTCTTTGCCATCTTGTACTTCTCTATGTTGTCTGCACTCCTATCCAGATATAGGCGTCTGAAACTCTTTCTTCTCCTTAATTGCCTTCTGGACATCATCGTTCCACCACCAGGTATCTTTAGCTTCTCTTCTACTTCCCCTGGACACTCCAAACTCCTCTGAGGCCACCTTACGAATGCAAGTCGCCATCTTCATCCACATGTTGTCTACATCACCTCCTTCCTCCCAAGGGCCCTCCTTAATGACCCTCTCCTTGAACGCCTGAGCTACCTCCCCCTTGAGCTTCCACCACTTCGTTCTAGCGACTTTGGCACGCTTGTCCCGCTGGACACGAATCCGAAAGCGGAGGTCAGCAACCACAAGCTTATGCTGAGGGACAACACTCTCTCCAGGTATCACCTTACAGTCTAGGCATGCACTCCTGTCTTCTCTTCTCGAGAGGATGAAATCAATCTGGCTAGAGTGTTGCCCACTACTGTAAGTCACTAGATGTGATTCTCTCTTCTTAAAGAGGGTGTTAGCTATGATCATGTTGTAGGCTAGCGCAAAGCTTAAGACATCTTCTCCTTGGTTCCTGATGCCATAGCCAAAACCCCCATGCACCCCTTCAAAACCTGTGTTAGATGTGCCCACGTGGCCATTGAGGTCTCCTCCTATGAAGAGCCTCTCGTCAATCGGTACACTCCTAACCATGTCCTCTAGGCCTTCCCAGAACTCCCTCTTGGTGTTCTCATTGTGGCCTACTTGCGGGGCATACGCGCTGATAACGTTGAGAACTAAGTCCCCAACTACCAGCTTGACCAGGATAATCCGGTCCCCACGTCTCTTGACGTCTACCACTCCATCCTTGAGGCTCTTGCTGATCAAGATGCCTACTCCATTTCTGTTTGCAACCGTCCCCGTGTACCACAGCTTGAAGCCGGTACCCTCCACCTCCTTCGCCTTTTGTCCCCTCCATTTGGTCTCTTGGACGCAAAGGATATCAACGCCTCTCCTCACCGCGGTATCAACTATCTCCCGAAGCTTACCTGTCAAAGACCCTACGTTCCAGCTACCTAAGCGAATCCTCCTAGGCTCGGCTAGCTTCCTTACCCTTCGCACTCGTCGAGTCAAATGCGAAGACCCTTGCTCAATTTCCACTACACCCGGGCGCCGATGTAGCGCGCCACTAAGGATGCGACGACCCGATCCTCGCTCACTTGCCACCGTATCCAGATCAAGATACGGCGCGCCACCTGGGGGGTGACGGCCCGGCCCTTGCCCATTTTCCACCACACCCGGGTTCCGATGTGGCGCGTCGCTGAGAGGGTTACGCCCCAACGAAAATCTTTTGGGTTTCATCTCCATAAGAGTGGCTGAGTTTTGACGTTGGCTCGCCAAGCCTATCACAACCCTCCTCCTTTATCCGGGCTTGGGACCGGCTATGTTGAGACAACATAGGCGGAGTTAGCTATGTTTAAAAAGCAATTCAGATATATTTTTGTGTGTGTCCATATGCTGAATTCAGCTCTAATTGAGCTCTACTCCCATCTGTAGATAAATAACAACGGAGTAATCTGTGAGTACTGTTATCTCACAATAAACTTCACATTTTCAGCACCAAACCAGAATAATTATTCCAGTCTATTGACATTGTCATTGTGGTTTCAGTAGAAGTAACCTTCCTAATTAGTCACCGCTTTCTAAGTTAATATACATATTTGTGATATTTTAGATGTAATATTATTATTTGCAACGAGGCTACTCGGGAATACAGTTTATCCTCTACAGCCCAACTAATAGGACTGCTTGATTATATCTACAATCAATTATAGTGGCTATGGGATTTTTATAAGCTGGCACTGTCTCCACCGATGTTCTTCATTTGCAATTTGATAGTATACCTGAACCAGACATGATCCTAATCTAATAAATAATTAAATATTGAACTTTTAGAGAATAAAAATATCCAGACATGTTCATACCTAGAGGAACTCGCCTTCTTGATGCTCTTTGCTTACACAATGTACTCCTCGGCAATTTTTCCTCCAGGCCTGGCTATTTTGATCCTTTGATATCTGTGATGGGCGAAGCGAGAGCAAGGATGGGGAGGAGTCACGATGAGGGAGGAGGGATGGCAGAGGAGGTTAACATATATAGGTAGGCCATAATATGGACAAATGGATAGCAGATCCTGGCTTATTCCAGTCCTACCATATATTGTTGTATGGTGCAGATCGCTTTCCTTTTTCAATCAATTGCACACCTGTTAATAAATTAGAAAAGATGTCACAAATCAGAACTTGGTAAAGAATTAAATCATAACTTATCATTGATTCCATAGGCACCAACATATCTACTACTACTACTACTACTCCGTCCTGCAACCTATGTTAGCTTGCAAATACGTCTTATAATGTGGGACGCAGGTAGTATTAAAGTGGTAAAGGTGAAATAATTCAGAAATTATTTGTCCGCTTCTTTCTCACTAAAAAATAATACCTTGGTTAACATATCGACTATTGATTGTACTAAATTAGTTGACATGCATTTTTTTCCTGCTTAGCTCTTCTTGTACGGTTTAACAGTTTGTACAAATACTTAATTCCATATATTGAAATGCATAATCAATCCAGTTATGTCCAGCATATTGTACCCTTCTACCCATTTTAGCTGGAAGTTTAACTCTGAAATGAGACGGTTACCACTTCGATCTATGTAGTCTTTTACATTCCTCTTGTTTTATATTAACACACTGCTGATTTTAGATCATAGTCTTTTGCATTCCACTTTTAGGATCTCAGTGCATCATGGTTAGTCATTCCAGTTTAAGTATCTCGGTGCCTAATATTACTCATATTACTCCCTCCGTTCCTCTATATAAGGTGTATTTGTTTTTTGATAAAATTCCAGAATGTAAGGTGCATTTCTTCTGATTCCCCATAATTCCCTTGTTAGCCCTCTAAAAAAAAGGAAAGTATCTCTTTTCTGATTGTCTGTATCCCTCTTATAGCAAAAGAAGGAAACTATCTCTTTGTCGATTGCATGTATCTCATACTTTTATGGACTAATTGATTCACTTTTCACTAACCAACAAATTTGCCGAGGGTAATTTAGTATTAACATGTCTATAATTATGTGTCTTGGTCACCGTGCCGGAAATAATACACCTTACATAAAGGAACGGAGGGAGTATCATATATGATGATTTGTTGTAATATTTCCATAATTTATTGAGCAATCTGCATTTTGGCATTACACTTACCGCCCGGTGTTTATGCGTTGTTCTGTTCTTTTGTTCGGATACAGTCTGCATTCTGCCATACATTTAGAGGGACATCTTGCGCACGGTCATAGTTGCAGTCCCTCTCAGCACTCCTAGTCATGGTGCCTGATCCCCCGCGTAGCAACACACTCCATAACTCCTAAATTTTCTCACAGGTTACGCACCACCTCCATTTGCATAATTTCTGACTTGTTGTTACATGGACAGCAGGCTTGATGTGCACCTACTTATCACAGTAACTCTTTCAGGCAACTTCATGAGGATGTCGTCGAGATATTGAAGATTCATATTGAAGATTGACATATCAAAGAATGTATGAAGTTTCAGCTACTGTTTGTTTGATTGTAGGTTTACTTCATATTTCAAATGCATGCCAAAACTATCGTTATTTCACATGCCAATTGTTTGCTAAGAAATCCCATTTGTTGACTCATGCCACCAGGTAAACCCTACAGAATGTACCTGCGATGGTCCTCGCCTCCTCGGCCTGTGACCTCAAAGCATCACGGCTCGAAGGTCATCAAGCGATCTGGACGGAGGACATGGTGGTCCTCGGCCAACAGAAGAGCAAGACTGAATGCGGTGGCGGATCCTGGACGGCGGGATCCTGGACGGCGGTGATGGCGGGGATGGCCTCCCACGTAGGCGATCTGGGGTTCGTGACGGCGCCTGGCGATGGAGGCGATGTGGCGACTGGCGATGGCGGCGATGGAGGCGACACCAGATTGGCGTACGCAGCGATAGGAGGATCGATTGGGGAGCGTCGGGTGGGGGTCCGAGAGGGTTTTTTTTTCGTCCGATTTTTCGTCCGAGCGTCGGGTGGGAGGCTTAATCGATCTATTTTCGTCCGGTTTTCCCATCGATGCGTACGTGGGAGTTCCTTTGGCAGATTTTTCTGCTATTAGCGCGAGGGATAGCGTGCGTCGGGTGGGGGGTTTTGATGGACGACGAAAAAAAACTAGGTGGGAGGTGGGAGGGATGACGAAAAAAAATCAAGACAAGAAGCTACCAACTCCCCCTTTAGGAGTATATATATATATATATATATATATATATATATATATATATATATATATATATATATATATATATATATATATATATATATATATATATATATATATATATATATATATATAATTCTCAACACACGACATAATATATATATATATTTAATAAATAATAATAATAATGTCAAATAATAATAATAATGTCGTGTGTTGAGAAAATGATCATACATATTTTTAATATATATATATATATATATATATATATATATATATATATATATATATATATATATATATATATATATATATTTCTCAACACATGACATTATTATAATTATATTTTTAATAAATAATAATAATGTCGTGTGTTGAGAAAATGATCATACATATTTAAAATATAAACATATACTTTTAATAAATATCCATGTATTTTTTAAGAAAATTCTCTTGTATGTAAAAAGAAAATTTCAAGTGTTACAAAAATATTCACGTATATCAAAATTAAAAAAAATGTGTCTTACGAACAAATGTTCATCTATACAATAAAACATATTTTTGTATATGAAAAAAATGTCCATATCTCTCGAACGGATGTTTATGTAATAGAAAAAATGGCTCACCTGTTCAAGAAAAGGATAATGTATCTTATAAAAATCATGCATTCTACTCAATAAACACCAGAAAAATAAAATAAAAGGAAACGAAGAGTAAAATGTAAAATCAATAAATAGGGAAAAAGAGATAAAAACAAAAGGAATTTGGAAAACAAAAAAAGGGTGATCCTGATATAATAGGTTGTGTCCCATGGCAAAGCACGTAAGGAGTGCTTGTTCTAACTCGGAATAGGCGATATTTTTTTGGGTGGTTTGAGTGCACCTTATGCACTAAGTCCAAAGTATAACGCCTAAAAGTTGTCAACAAAAATAAGAAATCTCATTAACATAGATATATATGCACTATGTCAAACTATTTGAAACGTATAATCAAGCTAGAGCACAAGAAAACTAAAGGACATCAACTTGTGAATAGTATCAACTGACTAATGTTAGTTCACATTTGAAATCATTAACACTGGCTTGTCCATTCCTTTTTCTCGAGTCACTGATGATTTTGGATTTAAAATTTCATGGGTACATGGATTCTATTAATTCTATGTGAGCTTGACCTTTTGGGATTTAGTATGCTGGGTGCACGGGGTACATTCTTGAGAAGTAGTGTGGCGTCATCTAATGTTTCAATGCCCTTTTGTAGAACGAGTTTAAGATCTGTTTAGCCATTCCAACCCTGGGATAGTTGTTGTTGGTATGAATGCGGTGTCAACCATTTCCCGATGGCCGTGCCAAAGGATGCCAGAAAAGAAAGTATCACTGCTGCTTCCTACATGGTTTGGCACTTGTGGAAAGAGCGAAATCGCTGCGCCTTCGAGGGGAAGGATATTGCATTCTCGTTACAGTTTATAGGCTGATTAGAGATGACATTTGCCTCCTTGTTAGGGCAAGAAAGGAGGGAACAGAATGTGTGGCTCTCGGGGTGCCACACACCCCTATATGAATATAGCATTAAAAAACATATTAGGGATTTTCAAAAGAATCAGAAATTTTGGGATATGAAACGTCGGTGCCCCTTGTAGACCCATGTTTAGTTTCGTGGGGAATGAGTGCCCATAGTAATGTCAGTAAAAAGACAAAAAAACGTATGTATAGAAAAAAAAAGTTGGATGTATGGTATGTCGGATCGTAATTCCAGCGCAGCGCATACCACGAGCACCCATTAACCGCGAAAATGAACACAGATGTACAATGGACATACAGGTTTGATATCCCAAAGTTTCAGATTTTTATAAATTTTTTGATATTTTTAGTGCTACTTTCATATAGGGGTGCGTGGCATCCGGATGTTCCAATGCATTTCCCAAGAAAGTAGTCTTCTTATTCTGACTCCAGGGTGTTTTTGACTTTGTTTTTTTCGTTTTTTCATCCACTCTGTAAGTTGTTTACTGTTTACTCATTGATTGTGCAGTTTTTCCTTCTGCTATAATGAATAGGAGAGCTCCTCATGTTTATGTCATCTTAGAAGTAGTGTGTCACAACAGAAATGAAAAATTCAACACCTTTGTGAGTAGTAAAGTTTCTGTAGGTTTGATTCTCTGAAATTGTCTCTGATGAATGTCTTTAAGGTGGAGCCATAGAGAAAGATATGTAAGGGTCTTTTTAAGGTTTTGTTGTTACTTTCAGTTTTGCCATGAGTTCCATCGTTTGTCTTAGTTTTTTATTCAATTAAGTATTGTTTGTTTAAAATCATATCATTTCCTACACGTCATTTTGTATATTTGTGTAAGGACTGAAAATCAAACCCCACATCAGCCCAACTCGGCAAAGAGTATTCTTGTCTTATGATGGTCGGCATCAGTGGCAGAGCTTGCTGGGGGCCAACCTGGGCCATGGCCCCCCCAACTCAAAATAAAACAAGTCTATATCACTTTGTATTAGGCCTTTTTTCACTACAAATCAGTTAAAAATAATTATATTTGCCCCTCCTCAAGCCCATGGCCCCTCCATGGTTTTGCCTCAAGCTTCGCCACTGGTCGGCATGCTTGGTTCTTTAAACCTTCTCAACACTTCACTGCACCTGTGCAATTTGTGTTTAGTGAAACCGACAACAACTTACTACAAACATTTCCTTTTTGACGAAATGGTCACACTGCATATGAACTGAGAAACAACAAAAAAATTGCTTTTCAAAATTTTAGGAAAACAAAAAAGAAATGCTCTTATGTATCTATTGTTACGCATCTACTACTACTATGCATAGTTTTAAATAGCGACGATAGCGTTCGCTATTGCGTTCGCAATAGCGCTAGCGCAATAGCGGCCGCTATCACTCAAATTAAATTTCATTACTTTTTGTTCATGTTCTAGTGATATAAACAAGAATCTAGTGTTATTATAAATCCGCTACGCGGACATAGCGCCCGCAATATCGCCCGCTATCCGCATTCCGCTACGTGGAACCCAATCCGCTACCAGCCCGCTATCCGCTATTTAAAACCATGCTACTATGGCATATTTGGCACCCGTTCCTAGCGGGACTGTCCCGTGAAGCCTGGCTCAACAAGGCGTGGCTAAGGTAAAACAGACACAAAACTAACATCTATACTTAGTTTGGTTGCGTGCATACCCTCTAGGCTGCATGGGGTGTCACGAAAGGCACGCTATTTGGTTGCCCGCTTGTGTACGCGCAAACACAAGGCCCGCTGTTTGGTTGCATGCAACGCCTGTTATCTGATAACCTCTTTGGCGCGGTGGTGAGGTTACCAGCACACAACGGCGTCAGGAAGAACACACACAATAGAACAGAGTAGTAAGCAGTTATAAATATCATGTCACAATTAAACAGATTAGTTCAAACGCAAAGTAGTTCGATATTAAACTAAAGTAGTTGGAGCATATGAGGGGCCGTCCTAGGCGTTCACGGCGAAGGCGTCGCTGTGCTTCCCGCGCCTGGTCACCACTTCGATGCCATCGTCATTGAAGACGACGACCTTCAGCGTGTCGGCACTCAGCAACTTGAAGGTCACCATGAAGCCTATCTTGATCTGATGCATGACAGCGAAGGTGGACCAACCCTGATCGAGGGTGACCCTGCCGTTCAACATCCGTACAGTTACCCTCCATGAGCATCCGGCGTTCGTATTCAGCTTGAACTCTTGCGGCACGGACAGAAAGTGCTTCGTGAAGTCTAGCAGCATAGGTATGTCCTCGAGCTGGGGGGGGGGGATGATCACCTTGTAGAGTTAGTTGGCCCTCCCACCTCATAGTAGTGGCTGTAGTTCCGGCGCTTGCCGCTGGGGCCTCCTCCGGCACCACGTCGTTGTCCGTGGCTGGGCTCTGGACGGGCGTCACCTCTGAGGGCAGCACCACCTCCTTGCCCTTCTCCTGCTCCTTTGGGGGCACCACCTCCTTGCCCTTGTCCTGCTCCTTTGGTGGCACCACCTCCTTGCCCTTGTTCTCCGTGTCGATCTACATTATGAAGAGGTTCAAACGGTTGAGTCAGGATCTGCATTATGAACGTTGCAATATCGCCATTAAGACCTATCTTCCAGAACCCCTTTATTTACCTAGTCTGACGGTCACCACTTACCCACCACCTATCTATCTCTCACTCTTCCTCCAACCCAACGACATGAAATCCAACAACAAGTCGAACCCCAACCCAACCATAACCCCATCCTCTGTTGGGGAACGTTGCATGGGAAACAAAATTTTTCCTACGCACACGCAAGATCTATCCATGGTGATGAGCATCTACGAGAGGGAGAGTGGATCTACATACCCTTGTAGATCGCTAAGCGGGAAGCGTTAAGAAACGCGGTTGATGTAGTCGAACGTCTTCGCGATCCAAATCGCCGAGCGTCCCGCGATCCAATCACGATCTAGTACCGAACGGACGGCATCTCCGCGTTCAGCACACGTACAGCTTGATGACGATCTCCGCCTTCTTGATCCAGCAAGAGGGAGCGGAGAGGTAGATGAGTTCTCCGGCAGCGCGACGGCGCGGCGGCGGTGGTGGTGGAACTATTCCAGCAGGGCTTTGCCTAAGCGCTGCTGAAAACTAGAGGATTTGATCTATCGGGGAGAGAGGGCTGCACCGTGGCTTGGGTTTCTTGTGCTGCTGCCCTCTCTCCCCTCTAGTATATAAAGGAGGGAGGGAAGGGGCTGGCCGACCTAGGAAGCCTCCTAGGAGTCGGCCGAAGGAGGTGGAGGTGGAGGAGTCCACCTCCAATCCTACTCCTAGTAGGACTCCTTCCCTTCCCCACTTGGACTTTCCCTTTCCCACAAGTCCAGCCGTGTAGGCCTTCTTGGGCCGGCCGCCCAGCCCACCAGGGGCTGGTGCACCACCCTCAGGTCCATGTGACCCACTTGGGGTATGGTGGGCCTACTTGGTGGACCCCCGGAACCCATTCGTCACTCCCGGTACACTGCCGGAAATGCCTGAAACTTTTCCGGAGTTCAAACACCACTTTCCTATATATCAATCTTTACCTCCGGACCATTCCGGAGCTCCTCGTGACGTCCGGGATCTCATCCGGGACTCCGAACAACCTTTCGGTCACCAACATACATAACTCAACTATACCGAAACGTCACCGAACCTTAAGTGTGCAGACCCTGCGGGTTCGAGAACTATGTAGACATGACCGAGACACCTCTACGGTCAATAACCAATAGCGGGACCTGGATGCCCATATTGGTTCCTACATATTCTACGAAGATCTTCATCGGTTGAACCTCTATGTCAAGGATTCAGTTAATCCCGTACGTTGTTCCCTTTGTTCATCGTTGTCCAACAACATGACCTCTAAGATAGGGTTGCCGTACCACTCAGGAGCAGTACGCGTCCTTGTCGACCTACGAGGTTCGATAGTAACTTGATCCGAAGCTTCATGATCATCATCATTAACTTCCTCTTCAACTAATGTAGGCTCCACAGAAACAACTTTCTGCGCTGCGCTACTCTCTGGTTGAAACAAAGGTTCAACAACCTCATCAAGTTCTATCTTCCTCCCACTCAATTCTTTCGAGAGAAACTCTTTCTCGAGAAAGGACCCGTTTTAGCAACAAACACTTTGTGCTTGGATCTAAGATAGAGGGTTCACCCAACTGTTACGTTAGGGTATTCTATGAAGATGCATTTGTCCGCTTTGGGTTCGAGCTCATTAGGTTGAAACCCTTTTTCACATAAGCGTCGCAGCCCCAAACATTAAGAAATGACAGCTTAGGTTTCTGCCAAACCAAAATTCATACGGTGTCCTCTCAACGGACTTAGATGGTGCCCCTTTTAAAGTGAATGTAGTTGTCTCTAACGCATAACCCCAAAACGATAGTGGCAAATCGATAAGAGACATCATAGTACGCACCATATCCAATAGAGAATGACTACGACGTTCGGACACACCATCACACTATGGTGTTCCAGGTGGCGTGAGTTGTGAAACAACTTCCATATTGTCTTAAGTTGTATACCAAACTCGTAACTCAGATATTTACCTCCACGATCATATCGTAGACATTTTATCTTCTTGTCACGATGATCTCAAACTTCACTCTGAATTTGTTTGGACTTTTCAAACGTTTCAGACTTGTGTTTCATTAAGTAAATATCTCCATATTTACTTAAATCATCAGTGAAGGTAGGAAAATAACGATATCCACCACACGCTGCAACACTCATTGGACCGAATACATCAACATGTATCATTTCCAATAAGTCACTTGCCCGCTCCATCATACCAAAAAACAGGGTCTTAGTCATCTTGCCCATGAGGCATAGTCCGCATGTCTCAACCGATTCGAAATCGAATGAGTCCAAAGATCCATCAGCATGGAGTTTCTTCATGCGCTTTACACCAATACGACATTTAGCGGCAGTGCCACAAGTATGTGGTACTATCATTATTAACTTTGTATCTTTTGGCATCAATATTATGAACTTGTGTATTACTACGATAGAGATTCAATAAACCATTCACATTGGATGCATGACCATTGAAGGTATTATTCATGTAAACAGAATAACCATTATTCTGACTTAAATGAATAATTATATTGCAATAAACATGATCTAATCACGTTCATGCTCAACGCAAACACCAAATAACATTTATTTAGGTTCATCACTAATCCCGAAGGTAGAGAGAGCGTGCGATGGTGATCACATCAACCTTGGAAACACTTCCAACACACATCGTCACCTTACCCTTAGCTAGTCTCCGTTTATTCCGTAGCTTTTATTTTGAGTTACCAACTTATAGCAACTGAACCGGTATCTAATACCCAGGTGCTACTAGGAGTACTAGTAAGGTACACATGAATAAAACGTATATCAAATATACTTCTGTTGACGTTGCCAGTCTTCTTATCTACCAAGTATCTAGGGTTGTTCCGCTTCAGCGACCGCTCTCCTCATAATAGAAGCACTTAGTCTCGGGTTTGGGTTAAACCTTCGGTTTCTTCACTGGAGCAGCAACTGGTTTGCCATCCATGAAGTTTCCCTTCTTGCCCTTGCCTTTCTCGAAACTAGTGGTTTTACTAACCATCAACACTTGATGCTCCTTCTTGATTTCTACCATCGCGGTGTCAAACATCGCGAATAGCTCAGGGATCATCTCCATCCCTGGCATTTTATAGTTCATTACGAAGCTCTAGTAGCTTAGTGGCAGTGACTTTGAGAACTATATCAATCACTATCTTATCTGGAAGATCAACTCCCACTCGATTCAAGCGATTGTAGCACCCAGACAATCTGAGCACATGCTCACTGACTGAGCTATTCTCCTTCATCTTGCAGGCAAAGAATCTTGTTGGAGGTCTCATACCTCTCAACACGGGCACGAGCCTGAGATCCCAATTTCAGCTCTTAGAACATCTCATATGTTCCGTGACGTTCAAAACGTTTTGGAGCCTCAATTCTAAGCCGTAATGCATGACACACTGAACTATCAAGTAGTCATCAAAACGTGTCTGTCAGATGTTCACAACATCTATAGACGACGCTTCAGGGGGTGGCGCACCGAGCGGTGCATTAAGGACATAAGCCTTCTGTGCAGCAAATGAGGACAATCCTCAGATCACGGACCCAATCCGCATTATTGCTACCATCATCTTTCAACTCTATTTTCTCTAGGAACATATAAAAACACAGGGGAGCTACAGCGCGAGCTAGTGATCTACAACATAATTTGCAAAGCCATTTTGACTATGTTCATGATAATGAGTTCAATTAATCATATTACTAAAGAACTCCCACTCAAATTGACATCCCTCTGGTCATTCGAGTGTCACATGATCCAAATTCACCAACCCAAGTCCGATCATCACGTGAGATGAGGTGGTTTCAATGGTGAACATCTTCATGTTGATCATATCTACTATATGACTCATGTTCGACCTTTCGGTCTCTTGTGTTCCGAGGCCATGTCTGTACATGCTAGGCTCGTCAAGTTTAACCCAAGTGTTCCGCATGTGCAACACTGGCTTGCACCCGTTGTATGCGAACGTAGAGTCTATCACCCCCGATCATCACGTGGTGTCTCGAAACGACAAACTTTCGCAACGGTGCACACTCGGGGAGAACACAATTTTATCTTGAAATTTTAGTGAGGGATCACCTTATAATGCTACCATCGTCCTAAGCATAATAAGATGCATAAAAGGATTAACATCACATGCAAATCATAAGTGACATGATATGGCCATGAACTTGTGCTTTTGATCTCCATCTCCAAAGCACCGGCATGATCTCCATCGTCACCGGCATGACACCATGATCTCCATCAACGTGTCGCCATGAGGTTGTCGCGTCGACTGTTGCTTCCACGACTATAGCTAACTCATAGCGATAAAGTAAAGCAAAACGGCGAAAATAATTAAAGACAACCCTATGGCTCCTGCCGGTTGCCGTACTCATCGACATGCAAGTCGTGATATTCTATACAATACATGATCATCTCATACATCACATATATCTCATCATGTAATTGGCCATATCACATCACAACATACCCTGCAAAAACAAGTTAGACGTCCTCTAATTGTTGTTGCAAGTTTTACGTGGCTGCTACGGGTATCTAGCAAGAACAATTCTTACCTACGCGAAAACCACAACGGTGATACAAAAATTGCTATTCAACCTTCTCAAGGACCGCCTTTGTCAAATCCGATCCGACTAAAGTGGGAGAAACAGACACCCGCCAGCCATCTTTATGCAACGAAGTTATATGTCAGTTGATGGAACCGGGCTCTCGTAAGCGTACGAGTAATGTTGGTCCGGGCCGCTTCATCCCACAATACCGCCGAAACAAGAAAAGACCAAGGGAGGAAGCAATCCGAATATCAATGCCCACAAACTCCTTTGTGTTCTACTCGTGATCTCATCTACACATAAACCTAGCTCATGATGCCACTGTTGGGGAACGTTGCATGGGAAACAAAATTTTTCCTATGCACACGCAAGATCTATCCATGGTGATGAGCATCTACGAGAGGGAGAGTGGATCTACATACCCTTGTAGATCGCTAAGCGGGAAGCGTTAAGAAACGCGGTTGATGTAGTCGAACGTCTTCGCGATCCAAATCGCCGAGCGTCCCGCGATCCAATCACGATCTAGTACCGAACGGACGGCATCTCCGCGTTCAGCACACATACAGCTTGATGACGATCTCCGCCTTCTTGATCCAGCAAGAGGGAGCGGAGAGGTAGATGAGTTCTCCGACAGCGCGACGGCACGGCGGCGGTGGTGGTGGAACTATTCCAGCAGGGCTTCGCCTAAGCGCTGCTGAAAACTAGAAGATTTGATCTATCGGGGAGAGAGGGCTGCACCGTGGCTTGGGTTTCTTGTGCTGCTGCCCTCTCTCCCCTCTAGTATATAAAGGAGGGAGGGAAGGGGCTGGCCGACCTAGGAAGCCTCCTAGGAGTCAGCCGAAGGAGGTGGAGGTGGAGGAGTCCACCTCCAATCCTACTCCTAGTAGGACTCCTTCCCTTTCCCACTTGGACTTTCCCTTTCCCACAAGTCCAGCCGCATAGGCCTTCTTGGGCCGGCTGCCCAGCCCACCAGGCGTTGATGCGCCACCCTCAGGTCCATGTGACCCACTTGGGGTATGGTGGGCCTACTTGGTGGACCCCCGGAACCCATTCGTCACTCCCGGTACACTGCCGGAAATGCCCGAAACTTTTCCGGAGTTCAAACACCACTTTCCTATATATCAATCTTTACCTCCGGACCATTCCAGAGCTCCTCGTGACGTCCGGGATCTCATCCGGGACTCCGAACAACCTTTCGGTCACCAACATACATAACTCAACTATATCGAAACGTCACCGAACCTTAAGTGTGCAGACCCTGCGGGTTCGAGAACTATGTAGACATGACCGAGACACCTCTACGGTCAATAAGCAATAGCGGGACCTGGATGCCCATATTGGTTCCTACATATTCTACGAAGATCTTCATCGGTTGAACCTCTATGTCAAGGATTCAGTTAATCCCGTACGCTGTTCCCTTTGTTCTTCGGTATGTTACTTGCCCGAGATTCGATCGTCGGTATCTCTATACCTAGTTCAATCTCGTTACCGGCAAGTCTTTTTACTCGTTCCGTAATACAAGATCCCGTGGCTAATACTTAGTCACATTGCTTGCAAGGCTTATTGTGATGTTGTATTACTGAGTGGGCCCCGAGATACCTCTTCGTCACACGGAGTAACAAATCCCAGTCTTGATCCATGCCCACTCAACAGACACCCTCGGAGATACCTGTAGAGCATCTTTATAGTCACCCAGTTACGTTGTGACGTTTGATACACACAAGGTATTCCTCCGGTGTCAGTGAGTTGCATGATCTCATGGTCATAGGAACAGATACTTGACATGCAGAAAACAATAGCAATAAACTGACACGATCATATGCTACGTTCATAGTTTGGGTCTTGTCCATCACATCATTCTCCTAATGATGTGATCCTGTTATCAAATGACATCTTCATGTCTATGGTTAGGAAACCTTTACCATCTTTGATCAATAAGCTAGTCTACTAGAGGCATACTAGGGACACAGTGTTGTCTATGTATCCATACATGTATCAGTGTTTCCAATTAATACAATTATAGCATGGATAATAAACGATTATCATGAACAAGGAAATATAATAATAACTACTTTTATTATTGCCTCTAGGGCATATTTCTAACATCCCCAACCCCTTACCTTGGGGCATTGGATGGAGGGCTTTCTTCCTAGGGTGCTCGCTCGGTGACCGACGATGTGGTGAAGAAGGCGACGCCGGATGAGTTGCAGACACCGATTCCTGACCCAACGAAGGGTGCTATGTCAGTCGACATACTTCGCTGGGCCATGAACCAGGCCGACTCCAGCGACGCAGGACAGATGGTGAGGTGGGCCAAGTACAGACAATACCGACGTCTTCATGACCAACGTACCACAGTGTACTTCAGCACAAAGACTGTGGTGGTGACGCTGGAGGAGAAGTGGCGGCTATGGAGGTGGAAGAAGAAGATGCGGTGGCGATGATTGTGAGGGCGCCGGAGCCAGGACACCGAAGCATGACAATCGAGCTGGATTCCGACGAGGAAGAAGACATGGTGGTGCAGGTCGAGGAGAAGACCAAGACCAAGGCCAAGGCCAAGGCGACCCGCCGCTCCAATCGCCTCCAGGGTCCTTGAGGCTAAGATCTGTGCGTACCGTGTAAGATGAAGCCTAATCCCCAGTCCTATTGTACTCGATCCGGATTGGAAACCTCATATCTACTGGTAGTCATGACGATGTTATGATCACTCTTATGGTACCCCGATTCCCTTTTCCCCTAACACGTTTCGAACCTAAACTCGGATCCAATGCGAAGTAGTACATCAGGAGGGGGGAAAAGTGCTCACCGCCATTGCCGAAGTGCTGCTGCGGATGCTGGTGAAGAGGCCGTAGGTTGATTTGCTGTTCTTCGATCTGCCGCACGCCACCGCCACCGTCGGTGAGAGTGGGGAGAGGGGGGAGAGGGGAGAGGAGAGAGAGCGGTGAGGGAAGGTAAGGGTAATAACTGCCGGCGCGTTGGAAAGCAACGCGGCTTTTTAAGGGTGGCTCGTCGCGTGCAGCCCCCGCCGCCCACGTGCATCGCGCAGGCCTGGCTCGCGAGAAACTACCGATTCGAGCGTGCCTCGCGAGACAGGCCCAGATGTGCTTGAAAGTTCGTGGCATGCAGGTCCAATAGTGTACGCTAGCAACCAATCAGCTTGTTTTCTTCCCGCGCGGGCCTGGTTAGACCTTATGCGGACAACCAAACACGTCTCTAGTGAGGTGGAGTGGTAGGACCAGGACTCCGTCCACTGCATTCAAATCTTGGTGATCACATTTACACACATGTGATATATTCAGTGGAAATTGAGTAAGATGGGTGGATATATCCAGAGTCTTCATCAATTCTAGCATGTGAACAGAAGTCGGGAACCCGTGAACATATCTGTAAATGTGTCCGGTGGTGTCTGTTCCCTTGCGCATCATCATGTCCTTTTGATTGCGAAAAAAAAAAGGATTTGTAAATCAGTGAGAACGACATGGAAATGGCATCGCATACCGACTAGTCTACGTACCATTGCCATTGGATCCTGTTTGTCGGAGTTTCTCCAAACTGTCGCAGCATGTTGCCCTTCGTTGTAAAAAAAACTGTTGATAGTGCTCTTAAAATATATCCTGGTACCTAATGGTCAACTAAAACTTATCATGCATTATACTAATTTTTGCTGACTATGTGGGTACTATATGTTACTTTCACCGCACCAATATAAATCGTCAGTGAATCGTCCCTGCTTTCCTCCATCATCCTTTGGCACATCGAAAAGAGCTTCAGATTTGTATATCGAGAAAGCATACTACTACCCAGTTGGTACCAGGAACATATGTGCACTACAATCTACGGACCGCGGCGGCTCATGATTGACCTGCTCACTCTAATTGTTTAAGGACGGTGCCTATCACTTTATGTCAGCATTTGGTGGCGATGCACCGGACGAGGACGAGGACGAGACGAGCTCATCCGAAGCAGCAGCGAAAGAGCTCAACGAGGGTCGGCATTGTTATCCGAAGGAAGCTAGAGACACACCGCTTGACATCGCCGACCCTACCGCTCCTACTCGCCATTGGCCCTTTGTTGCTTCGAATGTGAACATCGTTTATGTATTCTTTCTTCTTCCTTGTGATTCGTCCGCGGAAGCAAGGGCTCTCCTTCCATGTCTGATTATCTCTACGCGTTGTCGGCGTTTGATGAGATCGCACAAAGCTCACCGGGAACAAGGCACGAAGATCGACGCGTCGACAGTTCGATAATTAGATTTCTCGACGCAATGAAAATAATTCTGGTTTTGAGCTAAGCAATGTATAAACATGGCCAGTTCAGGCCTCCTTTGATTGGAGAAATTTTACGAAAATTCTATAGGATATGATTCTTGTAGGTTTTTTTTCTTTAGTGCCCTTTGGTTCATATGAATGCATTCCTATTCCTACATAGGATTGATTCCTATCATTTACATTTCAAAAAATATATAAAAAAGAATCTAGACTCAATGGAAAAATTCCTATGATGTGCACCAAATGACATCTCTTTTCCTAATCCTACTCATAGGATTTGAGATACATGTCATCTCATTTCCTACAAGTTTCCTATGATAATCCTATCCTATGAGTCGCCCTGGGCTGCGATACCCCTTCGCTCCTACTCCTAGTGAACAGGCGGCTAGGGTTTTTGCCTCCTGCCGGCGGCGCCGTCGATCTACCTCGTCTCCTGTGGCCTTAGGGCCATGAGAGCGCGGTGGATCTCGGTCCTTGCCGGTGGGAGGGCTCCGTTTTTATGCGTTTCTGCGTTTTTTGTTAGGGTTTGTGTCCTGTTCAGAAAGACGAGACGGTGGCGGCTCTCTGAAGATGGAATAATGGTCTCCCCGCCTAGCCCCCGTTCCGGTGGTGCTTCTAGCATCGTCGGAGGGTGTGTGGAGGTGTGTCTTCGGCGGATCTCGCAGGATCCGGTCGATGGTTGTCTTTGGTGGATCCACTCGGATCCGGTCTTCGTTCGTCTATGTCAGTGTGTCTTCAGGTTGGATACTTTCGATCTATGCTTATCTTCATCGACAGCGGTTGCTGTTCTGGTGCGCTGGTCCTACGGGGCCTTAGCACGACGACTTTCCGACTGTCTGCTACAACAAGTTTTGCCCAGCTCCGGTGAGAGAGGGGTGATGACGGCGGCACGCCTTCGGCTCGTTTCAGCGCTTGTAGTCGTCGCTAGGTGGTCTACGAATCTGAATGTAATTTTTATTATCTTTGATGTTCGTTGTACTGCCATGATTGGTAATGAATAGATTAAAAGTTTTTTCGCAAAAAAAAAATCCTATCCTATGAGCCAAAGGAGGCCTCGGATTTTCCGTCTTGCCCCCGTTCCCCGTGATCCATTTCTCTAGACTATCTTACGACTCTTTGATTCAAAGGAATTTCATAGGATTTTTGGAGCATTGATATCCTTAGAAATTTTTCCTACATTGGTTCTTAGATTCATTGGATTGGATCCCATAGGATTTTTTTCTATGAAAACTTTTGTATTACATTTCATAGGAAATCTAACATCCACTTCAATTTTTTTTACATTTCCTTTGTTTTATTTTTGTAAAATCAAACACTCCTTGCTAATCCTATAAGGTTCAAATGGACATGCCACTTCAACCATATACTTTTTTTATTTCTGTGTTTTTTAAATCCACGAATCAAAGAGGCCCTTATTCTCCAAGTAGAACCGAGTGGAGGCTCTTGGAATGCAGAAGTTTCAGAAGAAATAATGCGCAATGATTAGTGTATTCCGATTTGTCGTGCGATGCTGATGCAGGGGGTTTTGGACTTGATCTAGCAGAGCATGTACTAGCCATGTCATTGGCCATCATTGTTTACGTTGCCGCTGCACAGGACAAGCTCTCCTAGAGCGTGGAATTCCGTGTGCGGCGTGTGGGTGTGGCTACCAACCAACCTCGCCCGTTGCAAAGCTGAAAGCCCAAAACCACGGGTGCATCACATATCTTCAGGGTCAAGATGCTGCTAGCCCTAATCGAATCACCCGCCGCGCGCGGACGCGCAAATTAAGCCTTTTTTGTTGTTGAGGCGTCCGTGGATTAAAACGCGTGACCGGATCCGGGCGTAAGAGCATCTACAACCGGACCTCTCAAACCCGCCTCAAACGTCCGGGCGGGCCGCCCGGTCACTGTTCGGTCATTTTTTTTTTGACCCAGACGGACCCCTCAAACGGCCCTCAAACGTCCGGGCTGACCGGCACCCCCCATATCCAGCCCAAATATGGGGCGGATATGGGGGCGCCCGGGCACGCCCGCCACGTCGGAGCCGGCCCATGCTGGCCCACCCCTACCCCACATATATTCGTCCCATCCGCTCGCCGGACCAAACCCTAGCCACTTCACTCCCTCTCCTCCACTCCCCTCCGCCACCCGAGCTCTCCTCCGGCTCCTTTCGGTCGTCTCCGGCATGGCGGGCAGTGGATCCGAGCCCTTCAACTCCAGATCCGTCGACCCCGAGCTCATCCCGCGCGGCCCCGAGGAGGAGATGGCCGTCCGGCTTGCGCTCCGCCGCGCCCGGGAGGATGCCCGTGGACGGCTCGGCTCGGACTCCCTCCGTCGGGAATCCATTGCGTCCACCCAAATGGCGCATGGATCCGGTGTTAGGCAGGCCGTAGCAGCCTCGCCGGAGGCCGTGTGGTCCGCCTGGCGTCCGAACGCGGTGGCGGACACGCAACCCCTCCGGTGGCGCGCCGATTTTCGGGACGCTTCCGAAGAGGGCATGGCTCGGCGTGGACGCCGTGCAAGGCAGCGGGCGCGGGAGGCGGCGGAAGCCCTCGCGGCGGCGGACGTCGGCGGCGAGGCGGAGTCGCATTCTCCGGCGCCCCGTATGGCGCATCAGTCCGGGTGCCGCAACCGCATCGTGGTGGACGTCAGGGGCTCTTCCCCGGACGGATCCATCATCGATCTGACGTCCACCGGCACCGTTCGGGTTCCGGTCTTCGACGAGGAAGAGTAGGGCATGGGAGACGGCGGGGCCATGAGTCCCGTGAGCCAGCTCGTGTCCCATGGCCTACCCTACCTTGCCGGCGACCGGACCAACACTCTGGGGAGTGCAGCCGGCCGCCGGACATGGCCACGGAGGAGGGGCGAGCTGGGAGCGGAACCGGACGAGCTCCGCTCAAAGATCGGATCACGTTGCATGTAATAATATGGATTTGAGGTTTCTAATTTGAGATGTCCGGATGTGGAATGCGTTTTATGAGGGGTGACCGGTCACTGTCCGCGGGCACGCCCGGGCGCGTCCGCGTGCGTTTGAGGGGTCGGATTTGCCAAGTCCGGCTGTAGATGCTCTAAGAAACACCATGTCACTCTATCAGAAAAAAGATCTACTCCACTCTACTCTCCCATGCTATACTATTCATTCGCTGTCCACATGGCGAAGATAATGTTAACCAACGGCAAGCACCGGCTATACATGGCTGAGGACGGATGATATTTGTAGTAGTAGCTAATGAAAAGGTCGTCTTATGGCTAACGAGAGGTCTTATTCGCTGGGAGCAGGGAGCAGTTTTCACGAGAGCGACGCAGAGAATAAGAAATTAATCGGTCGATCTGGGGGGATCACACGGTTAGTTTTAATACCTGACCCCAGCCGGTGATCAGTGCGCGAGATCGACCTGCACGGCTGGGAATCGATCTCGCGCCCGTTCCTCAAATCTGTACGTAAACTTGACCTTTCATCACGTCCTTGGGCCCTGTTACTCGCCAGTTCACAGGTAGGATATTCGGCAGCGATCAGCAGGTATACCCTCGTATTCGTAACCTGTGCCATAATGCGGATGCACTGAAGTGTAGCCTGAACCAGCCGAGATCCGCATCAGTCGGTCGGCGATGCACGCCGACGATGCCGCGGCCGCGGAGATAGATGCCCCGCGGATATGCCGGCGCGAGGCATATCCACTGGGGAGGTGCGGTGCGGTGCGGTACTGGCCGAGCTGCTGTGGAGGAGGCGGTGGAAGCGTCCGATTCCCGCCGCGGCGGCACGGCGGCGCTGTCCCCAGCCCAGCGTCACCGCGGATGATCGCAACACGCCAACGCGGGCTAATCATGACGGCGTGGAGGGAGGCCCCCTCGTGGAATTATTGGACGCTTCCCCCCGACGTATAGTACGTAGCAGGCGGACTTTGCTGGATCGCCTTCGCCCAGGATTATGTTATACGTACTTGTGTGCCCTTCTCACCACACACACCACAAATTATTATTTTGCGAGATCACACACACTATAACTGAAGGAGGTTAGAGATAAATCTACAAGTCTTACTACTTTTGTACATATAATATGTGTGAATGTATGCAAGTAGTGAAGCTTGTGTACGATTTTAATATCAGGTTTGCTATTTCTCAGGTGCCAGAAACTTTTCAAAGTGTTTGCAGTTCATCCCGAGCTCGCCGGAGAAGTAGCCTCGCTATCTATCTTAACGGAAGGTCACGGCCTCGGGGGGGGGGGGGGAGCTATGGCCCCATTACCCGTCGGTAGGGGTGGGGGGGGGGGGGGGGTCGAGGGGAGGGTGGGGCGGCGATAGGCCTGGGTTGGCCGGCGGCTGTGTGAGAAGGAAGAAGGAACGGAGGAAGAAGATGATCAGTGCCTTGATCTATTTTCAGTCATTGGATGCTAACTGGATGGTGTAGAAAGAGAGTGACTGATGCTAGATGTTTTCTGAGGCACCTGACCTATAGACGGTTCCTTTTAATATCTCAGTAGCTTCATATTACTTGCTCGTGAGATGGAATGCCAAGGTCCCAACAATGTGAGGGTAAAATACAACCATACAGAGATTTTGAACTCGCTCGCACCCGCGTCCCTTCGCTCGAAGAGATTCGGGAGACAAAGAAACCCTAGCTACCATGTTTCTCTTTCCTTGCCCCCCTCTCATTGCCGTTGAAGGAGGGATACTCCGTCAGCTTTGTCGCAAGCGGCACTCGTGGATGCTGCTTCCCATCCTCCTCGATTGTGCGTGCAAAGAGGAGAGGCAGGTGTTGGTCGTCGGTTGTAGCGGTTGTGTCAGACCTTATGGTAGCATCCCCCTCCCTCCCATCGCCCTCATCCCCACCAAATCTGGTCCTTAGCGTTCATTGGTCACCAGATCCGTAGAAGGTACGACTTGTAAAGATTGTGGAAGCGTCTCAACCCCTAGACAAGGGGTCGCATCGATATATATTGATCAGGACGAGAGAGGAGTCTCGTAGGTTTTACATAACGAAGAGTAACAGACTAGGAGATCTTAAAGGAATACAGATAGGAGAGAGAGAGAGAGAGGTTTAGGAGAGTCTCTATCTATCCTATACAATAACGTGATACACAAGATCAATCCTGGTTCGGTACAACCAGAATATTAGATGTTAAACACCCTCCCTTAATCTGAACTGCGCAAGTTAAGATTACGTTTGAACTCTTCAAATTGTCTTGTAGCCAAGGCTTTAGTAAACCCATCTGCAACTTGGTCTTTTGAAGGAATGAATCGAATCTCCAACTCCTTGCTTGCAACCCTTTCTCTAACAAAGTGATAATCAATCTCAATGTACTTAGTCCTTGCATGAAACACAGGGTTAGCAGAAAGATATGTGGCACCAAGATTATCACACCAAAGACATGGTGTTTGAGCATATATTCCAAGTTCCTTAAGCATGGACTTAACTCATATGATCTCTGTTGTTGCATTAGCCAGTGCTTTGTACGCTGCCTCAGTACTAGATCGTGACACTGTTGCTTGCTTCTTGGCACACCAAGAAATAAGGTTGTGTCCAAAGAAAACTGCAAAACCACCTGTGGACCTCCTGTCATCCAAGCATCCTGCCCAGTCAGAATCAGAGAAGGCACTAACAAGAGTGGAGGAGGATTTGTTGAAAGTGAGTCCAACACTCAAAGTGTTCTTTACATATCTTAAAGTACGCTTAGCAGCAGTCCAATGAGCTGAGGTAGGTGCATGAAGATACTGACACACTTTGTTGACTGCAAAAGAAATATCAGGTCGTGTAAGGGTCAAATACTGAAGTGCACCAACCAAACTTATGTACTTGGTGCCATCCTCTTGATTCAAAAGTACACCCTCTGCATGAAACAATTTTTCTGTACTGGAAAGCGGAGTTGGGGATGGTTTACAGCCTTGCATCCCAGCCTGCTCAAAAGATCAGTTGCATATTTTTCCTGAGAAAGATGAAGGCCACCTTCATTGTTTCTCTTTACCTCAATACCAAGAAAGAAGTGAAGATCTCCAAGATCCTTGAGAGCAAAGTCCGAATGCAAATCTTGCAACAAAGTTGTGACTGCCTGATCAGTAGAACTGGTAACAATAATATCATCCACATAAATAAGCACAAAGATGATGGTGGGTGACTTATTGTAAATAAACAAAGATGTATCAGACTTGGAGGGACGAAAACCAAGTGATTGCAGTTTTGAGCTCAAACGAGAGTACCATGCTCTCGGAGCTTGCTTTAAACCATAGAGTGACTTGTCAAGCCTGCAGATATGTGTCGGTTTGTTTTTGTCCTCAAACCCAGGAGGTTGTTTCATGTAGACTTCATCTTCTAGAACACCATGAAGGAACGCATTCTGCACATCTAGCTGACGAAGGCTCCAGCCTCTAGACACGGTAATGGACAAAACAAGACGAATGGTGGCAGCTTTAACAACAGGACTAAAAGTGTCCTCATAATCAAGTCCATACCTTTGCTTAAATCCCTTAGCAACAAGCCTGGCTTTATAGCGATCAATAGTGCCATCTGACCGACGTATGATGTGGTACCCCCATTTGCAATCAATGACATTTTTACGTGGATGATAAGGGACGAGATGCCAAGTATGATTTTTCTGAAGAGCATGAAATTCTTCATCCATAGCCTTCTTCCATCGGGGATCAGCAAGAGCATCAGTCACAGTGCGAGGTTCGCCTGCGGAATCAGAAGAAATAGCTAAACCATATTTTGTTTTGTAATTAACATGCTGAATCTTCCCTGCCTGAAGACGTGTGCGAGGGGGCGTTGTTGGTGCCACAGAAGATCCATGCAAGGCAGCAGACTGCGGCAGAGGAGAACCCGCCGATCCCGAGAGAGCAGACCCGCCATGCAGAGCAGGATAGTCTGCGCCGAGGACGTGGGAGAAAAAATAGGCACAGCCGCAGAAAATCCAGGCGGCAGGGGAACATAGGGCGGATCTGGAGCGGAGTCCGCGGCCGATCCAGCGGGTGCAGTCACAGGGGCCCGCCGGGAGTAGACCCGTGGGGTTGGAGCGTACCGCTTGGTCGGGTGATTCCCTTCTGCTGATTGGCGCACCGCGTCCTGGGTGACCAGCTCGATGGAGAGGCGCGACGTGGCAGAGCGGGTCTGGCGCGGAGAAGCAACCGGGCTGCCCGACCCCATCTGGCTGGAGACCGATCCCGAGGGGGATCCCCCATGATCGGCAGTGTCATCTTCTGTACCACCTGGTACAGTATTTGATGCGCCGTTTGCTGCCATATTTGGTGCTAAAATATGAAACTCAGGTGCAGCATGAGATGTATTAGTTAAAACTTGGTCAGTACAATTATCAACACCCTCACACGGAACACCGGATAGATGAGGAGGAAGGAGAAGAATTTCCTTCCGAAGAAGAGCGCCGGCTTTCGGATGTAGTTTTGCAAAGGGAAAATGAGTTTCATCAAAGACAACATCACGTGACATGTAAACACGCCTGGTGGAAACATCTAAACACTTGACACCATTATGTTGAGAACTATACCCAGGAAAAACACATTGCTTAGAACGAAAACTAAGCTTATGAGTGTTATGGGGACGAAGGTTGGGCCAACATGCACATCCAAAAACTCGAAGAGTGGTGTAATCTAGGGTGATATGAAGAAGACGTTCAGTGGGGGTTTCATTGGAAATGATACGACTGGGCCACATGTTTATAAGATGCACATCAGTGAGAAAGGCTTTGATAACCCACAAGTATAGGGGATCGCAATAGTTTTCGAGGGTAGAGTATTCAACCCAAATTTATTGATTCGACACAAGGGGAGCCAAAGAATATTCTCGAGTATTAGCAGCTGAGTTGTCAATTCAACCACACCTGAAAGACTTAATATCTGCAGCAAAGTATTTAGTAGCAAAGTAGTATGGAAGTAACGGTAACGATGCCAAACATGACAGTAGCAGTTTCGTAGTAATTGTAACAGTAGCAACGGAAAAGTAACTTAGCAAAGATCAATATATGAAAAGCTCGTAGGCAATGGACCAGTGATGGATAATTATGTCGGATGGCATTCATCATGCAACGGTTATAACATAGGGTGACACATAACTAGCTCCAATTCATCAATGTAATGTAAGCATGTATTCCATATATAGTCATACGTGCTTATGGAAAAGAACTTGCATGACATATTTTGTCCTACCCTCCCGTGGCAGCGGGGTCCTAATGGAAACTAAGGGATATTAAGGCCTCCTTTTAATAGAGAACCGGATCAAAGCATTAGCACTTAGTGAATACATGAACTCCTCAAACTACGGTAATCACCGGAAAGAATCCCAGTTATTGTCACCCTGGGGTATGCGGATCATAACTCGTAATAGGTGTCTACAACTTGCAAGATACGATCAAGAACACATATATATTCATGAAAACATAATAGCTTCAGATCTGAAATCATGGCACTCGGGCCCTAGTGACAAGCATTAAGCATAGAAAAGTCATAGCAACATCAATCTCAGAACATAGTGGATACTAGGGATCAAACCCTAACAAAACTAACTCGATTACATGGTAAATCTCATCCAACCCATCACCGTCCAGCAAGCCTACAATGGGATTACTCACGAACGGCAGAGAGCATCATGAAATTGGTGATGAAGGACGGTTGGTGATGACGACGGCGTCGATTTCCCCTCTCCGGAGCCCAAAACAGACCCCAGATCTGCCCTCCCGAGGAAGAACGGGAGGTGGCGGCGGCTCCGTATCGTGAAACGCGATGAACTCTTCTCCTCGATTTTTTTCTCCCCGAATAGGAATATATAGAGTTGGAATTGAGGTCGGAGGAGCTCCAGGCGGCCCACAAGATAGGGGGGCGCGCCCTAGGGGGGGCGCCCCCTGGCTTGTGGCCAGGTGGTGGACCCCCTCCGGTTGATTCTTTCGCCAGTATTTTTTATTAATTCCAAAAATATTCTCCGTAAATTTTCAGGTCAATCCGAGAACTTTTATTTCTGCACAAAAATAACACCAAGGCAATTCTGCTGAAAACAGCGTCAGTCCGGGTTAGTTCCATTCAAATCATGCAAATTAGAGTCCAAAACAAGGGCAAAAGAGTTTGGAAAAATAGATACGATGGAGACGTATCAACTCCCCCAAGCTTAACCCATTGCTTGTCCTCAAGCAATTCAGTTGATAAACTGAAAGTGACAAAGAAAAACTTTTACAAACTCTGTTTGATCTTGTTGTTGTAAATATGTCTAACTGATGTTCAGATTTTCAGCAAAGATTATAGACTAACCACATTCAAAATAACATTTAGGTCTCACATTTACTCATATCAATGGCATAACCAACTAGCGAGCAATAATAATAAATCTCGGATGACAACAATTTTATCAAAACAATCATGATACAATATGATATAATGGTATCTCGCTAGCCCTTTCTGAGACCGCAAAACATAAATGCAGAGCACCTGTGAAGAACAAGGACTGACTAGACATTGTAATTCATGGTGAAAGAGATCCAATCACAGTCATACTCAATATCAGTTAATAACAAAGCATATAAATGACGGTGGTGCTCTCTAACTGGTGCTTTTTATAAGAGGAGGATGACTCAACAGTAAAGTAAAATAGATAAGCCCTTCGCAGAGGGAAGCATTGATTCGCAGAGGTGCCAGAGCTCGAGCTTTTAAAAACAAGGGTGAATAATAATTTTGAGCGGTATGCTTTCATTGTCAACATAACAACTAAGAGATCTCGGTATCTTCCATGCTAGATACATTATAGGCGGTTCCCAAACAGAATAGTAAAGTTTTTACTCCCCCTCCACCAATCAATCACACTCCATGGCGAGCCGAATCCACGGGTACCGTCCATACAAACAACAATCCTGGGGGAGTTTTGTTTCATTATATTTTGATTTGATTTTTGAGCATGGAACTAGGCATCCCGAATACCAGCCACTTTCTCGTGAATGATAGTGAATCAACGCATATCGTGAGAATAACCCACCTAGCATGGAAGATACTGACAGCCCCTAGTCACTACATGAGCGATTCGGGCATACAAAACAGAATATTATTTGAAGGTTTAGAGTTTGGCACATGCAAATTTACTTGGAACGACAGGTAAATACCGCATATAGGTAGGTAATGTGGACTCATATGGAATAACTTTGGGTTTATGGAAATGGATGCACAAGCAGTATTCCCGCTTAGTACAGGTGAAGGCTAGCAAAAGACTGGGAAGTGACCAACTAGAGAGCGACAACAGTCATAAACATGCATTGAGATTAACCAACATTGAATACAAGCATGAGTAGGATATAAATCACCATGAACATAAATATCGTGGAGGCTATGTTGATTTTGTTTCAACTACATGCGTGAACATGTGCCAAATCAAGCCACTTGGATCATTCAGAGGAGGATACCATCCTATCATACTACATCACAACCATTTTAAAATGCATGTTGGCACTCAAGACAAACCGTTATACACTCTTAGCTAATTAAGCATGGCATGAGTAACTATAATCTCTAATTGTCATTGCAAACATGTTTCATCCATAATGAGCTGAATCCGGAACGATGAGCTAATCATATTTACAAAAACAAAATAGGTCGAGTTCGTACCAGCTTTTCTCCATCTCAATCACTTCATCATATATCGTCATTATTGCCTTTCACTTGCACGACCGAACGGTGTGAATAATAATAAGAGTGCACGTGCATTGGACTAAGCTGGAATCTGCAAACAATAACTCAAAGGAGAAGGCGAGGTAATATGGGCTCTCTGTAAGATAAACAATAATGCATATGAGAGCCACTCAACATTTTCATCGTGGTCTTCTCCTTACGACCCAAAGGAAAGAAATTTCAAAACGAGAACGAGAAAAACTATTTACATGGGAAAGCTCCCAACAAGCAAAAGAAGAACGAGAAATATTTTTGGGTTTTCTTTTAATGCTACAACTAAACAAACTAGAAAGTAAAGCTAGAACTATTTTTTTTGGATTTTCTCAAGGTTAATTAAACACACAAGAAGAAAACGGAAAGAAGCAATAAAATGCCATGGATGATACAATGAAAAAGTATGAACACCGACAACTGAGATGAGTGTGTGAACATGAATGTAATGTCGGTGAGAAATACGTACTCCCACAAGCTTAGGCTTTTGGCCTAAGTTGGTCTAGGGCCATGGCTGGCCCGGATAATATCCAAAGTCATAGTTGGGGTTGTACTGGGCTGCGGCAGCTACTGCCTGAACGGCTGCAGCGCGGAGGCGAACGGCTTCCGCCTCTCTCTCGTACTCGGTTGCCTCCTCTCTGGTTATAAAGTGTCTTCGTTTTTCCTGAAAGTTAAAGAAGGCAGGAGCAGGAAGGGTAATATGGACAGCACGCTGTCTATCAAAAATTAGTCGGTACAGGAAGGACTGTTCGTTCCTCTCAAGAAACTGGTAGCGCACCATAGCCTCATAATCAAGAAAAGCAGGTGGTAACTCAATATCATTCTCCCTTATGGGTACCCCAAGATAATTAGCTACACGAGTGGCATAAATCCCGCCAAAGAAATCTCCTTCCTTAGCATTTTTATGTAGCCTCCTAGCAATAATAGCCCCCAAGTTATATCGTCTATCACCCATTACCGCACTCTTAAGAATACTAAGATCAGGTACACAAAGGTGGCTATGATCGTGTTTACCGTTAATACATCTACCTATGAAGAGAGCAAAATAATGTATAGCAGGAAAGTGAATGCTCCCCAAGGTAGCCTATGTAATGTTTCTAGTTTCTCCCACAGTGATGCTAGCAAGAAAATCATTATATTCAGTTTTGTGAGGATCACTATGGCTGCCCCATTGTGGAATTTTGCATGCACGGTTAAAATCTTCTAGGTCCATAGTATAAGATTCATCATAAAGATTTAATAGAACAAAATGCGTATTACGCCTGGATGAAAATTCAAACCTCCGCACGAAGGAATCAGTGAGTTGATAATATTGCTTGCATTGGTCTGAAACGAAATCTTCAAGGCCAGCATTTCGTATGTACGCGTAAAATTCTTCCTTGAAACCGGCATGAACCATGAATTGATCCGACGGCCATTCACAAGGCCGCACTTGAGCTTCCCTCGGTGGTTCAAAGTCGGGCTCACGTATCGCGAGTCTCGGGGTCTTCTTGCTCGAGGAACCACCTTGGTATATTCTCCTCAACATCTTTCTTTCTCTTTTCTGAAATTTTTAGTGACTCAAAATAAAGGTGAACAAAACTCAACAAAACTCATAGCAACTACTCCCACAAGTGACTAGAGGCTATATCATGCATCAAAACTACTTGGGACCATACAGATTTGACATGCAAGCTCAAGAACAAGGTCACCACAACAGCAAAAATTTGCAATATATAAAGCACTAAAACAAAAACTAATTGGACCATTGGAGGAGTCACATACCGAAGATCAATCCCCCAAAACAGTTTTGCAAGTAGAGCTTTGCACAAGGAGATCGAAAATGGCAGCAAAATGAGCTAGAACACGGGTTTGAGCAATGGTGGGATTTTTTCTAGAGGAAGACGAAGTGGATGGGTGCTGGAATAAGTGAGGGGGGCCTACGTGGGACCCACAAGCCAGGGGGCGCGCCCTGCAGGCTAGTGGCCCACTGGTGCAGCCCCCTGATGTGTTCTCTGTGCCAGAAATTCTTAAATATTCCAAAAAAAATCATACTACATTTTCAGGGCATTTGAAGAACTTTTATTTTCAGGTCATTTTTTATTGCACGGATAAATCAGAAAACAGAAAAATAATAGCATTTTTACTTTATTAAATCTAAATAACAGAAAGTAAAAGTTGGGTACAGAAGGTTGTGCCTCCTAAATTCATCCATCTCATGCTCATAAAAAAGAATCCATCAATAAGGTTGATCAAGTCTTATTGACAAACTTTTTTCAAATGACACGGAACCGGAGAATTTTTGAATAACACTAGGTTACCTCAATGGGGATATTCATGTTCCCAACAGTAAGTATATCATATTTCTTTTTGGCAGTAGGGAGAGGGAATTCAAAATCTCCAATAATAATCGTTGAAATTTTTCCAATGGAGTTGATACTATGAACTTGAGGTTGTTTCTTCGGAAAGTGTACCGTATGCTCATTACCATTAACATGAAAGGTGACATTGCCCTTGTTGCAATCAATAACAGCCCCTACAGTATTCAAAAAAGGTCTACCAAGGATGATCGACATACTGTCGTCCTCGGGAATATCAAGAATAACAAAGTCTGTTAGGATAGTAACATTTGCAACCACAACAGGCACATCCTCGCAAATACCGATGGGTAAAGCAGTTGATTTATCAGCCATTTGCAAAGATATTTCAGTAGGTGTCAACTTATTCAAATCAAGTCTACGATACAAACAGAAAGGCATAACACTAACACCAGCTCCAAGGTCACATAAAGCAGTTTTAACATGGTTTCTTTTAATAGAGCATGGTATAGTAGGTACTCCGGGATCTCCTAGTTTCTTTGGTATTCCACCCTTAAAGGTATAATTAGCAAGCATGGTGGAAATCTCGGCTTCCGGTATCTTTCTTTTATTTTCACAATATCTTTCATATACTTAGCATAAGGAGACATTTTTAGAATATCAGTCAAGCGCATACGCAAAAAGACAGGTCTAAGCATTTCAACAAAGCGCTCAAAATCCTCATCATCCTTTTTCTTGGATGGCTTAGGAGGAAAGGGCATGGGTTTCTGAACCCAAGGTTCTCTTTCTCTACCATGCTTCCTAGCAATGAAGTCTATTTATCATATCTTTTGTCCTTAGGTTGTGGGTTATCAAGGTCAACAACAGGTTCAATCTCCACATCATTATCATTACTAGGTTGAGCATCAACATGGACATCATCATTAATATTATCACTAGGCTCATGTTCATTACCAGATTGTGTCTCAGCATGAGAAATAGAAATATCATTTGGGTTTTCATGAGTATCTATAACAGGTTCACTAGCAGCATGCAAAGTCCTATCGTCATTCTTTTTCCTTTTATTACTGGGACGACTAGGTGCATCGGTATTAATTCTCTGAGAATCTTGCTCGATTCTCTTAGGATGGCCCTCGGGATACAAAGGTTCCCGAGTCATTTTACCACCTCTAGTCACAACTCTAACAGAATGATCATTGTTCTTACCATTCATCTCATTAAGCAAATCATTTTGTGCCTTAAGTACTTGTTCTACTTGAGTAGTTACCATGGAAGCATGTTTACTAATAAGCTTAAGATCATTGATAGTTCTACTCATATAATCACCTAAGCGATCAAGCATGTAAGCATTATGTTTCAACTGTCTACTAACATAAGCATTGAAATTTTCTTGCTTAACAATAAAGTTATCAAACTCATCCAAGCATTGGCTAGCAGACTTATTATAAGGAATATCACCTTCATCAAATCTACGAAGAGAATTTACCTCTACTACCTGTGTCAGGTTATCAAGACCATGTATTTCTTCAATAGGTGGTAGATTCTTAACATCTTCAGCTTTAATACCTTTTTCTTTCATGGATTTCTTTGCCTCTTGCATATCTTCAGGACTGAGAAACAGAATACCTTTTTTCTTCGGAGTGGGCTTTGGAGGTGGTTCGGGAATAGTCCAATCATTATCATTGCTCAATATATTATTCAATAGTAGTTCAACTTGATCAACATGCCGTTCCCTGAAAACACAACCAGCACAACTATCTAGGTGGTCCCTAGAAGCATTGGTTAGTCCATTATAAAAGATATCAAGTATTTCGTTTTTCTTGAGAGGATGATCAGGCAAAGCATTAAGTAATTGGAGAAGCCTCCCCCAAGCTTGTGGGAGACTCTCTTCTTCAATTTGCACAAAGTTAAATATTTCCTGCAAGGCAGCTTGTTTCTTATGGGCAGGAAAATATTTTTCAGAGAAGTAATATATCATATCCTGGGGACTACGCACACAACCATGAGCAAGAGAATTAAACCATATCTTAGCATCACCCTTTAATGAGAAAGGAAACAACTTAAGAATATAGTAATAATGAATTTTTTCCTCATGAGTAAATAGGGTGGCTATATCATTCAATTTAGTAAGATGTGCCACAACAGTTTCAGATTCATAACCATGGAAAGGATCGGATTCAACCAAAGTAATTAAGTCAGGATCGACAGAGAATTCATAGTCCTTATCAGTAACAAAGATAGGTGAAGTAGCAAACTTAGGATCATATTGCATTCTAGCATTCAAAGATTTTTCCTTCCACTTGCATAGCAATTTCTTAAGATCATCTCTATCCTTACAAGCAAGAAAGTCACTAGCTACCTCTCCCTCCATAACATAACCCTTAGGTATATTAGGCAGTTCATATCTAGGAGAGCTAGGTCTAGCAGGTGTCTCATAGTGTTCAGTTTCAATAATTTCATCAGTTTCAGAAATATCATCAGCTTCAGCATTGACTCTAGCAATTTGTTCATCAAGAAATTCACCCAGTGGCACAGTATTATCAAGCAAAGTATCATCATAAGGATCATGCATAGCAGAAGTGGCATCATCAATTACTTGCGACATATCAGAATTACTAGCAGGTGGTGGTGTCGCAAATTTACTCATAACAGAAGGTGAATCAAGTGCAGAGCTAGATGTCAGTTCCTTACCTGTCCTCGTAGTTGAGGGATAGATCTTGGTTTTAGCATCTTTCAAATTCTTCATAGTGATCAACAGATATAAATCCCAAGAGACTCAGAGAATAGAGCTATGCTCCCCGGCAACGGCGCCAGAAAAAGGTCTTGATAACCCACAAGTATAGGGGATCGCAACAGTTTTCGAGGGTAGAGTATTCAACCCAAATTTATTGATTCGACACAAGGGGAACCAAAGAATATTCTCGAGTATTAGCAGCTGAGTTGTCAATTCAACCACACCTGAAAGACTTAATATCTACAGCAAAGTATTTAGTAGCAAAGTAGTATGGAAGTAACGGTAACGATGGCAAACATGACAGTAGCAGTTTCGTAGTGATTGTAACAGTAGCAACGGAAAAGTAACTTAGCAAAGATCAATATATGAAAAGCTCGTAGGCAATGGATCAGTGATGGATAATTATGTCGGATGGCATTCATCATGCAACGATTATAACATAGGGTGACACAGAACTAGCTCCAATTCATCAATGTAATGTAGGCATGTATTCCATATATAGTCATACGTGCTTATGGAAAAGAACTTGCATGACATCTTTTGTCCTACCCTCCCATGGCAGCGGGGTCCTAATGGAAACTAAGGGATATTAAGGCCTCATTTTAATAGAGAACCGGACCAAAGCATTAGCACTTAGTGAATACATGAACTCCTCAAACTACGGTAATCACCGGAAAGAATCCCAGTTATTGTCACCCTGGGGTATGCGGATCATAACTCGTAATAGGTGTCTACAACTTGCAAGATAGGATCAAGAACACATATATATTCATGAAAACATAATAGGTTCAGATCTGAAATCATGGCACTCGGGCCCTAGTGACAAGCATTAAGCATAGCAAAGTCATAGCAACATCAATCTCAGAACATAGTGGATACTAGGGATCAAACCCTAACAAAACTAACTCGATTACATGGTAAATCTCATCCAACCCATCACCGTCCAGCAAGCCTACGATGAGATTACTCACGAACGGCGGAGAGCATCATGAAATTGGTGATGAAGGACGGTTGGTGATGACGACGGCGTCGATTTCCCCTCTCCGGAGCCCAAAACGGACCCCAGATCTGCCCTCCCGAGGAAGAACAGGAGGTGGCGGCGGCTCCGTATCATGAAATGCGATGAACTCTTGTCCTCGATTTTTTTCTCCCCGAATAGGAATATATAGAGTTGGAATTGAGGTCGGAGGAGCTCCAGGGGGCCCACAAGACAGGAGGGCGCCCCCCTGGCTTGTGGCAAGGTGGTGGACCCCCCCCCCCGGTTGATTCTTTCGCCAGTATTTTTTATTAATTCCAAAAATATTCTCCGTAAATTTTCAGGTCAATCTGAGAACTTTTATTTCTGCACAAAAATAACACCAAGGCAATTCTGCTGAAAATAGCGTCAGTCCAGGTTAGTCCATTCAAATCATGCAAATTAGAGTCCAAAACATGGGCAAAAGAGTTTGGAAAAGTAGATACGATGGAGACATATCAAGCTTCATCCCAAAATTTGAGTGGCATAGAAGCATAAGCTAAAATACCGAGACCTACTTCAACTATGTGGCGATGCTTGCGTTCAGCAGAACCATTTTGTTGGTGTGCACGTGGACACGAAACATGGTGTGAGATACCTATCTTTTGAAAGAAAGAATTCAGTTTCTCATATTCACCACCCCAATCTGATTGCACTGCAATAATTTTGCTATCAAACTTACGTTCAACAAGAGCTTGAAAGTTGTGGAAAACTTGATAAACATCAGCACGTTTCTTAAGAAGGTATGTCCATGTATACCTGCTATAGTCATCAATGAAACTAACATAATAAGAATGTCTACCAACAGAGGTGGGGGCAGGACCCCAAACATCAGAGAAGATAAGTTGCAATGGCTTGGTAGACACACTGGTAGACACATGATAAGGTAATTGATGACTTTTTGCTCTTCGACATGAATCACAAATAGTTTCTAGATTTCTCTCACCAACAACTGGGAGATTATTTCTACTAAGAATCTGATGAACAGTAGAAAAAGATGGGTGACCTAAGCGATTGTGCCACCTTTCAGCAGAAAGCTTGATGGCACCATACACTTGTTTATTGTACTGGAAATACTTGGGAAGCAAAGCATAGAGACCATCAACACAGACACCCCTATGGAGAATTTTCTTCATGACCCGATCCTTGATCAAAAAGAAGAATGGGTGAAACTCTAGAAACACATTATTGTCAAGAGCAATACGATGAACAGATAGCAAGGTTTTGGAGGCATTAGGAACATGCAAGATATCATTGAGTTCAAGATTTTTGTGTGGGGTTTTGATAACAGATTGTCCAATATGACCTATCTCCATACCTGCACCGTTTGCGGCAGTGTAGACTTGATCATGGCCACGATCTTTTTCATGCATTGTCAGCTTGTCTAGTTCTCTAGTAATGTGATTTGTGGCGCATGTGTCCATGTACCAGTTGGTGTCTACTCCATAGGACACATCTGTTGCAGCTGCAACTTTCTTTTTCTGGGCATTATTGTCATCGGCATAGCGCCAATCACAATCTTTTGCAATATGATTTGTTTTCTTGCAAATTTGACACTTGTTTTCATAACCTTCATACCCTTGGAAATTGCGCCCCCGATTGTTGTTGCCGGGCGGCGCCGATTGTTGTTGTTGCCACCACCGTGGTTGTTCTGATAATAGTGGCCGCCACTACCACCACCTTGGTAGCTCCCACCATTGTGCTGCTGGAAGCCACTATAGCCCCTGCCAGAGTTAGGGTTAGGGTTTTGGTGGCCTTCGCCACCTCCTGGACCGTAGCCACCGCCAGTACTGTGGCCGCTGCCACCACCAGCGTTGTAGCCGCCGATACCGCCTGCCCCATAGCCACTGCTTCCGCCGCGAGGACCACCAGAGCCCCCACCCTTGCGGTAGCCGCCCCTGTCGCCACCACCACGGTCGCGCAAGGCGGCATTAGCGGACGACTTGAAGCCGGTGTTGCCATGAAACATCTCAACTCGCTGATCATAGTTGGCCACGAGGGAGAAGAGAGCGTCGACGGTGATGGGCTCGGTGCGGACGTCCAGTGCGGAGATGATAGGTTGATAGTCCATGTAGAGGCCGACGACGATGAAGGAGATGAGCTCGCCGTCCCCGAGTGGTTTGCCCGCCGCCGCGAGTTCATCGAAGAGGGAGCGCATATGACCGAAGTATGCCAAAGCCGACAGCGAGCCTTTCTAAGCATTGGTGAGCGCGATGCGAAGGTTGTTGACGCGAGACAGCGACACGGCAGAGAACATGGTGGCCAAGGCGGTCCAGATCACATGGGAGGACTCAAGCAAAGCGGCCTAGACGAGGACCTCCTTGGACAGATTACACAAGAGGTATGCGACGATCTGTTGATCCCGGACAAGCCAGGGGGCATAGGCAGGGTTGGGGATGACCTGATCCTTGCCATCCTTATCTTTGATGGTGATGATTTTTGGAGGCTTCTCAATGGTGCAGTCGATGTAGCCATACAAGCCGGTGCACAGTATTTGGGATCGAGCTTGAGCTTTCCGGAGAACATAATTTGTCCGGGTTAGCGGTTTAGAGACGTTGTAGTGGAGGGTAGATAGAGGAGCGGCGCTGGAGGTAGACATGGCGGTGAGGGGATGGGTGGCGGGCTGATGATCTTAGGTGGAAGACGATGATGGTGCAACAGTGAATGAAGGGTGGAAGGTACGAGCTAGATGCAATCGGAAGAGCCTGCTCTGTATACCATGTAAAGATTGTGGAAGCGTCTCAACCCCTAGACAAGGGGCCGCATCAATATATATTGATCAGGACGAGAGAGGAGTCTCGTAGGTTTTACATAACGAAGAGTAACATACTAGGAGATCTTAAAGGAATACAGATAGGAGAGAGAGAGGTTTAAGAGAGTCTCTATCTATCCTATACAATAACGTGATACACAAGATCAATCCTGGTTCGGTACAACCAGAATATTAGATGTTCAACACGACTGTTGCAGGAGTTGTCTCGGATCAAGAGAAATCCCTGGCAGCAATGCTTGTTGGTGTCGTCTCCCTCCTCAGTGATGCCATCATGGTTCGTTCTCCCTCTCCCCCTCCCACTTTCATTCCTAGGTGAGAACTCCAGCCGTTTATGAGTTGGGTGACAACGTCTTGGCATGGATCCTTGCCTCCTTGAGGGTGTCGTCTTGAGTGAGTTGGGGGTATGCATCGATGTCGTTAGCGGGTGTGCAAAAATATCTCACATGGAAGTGGCCCCTGGGTGCTTCATCTTGTTGGGTCAGTGTTCTTGCGTAGCTCTTTATGGTTCTCCGTGTTGTAAATATGGCCTAAAGGCTAAATGTTATTGTGTTGTTTCCATGTTCACAATTAAGTTCAAATTTCTCTGCAATAATTACAATAGTTCTTGACTGACGGTTGCATGTGTGGAAACATAAACACCAAATAGATCCCTAGTCTCGCCACTAAGACTAGCTCATGTATTGTTGGCCGTCATGTTTTTCTGATCATCAGCATTGTTAAACTGACAAGGATGTCTAAAGTAATTGAGAACACATTGTTGGCTGAACAGTGGTGTTGGATAGACCCGATACTTATGATATATTGTGAGATCCCATAGTCCCTAAGTTATCGGTATTATTATATAATATGTTAATATTTACTCGCATCCTTAGACCATGAGAGCATCGTAGACTTTCATACCAGATGCTTACTTTGGGGTTAAAAAATTACCGTAACCGAGAGATTATAAGGGTAGCTTACGGCTACACTATAAAAGTATGTCAAGGTTATCGATGATTCAAGACCTGGATTTGCTCCTCTGACGATGGGAAGATGCTCTCCGAGCCCACTCTGTATTACGATATCTATCATCGTCTCGCTAAAAACAAGCGTGAAATTGATCACATGGATATCGGAATATGAAAAGTAGAAAAGAGAACAAAACAGGTAACGAGGCTAACTTGGTATTGTGATCAAACAGTTGCTTCACAAGGATGCCGATAATTTTTTTGCCCCGTATTTTGTAAGAGTAACACGAAGCAAAGAAATTGTATGCGGAAACAAAAGGTTCGCTCGATAAAGATCTTATTATGTATGTGAGAATTAACATGGGTGTTCAAATCCCGTTGTTAATTACTGACCAAAGATGTTTTGGGTCATGACACATACTGTCAAACATGCAGGGTCACACACTTAACGGCTAGTGATTCGTAGAAGGACTAGGTGATAAAGGAGAATGAGACAACGGGCAACAGAAGTGTCCCGGTTATTTCCAGAAGTGTTCCGGGGGGTCCTGGTATCGTACGGGTGATGCCGAGAGTGTCCAAGAAGTACCCAGGAAGGCTTTGGAAGCTTTCGGAAGGGTCCGTGGGCTGCCACCTTGGCTGGACCAACGGGCGATGCCCACATTGACCCAAGTGGACCAAAAGGAGGAGCATTAAGGAAATCTTGGAGGTCAAGCCACCCAAGGAGGAGTCCTAGTGCACCAAGGGAGGGCACCTCTCCCTAGGTCGGACGACCCATGGGGAGGTTGCTCCTCCAAGTCAATGCCCTCCTGGTCACTTATTTATAGTGGGGAGGGGCGCTACCCCAAATGAGACAACCATTCCCTTGGAGCACACCCCCTGCTACCTACACCCACTCTCTTCTCTCTCGTCTAGATTGGTCTAGGTGGAGGTACGCTGCTAGGCTGCTTCTCCTCCCTCTAGTTCTTATGTTAGTTATTTGTGTTCGTCCATAGAGTGTTGTTGAATTGCTACTTCATTATGGGTGGATACCATGGAGGAATCGTCTACTTTGATTCTAGATCGGCGGATCTTCTGGGCGAAATTCTTGTGACTAGGAGGTATACCCTAGCTACAGGAATTGGTGGATCGTCACTAACATCTACTTCTTCTCTGTTGCATTCTTGTTGGTGAAATTGATCTATCTTGTCATGTGTCATCTTCATAGTGATCTTGGGGTGATCGTATAAGGTAAAAAAATTGTGTAGTCCATTCCCCTAAAGTCAGAGGTCCTGCCTACGTACTTGCTTGTTGACTGGTTGGCCAAGCGTCATTGGTAGGAAGGGAATAGGGTACAACATAACATGGGTGGCATGTACACGGTGCTGATACATGCGTGCTCTGATCTATTCTCTGCATTGATGGTTTCAGCTCCTTTGTTGTACGGTTCTTAAGCGTCCTTGCCCTATAACGCCTTCATTTCTTTGTGAGGGGATCAGTGAGCCTTGAGGGCATCAGGACGGTCGGACTGAGAATCTCTTGTGGGGATGTGGTTCCTTACCAATCCTTGCTCTAGAGCTAGCTACTCCATGTGTTGACGGTTTGGCATCCTTCGAACCAGGATGAGGGACAGGTCCCTTTCGGATGTGGACATGGTTGGTACAAGGACGACGTCCACCTTTCAGAGTAGATGAAGGTGTGTCCTTTATCATTGGGTTGTGTCTCCTCTTGAAGTTTGTTTGCTGTCTATGCTCTGGTGCTTCATTCGTGTTGAAGTGCTCCGTCGACATGATGTTGGTTCTTTGTTGTTCGCTTGTTGTTGTTGGTGGTGCTTGTAAGTTATTTTGGCAACAGTTTATACTGGACAATTTTTACGTTTATGGGTGTTTGTAATTCCTTGTCGGTTGATGGTTTCGTTAATTCAAAGCCGGCTACATCTTAAGACCACGTAAATAAAAAAATACTTAATTATGAATTGTTTTAGAGAAAAGCTTACCGTCAACCGACGGATCGCAGTGCCGCGTCCGCCACTTCCCCTGCATGACACACGTACAAGTGAGAGCCCGCATACAGTCCTTTGTCAAACACGATTCTGCAATAGAGACTATGTTTCTGAAACACATTCGTGTTGCAATAGTCTATGACGGGTCTATGTTTTGCTATAAAACTTCCGTTGCGAAAAATTTGTGCAACAAGACCTCAGTTGCAAAAAAAAACTTGCAATAAAACCTTAGTTGCAGTTTTTTTTGCAACAAAACAGTTGTTGAAAAATAATTCTGCAACAAGACCTACGTTGCAAAAATAGTTCTAAAACAAGACCTGTGTTGCAGTGATGAAGACACGCTCAGCTCGCTCGATGCGGCAAATTTGACGCCTTGGTTGGTTTGCTTTCCTTTTTATACTTGATTTAGTCATTTAGATGTGCAATAACTATGTCACATCTAGATGTGTTCTAGACATCCATATATATGTGTTCTAGACACATCCATATATATGTGTTCTAGACACATCCATAATTAATTGGGTGTGTCTAAGACACATCTAGATATATGGATGTGTCTAGAACACATCTAGATGTGACATAGTTATTGCACATCTAAATGCCTAAATCAAGCATAAAAGAAAAGAAAAGGAAAAAAAATACCCGCACGAATCTCCAGGTAAGATCAATGATATATGATTTAGATGTGCAATACTTATCTCACATCTAGATGTGTTTTAGTAAAACTGTAATTAATTTAATGAAAGAGCTGGCAGTTCCAGCAGAAAAGTGCATGCACGGTTGGCCTGAACCGTGTGGTCTAGGTCGTCTGACCCGTCGTGCCGATTCCAGGGATCTGTGTTTTGATCCTTCTGATGAAGCATTCTTCCTTTTGTTCTGCCGTTTAGGGTTTAATACCACAAGCATATTCGCCTACTGACCATAGTAGAATTTTTATTCATTAAAAACTGGGTAGGAAATATGAGTTTTAGTAACTTGTCAATTCTGCAATGTCACATGCCTCACATGGACCTGGTCATCCATCCTACGCCTAAAGAAACGGACGCTTCCAAGTAAATGTCGAACGGGCACCGGTCACCGTCTCCATTATTTCCTGACAGCCCGTGACACGAGCTTGCGCCTAGCCCGACCAGACCAGTCGACCAGATGCTATTACCCCACGTTTAATGGCTGGCTCAAACCACTTGCAGACCCGCACGACAGAATGACTCACATCAGAAAGTTCGGCATCGATCGACGCTGACGTTTTTCTTCCTTCCTGGTCTGTGACGTGCAGGCGAGCACAGCTACGTGGACGTGGTGCTGCAGACGCGGAGCGGCAAGGCGGTGCGGGTGGTGGTGGAGCCGAGCTTCCGCGCCGAGTTCGAGGTGGCGCGCGCCGGCGCCGGGTACCGCGCGCTGGTGGCCGCGCTGCCGGAGGCGTTCGTCGGCCGCGCCGACCGGCTGAGCGGCGTCGTCAAGGCCATGTGCGCCGCCGCCAAGCAGTGCATGAAGGAGAACAACATGCACCTCGGCCCCTGGAGGAAGCACAAGTACATGCAGTCCAAGTGGCTCGGCACGTCCGAGCGGGAGGCGCCGCCGGCGGCGCTCGACGCGGTGGCCGCCGGCTCGCAGTCGCCGGAGAAGCAGCCCAAGTTCAGGGCGTCCATGCTCAGCTTCGACTTCGGCCGGGCCCCGGTGGTGGTTGCGTGAGGCATGCATGGCGGACAACGACGAGAGGAGTATGATGCCATGGCGGTCACATGTGTCCACGTGTGTGTGCCCATGTTATAGACTGTGTGCCATGCCGCGCGCTGTAGTAGGCTAGTACGAGCACCTGATAGTAGAGTGTGTAAGAGCATCCATAGCCGGACGCCTCAAACGATCCCTCGTACGCCCGCGGACGCGCCCGGTCAGTGACCGGACAGGAGAAAGAAGGAAAAAAATGACCCAACCGGATCCCTCATATCATCCCTATACGTCCGGGCTGTCCGCGAACCCTCATATCCATCTCAAATATAGAGAGGATATGAGGGCTCGCGGACGCGTCCGGGCGTGCCCAGTCAGTCCGCCACGTAGGACGCGACCCCACCCCGACCACCTTTTCTTTTTCTTTATTCATTCTTTTCTTTCTCTCTCTTCCTCTTCACCAATCACGTGCAAGTGACCGGACATATGAGGAAGAAAATGAGGAGTGTGGCTGCGTGGACGGACAAATAGGGGACACGTCCGGTCACTGACCGGGCGCGTCCGCGGGCGTTTAGGGAGTCATATTTGCTATGTCCGGCTGTAGATGCTCTAACGGGGATTCTAGGTTGTACATATTCGGGATTTGTAATTTCATGAATCTGTTCTTGAAGAAGAGAACTCTGTTGATGGAGATAAGAGTAAAAAATTATCCAGTTTTCACATATCGAAGGCTAATTTTCATCTCTTAACTTTAGAACCGAACAAACCAGGCAACCAGGGCCAAGAGCACATCCCCTCAACCTCTGCCTACCGCTCTGACTGCTGGTGGTGGGGTGGTCTTTCGAGCTCTGATCAATCCCGATCAACCTTGAATTCTTTCTGTTGGGACCAATGGCAGGAACAAGATTAGTGAAATCACCATGTTTGGAAGGGCTAGTTAGAGCACCAAAAAATATATCAAAAGATGCACTGTTCATGTATTCATTAGGAACAATCTATGGTATTAGGGGTCCAGGGCTCTCGTAAGGTAACGTTGACAACGATGCATCATCAACTCAATCACGATGGCTGTAGTGGTCGTTCGGTGGTTCAAGGAGCTCGGTGCAAGTTTTATTATGTTTGGGGTGATTTGTACTTCTGGTAAACCTTTATAAAAGATTTGGGTCCTTTTTCACAAAATGAATAGGTTGTCCATCACAAACTTAACTGCAAATAGAAAGATAGAAAGCCATTTGTATAGAACTATAGATAGAAAGACGTCAAATTAACTAAAAGAGAAAGGTCGCGATATTTACCACACGTGTGGCATAATGAACACATGACCACATGATCTTGTGTGGCATATCTAGGAGGCAGCCCATACGATTTTGTGTGAGCGTACATTAGAACTGCCACACATGTGGCACGAATCAATTCCGCCCACACATGTGGCAGGAGGACAAACATACCGAACGATTCGATCGGTTGTGAACGTTCGGTGGCAGAACCCCCAGCCCCAACGATCCCCCACCAACACGATCTAAAAAGGCCTAGCAGCCCATTTTGATGGGCCTCTTCCCAGACGTGAATAAAAAACACAAAAAAATATATCCAAAAACAAATAAAAATAGTAAAAATAAAGAAGAAAAAGGAAATCCTTGACTTGAAAGAAAAATCCTATGGATTTGCCATGAGACCTTAAATGAATTTGCCATATGACCATAAATTAATTTGCCATGTTATGAACAAAATAACCTATAGAAAAAGGAAAATGTTAATAATGTGCCATGTGACAATAATAATCTGAAAACAAAAATGCTATGGATTTGCCATGAGACCTTAAATGAAATTGCCATATGACCATACATTAATTCATATTTCTTGTTCACACGTCAAATTCATATTTTTCCATGTGAATTTGTCGTGTGAACAAAAAAATATGAATTTGCCATGTGACAGTGATGGAATTTACCATGATCAAGAAAAGTGAATATGATATGTTATGAAATCCCATGGAAATCGTGGCAAAATTGCTATGGGTGAAAGAAACTAAAAGTGGAGCACGAATTTGCCATGACAAAAACCATCATTAGTTGATGTTGTGTCGATGCAAAAGTTTGCAGAATTGCCATGGCAACAAAATTTTGTTCGAAAAGTGTCATGGCGAAGAAATACAAATAACAAAATGAACATTGTGTAAACAAAAATTAGGACCACAATTACCACGTCAGAATGCCATGGCAAGTTTTGTATTGGTGACATGACAAAAAGATTTCTTCCCTAAAATAGTGGCAAATTGCCACGGAAAAATTTGAGGCAACACGATTTACACCTAAAAAAATGATGTGCGATAGGTCCATTCATTTTGCTTTACAAAAATTGCCAAGATGGGCCAAAAACATATGAAGAACCACATTGACCATATAAATTTTAGTTGCCATGTTCGTATGTAGAATGAATAGTTGAAGCACAAAAGTATGAACAAAGAAAAATTGCCATGGTAATTAATTAAAATTTGCCATGTTTTCTATGAAAAAAATATCATGTATGAAAAAGTAAAACTCAACTTATGAACAAAATTGCCATGGCAAATTCATATCAAAACTTGCCATGTTATTTTAATTAAATTTGCCATGCTCTGTATGAGAAAAATGCCATCTTTGTAAAGCAAACACAAATCATGAACAAAAAATTGTCATGATATTTTAATTAAATTTGACATGTTCTATATGAGAAAAATGTCATGTATGTAAAGTAAAACTCAAACTTATTAACAAAATTGCCATCTCAAATTCATATCAATATTTTAATAAAATTTGCCATGTGTTGTATGAGAAAAATGTCATTTGTGTAATGTACAACACACGTTATGAACGAAAAAAATTGCCATGGCAAAATTAATATCAACAATTGCCATGGTATTTTAATAAGAATTTTCCATGCTCTGTATGAGTTAAATGTCATGGTATGTAGAGTACAAACACACGTTATGAACGGATAAATTGCCATGGCAAATTCATATCGAAAATTGCCACGGCAAATTCATATAAAAAAATTGCCATATATTTTAGTTAAATTTGCCATGTTATGTAAGAGAAAAATGCCATGTATGTAAAGTAAAAACACAAATTATGAAAAAAGGCCATGACAGCTGAATGTTATAAATTGCCATGCTCTTCTAATTATAAATGTCATATCGTTTTAAGGAAAAATGCCATGCCTCGTGAAGTGAAAATTTGCCATGGCTAAATAAGAAAAAAAAATCATTGGTGCAAAAATAAATTATCTTTTCCATGATCCATAAACTTCATTCCAAAAAAGATGCCATGGAAAAAAACAAATCTATTGCCATGGCAACTTCTCGTACCAATTTTGCCATGGCAACTACTACATAAATTTGCCATTACAACTACTCGTAGCAATTCTGTCCATGGAAGCTACTACATAAATTTGCCATGGCAACTACTCCACAATGTTCCCATGCGAACTACTACAGAAATTTGCCATGGCATCTACTCGTAGCAATTCTTCCCATGGCAAGTAATATAGAAATGTGCTATGACAACTACTCCTGAATGTTGCCATGGCAACTACTCATAGCAAAATATTGGTTGTGCATCTGTATGAACACACCTAAAAGTTGTTCATGCAAACAAAAATAAGTTTACATGGCAAAAACACTAACTAACTGATGGCAAAATAATTTGCCATGGCAACACAATTAAAGTTGGAATGTTAATGTAATTTTCCATGTCTACAGATGATAATTTGTCGTGCCACATAACCACTTGCCATCGCATACTGGGATTAGCCTAAGGGCAACTACAATTTGTGCGTGTGCTAAACCAAAACATACAAATTGAAATTAACATGAAAAATTGTGGGTTGAAAAATGCCGAGACACATCTGAACAAATGTAATATGATTGATCATAACGGATCTTATTTGCAGAGATGGCAAACCCTATGTATTTGTGATGGCAAAAATTGTTCTTCCTAAGCAAAAACATGGCAAGAATGCAGAGGGTTGGCATATCAAAAATTCACCATCACTGCATGCTCGAAAACTGCCCATTGAAACCACAGATTATCCATCCAATTCTAAACAAAGGCTAAATTATCAGATTCAAAATTGTACTCTGATGATTGATCAAACAAAAATCATCGCCCTGCTACCGTAAGCATGAACACACAACACACGAAACTGATAAGAGGAAAATCAAACCTCCATGGCATCAGGTGCCGGAGGAGCACGGAGCAGACGGGCCTTCGCGAAGATCGCATCGAGCACGCGGATGTCGTCGTGATTGCAGTAGTTGCTGGCCCTCCGCGACGCCCTGACGAACAAGCCATTGCCCCCCACGACCGCAAGCCCACCGATGTTGACGACGTACGCGGGGTGGCACTTGCCCACCGGGTCAAGTAGGTCCGGCCCGCGTCTGCGTCCATCGCTGAGGCCGAGCCCCACCAGGGACACCCGCCGGCCCGCCCCCACCGTTCCCCGGGCAGGAGTTCACGAGTAGCGCGACGGAAGCAAGTAGATGGACAGGTGTGCGGCGGAGCTCGAACCCTAGAAGTAGCCGCGCGCGTGCCCGCCTCCTCCGCTTCAGCCAAACGCCCCCCCTGGAAATCCCCCTCATCGCCGGGAAGACCATGGAGGCCGAGCCCCACCAGGGACACCCGCCGTTCCTGGGGTAGGAGTTGGCGAGTAGCGCGGCGGAAGCACGCAGATATATTGGCGTGCGGCGGAGCTCGAACCTCATAAGTAGCCGTGCGCGCGTCCGCCTCCTCCGCTTCAGCCATACGCCCCCCGGACCCCCCCTCACCGCCGGGAAGACCACGGAGCTCTCCCTCACCGCCACCCAAGCCGCCATGGGAGAATGGGGATCCACCCTGTGCTCACCACCAACGCGCCCCTCCCCGCCCTCACGCCTGCCACCACCCATCTCGCCGGCCACCTACCGGTAAGCACACAGAGACAGATGAGAGGGGATACGAGCAGAGGGGAAGAAGAGGAGCGGCACGGGGCTGTGGGAAGAAACCTGGCTGTGCTCGTCAGCGTTCGCCGGTCGCCGGAGGTGCGGGAGGGGCGCCGGGGTCGCTCGGGATTGAGCTCCTGCTCGTGGGGGTGTGGGGACTGGGGAATGGATGAGGTGAAGGAGAGAGAGCGATGGGCGAGCGAGAAAGAAAAGGACGTTCGGGCAACTTCGCCCTGACCCGCACGAGTCACTGTGATGACGTGGAGATTCACGTGCATCAAGATGCGTGCGCACACATCCAACGTTAATTCAGTCGTTTGGCCCAAATTGCTTCGTGCCACACGTGTGGGCGATCGCTCTAACCCCACACAGTCCAGTATGCCTACGTGGTACTTCAATTTCGTCAGAATTCACCAAGATTCGTGCAAATATGAACAAACGGAGATTAAGGCGTGTGGACGAAGTGTAGAAATGCCACAAGTGTGGGCGTTATCATTTGGGAATGAGAAAGATAAGTAAAGAAAAGACTAGAATCATAACGAGTGTGTATATTTTGCTTGCACTCGTTTTAGTAAAGCAAAAACAAGTCTATTTTTCGCCCATTAATTCTTTAAAGAAGTGCAGATTTCGTCCATGAACTTCCAAGCAAGACATCTAGCACGCTTAACTCTTCAAATCAAGCAAGATTAGTCTCTCATCTCCGCAGATCCAGTATCATTACTGACTCGACATGGTACGGACCGGTCTACACTGATGTGGCAAAGGAGACCATTATGTTGTTGTGGACGCGCTCTATCCCCTCTCACTCTGGCCCATTCACACGTTCCCCATCTTTCCCCAAACCCTAGTTTCTCATGGTGGTGGCTTAATATAGGTGCACGCGAAGGGAGAGGGGCGCGGCGGCGGTTCGCCTAGACCGATGTCGGTTGTAGGCAAGAGGGAGGACAAGCATTGGTATGCGACATCGTCTAGAAGATCACTGGAAAGATGTTGACAAAGATACTGTGCAGCTTCAGTAGTTTTCTCCCGAAAAATTACATAATAGGCTGGGGTAGAGGATGGCAACAACATAGTGGAGGGAGGGGTAGCTGGCATTTTTGCGAGTCATTTGCTAGACAAGTTAAGCAGAACGAATGAGAGAGTGACTCTAAGGATGATATGGAGGTGGACCATTGTTTTGAAGATGACATGTACACGTTGAGTAGTGCATTAGAGCGTAGACAGGTCAAACAGGGCCGAGTCTGCTGCGATACCAGGTTGGCTGAGACGACGGACTAAGCTTGTCCGGTTTAAAGAGTTATAAGGCTGCAAAATGTCTGGTTTGAAAGTTTGGAAATGAAATATGCACCCTCTGAAGAACCGAGGAACGAAAAATAGACTTTTGTCTTAATATATTTGTTATATACTAAAAAGAAGGAATTAAATTCACCTAGGTATACACTGTGCCATAATACATCGGCAACACTCGGAAGGTGCTGTGCTCAGTTAACTTCTCCACTATATATTTTGACAAATCTCAAATTATCGTGATGAGTGATGAGCATCGACTAGGAGTCTAGAAAGAAGGGCCAGCTGGACTTTCACCGAAGTTCAAAAAAAAAAAAAAAACTGGACTTCCTCAGTGGATGAGTCAATGACAAAAAATATTCAAGCGCACAAACAGAATATATTTCAGGGAATTTGCATAGGCACAGGCAACACGAAAATGAAAAAAAAAATCAAGTTGAAGCCAGACAAGTACTTGCTATGCTATGAAACAAGAAATGCAAGCAAACGGGACTTCTTTTTTTTGCTATGTATACCAAAAGAAACTTTTGACATTTACATCCTGAGGACTACCTGGACTAGAACAGATTGGAAGAGAGAAGATTAGTTACAGAAGTTTTGGTGGTGGAGGTCCAGAGAGATCGTGATGATGATGGGGATGCTTGAGCTTGTGGATCCAGTGGGCAAGCCATTTCTTGGGATCATGACTCTCCAGGCAGTTTGAGCTTGGCATATTGTCAAGCGTTCCATCTCTTTCAAGAACCATCTTGAACTTGTCCAGTAACTGAACTATTTGCCAGAATTCAGGCCTTTTATCTGCTTGCAAGGCCCAACACTGCTCGATCAGAACCCGTAATGCAGCTGGGCAGGTACCGGGAATGGCCGGCCTCACGTTCTGAAAAAGGATTAATAGAAAGGTTGGCCATACAGTGAGATTAATAGAAATGTCCCTAGATACAATTTCATGCCTAATTTCTCTCTACTTTGCACAAGTCGGATGATGTTGATCATACAAAGGGACACATAAGAGGTAAACAGGAATGAGATGAATGTGCATACCTTGTCAAAAACAGCAAAGGCTGCTTGGAACGGAGTCAAATCTTCATAAGGCACGGAGCCGGTAAGCATTTCCCACAAGATAAGACCGAAGCTGTAAACATCAACCTTTCGACCGTAGGGTTTGTGCTTCATCATCTCCGGAGCCATCCATCTGAAAGTCCCGGGATCGTTCGCCAGAGGGTCACAGTAGGCTTCTTCGCAGGCTATCCCGAAATCGACAATCTTGGCGCAGCATTCCCCGTCGAATATGATGTTCTCCGGTTTCACGTCACGATGGACGATCCCTTGCGAGTGGATGTACCCCATGCCGTGCGCGATATCCAAGCCAACTGAAATGATCTTGTCCAAAGGCAGAGATCTGTGCTCTTGCTTGTGCAAGAATGCTCTCAACGAACCACCAGAAAGGAACTCGGTGATGACGCAGAAGACCGGCGGACTGGTGCATGCTCCAACCGGCTATAGAAAAAAATTCATATTTGTGGATCAATAATCGAATATGTTTACGCAAAGATGGGATCACGTAAGCAAGATTTCAGGACCAGGCATGACGTAGGACCTCCTGGACAATAACGCTAGGTGCTGATAGAAACTTAGTAGCAGAAACTTGCCGTTTCAGGGAAGAACGAGTCAGCTAGAACAAGGCTAAACGTAAGGATTGCGCTCTTTCTATCTAAATCTACAAATAAATTTCACCAACTGTCTCAAACTTGTTTGATAAATTGCCTAAAACTAAAATTTACTTACTGCGAAGTAAACTCGGAAGTTACCTTGATGACGTTGCGATGCTGGAGGCGGCTCAATGTGACGATCTCCGTGTTGAACTGCTTCTCGAGCTGGGATGCCAGCTCCGCGTCTTGCTCATCGTCGGGCTGTCTGATGAACTTGACGGCAACGGGCGCCTCCCTGTAGATTCCATGGAACAGACGGCTGTGCGCCCCGGACGCGAACTTGTGCCCGATGAGGAGCTGCTTGCGATCCACCGTCCAATCCTCGAGCACCTTCTCTGCGGCCGCCGCGGCCCTTTCGCAGTCCCAGTGCTCCTTCTTGTGGTGCTTCACCTTGGCCGGCGCCTTCAGTGTCGCGTCCACCGGCGGCCCGCGTGGCGGGGACGAAGATTTCCGGCGCGGCGGCGGCGGCGGCGTGGAGAACCTCTTGCTGGCTGACTTGGCCTCCTTGAACACCTCAGGCACGGGACGGCTTGGGAGCGGGGACCTCGCCCTCAGCATCTGCGTCGTGCGCGCCTCGGCGAGGACCCTCAGCGAAGAAGTGCGGCGCGGCGGCGGCCGCGGCGCGTCGATGACCGGCGCTTTCTTGCCCGGGAAAGGAGACGGGCTGGAGCACACCCTTTGCAGCCTCGTGCTCTGCTCGTCGGGATGGAAGGAGAAGTCGAGTGACCCAGGGCTGTCGCCCTCGCTCGGGTCCTGAGCCTCGGGCTCGCAACAGACGTCGACGAAGAGGTTGGCGCCGCCCCTCATTCCGTTTGAGGAGTTGTTGGTCGGTGGTGACCGCGACGGGTGACCATCATCGGTGGGCTTCTCGTGATGCATCTGCATGCTGTTGAGGTCCGTCTTGGGCTGGGCAGTCAGCGACCTTGTCCTCGGAATGGGGGGAGTCGCCGCCGAGTTGGCGGCTTTGGCCCCGGGCTCGAAGTTCATGCCGTGGAGCTTGAACCCCGAGTCGGAGCCCTTGTTCTGCTTGAGCGCGGCGCCGCGGTTGAACTGCTCGACGAAGGCGCCGAACTGCTCCCTGCCGGAGTTGGAGCGGACGACCGAGTGGGAGAACCTCGTCCGCCGCACCCACGAATAATCCTCGTCGTCCATGCCCTCGGCGCGACCGATGCAACGGACGGACGGATTTGATGCGACGGGAGAGGCGAGTTGCTGACTCAGACTTTATAGGAACCTCGACGAGAAAAACCCGGATCCTAGAACGTCCCACAGCTCGTTGAAGAGACGCCACATTTGCTCCCTCGATTTCTCTGAATTCTCGCGCAATCCGGCCGGATTCCGCCCACCGCCCCTGAATCAATTCAAAAGCAAAACACTCGCGAGATCAATACACGCAGCCTTTTATAAGTCACGATTGGTCAAAGCAACCACGGTTTCCGAACGCAAGAAGAAGGAGGAGGAGAAGGAGGGATGAAACTGGAACGAGGAACCGTGCAGGCAAGAAAAACAGAGGCGTGCGAGAAGAATCACATCACATGCAAGAAAAGGGGTAGGCAGGCGGGAAGCAATCGGGAAACCTCGGAATTCGGCGCCTGTTCCACGCCAAATCCCCTGACCAAACGCAACCGGTATCCAAATCCAAAAGGAGTTGGCCCTCCCAATCGGAAACCAAGAAGAGTCACGGCCGCTTACCCGATGGGAAGGAACAGGCGAATCTACCTACGCCCCGCCCGCCCGCCTGCGCCGGGGAGGAGGCGGCCGGCCGGCCGGCCCAAGAACGTGGAGGGAGGGAGGGAGCGGCGGCGACGTGGGACGGATGAAAGCTGCGCGATGCGTGGTGGTTAAGGCGGGGAGAGGAGGGAGGGAATCGGGGCCGGGAAAAGGCGCCACCTCCTGCCTGCTGCTGCTGGACGTGGGTGGAGCGTTGGAATTTGCCGGGAGGGAGAGAATGTTGCGACGGGGGCACGGGACGTTCCAATCGCTCACCGAACGAATCCGGCAGCTGTGCTCCCCTCCTTTGTTCCTCTCCTGCTTTCTCCTCTTTTCCTGCCGGGCGGCGCGTGAACGGACCTGATGAAAGGCAGCAGAATCCCTCTCTGCTCTGCCTCTACGTTGTAAAATAAATAGGGCAGGGCGGTACGTGCCGGGCGGCTCTGGGGCGGTGTGGGACTGCAATACAATTCTTTTCTTTCTTTGTGTATGGGTCAATCATGAGAGACGACTTTGGGATTAGTTAGTCTCATAATCCAAATCCCAAGCTGTTTGTTTCTGGTGAGATTTGACGCAATCGCGCGGTTATTGTATTCCCGAGATTCTTCCCTTCGCGGGACCCACGCGTCCACGTGGATCCCGTGTAGTAGAGTCCTGCTCTTCGTCTACGACCCCGCCAGTTCGTGGGGTGTTTCGTCTCGAGTACGTATTTTATATGCTATATATAAAATTCAGTTGATTGTTGCATTTTTACTTGTCAACAGTAGGATAAAAAGCTCGCTTGCAAACTCTTCCTGCTTCTTGCGCTTTTAGGGTCGCCCTTTTCGACTACAACGAAGGCTTGTTCGGGTGCAACTCGCAGAAGTCACAGGTTTACCGCGAAAAGAAAGAACCATGCAAGTGTATCTCTATCTAATCGCACACTAGATTTGGTCATGACCTTGGCTTCGCTGCTGCACTTTTTTGCCCGTGCTTATGTTATCTTCCTCTCCCTACGTCGTCAAGAGCAACAAAGATGCTACAATGCCACGGCTAAGAGCATCTATAACCGGACCCTCGTGCCCCCTCAAACGTCCGGACAGATCGTCCGGTCACTGACCGGACACGAAATTTCGACCCAGCCGGGCCTTTTAAACCGGCCTCAAACGCCCGGGCTGACCGGCACCCTCATATCCAGCCTAAATATGGGGCGGATATGGGGCGTCCAGGCATGCCTGTCACGTCGGCCTGGCGATGGGGTCCCACGCGGAGTCGTTCGAAAACCCGGCGGTCCGAAGCTCGTCTCCATCGTCGGACCGAAGTAGCCGCGTGTCGCCGCTCCGGTGGGACGTGTACTCCCTAGCCCTTCTATTTAAGCCGACCACCGGCACCGAAACCCTACTCATCCACCATTTCCTCCTCTCGTCCGTCGTTGTCGTCACTTTCCACTCCCCGTCCGTCGCTCTCGTCCCTAGCCCAGCTATTTAGCCACCCCCCCCCCCCCCCCCCGGCCGCCACTTTCTAACGCCGGAGCACCGGCTGCAGCTCCTTGAGCAGGTCCGGGCAAGGCGCGAAGCCCGGATCGCCGCGGGGCTACCTCCGGATGTAGTGGATCCGGAGGAGGAGTTGGAGGACGACGAGGTTGAGGAGGAGGAGGAGGAGGAGGATGTAGGGGACGTCGGGGACGCGGATCTGCAGGCGGAGCAACAGGCCATCCTCAACTCCATCCGTTCGGAGTCGGATGCGGAGGCGAGACGACGTCGTCGGCAGGAGATGGAGGCGAAGCAGGCCGTGGAGGAGGCGGAGATGCTCGCCTACCTGGGTGAGGAGTTGGAGGAGGACGAGGAGCCGGAGCCGTCCAATGCACCCGTCTACCCGCCGCCCGGCACCGACGTCGTGGACATGTCCGACGATGAAAACTAGGGTAGTACGTAGTGTGTAGTACGTAGGAGTTTCTTTTGCATGTCTTGTATGGATCTAGGAGGTCAAATATAAAAGACTCGTATGGGAAGGAGAAGATTTGAGGACTGACCGGTCAGTGCCTGCGGACGCGCTCGGTCGCATTCGCGGGCGTTTGAGGGCCCGGATTACCAAATCGTGGATGTAGATGCTCTAAATGAGGAGGTTGGGAGTTATGTACGCCCACTAGTTTTGATTTTTTTCGAAATGCACATACTATATTAATCAATAAACCGAGTACATCTGCAAACACGCCTGGAAAACTGTCAGAAAGACTGGAACATGACAAGTGTCCACCAGAAAGAACCTCAAACACATGAATATTACAAATAACTCCCTCCGGTCCCTGCAAAAAGCAGATAGAAAACCACCGCCGTCTGCCAGCGTCATCGAGACGCACACTGGAGGATGAGACAGAACACGAGCAAACCGAAATCCGAGCCAATGCCATATCTTTGAAGACGTTGTGGGCCTAATACCAAACCTGCAGAACAAGCAACGAAAGTGAAATATACGCTAGAAAGGTAAAGTTCAACGAAATGCCTGAAGAAAGCTAAAGAAAAGCAAATGACTCCATATCCCAGCCAACGCCACTGTTTGGGAGATAACCATAGCTAACATCGTACTTCACCGGTGATTACCAAGAGTAGATAAAGTAAGGTAAGTACATGTCGTGCTCCTCAAGACTTATTTAGGGATTGACACTATGCAAATCTAGGATCCTTCGCTAGCCTCTGCCTCTGCATAATAACGATCCTAAGGCGCCACAACTTCACACAACAAACATGTCGAAATGTACTCGCCGTGTACCAGCAGAGTTGATATCACAACACTTATAACGAAATAGTCCGCAGCAATAACATATATACATATACAACAATTCCGAAGAGTCAAATTTAACAGATGAATACAACAAGGGTCTTTGAACCAAGACACAACTCCCATGAATCAGCTCGTCATGCTCATCGAGTTCATGGCTAACATTTGGCCACGACAAAGCTCAATGTATGATTTTTTGCTTCTAATTGAATCCACTTGTGTCCATGAACATTAGCTTTTGCTCTTGTTCCAATGCTTGGAGTTTTTCTACCATGCCTACCTTCTTCTCCTCCTCCTCCGCCTACCTTTGCTCGGTTGCCGCTCTTCGCTGCTCGGCCGCCGTCCTCTCCTCCATTTCTTTGATCTTCATAGCTTTTATTTGTTCAACCATCTCTTTCTTGTATTCTTAATGGCGTCCAATGACTCCTTCATATCATTGTCTCCGACCTTCACGCCCTTTTGTTTGTCATCCCTTCTTCCATCAAGCCTTCTCATTGGAGCAACTGAGTTGGGAGTGGGGCTTCTTTTTCCTTCTTCGTTACTCGATGCATCGTCACCATAATCAATGTCACCAACCATTGTTGCATTTTCAACCGAGCTCTTGGAGTTCTTCTTATTAGGAACTTCATATGCCTCTCGATTCTTCCACTTCTCCTCATTTTCAAGGTCCTTACAATAATGATGCAAGGTGAATGCTTTGTCTTGCTTCTGTTTTCTCTTTTCTTTTTTCCTATTGAACAATGCTTGAGTAATGTTGAGATACATACCATAATTGACAAAACAAGTTAGCCACGAACACATGTAAGTGGTAAGGAGACAAAGAAAAGAATTGATAAACTTGAGCATAAAATCACCGTGTCGTTCAAATTTATACCGTTTGGGTTGATGTGTTTAACATGTGACAAGCACCTCAGCCACTTTTGACAACCTGATAATATTGTTGACCATCGATGACAGAGTGAAACAGCCAATCGGTCGTTGCCACTATACCTGGGCATATCTCGAGCTAGTGCTAAAAACCCAGGCTCGAGCCCGGTCCAGGCTCGAAAAAGCCCGACGCGGCCTGACCGGCCCGGCCCGACTAAGGCTAAAAACGGGTTTTTCACAAGCCCGAGCCTGGCCCGGCCCGACCACATGGCTCATTTTCCAGGCCCGAGCCTGGCCAGATGCCGTGTTTAGGCCCGAAGCAGCCAGGGATTTTCGGGCCGGGTCGGGCTGCCCATGGCCAGGTATAGTTGCTACTAGTGTTGTGCGCATCGAAGAAATCTTTGATACGATCCCAATAAGTGTTCATTGGCTGGTCAATACCGGTGATCGCATCAATACCAGCTTGCTTCCATGCCAAACATAGCAAAATATCTACATCTAGTGAATAGTTTTCCGGTCCTCCCTTTGATGTTGAATAAAAAATCTCCTCACCCGTGTCAACATTGGACATATCATATTGTGTGTCATATTCTTGAGAGAGAAAATCTTGCGATGCAACATTCATGTATTCCAAAATAGTTTCATCATCGAGACTACATACACACAAATTGAATAACATAGGCACACATCATATTGCAATTTGCATTGAGAACGTAGAATCACATCACAATTGCATTGGAAAATCTTTTTTATGTTTGGGACATTTCATCGAACATGTTGTGCGTGCTAGTGGTCGTGGTGACGAGTGACGCTGGTTCTTCCTCCACGGACGACGGCGACACGAAAGTAGGAGCGGAGGAGATCACCAACGGAGCTGCAACATCAGTCGTCACCGTGTATTTCATCTTCTTTGATAGTGGGGCGGCCGATGCCGGATCCCGTGGCGACCTATTCCCGTCGCAAGTAGTTTGTGGCTTTGGGGAAGGGGGTGCTTGCTCCTTGGAGTGTCGGTGGGGACTGATACATTCCCTCTGGCAGCGACGGCGACTCATGGGGCCGTGAAAACTTGTAGGCGGAAAGTGACTGCTTTCGGCTTGGTGGCAACTGGAGAGGCGGCGAGGACGATGGGATCCATGGTCGCGTCGGATGTGCCATCCATGGTGGTCAGACGGTTAGTGGAGGTCTGCGGGAGGGTGAAAGCACAACTTCTCCCTAGGTGGTTTTGGTAATTAATAACAACATATATTTCACTGGACTAGTGTTTTCACTAAGTATATTTCATAAAAAGTTCAATGTTGGATTGGCAAAGGATTGTGAGGAGACCCCGAGATGCAAGGAATAGGATTGGCCAAGCTACAAGCATGAAGACTCTACATTTTACTTTGTGAGAAATCACTTTGAGTCCATAGGAAAGCCAATACTATCAAAAGGGGGTGAGGTAATAATGGTGAATAAAATGCTCAAAATGCTCAAGTGTTAGCAACCAAATACACTCACAAGCTCCCCCATAAATATTTTGTCTTAGACCCTACCACTCAAAATCGGTGCCACCAAGAATATCCTATCGGCTACACCGAGTCAAAACCCTAGATATAAAACCTAGCCAAAACCTACTTCTCGGTACTACCAAGTTTCATATCGGTGCAACCGAGTTTCAGTGACCAACTCTCCGGTATCTCATTTACAAGAATCGGAATTTCCGAGAATTGTGAATCGGTCTCACCGAGTTGTGTAACTGCCCTCGGCCACTCATATCGGTACCACCAAGAATTCTATATCGGTCTCACCGAAAACGCCAAAGTTGCCACATTTTGCACTAGTCGGTACAACCGAGTTGGGCAATAATGTTGTAATGGTTGGATTTTTGGAGATGCCTGTATATACCCCTCCACCACATCCCACTCGCAAGAGAAGCACTCAGAACAGACCCACACTTCCCATATCCAAAATTCTGAGAGAGAACCACCTATTCTTGTGTTGAGGTCAAGATCATCCACTCCAACCATATGGATCTTGATTTCTAGCCTCCCCAAGTTGCTTTCCATCCAATCAATCTCTTCTACCCAAGCCAAATCTTTGAGAGAGTGATTGAGTGTTGAGGAGACTATCATTTGAAACACAAGAGCAAGGAGTTCATCGTTACTATCGCATCTATTACCTTTTGGAGGGTGGTGCCTCCTAGATTGGTTAGATGTCGCTTGGGAGCCTCCTACTTCGTGTTGTGGAGTTGAACCAAGAAGTTTGTACGGGCAAGGAGATCGCCTACTTCGTGAAGATCTACCCATAGTGAGGCTAGTCCTTCGTGGATGGAAACCGTTATGGAATAGTCGAGGTTGCTACTTCATGGACCCTTTATGGGTGGAGCCCTCCGTGGACTCTCGCGACAGCTACCCTCCGTGGGTTGAAGACTCCGTAAACGTGGACATACGATAACACCACCTATCGGAACCACGGGAAAAATCTTCGTATCTCCAAATTGCGTTTGATCTTCCTACCCTTATCCTCTTACATATGTTTGTCTTTACTTTCCGCTGAAATACTCGTAGACATGCATGTGTAGGGTGAACTTGATATGCTAGAATTGCTAAAATCTACCGACCAATTAACTTGGGAAAAGGTTAGGTTTTTATTTGGTCAAGTAATCTAATCACCCCCCCCCTCTAGACATACTTTCGATCCCTACAAGTGGTATCAGAGCTTTGGTCTCCATTGCATTGGTCTCACAACCAAGAAGAGTATGGCATCTAGTGAGGGAAATTATCACCGTAGAGGTCCATATTTTGATGGCACACACTTTTCTAGTTGGAAGCATAAGATGAAAATGCATATTCTTGGTCATAACCTCGCCGTATGGGATGTTGTTCGTGTTGGCTTGCAAGGTGAGTTCTTTGGCGATGGAACGGAACCGGATCGTGAAGCGACCACGGAAGAATTGAAGATGTTACAATACAATGCTCAAGCATGTGACATTCTATTCAACTGCCTATGCCCCGAAGAATTTAACAAAATCAGTCGTCTTGAGAATGCAAAGGAAATTTGGGATACTTTGGTTGATATGCACGAAGGTACCGAATCCATCAGGGAATCTAAGTTGGATGTGCTACAAAGTCAACTTGACAAGTTCAAGATGAAGGATGATGAAGGAGTTGCGGAAATGTACTCTAGGCTTGCTCTCATCACAAATGAGATTGCCGGCTTAGGAAGCGAAGAAATGACCGACAAATTCATCATCAAGAAGATCCTTGGAGCCTTGGATGGAAAGTACGACACCGTGTGCACATTGATCCACATGATGCCAAACTACAAAGATCTCAAGCCTACGGAAGTGATCGGAAGGATTGTTGCTCATGAGATGTCACTCAAGGACAAAGAAGTGTTGGGGAACGTTGCATGGGAAACAAAAATTTTGCTACGCACACGCAAGACCTATCCATGGTGATGAGCATCTACGAGAGGGAGAGTGGATCTACATACCCTTGTAGATCGCTAAGCGGGAAGCGTTAAGAAACGCGGTTGATGTAGTCGAACGTCTTCGCGATACAAATCGCTAGCCGTCCCGCGATCCAATCACGATCCGTCCCGATCTAGCGCCGAACGGACGGCACCTCCGCGTTCAGCACACGTACAGCTCGATGACGATCTCCGCCTTCTTGATCCAGCAAGAGGGAGCAGAGAGGTAGATGAGTTCTCCGTCAGCGCGACGGCGCGGCGACGGTGGTAGTGGAACTATTCCGGCAGGGCTTCGCCTAAGTACCGCCGAAAATTAGGGGGGACGATCTAGTGGGGAGAGAGGGCTGCATCGTGGCTTAGGGTTGGGTGCGGCTGCCCTCTCTCCCCTCCAATATATATAGGAGGGAGGGAAGGGGCCGGCTCCCCTAGGGTTTCCCCTAGGAGTCGGCCGAACAGGAGGTGGAGGAGTCCACCTCCAATCCTACTCCAAGTAGGATTCCAATCCTACTTGGATCTCCTTCCCCACTTGGGGTTTTTTCCCTTTTCCACACCCCAGCCGCATGGGCCCTTTGGGGCTGGTTTGCCCAGCCCACTAAGGGCTGGTGCGCCACCCCTAAGGCCCATGTGGCCTCCCGGCGTGGGTGGCCCCTCCCGATGGTCCCCCGGAACCCTCCCGGCACCCCCGGTACACTATCGGAAGTACCCGAAACTTTTCCGGCGACCAAAATGGGACTTCCTATATATCAATCTTTACCTCCGGACCATTCCGGAGCTCCTCGTGACGTCCGGGATCTCATCCGGGACTCCAAACAACCTTCGGTCACCACCATTCATAACTCAATACTACCGAAACGTCACCGAACGTTAAGTGTGCAGACCCTGCGGGTTCGAGAACTATGTAGACATGACCGAGACACCTCTACGGTCAATAACCAATAGCGGGACCTGGATGCCCATATTGGTTCCTACATATTCTACGAAGATCTTTATCGGTTGAACCTCTATGTCAAGGATTCAGTTAATCCCGTATGCTGTTCCCTTTGTTCTTCGGTATGTTACTTGCCCGAGATTCGATCGTCGGTATCTCTATACCTAGTTCAATCTCGTTACTGGCAAGTCTCTTTACTCGTTCCGTAATACAAGATCCCGTGGCTAACTCTTTAGTCACTTTGCTTGCAAGGCTTATTGTGATGTTGTATTACCGAGTGGGCCCTGAGATACCTCTCCGTCACACGGAGTAACAAATCCCAGTCTCGATCCATGCCAGCTCAACAGACACCCTCGGAGATACCTGTAGAGTATCTTTATAGTCACCCAGTTACGTTGTGACGTTTGATACACACAAGGTATTCCTCCGGTGTCAGTGAGTTACATGACCTCATGGTCATAGGAACAGATACTTGACATGCAGAAAACTATAGCAATAAACTGACACGATCATATGCTACATTCATAGTTTGGGTCTTGTCCATCACATCATTCTCCTAATGATGTGATCCCGTTATCAAATGACATCTCATGTCTATGGCTAGGAAACCTTGACCATCTTTGATCAACGAGCTAGTCTACTAGAGGCATACTAGGGACACAGTGTTGTCTATGTATCCACACATGCAATTGAGTTTCCAATCAATACAATTATAGCATGGATAATAAACGATTATCATGAACAAGGAAATATAATAATAACCATTTTATTATTGCCTCTAGGGCATATTTCCAACAAGAAGAACTTCACACCAAGTCAAGCGGTGCTTACAAAGCTACAAGTGACACTCCCGCTTCATCAAGTGACAACATTGTAACCAATGAAGAGATAAGCCTCATGGTCAAGAAATTCAACAAGTTCTACAAGAGTAGAGGCAAAGAAGGAAGTTCCAATTCAAGATATGAAGAGAAGCGTTCAACTAGCCGTGAACGGAATTGTTACAATTGTGGAAGGCCCAGACACTACTCTAATGAGTGCACGCCCCCCCCCACAAAAGAAGAGAAGCTATCACTCCGACTCTGACTATAGTCAAGATGAAGGTGCTGCCGGACTTGCACTCGTTTCCTCCAACTCCTACGACATATTTGATTCACCAAACGAAGGGAGTGGAAGTTGCTTCATGGCTAAAGGCCCCAAGGTATCGCACCCCGAATACATTGACTTCAATAGTGATGAGGATGACTTACTTGGAGATGATGACTGATATGTCTCCAATGTATTGATAATTTATGAAGTATTCATGCCATATTCACCTATGTTTACAATACTTTTATATGATTTTGATGCACTTTATATGATTTATTTATAACTAACCCGGACTAACGCTGTTTTCAGCAGAACTACCGTGGTGTTGTTTTTGTGCAGAAAATGAAAGTTCTCGGAATCGCCCGAAACTTTTTGACGATTTTTTTGGAACAAAAGAGGTACTAGACTCTTCGTGGGAGGGCCAGAAGAGCCACAAGGTGGGTACAACTCACCAGGGCGCGCCAGGCCCCCCCGGCGCGCCCTGGTGTATCGTGCCCACCTCGTGGCCCATCTTAGCGTGAAACCGACGCCCAAAAATCCTATAAAAATAGAAACCATCAGAAATAACCCTAGAGTCTCCGCTCCGCCGCCACAACTCTCTGTATCGATAAAAAACCAATCTGGAGACGTTCCAGTACCCTGCCGGAGAGGGGAATCCATCTCCGGTGGCCATCTTCATCATCCCGGCGGAGGCCATGACGAGGAGGGAGTAGTCCACCCTCGGGGCTGAGGGTATGTACCAGTAGCTATGTGTTCAATCTCTCTCTCTCGTGTTCTTGAGATGTCATGATCTTGATGTATCACGGGCTTTGTTAATATAGTTGGATCATATGGTGTGTTTCCCTCACTATCTTGTTGTGATGAATTGAATCTTTCCCTTTGAGATATCGAATATTGGATTTGAGAACACTTGATATATGTCTTGCATGTGGATACCCGTAGTGACAATGGGGTGTTCTATTGATTCACTTGATATATGTTTTGGTACTCAACTTGCAGATTCCCGCGGTGACATTGGGGTAATCTATGCATAGGGGTTGATACACGTTCTTGTCCTACTTTCTTCGATAGAAATCTTGGGGTACTCTTTGAGGTTCTTTGTGTTGGATTGAGTATTATGAATCTGAAATTGTTTAATGTGTATCGTATAATTAACTCATGGATACTTCTGGTGACATTGGAGTATCTAGGTGACATTAGAGTTGGTTGATGCGTATCATATGGTGTTATTCTAGTACGAACTCTTAGATAGATCGATCGGAAAGGATAACTTGGTGTTATCTTAGTACGAACTCTTGGATAGATCGATTGGAAAGAATAACTTTAACGTGGTTTCGTACCCTACAAACAATTTATTCTTATGTTCTCCACTAGATAAGAACTTTGGAGTGATTCTTCGTTGCACGTTGAGGGATGGTTATGTGATCCAATTATATTAGCATTGTTGAGAGATTGCACTAGCGAAAGTACGGACCCTAGGCCTTGTTTTCAAGCATTGCAATACCGTTTGTGCTCACTTTTGTTATTTGCTACCTTGCTGTTTTTATATTTTCAGATTACAAAAACCTATATCTACCATCCATATTGCACTTGTATCACCATCTCTTCGCCCAACTAGTGCACCTATACAATTTGCCATTGTATTGGGTGTGTTGGGGACACAAAAGATTTCTTGTATCTTGATTGCAGGGTTGTTTGAGAGAGACCATCTTCATCCTACACCTCCCATGGATTGATAAATCTTAGGTCATCCACTTGAGGGAAAATTGCTACTGTCCTACAAAACTCGACGCTTAGAGGCCCAACAAAGTCTACGAGAATAAAGTTGCGTAGTAGACATCAAGCTATTTTCTGGCGGCGTTGCCGGGGAGGTGAGTGCTTGAAGGTATATCTTTAGATCTTGCAATTAAATCTTTTAGTTTCTTGTTTTATCACTAGTTTGGTTTTATAAAAGAAAACTACAAAAAAATGGAGTTTAGGTTGCATCATTTGTTTCGTCTTTACAATGTCTTTCGTGAAAATAAGGATTCCAAAAATTGTGCTCAATTGGAAGAGGAAGAAATTATGAAAATACGCAATGAGAATTCCTTAACTGATGAGCATGATTGCAATGTTGTTAGTATGAATTCTATGAATATCCAAAATACTAATGATGATTGCATTAGTCATGATAAAAATGTTTCTTATAAGCATGTCAATTTTTGTGGAGTGCATAAAGTTTGTGAAGACGTGCCTTATAGGGATGATAGATTTTGTAAGAAGCATAAACATGATAGAACCAATTTTTTGCTCAAAGTGACAGATGAATTTGCTACAAAAATATGTTCTCTTTGTCCTATTACTAGTGAACTTTGCAATAAAGTTGGTCATCTTAATTTCCAATGCAAACTTTTTCATGATCAAATCATGACCAAATATTGTAATGACTTGATTACCCTTGAACTTTATGATGAGCATTCTCTATTTTTGGGGAGTGAAGAATTGACACATAAAAATAGTTGGTTTGAAGTATTCATTCTCACGGACGACATTGAAACTAATCTAAAAAATATCTATATGTTTTGCATGGTAAATTGCAATGAGAATGCTTATATTGCCAACTATAGAAAGATGGGAAAACCAATAGAATATAAAAGAAATACTAATGAAAGGGTAAAGAATTCCACTTTCCCTCCTATTGTCTCTCATGATGTAATAGGTGATGAGGAGATACTCCCTATTCAACCAATCTCATCAATAAGAAGCTCGAGAAAATTAATTAAACCCAGACATGATGTGGTGAAGGAGAAGAAAAGAAGAAAGAGTAGAGGTAAAAAGGTATCTCTTCCAAATGATATTGCTCCTATTATTCTTGTGCCTCACGAGAATGAATCAAAAATAATTGTGGAAGATGATAAACTTGATGATGATTTTGTTATGCCAATTGCTTGCTGTGATGACTATGATTGGGAAGATAGTGATACTACTTATAATCTTGAAAATCTTTTTGGCACCAACTTGGTAAATTATGATGATAATAATTGTTATACTATTGGTGCTATTCATACTATTAATGATGAGAGTGACTATGCTTATGATATGCCAAGCCACAAGCTTGGGATGCTATGTTTGATGAGAATGACATGTTTGAGAATTTATTTGCTGCAATTAATGTTTGTCCCAAGCTTGGGGATGCTATGCTTAATGAAGATGATCTTTTTAGTTCCCCTACTTTGAATGATCAAATTTGTTATGATGATTGCATGCCTCCTATTTACGATGATTATGATATTTATGAAAGTGGGTTTGGAAAAGTGTCAACTTTAGATAATTATTATTCCACTATTTTGGAGGGTGTTGAATTTTATTATAATGATAAAAGTGGATTTGGAGAGGTCATGACTTTATTTAGTAATGATTCCACTATTCCGGAAGAGGTTTCACTTGACTATGATGAGAACAAAGTTGCTACTTATGATGATTATTGTGATGATACTTATGTTATAAAAAGTAGTGATAATTATTTTCATGATTTTGGATATCCTTTTACTGAACATTACTCTTTTAATGTGGAAACAATTTATAGTATTCGAGTTTCATTTGATGCTCTCACTTTTATGAATGAAATGAAAATTGCTTATGTGGAGAGTAATAAATTTTCTATGCTTGTAGATCATGAAAAGAACGCTTTATGTGATAGTTATATTGTGGAATTCCTTCATAATGCTACTGAAAATTATTATGAGGGAGGAACATATGCTTGTAGGAATTACAATAATATCAAGTTTCCTCTCTATGTGTTTAAAGTTTTGAAGTTATGATTGTTCTGCCTTCCTATGCTAGTTGATTCTTGCTCCCATAAATTGTTTGCTCACAAAATCCATATGCATAGGAAGTACTTAAATGTGCTTGTCATGAGATTCATGATGCTTTTTTTATGTTTCAATTCTTTACTTTTATGCGAGCATCATTGAAATCATAATGCCTAGCTAAAAAGGCATTAAAGAAAAGCGCTTGTTGGGAGACAACCCATCATTTTTCCTTTCTGTTTTTTGTGTGTTCACATGATTAAACTACTGTAGTAATCATGTTTTGTATCTTTTATTTCAACTAGATGACCCGTTGCGCCCATGGCGCAAAAAGCAAGGGCCCAACCGTGTATTTTAACCATATGTATGTGACAATGATGGTACTTTTATGCGCAATAGATATACTTTTATGCACAGAAAGCGAGAGCGAACCAAGCATTAAAACCATGCAAGTAAGAGTGGTTAAGAAATTGATTTGCGCCCTGGCACAAGTAGCCAAAGCAAACCAAACATTGAAACTATTATGAAAGCTGGTGTGGCATCTTTATACATAATCAGGCATATATGGTTATTTAAATAGTATGAAAAGAGATACATGGCATATTTATTCATCCTAATTACATCATGGTCCAGGCATACCATGCAAGGAGATACTTAGATGGCATATTTGTACATAATTGGCCCAGGCATATCCAGCCTGCTAATAGCATGGACAACACGATAGAAGAAAAGCATGAACTTACTTCAAAAGAAAGCTACATAGGTTGTTTGTGATAGCTTATTTACACTGGATTTATTAGCAACTACATAGCTATAGCTATATCATGCAGACAACCTTGTCCTGCTGGCTTTTGGTTGAGTTTAGTTATGTGCGTTGATCTGGATCTGTTTAAGATTATTTGGTGTCAGCAAAGGATTTATATAATGCATGCAGAAGGCAATAGTAAAATAGGAAAGTATCTATTAACTGACCTTATGACAGGTTGTGCACAATAGTTGACCTCGTGCCTTCTTTGCCTTCAAAAACAAAGACACGGATGTCCCCTTTTTTTATCCTTGCTGCCTTGAAAAACTTTGTCCAATTAGTCAAACTTGCATCTGAAAACATCCACATGTGGTTTTGATCAAATAGTTTTAGAAACTCCTTCCGATTATGTAGTGTGCATGGGGCAGTAAAGAATAAACCTGTTAGAGAAGATATAAACCAAGAAACAGATTAATAGTATTGACATAGGAAATAAGTATTTAAAAGCAGACGGACCAAAAAAAAATAGAAGACACTATTATGCTTCAAAAGATTGAGGCTATGATTTTTAATTCCAAAGAATCTATGTGTCTTGTATACAGGGAACTATGTCAGTTCAGAAGTACAATTTTGTTTAGTATCACAGCAGACTTGAAGTGCCTCACGGATGCTGATATTGGCTGATAATGCTCATGCATCAATCGCACTGACGTGTTATTTTCACTATCTGTAGCATCTATGGAGATAAGAAAAAGGACAAAGCTAAATCCTTAGCATTACAATACTCCTGTATTTTGTTAAAAACAGGGGCTGCCTTAGTATGTAAAGATACAAACTAAACATCGATAATGAAGCCTTGATTTTGATAAATACTGCTAGAATTCATCCGTGGAAAGCTACTACAAAAATATGCCACTTCACATACTTGAACATATGACAAACCTAACCCTCCACGGCAACGGCAATATACATACATGAAATTGCCCATCGAGCAAGCTCCGCACACTCAACCTGTCAGAACTAATTTGAAGGGAACCACCAGTGATTGTCATTTCTGACATCAGAGGAACCACCGGTGATTGTCAGAGCCCAACCTTGTAACAGCGATGGTGCAAATGAATTGGTTATACTACATTTATCCAAAGATACAAGAGCTGTGAGAAGCAAATCACAAACAAAATAGGACGAGCTAGGAACAAACAGAGAGCAAGCATACCAGGTTATCAAATGAGTCAAGAGCAAGCAACTCTTCAACAGTCATCTCAACGGGAGGCTCGCGAACAGGGAATGCGCATGAGAGGGGATAGATACCTTGTAGCCATCTATTCCTGAGCTCACCCTCTCGAATAAAAACGCCTCATAACAATCTCTTCGAGACTGATAGTCCGGTGTATCTTCAAAGTACAATGAGCGGCAATATTGGAAATAAAATGCAAATTCAGTAGCAAAACAAATTCAGCATAGGTGTAAACTGCAAACTAAACAAGAGGCTAGCCTGAGACATCTTCCGCTATGGTACCTACAACGAATTATAGTCAGCTAAACAAAACAAAACACACATGCACACGCACATGCACACGCACCTTTTCAGAAGTGAAAAGACAGAACCATCTAAAATAGAGAAACTTGGCGGCGCACAACATAAAGAAGCGGATATTGTTCATGCTCACTTGAGACAATGCCTTTAAATAAATATAGCTGCAGAATTTTCCAAGCCCTAAAAACAAACTACGACAAACAGCCAAGAAAAAATCTGATGTTCTACATACGCTGGAAGCATGGATGTTACTATAAAAAGGAAAGGCATCGACAAGCATAAGTATATCAATTTTAGCTACCAATCCAGAAGACAAGTCATGTGCTTCTACTCAGGCTATGCGTACATGGATAATCATATGTTCGTTTACCTAGGAATAATAATCACAAGGTAGTCTAACTATTAGCAAATATTCTATTATGTGACACAAGAACACAGTTAAATGGTAGAAACCCTAAAAGGGGCAAATACCAAATAGTCATTTGTTTGACACCATCATCTTGCTCATGAGCAAATAAACACTATTGTTTCATTATCTCCTAACAAGCAAGATCAAAAGCATTAACCAACTTAGGGTGTGCCTAGCCTTATAGAATATCACAGCACACACTTCTTGTGGAGAAGACAGATAATTATAAACTGCTAGTCAGTAACACTACCACGAAAAGCATGATAAACCTTGAAAAAGACCAGGTTGAATATACGAAGGCAAAAACATCAAAGAGGTATATGTGGAAGAACTCACCGGAGCAAAGCCAACGGAACAATTAGTAGATCCCGCTTACATGCTGCGCCAGCAAAACCAATAATAAATTTGGACCGGTGCTTCAGCAAGAAATTACTGCACAACAATGACAACCAACCACAAGCCTTTAAATATGACTACATGTATTAACACAACATCAGTTCAGTTTCCACAAGCGAAACAATGAAGAAGCTTATTGTATAAGTTTACTTAATTTGGTCACAATATGTATCCACAAGTATCCATGTGCAAAAAACAGGGAGGCACAATTTCTTCAGGCCTAATTTTCACAAATTAGTTCTTACTGATCACTGAATGGCAACTACTAACTTAAGTAAAACCAAGCATATAGGTGCTCTGACTATCACAACCGCCAGTAAACTAAGTAACTAACTATTTTTATCAAAATGTACAATGCTCAAGGTTTAGGGAGACAAAAAAAGGAATAGAGCATGCACACCTAAAACCTGTTGAAGTTTTCTTCGGTCTCCCTCTCAAGGGCCAATCCAGAAACATAATCAGGAAGCCTATATGCCTCCATGCCAAGCTTTCCACCTATAATTGAGAAGCACCTAAAAAGATGGAATTGACATCAGCCACAAATCACAAATTCTAGGCAAAAAAGAGATTTCCTATAAAACAACTATAAAAATATTGCTCCCTTCTCAATATACTGAAACAAGAACTATAGTTTTGAGCATGACCATACTCTAGCAGATTAATTTAACATAATTTAGGATGAGTAGAACTATAATATTAAAACTGAACTAATTGTTCTCCCTACTTGTGCTTTCTGATGCCTTGTGGCATTGCTAATGAAAATACCTTGCGAACCCATTCAAGTGAGTTTGTACACTTCTGTTGATTTGTCAAAGGGAACATACTGTAAACAGGACAAGCACCTTTAAAGAAGTTGACACTACAATAAGCTTAATGACCTTTCGGAATAACTTCTCTGGTACTAAAAGAGCTACCCCTGCAATTACAGTCAACACTAAATGGCTTCATTCTTAGTGGAGCAAGGAAAATAGGGAGCACAGATGAAAATGTTCATACGAGAAGATCGTCATCGATGGGGAGTGGGAAAGTGTTCTGCACTTGGAGAGTAAAGCCTGCAAAAATGTATAGAAAGAACATGAGCTCTTGACCTGTTGCCATGTCCTTGGCAGAGTGCCATCACCATGACCAAGTAAAAAAAATATAGCCTATCCAAGCTTGACTGGATATATAGATTCCCAAGGAAAAATTACAAATCTATACTATACTAATATAGTGGATATCAAGATTCTTACGAGAAATGTGTAAACTAAAGTACTAAAATAGAATCATAGCCCATTCCAAAACGACTGCATATACATACATAGATTTTCAAGGGTACATATGATTCTGGCATATGTTCAAACCAGGAATGCAAATAGTGAAAATGTTTGTCCTGAAATTTGCTCTAAAACCTAAACATGTTTATGTTGCAAATAGTAAAACATAAGCATTAGCATTCCTTTTAGCATAAAAAAAGAGGATCAAAGCAGTTAAAGGAAGAAAGAACCACCTTTTCATATCAAACCAATGGATCGAACACACAATTCAAAAGATATACCATACGTCAGCCTGTACTTTACCATCAAAAATAGAATCGGGGTTCATAACCGACCGACCGACTAACAGGACTTTCTAAAGTAGCAGAAGGAAGGTCCTTTCGAACTGTAGTTGATACAGCTCCATGTAATAATTCTACATGATGGATTACATGCCCACCACGATCTACTCCATAAATAGAGAATAAAGGACGAACACTGTATAGAATCTTCAGTTTGCTATGCTTCGGAGAGCCACCAGAAAAAGAGATGGTACCTTTGGGTATCCCACGAAATTGTCACGCTGGGCCTGCAAGATTCCAGAGAAAGGAAGTTCGCGTCACACAGCACAGAACATAAAATTTCTTCATCACCAGCCTAGTACATATTCAGACATGATACAGTAACACGTGGCAGCAATTTCTCAAGCGCAAGCACACATCTTTTTTCAACTAACAGACTGTATCTAAAGCCCACCCAAAATCTGACTTAGAATCTAATCAAACAAGTAAACCCCTCTTTTTTAGACCAAACACAAGTAGAATCCTGCCTTCCTTTAGTCTTGGCTAGAATTCAATCTAGCAAGCAGAAATCACATCAGAATTTAATCTAGTATATGAACGGCAATAAAACAATTCTAAGCAAAGAGGAGAAAGAGGGGAGCGAAGCTGACCGCAAAAGGTTGTCGGGGCGAGCTGAGGGCTCGCGTTCAGAAAAACTCTCCCACGGGCTTGCTTGCCCGGCAGACGGGTGAGGCACCGGCAAGCTGCACGAGCACGACCCCCCAAGCGCTGTTGCTCTCGAACGTGACCATTGCCGGAGTGCCGCCGCCCTTGGGCCTCCCTTTCCTCCCCTCCCTCCTCGCTCCTTAGGGCCCGCTCGACCAAGAGCCTGCGCACTTGCACCTCCGCCTCGACGAACAGCGCCGGAGCCTGATGCGGCGCGCCGCCATGACCACGGCCTCCTCCTCCTCCTCATGCATTTGCCATCACCGCAGCCACTCACCTCCGCCTCGACGAATAGCGCCGCAGCCTGGTTCCGCGCAACGGACGGGCGCGACCTTCGTCGTGCCGCCATGACCATGGCCTCCTCCTCCTCACGCATCTGGCAGATGCGTCCATGCCCGTGAGCAGGAGCGGCGCCGCCGCTGCTACACCTCGAGCGCCGGGGAAGAGGCCTAGTAGAACGTGCCAGGAGGGTGGCCGACGATGAGGCGTGTGGAGGGAAGACGGCGGCGCGAGACGGGAGGCAGGATGGCGTGGAGGGGAAGAAGAGGGCGTGGGGCTCGAGGATTCGTCCCTGGTGCGCTAGGTTTTCGGGAGAGGATTGGCTCGACGCGGTGCGGGCGACAGGCGCTCCAGACCCCTCTTTTTACCGCAGGACGTCGCTTTTTCTCACACGAAGTCACGCACACGCAGCCCACTGCACCATTGGCCCCACGCATTTGCCTGGCCCAGGCGTCATCGTCCAAAACACAAATTCCATGGCGTGAAGTAAGACCAACGGAGGGATCTTTGACAGACAGTGGAACCGTACAGAAAACTTTACACCGATGCCGAACGGAGGAACCAGATCGATCGCTCGAGGCGAGTTTCCCGAAATAGCGGGTAGAGTAGAGAGGTTTATAGGAGAAATAAAGTGCCAAGTAAAGCCTTTGGGATGACTCACAAGATGAGTAGAATTGATGCTGAACCAAAACAGAAATTTTGACTCAAGTACAGGAATTTTCATTTTTTACTGGAGTATGATAATGATCCGAAATTTTTACACAGTCTTCATATACAAATTCCTCAGGTTGTCCTAATTTTGCAGAATTTTTAGATACAGGGAAGTATGGCTATACTACAGATCTTCACAGACTGTTCTGTTTTTGACAGATTCTGTTTTGCATGCATAGTTTACTTGTTTTAGTGTTTTCATAGCTTATATTTAGTGGTATAAATTATGGGAATGATAGAATACAGTAGGTATAATGTGGGAACAGTTATGAATCTTGTCTTGACAGTACCTAAGTGAATGATTTATCTTTATTACACTAACCCTTCTCACGAAGTTCCGTTAAGTTTTGTGTGATTGAAGTTTTCAAGTTTTGGGTGAGACACCGATATGAGGAGAATAAGGAGTGACAAGAACCTAAGATTGAGGATGCCCAAGGCACCCCAAGGTAATATCCAAGGAAGACTCAAGCGCCTAAGCTTGTGGATGCCTCGGAAGGCATCCCCTCTTTCGTCTTCAACATTATCGGTATATCTTACTTAGAGCTATATTTTTATTCGTCACATAATATGAGTTTTGCTTGGAGTGTCATTTTATTTTGTTGTTCTCTGTTAGGTGTTATTTATAATCTTGTTTTTCAATAAAAAGTTCCAAGAATTGCCTTAGGATGCTTGCATTGCATGTTTGATGTGTCCTGTGTAAAAACAGAAACTTTCTCTGTAGTGTTTGAATTTCCATATTTTACTGGAACGTGGAAAGTTTCTGAAATCTTTACACAGTGTTGTCATATAAATTAATTAGCATGTCCTAAATTTTCATAATTGTTTGAGTTATAGAAGTACACTGGTTTAATAGATTGCTACAGACTGTTCTGTTTGGACAGATTGCTGTCATAGTTTTGTTATCTACTTATCCTATAGTTTTCATAGCCTATATTGGTAGATATAAATTGTGGAAATGATAGTAAACAGTAGATGATGTTTGGAAATTATTGTGCAACTTGTCTTGGCAGTACATGAAATGTTGATTTGTTCTTATGTGTACTAACTTATCTCACGAGTTCTTTTTGAATTTTGTGTGGATGAAGTTTTTGAGAATAGGTGAAACCGGGATATGAGAGGATTGAACGAGATACAAATGCTCAAGCTTGGGGATGCCCAAGTCACCCCAATTAAATATTTCAAGAAGTCTCAAGCATCTAAGCTTGGGGATGCTACGCATCCCACCTCTCTTCGTCAACTATCGGTTAGCCTATGTTGAGCCTAAACGTTTATTCGTTCACATGATGCGTGCTATTCTTGGAGTTCTATTTTTGTTTAGTTTGCTGTTTGAATAAAATACTCAGATCTGAAAATATTTAGTGAGAGAGAGAGTCCTCACATAGCTATTTTATTGTTTGACTACTCATGGATCTTCACTTATATCTTTTGAGAGTAGTTTGATGTTTACTCTTGTGCTTCACTTATATCCTATGAGTAAATTGTGAATGAATTGAATATCATAAATATGAAATTATTAATGTGCTTTATGCTTAGTAGTAGTTTCACATCTGGTTTATAAAGTAACATCTATTGAAGTTTGACAATCATCAAATTGGTGATACAAGCAATTCATGAATGATTAGTATAAGAAAGAGAACTTTCACATACAAATATATTATCTTGGACATCTTTTATGATTGTGAATACCCATTAATTATTTTCAAACTTGAGCAAATTAGTTGAAGTTGGACAAGGAAGACAACATAATGAGTTATGGTTGTGTATATTTGCATAGAAGTTATATTGTTATGGATCCTCCAACATGTGGTGTTTGCTTAGGATCTTTTGCTAGCCAAAAAATCGTACTAAGTAGAGATACTACTTGTGCATCCAAAAACCCTTAAACCCAGTTTCTTGCCATGAGAGTCCACTATATCTACCTATATGCGGTATTACCCTTCCGTTCCAAGTAAATTTGCATGTGCCACCTCTAAAATTTCAAATAAGCATCTGTTTCGTGTGCCTGGACCGCTCATGGAGCGACATGGGGCGGTCAGTATCTTCCATGTTAAGCGGGTTATTCTCATGATGAGTGTTTATTCACTCGTCCTTGCACGAGAGGGGCGGTAATAGGTATTCCCAGTCCCGAAATAAAAAATGCAAATAATTAAACAAAACTCCCCCAGGAATGTTGTTGGTATGGACGGTACCCGTGGATTCGGCTAGCCGTGGAGTGTGTTTGTTGGTGGAGGGGGAGTAAACCTTACTTTTACCGCTTGGGAACCGCCGCTAATGTGTTTAACATGGAAGATATTGATAACTCTTGGTCGTAACGTTGACAGGAAGGGTGCACCTCCCAAAATTATATTTATCTCTGATTTAAGCTTTGAGCTCTGGCACCTCTAAAAATCCCTGCTTCCCTCTGCGAAGGGACAATCTATTTACTTTCATGTTATTTACTTTTCATGTTGAGTCAACTTCTTATTTCAACCTCAATTATTCTCTAGTTGGCAAGCATCATGTGGTGGGGAAAGATCTAGGCACATATGGCCAGTCAAATATATTTGATCATGACTTATTATTGTTGACAATTATCTCTATGATAAATGAGTTGGGAAGCGAAACATTAAGCCCCTATCTTTCTCTGTGTTCGATGGATGCCATCTGTTCTAAAAATATGCTTTGAGTAGTAGCAATCATAGAAGACTATATGATGATTGAGTATGTGGATCTCTTACTTAGACTTGTTGAGAATAAGTTGAATTGCAATTGTTTGGTGACTAAGAACATAGGTTGTTAAGTTTTAAGAGAATTCATTGTTTGAACCATAACATGTGAATTGGTTGCTACTTTATCATGATGAGTTTTATGAGAAAAATTTGCTGGTTATGATGCTAGAAAATTGACTGAAATTATCAATGATCAAACTTATATATTATGCAAGCATTCACACTTCATAAATTAGTTCTTTTATCATTTACCTACTCGAGGACGAGTAGGAATTAGGATTGGGGATGCTGATACGTCTCCAACGTATCGATAATTTATGAAGTATTCATGCCATATTCACCTATGTTTACAATACTTTTATATGATTTTGATGCACTTTATATGATTTATTTAGAACTAACCCGGACTGACGTTGTTTTCAGCAGAACTACCGTGGTGTTGTTTTTGTGCAGAAAATGAAAGTTTTCGGAATCGCCCGAAACTTTTTGACGGTTTTATTTGGAACAAAACAGGTACTAGACGCTTCGTGGGAGGGCTAGAAGAGCCACGAGGTGGGCACAACCCACCAGGGCACGCCAGGCCCCCCCCGGCGCGCCCTGGTGTATCGTGCCCACGTCGTGGCCCATCTTGGCGTGAAATCGACGCCCAAAAATCCTATAAATATGGAAACCATCAGAAATAACCCTAGACTCTCCACTCTGCCGCCGCAACTCTCTGTATCGACGAAAAACCAATGTGGAGACGTTCCAGTACCCTATCGGAGAGGGGAATCCATCTCCGGTGGCCATCTTCATCATCCCGGCGGAGGCCATGACGAGGAGGGAGTAGTCCACCGTCGGGGCTCAGGGTATGTACCAGTAGCTATGTGTTCAATCTCTCTCTCTCTCTCGTGTTCTTGAGATGTCATGATCTTGATGTATCATGCGCTTTGTTAATATAGTTGGATCATATGGTGTGTTTCCCACACTATCTTGTTGTGATGAATTGAATCTTTCCCTTTGAGATATCGAATATTGGATTTGAGAACACTTGATATATGTCTTGCATGTGGATACCCGTAGTGACAATGGGGTGTTTTATTGATTCACTTGATATATGTTTTGGTACTCAACTTGCAGATTCCCGCGGTGACATTGGGGTAATCTATGCATAGGGGTTGATACATGTTCTTGTCCTACTTTCTCCGATAGAAATCTTGGGGTACTCTTTGAGGTTCTTTGTGTTGGATTGAGCATTATGAATCTGAAATTGTTTGATGCGTATCGTATAATTAACTCATGGATACTTCTGGTGACATTGGAGTATCTAGGTGACATTAGAGTTGGTTGATGCGTATCATATGGTGTTATTCTAGTACGAACTCTTAGATAGATCGATCGGAAAGGATAACTTGGTGTTATCTTAGTACGAACTCTTGGATAGATCGATTGGAAAGAATAACTTTAACGTGGTTTCGTACCCTACAAACAATTTCTTTTTATGTTCTCCGCTAGATAAGAACTTTGGAGTGATTCTTCGTTGCACGTTGAGGGATGGTTATGTGATCCAATTATATTAGCATTGTTGAGAGATTGCACTAGCGAAAGTACGGACCCTAGGCCTTGTTTTCAAGCATTGCAATACCGTTTGTGCTCACTTTTGTTACTTGCTACCTTGCTGTTTTTATATTTTCAGATTACAAAAACCTATATCTACCATCCATATTGTACTTGTATCACCATCTCTTCGCCGAACTAGTGCACCTATACAATTTGCAAATTGTATTGGGTGTGTTGGGGACACAAGAGATTTCTTGTATCTTGATTGCAGGGTTGTTTGAGAGAGACCATCTTCATCCTACACCTCCCATAGATTGATAAACCTTAGGTCATCCACTTGAGGGAAAATTGCTACTGTCCTACAAATCTCTGCGCTTGGAGGCCCAACAAAGTCTACGAGAATAAAGTTGCGTAGTAGACATCAAGCTCTTTTCTGGCGCCGTTGCCGGGGAGGTGAGTGCTTGAAGGTATATATTTAGATCTTGCAATTAAATCTTTTAGTTTCTTGTTTTATCACTAGTTTGGTTTTATAAAAGAAAACTACAAAAAATGGAGTTTAGGTTGCATCATTTGTTTCATCTTTACAATGTCTTTCGTGAAAATAAGGATTCCGAAAATTGTGCTCAATTGGTAGAGGAAGAAATTATGAAAATACGCAATGAGAATTCCTTAAATGATGAGAATGATTGCAATGTTGTTAGTATGAATTCTATAAATATCCAAAATACTAATGATGATTGCAGTAGTCATGATAAAAATGTTTCTTATAAGCATGTCAATTTTTGTGGAGTGCATAAAGTTTATGATGAGCTTTCTCTATTTTTGGGGAGTGAAGAATTGACACATAAAAATAGTTGGTTTGAAGTATTCATTCTCATGGACGACATTGAAACTAATCTAAAAAATATCTATATGTTTTGCATGGTAAATTGCAATGAGAATGCTTATATTGCCAACTATAGAAAGATGGGAAAACCAATAGAATATAAAAGGAATATTAATGAAAGGGTAAATAATTCCACTTTCCCTCCTATTGTCTCTCATGATGTAATAGGTGATGAGGAGGAGCTCCCTATTCAACCAATCTCATCAATAAGAAGCTCGAGAAAATTAATTAAACCCACACATGATGTGGTGAAGAAGAAGAAAAGAAGAAAGAGTAGAGGTAAAAAAGTATCTCTTCCAAATGATGTTGCTCCTATTATTCTTGTGCCTCACGAGAATGGATCAAAAATAATTGTGGAAGATGATACACTTGATGATGATTTTGTTATGCCAATTGCTTGTTGTGATGACTATGATTGGGAAGATAGTGATACTACTTATAATCTTGAAAATCTTTTTGGCACCAACTTGGTAAATTATGATGATAATAATTGTTATACTATTGGTGCTATTCATACTATTAATGATGAGAGTGACTATGCTTATGATATGCCAAGCCACAAGCTTGGGGATGCTATGTTTGATGAGAATGACATGTTTGAGAATTTATTTGCTGCAAGTAATGTTTGTCCCAAGCTTGGGGATGCTATGCTTAATGAAGATGATCTTTTTAGTTCCCCTACTTTGAATGATCAAATTTGTTATGATGATTGCATGCCTCCTATTTACGATGATTGTGATATTTATGAAAGTGGGTTTGGAAGAGTGTCAACTTTAGATAATTATTATCCCACTATTTTGGAGGGTGTTGAATTTTATTATAATGATAAAAGTGGATTTGGAGAGGTCATGACTTTATTTAGTAATGATTCCACTATTCCGGAGGAGGTTTCACTTGACTATGATGAGAACAAAGTTGCTACTTATGATGATTATTGTGATGATATTTATGTTATAAAAAGTAGTGATAATTATTGTCATGATTTTGGATATCCTTTTACTGAACATTACTCTTTTAATGTGGAAACAATTTATAGTATTCGAGTTTCATTTGATGCTCCCACTTTTATGAATGAAATGAAAATTGCTTATGTGGAGAGTAATAAATTTTCTATGCTTGTAGATCATGAAAAGAATGCTTTATGTGATAGTTATACTGTGGAATTCCTTCATGATGGTACTAAAAATTATTATGAGGGAGGAACATATGCTTGTAGGAATTGCAATAATATCAAGTTTCCTCTCTATGTGTTCAAAGTTTTGAAGTTATGCTTGTTCTGCCTTCCTATGCTAGTTGATTCTTGCTCCCATAAATTGTTTGCTCACAAAATCCCTATGCATAGGAAGTGGGTTAGACTTAAATGTGCTTGTCATGAGATTCATGATGCTCTCTTTATGTTTCAATTCTTTACTTTTATGCGAGCATCATTGAAATCATCATGCCTAGCTAAAAAGGCATTAAAGAAAAGTGCCTCCCCGTGCACCTGGACCCCTGGTCGTCGCCCTTGCCTCCCCGTGCGCCCTCGCCGCTGGGATCCTCGCCGTCGATGGTAATCTTCACCACCGTCGCCGCCGTAGCAGAGCCATCACCGAATTAGGGTATGGATTTGATCCATTCTTGCGCTCCCATGTCTAATTCTAGCGCATTAAGGTTGTTTCATTATGTTGCCACAGTTTGAGATCGTTCTATCCCACGAGAAACCTCCATAGATTAGCGAATGAAGAATTTTTAGGTCTGACCTTCCGCAAATCGCATCTCGGTGACACCGAGTTGAAAAAGTTGGTTCTATCGATTTTGCTTTTAGGGTTACTGAGAACCACTTCGGTGAGACTGAGCTGTTCTTTTCGGTGAAACCGAAAAGACTACCAAGTTTCTGTTAAGGCAAGTGGTCAGTCTCGGTGGCTCCAAAAATGTTAACTCGGTGCTACCGAAATCCTTTTTTGCAGAAGCTCAAAACTAAGATTCTGAGTTCAAATTTTGAAAAATGATCTATGTTTTGTGATGCTCAACCTCTCTGCTCTACTATTCTCTATTCATAGGGTCAGCATGTCAGGATCTGATGACAGCCAAAACAACTTCAAGGAGAGAGATGTGGACATGGGCTCAGGCACTAGTCCTGAAGCTGGCTCATCTTCTTCTGATGACAACCCCAGTTCACCTGATTTGCCCAAGGCTGCCACCAGGGCAAGGAAGAAGCTAAATTCTGATGAAGAGGATTCTGATTTTGTGCCAGAGGAAGCGATAGCCAAGAAGCAGCAGGACAAGGTAGAGAAGGTTGCCAAGAGCACAGCTACAGAGGCTACTTCTTCTAAGAGGCCAGTCAAGAAGGACTATGCTAGTGCTGATGCTATGAGGGCACCTGATAGTGCCAAGGGCAACACTTCTGTTTCTGTTGAGCCAGCAAAGAGTTCCATGCCCAAGAAGACAGGCAAGAAGAGAGAGAGGAAGCAGACAGTTTATGTCAAGTTCAAACCAACTTCAATGGTGAGAGCTCCTGAGCAAAGTGAAGAGGAGGAAGAGCCAACTGCCAAAGCTCCTCCTGCCAAGAAGAAGAAGCTTCTTGCTGATGCTATGCCAAAGCAAGCTTCTACAAGCAAGAAGTCTGCACCAAAGAAGCCAGTTGCTCTAAAGCCCAAGAAGACTACTAGGGACATCCCTCTTGCTGCGAAGAACAAAACTTCAACTTCCAGAGATGCCGAGGAAGATTTGATTGTGTTCAGGAAACTCAGGCCCCATCTGCCAGCTCATGATGATGCTCATCCTATAGCTGATGATATGAAGAAGAGGAAGGACTCAGGGCTGAGGTTGTGGAGAGCAAATGACCCCTATGCCTCCAGGAGAAGGACTGCTATGGATGCCAGATTTCACACCAAGGAACAACATGATTTTTATGAGACTGTCCTATTGGACAAGAGCCCAGCAGTCAGTGACATGAGATATGTCGACTGGGCATATATTAAGGAAAATGAAGATTCCCATGTGTGCAAGACAACTTCCAGTGCATTGATATAGCAAACTTTGTTGGGAGAGAGTTCAGAGCCTAGAACGATGAGATGATTATGCAGTTTTAGTCTACTGCTCACTTCTATCCTGATGGGGGGATCATATGGATGACTGAAGGTATTAGGTACCAATCCACTGTTGATGAGTGGGCTACCATCTTAGGAGCCCCACAGGTACAAGAAGGTGATTTGGATGTGTACACTGAGGCCAAGATGAGCCACAACTCTATGGCAAATATGTACAAGGAGATCCCTGCTGATTATGTGCATTCACATAAGTTTGGTTCAGTTTACTATCTGCAAGCATGATTGCCTACTACCAACACCATCTTGAGGTACACCTTGATGCCCAAGTCAGGACATGACAAGATGATCCGAGGCTACTCCATCAACATGTTGCACCACATTGACAACCACACTAGGTTTAGGGTGATGGATCTGATAGTTGAGACAGTGAAGATGACAGTTGCAGATCAGAAGATATCTTGTGGATATGCACCATACATTCAGATTATCATCAACTCTAAGTTAGAGAAGAATGTATATGCACTTGATCGCCCACATTTGCCACTCCAGCCAGATTTCGAGGATAATATCGTGGTGATGGATCCCAGTCATCCCACTTCATCTACTGCACAGGCAGATGCTAAGGAAGCTAGAGCCACAAGTGCTCAGGCCCCTAGATCCAGGAGTGAGCCAATGGATCTTCTGCTTAGCATAGTTCAGGGCATGCAGAAGGATATCAAGGATATATTGCTGAATCAGCAGAGTCTTGTGAGGATCATGGAGGATAAGTTTTCCACGTTGAACAACAAAGTGGATGGGCTGACTAAAACTGTGGATGAACTTAAGAAGGAAGTGGATGAAGCTCCCATTCCTCACTCTTCAGATTCTGATGATGAAGATGATAGTCCACCCCTCAGGACCAGCACTCAGTTTAAGACACAAGCCAGAACTCCTACAGTGACTGCTCCAGAGTTGAGGCCTTCTTCTTCAGCACCTGTCGCAGCTCCATCAGCTCCAGTGTCTACTCCACCTCCTCAGAGGACTTCAGCTGAGCTTTTCGCGGACTTCTCTCGACTCCATCGACAGCCACCGGCGCAGCTTCATCGTCTCATGGAGGAGACCATGCCCAGAGCAACGATTAGCTCTATAACTTTGAACTTTTTGGTAACTTGTTGCCAAAGGGGGAGAGGTTATATATCATAGGGCTTCGAGAGAGAGAGAGAGAGAGAGAGAGAGAGAGAGAGTTGCATTTTGATCTCTCTGCTTTTCAAAAACATTTGGTTTATCATTTGGTGTTGCAAACCTTGTTGGTGTTTGATCATACACTCTTGTGTGATGCTACTATTACCTATCTTTGAGATGTTCATATGATGATCATTCACTTCTTTGGTGTGATGTGCTTTATGTAATTCACTCATATTAATTTTTGCGCTCCACCAAGTTGTATGTGACATGGAAGAGTGACCCATGATCCTAATCGATTGTGCATCTGCATTCAAACGCAAATTTAAAATAATGCACAAATTTAGGGGGAGCTCTTGCTTATCACATACATCTCAAAGCGACGATGCTATTCATTGATTATATCTCTATCGAAGCTTTGATCTATATGTTGTCATCAAGTACCAAAAAGGGGGAGATTGAAAGCACAACTTCTCCCTAGATGGTTTTGGTAATTAATAACAACATATATTTCATTGGACTAATATTTCCACTAAGTATATTTCAGAAAAAGTTCAATGTTGGATTGGCAAAGGATTGTGAGGAGACCCAAAGATACAAGGAATAGGATTGGCCAAGCTACAAGCATGAAGACTCTACATTTTACTTTGTGAGAAATCACTTTGAGTCCATAGGAAAGCGAATACTATAAAAAGGGGGTGAGGTAATAATGGTGAATGAAATGCTCAAATGATGAAGTGTTAGCCACCAAATATACTCATAAGCTCTCCCACAAATATTTTGTCTTAGACCCTACCACCCAAAATCGGTGCCACCAAGAATATCCTATCGGCTACACCGAGTCAAAACCCTAGACAGAAACCCTAGCCAAAACCTACCTCTCGGTACTACCAAGTTTCATATCGGTGCAACCGAGTTTCAGTGACCAACTCTCTGGTATCTCATTTAAAAGAATCAGAATTTTCGAGAATTGTGAATCGGTCTCACCGAGTTGTGTAACTGCCCTTGGCCACTCATATCGGTACCACCGAGAATTTTATATCGGTCTCACCGAAAACGCCAAAGTTGCCACATTTTGCACTAGTCGGTACAAACGAGTTTTCACTTCGGTTTCACCGAGTTGGGCAATAATGTTGTAACAGTTGGATTTTTGGAGATGCCTATATATACCCCTCCACCACATCCCACTCGCAAGAGAATCACTCAGAACAGACCCACACTTCCCATATCCAAATTTCTGAGAGAGAACCACCTATTCTTGTGTTGAGGTCAAGATCATCCACTCCAACCATATGGATCTTGATTTCTAGCCTCCCCAAGTTGCATTCCATCAAATCAATCTCTTCTACCCAAGCCAAATCTGTGAGAGAGTGATTGAGTGTTGAGGAGACTATCATTTGAAACAGAAGAGCAAGGAGTTCATCATTACTATCGCATCTATTACCTTTTGGAGGGTGGTGCCTCCTAGATTGGTTAGGTGTCGCTTGGGAGCCTCCTACTTCGTGTTGTGGAGTTGAACCAAGAAGTTTGTATGGGCAAGGAGATCGCCTACTTCGTGAAGATCTACCCATAGTGAGGCTAGTCCTTTGTGGACGGAAGCCATTATGGAATAGTCGACGTTGCTACTTCGTGGACCCTTTGTGGGTGGAGCCCTCCGTGGACTCTCGCGACCGCTACCCTCCGTGGGTTGAAGACTCCATAAACATGGACGTACGATAGCACCACATATCGAAACCACGGGAAAAATCTTCGTATCTCCAAATTGCGTTTGATCTTCCTACCCTTATCCTCTTACATATGTTTGTCTTTACTTTCCGCTGCAATACTCGTAGACATGCATGTGTAGGGTGAACTTGATATGCTAGAATTGCTAAAATCTATCGACCAATTAACTTGGGAAAAGGTTAGGTTTTTATTTGGTCAAGTAGTCTAATCACCCCTCCTCTAGACATACTTTCGATCCCTATAGAGGGAAGTGGGGTTGTGCTCATGCAAGGGAAGTTTCAGCATGGCTGTTGGGGGTCATACGTTGTGTGATTAGTTTTGCAGCAATGAGCCGACTGTTGCAAATTACTTGGGGACAAAATTTAGGGTTTTCTCAAATTGGGACCACAAAAATATAGAGGTGGGGAAGGTGTTGGAGCAAAGTTTTCGGTCCAAATGCCCTAAAAATGTTTTTGGGCAGCTCCCTATTATACATCATCTGTTGGAGATGCTCTTAGTTACTTTACTTTCCGACAAAGAGTTTCTTACAGTTTGCAACTTGAGTTGCTACCCCTTTTTACAAGTCTAGCAGCGAACTGGGATGCGTGTCTATTTCATGCAAAACAAGCATCATCTATGCATGGATTTTTATTATCCACATGCCTTTGTGCAAAAACAAGAGGGGGGAGGGGGCTAAGTTGCTAATCCTTTGATTGGGGGAGTTGTAAATTGTGGGAGAATAAGGGGGACAATGTCCATGTGCCATGCATGCCTTTCCTTTTTCGGTGGTAAAGGGAAGCTTTCGGATCTAGGGAGATGGAGATGAGAAGGATCTGGAGGGGAAGAGGAGGGTTGGTGGGATCACAATAATGGATGGGGTGCGAGGGTTGGATGGTGAGGTGATACGCGGGACGCGATCCCCACTACTTGTTTGTCACACCAATGCATGCATATGAGGGGGGGGGGTCTACCCCTCTAACAACTGTGCGGGCGCTAGCTAGCATCGTCCAAAACATTTCCACGTAAATGTATGGTGGCGTGCAAGGAAACATAGCATGAAAAATAAAAAATAATGAACATTAGTTTGAATGATACACCAGCGAAGAAGGAAATGGCGTCAAACTATGTTTGATTTTTTTCAACAATGTTGGTAGCGCAACTTTTCATTGATGATGGGGGTGGGATAAAACAAAAACATATACAAGGTAGAGTACAAGGCATTTAGCCCGCTCCGAACCATAGAGGCCGGAGCAACGAATTTATGCCTCAATGCTAGTCAGGTTCGCTTGGTCTCTGTATCAATGAATAAACCTCCCACTTCCTACCTCTTGCCACACTCCAACTTCCTCGATGATGTGGTGAATCATTTTCTTGGCGAAGTAACTGTTCTGAAAGGTACGAGCGTTCCATTCCTTCCAAATGGTCCACCAGAGCATCTTCTCTTCTCCTTGGGAATCATGGTAGTGGTCCGCTTGCATGAGCCTGGAAGGGGCACAAAGGAGGATAGTGGAGCAAGCGATTGCGATAGGCTGCCTCGCTAAGGTAAGGCAACACACCCCTATAGAGTAGGGGCATTTTACAAGCAGGTGTAGCGAATCCTTCATTCGTCCCAAGCAAAGGATGTAGGACTAGGTGTGCGGGCTTCCCTTCCTAGCCAGGACATCGACGGTGTTGCAATGGGCGAGTAGGACTAGCCAGCATAAAATCTTGCACTTCCCCAACACGCAGGATTTCCAGATGAAGGTGACAAAGCTAAGTCTCGAGGCACCCTCGAGTTGAGCTAGAAAGCCGACATGGCGGAATAAACTCCATCCAGAGTCCACTTCCAGGTAACCCAATCATTACCACCGCTAGTGACGGTGTTGTTCATGTCGATCCAAAGCATGGTGAACAATATCACGACCGTGAGGAAGAGGACATGGTTGAGGTGTTGAATCCAATGCATGCACAATACATCTCTCGCTAGGTAGAGCGGTAATACCGGGTGCACTATTTCAACACTTGGTAGAATTCAATTTCTCTCCTCAAAACTGATGGGAAGGTTATGTGGGTGCAATATGAGTTTCCTGTATGTGATTTGATTCCACGCATACCTTCCAAAGTGGCTCCCCTCTTAATTACAAATTTCCTATGACTAAAGAAATAAAAACGTTAGAAACACAATCTTTGATATTTCCTTCCATAGGGGGAACCTAACCGTCTTGTGCCATTTGAATATGCATGTGTAGCTCAAGCACACACTTAGTCCGTAAATTCCGTTGTCATCAACACCAAAATATTTAGGGAGGGAAATACCCGTTCAACGTGCTTGACAAAGATTTAGTCTTCCATCCATGGAGAAAAGCACCAATTTCCACCCTTTCATATGTTCCATTTCCTTGCCGCAAACGAGTTGAAAATATTTCTTGATCAATTTCATATGTGACAATGGCAAGCCGAGATAAAGTGCAGGGAAACTCTTAAATGATGCAATCTAGTCCCAGCAAGAGTAGTTGCATCTCGTTCCCATGGCAGTTCGTCGGCACCACGAATGAATTTGTGAAAATCGTCTTGAGCCTTGTCCCATGCTACTCCCATAGAAGTTGTTGGGTTTTTCTAAAGAGGAAGGGTGATGTAGCACAGAAGCAAAGTATTTCCCCCAGTTAAGAATCAAACTAGTAGGAATCAACAAGTAAACAAGATAGGCAGTACCTGCACACAAATAAATAAAATACTTGTACCCAACTTGGCTATTGATACGTCTCTAACGTATTGATAATTTATTAAGTATTCATGCCATATTTACCTATGTTTACAATATTTTTATATGGTTTAGATGCACTTTATATGATTTAATTGGAACTAACCTGGACTGACGCTTTTTTCAGCAGAATTACTGTGGTGTTGTTTTTGTGCAGAAAATAGAAGTTCTCTAAATCGCCCAAAACTTTTTTGACTATTTTTTCTGGAACAAATAAGAAATACTGGAGCGAAGAACCACCAGAGGGGGGCCATCAGAAGCCCCCAAGCCATCAGGGCACGACCACCCCCTAGGCATGCCCTAATGGCTTGGGACCACCCCGTGGCTCCGTTTAGCATGATTCCAACACTGAAAAATCCTATAAATATAGAAACCCTCATAAATAAACCTAGAACCTCCGCTCCGTCCCCGCAAGCCTCTGTAACGAAGAAATCTCATCCGGAACCCTGTTCCGGCACCCTGCCGGAGGGGGCAATCATCACCGGAGTCCATCCTCATCATGTCGGCGGTCTTCATGACAAGGAGGGACTAGTTCACCCTCGGGGCTGAGGGTATGTACCAGTAGCTATGCTCTCTCTCTCTCTCTCTCTCTCTCTCTCTCTCTCTCTCGTGTTCTTGAGATGTCAAGATCTTGATGTATCACGAGCTTTGTTAATATAGTTGGATCATATGGTGTTCTTCCCTTGCTATCTTGATGTGATGAATTGAGTCTTTCCCGTTGAGGTTTTGTTATGTCGGATTGAATATTGGATTTGAGATCACTTGATGTATGTCTTGCATGTGGATACCCATGGTGACAATGGGGTGTTCTATTGATTCACTTGATATATGTTTTGGTACTCAACTTGCGGATTCCGGTGGTGATAATGGGGTAATCTATGCATATGGGTTGATACACGTTCTTATCCTACTTTCTCCGATAGAAATCTTGGGGTCCTCTTTGAAGTTATTTTGCTTGGATTGAATATGATGAATCTAAAATGGTTTGATGCATATCATATAATTGACTCACGGATACTTGTGGTGGCATTAGAGTATCTAGGTCACATTAGAGTTGATTGATGCGTATCATATGGTGTTAGTTTAGTATGAACTCTAGGGTTGTTTGTGACACTTATATGAATAGCTTAATAGATTGACCGGAAAGGATAACTTTGAGGTGGTTCTACTACCTACAACAATTTCATCTTATGTTCTTCGCCAGATATGAACTTTGGAGTGATTCTTTGTCGTGCGTTTAGGGATGATCATATGATTCTATTATGTTGGCATTGTTGAGAGATTGCACTAGTGAAAGTATAAACCCTAGGCCTTATTTCCAAGCATTAATATACCATTTTGCTCACTGTTTACTACTTGTTACCTTGCTGTTTTTATATTTTGAGATTACAAAAGCCTATATCTACTATCCATACTACACTTGTATCACCATCTCTTCGCCAAACTAGTGCACCTATACAGTTTACCATTGTATTGGGTGTGTTGGGGTAGCAAGAGATTTCTTGTATTTGATTGTAGGGTAGTTTGAGAGAGACCATCTTCATCCTACACCTCCCACGGATTGATAAACCTTAGGTCATCCACTTGAGGGAAAATTACTACTGTCCTACAAAACTCTGCGCTTGGAGGCCCAACAGAGTCTACAAGAATAAAGTTGTGTAGTAGACATCAAGCTCGTTTCTGGCGCCGTTGCCGAGGAGGTGAGTGCTTGAAGGTATATCTTTAGATCTTGCAATTGAATCTTTTAGTTTCTTGTTTTTCACTAGTTTGGTTTTATAAAATAAAACTACAAAAAAATGGAATTGATGTTGCATCAAGTTCTTTACCTTTATGACGTTTTTCTTGAAAATGCTGGATCGGAAAATTGTGCCAAAGTGTTAGAAGAATAATTTAATGAAATGTTTGGCATTACATACTTGAATGATGAGCATGATTGCAATGTTGTTAGTGTGTCTTCTATGAATACTTGTGATACTAATGATAATTGCACTAGTCATGACAAAATTATTTCTTATAAGCATGTCAATTTTTGTGGAGTGAATAATGTTTGTGTACACATGCCTTATAGGAATGATATATTTTGTAAGAAGCATAAACATGATAAAACCAAGTGGTGTCTTAAAGGGATAGATGAATTTGCTACGAAATTATGCTCTTTTCATCCCATTACTTCTAAACTTTGCAATAGGGTTGGTCATCTTAATTTCCAATGCATACTTTTTCATGATCGAATCGTGACCAAATATTGTAATAATTTGATCACCCTTGAACTTTGTTTATTTTTGGGGTGTGAAGAATTGACAGAAAAAAAATAGTTGGTTTGAAGCATTCTTATTCACAAACTATTTTGAAACTAGCCTACAGGAACTCTATATATTTTGCGTAGTAAATTGCAATGAGAATGCTTATATTGCCAACTATAGAAATACGAGAAAACCAATAGAATATAAAATAAATACTAATGAAAGGGTAAATATTTCCACTTTCCCTCCTATTGTCTCTCGTAATGAAACATGTGACGAGAAGGAGGTTCCTATCCAACTAATCTCATTAATAAGAAGCTCGGAAAAATTGATTAAACCCACACATGATGTGGTGGAGAAGAATAAAAGAAGAAAAACTAGAGGTAAAAAGGTATCTCAACTAAATAATGTTGCTCCTATCATTGTTGATAATGAATCCTATAGTATTGAGGACGATGATACACTAGATGATGTTGCTATGCCTATTACTTGTCATGATAGTTATGATTGGGAAGATAATGATACTTCTTATAATCTTGCAAATATTTTTGGCACCAACTTGGAAAATTATGATGATAATAATTATTATACTATTGGTGTCATTCTTACTATTGATCATAAGAGTGATCATGCTAATGATATGCAAACCCACAAGCTTGGGGATGCTATGCTTGATGAGAATGACATGTTTGAGAATAAATTTGCTGCAATTAATATTTGTCCCAAGCTTGGGGATGCTATGCTTGATGAGAATAACATGTTTGAGAATATATTAGCTGCAATTAATGTTTGTCCCAAGCTTGGGGATGCTATGCTTAATGAAGATGATCTTTTTAGTCCCCCTACCTCGAATGATCAAATTTGTTATGATGATTGCATGCTTCCTACTTATGATGATTATTGTGATGATACTTATGTTATAACAAGTAGTGATGATTATTATTATAAAACTTGTCATAATTATGAATATCCTTTTTCTGAATATTACTCTTTTAATGTGGAAACCATTTATAGTATTCGAGTCCCCAATAATACTCCCACTATTATGTATGAGAAGTTTGCTTATGGGGAGAGTAATAAATTTTCTATGTTGTGGATCATGAACATAATGCTTTATGTGATAGTTATATGGTTGAATTACTTCATGATGCTACTGAAAATTATTATGAGGGAGGAACATATGCTTGTAGGTATTGCAATAATTGAAAGTTTTGAAGTTATGCTTGTTTTTGCCTTCCTATGCTAGTCGATTTCTATTACAATGATTTGTTTGATTCCAAAATCCCTATTCATAGGAAGTGGGTTTGACTTAAATGTGCTTGCCATGTGCTTCATGATGCTCTCTTGCATGTTTCAATTACTATTCTCATGTGAGCATCATTGAAATCAGCATGCCTAGCTAAAAGGCTTTAAAGAAAAGCGCTTGTTGGGAGATAACCCAACACTTATACTTTCTGTTTTTGTATGTTCACATGATTAAGATACTGTATTAATCATGTTTTGTGCCTTTTATTTCAATAATGTGCCAAGTAAAGCCTTTGGGATAGTGTGGATACATGTTGATTTGATTCTGTGCAAAAACAAAAACTTTTGGGTCCAGTATATGAATTATGTGATTTTACTGGAGAGTCAAAAAAAATCTGAAATTTTTACACAGTATTAATATGCAAATTCTCTGCTTTGTCCTAATTTTTTAGAATTTTTAGACTCAAGGAAGTATGGTTTTAATGTAGATCTTTACAGACTGTTCTGTTTTTTGACAGATTCTGTTTTGCATGCATAGTTTGCTTGTTTTATTGTTTCCATAGCTTATATTTAGTGATAAAAATTATGGTAATGATAGAATACAGTAGTTATTATGTGAGAACAATTATGAATCTTGTCTTGACAATACCTAAGTGAATGATCTATTTTTATTATGCTAACCCATCTCAAGAAGTTCCGTTAAGTTTTGTGTGATTGAAGTTTTCAAGTTTTGGGTGAGATATCGATATGAGGAGAACAAGGAGTGACAAGAACCTAAGCTTGGGGATGCCCAAGGCACCCCAAAGGTAATATCCAAGGAAGACTCAAGCGCCTAAGCTTGGGGATGCCCCGAAAGGCATCCCCTCTTTCGTCTTCAACGCTATCGGTATATCTTGCTTAGAGCTATATTTTTATTCGTCACATAATATGTGTTTTGGTTGGAGCATCATTTTATTTTGTTAGTATTTTCTTGATATTATTTATAATATATTTTTTCAATAAAAATTTCCAAGAATTGCCATTAGGATGGTTCAATTGCATGTTGTATGTGTGTTGTGGAAAAACAAAAACTTTTGCTGTAGTGTTTGAATTTTGTTATTTTACTGGAACGTGGAAAATTTCTGAATTTTTTACACTGCATGGTAATACAAATTATTTATCATTTCCTAAATATTCATAATTTTTTGATATATATAAGTACATATTTTGAATCAATTTCTACAAACTATCATGTTTAGACAGATTGTTGTCATAGTTTTGTTATCTACCTCTCCTATAGTTTTCATGACTTATATTGATAGATATAAATTGCGTAAATGATTTTATACAGTAGATAATGTTTGAAAATTATTATGCAACTTGTATTGGCAGTACATAAAGTGTTGATTTATTCTTATGTGCACTAACCTATCTGACTAGTTCTTGGCAAGTTTTGTGTGGATGAAGTTTTTGAGATTTCGGAGAAACTGGGATACGAGAGGAATAAACAAGACACAAAAGCTCAAGATTGGGGATGCCCAAGGCTCCCCAAGTAAATATTACAAGAAGTCTCAAACATCTAAGCTTTGGATGCTATGCATCCCGCCTCTCTTCGTCAACAACTATCGGTTAGCCTATGTTGGACCTAAGTTTTTATTCGTTCACATGATATGTGCTATTCTTGGGGTGTATTTTTGTTTTCTTTGGTATTTGAAATAAATCTCAGATCTGAAAGTCTTTATTGAGAGAGAGTCATCACATAGCTACTTAATTGTTTAAAATACTCATTGATTTTCACTTATATCTTTTTGAGAGTAGTTTGATGTTTACTCTTGTGCTTCACTTATATCCTAATTGAAAATGTTGAATGAATTGAATGTCATAGATATGAAATTATGTATGCTTCATATGCTTGTCCCATGGGGAGTAGTGACTTCACATACAAGAAGTATAAGCGGTAAAATTTATTGGAAGTTAACAAACATAGCATTGGTCACTTGAATAATTCATGAAAGAATGAAGGAAGAGAGATTTAACATATAAATATACTAGCTTGGACATCTTCTATGATTGTGAGCCCCCATTAATTATTTTCAAACTTGATCAAGTAGTTGATGTTGGACAAGGAAGACAACGTAATGGTTATGTTTGTTTATATTCACATAGAAGTTATATTGTCATGGATCCTCTAAGATGTGGTGCTTGCTTAGGATCTTTTGCTAGCCAAAAATTCGTACTAAGTAGAGATACTACTTGTGCATCCAAAAACCCGTAAACCCAGTTTCTTGTCATGAGAGTCCACCATATCTACCTATGGATTGAAGAAGATCCTTCAAGTAAGTTGTCATTGGTGCAAAAAGCAATAATAATTGCTCCTAAATATGTATGACCTTTTATTGGAAGGGAAAATAAGCTTTGTACAAACTTTTGACGGTGAAGAGGTAAAAGCGACGGACTGCATAATAAAGGTTGCTATCACAAGGGGCAATAAAAGTGACGTTCCTTTCCATTAAGAGCTTGCACATCCAAAAATAAGAAGTGCATGACAACCTTTGCTTCCCTCTGTGAAGGGCCTATATTTTACTTTTATGTATTTACTTCTCTATATTACTTTTATGAAAGAGTCAATAATGTTCATCCCTATTCCAATCTATTAATTATTTAGTTGGCAAGCATCATGTGGTGGGAAAGATCCACACACATATATCCAGTTAAATATAGGTGATCATGATTCATTATTGTTGACATATCCCTAAGATAAATAAGTTGGGAGGCAAAACATTTAGCCCCTATCTTCCTATGTGTTTGACTGAAACTGTTTGTTCTAAAAATATGCTTTGAGTGTCAGCAATCATGGAAGACTAAATGATAGTTGAGTATGTGGAATTTGCTAAGTCAAAGCTCTTACATAGACCCTTCCTGAAACTAAGATGAATTGTAAATGTTTGATGACTGAAAACATAGTTTGTTGGTTTTCAAGAAAGTTTATGGTCTATACTTTAACATGTGAATAGCTTTCTACTTGATCATGAGAAGTTGTATGACAAAAGAGTTCCTGTTTATGATGGTAGAAAAAGTGATTAGAATTATCACTGATCAAACTTATATACTATGCTAGCATTAACACTTCATAAATTACTTCTTTTATCATTTACCTACTCGAGGACGAGTAGGAATTAAGCTTGGGGATGTTGATACGTCTCCAATGTATCGATAATTTATGAAGTATTCATGCCATATTTACCTATGTTTACAATATTTTTATATGCTTTTGATGCACTTTATATGATTTAAGTGGAACCAACCCGGATTAACGCTATTTTCAGCAGAATTACCGTGGTGTTGTTTTTGTGTACAAAATAAAAGTTCTCTGAACGCCCAAAACTTTTTGATGATTTTTTTCTGGAACAAATAAGAAATACTGGAGCGAAGAACCACCGGAGGGGGGCCACCAGGTGCCCCCAAGCCATCGGGCGTGGCCACCCCCCTGGGCATGCCATGATGGTTTGGGACCACCCCGTGGCTCCGTTTAGCGTGATTCCAACGCTAAAAAATCTTGTAAATAAATAAACCCTCAGAAATAAACCTAGAACTTCTGCTTCGCCGCCGCAAGCCTCTGTACCGAACAAATCTCATCCGGAGCCATGTTCCGACACCCTGCCGGAGGGGGCAATCATCACCGGAGGCCATCTTGATCACCCCGACGGTCTCCATGACAAGGAGGGAGTAGTTCACCCTCGGGGCTGAGGGTATGTACCAATAGCTATGTGATTGATCTCTTTCTCTCGTGTTCTTGAGATATCACGATCTTGATGTATCATGAGCTTTGTTAATATAGTTGGATCATAGTGTTCTTCCCTTGCTATCTTGATGTGATGAATTGAGTCTTTCCCTTCGAGGTTTTGTTATGTCGGATTGAATATTGGATTTCAGATCACTCGATGTATGTCTTGCATGTGGATACCTGTGGTGACAATGGGGTGTTCTATTGATTCACTTGGTATATGTTTTGGTACTCAACTTGCAGATTCCCGTGGTGAAAATGGGGTAATCTATGCATATGGGTTGATACATGTTCTTGTCCTACTTTCTCCAATAGAAATCTTGAGGTACTCTTTGAAGTTCTTTTGCATGGATTGAATATGATGAGTCTGAAATTGTTTGATGCATATCATATAATTGACTCACGGATACTTGTGGTGTGATACGTCTCCAACGTATCTACTTTTCCAAACACTTTTGCTCTAGTTTTGGATTCTAATTTGCACTATTTGAATGGAACTAACCCGGATTGACGCTGGTTTTAGCAGAACTACCTTGGTGTTATTTTTGTGCAGAAATAAAAGTTCCTGGAATTGGACGTAACTTTTTGTGATTTATTTTTGGAATAAATAATGAATTATGGTGTGAAGATCCACCGGAGGGGGGCTGCCTGTGAGCCACAAGACAACAGGGCGCGCCCACCCCCTAGTATCCACTATGTTCTGATCTAAACCTATTATGTTCTGAGATTGATGTTCTATGCCATGATTTTAGATCTGAACCTATTATGTTTTCATGAATATAAGAGTAATCTGGATCTGATCTTGCAAGTTGTATGCACCTATTACGTGTCTTGATCCACATACCCCAAGGTGACAATAATTGGGATTCTTTCCGGTGATTGCCGTAGTTTGAGGAGTTCATGTATTCACCATGTGTTAATGCCTTGTTCCGGTTCTCTATTAAAAGGAGGCCTTAATATCCCTTAGTTTCCATTAGGACCCCGCTGGCACAGGAGGGTAGGACAAAAGATGCCATACAAGTTCTTATCGCAAGTACGTATGACTATATACGAAATACATGCCTACATTACATTGATGAATTGAAGCTAGTTCTATGTCGCCCTAGTGTGTAACTGTTACATGATTGATATTATCTAAATCATTAACCATCGCTGATCCACGTGCCTACGCTTTACATATACTGAATCTTGCTAAGTTACTATTGCTGCTGCTACTGTCACAATTGCTACAAAATTACTGTTGTCACTACTACTATTACTGTTACTACTATCACTTGCCGTGCTACTAAACCTTTGCTGCAGAGAGATATCGCAAGTGTGGTTGAATTGACAACTCAACTCCTAGGGCCGATAAATATTCTTTGGCTCCCCTTGTGTCCAATCAATAAATCAGGGTGAAATACTACCCGCGAAGACTGTTGCGATCCCATATACTTGTGGGTTATCAAGACCTTTTTCTAGCGCTGTTGCCGGGGAGCATAGCTTTATTTATTGTGTTATCTTGAGGATCTCCAATTGCTACTATGAAGACTCTAAAAGATACTCGAACCAAGATCGTCCCCTCTCGTACGAGAGCAGGTAAGGAACTGCCATCTAGCTCTACTTTTGATTCACCTACTGTTTTGAATCAGCTTATAACACCACCACATGTTTCTCATTCTGATGCATCACATGAACTTGATGATGCTACTTCTGAAATTAATGATGATACTACTGCTACACTTGATGAAACTGAAACTGTGCCACTAAATGAATTACTTGATGCTCATATTGCTAAAGCTAGAGAACTTGAAAATGCTGAAAATGATGAAGATTTTGAGTCACCTATTACACCTCGCTCACCTAATAGATATGAATTGCCTGATATACCTGAAGGCTATGTTATGGATGGAGAGGTAGATAAGGACTTTCTTGCTTGTGATGATAGAGATGATTTGAAGAAACTACTATGCAAACTAAAAGAAACATCTATGATGGAGAAAATGAAACATGATCCTAAATTTGCTACTTCTCCTATATTTATTACTGATAAGGACTATGAATTCTCTGCAGAACCTGAGTTAATACCTATAGTAGAGTCTGATCCTTTCCATGGTTATGAAACCAAAACTGTTGTTGAGCATCTCACTAAACTGAATTTTATTGCTGCTTTGTTTACTAATGAGGAAAAGATGCGCTACTATTATATCCTTAAGCTTTTTCCTTTCTCGCTAAAAGGTGAGGCTAAGGAATGTTTCCTCACTCTTGCTCCTGGTTGCGTGTGTAGCCCCCAGGATATGATATATTACTTCTCTGAAAAATATTTTCCTGCTCATAAGAAACAAGCTACCTTACAGGAAATATTTAACTTTGTGCAAATTGAAGAAGAGAATCTCCCTCAAGCTTGGGGGAGGCTTCTCCAATTACTAAGAGCTTTACATAATCATCCTCTCAAGAAGAATGAAATACTTGATATCTTTTATAATGGACTAACTAATGCTTCTAGGGACTACCTAGATAGTTGTGCTGGTTATATTTTCAGGGAAAGAACCATTGCTCAAGCTGAAGAACTATTAAATTACATATTGCAAAATGTTGATAATTGGACACTTCCTGAGCCACCACCGGAACCTATTCAAAAGAAAAGTGGTATTCTATTCCTCAGTCCTGAAGATATGCAAGAAGCGAAAAGAACTATGAAGGAGAAAGGTATTAAATCTGAAGATGTCAAGAATTTACCACCTATCGAAGAAATACATGGACTTGACACCCCAACACAGGTAATAGAGGTAAAATCTCTCCATGCCTTTAATGAAAGTGATATACCTTACACTAAGACTCCTAGTCAGTGCATGGATGAATTTGATAATTACATTGTTAAGCAAGAGCATTTCAACAACTATGTAAAAGATCAATTAAGACGTAATGCCATGATGATAGATCGCTTGAGTGACTTGATGTTTAGAATTGCTAATGATGTTAAGGGTCTAGGCAAACATGCTTCGATGGTTCATACTCAACTAGACCAAGTTGCTAAGTCACAAAATGATTTTCTTGCTAAATTAAATGAGAATATGAATGATCCTGCTGTAATAGTAATGACTAGATGAGGTAGAATGACCCAGGAACCTCTTTATCCTGAAGGTCACCCTAAAAGAATAGAACAAGATTCTCAGAATATTAATGATGATGCACCTAGTCAATCTAAGAAGAAAAAGAAAAAGAAAAATGATAGAACTTCGCATGCTTCTAGTGAACCTGTTATAGAAAAACCTGTTGAAAAACATAATGATGTTTCTATTTGTGATGCTGAGACACAATATGGTAGTGAACATGCACCTAGTGACAACGAGAACGGTAATAATAATGATGATGTTCACGTAGATGTCCAACCAGATAATAATGAAGAGAATGACAATGATGTGGAAATAGAACCTGCTGAAGATCTTGATAACCCACATCCTAAAAATAAATGTTATGAGAGGAAAGATTTTGTTGCTAGGAAACATGGTAGGGAAAGAGAGACATGGGTTAAAAAAAACCATGCCACTCCCTCGTAAGTCTTCTAAAAGTAAGGACGATGAGGATTTTGAACGCTTTGCTGAAATGATTAGACCCGTCCTTTTGCGCACTCGCTTGACTGCTATATTAAAATGCCTCTGTATGCTAAGTATATGAAGGATATTATTACCAAAAAAAGAAAAATACCTGAAAATAAAATTGCTACCATGCTTGCTAATTATTCTTTTGATGGTGGAGTACCTAAGAAGTTGGGAGATCCGGGTATACTCACAATACCTTGCTCTATTAAGGTATGTTAAAACCGCTTTATGTGATTTACGAGAGGGTGTTTGTGTTATTCCTTTCTCTCTTTACAAAAGACTTGATTTGAATAAACTCACACCTACTGAGATATCTTTGCAAATGGATGATAAATCTACTGCTATACCTACTGGAATTTGTGAGGATGTTCCTGTTGTGCTTGCAAATGTTACTATCTTAACAGACTTTGTTATTCTTGAGATGCCCGAGGACGGCAACATATCGATTATCCTTGGTAGACCCTTTCTAAATAATGCAGGGGCTGTTATTGATTGCAACAAAAGCAAGGTCACCTTTCATGTCAATGGGAAACAACATACCGTGCATTTTCCAAAGAAGCAAACTTTGGTTAATAATATTAATGTCATTGAGCCTAGTTCCACAATCATCATTGGAGGTTTTAAATTTCCTCTTCCTACCACAAAGAAGAAATATGATATTCTTATTGTTGGGGAGATGCAAATCCCCATTGAGGTAACTTAAATTCTTCGGTTTCATGTCAATTGGAAACAATTGTTTATAAGACTTGATCAACCTTATTAATGGATCCTTCCTGAAAGACATGTTGTTAATGAATTTAGTAAGCACAACTTTTTGTATCATAAGTTTATTCTTTGTTATTTTTAGTTAAATAAAATAAAATGGCATGATTACCCCGTTTTCTGATTTTCCCGTACAATAAAAATGACCCAAAAATAAAAAGTCTCAGATTGCCACAAAATTTTAACATGATTTTTTATGGAATATTTAAGAATTTTGAGCGCTGAAAATACACCAGGGAGGTGCACCTCTGGGCCACAAGGCAATAGGGCGCGCTGATAACCCACAAGAGTAGGGGATCGTTTGCAGCCTTTTTCGATAAGTAAGAGTGTCGAACCCAAGAAGGAGCTAAAGGTAGAATTAATATTCTCTCAAGTTCTATCGACCACTCATGTCTACTATGCAACTTTATTCTTGTAGACTTTGTTGGGCCTCCAAGCGCATAGTTTTGTAGGGCAGTAGCAATTTTCTCTCAAGTGGATGATCTAAGGTTTATCAATCCATGGGAGGTTTAGGATGAAGATGGTCTCTCTCAAACAACCCTGCAATCAAATACAAGAAATCTCTTGTGTCCCCAACACACCCAATACAATGGTAAATTGTATAGGTGCACTAGTTCGGCGAAGAGATGGTGATACAAGTGCAATATGGATGGTAGGTATAGGTTTTTGTAATCTGAAAATATAAAAACAGCAAGGTAGCAAGTAACAAAAGTGAGCACAAACGGTATTGCAATGCTTGTAAACAAGGCCTAGGGTACGTACTTTCGCTAGTGCAATCTCTCAACAATGCTAATATAATTGGATCACATAACCATCCCTCAACGTGCAACGAAGAATCACTCCAAAGTTCTTATCTAGCGGAGAACATAATAAGAAATTGTTTGTAGGGTACGAAACCACCTTAAAGTTATCCTTTCCGATCGATCTATCCAAGAGTTCGTACTAATATAACATCAATTTATCCTTTCCAATCGATCTATCTAAGAGTTCGTACTAGAATAACACCATATGATACGCATCAACCAACTCTAATGTCACCTAGATACTCCAATGCCACCACAAGTATCCATGAGTTAATTATACGATACGCATCAAACAATTTCAGATTCAAAATACTCAATCCAACACAAAGAACCTCAAAAGGTACCCCAAGATTTATATCGGAGAAAGTAGGACAAGAACGTGTATCAACCCCTATGCAAAGATTACCCCAATGCGCGCCCTGGTGGGTTGTTGTCTCCACGGCCCACCTCTCTGGCACTTCTTTGGCCCACTGGGTGTCTTCTGGTCCAAAAAAATCTCCAAAAAGTTTCGTCGCGATTGGACTCCGTTTGGTACTGATATTCTGCGAAGTAAAAAACAAGCAAAAACAGCAACTGGCACTTTGGCACTATGTCAATAGGTTAGTCCCAAAATATGATATAAAGTTGCTATAAAATGATTGTAAAACATCCAAGAATGATAATATAACAGCATGGAACAAGCAAAAATTATAGATACGTTGGAGACGTATCAGCATCCCCAAGCTTAATTCCTACTCGTCCTCGAGTAGGTAAATGATAAAAACAGAATTTTTGATGCGGAATGCTGCCTAACATGTTCATCACACAATATTTTCTTTTGTAGCATGGACATTTGGACTTTTAGATGGTTCAAAGCAATAGTCTAGTTTTAACATAATGACTTTAATACTCAAGCATGCCAACAAGCAACCATGTCTTTCAAAATATCAACACTAAAGAAAGTTATCCCTACCCCATCATGCTCAACCATTGATCCATTCATGAAATACACTCAAATATTAGCTACACCCAATGCTCAAGTACGATCATAGTGCCCCCTAGTTGGTGCTTTATAAGAGAAGATGGAGACTCAAAGTAAAAATAAAAATTTGCATAAAGTAAATAGATAGGCCCTTTGCAGAGGGAACTAGGATTTGTAGAGGTGCTAGAGCTCAAAGTTTAAATTGAGAGAGAAAAATATTTTGGGTGGCATGCCTTTCCTGTCAACGAAAATGACAAAGTAGTTCACAATACTTTCCATGCTAGATACATCATAGGCGGTTCCCAAACAGAAAATAAAGTTTATTCCTTTTTCCACCATTCTTTCACATTCCATGGCTGGCCGTATCCAAGGTTGCCTTCCATACCAACAGTTTCCAAGGAATTTATTATTTGACAACATAAAGTAATTTTTTTCTTTTTCATTCCGGGAATGGGAATCCCTATTACCGCCGCACTCTCGTGCAATGACAAGTGAATAAACACTCATCTTGAGAATAACACATCTAGCATGGAAAAATATTGGACACTCCCTACCATTTCATGAGCGGTATGAGCAGACAAAAGAGGAATTTATTTCGAAAATTAGAGATGGCACATACAAATTTGCTTAGAACAGCATGGAAATACCGCATATAGGTAGGTATGGTGGACTCATAAGGCAAAACTTGGTTTAAGGATTTTGGATGCACAAGTAGTATTTCTACTTAGTACAAATGGAGGCTAGCAAATAGATTGAGAAGCAACCAACCAAGAAACGAAAATTCACATAAGCGAGCATTGAGCATAACTAACACTGAATAATGCACCATAAGTAGGATGTAACTTCATTGCATAACTATTGACTTTTGTACTTGCATAGGGAATCACAAACCTTAACACCAATATTCTTACTAAAGCATAATTACTCACTAACATGACTCACATATTACTATCATCATGTCTCAAAACTATTACAAGGAATCAAGTTTAATTTGTCCAATGATCTTCATGAAAGTTTTTATTATATCCTCCTTAGATATCTATCACTTTGGGACTAGTTTCATATATTGTCATTGCTTTTTGACTAGCTCAAACAAATTTAAGTGAAGCACATGAGCATAGAGTTTTCATCTCTCAAAATAATATAAGTGAAGCATGAGAGTATTTCTTCAAAAGTTTCCAAGCACACCGTGCTCAACAGGATATAAGTGAAGCACTAGAGCAATTCTATAGCTCAAAAAAGTTTAAGTGAAGCATATAGAGCAATTCTAACAAATCATAGCATAATTTTGGCTCTCTCAAATAGGTGTGTCCAGCAAGGATACAAGTGACAAATTAACAAGCAAAGTAAGCAAAGAATCAAATGATACAAGATGCTCCAAGCAAAACTCATGATATGTGACGAATAAAAATATAGCTCCAAGTATAATACTGATGGTCGTTAGAAGAAAGAGGGGATGCCACTCGGGGGCATCCCCAAGCTTAGTTGATTTTTTCTCTTTGGATATATCTTGGGGGTGCTGTAGCATCCCCAAGCTTAGGCTCTTTTCACTCCTTATTCCTTCATCCATCGCGATCTCACCCAAAACTTGAAAACTTCAATCACACAAAACTCAACAAAATCTTCGTGAGATCCGTTAGTATAATAAAGCAAATCACTACTTTAAGTACTGTTGCAAAACCATTAATATTTTATTATTGCATTATAGCTACTGTATTTTAACTTTACCATGGCTCATACCCTTCAATACAACCCATAGATTCATCAAAACAAGCACACAATGCAACAAAAACAGAATCTGTCTTAAACAGAACAGTCTGTAGTAATCTGTACTCTAACCATACTTGTGTAACACTAAAAATTCTGAAAAATTAGGACAACGTAAATATTTTTTATATAAACACTGTGTTAAAATTTCAGCTCAATAGCATGTTCCAGTAAAAAATGAAAATTCCTGTACTGGAGTCAAAAGTTTCTGTTTTGGTTCAGCATCAATTCTACTCATCTTGTGAGTCATCCCAAAGGCTTTACTTGGCACTTTATTGAAATAAAAAACAAAAACATGATTACTACAGTATCTTATTCATCTGAACACTCAAAAACAGAAAGTAAAAGTGTTGGGTTGTCTCCCAACAAGCGCTTTTCTTTAAATCCTTTTAGCTAGGCATGATGATTTCAATGATGCTCACATAAAAAGTAAAGAATTGAAGCATAAAGAGAGCATCATGAATCACATGGCAAGCACATTTAAGTCTAACCCACTTCCTATGCATAGGGATTTTGTGAGCAAACAATTTATGGGAACAAGAATCAACTAGCATAGGAAGGCAAAACAAGCATAACTTCAAAACTTTGAACACATAGAGAGGAAACTTGATATTATTGCAATATGTAAAAGCATATGCTCCTCTCTCATAGTAATTTTCAGTAGCATCATGAATAAATTCAACAATATAACTATCGCATAAAGCATTCTTTTCATGATGCACAAGCATAGAATTTTCATTACTCTCCACATAAGCAAATTTCTTCTCATTCATAATAGTGGGAGCATCAAATGAAACTCGAATACTATAAATTGTTTGCACATTAAAAGAGTAATGTTCAGTAAAAGGATATTCAAAATTATGACAATAATTATCAATACTTTTTATAACATATGTATCATCACAATAATCATCATATGTAGCAACTTTGTTCTCATCATAGTCAAGTGAAACCTCTTCCGACATAGTGGAATCATTACTAAATAAAGTCATGACCTCTCCAAATCCAATTTTATCATTATAATAAAATTCAACACCCTCCAAAATAGTGGGATAATAATTATCTAAAGTTGACACTCTTCCAAACCCACTTTCATAAATATCGCAATCATCATAAATAGGAGGCATGCAATCATCATAACAAATTTGATCATTCAAAGTAGGGGAACTAAAAAGATCATATTCATTAAGCATAGCATCCCCAATCTTGGGACAAACATTAATTGCAGCAAATAAATTCTCAAACATGTCATTCTCATCAAACATAACATCCCCAAGCTTGTGGCTTGGCATATCATAAGCCTAATCACTCTCATCATTAATAGTATGAATAGCACCAATAGTATAACAATTATTATCATAATTTACCAAGTTGGTGCCAAAAAGATTTTCAAGATTATAAGAAGTATCATTTTCTTCCCAATCATAGTCATCACAACAAGCAATAAGCATAAAAAATCATCATCAAGTGTATCATCTTCCACAATTATTTTTGATTCATCCTCGTGAGACACAACAATAATAGGAGCAACATCATTTGGGAGAGATACCTTTTTACCTCTACTCTTTCTTCTTTTCTTCTTCTTCACCACATCATGTGTGGGTTTAATTAATTTCTTCGAGCTTCTTATTGATGAGATTGGTTGAATAGGGAGCTCCTCCTCGTCACCTATTTCATCATGAGAGACAATAGGAGGGAAAGTGGAAATCTTTACCCTTTCATTAGTATTCCTTCCATATTCTATTGGTTTTCCCATCTTTCTATAGTTTGCAATATAAGCATTCTCATTGCAATTTACCATGCAAAACATATAGATAATTTTTAGATTAGTTTCAATGTCGTCCGTGAGAATGAATACTTCAAACCAACTATTTTTATGTGTCAATTCTTCACTCCCCAAAAATAGAGAAAGCTCATTATAAAGTTCAAGGGTGATCAAGTCATTACAATATTTGGCCATGATTTGATCATGAAAAAGTTTGCATTGGAAATTAAGATGACCAACTTTATTGCAAAGTTCACAAGTAATAGGACAAAGAGAACACAATTTTGTAGCAAATTCATCTATCACTTTGAGCAAAAAATTGGTTCTATCATGTTTATGCTTCTTACAAAATCTATCGTCCCTATAAGGCACGTCTTCACAAACTTTATCCGCTCCACAAAAATTGACATGCTTATTAGAAACTTTTTTATCATGACTAGTGCAATCATCATTAGTATTTTGGATATTCAAAGAATTCATAATAACAACATTGCAATCATGCTCATCATTCAAGGAATTCTCATTAAGTATTTTCATAGTTTCTTCCTCTACCAATTGAGCACAATTTTCTGAATCCTTATTTTCACGAAAGACATTATAAAGACGAAACAAATGATGTAACCTAAACTCAATTTTTTTTTGTAGTTTTCTTTTATAAAACCCAACTAGTGAAAAACAAGAAACTAAAAGATTTAATTGCAAGATATAAATATATACCTTCAAGCACTCACCTCCCCGGCAACGGTGCCAGAAAAGAGCTTGATGTCTACTACGCAACTTTATTCTTGTAGACTTTGTTGGGCCTCCAAGCGCAGAGTTTTGTAGGGCAGTAGCAATTTTCCCTCAAGTGGATAACCTATGGTTTATCAATCCGTGGGAGGTGTAGGATGAAGATGGTCTCTCTCAAACAACCCTGCAATCAAATACAAGAAATCTCTTGTGTCCCCAACACACCCAATACAATGGCAAATTGTATAGGTGCACTAGTTCGGCGAAGAGATGGTGATACAAGTGCAATATGGATGGTAGGTATAGGTTTTTGTAATCTGAAAATATAAAAACAGCATGGTAGCAAGTAACAAAAGTGAGCACAAATGGTATTGCAATGCTTGAAAACAAGGCCTAGGGTACGTACTTTCGCTAGTGCAATCTCTCAGCAATGCTAATATAATTGGATCACATAACCATCCCTCAACGTGCAACGAAGAATCACTCCAAAGTTCTTATCTAGCGGAGAACATTAGAAGAAATTGTTTGTAGGGTACGAAACCACCTTAAAGTTATCCTTTCCGATCGATCTATCCAAGAGTTCGTACTAAGATAACATCAAGTTATCCTTTCCGATTGATCTATCTAAGAGTTCATACTAGAATTACACCATATGATACGCATCAACCAAATCTAATGTCACCTAGATACTCCAATGTCACCACAAGTATCCATGAGTTAATTATACGATATGCAACAAACAATTTCAGATTCATAATACTCAATCCAACACAAAGAACCTCAAAAAGTACCCCAAGATTTCTATCGGAGAAAGTAGGACAAGAACGTGTATCAACCCCTATGCATAGATTACCCCAATGTCACCTCGGGAATCCGCAAGTTGAGTACCAAAACATATATCAAGTGGATCAATAGAATACCCCATTGTCACTACGGGTATCCGCATGCAAGACATATATCAAGTGTTCTCAAATCCAATGTTCAATCCAACATAACGAGATCTCAAAGGGAAAGATTCAATTCATCACAAAAACATAGCAAGGGAATAACATCATATGATCCGACTCTATTAACAAAGCCTGTGATACATCAAGATCGTGACATCTCAAGAACACGAGAGAGAGAGAGAGAGAGATTGAATACATAGCTACTGATACATACCCTCAGCCCTGAGGGTGGACTATGATAACCCACAAGTATAGGGGATCGCAACAGTTTTCGAGGGTAGAGTATTCAACCTAAATTTATAGATTCGACACAAGGGGAGCCAAAGAATATTTGTGAGTATTAGCAGCTGAGTTGTCAATTCAACCACACCTGGAGATTAAATATCTGCAGCAGAGCGATCAGTAGCACAGTAGTATGATAGTTTGGATAGCAGCAGTAACGGTAGCAATGATAGCAATAGCTTTGTAGTAGTTGGAACAGTAGCAGCAGCAATGGTAACTTAGCAAGAACAGTATGTGGAAAACTCGTAGGCACTGGATCGGTGAACTCGTTGGATGATATTCATCATATAACAGTCATAACCTAGGGCAACACAGAACTAGCTCCAGTTCATAAATGTAATGTAGGCATGTATTCCGTAAATAGTCATACGTGCTTATGGAAAAGAACTTGCATGACATCTTTTGTCCTACCCTCCCGTGGCAGCGGGGTCCATAAGGAAACTAAGGGATATTAAGGCCTCCTTTTAATAGAGAACCGGAACAAAGCATTAACACACGGTGAATACATGAACTCCTCAAACTACGGTCATCACCAGAAAGTATCCCGACTATTGTCACTCCGGGGTTTGCGGATCAGAACACGTAATAGGTGCATATGACTAGCAAGATCGGATCAAGAACATAGATATAATGGTGATAACATAAACGGTTCAGATCTGAAATCATGGCACTCGGTCCCTAGTGACAAGCATTAAGCATGGCATAATCATAGCAACATCAATCTCAGAACATAGGGGATACTAGGGATCAAGCCCTAACAAAACTAACTCGATTACATGATGAATCTCATCCAACTCCTCACCGACCAGCAAGCCTACGAAGGAATTACTCACTCTCGGTGGGGAGCATCATGGAATTGGCGATGGAGAAGGGTTGATGATGACGAAGACCGAAGATTCCCCTCCCTGGAGCCCCAAACGGGCTCCAGATATGGCCTCCCGATGAAGAACAGGAGGTGGTGGCGGCTCTGTATCGTAAAATGCAATGAAACTTTCTCCTTGATTTGTTTCTCCGAAAATAGGAATTTATAGTGGCGGAATTAGGGTCAGTGGGGCCACGAGGTGGGCACAACCCACCAGGGTGCGCCTAGGGGGTCTGGCGCGCCCTGGTGTATCTTGCCTAGCCAGGCCCCCCCTCCGGTGGTTCTTGGCTCCAGTATTTTGTATTTATTCTAAAATAAATCTCCAAAAAGTTTCATCCAGTTCCGAGAACTTTTATTTCTGCACAAAAACAACACCGTACCATGGCAGTTCTGCTGAAAACAGCGTCAGTCCGGTTTAGTTTCATTCAAATCATGCAAATTAGAGTCCAAAACAAGGGCAAAAGTGTGAGGAAAAGTAGATACGATGGAGACGTATCAACTCCCCCAAGCATAACCCATTGCTTGTCCTCAAGCAATTCCTTTGACAAACTGAAAGTGATAAAGAAAAACTTTTACGAACTCTTTTGTTCTTCTTTACATATATATGCTTAAGTAGCACCCAGGTTTTCAGCAAAGATTATGACTAACCATGCCTACAATAACTCTTAGAGATTATATTAACTCATATCAATGACATAAGCAACTAGCAAGCAATAATAAGATATTTCAAATGCCAACACTTTGTCAAAACAATCATGATACAATATGACAATGATGGTATCTCGCTAGCCCTTTCTGAGACCGCAAAACATAAATGCAGAGCACCTCGAAAGTTCAAGCAGCGACTAAACATCGTAATTCATGGTAGAAAAGATCCAGTCATGCTGCACCCAACATCAACTATACACAATGCATCAGGATGACAATAGTGCTCTCAGCTCTGGCGCTTATTTGAGAAAGTGATGACTCAACATAAAAGTAAATAGATAGTCCCTTTGCAGAGGGAAGCATGGATTTGCAGAGGTGCCAGAGCTCAAAGTTTAAAACAGAGATATATATAATTTTGGGAGGTACACCCTTCCTGTCAACGTTACGACCAAGAGTTATCAATATCTTCCATGCTAAACAAATTAGCGGTGGTTCCCAAGCGGTAAAAGAAAAGGTTTACTCCCCCTCCACCAACAATCACACTCCACGGCTAGCTGCATCCACAGGTACCGTCCAAACCAACAACATTCCTGGGGGAGTTTTGTTTAATTATTTTTAATTTTTGATTTCGGGACTGGGAATCCCTATTACCGCCCCTCTCGTGTAAGGACGAGTGAATAAACACTCATCATGAGAATAACCTGCTTAGCATGGAAGATACTGACCGCCCCCTATCGCTCCATGAGCGGTCCAAGCACACAAAACAGATGTTCATTTGCATTTTAGAGATGGCACATGCAAATTTACTGTGGAACGACAGGGTAATACCGCATACAGGTAGATATAGTGGACTCGTCTGGAATAACTTTGGTTCAAGGATTTTGATGCACAAGCAGTATTCCCGCTTAGTACAGGTGAAGGCTAGCAAGTAGGTTGAGAAGCGGACAGCTAGAGAGCGAAAACAGTCATGAACATGCATTACATATAATAAACATTGACTACTAGCATGAGTAGGATATGTACACCATGAACATAAATATCATGAAGGCTATGTTGGTTTTTATTCAACTACATGCGTGAACATGTGCCAAGTCAAGCCACTTGAAACATTCAGAGGAGGATACCACATCATCATACCGCATCACAACCATTTTAATGCATGTTGACATCCAAGATAAATCATTATCCACTCCTAGCTACTTAAGCATGGCATGAACAACTATAATCTCTAATGGTCATTGCGAACATGTTTGATCATAGTATGCTGAATCAAGGATACTAGGTTAAACATATTTACAAAAACAAAAACTAGTTTAGTTCATACCCGCTTTTCTCTGCCACAGTCACTTCATCAAATATCGTCATTATTGCCTTTCACTTGCATGACCAAATGATAAGAAAATGATAATAGTGCAAGAGTGCCGTGGACTAAGCTGGAATCTGCAACATTTTATTCAAGAGGAGAAGACAAGGTAACATGGGCTCTTTGTTACGTTAACAATAGAGCATGTGACAGCCACTCAACATTTTCATCGTGGTCTTCTCCTTGGTACGACTCAAACAAAAAGAAAAGAATTTCAGAGAAACACACTGAAATATTTTTGGAGTTTTTGGTTTTTCTTGAAGAAAGCGAATTAAAGAGGAAATACAAAAACGAGAAAAACTATTTACACGGGAAAGCTCCCAACAAGCAAAAGAAGAAATGAGAAATCTTTTTGGGTTTTCTTTCGATACTATAATTAAACTAGGCTAGGAAGAAAAACTGAAAAGAAGTAGGAAATATTTTTGGATTTTCTCAAAGTTTTTCAAACTCACAAAAAGAAAGCGAGAAAACAAATTTAGCATGGATAATACAATGAAAAAGTGTGAACACCGACAACTGGAATGAAATGTGTGAACATGAATGTAATGTCGGTGGAAATACGTACTTCCCCAAGCTTAGGCTTTTGGCCTAGCTTGGTAATCACCACTCGTAGAAGCCATCCGGTCCCAAGTCAAAGTGAGGGGGAGTCGGCACCTGAGCGTCCCACCCCTGGGGCTTCTCATCGGCAGCTGCTAGGTTGTTCCGGTAGGCTGTAATGTCATCTAGCATGATCCTGTATCCGTTCCTGGCAATAGAATCAAACAGAGCAGGTGCAGGCAACGGAATAACATCACGGGTTTCTACGCTGAATACTAGGTTGTAACGAATGTTATGGAAAGAATCAGTTACATCAAGAAATTGGTTATCTTGCAACGACTTGTGATCCAGGTAAACTTGGCGCAAGAGATAATCATGTGGGCAAATCTGAACATTAAAGTGTCTCGCTAAGCGAGTAGCATAAATACCACCATGTATCTTTCCCTTAGTCCTGTTAAGGTGTAAGCGACGTGCAATAATAGCCCCCATACTAAAGGTGTGATCATTATAAAGTGCACGGCGTAAAATAGCGAAGTCGGGGGCACTGAGTGCGCCGACTTTCTCCCTAGCGGTTAAACACTTAGCGATGAACAAAGCAAAGTAATGCACTGAGGGAAATTGCAGGCTGGTAGCAGTAGCGTTTGACACGCCTCTATCTTCACCCACTGTTAAAGTGAGGAGAAAATCCTCAAACTCCGCTGGTCTAGGTTCTCTTAATTCCCCATCAGAGGGGATCAAGCATATGTCGCAAAAGTCAGTTAGCGGCATTTTGATGGTTTCAGCATAAAGATTAAACTGCACTTCAGGAGGATTATTCTTCCTCAGAAAATGAAAACTTTGCACAAAGGAATTTGTAAGGATGTGATATTGGTCACACTTAGCTGCGAGGAACTCGGTCTGCCCAGCGTTTGCAACAAATTGAGCAAACTCTTGATGGAACTCGGCCTCCTCCATGAAGGCATCATGCGGCCATTTGCACGGCCGCACCTCCGCCCTTCTCGGAGTGTGGATGTCATTGTCCGATGATTCCCCAATGACTACTTTGGCACTTTTCTTAGAGGAAAACTTCCTAAAGAAATCCATCTTATTCCTATAATAAAAATTCTGAAAAATTTAGCCTACAAATTTTTTTTGTCAACAAACTTCGTGAAATTGACAGCAACTACTCCTAAGCATGCATAGAGGCCATATTGAGCATTCAAACTACTTAGAGGTCTAAGAATTCAACATGCAAGCTCATCTACAGCAGCACCAAGAGTAGCTAATTACTCTAAAAATAACCCACTAAATAAAAAACTAATTGGAGCAATGGAGGAGTCATATACCAAGTAGCAATCCCTCCAAACAGTTTCGGAAACGGAGCTTCGAGCAAAGAGATCGAAATCTGCGGGTTGAGAGCAAGAACACGGGAATGGTGGCTGTGGTGATTTTTTTCTTGAGGTAGGGGATGATGTGGGCTAAAGAAGTAAGTGAGGGGGCCGACGTGGGGGCCACAACCCACCAAGGCGCGCCTGGGGGTGTTGGCGCGCCCTGGTGTCTTGTGGGCACCAGGTGCACCCCCCTCTGGTATTATTTGCACCAGAAATTCAGAAATATTCGGGAAAAATCATGTCAAATTTTGAGGACATTCTGAGAACTTATATTTTGGGGTCATTTTTTATTGCACGGGGAAAGCAGAAAACAGGATAAACATGGCATTTTATTTTATTTGACTAACTAAAACAGAAAATAAAAGGTGGGATCAGAGAGTTGTGCTTACTAGATTCATCAACTTCATACCTCTCAAAAATAATCCATTAATAAGGTTGATCAAGTCTTATTAACAACCACTTCTGATTAGCATGAAACCGAAGAACTTTCGTAAAATACTAAGTTACCTTAATGGGGATGTACATATCCCCAACAATAAGTATATCATATTTCTTTTTGGCAGTAGGTAGAGGTAATTGAAAACTTTCTATAGTGATGGTCGGAGATTCTCCAATAACATTTATACCATTCACTTGGAATTGTTTCTTCGGAAAGTGCACCGTATGCTCATTACCATTGATATGAAAAGTGACTTTGCTTTTATTGCAATCAATAACAGCCCCTGCAGTATTCAAAAAGGGTCTACCAAGGATATTCGACATGTTGTCGTCCTCGGGCATCTCAAGAATAACAAAGTCCGTTAAGATAGTAACATTTGCAACAACAACGGGCACATCCTCACAAATACCGATAGGTATGGCAGTTGATTTGTCAGCCATTTGAAATGATATCTCAGTAAGTGTGTGTTTGTTCAAATAAAGTCTTTTATATAAGGAGAAAGGCATACCACTAACACCGGCTCCCAAATCACACGAAGCAGTTTTGACATAGTTTCTTTTAATGGAGCGAGGTATAGTTGGTATTCTAGGATCTCCGAGTTTTTTAGGTACTCCATCCTTAAAAGAATAATTAGCAAGCATGGTGGATATTTCAGCTTCAGGTATCTTCATTTTATTAGTGATGATGTCTTTCATGTATTTTGCATAAGGGGCCATCTTTAAGATATCAGTTAAGCGGGTACGCAAAAAGACTGGCCTAATCATTTCAGCAAAGCGCTCAAATTCTTCATCATCCTTTTTCTTAGATGGCTTAGGTGGGAATGGCATGGGTTTCGGAACCCAAGGCTCTCTTTCTTTACCATGTTTCCTGGCCACAAAGTCTCTTTTATCGTAACGTTTATTTTTAGGTTGTGGGTTATCAAGATCAGCAGCAGGCTCTATTTCAACATCATTATCTGGTTCTTTATCATTGTTAGCTTGAGCATCTTCATGAACATCATCATTATCATTTTCATTATCACTAGGTGAGCGTTCATTACCAGATTGAGTTTCAGCATCGGAAATAGAGACATCATTATTATCAGGAGGTTTTCGTATCCCAGGTTCACTAGAGGTATGCAGAGTCCTATCATTTTTCTTTTTCTTTTTCTTTTTCTTTATAGAAGGACTAGGTGCATCGGTATTAATTCTCTAAGAGTCTTGTTCAATTCTTTTAGGACGACCTTCAGGATAAAGTGGTTCGGTCATTCTACCTCCTCTAGTTACTACTCTAGCAGCAAAATCATTCATGTTATTATTCATTTCATCAAGCAATTCTTTTTGAGACTTAGCAACTTGTTCTAACTGAGTTTGAACCATAGAGGCATGCTTTCCTACACCTCTAACATCATTACTGATTCTAAATAGCAAGTCACTCAAGCGAGCAATCATATCAGAATTATATTTCAATTGTTTCAGGACATGTGCATTGAAATGATCTTGCTTCATAATATAGTTATCAAACTCATATAAGCATTGACTAGGATGTTTATTGTAAGGGATATCACCTTCATCAAACTTTAATAAAGAATTTACCTCTACCACCTGTGGAGGTGGTGGTGTGTCAAGGCCATGTATTTCTTCAATAGGTGGTAAATTCTTGACATCCTCAGCTTTAATATCCTTTTCTTTCATAGATTTCTTTGCCTCTTGCATATCTTCACGACTGAGAAATAAGATACCCCTCTTCTTGGGAGTGGGTTTAGGTGGTGGTTCAGGAAGAGTCCAATCATCATAATTTTTCAATATGTTGTTCAATAATTCCTCAGCTTGTTCAATAGTTCGTTCCCTGAAAACACAACCAGCACAACTATCTAGGAAGTCCCTAGAAGCATCAGTTAATCCATTATAGAAGATATCAAGTATTTCATTTTTCTTGAGAGGGTGATCAGGCAAAACATTAAGCAACTGGAGGAGCCTCCCCCAAGCTTGTGGGAGACTGTCTTCTCCAATTTGCACAAAGTTAAATATTTCCTGTAAGGCTGCTTGTTTCTTCTGAGCAGGAAAATATTTTTCAAAGCAATAGTAAATCATATCCTGGGGACTACGCACACAACTAGGAGTAAGAGTATTGTACCATGTCTTAGCATCACCCTTTAATGAGAACGGAAATAACTTAAGAATATAATAGTAACGAATCTCTCATCATGAGCAAAGAGGGTGGCTATATCATTCAGCTTAGTAAGGTGTGCCACTACAGTTTCAGTTTCATAGCCATGGAAAGGATCAGATTCCACCAAAGTAATTAACTCTGGGCTGACAGAGAATTCGTAATCCTTATCGGTAACAAAGATAGGTGAAGTAGCAAACTTAGGATCACATTTCATTCTAGCATTCAAAGTCTTTTCCTTATACTTGCGTAGCAATTTCTTAAGATCGTTTCTAGCCTTGCAAGAAAGAATTTCTCTAGTTACCTCCTCATCCATAACATAACCTTCAGGTCTCTTAGGCATGTCAAATCGAGGAGAACTAGGATTAATAGGTGTTTCATAGTCGTCATCAGTTTCATAGGCTTCATCAGTTTCAGCAATTTCATTCTCCTTAGCTCTAGCAATTTCTTCATCAGGAAATTCTCCTAGTGGCACATTATCATCAAGCATGGTACTAGCATCATCATAAGCATCATTTGTAGCAGAAGTAGCATCATCAATAACTTGCGACATATCAGGATTACTAGCATGTGGTGGTAACAGAAGGTGAATCAAGTGCAGAGCTAGATGGCAGTTCCTTACCTCCCCTCGTCTTAGAGGGAAAAATCTTGGTCTTTGGATCCTTCAGAATCTTCATAGTGATCAATCGATATAAATCCCAAGTGACTCAACAAATATAGCTATGCTCCCCGGCAACGGCACCAGAAAAAGGTCTTGATAACCCACAAGTATAGGGGATTGCAACAGTTTTCGAGGGTAGAGTATTCAACCCAAATTTATAGATTTGACACAAGGGGAGCCAAAGAATATTTGCGAGTATTAGCAACTGAGTTGTCAATTCAACCACACCTGGAGATTAAATATCTGCAGTAGAGCGATCAGTAGCACAGTAGTATGATAGTTTGGATAGCAGCAGTAACAGTAACAGTAACGGTAGCAATGATAGCAATAGCTTTGTAGCAGTTGGAACAGTAGCTGCAGCAATAGTAACTTAGCAAGAACAGTATGTAGAAAACTCGTAGGCACTGGATCGGTGAACTCGTTGGATGATATTCATCATATAACACTCATAACCTAGGGCGACACAGAACTAGCTCCAGTTCATAAATGTAATGTAGGCATGTATTCCGTAAATAGTCATACGTGCTTATGGAAAAGAACTTGCATGACATCGTTTGTCCCACCATCCCGTGGCAGCGGGGTCCATAAGGAAACTAAGGGATATTAAGGCCTCCTTTTAATAGAGAATCGGAACAAAGCATGAACACACGGTGAATACATGAACTCCTCAAACTATGGTCATCACCGGAAAGTATCCCGACTATTGTCACTCCGGGGTTTGCGGATCAGAACACGTAATAGGTGCATATGACTAGCAAGATCGGATCAAGAACATAGATATAATGGTGATAACATAAACGGTTCAGATCTAAAATCATAGCACGCGGGCCCTAGTGACAAGCATTAAGCATGGCATAATCATAGCAACATCAATCTCAGAACATAGGGGATACTAGGGATCAAGCCCTAACAAAACTAACTCGATTACATGATGAATCTCATCCAACTCCTCACCGACTAGCAAGCCTACAAAGGAATTACTCACTCCCGATGGGGAGCATCATGGAATTGGCGATGGAGAAGGGTTGATGATGACGAACACCGAAGATTCCCCTCTCCGGAGCACCAAACGGGCTCCAGATCTGGCCCCCCGATGAAGAACAGGAGGTGGCGGCGGCTCCGTATCGTAAAACGCGATGAAACTTTCTCCTTGATTTTTTCCTCCGAAAAGAGGAATTTATAGTGGCGGAATTAGGGTCAGTGGCGCGCCCTGGTGTATCTTGCCCAGCCAGCCCCCCCCTCCGGTGGTTCTTGGCTCCAGTAATTTTTATTTATTCTAAAATAAATCTCCAATAAGTTTCGTCCAGTCCCGAGAACTTTTATTTCTGCACAAAAACAACACCATGGTAGTTCTGCTGAAAACAGCGTCAGTCTGGGTTAGTTTCATTCAAATCATGCAAATTAGAGTCCAAAACAAGGGCAAAAGTGTGAGGAAAAGTAGATACGACGGAGACGTATCAGACTACTCCCTCCTCGTCATGGCCTCGGTCGGGATGATGAAGATGGCCACCGGAGATGATCTACCCTCTCTGGCAGGGTACTGGAACTCCTCCAGATTGGTTTTCCGTCGATACAGAGAGTTGCGGCGGCGGAACTTCCCGTCTAGGGTTATTTTTGGGGGTTTCTGAATATTTGGGAATTTATAGGCATCAGAGGCGGTGGAGAGGGGCCCCGAGGAGGGCACAACACATTAGGGCGCGCTGGGGCCCCCTGGCGCGCCCTAGTGGGTTGTGGTCTCCACGGCCCACCTCTCTGGCACTTCTTTGGCCCACTGAGTGTCTTCTGGTCCAAAAAAAATCTCCAAAAAGTTTCGTCGTGATTGGACTCCGTTTGGTACTTGTCGTGGTTTTGTCACGGCATGATGTCCTCGTGAGAGAACTTAGGTGTGAGGCCATCGCAACTTAGGTGGCGGCTTGAGAGGGGTTGGTCGGAATCGAGAGACGCGAGTTTACCCAGGTTCGGCCCCTTCGATGGAGGTAAAAGCCTACGTCCCGCTTCGTGTCTATATTGATGATGATGACGATCTCGATTACAAGGGTGCGGAATCGCTACCTCTAATCTCAAGAGCCTCTCATCTGTCTATCTCTAATGACTTGAACTTGTCCCTCTAGGGGTGCCTTACCCCTCCTTATATAAGTGGAAGGGGTAGGTTTACATGTAGAGTCCTACTGGGAGTAGGATTAGGACTAGTCTCTCTTGAGTCCTAATCCGGGTCTTGTTTCTCTTGTAAGGGAATCCTTCCTCTCCTTTGGGCCTTCTTTGTGAGCCGCCTTCCGCCATAACATGAGTCGGCCCTCCCATGAGCCGCCCTCTGGGCCGTTGGGCCTTGTCGCTCGTCTGACCCACCTGCCGGGTCACCAATGAGCCGCCAAGCTCGGCCGGGTCACCAGTGAGTCGCCAAGTCCCGTCCGGGTCATACTTTAGGCCGGGTTATACCGCGGGGTAATATCCCCGACAGTACTGATATTCTGTGAAGTAAAAAACAAGCAAAAACAGCAACTGGCACTTTGGCACTATGTCAATAGGTTAGTCCCAAAAAATGATATAAAGTTGCTATAAAATGATTGTAAAACATCCAAGAACTATAATATAACAGCATGGAACAAGCAAAAATTAGAGATACTTTGGAGACGTATCAACCACCGATACAACTCTACGCACGCTAACGCTTACTTTACCTAGAACAAGTATGACACTACTTTGCGGGAATAAAACTAGAAGTACTTAGTAGGCGTAGAGATAGTTTTGCAACGTAATAAAGAATGTGGAAATAAAATTTAGGTGTTGTTTTAACAAAAGAACAATAAAGTAAATATAGCGAGTGTGGAAAAGTGGTGGTAGGACTTGCGAGATTGTCTTAGGCAATTGATAACAAGATCGGTAATCATTATTGTAGTTTTATATGAGGGAGAGGCATACGCTAACATACTTTCCATACTTGGATCATATGCACTTATGACTGGAACTCTAGCAAGCATCCGCAACTACTAAAGATCATTAAGGTAAACCCAACCATAGCATTAAACATCAAGTCCTCTTTACTCCCATACACAACAATCCCCTTACTCGGGTGTAAGCTTCTGTCACTCTAGCCACCCACAATAAGAAAATCATGAACATATTGCAACACCCTCCAGTGGGAATCCGTCACGTGTGCGCAGCACAGAGGGCACCTTAGGACAGTACCATATCAACATACAACTCAAACCAATCAAGGTCATCAATCAACCCATAGGACAAAAGGGATCTACTCAAACATCATACGATAGCAACAAATCATTGGATGATAATATGTAGCATAAAACACCATGTTCAAGTAGGAGGTACAGAGGGACGCGGGAGAGTGGACCGCTGTACATTGATGAGGGAAGGTGATGGTGGTGGTGATGACGGCAGCGAAGTTGTTGGTGTAGATCGCCGTCACGATGGTTGCCCAAGCGGCGCTCCGGTGCCACCGGGAGAGAGGGGGGAGAGACCCCCCCTTCTTATTCTTCTTCCTTGGCCTCCTCCTTAGGTGGGAGGAGAGTTTCCCCTCTGGTCCATGGCTGCCATGGCCCCAGGAGGGCAGGAGCCCCTTCGAGATTGGATCCATCTCTCCGTTTCGCAACTATTTTCTGACCCCTTCACTGTTTCTTAAATATCCGGAGATCCATAACTCCAATCGGGCTGAAATTTTGAGGGGATTTTTATCGCGAAAATATATTTCTTGCGGCGAAAGTAGGGCCCCAACTGACTTAAGGGGAGGCAAAATCTATCAGGGCGCGACCAACCCCCCTGGCCGCACCCTGTTGGCTTGTGCCTCCCTCGGGCACCTTGTTGCATTGATTCTTCTTCCCAAAATTCACATATATTCCCAAGAAAATCGTCGTAAATTTTTATCGCGTTTGGACTTCGTTTTATATTGCCATAAATATATGAAAGTTGTAGAATATTGGCGGAAACAATAAAAAAATATAGATACGACGGAGACATTTCAGTATCCCCAAGCTTAATTCCTGCTCGTCCTCGAGTAGATAAATGATAAAAAGATATTTTTTGATGTGGAATGCTACCTAACATAATCTTGAACAAATGTCTAACCATGGCATGAATATTAAGATACAAGTGATTCAAAGCAATAGTCTATCATTTGACATAAAGACATCAATACACAGGTTTACTAGCAAACAATCATGTCCTTTCAAAATAACAATGCTAAAGAACTCTATCCCTACAAAATCATATAGCTGTCATGCTTGGTCTTCCTTGTATAAAGTGTAAATCATGAGCACCCCGGTGTCAAACCAAGCAATTGAATCATACTTTTTTATTTCCTAGTATATTTGCATGTGGAATCTCTTTTCCTTGTTCATTCCTACATGAATTGTTTGAATGGACAATTCTATGTTTGTTAACTTTCAACCAATTTTATCTCCTACACCCATTTATATGGAGTATTACTCCCCAGAGAATAAGCATATGCGATTTTACCAATTTTGCCAAGATTGATGCTAGGAAATAAAAAAAGATACTCATACTACTATTTATTATGAAAATTCTCACACACGTTGACATGTGATAGATAATAATGGTACAAGGTGATGATGATACGATACTGGGGCACCTCCCCCAAGCTTGGAATAAGCCAAGGGTGGTGCCCATACCCGACTACTCAAGATTCCTTTTTCGGTGATGGTGGTGATGAAGTAGTAAGCTTGTCTTCCTTTTTCCAGGGCATAGGTTCTCGATAAAAGAAAGAGGTAACAGTCTCCGGCATCCTAAAATCGGCAACCAAACTCATCCTTTTAAACCTAGTTTCATACTCACAGTTTTTATTTTGCAAGTCATAGACTTGTGATTGAAGATCTTCAATCAAGACGTGAAGGCGTTCGATAGCCAACCAGATCTTCTTTCAATCCCACTTCTTCTCATGATCAAAGTCCTTGATAATAGAGTGGTCAGCATCAAGTCCACGCTCCACCATCCTTTGTCACTTGAAGAGTTCCAGCTCCACATCAGCAAGCCTGGCCTTCTCGTCTTCCTCCTTCTTGGGTCCTTGAAGATCTTGAATATGAAGGACCCCATCCCGAAACTCGATGGTTTGGGGATGCTTCATTACTCTAGGGAGGTAAGGATTAATGAACTTCTCGAAGAACTGACCCTTGGAGGAGCTTGACAACAAAATAGCGATCTGGATCCTGCCAGAAAACAACTCGAAACAAAAACAAGAGGAAAACTTCGATACGGAGGTCAAAACATCGAAGAATATATATAATGATTTTCCCTTCTAGAACAAGTATACGGGAGGAAAACGGAGTCAGGAAGGTGCACGAGGGGCCCACAAGCCACCTAGGCGCGCCCTGGGGGTAGGGCGCAACCCCTGGCTTGCGGCTCCCTCGTGGACTCTCTCGGTTTTTTCTTCTTTTCCATATTTTTTATTTATTCCAAAACTGAGAAAAACTATTTTTATGGAATTTCAGTAGTCGATTTACTTACAGTATCACATACCGATTCCTTTTTCAGGATTCTAGAGTGCTCCAAAAGGTTTCTTTTATGTGTTTCACCAGTGTAATTACTTGAATAACATCTGATTCAATGTTAATGGGATTGCCTGCAATATAATGTTTAATTCTTTGTCCATTAACTACCTTCAGTTTATTTACTACAACATTATTAGTTTTGATGGATCCATAATGATAAACTTCCTCGACGATATAGGGTCCTTCCCATTTGGAGAGAAGTTTGCATGCGAAAAGTCAGAAATGGGAGTTGTACAAAAGAACTTTGTCACCGATATTAAATTCTCATTTCAGATTCTTTTTATCATGCCAACGTTTAACTTTCTCTTTAAACAACTTGGCCTTTTCATAGTTCTCCACTTATCAAGATAACTCATATCAAATAACCTCTTTTCACCGGCAAGCTTAAAATCATAATTAATTTCTGTAATATTCCAATAAGCTTTATGTTCCAACTCAAGAGGTAAATGACAAGTTTTTCCAAAAACCATCTTGTAAGGAGACATACCCATAGGATTTTTATAAGCAGTCATGTATGCCCAGAGAGCATCATCAAGTTTACTAGCCCAGTTCTCTCTAGAATTATTAACATTTTTTTGCAAGATTAATTTTATTTCTCTATTACTGAATTCTAGTTGATCACTAGACCGAGGATGATAAGGTGATGCTACTCTGTGGTTTACATCATATTTAGATAAAAAAAATTACACCATGAATAAAATGTGAACCACTACCAGTCATTAAATATCTAGGAACTCCAAACCTAGGAAAGATAACCTTGTTAAGCATTTTAATAAAGGTATTGTGATAAACACTACTAGTTGGAATAGCTTCTACCCACTTAGTAACATAATTGAAAGGATCGATATGGTTAACTAGAGGGGGGCGTGAATAGGCAACTACCAATTTTTAAGCTTTTCTTAACAAATTAGATTTAGCAACAAATAGGTTGTCTAGATATGCAACTAGGTGAACAACCTATATGATGCTAGCTATGATAACAACAAGATATAAGCTTGCACAAAGTAAAGGTAAGAAGTAATCATGAGTGGAACCGTTGGAGACGAGGGTGTGTTACCGAAGTTCCTTCCTTTTGAAGGGAAGTACGTCTCCGTTGGAGCGGTGTGGAGGCACAATGCTCCCCGAGAAGCCACCAGGGCCACCGTATTCTCCTCACGCCCTCACACAATGCGAGATGTCGTGATTCCACTAGTGGTGCACTTGAAGGCGGCAACCGGACCTTTACAAACAAGGTTGGGGCCCTCTCCACAACTTAATTGGAGGCTCCCAACGAAACCACGAAGCTTCACCACAATGGAATATGGCTTCGGGGTGACCTATTCCGTCTAGGGTGCTCAAACACCCAAGAGTAACAAAATCCACACAAGAAAGTAAGGGGGAATCAGTTTTCCTTTGGTGGAAGTGTAGATCTAGGTCTCCTCCTTCAATCCCTAGCAAATCAACAAGTTTGAGTGGCTAGAGAGAGAGAGATCGGGCAAGAAAGCTTGAAGGGCATCAATGGTGGAGAGAGAGAGGTAAGAGATCAGGTGGAGGTGGAAGAACCACCCCTTTATATAGGGCCCCCACTTTCCAACCGTTACAGCCATTTTACATGGCAGCGGTACAACCGGTGATGCGGGCGGTACAACCGGTAGGACCGGTACAACCGCCCAACAACCGGCCAACCACCGCATCAAAGTAGAACCTGAGGCGGTGGTTCCTCCCCGGTGCAACCGCTCGACTCGAGTGTTGGACAAGACAAAGTCCCGAGCGGTACAACCGCCTGGGACACCGGTAGTACCGGGCTATTGGAATATAGCGGTACAACCGTCCCACGTCCGCCCAACAACCGCAGCTCAACAGAACTGCGTCCGGTTGAAGCCCGGTGCTGGGCCGGTACCACCGCCCAGGGCTGCCACCCAGGGTCACCCAACTGTGGGCGGTACAACCGCCCGGAGGCAGCGATACAACCGCTGGGACCACTCAGTGGCAGCACCCCCAGGGTATCACCCCTGGAGTGGAGGTTAGACCGGATGACACGAGCGAGCGGTACAACTGCTAGGGCCAGCAGTACAACCGGCCTACATGGAAGGAAAGTAGGGCCTCTCTCTCTTTGATGGAAGGGTATGAGGTGGGTGCTAAGGATGTGTGTGTGAATTGATTCACCCCAAGACCTTCCAATGATGATTCCCTCTTAATAGTATGAGATCCCTACGACCAAAGAAAATAAACGCATAGAGAACACCGTCTTCATTCTTTTCCGTCCAAAGGGAATACCTAACCGTCTTGTGTCTCACACATAGTACCTGAACAACTTGACACACGGTTAGATAACAAAGTGAGGTGTCATCATCACCAATACACAAAGGTAAGAGGATGCCCTTACAATCTCCCCCTTTTTGGTTGATGATGACAATAACACGATTTGCATTGATGATCTATAAAATAAAAGCGGAGCTCCCCCTCAATGTGTGCAACAGATGAGATTTGTGCAATCTTTGGAGCTCCCCCTCGATTTTATAGACCAACCAATGGGTACAAAGAAGGAATAATCATAAAGAGCATTTCTACGGGAAAGTAGAGCATAATAATAAGGGCATCAATAATCTCAGGCTCTACTTAAACGCAGGGAGTCTTCACATAAAGATAGGTTCACAACCGAATAAAAATCAAATAAGAGTTCAACTGGGAAGACGCAACAAAGACGAAAGACAACCATAACACCCACACCCATGCAAATCCCGCCATACTATAGCTCTCTCCCCCTTTGGCATCGAGACACCAAAAAGGAAAAGAATGATGCTAACGCCCTAGAAATCAGTAGAGCTCATCAGAACGGTCGGTCTCCTCGGAAGCATCACACTCAGACCCATCACCATCATCCTCATCATCATCCTCCATAATGTCATCGGCAGCAGCAGCAGCGGAGGAGGAAGCAGCAGGATGACTAGAGATCTCATCATCAGTCCAAGTGCTATGCTCAGAGATCCACTTCTCCTCGGGAGTGATTGTCTTCTCAGAACCACTTTCTACCAGAAGATGAAGAGCCCGCATAATCTGAATCTGTCGGCGTCTGACAAGTTTCTCATTGACATGGGCTTCATAGAGCTTCTTCTGAACATGAGTCTGGAGGCAAAAGGTCTTCTTAATCTTGGTGGTGAGCTTAGTGACCCAAGATGGCTTGACCCCTGCAGGAAGCTCAAAATCACTGTCACTGGAAGTAGCATAGACATCCTCAGGGGGGTTGACAGGCAACAAGGCTCAGCATGCTTCTTCTTTCGGAGTTGCTTGACGTCATGCTCGACTAGGTTGTCCAGAGAAGTGAGAGGCACTCCAGGCCTACGAACTGCCCACACAGAGTTGAGGAAACACATGATGAAGGGAGCATAGGTGGGGACCTTTCTGTAGAAGACCGTGTTGTACATCTCCTCCCACAACCATTTGGAAGCATCAAACGTAGCACCAGAGCCAGCTTCAGTCATCATGGCAACCAGTAGATCAACAAAATATCCATGAATCTCATCTTGATTTCCAACCTTGGGCAGAAGAACATTCCAGAACACACGGTGTAAGATATCATAAACCTGCCGCAGATCCTTAGAGGCTCCAAGAATGCCACGCCGGGGAATGTACAAGGGGGCTAACTCCTTATCCACGGGAGTAGCGCGGTCATGAGGACGGATGCCACCATTCCCGGTGAGGCCAGTATCATCATAACCAAGTGCATTGCAGAAGGCACGCCACGGAACCTAGAATAATTCATCACGGCACATGAGTGAAAGGGTACGAGCATCAACAGTGCCGAAGTGGACGGTGGCATAGAACTGGTGAATGAGCTGCACATCAAAGGGACAGTTGATAGTCATGAGCTTGATCAAGTCAAACTCCTCGCACAGTGCCAATGCCTCCCCAAAGTAATCCATGTTGTTCCTCCAGTACTCAATGTCAATAGTCCATTGCTTGGCAAACTTGTTCTTGTGATGGTCATACAGCTCGTGCACAATCCTCATTTGTAACTCATTACGGAACTGAGGGGTGGACCACCTGGGAGCAACGGGGGCCTCATAAGGATTTTGAAAACGGACCCTCTCCCAATCAACTTGCTTCCAAGAGTGCACATGCTTTGCAGATTTTTGCTTGGTGGCCAACGACTTCTCACGACGAGTGGGCTTGGTGGGGATCACAACTTCCTCTTCCTCGGACTCATTGACGAGCCTACATCTGCGAGCTCTTTTCTTGGACTTCTTCTAAGGAGCAGAGCAAGAACCAGAACCACCTGCAGACACACACATGAGAAGCACACAAGAGAAACCCAGACAAGATGAGAGGATTGTACGCCAGAAACGGAATATATTAGGTGAGAGATAAAGAAACAACAACAGTGGGACATGATTTAGAGAAGCCGGTTGAACCGGTATCCACGGCGGTTGTACCACTGCAGCGGTTGTACCGCAAGTACAAGCGGTTGTACCACTGTGTGGGAATCGGCGCATCCGGATTTGAATAATGCACCACTATAGAAGGTTCTAAGCACCACAAGTAATAGGAAATGAATATAGGATCTCATCCCTCCAACAGTTTTGACTAAAAATGCGGGAACCAAGCAATGCCCTAACAATGGAGGATCCAAAAGAAAGAATCCAAGAATAGGAGGAACGGGGTATTACCGGCGTCCATGGGAGGAGATCGCGGAAAGGGAGGGCCTCCATAGAGTAGATCCGAGAGGAGGCCACAGATCTGGGGCGCCGGGGGCACTCCGGGGCGGTGGTGATGGCAGCCCGGCGGCTAGGGCAACAGGGGGAGTCGGGCACGAAGGGAAACTGAATACCCCTTCGGCCCGGCCCTCCCTTTTAAGTGCCTAAAGACGCGACTGGTTGTACCGCTCAGCAGAGCAGTTGTACCAGTCTGGCACAACCTGGGAATTAGCGGTTGAACCGCTTCATCCCGACCGGTTGTACCGCTGAGGCGGGACAACTGGATAGCCAACGGTTGCACCGCTCGGATCACCGGTTGTACCGCCCGGCCACAGCCACCACCACCATGTTTTCAACGCGTACAATTGGATGAGAGGGTTTCGAGATGAGGAGAGCTTAGGATAGAGACAAGGCACATGAGTATGGTGGGGTAAGCTCCAAGGTTGCAAAAACACAAAAAGGCAAAAAGTCAAACCGTGGAGGATACCCACACCTAGGTCCTAAACAAATACTCAAGAGCAAATGAAGACCACAAAACACATACTTGGGCAAAAACCACAACAAATGCCTCACTAGGAGGGGGTGGTGGCCGAGGCCACCTATGTTTGAGCCAATTAGTATGGCACCGCGAAGATTTTAACCTTGGGTCCTTGACCAAAACTCGTCTTTGAAGCACAAGTACCATAAAAAATGGCGAATGTGAAAGATTTGATCATTTTATGCATAATAGGAGGAGGGATAGTTCATTGAGAGAACTAGACTCCCCCTACGTCCATGCCTACACCTAAACAAGACATAATGAAGAGTGTGGAGGGGTGTGCACTAATTCAAGCCACATTGCTCGAATCGATGATATTTAGCTCATGCCTTAACTCGCGAAATCTTGCTTCATACAATGGCTTCGTGAAAATATCTGCAAGTTGTTCCTTAGTATAGAGATGAATAAGATCAATATCTCCACGCTTGATGTGATCATGGATGAAGTGATGACGAATCTCAATATGCTTCGTCTTGCAATGTTGAACCGGGTTGTTGGAGATCTTGATCGTGCTTTCATTGTCACAGTAAAGAGGCACTTTGTCACAGTTGACACCATAATCCTTTAAAGTTTTCCTCATCCAAAGAATCTGTGCACAGCAGCTTGCGACGGCTACATACTCGGCCTCGGTGGATGAGAGAGAAACACAATTATGTTTCTTTGAAGACCAACTTACCAAAGAGCGACCAAGAAATTGGCACCCTCCGGAAGTGGACTTCCTTTCCACACGGTCTCCCGCCCAATCCGAGTCAGTATATCCTATGAGATCAAATGAAGCACCTTTGGGGTACCATAAGCCAAAGTTTGGGGTATGAGCCAAATATCGAAAAATTCGTTTGACAGCCACAAAGTGACTTTCCTTAGGTGCAGCTTGAAATCTTCCACAAATACCCACACTCAACATGATGTCTGATGGGGATACGTACCTAGGGTAGGGTTATAGGCCTGACCTACATATCCTACCTAAGGACACTGCCCCAGAAAGCTTAAGGGCCACAAGGAAGTCTCCGACTGAAATAGCGAAGAAGCATAAGTCACTCGACAATATACACTCGGAGATGCCTTTCACTCGACGGTTATCTTTCACTCGGAAGAGTCTGAAGACAGTCGACCGCAGGAGTCCAGAAGTCACCCCAGGGAGGCTAACGGGCAAGCATTCATCAAGATCATTAACAGCATTTATGGTGTACGTTACCAGTAACGTACACCTCTTTATGACCACGATTAAACCCCTTAATGCCGGACGTTATGAGGGGCAGCACACTCTATATAAGCCACCCCTCCTCGCTGGTAGAAGGGTTCGCAACCTTTTGTAACACAACACACATATTTCACTCGACAGAGTAGAGAGCTCTCCGGAGCACTGAGACGTAGGGCTGTTACCTCCACGAGAGGGGCCTGAACTCATACATCTGTGTGTACAACCTCGCCGTAGCTAGGACTCTGCCCTCTCCATTCGTACCCCTACCTTCTACTGTCAGGCTTGTTCCCACGACAGTTGGCGCCCACCGTGGGGCAGGCGTCTAAGCGACTTCCGGCGAGTTTGCATTTTTTTCTCCTTCGTCATGTCTTCCGGTGGTGATTTGTTCCTGGGCCGCGAGATCCGTCTCGGAGCGCTCACCTTCATCGCCGACGATTCGGCATGGCTCCAGGAAGCGCCTTTGGATGTGGAAGCGCTCCCGATTCGCGGGGCGACGCACTTCTGTGCAAGCTCCTGCGGCGTTCTTCTCCTTCAGTCGTCGACTCCTTGTGTGTCGGCCCTCCCTGCTGTTCATCGTCGCAAGCGATCCGGTCGCTCGCGGCTACAGCGTTGGGTGCGGCACGCGGCGGCACGCCAGGTTTCGTCCCCGCAGATTGCGGCCATCGAGCCCGCCGAGTCACTTCACGGCGTGTTGGACTCGGCGTCGGATCAGTCCGACATCCCTTCCGAGTGCGAGAGCTGCGACCCTGCGGCGGAAGTTTTCATGGCTGGCTCTCATCAGAGTCCGCCGCCCGGCTTCAACCACTCCAGACGTGAGATTGGTGGAAAGTCGAATGATCAGCAGCGCCGGGATGAGGATGTTCTCCGTACTCCCATCGTCGGTACGACCGCTGAGGCCCAGGCCATGGAGGCTACACGCCTTCGGCTCATAGAGATGCAGGAGGCACTCGACGAGCGTGCTGGGCAGCGTCCACCACGTCCCAATCGACAGCAGCGACAGTTGTTTCCGAGTAGATCTCGAAATAACGTCGAGGTATTTCGTACTCCTGTTTTAAATGTTGCAGCAGCTGCTAGAATTGCAGAGTCTATTCAACCGTCACGATCAGAGGCTGGTAGAGGTCTGCAGCAGATCAAGACATTGCTTGAGGCGGCGCAGCACCAGAACGCAGCTGTTTCTCAGTCACAGAACAGGTTACATGGCAATTCTACCAGGGCAGAAACAGTTCAGTCGGCTCACAGTCCTGGGTCACCTTCGCGTCGCAGAGGCGGAGAATACCGTGAAGACCGGTACAGAGATCAGGGGCGAGATCAGTCTGCTCCCCGTTATCACCGTGATGACCGCCGTCGAATGTTTTCTCCTCCGCGGAATGGTTCTTATGTGTCCCGGCACAATGATGATAGGCGCCCGTTCGGTGATGAGCGGAATCCCGGATTTGACGCAAGGGATGTCCTTGCTCAAAGGAGGGTCGACAGAGGCAGAGCCCACAGAGATGGTCATAACAGAGATTATCCGAGTGGAAGCAGTGCTGTTGTTTCTGGGCCCGAGTGTTTTAGCAGAGCCATTCGCTCTGCAGAGATTCCCCCCAACTTCAGGTTGGCGGCCGGGATTGGCAAGTTTTCTGGCGAGTCAAAGCCTGAAACCTGGTTGGATGATTACCGAGTGGCTGTACAGATTGGTGGAGGTAACGACAACATAGCCATGAAGCATCTGTCCTTGATGTTGGATGGTTCGGCCAGAGCTTGGTTAAATCGTTTGGCTCCCTCTAGCATCTATTGCTGGGAAGATTTGGCCCGAGTGTTTATCAGAACTTTTGAAGGCACTTGTAAACGTCCAGCTGGTTTGATTGATTTGCAGCACTGTGTCCAGAAGCCCAATGAAACCTTGCGAGATTACATTCAGCGTTGGTCCACCTTGCATCACACGGTGGAGAATGTTTCCGAGCATCAAGTTGTTTGTGCCTTCAAGGCTGGGGTTAGATACAGAGAGCTCTATCTGAAGTTTGGTCGCACCGGTGACATTTCTATGAGCAAGATGATGGAGATTGCCACTCGGTACGCCAATGGAGAAGAAGAAGACCGCCTCCGAAGCGGTAAAGCCAAAATAGTCGACAATGATGCAGGTGGGAATTCCAGTCGGAAACAAAAGCGCAAAGCTGATCCCCCTGCTCAGGCAGAAGCAGCCGCCCTGGCGGCACAAGGCAAGAATAAGGGAAAGTCCAAGGCTAAGTTCACCCCAAAGAAGTCAAAGAATCAGTCGGGTACTGATGTTTTGGATTTACCGTGTGCAATCCACACGAGGAAAGATGAAGAAGGCAATTTGATATTGCCGAAGCATACCACTCGACAGTGCCGTTTGTTGATCCAGTCATTCAAAGAGAACCAGTCGAGTGAGAAAGACCCTGAGAAAGAAGATGAAGAGGAAAAGGAAGAGTTCCCTGAAGTCAATGCCACCTTGTTGATTTTTGCTGATGTTGAGAGTAAGAGTCGACTGAAAGTTATCAACAGGGAGGTTAACATGGCGGTTCCTTCTACCCCCACATATCTCAAGTGGTCTCAAACTGCTATCACTTTCAGTCAGTCAGATCACCCTGCGCACATTGCTACCCCCGGGCGGCAAGCGCTGGTGGTAGACCCAGTTGTGGGGGGCACTCGACTCCGCAAAGTTTTGATGGATGGCGGGAGCGGTCTGAACATCCTGTATGCTGATACCCTTAAGGCAATGGGCATTCCGATGTCCCGGCTCAGTGAAAGCAACATGCAGTTTCATGGAGTAATCCCTGGGAAGAAGGCCCGTTCACTCGGCCAGATAGCATTGGATGTGGTGTTTGGTGATGACAAGCACTTTCGCAAGGAAAAACTGACGTTTGAAGTGGTAGATTTCCAGAGTGCCTACCACGCCATCCTTGGTCGACCAGCTTATGCCCGTTTCATGGCCCGACCATGTTACGTGTATCTCAAGCTGAAGATGCCTGGACCAAAAGGCGTGATCACAGTCACTGGCAATCGACAAAGGGCTGAGGAGTGCCTCCAGCAGGGCTCCAAGATCGCCGACCAGCAGATGGCTATGGTTGAGTTGGAGGAATACAAGAAAAATGCTGATCCTGCCGACCTGTTGCGTGCTAAGAAGCCCGCTTCTGAGTCAGCTTTTCAGTCGGAAGGAGAGGTGAAGAAGGTGCACATTCACCCGACAGATCCGACTGCTGCCCCGACCAACATCTCAGCAACACTCGACAGCAAATAGGAAGCCGAGCTCATCCAGTTCCTCCGTGAGAACTGGGACATCTTCGCATGGAAGCCCGTTGACATGCCTGGTGTTCCCAGGGAACTGGCTGAGCACCGTTTGAGAGTTGATCCGAAGGCCAAGCCTGTGAAGGAGCATTTGCGTCGGTCAGCAACAGAGAAGCGAAAAGCAATCGGCGAAGAGGTGGCTCGTCTCTTGACGGCCAAGTTTATACGTGAGATTTACCACTCCGAGTGGTTATCAAACGTTGTCATGGTCCCTAAGAAAGACAAGTCTCTTCGCATGTGTATTGATTTCAAACATATCAATCGGGTCTGCCCGAAAGATCATTTCCCGCTCCCCCGCATTGATCAGATTGTCGACTCAACTGCGGGATGCGAGCGTTTATCTTTTCTTGATGCTTATTCTGGCTACCATCAGATCCGTCTGTTTGGTCCAGATGAAATAAAGACAGCCTTCATCACCCCTTTCGGGTGTTTCTGTTATATCACCATGCCTTTTGGTTTGAAGAATGCTGGCGCTACTTTCATGCGCATGATTCAGAAGTGTTTGCTCGATCAGATCCCTCGGAACATCGAAGCTTATATGGATGATATCGTGGTCAAGTCTCGCAAAGGTTCCGACCTGTTGTCTGACTTGGCTGAAACATTCGCCAATTTGAGGAGATATGATATTAAGTTAAATCCGACTAAATGCACTTTCGGCGTTCCTGGTGGCAAATTACTCGGTTTCCTCGTTTCCGAGAAAGGAATCGACGTCAACCCTGAAAAGATCGGCGCCATCGTCCGAATGAAAAGCCCCGAGCGTGTGCACGATGTCCAGAAGCTTACAGGTTGCTTGGCAGCATTGAGTCGATTCATTTCTCGTCTCGGTGAGAAGGCACTGCCTTTATACCGACTGATGAAAAAGTCTGATACATTTGAGTGGACTCCAGAAGCTGAAGCAGCGTTTGTCGAGCTCAAAGCCCTGCTTACCACCCAGCCGGTGCTTGCTGCTCCGCACAGCAAAGAGCCATTGTTATTGTACATCGCGGCCACTAATCAGGTCGTCAGTACAGTACTAACTGTCGAGCGAGAAGAAGAAGGCAAGGCTTACAAAGTTCAACGCCCGGTCTATTATATTTCTGAAGTGTTGACTCCGTCGAAGCAAAGATATCCACATTACCAGAAGCTCGTATATGGTATATATCTGACTGCAAAGAAGGTAGCACACTATTTTCAGGATCACTCCATTTCAGTCGTCAGTGATGCTCCGTTGTCTGAAATTCTCAATAATCGAGACGCGACTGGTCGAGTGGCCAAATGGGCTATTGAGCTCCTTCATCTTGATATCAAGTTTGAGGCGAAGAAAGCAATCAAATCTCAAGCGCTGGCTGATTTCCTCGCCGAGTGGAGTGAGCAACAGCAGCCAATCCAACTTCACTCGGCACACTAGACCATGTTCTTTGATGGTTCAAAGATGTTGAATGGGTCTGGTGCTGGCGTCGTTCTGGTATCCCAAAAGGTGATAAGCTCAGTTATGTCTTACAGATTCACTTTGATTCCTCCAACAATGAAGCTGAATATGAAGCACTTTTGTATGGATTGCGTATGGCCATTTCACTCGGCGTCCGTCGCCTGATGGTATATGGCGATTCTGATTTGGTGGTTAATCAAGTGATGAAAGAGTGGGATGTCAGGAACCCCGCTATGACTGGATACTGCAATGCAGTAAGAAAACTTGAGAAGAAATTTGAAGGTTTGGAACTCCATCATGTTCCCCGAGTGAAGAATCAAGCAGCTGATGAGTTGGCAAAGATTGGATCCACTCGGAAACCTGTCCCCAGCAATGTATTTCTCGAGCACATTCATTCTCCTTCGGTGCAAGAAGATCCTTTCACTGAAGAGCCCCCGCAAGCAAAGAGTGCTTCTGATCCGACTGAAGTTGATGTCCCAGCTGTCATTGATCTGGTCATGGAGATTTTGGTAATCACGCCCGACTGGACTGTACCATATATTGCGTACATTCTCAGAAGAGAACTCCCAGTTGATGAAGATGAGGCTCGGCAGATAGTCCGCAGGTCCAAGGCTTTCACTGTGATCAATGAACAACTCTACAGAGAAAGTGTGACTGGCGTAGCTCAGCGGTGCATTTCTCCTGAAGAAGGTCGACTGATTCTGGAGGAGATTCACTCGGGAACTTGTGGCCATCATGCGTCCTCTAGGACGATTGTTGCCAAAGCTTATCGAGCTGGTTTCTTCTGGCCACGCGCCAATGAGATGGCTAAAGATATTGTCGATCACTGCGAAGGATGTCAGTTTTACTCGAATCTGTCACACAAACCTGCGTCTGCCTTGAAGACCATTCCACTCGTCTGGCCGTTTGCTGTGTGGGGCTTGGATATGGTTGGACCCCTTAGAACAGGTCAGAGTGGGTTTACTCATTTACTGGTTGCAGTCGACAAGTTCACTAAGTGGATCGAAGCTAAACCCATCAGGAAGCTGAACGCCCGCACTGCTATCAAATTCATAAAAGAGATAACGTTCCGGTATGGGGTCCCTCACAATATCATTACAGACAATGGTTCTAACTTTGACTCAGAAGAGTTCAGGTACTATTGCTCTTCTCAAGGCACTCGGGTGGATTACGCATCTGTTGCGCACCCCCGGTCAAACGGTCAAGCTGAGCGAACGAATGGCCTTATCCTCCAAGGATTGAAGCCTCGGCTCATGCGAGATCTGGATCATGCTGCCGGAGCTTGGGTCACTGAGTTACCGTCTGTTCTGTGGGGCTTGAGGACAACTCCCAACCGGTCGACTGGACGAACTCCTTTCTTCCTTGTATATGGAGCCGAAGCCGTATTGCCAAGTGACATCCTTCACAATTCTCCTCGAGTGGATCTTTACTCTGAAGACGAGGCTGAACAAGCAAGACAGGACGGAGTGGATCTCCTGGAGGAGGAGCGTGAGATGGCCCTGATCCGATCAACTGCATATCAACAAGACCTTCGCCGCTTCCATGCAAGACATGTCAAGAGCCGTTCATTCCACGAAGGGGATTTGGTGCTCCGAGTGGATCAGCAGCGACCTCATAAATTGGCCCCAGCCTGGGAAGGCCCATTCGTCATTACCAAGGTGCTTAACAACGGGGCGTACCATCTTTTCAACTTGAAGAAGAATATTGACGAGCCACGCGCCTGGAATGCGGACCTACTTCGACGTTTTTATTCTTGATAACAGAGTTGTTTTGATGTAATAAGAGTATCCCAGACGATGTTATGGATTGAATGAAGACTCCCGCAGTCTATTGTCGATTCCGATCGCACAGATTTACATTCAAAACTATTCCGAATGAAGAGCAATCCTCTCTCTCGGGGGCTTAGCTGCGAATCCGTTTCGCCTAAGTTCAAAACTTTTCCGAGTGTATTCCATTCAATACACTCGGAGACTTAGCTGCGAGCCAGTCTCGTCTAAGTTCAAAAATTACTACGAGTGAAGAGCACTCCTCTCTCTCGGGGGCTTAGCTGCGAATCCGTTTCGCCTAAGTTCAAAACTTTTCCGAGTGTATTACATTCAATACACTCGGAGACTTAGCTGCGAGCCAGTCCTCGTCTAAGTTCAAAAATTACTCCGAGTGAAGAGCAATCCTCTCTCTCGGGGGCTGAGCTGCGAATCCGTTTCGCCTAAGTTCAAAACTTTTCCGAGTGTATTACATTCAATACACTCGGAGACTTAGCTGCGAGCCAGTCTCGTCTAAGTTCAAAAATTACTCCGAGTGAAGAGCAATCCTCTCTCTCGGGGGCTTAGCTGCGAATCCGTTTCGCCTAAGTTCAAAACTTTTCCGAGTGTATTCCATTCAATACACTCGGAGACTTAGCTGCGAGCCAGTCTCGTCTAAGTTCAAAAATTACTCCGAGTGAAGAGCAATCCTCTCTCTCGGGGGCTTAGCTGCGAATCCGTTTCGCCTAAGTTCAAAACTTTTCCGAGTGTATTACATTCAATACACTCGGAGACTTAGCTGCGAGCCAGTCTCGTCTAAGTTCAAAAATTACTCCGAGTGAAGAGCAATCCTCTCTCTCGGGGGCTTAGCTGCGAATCCGTTTCGCCTAAGTTCAAAACTTTTCCGAGTGTATTCCATTCAATACACTCGGAGACTTAGCTGCGAGCCAGTCTCGTCTAAGTTCAAAAATTACTCCGAGTGAAGAGCAATCCTCTCTCTCGGGGGCTTAGCTGCGAATCCGTTTCGCCTAAGTTCAAAACTTTTCCGAGTGTATTACATTCAATACACTCGGAGACTTAGCTGCGAGCCAGTCTCGTCTAAGTTCAAAAATTACTCCGAGTGAAGAGCAATCCTCTCTCTCGGGGGCTTAGCTGCGAATCCGTTTCGCCTAAGTTCAAAACTTTTCCGAGTGTATTCCATTCAATACACTCGGAGACTTAGCTGCGAGCCAGTCTCGTCTAAGTTCAAAAATTACTCCGAGTGAAGAGCAATCCTCTCTCTCGGGGGCTTAGCTGCGAATCCGTTTCGCCTAAGTTCAAAACTTTTCCGAGTGTATTACATTCAATACACTCGGAGACTTAGCTGCGAGCCAGTCCTCGTCTAAGTTCAAAAATTACTCCGAGTGAAGAGCAGTCCTCTCTCTCGGGGGCTTAGCTGCGAATCCGTTTCGCCTAAGTTCAAAACTTTTCCGAGTGTATTCCATTCAATACACTCGGAGACTTAGCTGCGAGCCAGTCTCGTCTAAGTTCAAAAATTTCTCCGAGTGAAGAGCAATCCTCTCTCTCGGGGGCTTAGCTGCGAATCCGTTTCGCCTAAGTTCAAAACTTTTCCGAGTGTATTACATTCAATACACTCGGAGACTTAGCTGCGAGCCAGTCTCGTCTAAGTTCAAAAATTACTCCGAGTGAAGAGCAGTCCTCTCTCTCGGGGGCTTAGCTGCGAATCCGTTTCGACTAAGTTTAAAACTTTTCCGAGTGTATTACCTTCAATACACTCGGAGACTTAGCTGCGAGCCAGTCCTCGTCTAAGTTCAAAAATTACTCCGAGTGAAGAGCACTCCTCTCTCTCGGGGGCTTAGCTGCGAATCCGTTTCGCCTAAGTTCAAAACTTTTCCGAGTGTATTCCATTCAATACACTCGGAGACTTAGCTGCGAGCCAGTCTCGTCTAAGTTCAAAAATTACTCCGAGTGAAGAGCAATCCTCTCTCTCGGGGGCTTAGCTGCGAATCCGTTTCGCCTAAGTTCAAAACTTTTCCGAGTGTATTACATTCAATACACTCGGAGACTTAGCTGCGAGCCAGTCTCGTCTAAGTTCAAAAATTACTCCGAGTGAAGAGCAATCCTCTCTCTCGGGGGCTTAGCTGCGAATCCGTTTCGACTAAGTTTAAAACTTTTCCGAGTGTATTACATTCAATACACTCGGAGACTTAGCTGCGAGCCAGACCTCGTCTAAGTTCAAAAATCACTCCGAGTGAAGAGCAATCCTCTCTCTCGGGGGCTTAGCTGCGAATCCGTTTCGCCTAAGTTTAAAACCTTTCCGAGTGTATTACATACAATACACTCGGAAGCTTAGCTGCGAGCCAGTCCTCGTCTAAGTCCCAAATTCTTTTGAGTGCAGAACACCCGTTTCACTCGAGAATCAAATAAATTCGGCCAAGCTAAATGTCGGAAAGCGAAATGCGAGTAAGACTAAAATCTCCGGCGCAGCAGAAACTTGTTCGCGCAAAAGGGAAGTTCTCAGGCTTAAAGCCTGAACGAAGTTTACTCGGTTACACCAACACTCGGCATACCGAGGCAAATAAAGTTTTTACCATAAGCAAAATACCAATTTAAGCTCCAGCAGGACTTGAAGGCTCAACAAAGGTATCCAGGTCGATTCCGTCGGCGATCCGAGTGGCAGCATCGATGAAAGTCTCCATGAAATCTTCAAATTTGAGTTTCTTCGTGTTGGTCACTCGGAGATCCTTCAGTTTGTCCTCTCTAGCTTCCTTGCAATGAACCCTGACGAGTGAAAGTGCCACGTCAGCTCCACAGCGGGCAGCAGATTTCTTCCATGATTGCACTCGATTGGGAATCTCATTGAGCCGAGTCATCATTGACTCGAGGTCAGTCTGGAGAGGATCTTCAGGCCACAGTTCCTTGTCGACCTTCTCAAATGCAGCTCTCAGCCGAGTGATGAATCCTTGGACGCTCTTAAGACGAGCTTCAAGACGAAACATATCCATGGCCACGGCGTCTCCGACGAGAGACTTTGTGGGGTCCAGATTGGGTTCAATTTCTTCAGTTTCTTTTTCGAAGTCTCGACAGAATTCTACATGAAGAGAAAGTGAAAGGGTGATCATAATACCATTCTGGAAAAACCGGAGAAATTCATTCGACAAATGAGGGTTACCTTCGAGCATGCTGAACATTTTCTTCGCAAAGTCGCCCAAGTGTTTCTCCAGAGCGGTCCTACTCTTGGTCTGCTCTTCGAGTTTTTTGATCCACTCGGATCGTTCCTGCTTGAGCTTGGCGTTCTCCTCTTCCAGTTTACTGGCTGCTGCAAGTTTCTTCTCAGCAGCTGCAGTCTTCTCCTTCGCTTCCTTCTGAGCATCAGCAAGTGATTTGTCCTTGTCCTCGAGCGCTTTCTTCATGGTATCTAAAGAAATAGCATTGTTGAGGCGCACTCGGAGACGACGGTTTTCATCACGTACGTCTGTTCGAGTGGATTCACTCGGTTCAAAAGATGGAAATTGAAAGTGATAATACAATTGATCAACAAAGATTACCTCCCAAAGTCTTCAGTTCGGTCTGTGCACGGTCCAGGTTGTTGTTCGTCAGTTCCAGATCCAGCAGAAGTCGGTTCTTTTCCTTCTCCAGCTCGACGTACTTGGTCCCGAGCCCACAGGCTTTCTGAAATCAGCAGAAATAGGGGTTCAGTCGACATAACCATTTCTCTACTCCCGAGTGGAAAAGGTCAATTGCACTCGACTGAAAGACGGCCCGCCACCCCACCCCACAACCCTATACAAGCATCATACCATGGTTGATGGAAATGATGTCCATGAAACCTGCAGAATGGTTCTAAAGACTACTGCCCATCGTCAACGATCGACAGTAGTCTCGGGGACTACACCCAGTGGGTGCACTCAGCGTGCCCCCACTGGAAACGAAAATACTCGACCAGGTCTGGCCTGTCCGAGTATAAAAGAAAGAAGCAAGCAACCGAGCATCGTCTCTATCAGACCACCGCCGAAGCAAGCACTCGACGGCGGCCTCGGGGACTACACCCAGTGGGTGCACTCAGCGTGCCCCCACTGCCCTGTCGAATGGAAACAATATTAAGACCCCCGCCGAAGCCTTCGTCATTCGACAGCGGTCTCGGGGACTACACCCAGTGGGTGCACTCAGCGTGCCCCCACTGGACCAGAAACTATTTGGTCTACTGGCGAAGAAAAACACCCCAGTGGGTGTAAAATCAAGACGGACAGGAATTCAATCGGAAATGAACTTACAATACCACTTACTCGGACGTTGGCCTGAAGCGCTGAGCTGGCATCATAGGCTAACTTGCTGGCTTCATACGCCTCCTTTGTTCGTAGCATCATCTGCCCAGCCTGGATCATGGCTTCCTTGGCAGCTCCGGTTTGGTCCTCCGGGACGTGGTACAAAGGGTATGCAGGCGTCGAGTGAATTGGTGTAGTCAATGGAGCAGCTGGAGGTGCTTGGGATTGTCCGATCTGCGTCGAAGCCACCAGAGTAGAAGTGGCCGGCGGAGCACTCGACAGCGGAGTTACAAGGCTTGGAGGCGTCGCAGCACTCGTCCCACGGGGCGTCTGGGCAGACGGTGGTCCCCGAGTGTCCACGCGTGGAGCCTCCGGAAGCACAGCTTCATCCTCCGCTCCCCGCCGCGGCTCCTCATCATCTTCCAGTTCGATGACTTCGTCAGCTGCATTCGACACTCGACAATTATTCTTCAGCAAGCAGAGTAAAGTGTGGGATTGTCATACCTCGTAGGGAGGTGGCCGCATCAGGAGTGTCTACTTCCATATGGTCTCCATCATCCTGATGGGGCGACGTTACGGAGGTAGCGGCTCTGGCAAATATATTTCACTCGGTCAACGTCAACATAAAGTTCTTCAACAGCAGAATAAGGAAAACGAACACTCACGTGGAGGCAACAGGCACGGCTATCTTGATTCGAGGCAGGGCCTTCCGAGGCTTTGGCACGTCTGGCTTGAGCTGTTTTGCAGCCTTTTCAGTCGACCCCGATGCCGCGACACGGTCACGTTTCGGGTTCCTTGTGCTCGACGCCACTGTTTTGCTCGGGGTGACTTCCGGGTCGTTCTGCTGCCTGGCTCGACGCTCGGTGCGCGAAGGGACAGGGGCCTCCACCTCATCCTCATCCAGGTCGTCATCACTGCTCTCGGTGTCGTCAGCATAGTCACCGTCTGCGCTGCCGTCGACGCTTCCTTCCTCTTCATCAGGATGTTCTCCATTGGGTATGGGCGAGTACATGTTCGTAAATTCCTGCGAGGTTCAAGCTTCAAATTCAGTCGACTGAAGATTCAGTTACTCGGCAAAGTATTAAAACAATCGACAAATATATGACTCACCAAGTTCTTTGGCGGGTTCAAAGCGGAGAAAGGCGGAATTCGTTTGGATCCTTCCGGGTTATCACAGGCTCCAGTGATGCTCCTGAGCCACTGAGAAACAGTCTGATCGGAAACTTCCTCAGGATGAGTCCGAGTGGTATCCTCAGGGCCCGAATAATGCCACATGGTGTGATCCCGAGCTTGGAGAGGCTGAATTCGCCGACTCAGAAACGTTTCAAGGAGGTCCAGACCAGTCACTCCACCGCGGATCAGTTCAGATATGGCGTTCACTAAGATCCCTACCTGGATTTTCTCTACCTTTGTCACGTACAGCGGTTTGGGAGTAACAGGTCGATCCAAGGTGAAGGGAGGAAGCCCAGTCGACATATTTGGCGATGCGGCATCTTTGCAGTAAAACCAGGTCGACTGCCATCCCCGAACAGAATCGGGAAAGGTCATAGAGGGAAACCCACTCCTACCTCTCTTCTGAATCCCTAAGCCACCACACAGTTGGATCACATTGGTTTTGCTATCTTTGGGATTGGCTTTCTTGACAGCTTGGGATCGGACAGAGAATATGTGCTTGAACAAACCCCAATGTGGGGGACAGCCCAGGAAACATTCGCACAAAGTTACGAAGCAGGAAAGATATGCAATCGCATTCGGAGGAAGGTGGTGGAGTTGCGCTCCAAAATAGTTCAAGAAAGCGCGGATGAACGGATGGGGAGGCATGGAGAAACCTCGCTCGATGTGGGTGAGAAGCAGAACTCGCTCGCCGTCGCGTGGATCCGGCTCGATCTCCCCCTTCGGCAACCGCCAGGAATCGGCAGCTATCAACCCGTCGACGACGAGTTTGTCCACATCTTCCGCAGTGACCGTCGATTGGAGAAAATCCCCCTGGATCCACCCCGGCGGCACCGTCGACCGGGCTCCCGACGGCTTCTTCGCCTTGGCGCCTCCCCTCTGGGCGCGCTCGAGCTTCTCCGTCTTGCCCTTCGTCATGGCGGCGGCGGTCAACGAAGCAGAGCAGGGCGGAGGAAGAAGAGGAGAGGAGTGGATTTGGGAGAAAAATACTGTGCCAGCACCGGCGTCGTCGCCTCTTATATGCACTCAAGTGAGCCACTGACCTGCGGGCCCGCCGGATCTCTGAATATCCCGAAATCAAAGGAGGAGCGGTACGTGGCGATTTGAGCGGCGCGATAATCGAGGCGTCGTTCCCGCACTTGCCTTAGCAGTTACGCCATCTCCGCTGCGCGCGCGCGCGCTCTTATCCAAATTTCGAAGCCCGCGAGGCTCGGACCCGGTGGAGCAAACTATTTCGTCAGAAGGTTTTCCAGATCACTCGGACCTGTTTTCAAGTTCAGTTTTACTCGGACTCTCGAACCAGTTTTACTCGGACCGGTTTTCAAGCTCAGTTTTACTCGGATAACTTCAAGACGGAATTGATCAGGGCAAACGGTTAAGGTTTCAATCGACGCAGATTTCGAGGAAGCCTCAAAATACACTCGGAGTTTTGGTGTCTCGTTTGAACCTGCATTGACACCTTTTACCCTCGAACCCCTATCCATTCGGGGGCTAATGATGGGGATACGTACCTAGGGTAGGGTTATAGGCCTGACCTACATATCCTACCTAAGGACACTGCCCCAGAAAGCTTAAGGGCCACAAGGAAGTCTCCGACTGAAATAGCGAAGAAGCATAAGTCACTCGACAATATACACTCGGAGATGCCTTTCACTCGACGGTTATCTTTCACTCGGAAGAGTCTGAAGACAGTCGACCGCAGGAGTCCAGAAGTCACCCCAGGGAGGCTAACGGGCAAGCATTCATCAAGATCATTAACAGCATTTATGGTGTACGTTACCAGTAACGTACACCTCTTTATGACCACGATTAAACCCCTTAATGCCGGACGTTATGAGGGGCAGCACACTCTATATAAGCCACCCCTCCTCGCTGGTAGAAGGGTTCGCAACCTTTTGTAACACAACACACATATTTCACTCGACAGAGTAGAGAGCTCTCCGGAGCACTGAGACGTAGGGCTGTTACCTCCACGAGAGGGGCCTGAACTCATACATCTGTGTGTACAACCTCGCCGTAGCTAGGACTCTGCCCTCTCCATTCGTACCCCTACCTTCTACTGTCAGGCTTGTTCCCACGACAATGTCCAGTCTAGATGCACAAAGATAAAGCAGACATCCAATCATGGAGCGATATACCTTTTGATCCATGGCTTTACCATTGGGATCACTGTCAAGATAGCATTTGAGAGGCATAGGAGTGTTGTCCTTGGGCGGGTTGAGCTCATCCATCTTGAATCGTTTGAGCATGTCTTGAGTATATTTAGCTTGGTTGATGAAGGTTCCTTGACTTCGTTGCTTGACTTCGAATCCAAGGAAGAACTTCAACTCTCCCATCATGGACATCTGAAACTCTTTGGTCATTAGTGCGGAAAACTCTTCATTGAAAGCTTTGTTAGGGGAACCAAATGTAATATCATCAACATATAGTTGGCATATGAACAAGTTCACTTTAACCCTCTTTGTGAAAAGAGTGGGATCGATTTTTCCAATTTCAAATCCACGGTCTTGCGACATCTTGGTAAGGTGCTCATACCACGCACGTGGGGCTTGTTTAAGGCCATAGAGAGCCTTATCGAGAACGTATACATGATTGGGGAACTTGGGATCCTCGAACCCCGGGGGTTGCTTGACATATACCAACTCCTTGAGTGGACCATTAAGAAATGAACTCTTCACATCCATTTGATATAATTTAAAATCGTGATGAGAAGCATATGCAAACAACATGCGAATAGATTCAAGGCGAGCGACAGGAGCAAAGGTTTCACCGTAGTCGATACCCTCGACTTGGGAGTAGCCTTGTGCCACCAATCTTGCCTTGCTGCGAATGAAGACACCGTTCGCATCTTGCTTGTTCTTGAAGATCCATTTGGTTCCAATGACATTGTGGTTCTCCTTTGGTCTTGGCACCAACCGCCATACTTTGTTGCACTCGAAGTTGTTGAGTTCATCGTGCATGGCTTCAACCCATTCCATGTCCTCGAGCGCATCTTGTACCTTGAGGGGTTCAATGCAAGAAACAAACGCATGATGTTCACAAAAGTTTGTTAATTGTCTACGAGTGGTTACCCCTCTTTTCAAGCTGCCGTAGACTTTTTCCAACAAATGTTGTTTATGTTCAAGCTTGGCAGCATTCTTGGCGGCTCGTCTCTCTAAGATCTCCTCCATGGAAAGTTGAGGGAGAACTTCCTGAGGAGCATCTTCTTGATAATCTTGAGCGCCTTCATGAGCTTGCTCTTGAGATTGACCTTGAGCTTGCTTGGGGGTGTGAACTTGACCTTGGGCATCACTTGGATAATCACCGATATCAAGAGGTTGTTCTTGCCCTTGATCTCGTTCACGTGGTTGAGGGCCTTCACTTTGTTCTTCGGAAGCGTGTGGGTCTTGAGTTGGTGATGGTTCCACATGAGTGGAACATTGTCCTTCTCCTTCGGCCACAAGGGGTTCCTCAATGGGTAGGAAGTGTCACACACCCATTCTTCTTATGGCTTGGGGAGGAATTTCATCACCTACATCACAAAGACCACTTTGCTCCACTTGGGAGCCATTATTTTCATCAAACTCCACGTTACACGTCTCCTCAATGAGTCCGGTGGACTTATTTAGGACACGGTAAGCGCGAGAGTTTGTAGCATAACCAACAAATATACCCTCTTGAGCTCTAGGTTCAAATTTAGACAAACGAACACCCTTTTTGAGAATGAAACATTTACACCCAAACACCCGGAAGTACTTGAGGTTGGGCTTGTTACCGGCAAGAATTTCATAGGGAGTCTTGTTTAAGCCTTTGCGGAGATAGAGCCGATTGGATGCATGACATGCGGTGTTGATGGCTTCGGCCCAAAAGTTGTACGGAGATTTGAATTCCGCCATCATGGTCCTTGCCGCATCCATCAACGTCCGGTTCTTCCTTTCCGCAACACCATTTTGTTGAGGGGTATATGGTGCGCAGTATTGATGCTTGATCCCCTCATCAATAAGGAACTCATTCAAGGTGTAGTTCTTGAACTCGATGCCGTTGTCACTTCTTATCATTAATATCTTTGCCTCAAGTTGACGTTGAGCTTCATTGGCAATGTCAATGACAGTTTGTTGAGTCTCACTTTTCCTCTTGAAGAAGTATACCCAAGTGTATCTTGAGTAGTCATCCATAATCACCAAACAATACTTTCTTCCTCCAAGACTATCAAAAGATGGGGGACCAAAGAGATCCATGTGAAGGAGCTCCAATGGCCTTTTTGAGTAGATGATAGCCATGGGTCGGTGAGCCTTCTCATGTAGCTTCCCTTCGATACAAGCACTGCAAGCACGATCTTTGGCAAAACTCACATTTGTTAGTCCAAGGACGTGATCCCCTTTGAGGAGACTTTGCAAAGATCTCATATTGACATGGGCTAGCCGGCGATGCCAAAGCCAACCCACATCAACTTTAGCCATTAGGCAAGTCACGGTCATAGTGGGTCGCTCCGAGAAGTTAACCACATAGAGACCATTTTCGACATGCCCAACAAAGACTACTTTAAGAGTCTTGCTCCACAAAAGGGCCACGGTGTCAACACCAAAGAAGGTACAAAAACCCATGAGTGCAAGTTGATGAATGGAAAGTAAATTATATGCAAGAGTCTCAACAAGCATGACATTCTCAATGGACAAGTCCGGAGAGATTACCACCATGCCAAGACCCAATACCTTTGAGCTTGTATCATAACCAAAGGAGACTTGAGCGGCCAAAGATGGATTAGTATGAATGTCCACCAACAAGTCCTTGCTTCCGGTCATATGATTTGTTGCTCCACTATCAAGCAACCATGACACTCCTCCGGAAGCAAGCTCCTACAATAGATCAATGCTTGGATTTAGGTACCCATTCTTTAATGGGTCCTTTCATGTTAGTAACAAGGGTCTTAGGAACCCAAATAGACCATTCAATGTACTCATAAGAGGAACCAACATATTTAGCATAAACATGTCCATCACTAGCATGGCATAAAACATAAGAGGGGTTAAAGTCGCCGGCCTTATTGGAGTGGGTGGTCTTGCCCTTCTTGGCATTACCATCCACAACCTTGTCCTTCTTCTTCTCATGAGGGACATTCTCCGCTTTGACAAAGGTTTCCTTGAGCGGGGGAACTTGCTTGGTCTTCGCCTTCTTCTTCTTCTTCTTGGTTTTGGGTGCAAACCCAACTCCTTCCTTTGCTACAACTTCCTTTTGATTGCTCAAAAGGTCATTGAGATTCTTCTCACCTTGGATACATGTCACAAGGCCTTTCTCAAGTTGCTCTTTCAACTTAGCATTCTCCTCCACAAGGTGTTCATGCTCACAACAAGGGTTAGTAGCTTTGGCACTATCAATTAACACAAAGGGAGGACATGTAGCTATTTCCTTAGTAAGTTTTACTTGGAGTTGATCATGAGACTCCTTGAGAGAGGAAAGAGCACTCTTCAATGCCTTGTGAGCAATGTCAAGAGTGTCAAACTCTTCCTTGAGTATACCATGGTCAACCCCAAGAGTATCCTTCTCAGATTTATGCAAACGAGTAAGGACAATAGCATGATCATGATCTTTACGTAATTTAGCTAGGTCAACATTTTGTCCTCAAGAGTCAAACAAAGACTTCGCTCTTCCTCAAGAGCAATGGAAAGATCCGCTATCTCATCGGCATAGTCACGACTATGCCCCCTTGATACGTCTCCAACGTATCTATAATTTTTGCTTGATCCGTGCTGTTATATTATCATTATTGGATGTTTTACAATCATTTCATCACAACTTTATATCATTTTTTGGGACTAACCTATTGACATAGTGCCAAAGTGCCAGTTGCTGTTTTTGCTTGATTTTTACTTCACAGAAAATCAATACCAAACGGAGTCCAATCGCGACGAAACTTTTTGGAGATTTTTTTTGGACTAGAAGACACCCAGTGGGCCAAAAAACTGCCGGAGAGGTGGGCTGTGGAGAGCACAACCCACCAGGGCGCGCCAGGGGGGCCCCGGTGCGCCCTGATGGGTTGTGCCCTCCTCGGCCCCCTTCCGCACCGCCTCTGATGCCTATAAATTCTCAAATATTCGGAAAACCCTAGAGGAGTCGACGAAACACAATTCCAGCCGCCGCAAGTTCCAGAACCTCGAGATCCAATCTAAACACCATCACGGAGGGGTTCATCTTCCTCATAGGTGCCTCTCCGATGATGCGTGAGTAGTCCACCATAGACCTATGGGTCCGTAGGCAGTAGCTAGATGTCTTCTTCTCTCTCTCTTATGATTCTCGGTAAAATGGTCTCTTGGATATCTATTTGATGTAAACTTTTGCGGTGTGTTCGTTGGGATCCGATGAATTTTGAGTTCATGATCAGTTTCTATCCATGAATATTATTTGAGTCTTCTTTGATCTCTTATATGCATGATTACTTATAGCCTCGTATTTCTTCTTCGAATCTTTGGTTTAGTTAGGCCAACTAGATCGATTTTTCTTGCCATGGGAAGAGGTGCTTTGTGATGGGTTCGATCTTGCGGTGTTCTTTCCCAGTGACAGAAGGGGCAGCAAGACACACATGTATCGTTGCTATTAAGGATAACAAGATGGGGTCTATTCCTACATGAATAGATCTTGTCTACATCATGTCATCGTTCTTATTGCATTACTCCGTTTTTCCATGAACTTAATACACTAGATGCATGCTGGATAGCGGTCGATGTGTGGAGTAATAGAGGTAGATGTAGGCAGGAGTCAGTCTATCTATCTTGGACGTGATGCCTATATAATGATCATCGCCTTGGATGTTGTCATGACTATTTGATTTTCTATCAATTGCCCCACAGTAATTTGTTCACCCACCGTGCGCTATACTCATGAGAGAAGCCACTAGTGAACCCTACGGCCCCCGGGTCTACTTTACCATCATATTGCTTTCCGATCTTTGTTTTTTGCAATCTTTGTTTTCAGATCTACAAAACCAAAAAACCCAAAAACATATTGCTGCATATTTACTCTTTTTATTTGTGTTCTTCAGAGATCTATCTCTCCTATCTATCACTACCTAATCTATCTTATTACCGTAGAGAGATTGACAACCTCTCTTTCGCGTCGGGTTGCAAGTATTTGTTGTTTGTGTGCAGGTGCTGCTTATTGGGTGGTGGTGATCCTCCTACTGGTTCGATAACCTTGGTTTCATAACTGAGGGAAATACTTACCGTCGCTGTGCTGCATCATCCCTTCCTCTTTGGGGAAATACCGACACAGTCCAAGCACGTCAAAGGAATTTCTAGTGCCGTTGCCGGGGAGGAAGCGGTCTCTTCTACGTGCCTATCGTAGGCGCCGAGGGGACTCTATCATCATCTACCAGGTTCCTAATCACAAATCTCATCTCCTTGCAATTACATTATTTGCCATTTGCCTCTCGTTTTCCTCTCCCCCACTTCACCAATTTGCCGTTTTCTTCGCCCCCTTTTTCGTTTGCCCTTTTTCTTGCCGGATCTCTTCCTTGCTTGCAATCTTGTTTGCGTAGTCACGATGACTCAAGAGAATACCAAGTTGTGTGATTTTTTCCAATACTAATAACAATGATTTTATTAGTACGCCTATTACTCCTCCTGCCACTAGTGCGGAGTCTTGTGATATTAATGCCGCTTTGTTGAATGTTGTCATGAAAGATCAATTTGCCGGTAATCCTAATGAGGATGCCGCATCCCATCTAAACACGTTCGTTGAATTGTGTGATATGCAAAAGAAAAATGATGTGGACAATGATATTGTGAAGTTGAAACTATTTCCTTTTTCCTTGCGGGATCGTGCAAAATTTTGGTTTTCACCTTTGCCTCGCAATAGTATCGATTCTTGGAATAAGTGTAAGGATGCTTTTATCACTAAGTATTTTCCGCCCGCGAAAATTATTTCCCTTAGGACGCAAATCATGAATTTTAAGCAACTTGATCATGAACATGTTGCCCAATCTTGGGAAACAATGAAGTTGATGATAAGAAATTGTCCTACACATGGTTTGAATCTTTGGATGATCATACAAAAAATTTATGCGGGATTGAATTTTGTCTCTAGAAATCTTTTAGATTCCGCCGCGGGTGGTACTTTTGTGGAGATTACTTTTGGTGAAGCTACTAAATTGCTAGATAATATCATGGCTAATTATTCTCAATGGCATACCGAAAGAGCACCTACTAGTAAAAAAGTTAATTCGGTAGAGGAAATTAGTACTTTGAGTGATAAAGTTGATGCTTTGATGAAATTGGTTGCTAGTAAAAATGCTCCTATTGATCTTAATGATGTTCCTTTGTCTACCTTGATTGAGCAAAATAGTGATTCCGTAGATGTGAATTTTGTCTCACGCAACAACTTCAATAACAATGCTTATAGAGGTAATTTTAATCCTAGGCCTTTTCCTGGAAATTCTTCTAATAATTATGGTAATTCCTATGGTAATTCTTCTTAAAATAATAATAGGAACACCTCTGATCTTGAGAGTTATATTAAAGAATTTATCAATGCGCAAAAGGCTTTCAATACTACGATAGAAGAAAAGTTGAATAAGATTGATGATATGTCTATAAGCATTGATAGAATTTCTCATGATGTTGAATATCTCAAATTAAAAGCTTTTGTGCCTAAGATTGATGAATCTATTAAAGCTTTATATGTCTCTATGGATTAAAGTAAGAAAAGAACCACTATGCTTAGAGCTAAAAGAGAAATCTTAGAAAAATTGTCTTCTAGTGATTGCCGTTATAAAAACGATGAAGATCTTAAAGTGATTGGTGTTTCTTCTATTGATTCCTTGTTTAGTAATATTAAAATTGATAATGAAGGGACTGAAGTAGAGTCAACTTTATCTAGAAGGTGTCCCAATAATTTGGAGGGTGAAAATCTTGATGAAAATTTTGATAAAAGTGGGTTTGAAGAGGTCAAATCTTTAACAGTGATGTGCCCACTATTTTGGATTGCAAAGATTTTAACTATTATAGTTGCTCTTTGATTGAATGTATTTCTTTGTTGCAATCTATGTTGAATTCACCCCATGCTTATGTGCAAAATAAACCTTTTACTAAACATATCGTTGATGCCATGATGAAATCTTCTGAAGAAAAGTTGGAGTTAGAGATTTCTATCCCTAGAAAATTACATGATGAGTGGGAACCTACCATTAAGGTCAAGATTAAAAATTATGAATGCTTTGCTTTGTGTGATTTGGGTGCTTGTGTTTCCACGATTCCGAAATCTCTATGTGATGTGCTTGGTCTTACCAATATTGAAGAATGCTCTCTTAATTTGCACTTGGCGGATTCTACTATTAAAAAACCTTTGGGAAGAATTAATGATGTTCTTATTCTTGCAAATAGGAATTATGTGCCCATTGATTTTATTGTGCTTGATATTGATTGCAATCCGTCTTGTCCCATTATACTTGGTAGACCGTTTTTACGCATTATAGGTGCTGTGATTGATATGAAAGAAGGCAATATTCGTTTTCAATTTCCCTTGAGAAAGGGTATGGAACACTTCCCTAGAACAAGAATTAAGCCACCATATGAATCAATCATGAGGGCATCCTATGGATCCAAAACTAAAGATGACAATACTTGAATCTATCCATTATGCCTAGCTAGGGGCGTAAAACGATAGCGCTTGTTGGGAGGCAACCCAATGAATAAATAAATTTTTGATTTACCCTTTCTGTTTTTGTGTGTTGACACAATTATGCCTCTGTTATGATTGTGTTTTTTATGTCTTATTTAGTGTTTGTGCCAAGTAAAGCCTTTAGGATGACTCATAGGATGAGTAGAAGTGATGCTGAATTTGAAACAGAAACTTTGCGTCCAGTATATGAATTTTCATTTTTTTATGGTACGTGATATTGAGCTGAAATTTTAAAACAGTGTTGAAATACAAATTCCTTACGTTGTCCTAATTTTTCAGAATTTTTAGAGTTACAGAAGTATGGCTAGAGTACAGATTACTACAGACTGTTCTGTTTAAGACAGATTCTGTTTTCGTTGCATTGTGTGCTTGTTTTGATGAATATATGGTTTGTATTGGGGGGTATAAGCCATGGTAAAGTTAAAATACAGTAGGTATAATGCAATTATAAAATTTGAATGGGTTTGCAACAGTACCTAAAGTAGTGATTTGCTTTGTTATACTAACGGATCTCACGAAGATTTTGGTGAGTTTTGTGTGATTGAAGTTTTCAAGTTTTGGGTGAGATCACGATGGATGAAGGAATAAGGAGTAGTAAGAGCCTAAGCTTGGGGATGCTAATGCACCCCAAGATATATCCAAATAAAAATAAGCAGCTATGCTTGGGGATGCCCCCGAGTGGCATCCCCTCTTTCTTCTAACGACCATCGGTATTTTACTTGGAGCTATATTTTTATTCGTCACGTATCATGTGTTTAGCTTGGAGCGTCTTGTATCTTTGCTTGCTTTGTTTGTTAGTTTTTCTTTTGTATCCTTGCTGTACACACCTATTTGAGAAAGCCAAAAGCATGCTATGATTTGTTAGAATTGCTCTATGTGCTTCACTTAAACTTTTTGAGCTATAGAATTGCTCTAGTGCTTCACTTATATCTTTTTGAGCACGGTGTGCTTGGAAACTTTTGTAGAAATACTCTCATGCTTCACTTAGATTAATTTGAGAACAGGTAAATTTTGAAGAAATCCTCTCATGCTTCACTTATACCTTTTTGAGAGATGAAATCTTTATGCTCATGTGCTTCACTTAAATTTGTTTGAGCTTGCCAAAAAGCAATGGCAATATATGAAACTAGTCCCAAAGTGATAGATATCCAAGGAGGATATAATAAAAACTTTCATGAAGATTATTGGAAAAATTAAACTTGATTCCTTGTAATAGTTTTGAAACATGATGATAGTAATATGTGAGTCATGCTAGTGAGTAATTATGCTTAGTAGGGATATTGGTGTTTAGGTTTGTGATTCCCTATGCATGCACAAAAGTCAATAGTTATGCAATGAAGTTACATCCTACTTGTGGTGCATTATTCGGTGTTAGTTATGTTCAATGCTCACTTATGTGATTTTTTGTTTCTTGGTTTGGTTGCTTCCCAATCTATTTGCTAGCCTTCATTTGTACTAAGTAGAAATACTACTTGTGCATCCAAAATCCTTAAACCAAGTTTTGCCTTATGAGTCCACCATACCTACCTATATGCGGTATTTCCATGCCATTCCAAGCAAATTTGTATGTGCCATCTCCAAATTTTCAAAATAAATTTTCTCTTTTGTGTGCCCGTACCGCTCATGAAACGGTGGGGAGTGTCCAATATTTTTCCATGCTAGATGTGTTATTCTCAAGATGAGTGTTTATTCACTTGTCATTGCACGAGAGTGTGGCGGTAATAGGGATGCCCATTCCCAAAATGAAAAAAAAAATACTTTATGTTATCAAATAATAAATTCCTTGGAAAGTGTTGGTATGGAAGGCAACCGTGGATACGGCCCGCCATGGAAAGTGAAAGTTTGGTGGAAAAAGGAATAAACTTAATTTTCTGTTTGGGAACCGCCTATGATGTATCTAGCATGGAAAGTATTGTGAGCTACTTTGTCGTTTTCGTTGACAGGAAAAGCATGCCAACCAAAATATTTTTCTCTCTCAATTTAAAACTTTGAGCTCTGGCACGTCTACAAATCCCTACTTCCCTCCGCGAAGGGCCTATCTATTTACTTTATGCAATTTTTATTTTTGCTTTGAGTCTCCATCTTCTCTTATAAGCACCAACTAGGGGGCACTATGATAATACTAGAGCATTGGGCATAGCTAATATTTGAGTGTGTTTCATGAATGGATCAATGATTGAGCATGATGGGCTAGGGATAACTTTCTTTAGTGTTGATATTTTGAAAGACATGGTTGCTTGTTGACATGCTTGAGTATTGAAGTCATTATGTTAAAACTAGACTATTGCTTTGAATCAATATAAGTCCAAATGTCCATGCTATACAAAAGAAAAGAATGTGATGAACATGTTAGGCAGTATTCCACATCAAAAAATCTGTTTTTGTCATTTACCTACTCGAGGACGAGTAGGAATTAAGCTTGGGGATGCTGATACGTCTCCAACGTATCTATAATTTTTGCTTGTTCCATGCTGTTATATTATCATTCTTGGATGTTTTACAATCATTTTATTACAACTTTATATCATTTTTTGGGACTAACCTATTGACATAGTGCCAAAGTGCCAGTTGCTGTTTTTGCTTGTTTTTTTACTTCGCAGAAAATCAATACCAAACGGAGTCCAATCGCGACGAAACTTTTTGGAGATTTTTTTGGGCCAGAAGACATCCAGTGGGCCAAAGAAGTGCCAGAGGGGAGGGTCGAGGAGACCACAACCCACCAGGGCGCGCCAACAGCCCAGGGCGCGCCCTGATGGGTTGTGCCCTCCTCGGGACCCCTCTCCACCGCCTCTGATGCCTATAAATTCCCAAATATTCCAAAAACCCTAGAGGAGTCGACAAAAAACACATCCAGCCGCCGCAAGTGCCAGAACCTCGAGATCCAATCTAAACACCATCACGAAGGGGTTCATCTTCCTCATAGGTGCCTCTCCAATGATGCATGAGTAGTCCACCATAGACCTACGGGTCCGTAGGCAGTAGCTAGATGGCTTCTTCTCTCTCTCTTATGATTCTCAATACAATGGTCTCTTGGAGATCTATTTGATGTAAACTTTTGCGGTGTGCTTGTTGGGATCCGATGAATTTTGAGTTCATGATCAGTTTCTATCCATGAATATTATTTGAGTCTTTGATCTCTTATATGCATGATTACTTATAGCCTCGTATTTCTTCTTCGAATCTTTGTTTTAGTTAGGCCAACTAGATCGATTTTTCTTGCCATGGGAAGAGGTGCTTTGTGATGGGTTCGATCTTGCGGTGTTCTTTCCCAGTGACAGAAGGGGCAGCAAGACACGCATGTATCGTTGCTATTAAGGATAACAAGATGGGGTCCATTCCTACATGAATAGATCTTGTCTACATCATGTCATCGTTCTTATTGCATTACTCCATTTTTTCATGAACTTAATACACTAGATGCATGCTGGATAGCGGTCGATGTGTGGAGTAATAGAGGTATATGCAGGCAGGAGTCGGTCTATCTATCTTGGACGTGATGGCTATATAATGATCATCGCCTTGGATATCGTCATGACTATTCGATTTTCTATCAATTGCCCAACAGTAATTTGTTCAGCCACCGTGCGCTATACTCATGAGAGAAGCCACTAGTGAACCCTACGTCCCCCGGGTCTACTTTACCATCATATTGCTTTCCGATCTACGTTTTTTGCAATCTTTGTTTTCAGATCTACAAAACCAAAAACCCAAAAACATATTGCTGCATATTTACTCTTTTTATTTCTGTTCTTGAGAGATCTATCTCTCCTATCTATCACTACCTAATCCATCTTATTACCGTAGAGAGATTGACAACCTCTCTTTCGCGTCGGGTTGCAAGTATTTGTTGTTTGTGTGCAGGTGCTACTTATTGGGTGGTGGTGATCCTCCTACTGGTTTGATAACCTTGGTTTCATAACTGAGGGAAATACTTACCGTCGCTGTGCTGCATCATCCCTTCCTCTTTGGGGAAATACCGACGCAGTCGAAGCACGTCACCCCTCAACTCCTCGAGAGATTCCTCTTGAGACTCAATGACATCATTGGCCTCACCAAGCTGTTCCAAGAGAACAACAAAGTGCTTCTTGGAATCACCTTTGAGTTTACACAAAAATTTGTCAAACTCATTTTCATCCTCTTTCGCCACCTCATGTTCATCCAAACAATCCAACAAAGAAGGAGTGGTAGAAATAGACATTGTAATGTTATAGGTTTTGACGTTGGAGGTTACCTTGGTGATACCTTTGGCCATAAGGCACCTAGCAATGTGGTTCTCGTTGGGGGCGTCGAAGAGAGACACCTTAGTTGGGGTTGAAGATGCAATTGCCACTATAGCCATTGCCATCCCTTCACCACTTGAGTCTTCATTGTCGCCATCATCATCGGAGGGATACTCTTCTTGAGCCACCAACACCTTTTGAGGCACTTTCTTGGGGAAGTTGTTCTTGTTGGGGAATGACTTGGCTTTGTCCTTACGGATGAGCTTGCCACCATTGTCTTCCCTCTTCTCATACGAACAATCCACCACAAAGTGACTCACATTGCCACAATTATAGCAAGTCCTCACACGTTGCTTGCCCTTGGACCCACTTGAGTTGCTCTTGGAGAAATTGGGCTTTGAGTTTCTCTTGTTGCCCCAAAATTGTCTAGACGCAAGAGCCATGTGCTCATGATAAGCATATTTGGTGTCTTCAGGGCAACACTCCTCTTCTTCTTTTCTTCTTCTTCTTCTTCTTCAGTAATAACTTTGGCCTTCAAAGCAAGGTTGGGAGATGATTTCTTTGACCGTTGGACACGAGCTAGAGCATTGTCGGCGGTCTTGTTTAAGATGTTCATGGCAATAAATTCATCCAACACATCGCTTGAGGACAAAGAGTGAAAGTCCGGCCTTTGATGAATAACGGAGGACATGGTCTTGTTGAATGGCATGATGGCCTTGAGAAACTTCCGCTTGATCCAATTGTCATCCACATCTTTGCTACCATGATCTTGGAGAGCAACAGCAAGAGTTTTCACTCTCCGGTAGAGCTCACGAGGTTCTTCATCATCAAGCATCACAAATTCATCGCACTCATCAAGGACCACCTCAAAGTTGGACCGTTGAATGCTCGAGCTAGTACATGGAGACAATGTGTTCCCAACAATCCTTAGCCCGAGTGAAAGGACGCAAGTGAGCAAGATCTTCAACGGGGACAGCTGCTTGAAGGATGAACAAGGCGGAGTGATTGAGTTGATTGTCGACCTCTACTCGTGGAGTGAGGTTGCTTGGATCATGAGGGTAGTACCCTTGCTCAATGATTCTCCAAAGTGGTGTTGAGTTGTGATTCAAATGAGACTTGATACGAAAAACCCGATTAGCCAAATCATTCTTAACAAGCTTAGGAGGAGGACAGAGATTAACTATATGTGGTGGGTGTACCGGTCCTCCATGGACCATGGGAGGAGGCACCGAGGTAGAAGTACCCGTCCCACTAGTTCCTTGAGGTAGCTTGTTCTTGTCAGTGCTAGCCCCTTCCTTTTCGGAGTGGACATCCGATGACGAGTTAGTGGGGTTAACCACTAGCAACAGATCGGTAGAAAGTTTGAGACCCTCAAGGAATTCTTTAAACATGGATTTGACCTCGGTCGTCATGTAGGATTTAAGTGAGGACATGGCCTCATTCAAATCCTCGCGAGAGACTGTGTTCACACCCACGGCCTCGGGGAGTTCAACCGACCGGTCCCCGTCGTCAAACATACTCTTCGGGTGGTGAAACCCTTAATAAAGAGACGAGGCTCTGATACCAATTGAAAGGATCGATATGGTTGACTAGAGGGGGGTGAATAGGCAACTACCAATTTTTAAGCTTTTCTTAACAAATTAGGTTTAGAAACAAATGGGTTGTCTGGATATGCAACTAGGTGAGCAACCTATATGATGCTAGCTATGATAACAAGATATAATCTTTCACAAAGTAAAGGTAAGAAGTAACCACGAGTGGAACCGTTGGAGACGAGGATGTGTTACCGAAGTTCCTTCCTTTTGAAGGGAAGTACGTCTCCGTTGGAGCGGTGTGGAGGCACAATGCTCCCCAAGAAGCCACCAGGGCCACCGTATTCTCCTCACGCCCTCACACAATGCGAGATGCCGTGATTCAACTAGTGGTGCACTTGAAGGCGGCAACCGGACCTTTACAAACAAGGTTGGGGCCCTCTCCACAACTTAATTGGAGGCTCCCAACGAAACCACGAAGCTTCACCACAATGGAATATGGCTTCGGGGTGACCTCTTCCGTCTAGGGTTCTCAAACACCAAAGAGTAACAAAATCCACACAAGAAAGTAAGGGGGAATCAATTTTCCTTTGGTGGAAGTGTAGATCTAGGTCTCCTCCTTCAATCCCTAGCAAATCAACAAGTTTGAGTGGCTAGAGAGAGAGAGATCGGGCAAGAAAGCTTGAAGGGCATCAATGGTAGAGAGAGAGAGGTAAGAGATCAGGTGGAGGTGGAAGAACCACCCCTTTATATAGGGCCCCCACTTTCCAACCGTTACAGCCATTTTACATGGCAGCGGTACAACCGGTGATGCGGGCGGTAGAACCGGTAGGACCGGTACAACCGCCCAACAACCGGCCAACCACCGCATCAAAATAGAACCTGACGCGGTGGTTCCTCCCCGGTGCAACCGCTCGACTCGAGTGTTGGACAAGACAAAGTCCCGAGCGGTACAATCGCCTGGGACACCGGTAGTACCGGGCTATTGGAATATAGCGATACAACCGTCCCACGTCCGCCCAACAACCGCAGCTCAACAGAATCGCGTCCGGTTGAAGCCCGGTGCTGGGCCGGTACAACTGCCCAGGGCTGCCACCCAGGGTCACCCAACTGTGGGCGGTACAACCGCCCAGAGGCAGCGGTACAACCGCTGGGACCACTCAGTGGCAGCACCCCCAGGGTATCACCCCTGGAGTGGAGGTTAGACCGGATGACACGAGCGAGCGGTACAACCGCTAGGGCCAGCGGTACAACCGGCCTACATGGAAGGAAAGTAGGGCCTCTCTCTCTTTGATGGAAGGGTATGAGGTGGGTTCCAAGGATGTGTGTGTGAATTGATTCACCCCAAGACCTTCCAATGAGGATTCCCTCTTAATAGTACGGGATCCCTACGACCAAAGAAAATAAACGCGTAGAGAACACCGTCTTCGTTCTTTTCCGTCCAAAGGGAATGCCTAACCGTCTTGTGTCTCACACATAGTACCTGAACAACTTTACACGCGGTTAGATAGCAAAGTGAGGTGTCATCATCACCAAAACACAAAGGTAAGAGAATGCCCTTACAATAATCAACAACAACTAAAATATGAGTGTACCCATACGAGGGAGGAAAATGTCCCATATAATAAAAGCCCCAAATATCAAATGGTTCAATAACAAGAGAATAATTCATAGGCATTTCTTGATGTCTGCCAATATTCCCAATTCTTTGACATTCATCACAAGAGAGGATAAACCTACATGCACCCTTGAAGAGAGTAGGCCAATAAAAACCAGATTGTAATACCTTGTGTGTAGTTCTGTCTCCAGCATGGAGTCCTCCGTATGCACTGAAGTGACACTTCCTCAAGATTTGTTCATGTTCATGCTCAGGTATACAACGTCTAACAATACCATCTACTCCTTCTTTATATAGATGTGGGTCATCCCAAAAGTAATGCTTCAAGTCAAAGAAGATTTTTTTCTTTTCCTAGTAGGTATAGCTAGGTGGTATACATTTGGCAACAATGTAATTAGCGTAATAAGCATACCAAGCATTATCACGAGAAGAATAAGCATTAATAGCAGTTAATTCCTCATCAGGAAAGCTATCATTACCAGGTATTGGGTCATCAAGAATGTTTCCCATCCTAGACAGATTATCTGGTACAAGATTATTGATACGTCTCCAACGTATCTATAATTTTTGATTGTTCCATGCTATTATATTATCTGTTTTGGATGTTTTATATGCATTAATATGCTATTTTATATTATTTTTGGGACTAACCTATTAATCTAGTGCCTAGTGCCAGTTTCTGTTTTTTCCTTGTTTTTGAGTATTGCAGATAAGGAATATTAAACGGAGTCCAAACGGAATAAAATCTTCGCGATGATTTTTCTTGGACCTAAAGAAACCTGCCAGACTTGGAGAGGGGGGCAGGAGACCTGCCAGCTGGCGACAAGCCAGCAGGGCGCGGCCCCAGGGGGGGCGCGCCACCCTGGCTTGTGGCCCACTGCTGGCCCTCCTAACCCTAATTCTTGTCCTATAAATTCCCAAATATTCCTCCAATACCAGAGAGAGCCACGATAATACTTTTCCGCCGCCGCAAGCCTCTGTTCCCGTGAGATCCCATCTTGGGGCCTTTTTCGGTAATCTGCCGGAGGGGGATTCGATCACCAAGGGCATCTACATCAACTCCATTGCCCCTCCGATGATGCGTGAGTAGTTCACCTCAGACCTTCGGGTCCATAGTTAGTAGCTAGATGGCTTCTTCTCTCTCTATGTTCTTCAATACCATGTTTTCCATGATCTTCATGGAGATCTATCCGATGTAATACTCTTTTGCGGTGTGTTTGTCGAGATCCGATGAATTGTGGGTTTATGATCAGATTATCTATGAATATTATTTGAGTCTTTTCTGAATTCTTATATGCATGATTTCATATCTTTGTAAGTCTCTTCGAGTTATTGATTTGGTTTGGCCAACTAGATTGGTAATTCTTGCAATGGGAGAAGTGCTTAGTTTTGGGTTCAATCTTGCGGTGTCCTCACCCAGTGACAAAGTAGGGGTAGCGAGGCACGTATTTGTATTTTTGCCATCGAGGATAAAAAGATGGGGTTTTCATCATATTGCTTGAGTTTATCCCTCTACATCATGTCATCTTACCTAATGCGTTACTCTGTTCTTCATGAACTTAATACTCTAGATGCAGGCGGGAGTCGGTCGATGTGTGGAGTAATAGTAGTAGATGCAGAATCGTTTCGGTCTACTTGACACGGACGTGATGCCTATATGCATAATCATTGCCTTAGATATCGTCATAACTATGCGCTTTTCTATCAATTGCTCGACAGTAATTTGTTCACCCACCATATTATTTTCCTTCAAGAGAGAAGCCTCTAGTGAAACCTATGGCTCCCGGGTCTATTTTCCATATTATATTTTCAGATCTATAAACCAAAAATACCAAAAATACCTTGCTGCAATTTTATTTCCTTTTATTTTAGTTTTACTTTTGGCAATCTTTTATATCTATCTCTATCAGATCTCATCCTTGCAAGTAACCGTGAAGGGGTTGACAACCCCTTTATAGCGTTGGGTGCAAGTGTTTGATTGTTTGTGTAGGTGCAAATATTGGTGCCTTGCTTGTTCCTCCTACTGGATTGATACCTTGGTTCTCAACAAACTGAGGGAAATACTTATCTACTTCGCTGCATCACCCTTTCCTCTTCAAGGGAAAACCAACGCAAGCTCAGGAGGTAGCAATTATCAACTCCATTTCTATCAACAATATGCAAATCAAAATCTTCAGTAAAGGAACCCACCTAATCAACCTGGGCTTAGCATCTTTCTTTTCTATAAGATGTTTAATAATAGTATGATCGTTGTGAATAGTAACTTTAAAATCAACAATATAAGGTCTAAATTAATCACAAGTAGACACAATGGCTAAAAACTCGTTTTCAATTGTAGCATAATTGTTCTTAGCACTGTCCATGGTCTTATATTACTTGCATAATGAATAACATTCAATTTTTAATCAATTCTTTAACCAATAGCAACACCAATAGCATAATCACTAGCATCACACATAATTTTGAAGGACAAATTCTAATCAGGTGGTTGAACAATAGGGGCACTGATCAAATCTTTCGTAAGTATTTCAAAGGCTTCCGCACAATCATCATCAAAAACAAATGGAACATCTTTTTGCAAGTGACAAGAGAACTAGAAATCTTAGAAAAATCCTTAGTGAACCATCCATAGGAACCAACATGACCAACAAAACTTCTTATAGCTTTGATATATTTAGGACACGGCATTTTCTCAATAGCATTAACTTTAATTTTAACTACCTCAATGCCACTTTCAGAAATCTTATGACCGATGACTATCCCTTTATTTACCATGAAGTGGCACTTCTCCTAGTTCAAGACAAGACTTGCTCCTTCACATCTCTGCAAAACCTTGTCAAGATTGCTCAAGCAGACATCAAAATAGGTTCCATAAACGGAGAAATTGTCCGTAAGGAGTTCAAACAAATTCTCCCAGATGTCAAAAAATATGGCAGTCATGCATCTTTGAAATGTACCAGGTGCATGGCATAAACAAAATGACATACGTCTATAATCAAAAGTTCCAAAAGCACAAGTAAAATTAGTTTTCTCCTAATCTTCAGGAGACATAGGTATTTGAGAAAAAATGGAATATCCATCCAGAAAACAAAATTGTGTATTAGACAATCTTTCTAACATTTGATCAATAAAAGGAAAAGGATAATGTATTTTCTAGTAGCCTTATTCAATTTTCTAAAATCAATTACCATCCTATAACCAGTTATAACTCTGTGTGGGATAAGTTCATTTTTCTCATTAGGAACAACAGTAATGCCACCTTTCTTAGGGATACAATGAACATGACATACCCGTATGCTATCAGCTATTAGATAGATTATACCTACCTCCAGGAGGTTTAATATTTCATTGCTTACCACATCCTTCATCTTAGGATTTAAGCAACATTGGTGATCAATAATATGTTTAGCATCTGGATCCATATGAATTTTGTGTTGATACATAGAAGGACTAATGCCTTTAAGATCGTCTAGAGTATATCCAATTACTCCATGATGTTTCTTCATAGTTTTCAACAATCACTTCTCTTCGTGCACTGAAAGGTTAGCAATGATAATAACAAGATATTTGGTTTTCATCAACATAAGCATATTTCAAAGTATTAGTGAGTTTCTTTAATTCAAACATAGGATCACCCTTAGGTGGAGAAGGATCTCGGGAGATTTCAACATGCAAATTATAGTTAAGGATAGGTTCTTCCCTGAAGAATATTTTATCTATTTCATTTCTTCCATTCATATGCACATCATTTTCATGATCTAACAAATACCGCTCCAAAGGATCAGTATGAGGCACGACAATAGAAGCAAGACCAATAATATCATCTATATTGGGCAAATATTTATCATGAGGTTGTCAGGTGAACTTAGAGAAATTAAATTCATGAAATTCATCACCAAACTTAACATTAACCTCTTTAACACAATCAATTTCAGCATTAACAATATTTTGGAAAGGTGGACAAAAATTATATTGTTATGATCCAAATACAAGAAAATTGGTAGGGTATTTAATCTTACCACACAAGACTTGAACATCACATAAACCATGATAGTAATGAGCTCCAATCTTAGCAGAAACAACAGGCATGCGAACAACTTTCTTATTTTTATCTAACTTTTCTTGTTCATTCCTAACAGGTGTAGCAATTCTAACAGCTTCATCACAGAAGTAAATACCATGCCCATCAATATTATCAACCAAAAGATCTTTAACCATTGCAATTTAAGGTTCTACTTTAATTTGTTCAGAGGGTTTAGTTTTAACATAACTCTTACGAACCATAGTTGTAGCGTTAACATGTTCCTTAACTCTAGCAGGGAAAGGAGGCTTTTCAATATAAGAAGTAGGCACAATAGGATTGGCAGAATAAACTATTATTTCAGTTTTGCAATAATAGGTTCCTCATATATATATATATATATATATATATATATATATATATATATATATATATATATATATATAATGGGGTCATGATATTTAAACCACTTCTCCTTAGGAAGATCAACACGAGCAGCAAAAGATTTGCAGAATGTACCTATGATACGTCTCCAACGTATCTATAATTTTTGATTGTTTCATGAAATTATATTATAAATATTAGATACAATTTATGCAATTTTATATCATTTTTGGGAACAAACCTATTAACCCAGTGCCTAGTGCCAGTTGCTGTTTTCTGCTTATTTTTGGTTTTACAGAAAATCAATACCAAACAGAGTCCAAACGCTATGAAACTTTTTGACGATTTTTTCTAGACCAGAAGAGACCCTGGAAGCTTAGGGGAGACATTAGATGATAGGCAATGAGACGATAATGCAATAGGGTGCACTAAGGGGGGTACGGCGCGCCCTGATGCCTTGTGGGCCCCTCATGGCTCCGTCTGACCAAATTCAACTTCTATAAATTCCCAATTATTCCAAAACTCCCAGAGAGCCACCCGAAACAATTTTTCCACCGCCGCAAGCCTCTGTTCTTCCGCGATCCCATCTAGAGCCTTTTCCGGCGTCCCGCCGAAGGGGGAATTGATCACAGAGGGCCTTTACATCAACCTTGTTGCCTCTTCGATGATGTGTGAGTAGTCTACCATAGACCTACGGGTCCATAGTGATTATCTAGATGGCTTCTTCTCTCTCTTTGATCTTCAATACCATGTTCTCTTCGGAGATCTATCCAATGAATTGTGAGTTTGTCAGATTATTCATTAAAAGTAATTGACTCAAATCTGAATTCTATTATGGGTGATTTATATAGCTATGTAATGCTTTCCGATCTGTGGGTTTTCTTTCGCCAAGTTGATCTATCGATTTTCAGTGGAAGTGGTGCGTTAGTATAGGGTTCAATCTTGCGATGTCGTCACCTCATGACAGAAGGGGTAGCGAGGCACGTATTTGTATTGTTGCCATTAGGGATACAATGACGGGGTCTGAACATATTGCATGTCTTTCTTTGTCTACATTATGTCATCTTTCTTAAAGCGTTACTCTGTTAGTCATGAACTTAATACCATAAATGCATGCTGGATAGCGGTCGGTTGGTGGAGTAATAATAGTAGATGCAGGTAGGAGTCGGTCAACTTGTCATGGATGTAATGCCTATATATATGATCATGTCATGAATATCATCGTAATTATTCTCTTTTCAATCAATTGACCAACAGTAATTTGTTTACCCACCATATGCCATGCTAAAAGAGAGAAGCCTCTAGTGAAAACTATGGCCCCTGGGTATACATTTATCATACTATAAAAACAAAAAATACCATGTTGCAATTTTATTACCTTTATTTTATTTTGCAATTGACTATCTACCATTATCAGATTTAATCATTGTTATTCAACAAGTACAAGGGGATTGACAACCCTCTTGTCTGCGTTGGTGCAAGTATTTGCTCTTTTGTGTGTAGGTGTCGCTACTTGCTTGTTCGGTTGTACTCCTACTGGTTCAATAAACCTTGGTTCTTAACTGAGGGAAATACTTTTCACTACTTTACTACAGCATCCTTCCTCTTCAAAGAAAATCGTAACGCGTCTCAAGTAGCAAGCTACTATCTCAGAATTGAGCCCATATTTTGCACTAAGCTCATGAAAAACATATGTTTCTACAAAAGACTTAACACAATCATATTGAAGATTTATACCTGACTCTTTACCTTTGTCGACCTCCAAATCCTCAGAGTTGCCTTTCTTTCAATAAGATCCCATTTGAATTCAATACTTCTTTTTGAGAAAGAACAAGTAGAAGAAGAATCAAGCATTTATTTATCATGAAGAGAAAGCCTAGCATAAGAGTTATAAACAATAATGTCTCTCAAGAGCTCATGATGAGGGCATTTGAGCATTAGGTCCTTAAGCCTCCAGAAGATTGAGCGATATTTTCTCCTTCACATGGCCAAAAATTAAAAATGAAATTCCGATCACGGTGAGCCAAGTGTTAGGATAAAATTTCTAATGGAATTCCAACTTTGTTCGGTTCCAGTACCATGAATCAGAATCATCCACTAGCCTATAACATGCAATGTTTTTACCTCCAAAGATAAAGGGAATAATTTCTTTTTAGCTTCATTCCTCGATAAAACTGCAAGTAAATAATCCACATAGTTCATCCATAAAAATTAAGTGCATATCATGAAGTAGGGATTATCATGCAATTTCTACATAGTAACAAGTGCGGATAAAATTCAACACATATAGGGATTATCATGCAATTTCTCCAAGATACAAGGAGGGATTTCATAATAAATAGTTTCAGTAGGTGGAAGCTCATCTCTTACCACTTGTGATCATGGTACGATACCCTTAACAAGCCTCTCAATAGATTGTTCTACATAGTAACAAGTGCGGATAAAATTCAACACATATAATAAATGTTTCCTTACCAAAATTCCACTTACAAAGAGCGCTTCACTCCCCGACAATAGTGTCACAAAAGAGTCTTGATGACCCACAAGTATAGGGGATCAATCACAGTCCTTTGAATAAGTAAGAGGGTCGAACCCAACGAGGATTAAAAGGAATCAATAAGCGGTTTTCAACAAGGTATTCTTTGCAAGTGTTGTAAGATAGTTTTGATAGATAATTCGATAGTAAGATAATTGATAGCAAGTAACAAGAAACCAAAGTAACGAGGTACATAAAGGTGGGCCAATCCTTATTAGTGCTAAGGACAAGCCGGACTTCTTATAGTGATTAACACACTCTTGCGGACACACGGGAATTGCGTCTAGTTACATTCATCATGATTCATTGACTCACGTTCATTCCTTTGATAAGTTGTTATGTGGGTGGACATGTGCCAATGTGTTGTTCTTACTTGAAAAAACAACCTACATATGATTAACCTCTTGATACTTGTGATCTGCGTTGGATTTTTCCCCGAAGAGGAGGGGATGATGCAGCACAGTATAGATAAGTATTTCCCTTAGTGAGAACCAAGGTTATCGAACAAATAGGAGGATCACACAACTTCCCGTCTTCAGCGCCAACACACAAAAGAGCACACACTTGCACCCAACGCGGGCAAGAGGGTTGTCAATCTCCTTGAACTCGTTACTTGCAAGCGATAAGTAGTGTAGATGATAGTTGGATAAATATAAAATAGAAAATAAATAAAAATTAAATAATGGCAGCAAGGAAAGAAGAGCGTTTGTAAATATATCTGTGAATAGATCCGGGGGCCATAGTCTTCGCTAGAGGCTTCTCTCTCGAAGAAGGCATACAGTGGGTAGACAAATTACTATTGGGCAATTGGTAGAAAAGCGCATGGTTATGCAAAATTTATTGACGGCAATGATCATGCATATAGGCATTACGTCCATAAAAAGTAAAACGACTCCTGACTACATCTATGTAACATCCCAAAGATGTTATGATAATTAGCTATGCGTCACACCATATTGATTGCATTTTGCTTTGTGAGTGAAATGAATGATGAAAGTTTCTGGTTTGATTATTGAAAGTCATTTCAATATTTGCCTTGCTTGGATTCCAAATACTAGCAAGACCTCTGAAAAATTTGAAAATGAGAGGAGGAACATGACCCTCCATACCAGGGGTATTTTGTGATTCTATTTGACCAATAAAACCCAGGGAGTTATTTGCAAAATATTTGCAGAAGGAATGAAAATCATTTTGGGCATTTTCTATTTTTTTAGAAGTATTTATTTTGGCCGTGGAAAAATGTTCATCAGATTGCATTTATTTTTCTGATGATTTTGGTATATAATAATCCTATATTCGGAGTTATATTTATTTTCCTTTTTAACTTTTAGTTTCCTATTTTTGACAAAAAGGAAAAAACTCACTTTTATTAGGAAAACCACGTGGCCCATTTGGAAATGTTTCGAGGCCAGATCTGCCTCGCCAGATCCGAAAGATCTTCGGATCGGCCACTGCCCCACCGCACGCATCCTCTCTCTCTCTCTGACCCCCGGGACCCACCCAACGGACCAAATCTTCCCCGCGGTCATCCCCTTCCTTCCTCCCCTCCTCTTTCCTTCACCGGAACCGCACCGGATCCGCGAAGATCTCCCTCTCCCCTGCCTTTCTGCACTCCCAAGCCCCCTATAAGAACCCCCGCTTGCCCCGCACCCCGTTCCTCCCCAAACCCCCGAAAACCCCACGCCAGAACGCCGTATCCACCACCTCGCCGGAGCTCTGCTCCACCCAAAGCTCTTTGAGCTCGTACCGCTCACCTCCCTCACCCCCGACCACCACCGACGATGCCAAACGGCGCTGGAGCTTCGCCGCCATCCTCTGGACCCTTCTGCTGCCGCCGCCGACCACCGGAGACGCCACCGCAACGACACTGTCGCCTCTACCTTGCCGAAAACCTCCATCGCCAGCGACCTAACCCTGTAAGCACCGGCGCCCCTTTCCCTACCGCTAGATCTGAATCCGAGGGCCAGGATTAGACGACTTAAGTGGCCAAACCGTTTTGTTTTAATTAGTGCTCGTTCGCTCGTTAGCGCCCGCAACGCACACCTCCCTCCACTCATAGCTCGCCACGTAGACTGTTCATAGATTTTTTTTCTTTTTCTATTTTTAATTTCTGAAACAGAATAGTTTCTGTTTTTGCAAATAGGATATATCTTGGGATATTTGGAGTTTTTGAGTGATTCATTTTGCAGTAGCTCACAAATATTATGAACTTTCTGCCAGTGCAATTAGTTTTCAAATTTGAACAGTTTAAAATTGAATTCATTGGATTTTGCTCAAATCACTAGAATTTGAATAACTTTAGTTTAAAAACATATTTTTGAGTGTTTCTTTTTGCTACTGGTTTATATTAGTTAGTTTTATCACCCTATTCAATTTAGAAATTTTTAGGAGCATTTAAATTAGGATTTTTAGCAAAACATTTTATGTTTTAATTCTTTTAGGTTTATTTTGTTTTGTTTTCTTTTAATTTTTGTTTTGATTATGTTTTCTTCCAACTTGCTGATATATTCTTGTTAGTTTCTGTTGGTTAGCGTTAAGTGATTTTTTTTAATAAAATTAATTTATTGTGTTGTTCTTTGTTTTAGTAGGAAACTTGATTTTCATTATATGTAGTGTTTTATAATGGGCTTTATAGTAGTTCTTTTTTGCATAGAATTTTTTTTGGTGAAATACTTTTGTTAATTTGAATAAAAATTAGTTTCTATTTGTGTTAAGATTCTTATTAGTTGCTGAAAACTATTCTTATGTTGTATTACTTTAGTATAGGTCTTGCCATGAACTTTGGATAGATCCTTTGCTTGCTATTGTTTTCTTTTCTTTGTTTGTGCTATTGATTGTTTTAGTATTATTAGTTTTCTTTGCTGTTATTGTAAGTGTGTTATGGTTATGCTTATTATCTGAATTGTTTGTTTCATTAGATCATCCGGAGTGCGAGGCTTGCTACTTAGAGTCACCCGAGTTCGAAGATCGTCAGCAAGGCAAGTTCACATTGATCATGTTTTACCTATGATTTTTATTGCATTAGTTCAACCTCTCCACCATTGCATGCAAAGTAGGTACTTGGAAACTTGGTTCTTGAGTAGCATCATGTGGTAGGCACCCCATAAACCCTTGTCACTTTGGCCCGGGAAACGTTATTTTATTTTTTCTATGGTTTTAGTAGACGGGGTTGGTTGAGTGTTTATCATGAGAGTTGTGAGAAATAATTTATGATCAAGACCCAAGACTTCAAGAGTTTTCAAGACCTCATGATGCAATATACCTATGGGTGGAAGATGGTTGAACGACACCCTGGAGGACCCAGTGGTAGCCTAGGTGTTGCTGGAGAAGTGCCAGTATTCACGTGGAAAGTTCCACCCAGGCACGAAGAGACGGATGGATACTTCAAGACCCGAGGCTTACCTGCACAGCCACAAGCCATTATGGGCTTTGGCTTGGTTGGACATCGTGGCGACTCTGGACGGACGGTGCTACGAGATGTAGAAGAACGGTAGGATTGGATGGGCACCGGCAGTGGCTCAGAGGAACCCCTTGGAAGACCATGTTTCGATCATCCGGTTCTCAAACACCATGCAGTGTGAGGATTTCAACGGAGGCGATCGAATCTTGTGGGGAAAGTGTGCAAAACTTTGCATAGTACCAAACCTAATCGATTAGCCGTGTCCACGGTTACGGACAACTTGAGCCAAAGGAACTGAAACTATCAGGAACTCTCAAAACAAATAATGTTAATGATGTGGGTATTATTGTTAACTTGGGTATGAGAAATGGTTGGTGGAACCTTCTCATTAAACAACCAAAATTGTAGTAATAATTTTGCTTTTTGCCCCTCTCTTGTTGTAGGAAAAATTTGCTTTACGCTAAACTTAAACTTACAACCCCACCTGCCATATATGCATATAGTATAGATGATATTTTCACCCCTCTCTTTTGTGGCTTGCCGGCATATTCAATATGCTAACCTACACGGCTGCAACGTGTCATGTTGCAGAGTATTTTTCCGACCAGGAGTGAGGACACGCTCTACGCTCGGTGATATACCCTTGGAGTCGGATGGACTTGCTGGCGACTACGTCTTCCGCATTTAGTTTGTCTCATGAGTTGGCCTTGGGCCGAATTTATTGTAATAAAGACTCTATATGAGATTTGATTAATAAAGTTGTGTGATTTCCCTTTGATATATACATTGATGTATTGCGTGTGTACCAGCATGATATTGGGATGGTACGGACACACCAGAGACTTGACCGTTTCAGGTCGGTCGCTACAGATATGGTATCAGAGCACACGCTGACCGTAGAACGTAACCTCTAGGATTGGAAAAGCCATAGGAAGAAAATCATTTTTACTTATGTTTTAAAAATTTCTATATATTCTCATCTGCTCATTTCTGACTCCCCTCCGATTTCCAATGTTTTTAGATGGCTACCTTCACCCCAGTTCAGATGGCGGAGTTTTGCCAGCCCGACGCAACAATGCCCTTCAGCAAAGAGATGGTGGAGCTCGTCAAGGACATAAGGATTGCTCTGCCGACTATCACCGGGACCCCTACCATGGCTCTTCCAGGAGACACTCGCTACAGGATTGAAGTACACATCCCCGGAGGACCTTTGGGAATCGCATAGAGCCCATTGATTTCAATTTCGTTGCGCCTGACTGGATTCTCGGGAGGAACATGGCGATTCACTATGCACTCGAACGTATCAAGGAGGTCTACAGAGGCATTTCCACTGATCCAAACCTTGCCATAATCTCTCACAGAGATGCCAAGGGAGATATCATAAGCACCGTGACCAACGACTCCGTCCGTTCCTATTATCAAACATTGGAGGCACACATCAGGACCCTGGAGCTCCGTGTAAGAATACACATGAAGAAGATCAAGCAGCTGATGGTCCGTGAACTTGACCTCGAAGCTGATGCGCGAGAAGCCAACTACGAGCACGAGGATGAAGTGAAGGACTTCCTGGAGAGGATCAAGAACCTAAAGACTCTCGTTGCAAATCTGGAGGAGCAACTGGACATGGGAGAAAACCTTCACCCGGAAGGCGACAATGCCCGCTTGATCAGCAACGAGGATGACTGTGAGGAGAGCACCACCGGAGGAGGATGCACCACCATGGACTTCTGAGGAGAACTTTAGTCATGACCGCCATGTATCTTTTATTTTCTCGTTAATTCGTAGGCCGATGTTTCGTTTTGTCATGAGACTGGTATCTCGAATTCATGAAACTGGTATTTCTGAAAAGCCAAAAACATGCAGAAAACAACTACTGGCACTTGGCACTGGGTTAATAGGTTAGTGCTCGAAAATAATATGAATCGGCAAATAAATGCCCAAATAGTATCCTAGAATGCTAATATAATAGCATGGAACAATCAAAAATTATAGATACGTAGGAGACGTATCAGCATCCCCAAGCTTAATTACTGCTCGTCCTTGAGTAGGTAAATGATAAAAATAGAATTTTTGATGTGACATGCTACCCAACATTTAATATCTTGCACGTATGATCATTGAGAAACGATGAATCAACAAACATTAACATAGTAATATCCATATGCATAAATAACACAATCATCAATTTTCAAAATATACGATCCTTGAAGAATGTTTACCCCCCATTCATTTTATCATATTAGCATGGCATGGCTCCGTCTTCACCACATAAATACAAATGTCAAGCACCACGGTGTTAACTCAGGCAATTGGATCGTACTTTTTAACGCTCTTCATCTTTTTATACCTCACTCAGTACATGAGCGTGAACCATGGACATAGCATATAGGTGGAATAGAATATGGTGGTAGATATCAAAGGGGTAAAAGGTGGAGAAGAAAATCTCACATCAACTAGCCGTATCAACGGGCTACGGAGATGCCCATCAATAGATACCAATGCGAGGAGTAGGGATTGCCATGCAACGGATGCACTAGGGCTATAAGTGTATGAAAGCTCGAATGAAGCTAAGTGGGTGTGCATCCAACTTGCTTGCACATGAAGACCTCATGCATTTGAGGAAGCCCATCATTGAAATATACAAGCCAAGTTCTATAATGAAAAATTCACACTAGCATATGGAAGTGACAAAACATGAGACTCTCTATATGAAAAACATGGTGCTACTTTGAAGCACAAGTGTGGAAAAAGAGATAGTAGCACTGTCCCTTCTATCTTTTCTCTCATTTTTTTTTCTTTTTTCCCTTTTCTCTCTTTTTTTATTTCTTTTTCTATTTTTTTCTTTCTCCCTTTTTTTCTTTTATTTTTCATCCGGAGTCTCATCCCGACTTGTGGGAAAATCATTGTCTCCACCATCCTTTCCTCACTGAGACAGTGCCCTAATAATGACAAGCATCACACTTTTATTTACTTACAACTCGATATGAAAAACTACTAAACAATATGACTCTATATGCATGCCTCTGGCAGTGTACCCAGATGTGCAATGATCTAGTGTAGCATGTAAACAATGATGAACGGTGGCTGTGCCACAAATACTATGTCAGCTACATGATCATGCAAAGAAATATTACAATGAGCGTCCTAGTCATATGATGTAACGGTGGAAGTTTCATGGCAATATATCTTGAAATGGCTATGGAAATGCCATGATAGGTAGGTATGGTGGCTATTTTGAGGAAGATATAATGAGGCTTATGTGCAACAAAGCGTTTCATGCCGCGGGGTTTGGATGGAACTCACGGACCTATTTCAAAGCTTTATTAGCTCTCTCGAAGCAAATTACTACTCACATGCCCCTAGGGAGGAGGTTGGGAGGAGTTAACCATCGCGCGCCTCCGACCTAAACAGCACTAGGATTTCAACGAGGAATAAGAATGCTCACACATCATGACCATGTCATAACCAATTTTTAGATGAACAATAAATTAACATTCTTTAACTATCGATATTCCTACTAACCGACAACCATGCACTCAGGCCCTTTCATATTACCACATTAATATCATTAACCCACAATTTCTCTTTTATGTGCTACATGAAGGTTTTGATTACGCACTCCTTGAATACCTATTATTTTTGGACTAGTCATATAACCCATGCAAATTACCATCACTATTTATTAACTCTCAAACAAATTTAAGTGAAGAACGAGAGTGCAATTATTTCTATAAAATCTATATGCCACCATGCTCTAAAAGATATAAGTGAAGTACTAGAGCAAATGCTTAGCTCAAAAGATATAAGTGAAGCACAAAGAGTATTCTAACAAATCATGGTGAACAAGTGCCTCTCTCAAGTAGCTGTGTCCATCAAACAATGATTGTGGAAAACTAAAACAAAAGAAAACTAAAGCACACGACGCTCCAAGCAAAACTCATATCATGTGATGAATAAAAATGTAGCTCCAAGTGACATACCGATGGATTGAGACGAAAGAGGGGATGCCTTCCGGGGAATACCCAAGCTTAGACGCTTGAGTCTTCCTAGAATTTGAATTGGGGTGCCATGGGCATCCCCAATATTATGATCTTGCTGCTCGTTATTCCTTCATCCATCATGGTAGCACCCAAAACTTGAAAACTTCAGCACACAAAACTCAACATAAACCTTCGTGAGATCCGTTAGTATAATAAACATATCAAATACTTTAGGTACTGTTATAAATTGATTCAAATTTTATTATTGCATAAGGTACTGTACTCTAACTTCCCCATGGCTTATACCCCCCGATATAATCCATAGCATCATCAAAACAAGCAAACTTTGCAAGCAAAAACAGAATATGTCTAAAACGGAACAGTCTGTAATTATCTGTAGAGAAACAATAATTATGTAACTCCAAAAATTCTGAAAATTTAGGAAAACCTGGGGAATTTTTACCAATACTGTGTAAAGAATTCAGATCAAAAAGACATTCCAGTAAAATCAGAGAAATTCTGCACCGGATGCAAAAGTTTCTATTTTTGCACTGTATCAATTCTACTTATCATGCAGGTCATCCCAAAGGCTTTACTTAGCACAAACACTAATTTAAATATAAAAACAAAATCATTGCAGTAGAAATAACTATGTTAACTCACACAAACTGAAAGTAAAACAAGAAAAATAAGATAACTATTGGGTTGCCTCCCAACTAGCGCTATTGTTTTATGCCGCTAGCTAGGCATAGTGCATATGATCAAGTGTTGTCATCCTTGACACTCAATCCATAAGTAGCCCTCGTGATAGATTAGTAAGGTGGTTTAATTCTCTTCCTAGGGAAGTGTTCCATCCCTTTCTTTAATGGTAATTGGAATCTTATGTTTCCCTCTTTCATATCAATAATGGCACCAATAGTTCGTAAGAAAGGTCTTCCAAGTATAATTGGACAAGACGGATTGCATTCAATATCAAGCACAATGAAATCTATAGGCACATAATTCCTATTAGAAAGGATAATAACATCATTTACTCTACCCAAAGGTTTCTTGATGGTAGAATCCGCAAGATGCAAGTTAAGGGAACAATCTTGAATATCGGTGAGACCAAGCACATCACAAAGAGATTTAGGTATAGTTGAAACACTAGCACCAAGGTCACACAAAGCATTGCATTCATATTCTTTAAGCTTTATTTTAATTGTAGGTTCCCATTCATCATGCAATTTTCTAGGTATAGAAACTTCTAGTTCAAGTTTCTCATCATAAGCTTTTATCGTTGCTTCTACTATATGTTTAGTAAAAGCCTTGTTTTGTTCATAGGCATTGGGTGAGGTAATTATGGATTGCAAAAAGGTAATAAATTATACTAAAGAGATAAATTCATAATTAAAGTCCTTGTAATCCAAGATAGTGGGTACATCACTAGTTAAAATTTTGACCTTTCCAAACCCACTTTTTTAATTTTATCATTAAAATCATCACCCTCCGAACAAACGGGGCAGCTTCCAGCTCTCATATCCAGTCCCTTTATAATCTATTTTCATATAAGTAAACAAAGAATCAATGGGATAAGTACCAATAATTTTAAGATCATCATGATTACAGTAAAAACCGGGTGGAAGAGCCTTTTCTAAGAATTCTCGCTTGGCTCTCAACCTCACGGTCCTCTCCTTACTCTAATTAATAGATATTTGGATGGATTAAATGGACTCATTGATATGAAGCTTAGGTGGATTTTTTTTATTTTTAAGAGTTTCCACATACGGAGCAATCCTATCCATGTTCCGAGCCATATCATTAACTTTATGCAACTTTTCTTCTACAATAGTATTAAAAATCTTTTGAGAACTAATAAATTCTTTAATGGTGTTATCAAGATCAGAGGATATCCTATTATTATTTCTAGAAGAATTTCCATAAGAATTGCCATAATTTTTAGAGGAATTACCGTGGTAAGGTCTAGAGTTGAAATTTCCTCTATATGCATTGTTGTTGAAATTGTTTCCCGAGGTAAAGTTCACATCAATAGCATCATCATTTTGCTCAATAAAGGTAGAAACAGGCATATCACTGGATCAACATGAGCATGTTTACTAGCAACCATATTCATAAGAGCATCCACTTTCTCACTCAAAGTAGTGATTTCCTCAACAGAATTTACCTTGTTACCGGTTGGAGCTCTCTAGGTATGCCATTAAGAATAATTTGTCATGATGTTCTCCAATAGTTTGGTGGCCTCTCCTAATGTCACCTCCATGAAGGTACCACCTGCAGCAGAATCTAGAAGATTTCTAGACACAAAGTTTAGTCCTGCATAGAAATTTTGTATAATCTTCCATGAGTTCAAGCCATGAGCTGGGCAATTTTTAATCATCAATTTCATCCTCTCCCAAGCTTGTGCAACATGTTCTTGGTCATGTTGCTTGAAATTCATAATTTGATTTCTAAGGGAGATGATCTTAGCAGGAGGACAATACTTGGTAATGAAAGCATCTTTACATTTATCCCATGTTCCAATACTATTACACAGTAAAGATGAAAACCAAGCTTTAGCTTTATCTCTTAGTGAAAAATGAAATAATTTTAATTTCACCACATCATTATCCATATCCTTTTCCTTTTGCATATTGACGTGGCTTGAGACTGCATCGGTGTTTCCCCAAAGAGGAAGGGATGATGCAGCACAGCGACGGTAAGTATTTCCCTCAGTTATGAAACCAAGGTATCGAACCAGTAGGAGGACCACGCAACACTATGTAAACGGTACCTGCACACAAAGAACAAATACTTGCAACCCGACACGAAAGAGAGGTTGTCAATCTCTCCACAGTAAAAAACATAGATTAGATTGTAGATTGGATAAATAGATCTCGCAAGAACACAAAATAAAAGAAGCAAATAAAAAGTGCAGTAAGGTATTTTGGGGTTTTTGGAATAGTAGATCTGAAAACAAAAGCGGTAAAAAGATAGATCGGAAAGCAATATGTTGCAAAAGTAGACCCGGGGGCCGTAGATTTCACTAGTGGCTTCTCTCATGAGTATAGAACACGGTGGGTAAACAAATTACTGTTGGGCAATTGATAGAATATCAAATAATCATGACGATATCGAAGGCAATGATCATTATATAGGCATCACGTCCAATATTAGTAGACCGAAACGATTCTGCATCTACTACTATTACTCCACACATCGACCTCTATCCAGCATGCATCTAGTGTATTAAGTGATACGTCTCCAACGTATCTATAATTTTTGCTTGTTCCATGCTGTTATATTATCATTCTTGGATGTTTTACAATCATTTTATAACAACTTTATATCATTTTTTGGGACTAACCCATTGACATAGTGCCAAAGTGCCAATTGCTGTTTTTGCTTGTTTTTTACTTCGCAGAATATCAGTACCAAACAGAGTCTAATCGCGACGAAACTTTTTGGAGATTTTTTTTGGACCAGAAGACACCTAGTGGGCCAAAGAAGTGCCAGAGAGGTGGGCCGTGGAGACAACAACCCACCAGGGCGCGCCAGGGGGCCCCGGCGCGCCCTGATGGGTTGTGCCCTCCACAGGACCCCTCTCCATCGCCTCTGATGCCTATAAATTCCCAAATATTCCAAAAACCCTAGGGGAGTCGACGAAACACAATTCCAGCCGCCACAAGTTCCAGAACCGCGAGATCCAATCTAAACACCATCACGGAGGGGTTCATCTTCTTCATAGGTGCCTCTCCGATGATGCGTGAGTAATCCACCATAGACCTACGGGTCCGTAGGCAGTAGCTAGATGGATTCCTTTCTCTCTCTCTTATGATTCTCAATACAATGGTCTCTTAGAGATCTATTTGATGTAAACTTTTGCGGTGTGTTTGTTGGGATCCGATGAATTTTGAGTTCATGATCAGTTTCTATCCATGAATATTATTTGAGTCTTCTTTGATCTCTTATATGCATGATTTCTTATAGCCTCGTATTTCTTCTTCGAATCTTTGATTTAGTTAGGCCAACTAGATCGATTTTTCTTGCCATGGGAAGAGGTGCTTTGTGATGGGTTCGATCTTGCGGTGTCCTTTCCCAGTGACAGAAGGGGCAGCAAGGCACACATGTATTGTTGCCATTAAGGATAACAAGATGGGGTCTATTCCTACATGAATAGATCTTGTCTACATCATGTCATCGTTCTTACTGCATTACTCCGTTTTTCCATGAACTTAATACACTAAATGCATGCTGGATAGCGGTCGATGTGTGGAGTAATAGTTGTAGATGCAGGCAGAAGTCGGTCTACTTATCTTGGACGTGATGCCTATATAATGATCATCGCCTTGGATATCGTCATGATTATTTGATCTTCTATCAATTGGCCAACAATAATTTGTTAACCTACCGTGCGCTATACTCATGAGAGAAGCCACTAGTGAAACCTACGGCCCCCGTGTCTACTTTTCCAACATATTGCTTTCCGATCTATCTTTTTGCATCTTTGTTTTAAGATCTACAAAACCAAAAACCCAAAAACGTATTGCTGCACTGTTTATTTGCTCTTCTTATTTTGTGTTCTTAAGAGATCTATCTCTCCTATCTATCATTACCTAATCAATCTTTTTACGTAGAGAGATTGACAACCTCTCTTTCGCGTCGGGTTGCAAGTATTTGTTATTTGTGTGCAGGTGCTGCTTATTGGGTGGTGGTGATCCTCCTACTGGTTTGATAACCTTGGTTTCATAACTGAGGGAAATACTTACCGTCGCTGTGCTACATCATCCCTTCCTCTTTGGGGAAATACCGACGCAGTCTCAAGTCACGTCAAAGGAATTTCTGGCGCCGCTGCCGGGGAGGAAGCAGTCTCTTCTATGTGCCTATCTCAGGCGCCGAGGAGACTCCATCATCATCTACCAGGTTCCTAATCACAAATCTCATCTCCTTGCAATTACATTATTAGCCATTTGCCTCTCGTTTTCCACTCCCCCACTTCACCAATTTTCCGTTTTACTCGCCCTCTTTTTCGTTTGCCTTTTTCTCGCCGAATCTCTTCCTTGCTTGCAATCTTGTTTGCTTAGTCATGATGCCTCAACGGAAGTACTATGATGTTCCTTACCCCAATATTTTGCTTGAAATTGAGAAGAGTACTAAGGAATACATGACTACGCAATTTGAGCATAATAAGTATTTTACCGATGAGCTTAGAGAACACTCTACCGTGCTAGATGCCGTAACGAAACAACTTGATGATATTAGTAGAGAAGTTTGTAATCTCCAATCTAAGTATGCTCATGCTGAAAATTTGCTTGGTAAAATCTCCGATGCACAAGCTACTTTAATAAATCAAATGGCCGCCAAACCGATCTCTCTAGAGGATAAAAAAGATGAAGATCTTAAACTGATTGGTGTTTCTACTATTGATTCCTTGTTTAGTAATATTAAAATTGATAATAAAGGGACTGAAGTAGAGTCAACTTTAGCTAGAAGACGTCCCAATAATTTGGAGGGTGAAAATCTTGATGAAAATTTTGATAAAAGTGGGTTTGAAGAGGTCAAAACTTTAACTAGCGATGTGCCCACTATTTTGGATTGCAAAGACTTTAATTATGATAGTTGCTCCTTGATTGAATGTATTTCTTTGCTGCAATCCATGTTGAATTCACCCCATGCTTATGAGCAAAATAAAGCTTTTACTAAACATATCGTTGATGCCATGATGAAGTCTTTTGAAGAAAAGTTGGAGTTGGAGATTTCTATTCCTAGAAAATTACATGATGAGTGAGAACCCACCGTTAAGGTCAAGATTAAAAATTATGAGTGATTTGCTTTGTGTGATTTGGGTGCTAGTGTTTCCACGATTCCGAAATCTTTATGTGATGTGCTTGGTCTTACCAATATTGAAGAATGTTCTCTTAATTTGCACTTGGCGGATTCTACTATTAAAAAACCTTTGGGAAGAATTAATGATGTTTTTATTCTTGCAAATAGGAACTATGTGCCCATAGATTTTATTGTGCTTGATATTGATTGCAATCCGTCTTGTCCCATTATACTTGGTAGACAGTTTTTACGCACTATAGGTGACGTGATTGATATGAAAGAAGGCAATATTCGTTTTCAATTTCCACTAAGAAAGGGTATTGAACACTTACCTAGAACAAGAATTAAGCCACCATATGAATCAATCATGAGGGCATCGTATGGATCCAAAACCAAAGATAACAATACTTGAAACTATGCGTTATGCCTAGCTAGGGGCGTCAAACGATAGCGCTTGTTGGGAGGCAACCCAATGAATAAATTTATTTTTTCTTTTTCCTTTCTGTTTTTGAGTATTGAAACAATTATGCCTCTGTTATAATTGTGTTTTTATGGTTTATTTAGTGTTTGTGCCAAGTAGAGCCGTAGGATGATTGATAAGATGAGTAAAAGCGATGCTGAATCTGAAACAGAAACTTTGCGTCCAGTATTTGAATTTTCATATTTTTGTGGAACATGATCTTGAGCTGAAATTTTAACACATTGTTTCTATACAAATTCTTTATGTTGTCCTAATTTTTCAGAATTTTAGAGTTACAGAAGTATGGTTAGAGTGCAGATTACTACAGACTGTTCTGTTTAAGACAGATTCTGTTTTCGTTGCATTGTGTGCTTGTTTTGATGAATCTATGGGTTATATTGAAGGGTATGAGCCATGGTAAAGTTAAAATACAGTAGTTACAATGCAATAACAAAATATGAATGGGTTTGCAACAGCACCTAAAGTAGTGATTTGCTTGATTATACTAACGGATCTCACGAAGATTTTGTTGACTTTTGTGTGATTGAAGTTTTCAAGTTTTGGGTGAGATCACGATGGATGAAGGAATAAGGAGTGATAAGAGCCTAAGCTTGATGATCTCACCCAAAACTTGAAAACTTCAATCACACAAAACTCAACAAAACCTTCGTGAGATCTGTTAGTATAATAAAGCAAATCACCACTCTACGTACTGTTGCAAACCCATTCATATTTTATTATTGCATTATACCTACTGTATTTTAACTTTACGATGGCTTATACCCTTCAGTACAAACCATAGATTCATCAAAACAAGCACACAATGTAACGAAAACATAATCTGTCAAAAACAGAATAGTCTGTAGTAATTTGTACTCTAACCATACTTCTGTAACTCTAAAACTTCTAAAAAATTAGGACAACGTAAAGAATTTGTATACCAATACTTTGTTGAAGTTTCAGCTCATTATCACCCTCCAGTAAAAAATGAAAATTCATGCACTGGAGTCAAAGTTTCTGTTTCAGATTCAGCATTGTTTCTACTCATCTTGTGAATCATCCTAAAGGCTTTACTTGGGACAAACACTAATGAAAACATAAAAACACAATCATAACAGTAGCATAATTGTGTCAACACTCAAGAACAGAAAGAAAAAGGCAAAAATAAATTTTATTCATTGGGTTGCCTCCCAACAAGCTCTTTCTTTATATCCATTAAGATAGGCTTGAGATTTCAATGATGCCGTCATGAAGGATAATAATAGCAACACAAAGAGAGCATCATGCAGCATATGGAAAACACACTTAAGTCTAACATACTTCCTATGCATAGGCATTTTATAAGCAAAAAAATTATCAAGGCAAGCAAAAACTAGCATATGGAAGGAAGAAGAAAGAGACAATAGCAATCTCAACTTGAAGAGAGGTAATTTAGTATCATGAAAATTTCTACAACCATAATTTCCTCTCTCATAATAATTACATGTAGGATCATAATCAAATTCAACAATATATCTATCATAAACAATATTCTCTTTATGATCAACATGCATAAAGTTTTTATCATCTTCCAAAATAGTGGGATTGTCATCAACTAAAGTTATGACCTCTCCAAACCCACTTTTATCAAAAAATTCATAAGATTGAACACTCTCCAAATATGTGGGATTCTTTTTACCTAAAGTTGACGCTCTTCCAAACCCACTTTTGATACTATTGCAAACATTATTAGCAATAACATATTCAACATGAGGTTTAAATAAATTTTCAAGATCATAAGAAGCATTATCACCCCAATCATGATCATTGCAATAAGAAGTGGACATGACAAAATTATCATCCCCAAGCTTGCAGTTTTGCATATCATTAACATAATTGACATTAATATAATTTATAGTAACATCATTGCAATCATGCTTTTCAATCAAGGAGCTATCATGAATCACCTTATAAATTTCTTCTTTAAACACTTCATCAAAATTTTCAGATTCATGATTTTCAAACAAAACTTCATAGAGATAATCAAGTGCACTCAACTCACTAGAAATTGGTTCATCATAATTTGGCCTTTTGAAAAGATTAGGAAGTGGATGAGGATCCATATCAATAGATTTTTAGCAAGCGAAGATGCAAGCAAATAGAAGGCACATGGCAACACAAGCAAAGATAGCAAACAAGCAAAAAGGCAAACGGAAAAGAGGGCGAATAAAACGGCAAATTTTTGTGAAGTGGGGGAGAGGAAAATGAGAGGCAAATGGCAAATAATGTAATTGCAAGGAGATGAGATTTGTAATTAGGAACCTGATAGATGTAGATGATGTCTCCCCGGCAACGGCGCCAAAAATTGGCAAGTTGATGGGAGATTACTTTCGTACCTCCTCCCCGGAAACGGCGCCAGAGATTGGCACGTTGAAGAGACTGCTTCCTCCCCGGCAACGGCGCCAGAAATTCCTTTGACGTGGCTTGAGACTGCGTCGGTGTTTCCCCAAAGAGGAAGGGATGATGCAGCACATCAATGGTAAGTATTTCCCTCAGTTATGAAACCAAGGTATCGAACCAGTAGGAGGAGCATGCAACACTGTAAACGGTACCTGCACACAAAGAACAAATACTTGCAACCCGACGCGAAAGAGAGGTTGTCAATCTCTCCACGGTAAAAGATAGATTAGATTCTAGATTGGATAAATAGATCTCGCAAGAACACAAAATGAAAGAGGCACATAAAAAGTCCAGTAAGGTATTTTTGGGTTTTTGGAATAGTAGATCTGAAAACAAAAGCGGCAAAAAGATAGATCAGAAAGCAATATGTTGGAAAAGTAGACCCGGGGGCCGTAGGTTTCACTAGTGGCTTCTCTCATGAGTATAGCACACGGTGGGTAAACAAATTACTGTTGGGCAATTGATAGAAGATCAAATAATCATGACGATATCCAAGGCGGTGATCATTATATAGGCATCACGCTCAAGATTAGTAGACCGAAATGATTCTGCATCTATTACTATTACTACACACATCGACCGCTATCCAGCATGCATCTAGTGTATTAAGTTCATGGAAAACGGAGTAATGCAATAAGAACGGTGACATGATGTAGACAAGATCTATTCATGTAGGAATAGACCTCATCTTGTTATCCTTAATAGCAACGATACATGTGTGCCTCGCTGCCCCTTCTGTCACTGGGAGAGGACACCGCAAGATCAAACCCATCCCAAAGGCACCTCTTCCCATGGCAAGAAAAATCGATCTAGTTAGCCTAACTAAACCAAAGATTCGAAGAAGAAATACGAGGCTATAAGTAATCATGCATATAAGAGATCAAAGAAGACTAAAATAATATTCATGGATAGAAACTGATCATGAACTCAAAATTCATCGGATCCCAACAAACACACCGCAAAAAGTCATTACATCAAATAGATCTCCAAGAGACCATTGTATTGAGAATCATAAGAAAGAGAGAGAGAGAGAGAGAGAGAGAGAGAGAGAGAGAAAGCCATCTAGCTACTGCCTACGGACCCGTAGGTCTATGGTGGACTACTCACGCATCATCGGAGAGGCACCAATGAGGATGATGAACCCCTCCGTGATGGTGTTAGATTGGATCGGTTCTGGAACTTGCGGCGGCTGGAAGTATTTTTCTGAAAGCCCATTTGCTCCCTTGGTGGTTTTGGTAATTAATAACAACATATATGTCATTGAACTAATGTTTCCACTAAGTATATTTCAGGAAAAGTTCAATCATAGGGATGGCAAAAGGATTGTGGAGATACCCCAAGATGCAAGGAAATGGATTGGCAAAGCTTCAAGCAAGAGGACTCTACATTTTACTTTGTGATAAATCACTTTGAGTCCATAGGAAAGCCAATACTATTAAAAGGGGGTAAGGTACTATTGGTGAACAAGATGCTCCACGTGCACAAGAGATAGTCACCAAAAACACCCACAAGCTCTTCCACAAAAGTCTGTCCAAAGCCAAACATCCAAAATCGGTGCAACCAACAATTCCCACTCGGTGCCACCGATTCCCAAACTCAGACAGACCCATGACAAACCCTAGCCTATCGGTGCAACCGATTCTGCTTCGGTGCCACCGAGTTTAGTTGCCAACTTTAGGTTTCGCCATTTTCAGTCTTCGGTACCACCGAGTTTTGACAGTCGGTCTCACCGAGTTTTTGGACCAACTCTCTGGACAGCCATTCACAAGAATCGGTACCATCAAGAATTGTGAATCGGTACCACCGAGTTTCTGGACCAACTCTCTGGTAAGCTATGGTAAAGAATCGGTACCACCGAGATGTGAATATCGGCGTCACCGAGTTGTGCAATCTGACCGTTGGTCACCTAATCGGTACCACCGAGATTTATATATCGGTCTCACCAAGATTCAAAAGTTACTGCCTTTTGGTCACTTCGGTACCACCGAGATTCACACATCGGTGTCACCGAGTTGGTCACTTTAGGTGTAACGGTTGGATTTTTGGGGATGCCTATATATACCCCTTCACCACCACACACTCGAAAGGGAAGCACTCAGAACTATTCCATACTTGCCCCATCCTATTTTCTGAGAGAGAGCCACCTACCCTTGTGTTGAGATCAAGCCATTCCACTCCATCCATATGAATCTTGATCTCTAGCCTCCCCAAGTTGCTTTCCACCAATTCAATCTCTTCCACCATAACCAAATCTATGAGAGAGTGATTGTGTGTTGACGAGTCTATCATCTTGAAGCACAAGAGCAAGGAGTTCATTGACATTGCCGAGCCTATTACCTTTTGGAGGGTGGTGCCTCCTAGATTGGTTAGGTGTCGCTTGGGAGCCTCCTACTTCGTGTTGTGGAGTTGAACCAAGAAGTTTGTACGGGCAAGGAGATCGCCTACTTCGTGAAGATCTACCCATAGTGAGGCTAGTCCTTCATGGACGGAAGCCGTTATGGAATAGTCAAGGTTGCTACTTCGTGGACCCTTATGGGTGGAGCCCTCCGTGGACTCTCGCGACCGTTACCCTCCGTGGGTTGAAGACTCCATAAACGTGGACGTACGATAGCACCACCTATCGGAACCACGGGAAAAATCTTCGTGTCTACAAATTGCGTTTGATCTTCCTCCCTACCCTCTACTATACATGCTTGTTGTTACTTTCCGCTGCTATACTCTTAGACATGCATGTGTAGGGTGTACTTGACTTGTTATCATTGCTAAAATCTGCCAACACTTAAAATTGGGAAAAGGTAGGATTTTTATTTGGTCAAGTAGTCTAATCACCCCCCCTCTAGACATACTTTCGGTCCTACAAGTGGTATCAGAGCTTTGGTCTCCATTGCATTGGTCTCACAACCTAGGAGAGTATGGCGTCTAGTGAGGGAAATTATCACCGTAGAGGTCCGTACTTTGATGGCACAAATTTTGCTAGTTGGAAGCACAAAATGAAAATGCATATTCTTGGTCATAACCCCGCCGTATTGGCTGTTGTTCGTGTTGGCTTGCAACGTGAATTCTTTGGTGATGGAAAGGAACCGGATCGTGAAGCGATCGCGGATGAATTGAAGATGTTGCAATACAACGCTCAAGCATGTGACATTCTCTTCAACTGCCTATGCCCCGAAGAATTCAACAAAATCAGCCGTCTTGAGAATGCAAAAGAGATTTGGGATACTTTGGTTGATATGCACGAAGGTACCGAATCCGTGAGAGAATCCAAGTTGGACGTTCTTCAAAGTCAGCTTCACAAGTTCAAGATGAAGGATGGTGAAGGAGTCGCTGAGATGTACTCTAGGCTAGCTCTCATCACCAATGAGATTGCCGGCTTAGGAAGTGAAGAAATGACCGACAAATTCATCATCAAGAAGATACTTAGAGCTTTGGATGAGAGATACGACACCGTGTGCACATTGATCCAAATGATGCCCAACTACAAAGATCTCAAGCCTACGGAAGTCATTGGAAGGATTGTTGCTCATGAGATAACACTCAAGGACAAAGAAGAGCTTCGCAACAAGTCTAGTGGTGCTTACAAAGCCACAAGTGATGCTCCCGCAACTTCAAGCAACAACCTTGTCACCAATGAAGAGATAAGCCTCATGGTCAAGAAATTCAACAAGTTCTACAAGAATAGAGGCAAAGAACGAAGCTCCAACTCAAGATATGAAGAGAAGCGTTCGTCAAGTCGTGACCGAAACTGCTACAATTGTGGGAAGCTCGGACACTACTCAAATGAGTGCACGGCTCCCTACAAACGAAGAGAAGAGTCACCTAGAAGACAAAGCTCAAGGAATGAATCACCTCAAAGAGAGAGAAGGAGTAGAGATGATCGTTATGAACGAAGACCCTCAAGGAGAAGTAGGGACTCGGAGAAGAAGGACAAGTACACCAAGAGCTACACAAGAAGAAGACATCAAGCTCATGTTGGTGAATGGGTTTCCGACTCCGACTCCGACAACAACTCCGAGAGAAGCTATCACTCCAACTCCGACTATAGTCAAGATGAAGGTGTTGCCGGACTTGCACTAGTGACTACCAATTCCTATGATCTATTTGATTCACCAAATGAAGAGAGTGGAAGTTGCTTCATGGCTAAAGGCCCCAAGGTATCACACCCGGAGTATCTTGATTTCGATAGTGATGAAGATGACTTACTTTGTGATGATGAATTGCTCTTTGATAAAACTAGTAATGTTAGTCAAAATGAACTTGATAATTCTCATGCTAGCCAAGTTAAGTCATTTGATGATGATAAGATGAAAATAGAACAACTAACTAAAGAATTAAACACTCTTAAGTTAGCCCATGAATCTACTCTCGAAGATCATAGAGAGCTTGTAAGGACTCATGAGAAGCTACGCTTCGAGAAGCTCACCTTGGAGCAAGAGCATGAGTTTCTTAAAGCTATCAATGACGATCTCCAAAACAAGACTTCATCTTATCTAGCCAAACGATTACTCTTGTCTACATTCATGCCATAAGTTAAATCTAGACAAACTAGTAACAAAGGCAAGAAAGGTTCTTCATCTAGTAGCAACAATAAAAATGCTAAATCTAATGATGTTGCTTCTAGTAGTTCTATTGATTCCACTAATGATGATTCTCTTAGCCAAGTTACACTTGAGCAAGAAAACGCTTTAATGAAAGGAATTATAGATAAAGGTATCTACAAGAGTCTTGCCGGGTGTAAGCAATTTGAGGAAATTGTACGCAAGCACGGAGGATACCGGAAGAACCATGGCATTGGCTACTTCAACGCTAATGGAGTTGAATGGGAAGAAGGTCAATACCCCAAGACCAAGTTTGTTCCTCAAAAGGAGAAGTATGAACATACTCTCCCCAAGGGAACAAGCTTTCAAGATGACCTTCCACCACAAGACCACAAGCTCAAGGGCAAGGACAAGCTTCAAGAGGACATTGACTCATATGAAGATGAATCCCAAGCTTTGGTGGAGTGGGTTCCCAAGGCTACTTCAAGCTCAACTTATACAAGGGCCACTTCAACACCAAGGATCCCCATCAAGTTGATGTGGGTCCCTAAGAAGAACTAGAGAAGTTCTTGAGGGGTGACTCCGCCAATGAAATTCACTCACATTCATTATTGGCAAGAACTAGTTGCAATCAACGTCAACATCATGCAATAGTTCAAGGAGTCACATATTCCCTCAAAGGTAAGCAAGGGACAAGGTAATCAACAAATCCATGGACATCATCATGTATGCTTTGCACTCCATGTCATAGATATCCTTGTATTTGTCTCTTGTGTGTTGGGACTAACCCATGTAAGTGAGAAGAGTAAGGAAACAACAAGGATGCTCCCAACTCTTGGTGATCTTCATCAACCTTGAGCATCCACCACTACATCACCCACATGAAGTCTTCTACGACAAACCCAAGGTTAGTTTATCCCTCCTATGGGGGGATGTCACATCAAGGGGGAGCTTTACTCTAAGACTTGAGTTAAAGCATCTCTTAGAATGTGACAACATTAAATGCTTTATGTAAAAGTGGTAACCCCACTTGTGCTTAAACGATGAGTATGACCTATGATCAAGTATTCTTACTTGGATCCTAAGTCAATATACTCATATATAGATGATTCCGTCATCGCCAAAATGCTTAATAGATGCTAGTATGTATGTGCATGTTTGCCATGATTTCATTTGACATCTTATTGCGTGAGCATGTTGGTCTGCATTTATTTATCCATTCGAGGACATCCAATTGTTGCTATTTGGCTCTTGATTTTTCTTTTGCCAATTGGATGGACAAGAATGCCTAGGACCACTCTCTAGCTATCTATGCTTTCTTACCTCATATTCTATTCTTGATGCATCACAAAATTTGAACAAGGACTTTTCGATCTCTCTGTGTGAGGAGCACTCGGAGTTTCGTATCGACAAAGGACTGACCATTAAAACCTCCCAAGTGCATCTCGGTGGAACCAACCCAAAATCTCGGTCTCACCGAATGCCTAGGGTTGATCTGGTTTTCTATCTCGGTACCACCGATTCCATCTTCTCGATTACACCGAGTTTCCCTGTCAACAGATAGTTGAGGAACTCGGTGACACCGAAAAGTTAGAACCGGTGTCAACGACAGCTATGGGTTTATATAGAGGCGGACCCGACTTTTGAAATCTATTCTTCAACCGTCGCCCCCTCCGAAACCCTTGCTGCCGAACCAAGGCCCCTGGTCATCGCCTTCGTCTTCCCGAGCGCCTCCGCCGTTGGAAGTCTCCGCCGTCGACGGAATCCTCTCCCCCGTCGCCGCCGTAGCGAAGTCTTCACCAAGCTAGGGTACGATTTCACCCCCTCATGCGCTCCAACCTCCGATTCTTGCGCATTAGGGCTTCTCCATCGATAATCCACAGTTTGAGATTGATTCATCCACGAGAAACTCCAGTAGAATAGCGAATGAACGATTTTTTAGGTTTTGTCGTCCGCCACATGAATCTCGGTAGAACCGACGCAAAAGAATCGGTAACACCGATTTGCTTTTCTGGTCGACTGAGAACAGTCTCGGTGAAACCGAGTGCCCATTTTCGGTCTCACTGAAAGTGGTGCCAAGTTTCTGTTATGGAGATTGTCTGTCTCGGTAGGTCCGAAATATTTGCTTCGGTTGTACTGACATACATTTGGCAGAATGCAAAACTTGAGAAATTTTAGTTCAATCTTTTGAAAATGTCTGCATTTTGTGATGACTCATCACTTTCCACTCCTCTACACTCTATTCATAGGGTCAGAGATGTCTGCTTCAGATGATAGCCAGAATGATCTCAGAGAACAGAGTGTTGACATGAGCTCAGACACTAGTCCTGAAGGGAGCTATGATGATGTTCCTAGCTCTCCTGATTTGCCCAAAGCTGCAACTAGGACAAGGAGGAAGCTCAATTCTGATGAGGAGGATGAGGATTTCATCCCTGAGGAGCTGCCCAAGAAAGTTGATGCTGCCAAGAGCACAACTGCTGCCACTACTTCCAAGAAGAAGATAGCTATCAGGAAGGAGTATGCTAGCTCTGGGTCAGCTAAAGCACCTGAAAGCTCCAGGGCAACTATGACTGTTGAGCCTCCCAAGGAGTCTATGCCTAAGAAGGCAGGGGAGAAGAAGAGAGAAAGGACAAGATTTGTCAAAGCAAAATTTCTTCCATCTACTCCAGAGTATCTAGATGAGGAAGAGGAGGAGGAAGAACCAGTTGCCAAGGCCCCTCCAAAGAAGAAGAAGAAGCTTATGGCAGATGCTATGCCTAAGGCTACCACATCCAAGGGCACCAAGACTGCACCCAAGAAAGCTGCTACAGAAAAACCCAAGAGGTTCTCCAGAGAGATACCATCTTCCAGCAAGAACAAGACCTCCACTTTTAGGGAAGCTGAAGATGATGATTTCACTGCTTTGATGAAGCTAAGACCACACCTTCCAGAGCACAATGCCAGCCACCTGCTTGCTGAAGACATGAAGAAGAGGAAGGACTCTGGTTTGAGGGAATGGAGAGCTATTGATCCATATGCCCAGAGAAGGAAAACAGCTGTGGACTACAGGTTTTATACCAAGGAGCAACAAGATTTCTACGAGACAATCTTGCTTGATAAGAGCCCAGCTGTAAGTGACATGAGATATGTTGATTGGAAGTATATCAAGGAGAATCAAGATTACTTCCCAAGTGTTCAAGACAACTTTCACTGTATTGGTTTGGATGAATTTGTTGGCAAGGAATTCACTGCATGGAACGATGAGATGATCATGCAATTCTACTCCACTGCCCACTTCTATGGAGATGGTAGAATTGTATGGATGACTGAAGGAGCAAGGTATGAATCCACTGTTGAGGAATGGGCTGCCATCTTAGGAGTCCCAAAGGTGGAAGAAGGAGATCTGGATGTCTATTCTGAATCCAAGGAGAGCCACAATGCTATGTCTAACATGTACAATGAGATCCCTGCTGCTCACGTGAAGTCTCACAAGCTAGGATCCATTTACTTCCTCCAGGCAGGTCTGCGAACCATCAACACCATCTTGAGGCACACCTTGATGCCTAAGTCTGGAGATGACAAGATGATTAGAGGCTATTCCATCAACATGCTGATCCATCGTGATAGACACACCAGGATAAGAGTGATGGACTTGATAGTAGAGACTGTGAAGAGGGTTGCTGCTGATCAGAAGCGCTCATGCTGCTATGCACCCTACATTCAGATGCTCATCAACTCCAAGCTGGAGAAGCACATCTTTGCTCTGGACAGGCCACATTTGCCCCTACAGTCAGATCTAGAAGACAACATTGTGGTGATGAACCCACATCATCCCACCTCAGCTGCAGCACAGGCAGAGGCAGAGGCAGCTAGAGCCACTAGTGCTCAAGTCCCTAGATCCAGGAACGAGCAAATGGATCTCTTGATCAATACCGTTTAGGGCATGCAAAAGGATATCAAGGACATCTTGGTGAATCAGCATAATCTTGTGAGGATTATGGAGAATAGGATCAAAACACTCAATGTCAAGGTGGATGGGCTGACCAAGACCGTGAACGAGCTCAAGAAGGAAGTTGATAGCGTGCCCAGTCCCCACACTATAGATGATGAGGATGACTCTCCTCTCAGGCCAGGCACTCAGTTCACTACTCAGGACAGATCAGCCACAGTGCCAGCTCCAGAGTTGAGGCCTTCTTCATCAGCACCTGCTACCGCCTCTTCAGCTCCATCAGCTCCTACAGTACCTCCAGTTGCTACTCCAACTCCGTCCATGACATCTGCTGAAGTCTTCGCCGATGCAGTTCTCTCGACTCTTCACCAGCTACCGGAGGAGATCAACCCCAGAAGGACGATTAGCTATATACCCTTGATCTTTTTGGTAACTTGTTGCCAAAGGGGGAGAAGATGTATATAGATCTTTAGGCTTAGAGTGAGAGAGCGTTGGTTTTTATCGCTTTTCAAAAACATTTGATCTTTTGGTTTGCTTGTGTTGAACTTTGTTGGTGTTTGATCATACACTTGATGTGTATTGCTACTACTTCCTATCATTATGATGCTTATGAGATGGTCATTCACCATTACTTGTTTGTGTTGTGCTATGATGTTCATTCTTATTACTCTCGCACACCACCAAGTTGTATGTGACATGAAAGAGTGTCCCATGTACCTAATCGATTGTGCATTTGCATTCAAACGCAAATTTAAAATAATGCACAAATTTAGGGGGAGCTCTTGCTTATCACATACTTCTCAAAGCGACGATTATATTCATTGATTATATCATATGTCGAAGCTTTGATCTATATGTTGTCATCAATTACCAAAAAGTGGGAGATTGAAAGCACATTTTCTCCCTTGGTGGTTTTGGTAATTAATAACAACATATATGTCATTGAACTAATGTTTGCACTAAGTATATTTCAGGAAAAGTTCAATGATAGGGATGGCAAAAGGATTGTGGAGATACCCCAAGATGCAAGGAAATGGATTGGCAAAGCTTCAAGCAAGAGGACTCTACATTTTACTTTGTGAGAAATCACTTTGAGTCCATAGGAAAGCCAATACTATTAAAAGGGGGTAAGGTACTATTGGTGAACAAGATGCTCCACGTGCACAAGAGATAGTCACCAAAAACACCCACAAGCTCTTCCACAAAAGTCTGTCCAAAGCCAAACATCCAAAATCGGTGCAACCAACAATTCCCACTCGATGCACCGATTCCCAAACTCAGACAGACCCATGCCAAACCCTGGCCCATCGGTGCAACCGATTCTGCTTCGGTGCCACCGAGTTCAGTTGCCAACTTTCTGTTTAGCCATTTTCAGTCTTCGGTACCACCGAGTTTTGCCAGTCGGTCTCACCGAGTTTTTGGACCAACTCTCTGGACAGCCATTCACAAGAATCGGTACCACCGAGAATTGTGAATCGGTACCACCAAGTTTCTAGACCAACTCTCTGGTAAGCCATGGTAAAGAATCGGTACCACCGAGATGTGAATATCGGCGTCACCGAGTTGTGCAATCTGACCGTTGGTCACCTAATCGGTACCACCGAGATCTATATATCGGTCTCGCCGAGATTCAAAAGTTACTGCCTTTTGGTCACTTCGGTACCACCGAGATTCACACATCGGTGTCACCGAGTTCGTCACTTTAGGTGTAACGGTTGGATTTTTGGGGATGCCTATATATACCCCTTCACCACCACCCACTCGAAAGGGAAGCACTCAGAACTATTCCATACTTGCCCCATTCTATTTTCTGAGAGAGAGCCACCTACCCTTGTGTTGAGATCAATCCATTCCACTCCATCCATATGAATCTTGATCTCTAGCCTCCCTGTCGGCGTACAACACCTATGGGATCGCGTGGATCCCTTTTACGGTTCGGCAAGGAAAAAGGCTTGCACAAAGAGCAGATCCAACAATCAACACGAGGGATTTTTACCCAGGTCCGGGCCGCTAAGAAGCGAAAAACCCTACTCCTGCTTTAGTGTATTATGAGTGTTTGAACTCTGGCTCAGGAGCGCTATGTGATGAACAGTACACAGCTGCTACGCGTGCAATCTGGACCAGAAGGTCCTCCCCCCCTGTAGCTACGCTTTGGGCCTCCTTTTATATGTCGAAGGGGTCACCAACAGTGGCGAAGTACAAGAGGTGTAAAGTTACTACAGTATTATCATACCTAATACTGACGACTTAGGACAAACGCATTAAATGCTCCGTTTAGGTGTCCCTAGCTTTCTTGGGGACGGAAAAAGAGCCCGTACCATCAGCACCACTTAATCCATCTGCCGTTAACGTCTTGACACGCACCTAGGAGGACAAACCCTAAACGACAGGCTGGTCGCTGCGCTGGAGCGGTGACAGGGTGGCGAGGTCTTGCCGGGTGCGAATCTTGCCGGGGCTCCGCAAGCCATCCCGGCAAGAGTCTTGCGGGGATCCCAGCCTTTGGTCTTCTGTGTTCTGATCATCAGCTTGAATGCTTTCTTGATAATCTTGCATTTGCTTCCAGCTGTCCCCCGACAAGCATCTTGCCGGGAGCCCAACATCGGGTCTTCTTGGTGACCTGCCTGGAGATCTTCTCCTAGGAAGGCTCACTTCCCGGAAACTCTATCTTGATCTTGCCGGCCTTGAGCTTGCCGGTGATGCGTAGACCTGTTCCCGGCAAGTAATCCTTGCCGGAAACCTGGGTCCTTGGGTATGTCTTCAAGTGGATCTCTTCTTTGCCATGCCCTCCCCGACCTGGAGGCTGCAACTTGCCGGTGCGTGATCAGGGGTATGAACACCCCCCTTGTTCACTACACCGACAGGAGCCCCCGGGCCTGGGCCAGACAAGTGTGCACAGCGTTTGTCTGGGCTAGGCCCAACAACACGCACCGGCACGCGTGTGGCGAGAAATAAGTGACACTCACGACTTTAACTGCGCGCTGATGATGGCGCATGAAATCTCGTAATTTGCCGGGCCTTGGGCTTGCCGGCAGCGTGGGGAGACGGAGCAGGACGGTAGCGGAGGTCGTGTGCCCGAAAAGGAGCGCCACGCCATGCGATGAAGAGCCAGCCCCCGAGCCTTCCCCATAAAGGGTGCTACGGGTGCGATGCTCGATTCACGCACTCATCCCTACTGGCGCCGCCGTCTACCGCGCGTACCTCGCCGCCGCCTTGCCGGTCTCGAGCGCGACGTCCTTGGCCTTCTCGGCTGCCCCCCCCCCCCCGAGAATAAGGCAGCCACTGGGACTGAAGTCCTTTTTGCACATCCGTTGCGGCAATGGCACATACAAAGAAACATTTTATCTTAGTTAGACCAATCTTTATGTATGCGACACATGTTTCTTTATGCTAAATGAATGCTTGCTTCCCTCTTGATTAATTCCGTCCTTGTATATCTCTTATATCCTACGCTATTTGGAAACCTTGCTGGTGCGCACACTTGCCGCGAGCGCTTTGAGGAACAGGTCCTTAGCAGCCTGCTGGAAATGCCACCACCGGCAAGGAGACTTGCTGGGCCAGAACGCAGCTGCTAAGTTTGCCGAGCGAACTCGAGGCGAAACTAGAGCGCGGGCTAACCATGACAAGGTCCTTTCACGTGCAGATTGAGGTACAAGGACGAAAAAATCAATCAAGACGACCCACGCTTGCCGGAAAACTTTCCGGTGCGCACGCTCCAGCCGGCATTACTTGAGGAACGGGTCCTTAGCGGCTTGCCGGGAACGCCGCCTCCCGGAAAGGTTTACCTTCCCAGCTTTAGTGCAGCTGCCCATATTGCCGAGCGGACTCGAAGCGATTAGGAGCGCGACTAGCCCCAGGAAGGCTCCTCAGCATACGGGTTTACGCAGAAAGCTGAAGATAAAACTTATCTAGCCTTTTCCTTGAACGATTGCATTTTTGTACAATGAATCTCTACGCTTGCTGGAATACTCCCCGAATGCGCACATTCCGGTCGACGGCGCTTAGGATCAGGTCCTGTATAGCAGCCTATCGAGAACGCCGCCTCTTCGGGAGCTTAACGCCCTAGAAACAACTACAGCTGCATCTGTGTTGTTGGGCGGGCCCAGAACAACCAGGAGCGCAGAGTATTTCAAGAGTGCTCCCTCGCGCACAGGTTGTACAAAAGAGAACCATCAAGGATAAAACTGAACAGCAAAAGGCAATTAAAGTTTTAGGACTTAGCTTTCGCAAAGAATTTCAGCCGCCCCTGTTTCTTCTTGGGTGCCATGACAATGAAGATGACGAAGAAACTGGCGCGTTGATTGCTAGATCGGGTTCGCGCAACCTTTTACCCTACCTGGCGCGCCAAAGATGTCGGCGTATGACACCTATGGGATCGCATGGATCCTTTTTACGGTTCGGCAGGGAGAAAGGCTTGCACAAAGAGCAGATCCAACGATCAACACGAGGGATTTTTACCCAAGTTCGGGCCGCTAAGAAGCGTAAAACCCTACTCCTGCTTTAGTGTATTATGAGTGTTTGAACTCTGGCTCAGGAGCGCTATGTGATGAACAGTACACAGCTGCTATGCGTGCAATCTGGACCAGAAGGTCCTCCCCCCTGTAGCTACGCCTTGGGCCTCCTTTTATACGTCGAAGGGGTCACCAACAGTGGCGAAGTACAAGAGGTGTAAAGTTACTATAGTATTATCATACCTAATACTGACGACTTAGGACGAACGCATTAAATGCTCCGTTTAGGTGTCCCTAGCTTTCTTGGGGACGGAAAGAGAGCCCGTCCCATCAGCACCGCTTAATCCATCCGCCGTTAGCGTCTTGACACGCACCTAGGAGGACAAACCCTAAACGACAGGCTGGTCGCTGCGCTGGAGCAGTGACAGGGTGGCGAGGTCTTGCCGGGTGCGAATCTTGCCGGGGCTCCGCAAGCCATCTTGCGGGGATCCCAGCCTTTGGTCTTCTGTGTTCTGATCATCAGCTTGAATGCTTTCTTGATAATCTTGCATTTGCTTCCAGCTGTCCCCCGACAAGCATCTTGTCGGGAGCCCAACATCGGGTCTTCTTGGTGACCTGCCTGGAGATCTTCTCCCAGGAAGGCTCACTTCCCGGAAACTCTATCTTAATCTTGCCGCCTTGAGCTTGCCGGTGATGCGTAGACCTGTTCCCGGCAAGTAATCCTTGCCGGAAACCTGGGTCCTTGGGTATGTCTTCAAGTGGATCTCTTCTTTGCCATGCCCTCCCCGACCTGGAGGCTGCAACTTGCCGGTGCGTGATCAGGGGTATGAGCACCCCTCTTGTTCACTACACTGACAATCCCCAAGTTGCTTTCCACCAATTCAATCTCTTCCACCTTAGCCAAATCTATGAGAGAGGGATTGTGTGTTGAGGAGTCTATCATCTTGAAGCACAAGAGCAAGGAGTTCATCGACATTGCCAAGCCTATTACCTTTTGGAGGGTGGTGCCTCCTAAATTGGTTAGGTGTCGCTTGGGAGCCTCCTACTTCGTGTTGTGGAGTTGAACCAAGAAGTTTGTACGGGCAAGGAGATCGCCTACTTCGTGAAGATCTACCCATAGTGAGGCTAGTCCTTCGTGGACAGAAGCCGTTATGGAATAGTCAAGGTTGCTACTTCGTGGACCCTTATGGGTGGAGCCCTCCGTGGACTCTCGCGACCGTTACCCTCCGTGGGTTGAAGACTCCATAAACGTGGACGTACGATAGCACCACCTATCGGAACCATGGGAAAAATCTTCGTGTCTACAAATTGCGTTTGATCTTCCTCCCTACCCTCTACTATACATGCTTGTTGTTACTTTCCGCTGCTATACTCGAACCAATAGGAGGATCACACAACTTCCCGTCTTCAGCGCCTACACACAAAAGAACACACACTTGCACCCAATGCAGGCAAGAGGGTTGTCAATCCCCTTGAAATTGTTACTTCCAAGCGATAAGTAGTGTAGATGATAGTTGGATAAATATAAAATAGAAAAAAAATAAAAAGTAAATAATGGCAGCAAGGAAATAAGAGAGTTTGTAAATATATTTGTGAATAGACCCAGGGGCCATAGTGTTCGCTAAAGGCTTCTCTCTCGAAGAAGGCATACGATGGGTAGACAAATTACTATTGGGCAATTGATAGAAACGTGCATAGTTATGCAATATTTATTCATGGCAATGATCATGCTTATAGGAATCACGTCCTTAAACAAGTAGACCGACTCCTGTCTGCATCTACTACTATTACTCCACCCGTCGACCGCTATCCAACATGCATCTAGAGTATTAAGTGAAACAGAGTGATGCTTGGAGAATGATGACATGATGCAGACAAAGTAAATCCAATTAATATGAATAAACCCCTAATGTCTACTACGCAACTTTATCCTTGTAGACTCTTGTTGGGCCTCCAAGCGCAGAGTTTTGTAGGACAGTGGCAATTTTCCCTCAAGTGGATGACCTAAGGTTTATCAATCCGTGGGAGGTGTAGGATGAAGATGGTCTCTCTGAAACAACCCTTTAATCAAATACAAGAAATCTCTTGTGTCCCCAACACACCCAATACAATGGAAAATTGTATAGGTGCACTAGTTCGGCGAAGAGATGGTGATACAAGTGCAATATGGATGGTAGATAAAGGTTTTTGTAATCTCAAAATATAAAAACAGCAAGGTAACAAGTAACAAAAGTGAGCACAAACGGTATTGCAATGCTTGAAAACAAGGCCTAGGGTATGTACTTCCGCTAGTGCAATCTCTCAACAATGCTAATGTAATTGGATCACATAACCATCCCTCAATGTGAAACGAAGAATCACTCCAAAGTTCTTATCTAGCGGAGAACATAAGAAGAAATTGTTTGTAGGGTACGAAACCTCCTTAAAGTTATCCTTTCCGATCGATCTATCCAAGAGTTCGTACTAAAATAACTCCAAGTTATCATTCCCGATGAATCTATCTAGAGTTCGTACTAAAATAACACCATCTGATACGCATCAACCAACTCTAATGTCACCTAGATACTCCAATGTCACCACAAGTATCCATGAGTTAATTATACGATACGCATCAAACAATTTCAGATTCATAATACTCAATCCAACACAAAGAACCTCAAAGAGTGCCCCAAGATTTCTATCGGAGAACGTAGGACAAGAACATGCATCAACCCCTATGCATAGATTACCCCAATGTCACCTCGGGAATCCGCAAGTTGAGTACCAAAACATACACCAAGTGAATCAATAGAGCACCCCATTGTCACCACGGGTATCCATATGCAAGACATATATCAAGTGTTCTCAAATCCAATATCCAATCCAACATAATGATATCTCAAAGGGAAAGATTCAATTCATCACAACATGATAGCAAGGGAACATCATATGATCCGACTATATTAACAAAGTCCGTGATACATCAAGATCGTGACATCTCAAGAACACGAGAGAGAGAGAGAGAGATTGAACACATAGCTACTGGTACATACCCTCAGCCCCAAGGGTGGACTACTCACCTCTTTGGCACTTCTTTGGCCCACTGGGTGTCTTCTGGCCCAAAAAAATCTCCAAGAAGTTTCGTCGCGATTGGACTCCATTTGGTACTGATATTCTGCGAAGTAAAAAAACAAGCAAAAATAGCAACTGGCACTTTGGCACAATGTCAATAGGTTAGTCCCAAAAAATGATATAAAGTTGCTATAAAGTGATTGTAAAACATCCAAGAATGATAATATAACAGCATGGAACAAGCCAAAATTATAGATACGTTGGAGACGTACCAGGATCCCCAAGCTTAATTCCTACTCCTCCTCGAGTAGGTAAATGATAAAAACAGAATTTTTGATGTGGAAGGCTGCCTAACATGTTCATCACATATTCTTTTCTTTTGTAGCATGGATATTTGGACTTTTTAGATGATTCAAAGCAATAGTCTAGTTTTAACATAATGACTTCAATACTCAAGCATGCCAACAAGCAACCATGTCTTTCAAAATATCAACACTAAAGAAAGTTATCCCTAGCCCATCATGCTCAATCATTGATCCATTCATGAAACAAACTCAAATATTAGCTACACCCAATGCTCTAGTACGATCATAGTGCCCCCTAGTTGGTGCTTTATAAGAGAAGATGGAGACTCAAATTAAAAATAAAAATTGCATAAAGTAAATAGATAGGCCCTTCACGGAGGGAAGTAGGGATTTGTAGAGGTGCCCGAGCTCAAAGTTTTAAATTGAGAGAGAAAAAATATTTTGGGTGGCATGCCTTTCCTGTCAACGAAAATGACAAAGTAGTTCACAATACTTTCCATGCTAGATATATCATAGGCGGTTCCCAAACAGAAAATAAAGTTTATTCCTTTTTCCACCATTCTTTCACATTCTATGGCTGGCCGTATCCACGGTTGCCTTCCATACCAACACTTTCCAATGAATTTATTATTTGACAACATAATTTTATTTTCATTTTTCATTTCGGGAATGGGCATCCCTATTACCGCCGCACTCTCATGCAATGACAAGTGAATAAACACTCATCTTGAGAATAACATATCTAGCATGGAAAAATATTGGACACCCCCTACCATTTCATGAGCGGTACGAGCACACAAAAGATAAATTTATTTTGAAAATTAGAGATGGCACATACAAATTTGCTTGGAACGGCATGGAAATACCGCATATAGGTAGGCATGGTGGACTCATAAGGCAAAACTTGGTTTAAGGATTTTGGATGCACAAGTAGTATTTCTACTTAGTACAAGTGGAGGCTAGCAAATAGATTGAGAAGCAACCAACCAAGAAACGAAAATTCACATAAGCGAGCATTGAGCATAACTAACACCGAATAATGCACCATAAGTAGGATGTAATTTCATTGCATAACTATTGACTTTCGTACTTGCATAGGGAATCACAAACCTTAACACCAATATTCCTACTAAAGCATAATTACTCACTAACATGACTCACATATTACTATCATCATGTCTCAAAACTATTACAAGGAATCAAGTTTAATTTGTCCAATGATCTTCATGAAGTTTTTATTATATCCTCCTTGTATATCTATCACTTTGGGACTAGTTTCATGTATTGTCATTGCTTTTTGACAAGCTCAACCAAATTTAAGTTAAGCACTAGAGCATAAAGATTTCATCTCTCAAAAAGGTATAAGTGAAGCATGAGAGGATTTCTTCAAAATTTACTAACTCTCAAATTAATCTAAGTGAAGCATGAGAGTATTTCTACAAACAATTCCAAGCACACCGTGCTCAAAAAGATATAAGTGAAGCACTAGAGTAAATGACAAGCTCCTCTCAAAAGATATAAGTGAAGATCAATGAGTAGTCAAACAATTAAGTAGCTATGTGAGGACTCTCCATCAATAAAGATTTTCAGATCTGAGTATTTTATTCAAACAGCAAACTAAATGAAAATTCATTCGAAGAATAGTTCATATCATGTGGACAAATAAAAATTTAGGCTCAACATAGGCTAACCGATAATTGTTGATGAAGAGAGGTGGGAGCGTAGCATCCCCAAGCTTAGATGCTTGAGACTTCTTGAAATATTTACTTGGGGTGACTTGGGCATTCCAAATCTTGAGCTTTTATATCTCGTTCAATCCTCTCATATCCTGGTTTCACCTATTCTCAAAAACTTCATCCACACAAAACTTGAAAAGAACTCGTGAGATAGGTTAGTACACATAAAAACAAATCAACACTTCATGTACTGCCAAGACAAGTTGCACAATAATTTTCAAACATCATCTACTGTTTACTATCATTTCCACAATTTATATCTACCAATATAGGCTATGGAAACTATAGGATAAGTATATAACAAAACTATGACAACAATCTGTCCAAACAGAACAGTCTGGAGCAATTTATGACAACAGTGTACTTCTGTAACTCAAAAAAATTATGAAAATTTAGGACATGCAAAAGAATTTATATGAAAATACTGTGTAAAATTTTTAGAAACTTTCCACGTTCCAGTAAAATATGAAAATTCAAACACTACAGAGAAAGTTTCTGTTTTTACACAGCACACATCAAACATGCAATGCAAGCATCCTAAATCAATTCTTGGAACTTTTTATTGAAAAACAAGATTATAAATAACACCTAACAGAAAATAACAAAATATAAGTATGATCCAAGCAAAGCACATATTATGTGACGAATAAAAATATAGCTCTAAGTAAGATATACCGATAATGTTGAAGACGAAAGAGGGGATGCCTTCCGGGGCATCCCCAAGCTTAGCGCTTGAGTCTTCCTTCAATATTACCTTGGGGGTGCCTTGGTAATCCCCAATCTTAGGTTCTTGTCACTCCTTATTCTCCTCATATCGGTGTCTCACCCAAAACTTGAAAACTTCAATCACACAAAACTTAACGGAACTTCGTGAGATGGGTTAGTATAATAAAGATAGATCATTCACTTAGGTACTGTCAAGACAAGATTCATAATTGTTACCACATGATACCTACTGTATTCTACCATTCCCATAATTTATACCACTAAATATAAGCTATGGAAACACTAAAACAAGAAAACTATGCATGCAAAACAGAATCTGTCAGAAACAAAACAGCCTGTGAAGATCTGTAGTATAGCCATACTTACCCATCTCTAAGAATTCTGAAACATTAGGAAAACCTGAAGAATTTCTATATGAAGACTGTGTAAAAATTTCAGATCATTATCACGCTCCGGTAAAAAATGACAATTCCTGTACTGGAGTCAAAAGTTTCTGTTTTGGTTCAGTATCAATTCTACTCATCTTGTGTGTCATCCCAAAGGCTTTACTTGGCACTTTATTGAAATAAAAGACACAAAACATGATTACTACATTAGCTTAATCATGTGAACACACAAAAACAGAAAGAAAAAGTGTTGGGTTGTCTCCCAACAAGCGCTTTTCTTTAAAGCCTTTTAGCTAGGCATGATGATTTCAATGATGCTCACATAAGAATAGTAATTGAAACATGCAAGAGAGAATCATGAATCACATGGCAAGAACATTTAAGTCTAACCCACTTCCTATGCAAAGGGATTTTGTGAGCAAACAAATTACGCGAGCGAGAATCAACTAGCATAGGAAGGCAAAACAAGCATAACTTCAAAACTTTTAACACATAGAGAGGAAACTTGATATTATTGCAATTCCTACAAGCATATGTTTCTCCCTCGTAATAATTTTCAGTAGCATCATGAAGGAATTCAACAATATAACTATCACATAAAGCATTCTTTTCATGATGCACAAGCATAGAATTTTCATTACTCTCCACATAAGCAAATTCCTTTTCATCCATGGTAGTGGGAGCAAACTCAACAAAATAACTATCATGAGACACTTGATTGACATAACCACATTCAATATTAACATCATGATGACAAGTTTCATGGTTACTATCACTCTTTATAGCATACATGTCATCACAATAATCATCATAGATAGGAGGCATGCCATCATCATAATAAATTTGCTCATCAAAACTTGGGGGACAAAAAATATCATCTTCATCAAACATAGCATCCCCAAGCTTGTGGATTTGTATATCATTAGCATCATGGATATTCGGAGAACTCATACTAACAATATTTATATCTTGCTCATCATTCAAGGAATTCTCATTAAGTATTTTCATAAATTCTTCCTCTACCAATTGAGCACAACTTTCCGAACCATCATTTTCATGAAAGACATTAAAAAGATGAAACAAATGATGCAACCTAAACTCCATTTTTTGTAGTTTTATTTTATAAAACCAAACTAGTGAAAAACAATAAACTAAAAGATTTAATTGCAAGATCTAAAGATATACCTTCAAGCACTCACCTGCTCGGCAACAGCACCAGAAAAGAGCTTGATGTCTACTACGCAACTTCATTCTTGTAGACTCTTGTTGGGCCTCCAAGCGCAGAGTTTTGTAGGACAGTAGCAATTTTCACTCAAGTGGATGACCTAAGGTTTATCAATCCGTGGGAGGTGTAGGATGAAGATGGTATCTCTCAAACAACCCTGCAATCAAATACAAGAAATCTCTTGTGTCCCCAACACACCCAATACAATGGCAAATTGTATAGGTGCACTAGTTCGGCGAAGAGATGGTGATACAAGTGCAATATGGATGGTAGATAAAGGTTTTTGTAATCTCAAAATATAAAAACAGCAAGGTAACAAGTAACAAAAGTGAGCACAAACGGTATTGCAATGCTTGAAAACAAGGCCTAGGGTCCGTACTTTCGCTAGTGCAATCTCTCAACAATGCTAATATAATTGGATCACATAACCATCCCTCAATGTGCCACGAAGAATCACTCCAAAGTTCTTATCTAGCGGAGAACATAAGAAGAAATTGTTTGTAGGGTACGAAACCTCCTTAAAGTTATCCTTTAGGATCGATCTATCCAAGAGTTCGTACTAAGATAACATCAATTTATCCTTTCCGATCGATCTATCTAAGAGTTCGTACTAGAATAACACCATATGATACGCATCAACCAACTCTAATGTCACCTAGATACTCCAATGTCACCACAAGTATCCATGAGTTAATTATACGATACGCATCAAACACTTTCAGATTCATAATACTCAATCCAACACAAAGAACCTCAAAGAGTGCCCCAAGATTTCTATCGGAGAACGTAGGACAAGAATGTGCATCAACCCCTATGCATAGATTACCCCAATGTCACCTCGGGAATCCGCAAGTTGAGTACCAAAACATACATCAAGTGAATCAATAGGACACCCCATTGTCACCACGGGTATCCATATGCCAGACATATATCAAGTATTCTCAAATCCAATATTCAATCCAACATAACGATATCTTAAAGGGAAAGATTCAATTCATCACAACATGATAGCAAGGGAACATCATATGATCCGACTATATTAACAAAGCCCATGATACATCAAGATCGTGACATCTCAAGAACACGAGAGAGAGAGAGAGATTGAACACATAGCTACTGGTACATACCCTCAGCCCCGAGGGTGAACTACTCCCTCCACGTCATGGCCTTCGCCGGGATGATGAAGATGGCCACCGGAGATGATCTACCCAATCCGGCAGGGTACTGGAACGCCTCCAGATTGGTTTTTCGTCGCTACAGAGAGTTGCGGCGGCGGAACTTCTCGTCTAGGGTTATTTCTGGGGGTTTCTAAATATTTGGGAATTTATAGGCATCAAAGGCGGTGGAGAGGGGCCCCGTGGAGGGCACAACCCATCAGGGCGCGTCGGGGGCTCCCTAGCGCGCCCTGGTGGGTTGTGCTCTCCACAGCCCACCTCTGTGGCACTTCTTTGGCCCACTGGGTGTCTTCTGGTCCAAAAAAAATCTCCAAAAAGTTTCGTCGCGATTGGACTCCGTTTGGTACTGATATTCTGCGAAGTAAAAAACAAGCAAAAACAGCAACTGGCACTTTGGCACTATGTCAATAGGTTAGTCCCAAAAACTGATATAAAGTTGCTATAAAGTGATTGTAAAACATCCAAGAATGATAATATAATAGCATGGAACAAGCAAAAATTATAGATACGTTGGAGACGTACCAGGATCCCCAAGCTTAATTCCTACTCGTCCTCGAGTAGGTAAATGATAAAAACAGAATTTTTGATGTGGAATGCTGCCTAACATGTTCATCACATATTCTTTTCTTTTGTAGCATGGATATTTGGACTTTTTAGATGATTCAAAGCAATAGTCTAGTTTTAACATAATGACTTCAATACTCAAGCATGCCAACAAGCAACCATGTCTTTCAAAATATCAACACTAAAGAAAGTTATCCCTAGCCCATCATGCTCAATCATTGATCCATTCATGAAACAAACTCAAATATTAGCTACACCCAATGCTCAAGTACGATCATAGTGCCCCCTAGTTGGTGCTTTATAAGAGAAGATGGAGACTCAAATTAAAAATAAAAATTGCATAAAGTAAATAGATAGGCCCTTCGCGGAGGGAAGTAGGGATTTGTAGAGGTGCCCGAGCTCAAAGTTTTAAATTGAGAGAGAAAAAATATTTTGGGTGGCATGCCTTTCCTGTCAACGAAAACGACAAAGTAGTTCACAATACTTTCCATGCTAGATATATCATAGGCGGTTCCCAAATAGAAAATAAAGTTTATTTCTCTTTCCACCATTCTTTCACATTCCATGGCTGGCCATATCCACGGTTGCCTTCCATACCAACACTTTCCAAGGAATTTATTATTTGACAACATATTTTTTTTTCTTTTTCATTTCGGGAATGGGCATCCCTATTACCGCCGCACTCTCGTGCAATTACAAGTGAATAAACACCCATCTTGAGAATAACACATCTATCATGGAAAAATATTGGACACTCCCTACCGTTTCATGAGAGGTACGAGCACACAAAAGAGAAATTTATTTTGAAAATTAGAGATGGCACATACAAATTTGCTTGGAATGGCATGGAAATACCGCATATAGGTAGGTATGGTGGACTCATAAGGCAAAACTTGGTTTAAGGATTTTGGATGCACAAGTAGTATTTCTACTTAGTACAAGTGGAGGCTAGCAAAAAGATTGTGAAGCAACCAACCAAGAAACGAAAATTCACATAAGCGAGCATTGAGCATAACTAACACCGAATAATGCACCATAAGTAGGATGTAATTTCATTGCATAACTATTGACTTTCGTACTTGCATAGGGAATCACAAACCTTAACACCAATATTCCTACTAAAGCATAATTACTCACTAACATGACTCGCATATTACTATCATCATGTCTCAAAACTATTACAAGGAATCAAGTTTAATTTGTCCAATGATCTTCATGAAAGTTTTTATTATATCCTCCTTGGATATCTTTCACTTTGGGACTAGTTTCATGTATTGCCATTGCTTTTTGACAAGCTCAACCAAATTTAAGTGAAGCACTAGAGCATAAAGATTTCATCTCTCAAAAAGGTATAAGTGAAGCATGAGAGGATTTCTTCAAAATTTACTAACTCTCAAATTAATCTAAGTGAAGCATGAGAGTATTTCTACAAACAATTCCAAGCACACCGTGCTCTAAAAGATATAAGAGAAGCACTAGAGTAAATGACAAGCTACTCTCAAAAGATATAAGTGAAGATCAATGAGTAGTCAAACAATTAAGTTGCTATGTGAGGACTCTCCCTCAATAAAGATTTTCAGATCTAAGTATTTTATTCAAACAGCAAACTAAATAAAAATTCATTCGAAGAGGGCCGGGGAGGTGGCCCAAAGCCATCAGGGCGCGGCCACCCCCTGGGCGCCCCTATTGGCTTTGGGGCACCTCGTGTGGCCCCGGGTCTCCCTCCAAAGCTTCTAGGTCCTTATTTTGTCCAGAAAAAATCGTCAAAAAGTTTTGGGGTATTTGGACTTCGTTTGGTATGGTATTCCTGAAAATCCAAAAACATGCAAAAAAAACATCAACTGTCACTTGGCACTGGGTTAATAGGTTAGTGCTCAAAAATAATATGAATCAGCAAATAAATGCCCAAAAAGTATCCTAGAATGATAATATAATAGCATGGAACAACCAAAAATTATAGATACGTTGGAGACATATCACCTCTCCATGCAAGCATCCGCAACTACAAGAGAATAATTAAGATAAATCTAACCATAACATTAAACGTATGGATCCAAAATGGACCCTTATGGAACAACTCATAAATTGGGGTTTAGGTTTCACTAACGCCCGCAACCCTTTATCAACGAACTAATTCCACAATGCCTTCCCCTAGTCCCAAACATGGTGAAGTGTCATGTAGTCGACGTTCACACGACACCACTACAGGAAGATCAACACGACACCACTACAGGAAGATCAACACGACACATCATCAAAACATTGAACGGAAACAAACTTCACATGATTACTTTTAACAAGACTTCTCCCATGTCCTCAAGAACAAATAGAACTACTCACAAATCATATTTATGTCCATAATCAGAGGAGATAAATAAGTGATTAACAATCTGAACATATAATCTTCCACCAGGTAAACCAACTAGCATCAACAACAAGATGTAATCAACAATACTAGCATCCCCGAGGTACCAATCTAAGGTTGGAGACAAATACTGAACATGAGAGATGAACTAAGGTTTGTGGATGAGATGGTGGTGGTGAATATGTTGATGGAGGAGAATCCGCCCACGGTGAGAGGAATATTGGTGATGATGATGGCTTCGATTTCCCCCTCCCCGAGGGAATTTCTCCCCGCAGAATCACTCCACAGAAGAGCAAAAGTGCTCCGCCTCTGGTTCCACCTCGAGATGGCAGCGGCTCCTCCCAAATTTCTTCCCTTATTTTGTTTTCTAGGGTAAATGGCATCATATCAGTGATGATGGGCATTAGTGGGCCCTCGTGGGGCCGACAAGCCACCTGGGCGTGCCTTGGGGGTGGCGGCGCCCCCTGGCTTGTGGCCCCACCAAGACTCCTCTCTGGTACTTCTTTATTCCAGTATTTTTTATATATTCCAAAATAATTATCCATGAATTTTTAGGTCATTTGGTGCTCCAAAGAATAGTTATCTCTGTTGTAGCTTTTTCAGGCCCATAATTATAGCTGCTTGCAATGTCCCTTATGTGGTGTATCTTATAAATTAAGAGAGAAAATGCATTAGAATTGCATTATAAAGTGGAATATAATTCTAAAAAATTGTAAATAACATCAGTAAACATTATGCAAAATGGATGTTTCAATGTATCATGAGTTTTATTAATATAGTTGGATCTTATGATGCTCATCACTATGTATTCTTTTTGTGGTGAATTGAGTATTGCTCTTTGAAGTTTGTTTATATTGGATTGAATACTTCAGATTTTAGATTACATGATGCATGTCTAGAAGTTAACTTCTGAATACCCGTGGTGGCACTGGGGTACTCTTAGCATGAAGGTTGAACGATAAGTATCATATGTGTTGCCATAGTATTATTTCTGGGACTATTTGTGCCACTTTGTTGGTGGTTCTATAGATTAAGATTGCGAAGAAGATGGGCGATGTCATCCTACTCTCTCTATTCGAAATAGAAACTTTGAAGTGATTCTTTACTGCACTTTGAGGGATTATCATGTGGTTTAATTATGTTAATGATGTTGAGAGTTGGCACTAGCAAAAGTATGAACCCTGGGTCTTGTTTCCAAGCATTGCAACACCGTTTTTACTCACTTTGGTTATTTGCTACGTTGCTATTTTTATTTGTTCAGATTACAAAAATGTATTTCTACCATCCACATTACACATATGTCATCTCTTCGCCGAACTAGTGCACCTATACAACTGACAATTGTATTAGGTGTGTTGGGGAGACAAGAGACCACTTGTATTTTATTACAAGGTTCTTTGAGAGAGAACCACCTTCATCCTACACCTGTCATGGATTGATAAACCTTAGGTCATCCACTTGGGGTTGTTTGCGACAGAACCACCTTCATCCTACACCTATCGTAGATTGATAAACCATAGGTCATCCACTTGACAAAATTTTGCTCATGTCATACAAAACTCTGCGTTTGGAGGCCCAACAAAGTCTACAAGAATAATGTTGCATAGTAGACATCAACCTCCTCCAATGGATTCCCCCTCTGGCAGAACTCTGGAACATGACTCCACATGAGATCTCTTCAGAACAGAGCCTTGCGGCAGCGATAAAATGCTTCTGGAGGAATGGCGGATGGTTTTGGTATTTGTAGGATTTAATGGTGGTGGAATCAGATCAAGGCGGTAACCAGGGCCCCCCACAAGCCCAGGTGGCACGGCAACCCCTCTGGTCATGCCACCTGACCTTGTGGCCGACTGGTGGGTCCCCTCGATGCTTCCCGAAGCTTCTAATGCTTCTTGTTGCCCAAAAAATTGTGTTAAATCGGCAATGTATTTTGACCTTCGTAGATATTGATTTCCCGTGAAACCAAAAACAAGCAGAAAATAGGAACTGATAGTGGGCACTAAATTAATATATTAGTCCATAAAAATAATACAAATCACTATACAAAGTATATAAAAATGATAACACAATAACATTTAATAGTAAAAAATTATAGATACGTTTGAGACGTATCATCGCCTCACCGAATAGGTTGAGATGAGTCCTGACCACAACCACCTCCTTTATCAGCGCGTTGATGATTCAAATCTCGACTGTAACCACTCCTTGAGCTAAACAAGTAAATTAAATGATTTATGAGTCATTTTCCTGACAAAGAGATGCCCTCTTTCAAATAGGATCATTGAAGGCTCCGGGGCCTAATGACTACCCATCAAAGCTTTTTCAAATAAGTTGGGGAGTTACTAAGGTTGATGTTATCAAAGTGCATAGGAGAGAGTTTTTTCTCAAATGTGTATATGCAAGAGAGGGCTAATTATGCAAATATTGTGATGATTTCAAAGGCAACTATTCAATGTGCTAATGATTTTTGTCCAATTAGCCTTTGTAATGTGGTATATAAGAATTTTCCTGAATGCATGGTTAATATCCTCTCGCCTATGCCATGTGACTTCATCACTAAAGGATAGAGTGCACTTATGCCCAAATGATAATGAATAATGCATTCATTACTTTTTACTGCTTTCAAGTGATTCAAAGATGCAATAGGAGTCAATTATGTCTCATATAGGTAGACATGTCAAAGGCCTATTATTGAGCAGATTGGCAAATCTTGGAGGTAATATTACATAGACTGAGTTTCTGTTAATAATGGATCAAATCGAAGATGGCTTGTGTCATGACAGTTTAATAAAATAGCCACTTTAACGTCGGACCATCGGAACTGGTCATTTTGACATGAGATCTACTTCAAGATGATCTGCTACCCCAGTATACATTTCTTGTTTGTGGTTGGCAGTTTATCGGATCTTCTTCAGAAGCATGCAATGCAGGGCATTTGAGCCTATGAATGTCTGTTGTTGTGCACCAAAGGTACCGCACCTCATGTTTGTCGATGATTGTTTATTGTTCTTCGAAGTTGGACTCGAGTAGTTGTGGGCAATCCAGAAGGTGTTGCATACATATGAAAGTTTGACATAATGATTCATCAATGTTGTAAACTACTCATTTCTCTTCATAAGTGATAGAGCTATGCAGATGCCGGCGGGGACTACTTCCCCACCCCCTCCGCCTTGGAAGAATAAGTGAAGATTTTTTCAGGGGGGCTTATATTGAAGGAAACTGTGGTACATTCTTCTCCTCCCCTCCCGCGCCAATTTCTTGGACCTCCGCCACTTCTCCTTAATGAATTATGCATGGCATAAGTACATGAACCAATTATGAATGAGTTTCAAGTGGTAAATACTACCTATTAATGGAGAAGCACATTGGCCTTCTAACTCACGAAGGTCATATGGAAATAAAGTGCTTTCATCATATTAAAGATTTTTTTTGAAAAGGTTAACATATTGTTCCGTCAAGTATCTCTCAGGTTTGGTTAAGTTCATACTAAAGCACTAGCAAGCCGCGCAATAGGAATCTTTAAGCCGTCGTGTTAGTTTTGTAACAGTTGTATGCAGATGGTCGTTTTTGGTGGGGAGAAAAAATGATCATTGTGTGAACTAAGCGTAGCTCAAAGGGTTAAGTACCCTGTGTTGAAACCAGACCATTAGAGTTCATACCCTAGACTTGGCACAAGTGCTTGTATTGCTGGATTATTTCCATATTTTTTGCGATGTTCTTTCAATTGGACACAACGTTTCCACCGAATATGAGGTGTGTGTCATGACTTCATCATTCTCATGATTTGCTGGGCTCGGTCTCTCGAAGATGCTAATAGGGGTAGTGGGTACATAATGTATTCATAGAAATAAGTGTATATGTGTGCATGTAAGCATTTGCATATGTACTATGTTTTTGTAAAAAAACATATCACCGCATAGTACACTCACTAGCCTAGTATAAACTTACATACCCGAAAACTTTTGGTGGTTTAGTGTTGGAAATATGAAGCTATTTAGTCATGCACTTCTTGCTCGAGAAGGTTGGTGATTAGTGTGGGATCACTAGAAGTGTGTCTAGAGGGGGGGTGAATAGACTACTAGCAGGAATTTAAAAACTAACCAAGGTGCAAAGTTAAGTGTTGGCAGATTTTAACAATTATAGCAAGCCTAGCAAGTCTAGCACACCCTACACATGCAAGTCAACAAGTATGGCAGCGGAAAGTAAAGACATTGCACATGAAGGTAAAGAGTTGTGATAGGGAGATCAAACGCATGAGGGACACGAAGATTTTTCCCTTGGTTCCGATAGGTGGTGCTATCGTACGTCCACGTTTATGGAGTCTTCAACCCACGGAGGGTAACGGTCGCGAGAGTCCACGGAGGGCTCCACCCATAAGGGTCCACGAAGTAGCAATCTTGACTATTCCATAACGGCTTCCGTCCACGAAGGACTAGCCTCACTATGGGTAGATCTTCACGAAGTAGGCGATCTCCTTGCCCGTACAAACTTCTTGGTTCACTCCACAACACGAAGTAGGAGGCTCCCAAGCGACACCTAACCAATCTAGGAGGCACCACCCTCCAAAAGGTAATAGGCTCGGCAATGTCGATGAACTCCTTGCTCTTGTGCTTCAAGATGATAGACTCCTCAACACACAATCACTCTCTCACAGATTTGGCTTGGTGGAAGAGATTGATTGGGTGGAAAGCAAGTTGGGGAGGCTAGAGATCAAGATTCATATGGATGGAATGGAATGGCATGATCTCAACACATGAGTAGGTGGCTCTCTCTCAGAAAATCAGATGGGGCAAGTATGGAATAGTTCTGAGTGCTTCTCTTTCGAGTAGGTGGTGGTGGAGGGGTATATATAGGCATCTCCAAAAATCCAACCGTTACACCTTAAGTGACCAACTCGGTGACACCGATGTGTGAATCTCGGTGGTACCGAGTTGCTCCAAAGGTAGCAACTTTTGAATCTCGGTGAGACCAATATATAAAACTCGGTGGTACCGATCAGGTGACCAACGGTCAGATTGCCCAATCTCGGTGACGCCGATCCAACAAACTCGGTGGTACCGATTTTGTGAATCGAGGTAACAGAAAGTTGGCAACCCAAACTCGGTGGCACCGAAGTGGAATCGGTTGCACCGATGTGCTAGGGTTTGGCATGGGTCTGTCTGATTTTGGGAATCGGTGGCACCGAGTGGAAATTGTTGGTTGCACCGATTTTGGATATTTGGCTTTGGACAGACTTTTGTGGAAGAGCTTGTGGGTGTTTTTGGTGACTCTCACTTGTGCACGTATGAGCATTTTGTTCACCAACAGTACCTTACCCCCTTTTAATAGTATTGGCTTTCCTATGGACTCAAAGTGATTTCTCACAAAGTAAAATGTAGAGTCCTCTTGCTTGAAGCTTTGCCAATCTATTTCCTTGCATCTTGGGGTATCTCCACAATCATTTTGCCAACCCATCTCTCTATGGACTTTATCTGAAATACACTAGGTAAAAGTATTAGTCCAAGAGACAATGTATGTTGTCATGAATTATCAAAACCACCAAGGGAGCATGTTGTGCTTTCAATCTCCCCCTTTTTGGTAATTGATGACAACATACAATCAAAGCTTCAAATAAAGATATGCATAGATATTATGAAGACCTTGAGAGACACATGACTTAGATTTGCTCCCCCTAACTGTGTGCAATCCTTTTAAAGGATAGTTGCTTTGGAATGCATGGACACACATATAGTAGAAGGGATATAAAGAGTCATGTGTATCTTGGCTATATGCATCAAATATATATGAATGAGATGTATCCTTGTTCAAGACTTCACCCTTGCAAACAATATGTGCAAGAAGCAAGAGATCACCTTGATCAAGAATATGATGCATATACTTACCTTGAGTTCTTGAGCATTCTAGTAGTAGAGATACACTTGAGAAAACAATGTTAGGAAACACAAGAGTATTCTACCAATCAAAAAGGCAATAGAACTCAAAAGTACCAAGATATGGAGAACATATAAAAGTTAGTAATCTTTAAGATTGATATGTCTCCAAGATCATTTAGAGCTTTCTCCCCTTAGATATGAAAATAGTAGATCATCCTCTCCCCCTGAATCTTAGCATGTAGATATTGGGATTGGATAGGGTGAGAAAAGTCTAACATGAGTAGTCATGAGATAAACATATAGAAATATTTTTTCTCCCCCTACTTTGTTATTCTCACCTTGTTTATATAAGTATAAAGTTTGCATATTCTCCTCTCCTCCTTGATTGAATCTCCCCCTTTGCATAAGCATGTATCTCCCCTTTGAAGCTTTGTTTACTTCTCCCCCTTTGGCATTAATTTCCAGAAAGGTCCATACAGAGGGACAGATACAGGGATCATTGACTAAGAAGGGATCCTTGAGAACAAGGGTCATTGAATGTAGGGTTCATAGAAATGAAAAATGACGGAATCATGGAAAATAATTTCTCTCCCTTTGGCTGAACTGATGGCTTGTAAGACTTCTCCTCCTTTGAGTTAGGGATCATTGAATAGAGTCTCTCCCCCTAATTTTTTTTTACATAAGAAGGGATCATCGAAGAAACAAAGACATCAATTGTAGGAACAGAGATTTGCAATAATGAACAAAAATGAGAAATGAAATAAATCAGTGACTCCGAGACAAACAAATCGATGGAACCGAGATGATATATTGCAGCTCATCTGCTAATTCGGTGAAACCGAGTCGTTTGTACCGGCGGCTCCGAGGCAAAAACAGAAACTAGTCAAAGTTGAGAAACTTGCAAATAAATTTGGAAAACTTTTAACAAAGTGTCAAAAGAAATTTTCAAAGGAAATGCAAAAGATTTTACAAAGAGATATCAACTAGAAAAGATTTGAGTGGTTCCAAGAAATCTTGCAAAATAAAAAATGAACCAATCAAGATACTTAACTAGATGATGGGCGGTGACTAGGTCACCTATATTAGAGTATGTTGACTTAGGAGCCAAGCAAGAATACTTGATCATAGGTCATACTCAACGTTAAGCTCAAAATGGGGTTACCATTTTTCGATTAAGCATTTTTATGTCATCATATCACTTGAGTTGCTTTAGCTCATGTCTTGGAGCAAAGCATTTTCAAGAATATGAGTACATACCTTTGAGTGATGTTGATGACGTGGCTTGTAGATGAACTTGTTGAGGATGCTCGATGTTGACGAAGATCATCTTGAGTTGGGAGCAATCCTTCTCGTTTTGGTACACTTGTCACCTACATAGGTTAGTCAAGCAAGGAAGAACAATATATATCCATTTGACATGATACCAATTGAGATTTAGCAAATATGATCACATCAAGTATATGTCAAGGATATGGTTGAGTTGTCTTGTTCCTTCCATCATCAAGAGGGTTTGTGGATACTTGGTCATGACAAGATTGCTTATGATTGGATTTGATGGCAATCTTGTGGAATGAAGAATCTTCCAAGTACCTACAAAATGTTAGATGCAATACAAGGGAGCATAGAATTCCATGGCATAAGATAACATGTTAAGAGTATCATGGAAATATCAAGAAAGCTCATGCCCTTGCATGCATCCGAGTGAGTCTAGCTCAAGTTTGAAGCATCAATGATGTTCAAATCACTCCTCAAGTGACAAAATGTTTTCTCATCAAGTGGCTTAGTAAAGATATCGGCCAATTGCTTGTTAGTGCGAACATGCTTAAGATCAATATCTCCTTTGGCAACATGATCACGAATGAAATGATGTCTAACTTGAATATGCTTAGTTTGAGAATGTTGCACAGGATTATGACCAATTTTAATAGCACTTTCATTGTCACAAAGTAATGGAACATTTTTAACATGAATTCCATAATCCTTAAGCGTTTGTGTCATCCATAGTAATTGTGCACAACACGATCCGGCAGCAATGTACTCAGCTTCGGCAGTAGATAGAGATACCAAGTTTTGTTTCTTGGAGAACCAAAACACAAGAGATCTACCCAAAAATTGACAAGTACCTGAGGTGGATTTTCTATCAACCTTGTCACCGGCATAGTCCGAATCGGAATAGCCAACAAGGTTAAAAGAAGATCCCTTGGGATACCAAATGCCAAAGTTTGGTGTTTGTATCAAGTATCTCACAATACGTTTCACGGCCAAAAGATGACACTCTTTAGGTGCAGGTTGATATCTAGCACACATGCAAACACTAATCATAATATCGGGACGGGAGGCACATAGATATAGCAATGAACCAATCATAGATCGATAAACTTTTTGATCAACCGGTTTGTCCTCCTTGGTAAGATCAACATGTCCACTAGTAGGCATAGGAGTTTTCATACCTTTGCACTCTTTCATGTTGAACTTCTTGATCAAGTCCTTGGTATACTTAGTTTGAGAGATGAAAGTTCCTTCTCTTGTTTGCTTGATTTGCAAACCAAGAAAGAATTTCAGCTCACACATCATGGACATTTCATACTTCTCGGACATCATCCTTCCAAATCTTTCACTAAATTGTGGGTTAGTAGATCCAAAGATAATATCATCCACATAGATTTGGCACACAAATAATTCACCCTTAACTCTCTTAGTGAATAAGGTTGCGTCAATTTTACCAATTTCAAAACCTTTTTCAATAAGAAACTTCGTTAGACATTTGTACCAAGCACGTGTGGCTTGCTTAAGACCATAAAGGGCTTTACGAAGCTTGTAAACATGATTAGGTTTCTTAGGATTCACAAAACCGGGGGGTTGCTTAACATAGACCTCTTCTTCAATTTCACCATTTAAAAAGGCACTTTTAATGTCCATTTGATAAAGCGTGATATCATAGTGATTAGCATAAGCAAGAAGAATGCGAATAGCTTCAAGTCTAGCGACGGGGGCATAGGTCTCACCGTAGTCCATACCTTCGACTTGCGTATATCCTTGGGCTACGAGACGTGCCTTGTTGCGTACGACTTGACCGTCTTCATCTTGCTTGTTCCAAAACACCCATTTTGTTCCGATGATGTTGTGCTCGTCCTTGGGCTTCTCCACGAGTGTCCACACTTCATTCCTCTCGAAGTTGTGAAGCTCTTCATGCATAGCGTTCACCCAATCCGCGTCTTCAAGTGCTTGTTCTACCTTCAAGGGTTCAATGCTAGAGATGAAAGAATAATGCTCACAAAAGTTAGCCAAGCGAGTTTTAGAGTGAGTGATCCTCCCTGTTTGTATGTCACCAAAGATTTGGTTTAGGGGATGGTTCTTGGTCACTTGAGCTCGAACTCGGGGTAGCTTAGGCTTGTTAGATGGTGGAGCTTCTTCTTCTTCATCATCTCCTTCATCTTCGTTGTTGTTGAAGTGGTTATCTCCTTGATGTGGTGGTGAAGGAGGTTGTCGTGGATCTTCATGATGTACTTCCTCCTCTTCATCATCTTGTCATGTACCGCTTGTCGATTCCTCCATGTCGTGTTGAGGTTCACCTTGACGTGAAGCAGGGGCTTCCACTTGAGTTGATGAAGTACTTTCCTTCACCTCCATGGGACGAATCTTGCCGATGGACAAGTCTTGGATAGCTTCCGAAGGGTCCTTATCACCTACATCATTCGGCAATTGTTCGACTTGCGAACCATTAGATTCATCAAACTTCACATCTACCATCTCTTCAACTTTTCGAGTGAAGTTGTTGTAGACACGGTAAGTGTGAGAGTTCGATCCGTAACCAAGTAGGAATCCTTCATGAGATTTGGGAGCAAATTTAGTACGACGATGCTTATCAAGAATGTAGCACTTTGAGCCGAATACCCGAAAGTATCCAACTTGGGGTTTGTTACCGGTGAGTAGCTCGTATGCCGTTTTACCGAGAAGCTTGTGCAAGTAAAGTCGGTTTGTGGCATGACATGCTATTTCCACGGCTTCTGCCCAAAAGTGTCTTAGCGTCTTGTATTTGTCAAGCATCGTTCTTGCCATCTCAATGAGCGTCCGGTTCTTCCTCTCAACAACTCCATTTTGTTGAGGCGTGTACGTAGCCGAGAACTCATGTGAAACACCTTCTTCATCAAGAAAGGTATCCACATGGGTGTTCTTGAACTCCGATCCGTTATCGCTCCGAACCTTCTTGATCTTCACTTCAAACTGATTTTGCGCTTTGCGAGCGAAGTTCTTGAAGATCTTTTGTACCTGCGACTTATCATCAAAGAAGAATACCCACGTAAATCTGGAAAAATCATCAACTATAACTAGACCATAGGAATTTCCACCGAGACTCTTGTAAGCATTGGGACCAAAAAGATCCATGTGAAGTAACTCGAGTGGTCTCCTAGTAGTCATGATATTCTTAACGGGATGACTTCCACCGACTTGCTTTCCAGCTTGACAATCACTACGAAGTCTATCTTTGTCAAAGATAACATCTTTAACACCAAGTATATGATCACCTTTGATAAGCTTGTCTAGATTACGCATGCCAACATGTCCTAGTCTTCTATGCCAAAGCCAACCTTTAGAAGATTTTGCAATTAGACAAGTACGAGGTTTGGATCTCTTAGTGAAATCGACAATGTATAGATCACCTCTACGGAAACCGGTAAAGACCATTTTATGATTATCTTGACGAAACACTTGGCAATCTACTTTCGTGAATAGCACATTAAAATCAAAGTCGACAAGTCTAGATACGGAAAGAAGATTGTAGCCAAGAGATTCAACAAGCATAACATTTTGAATAGAGCTATCATGGGATATGGCCACCTTACCAAGACCAAGTACCTTACCCTTGGAGTTGTCTCCAAACGTTACGTACCTTCGCGGTCCATGGTTTGGGGTGATTTCTTCAAACATTTCTCTATCTCCGGTCATATGATCGGTACATCCGCTATCGAGAATCCACTCTTTTCCTCCGGACATGTAATCCTTGAAGTTTGCCATGAGACTTAGATTCTTCATGATCTTCTCATACTCGATGTCGAACAACTCATCTTCATCGTAGTAGCCATGTTCCACATTGTCATCATCAAGTGGGAAATCCTCATCACAAAGAACAAGAGATTCGTTAGGATTGTGATCATGACAATGTTCATACTTGTGAATTCGAATGGCTTCAACAATGACGTTGCTGATAGTTATGACATCTCCTTTAGCACGCATGAGGTCTCTAAGTTTAAATAGACAATCATCAAACTTGGGATCATTAGGCGTCATTTTGTGGAAGGCAATAGTTTTATGAAGAATTTCATCAAGATTACTCAATGAATAACTTGGATATCGTTTCTCCAAGTCATTCCACAAAGTATAAGCACATTCAAAATTCTTCATTTGATTAAGCACATTTTTAGGCAATGCTCTAACGATGAGATTAACAGTTCTAAGATTGCATAGCATATCAATTTCCTCTTCATGTGTGGGATGCAATGGATCAATGGGAGGTACATAGGGGCTCTTAACATACTTGCTCAATTGAAATTCATTAAATAGCTAAAGCATCAAAGTTTTCCATTGACTATAGTACTCTCCATCAAGAATAGGCACTCTACAACTCAAACTCCCTATACTAGACACATCCATCTTCCTCCACGGTGACTAAACCGAAGCAATGGAGACCAATGCTCTGATACCACTTGTGGGATCACTAGAAGTGTGTCTAGAGGGGGGTGAATAGACTACTAGCAGGAATTTAAAAACTAACCAAGGTGCAAAGTTAAGTGTTGGCAGATTTTAACAATTATAGCAAGTCTAGCAAGTCTAGCACACCCTACACATGCAAGTCAACAAGTATGGCAGCGGAAAGTAAAGACATTGCATATGAAGGTAAAGAGTTGTGATAGGGAGATCAAACGCATGAGGGACACGAAGATTTTTCCCTTGGTTCCGATAGGTGGTGCTATCGTACGTCCACGTTTATGGAGTCTTCAACCCACGGAGGGTAACGGTCGCGAGAGTCCACGGAGGGCTCCACCCATAAGGGTCCACGAAGTAGCAATCTTGACTATTCCATAACGGCTTCCGTCCACGAAGGACTAGCCTCACTATGGGTAGATCTTCACGAAGTAGGCGATCTCCTTGCCCGTACAAACTTCTTGGTTCACTCCACAACACGAAGTAGGAGGTTCCCAAGCGACACCTAACCAATCTAGGAGGCACCACCCTCCAAAAGGTAATAGGCTCGGCAATGTCGATGAACTCCTTGCTCTTGTGCTTCAAGATGATAGACTCCTCAACACACAATCACTCTCTCACAGATTTGGCTTGGTGGAAGAGATTGATTGGGTGGAAAGCAAGTTGGGGAGGCTAGAGATCAAGATTCATATGGATGGAATGGAATGGCATGATCTCAACACATGAGTAGGTGGCTCTCTCTCAGAAAATCAGATGGGGCAAGTATGGAATAGTTCTGAGTGCTTCTCTTTCGAGTAGGTAGTGGTGGAGGGGTATATATAGGCATCTCCAAAAATCCAACCGTTACACCTTAAGTGACCAACTCGGTGACACCGATGTGTGAATCTCGGTGGTACCGAGTTGCTCCAAAGGTAGCAACTTTTGAATCTCGGTGAGACCAATATATAAAACTCGGTGGTACCGATCAGGCGACCAACGGTCAGATTGCCCAATCTCGGTGATGCCGATCCAACAAACTCGGTGGTACCGATTTTGTGAATCGAGGTAACAGAAAGTTGGCAACCCAAACTCGGTGGCACCGAAGTGGAATCGGTTGCACCGATGTGCTAGGGTTTGGCATGGGTCTGTCTGATTTTGGGAATCGGTGGCACCGAGTGGAAATTGTTGGTTGCACCGATTTTGGATATTTGGCTTTGGACAGACTTTTGTGGAAGAGCTTGTGGGTGTTTTTGGTGACTCTCACTTGTGCACGTATGAGCATTTTGTTCACCAACAGTACCTTACCCCCTTTTAATAGTATTGGCTTTCCTATGGACTCAAAGTGATTTCTCACAAAGTAAAATGTAGAGTCCTCTTGCTTGAAGCTTTGCCAATCTATTTCCTTGCATCTTGGGGTATCTCCACAATCCTTTTGCCAACCCATCTCTCTATGGACTTTATCTGAAATACACTATGTAAAAGTATTAGTCCAAGAGACAATGTATGTTGTCATGAATTATCAAAACCACCAAGGGAGCACGTTGTGCTTTCAATTAGTGGCACAACTCTGTAGTTTGGGTGCAAGAGTTTTATAGGTCAAATAGCACTCAAAAGGAGAGATCATCGACAATGTTTTTGCAAGGATTTCTCACTATGCGTGCATGCCAATAAGATTTGGTGTGGGGCACTTCAGATCAATTCACAGGTTCAATAGCGATGACTATGACCATGGGGCACTAGTCCTTAGGGGCACGTGCACGAAAACTTGCCGGCTGTCAATGACAAGGTCAAGCCAGCACCAGTAGGGGAGCAGCAACAACGGTGCATCCTAGTAGTAGTAATCATTCGGTGGTACAGGGTTCTTGATGTAATTTTTATTATGTTTCGTGTGCTTTGTACTTTTTATGAACCTTTATAATATAGTTCTGTCCTTTTTGTAGAAAAAATTGATCGTCGCCAACTTATTGGCTGGGTACTAAACATAGTCTCGAATTGCTAAAAAACATAGGCTAATTTGGCAAGTGGGAGGTAGAACTAAGGGCATCTCCAATGCTATCCCCTAAAATGGAGACACTATCCATCCGCGGACCAGGTCTGGACGTGTCTGTGGAAAATATATAGGAGCCAGTCATCTAACCCCGTCCCTCAAATAGGCAACAAATCCAGATAGCGGAGGTGGGCCAGGTGGACCTAGAGGATAAAGTACATGGGATGTGAGGACATGTGGTTCAACTAATAGTGGGCCAAGCGAACCTCTACATGGTGTTCGAACTCCAGCAAAGGCCCCCTCCCCCTGTTTGCTTTCGTTTTGGAAGAAAAGGACATGTAGAGTGGTCCGACGACTTTTGAGACTACATTTGATGGCAAAAAGTGTCTGGACCACGTGGTCGAGACCTTTATGGAGCTTTACAGGACCACTTGGGAGATGCCCTAAAATAAAAAAAATGAGAAGATCATTGGTACTTTATTAAGAGCCGCAAAACCTCTGCCATTTCCCACATAGGAGACTTCAAGCCAATCAATTTGTCCATAGATTTCCCAAACCGGTGGCAAAGATCTTAGCCAACTATGCGAGAATTCACATGAATAAGCTTGTCAGCCCAAATCAGTCAGCCGTCATCAAGCAACAATGCTTCATGACACTTTCTGCTAGTTTGTCAGGTGGCGAGGAGATTGCAATCCAGAAACTGTAAGGGCATGATGTTAAAACTTGATATATCTCGCGCCTTCGGTTGCCTTTCATGGTCGTTTCTCGATGAGGTGTTACAAGCCAAAGGCTTCAGTGAAAGATGGCTCCAATAGATTGTTGTCCTCCTTTCTTTGGCGAGTTCCAAGGTGATTGTGAATGCAACATCGGGCGGAAAAATCACGCATGTTCGTGGACTTAGACAAGAAGACTCACTATCCCTTTTGCTCTTTGCCATTATGATGAACTCCTTGACATTCTTGATGATGAAAGCTGCTGACTATGGAATCACCTCCCCCATGCTGGTATATCACCGCTACAACGAATCTCTATCTTTGTAGACAACATCCTTCTATTTGTACATCCATCTCATCAAGATCTGAGATTTTTTAGTACCTATATGGAGATCTTTAGAGAAGTATCAGGCTGGAAAGTAGACTATTCAAATCCTCGGAAATCTCAATCAAAGTTGAGGGTGCGGATATGACCATAATTGAAGATATCCTTGTTGGGGAACAAAGCATGGAAAACAAAGCAAAATCCTACGAACACCCAAGATCTATCTATGGAGATGCATAGCAATGAGAGGGAGAGCGTGTCTACGTACCCTTGTAGACCGTTAAGAAAAAAGTGTATATAATGCGGTTGATGTAGTTGTACTCTTCACGATCCAATTGCGATCCGATCTGATCTAGCGCCAAACGGACGGCACCTCCACGTTCAGCACACGTGCGGCTTGATGACGTCTCCGCCTACTTGATTCAGCAAGTTTGGGAGGAGTAGTAGATGCGATCGCCGGCAGCCCGACGGCGTGGCGGCGATGGTGGTGATGCTATCCCGGCAGGGCTTTGCTGAGCACTACCAAAAAATGGTCGGAGGAGAAAACGAGGTTGGGCTGCGCCAAGGGATTGGGTGAGGCTGCCCTCCCTTTCCTCCACTATATATAGGGGCAAGGGGGAGGGGGCGCCAGCCCTAACCCCTCCACCAAGGGAGGGGCGGCGGTCCTAGGGGGTGGAGTGGCCCCCAAGTAAGGGGGCGCCCCCCTTAGGGTTTCCCCTCCACCAGCCCTAGCCGCATGGGCCTAGGGGGAAGGGGCTCCGAGCCCACCAGGGGCTGGTGTGCCTCCCTCTCAGCCCATGTGGCCCTCCGGGGCGGGTGGACCCCTTCCGGTGGACCCATGGAACTCTTCCGTTACTCCCAGCACTCTACCGGAAGTGTCCAAAACTTTTTCGAAACCCGAATACAACTTTCCCATATATGAATTTTTACCTCCGAACCATTTCGGAGATGCTCGTCATGTACGGGATCTCATCTGGGACTCCGAACAACATTCGGTCACCAACATACACATCCCAATACTACTCTACCGTCACCGGACGTTAAGCGTGCGGACCCTACGGGTTCGAGAATCATGTAGACATGACCGAGACGCATCTCCGATCAATAAACAATAGCTAGACCTGGATGCCCATATTGGTTCCTACATATTCCACGAAGATCTTTATCGGTCCAACCACGATGTCAATGCTTCAGTCAATACCATATGTAGTTCTCTTTGTCCATCGGTATGTTACTTGCCCGAGATTCGACCGTCGATATCTCCATACCTAGTTCAATATCATTACCGGAAAGTCTCTTTACTTATTCCATAATACAAGATCCCGTGACTATCCCATTAGTCACATTGCTTGCAAGCTTCTTGTGATGTTGTATTACCGAGAGGGCCCAAAGATACCTATCTGTCATATGGAGTGACAAATCCCAGTCTCGATTCACGCCAACCCAACAGACACCCTCGGAGATACCTGTAGAGCACCTTTATGATCACCCAGTTATGAAGTAAATTTGATAGCACACAAGGTATTCCTCCGGTGTCGGTGAGTTGCATGATCTCATGGTCTTAGGAACATATACTTGACATGAAGAAAGCAGTAGCAATAAACTTAAGTGATACGATCATATGCTAAGCTTACGGTTGGGTCTTGCCCATCACATCATTCTCCTAATGATGTGATCCCGTTACCAAATGACAACTCATGTATATGGTTAGGAAACCTTAACCATCTTTGATCAACAAGCTAGTCTAGTAGAGGCTCACTAGGGACACAGTGTTGTTTATGTATCCACACATGTATCTAAGTTTCCGATCGATACAATTCTAGCATGGATAATAAATGATCATCATGAACATGGAAATATGATAATAACCAATTTATTATTGCCTCTAGGGCATATTTCCAACAGTCTCCCACTTGCACTAGACTCGGTAATCTAGCTTACATTGTAATGTATCTAACACCCGTAGAGTTCTGGCGTTGATCATGTTTTGCTCATGAGAGAGGTTTAGTCAATGGATCTACAACATTCGGATCCATATGCACTTTGCAGATGTCTTTGTCTTCCACCTTTATGTAATCGCGGATGGAGTATATATGCTTGGTCTTCTTGTGAAACCTGGGCTCCTTGGCAATGGCAATGGCACCGGTGTTGTCACAAAGGAGAGTCATCAGATCCAATGCACTAGGCACAACTCCTAGACAGAGTTGGAGATCCGATGGAGCTAGGTGTTTGCTTAGTCTTGTGAGATATTAGCTCAATGTTTATTTACGATTTGTGGTGTAATTGATAACTTCATTTCTGTGACTTACCGACAAGAATGACTAATTTGTGCCTTCTATAAAAATATGGTACGCTATTCGCGTACTCTCGGTAAAAAAAGACAATATCATTGGTCCTAGGGAACCTTCCCCTATCATAGCAGGCGGAGAAATGGTAGAACCGATTACAGTCGGTGGCTGATAATTTTAAGTAGGATATAAAATCCTAGAATGGAATATTGGCACAACATGTGTTTTTCATGAGCATGAAGCCAAACACATTTATTTCTTTTAGATAAGTTTTTAAACGAGCACACATTCAATCTTTGTGGTAGTATAGTTATGCTTAACAACAAACTTTTTTTCGAACCAATTTGTGGTTGGATGTTTAGGGCATTTCTATCCGATCCCCTATCTAGCGTTAAAGGAGTAAAAAACCGATTTTAGTCCTCTAACTGACATCTAGTTGATCCCCTAAACCGAATAGATGAGTCTGCTTATCCCGCCCCTATATTTTCTCGTTCACTACCGCTTGGAGGAACCCCCCCCCCAGCTACCTCACCCACCCCACTCCCGCGTCGCATCTACACCGGCGCCATCCCCCCCCATGTCGGCTACCACCCGCCACCACAGATGCTCCGTAGGCCCCACCGCAGTCCCGGCCCACCCGGATTTGTGCCTCTCCGCGTCGTCGTGGTCACAGAATCTATAGATCTGCCGATGTTCGCGCCGTGGCCGGATTTGACTCATCAGGCCGTCGGCGATGACGCCTTTGTCATGGATTGGCCGGGTACCGAATAGCGCAGTCCCGGGAACGCCTCTGCACCTCATGTAGGTATGGCCACGCCTCTAAACGCTCGAATCTCACTTGTCGGAGGTTCGCCGGCAAAGACATGCACTGCCGTCGACCGGGCTCGGCACTGGCCCAACAGCCCATCGGCTCCCCCGTTGTCGGTCATTAAGTGCGTCGATTGCCCGCGGCAGGTAGTGTGTCGCGTTTCCAACATGCCGGAACACTCCGGATGGGTGTTCTTCAAGTGCAAAAAATAAGGGGTGAGTGCTTCTTTGTATTCGGTTGTTCATCGGATTCGGTGCCATTTGTAGCTCATTGTTTTCTTAAATTTGTGTGTAGAATGGATGCAAGTTTTGGTATTGGGAAGAAGATTACATCGATTTACTTATAGCAAAAAATTGATAGATGTTCATGCATTTCTCTCTAGAGTAGAGACTAGCTGCAACGCAATATCGAATTCGTTGGAACCGAAGAAGAAAGAAGTGTGCAAGCTCGAGAAGCCAAGAAAAAAAATCAACAACAAAGACATTGAGAAAATATTAATCCAACTAGTGGAAGCAGTTATGAAAGTTGGATATCTATTAAAGTGTCTAATTATTGTTCTTGTTCAATTGGTTTCGTTCTCGTAACGAGAATTGGTAAATCGTGTGCTCCAATGTATCAAAATGTCGTTCAATCAAATAAAGATGCAATGCAATTTGTTTCGTTGGCCGAAAATAAAATGAAAATGAAAAAAAATACTCTGTTATATTCAGGGGATCAGCTAGGCCCGGGCAAAAATTAGTGGAGTAATTATACTCCAGTAAAGGTTTACTCGGCTGGATCCTTCTTTATTTATAGGGGATCGGTTAGAGTTGGCCTTTGGGGGACAATGGTGTCCCAGCCAGCCAGATTCAAGTTCTAAACTTAACATTGGTGCTCGTATTTTCCTGGATTTATTTCAGGTCTTTCGGTGATATGCGTTCAGTGGGAGGAGACATTCCCGTCGACTACGAAGACGTATATGATGACTTCATCAATCTCAATATGATATGTTGGCTCGGTCTCTCAAATGTGCTTATAGGGGTAAGGTGTACCTATGTGCTTCCATAGGATAGGGTGTGCGTGTGTGCATCAATCTAAAGATAATTGGTTTGTTTTGATGAAAGTCGAGAAGTTTCAAACGTTTTATTCTTTTTAGTGTGAAAAATACTACCTCCGCCGATCCAGAATAAATGTCAAAGTTTTGAACTAACTCTAGTTCGAAAATCTCTGTAAATTGTTATAATACGTTTTAGGTCATTTATCTAAAATGTCATATAAAAGTTTAACAGAGGAAGTACTCACGTGTGATGACAGACGACAGGCATAGGTCGCTAAACAGCCCAAAGGAAGTAGCGAATCCGCGTGTGGTGACAACAGGTCAAAAGTCCAAGTCAAGAAAATCCAAAACAGCCCAATTTTGTTAATTGATGTCGGCAAAACGGTGGTGGCATATGACAAACTAAATTAGCGAATGGTCAGCCGTTGACACGGTCGAGAGGTCGCTCTCGGCGCTCGGCCATGCGCGTGGGCAAGATATTGAACAGTAGATAGCGTCACCTAAAAGACGTCAGCTGTAGTCCAGCAGAAGTTCTCTCGTGCACGAAATCGAAGCCTAATTCTAGTTCTAGTACGATGGGAATTACGTAGATCAGCTTGCCGGCTCTTCCACTTCTTCAATCCATTTTGCACTTCTTTGTACTTCCATCTGTAAAACAATGCAGGTATCAATATTAAAGAAAAAATGTCATATTTTCGAGAATAACATGGCAAAAACACTGTACAATAAATGAAAAAAAATCTTAAATGTGCACATTATATGCAAAAGATAGATACTCCCTTCGTTCCTAAATATAAGTCTTTTGATAGATTCCACTACAAACTACATACGGAGCAAAATGAGTGTATCTACACTCTAAAGTATGTCTATATACGTCTGTATGTAGTCCGTAATGAAATCTCTAAAAAGACTTATATTTAGGAACGGAGGGAGTATAATTTTGCCACGATTGAAAAATATTTTGCCATGTAATAAAAGTATAAATAATACAACACATGTCAAATTTAGGATTTTTTTATCAATAAAAACATGAAATTAGTAAATTCACACTTGGAAAATTTAAAAGATTTGTTCTTTAACATGGATGGCAGAATTAGTAAAATGACATGTACTTATGCATGCTTGCTATGTGTTTGGCGGGGTCACATGGCAAAATTCAGTACATTACCAATTCTATTAAAGATATTAATAATATAAAAATAGTAAAAAAGAAATGCTAATAATGTTATTAATAATGCAAAAAAATAACAAAAATGCAATGCTTTCTTTCTAAGCATATTAACATTGTGGGTTACTAAACCCTGTGTACAAATTTTCTATATAAGATATCTATGAAAGACTAGTTAAACTACATGAACATTGAGGCTTCGAGATTGGATACACCTCTACTCCGTGTCGCTGGAGCGTGCAATCCTCGGAGAGCAGCATGGGAGGCGGGGAGAGCGACAAGGCAAGGCCACCTCCTTTGCCTTTGCATGCAGCCTCATCCTACGCAGATTGGCAGACGAGAGGGCGGGGAGAGCAACGACGCAGGGTGCATTGCCATGACCAGTCGTGCCATGGCCAGCATTGGGGCCCTGGCCGCCCTGGCTAGTGGCATGATCCGCGCCATCGCCATACAAGATAGACTTGTAGGTCCTCCAGCGGTACCTCTGCAACGGATCGTCGCTCTCCGCCTCTATCATCCCGGTACAAGTACTTCACCTGAAGAACGCGGCTCAGGCGCATGTTGGCCTTCTTCCTGTACGTGAGACAACCGGCGATGTCGACCGCCTCCTCGTAGAGCATCGTCAGGTTACGGAACCACGAGCATATCTCGCGTAGCCGAACGAGCTTCTTCACATCGTCGGCGGCCACCTGAACGAGGATTTGCGCCTGCGAAGGAGTGATTTCCATTGTGGCTAGGAGGTTGAACGTCGACGACTAGGAGATCGATTAGCGAGAATTTGGGCGAGCTCGGATGAAGGATTTGAGCGAGATGGGGAAGAGAGAGAGAGAGAGAGAGAGGAGTGGTGGAGTGAAGGCGGCTGACTTACTGAATAAGATTGTGATCATTTGATTACTCAGTGTGGGAACCCGACAAGTGGGCCCGAAGACGACGACGCAGGGCGCGTTGATCGGGTGGAGTGTGGTTTTTTCCCCGCAGAATGCTACGGGGTTTCCGGAAAAGTGCAACGCCACACGGTGCGCATCAAAGCGCTCTACCATCGAGGAGACCATAGAAATAACCACAAATATAAGATATTTTCATGTATATCATATTGTAGTGTTCTCAAGTTACGGTACTAAAGTGTTATGCACCGTAGAGTTGGGACCAAAAGTGTAATTTTCTCCCCGTTGCACCTTCGGCTCCTTTCCCGCCCTCTCCCCTACCGCAACTCACCGTCGGGTCACCTTCTCTGTTTCTCCTCAGCATGGTGGAGGAGCTCTTCTGATTTTGTTCGTCATTTTGAGTTCTAATAACTCCGTCTCATAATATAAAAGCATTTTGTAGACTACACTAAAACGCTCCTATATTATATGTGTTTCAATTAGGGTCGTATTCTATGGTTATGATTCTACCAGATGTCTTTTTGATTCCGTCGAAAATCTATTTTACGGTATAGGCGCTTATGACCTCCCCCTCTATGCCTTGCGGTAACTAGTAATCGTGCACGTGCAACACACGTGTCGACCAAACTAAACATAAAAATAAAAATAACTTTATAAATTCTCATGCAATGTGATAATACACAATTTGTTTAACCTACCAACATGTGGTGTCTTTTACAAGAACAGAGTTTGTATCATGTGTGTTGTAGATAAATCACTACTCCCTCCCACTCCGTCCAAAAATACTTGTCGAAGAAATGGATGTATCTACAAGTATTTTAGTTTTAGATACATCCTTTTTATCCATTTCTCCGACAAGTATTTTCTGACGAAGGGAGTACATAATTAGATTTGGCTAGGGTTACTTCGATTCAAAGGTGTTTTACAAGATTCTCGGAGGATATAGATCCATAGATGTTTGATATTTGAAACTACCACATGTATGACATCATGGGGTCCGATCTTAGTACGATTGGTGATCCGTTCCTGCCCCTCACTTTGCTCCAGCGCGTGAATGGTTTGATAAATCCGACGAAAGATGTTAGTATGTGTAGCATCATTCCTTGAACTTTTTTCTAAGGAATTATCGAACTCTGTTTTGGAGAAAAATAGCTCATACTTACAGTTCCTTTACTTATCCCACGGTGTCATACACTCTATGGTGCCAACTATCTCTGCAATCTAGTCAATTTCAAACGATTGAGAAAAAGCGTGATGAGAATCAGGCTACAGTTTTCAGTTCATTTGTACAGTAGTATTGTAGCCTTCATCATCCCTAACTTTATGGGAAGTGGAAGTCTCAAATAAGCTGAAGAAACCCAGGGCTTTCGTCCATTGCTGCAACGACAAAACCATTAGCAAGTTTGAGGTCAGGGTCATCTCGGTCCGTTGTATCGTTGTATGTAACAATAAGTTCATAACGCTACAAGAAATGATGGCTAAGTGGCCGGATGATGATTAAGGCTCGATGAGTTTTTTCTTCTAAAGTATTTTTATTGGGTAAATAAGAGAAATCATTTATACTATGTCCAAGATGTAAACAATATTGCAACTCTAAAGTCTAAAGCAACGACATTCAGGTGGGCCCTGATTTGCATTTGGCTAAATGTTTACCCCATAGTACTTCCCCTTTAGGCGGGCACTAACACTGATTATGTAATTTCCTCAAGATAAAAGAACATTATTCAGGAATTTAATATGTCATCACTTTTTTAGTTGTTACCCGTAGGAGGAAAAGCTTTCAAAATGGTGGGCATTCACTTGTAGTTTTTTTTTCATGCAGATTAGGCTTCCAACTTTTCAAGATTTTTACTCTGGATTAATTACACAACATACAGAAGTAGAGTCATTTTGGTGGTCTACTGAGCATAAAATTAAACTTTGTATAAAAGCAGGGTTGTTCAACCTATTCTCTACAAGATTACCTTCGTAGAACTATTTTCACACGATCAAATTTTACACGGTATAACGGTGTCTAATTTCAAGAATATTGAAGTACATTTAAAGAGTTTTCTTTTAGTGAATATAGTGACACCGTTATTTAGTTTCAAGCGTGGGAGTAACAATGCATATAATCTCTCACCTGAGCAGCCATCATCGAGATGCCTACCCATTCACAGCTCAAATTTTGATGGATTCATGAATTGCTTAAATTTGTCTAATTTTCCAGCTAGGTCACCTGGGAATAGGGGTGCCGAGCGGCGCCCGATCCGCCCCGCTTCATAGTCAAAGTAGATCAAGTCAGTTCTAATCCTCCCATTCAGATTTAGTTCAGTTTGAACTAATTTACCGCTTTTGCAAGCTTATGCGGGATGCCCGCTTGCATCCCTACCTGGGAATCATGAATGCTAAAGATTATTAAACCATCATAAGTCAAATCTCTACTATTAAAGGGGGATTTGTCGTTGTCGTCGTCGTGATGGTTCAACCAGTCCTCCCTCCCGATTCACCTCTCCTCCCTCCCGCACCTAAAAAAACAACAGTGGTTGAAGTACATCAACAGTGATTGCAGCTTCTGATATATCAAGAAAAATACGATGACCATCAGGTCAAAATACATCTAAGTTCATAGAGTTCGAAGAACCTAACTGGGACTTGGAAGAATTCAGTAAACTACTATTAAGAGCCAATAATTCCGTTTCAAAACATAATTGCTATATATATATGATGCTGGAAATTCCGTTCTTAAAATATCCTTCCTATTTAAACTCGACATATCTAGAAAATGAGAACTTTGGCTTTGCTGTAATAACATGAAAGTATCAGCTAGCAACCATGCTGCAACTCCATATTTTAGACGCTTTAAATGAATACACAAGACATGCAAGGATCGCTCAAAGTTTCGGCGGCAATGTGAGCAAAGCAAGTCAGCAAGCACATAATGATTTCCAGGCTGAGAAGAGCGTAGATAGACCTGCATAACAAGTATTCTTATATACGACCCTTGACCACTTATCTGCTTCTGAAACAAACCATATACCAAAAGGCTGGAATATAGATCATGAAAATGTTGCTATAATTCTGATTTTGGCAGTTCACAAAACACTATTGGTAGAAAGTAAGTAGTATTGTTTTGGGAATTTAGTGAAACGGAAGCGTAATTAGCATATCAAAATACCTTATTGGCTGACCCATTGTATCTGGAAGGTTAGGACGACGACGGTGTCTCACGGGGTCATCCATGATCGCAGTTGATGTAAATCGTGTGGTGGTCGGTGATGAACCGGGGTGAGTTGGATGCACCCAATGGACGTTTTGAGCGCAGTACTTTGACACAATACCCTTGATCGTTGTAACCCCTTTCCAAAGCTGCCTTTCTATCCTGAAATCTCCAGAAAAAAATCAAAATCAAAATCCGAGGCAGATGGTAGCCGGTGAGGGAACTGACCACGACATTGATACAACCACAAAGTACATCATTTGCAAATACAGATATACTACTAAGTTCTACAATTCTGTCACAAAAAACCGTTGAAGCAATATGTATACATTGTTCCTCATACCTTGAAGGGGAGCACGCCTGGTCGTGGGTGTCGTGAGGCTTGGAGCCATAGGAGAGGACGTTGGAGCAGCACTCCCTGCCTTGGTTGTGGTGGTCATGGACCACGGCCAGATCCCTGCCTTCCTGCAGCTGCCAACGCGCAGATCCGACCATGGACGAAAGAGACCATGAGCGCCACGTGCTTGCGGAGGAGCCCGTCCTCAACCTCGAGGAGCGAGGAGATAGGTGTGCGGGTGCGTGCAGGGGAGGGGTGGCGTACAAAGACATGAGCTTCCTCCAGCCGCCCTCACGCTCGTCCTTCCGAGGCGCCGCCATCGCATGACTGTGCTCCAAGCCGCCGCCACCCAACTGCTCTCTCCCGAGTCACCCGCTTCCTCTCAATCTCGATCTACCAAATCCCACGTCGTAGCGGCAGCGGGGAGGTTCAGCGATAGGGGCGGGGAGGGAGGTGATGAGGATGGGCGAGGACGGGAGGGAGTCATGGGGGCGACCATGAGAAACAACGTCTGCTCGGGACAGGCGTGTAGGTAGCAGTTTTGTTTAGAGAGGAAGAGCTTAAACGTGGTAGTGACTATTCTGAACCGTATGCATGTTTTTTTTTTAACACAGTACAGACGCAAGCGCTCATATACACGCGCATACACTCACCCCTATGAACGCACACACGCACACCCTACCCCTATTAGCACCTCCGAGAGACTGAGCCGGCATATCATCTTGAAATTTACGAAGTCACCGTAGGCACCTCGTCGTCGACGGGAACGTCTCCTCCCACTGAATGCGCATCGCCGGAAATCCTGAAATAATTCCAGGAATAAATGCGAGCACCAGGATTTGAACTTTGGTGGGCTGGGGATACCACAGTCCCTCTAACCATCCAACCACATGTTAGTTCGCGTGAACCGTAAGCATGTGATTAGATGAATAGGATTAAGTTTTAAGTCTTCGTTTTTATAGGGATAACAGATGATTTTTTTTTATATCATGGGACGGAGGAGTATGTAAATTACTTACCGAGCAAGCATGGAGCTGTACTGACCGAACCTTCGGTTTCTACCTACCCCACGCCCAGGCCTCTCGCCGCTCCACGCCGGACTCGCCACCGGAGGAGCACCGACATAAACAGAACCGTATCCGAATAAAGCCGCCAAGTCAATGCAGGCCGCGATCACCGCCAGCGTCTCCGCGAACCCGCATCTGAAGCCTCTGGTCTCCTGGCCGCGGCCGTCGCCTACGCACCAGGTCCGGATCCACCCTCCTCGCCACCGCGTGAACACGAGGGCGAGCGCCATGGCCTCCTCGGCGCCGCAGGAGCTTACCATCACGCGCCCCGACGACTGGCACCTCCACCTCCGTGACGGCGATGTGCTGGCCGCAGTGCTCCCCCACAGGTTTTGCTCCTTCTGCTAGTGCACTCTCACTGTTCGATGCAATGCCTCAAAGAGCTTAACAGGCAGGGTGTCTGTATTTGCTGTGTGCTCTGTGGCAGCGCGAGGCACTTTGAGAGAGCCATCGTCATGCCCAACCTGAAGCCACCGGTTACAACAACGGCACGTGCGATCGCGTACAGAGATGAGATCCTCAAGGCGCTGCCTCCCGGGAGCAGCTTCGTGCCGCTCATGACGCTCTACCTCACGGACAGCACTAGCCCGGAAGAAATTAAGATCGCAAGTACACACTCTCCCTGCTACAATTGGTTCTTTAGTTTTTTTGTTGTTGCTGTTTGTACTTCATGGTTGCATCTCATGATCTGTCTCCCAACTAGCAATAAAACCAAATTTATAGTCAGCCCTATTAGTTGTTAGTGTTGATGTGCATTTGCGTGATGAGTTTGTTACCACATTGTTAGTGTATGTTAGAAGCTAGAATACGCTTTATTAACGTGATTACAGTTATTCCCTTAACGATTCTGGGCCATCTTGTAAATGTTATGCTCCTCCTTTAGTCATGAATTATGAAGTGATGGATCATAATGTTTTTGTTGTATGTCATATTTGTTTTTTTGGTATGTAGGAAAGAGTGGTGTGGTTTTTGCTGTCAAGTTGTATCCCGCTGGAGCAACTACTAACTCCCAAGACGGCGTAACTGATATTTTGGGGAAATGTTTGCCTGTCCTTGAAGAGATGGTCAAGCAGGAGATGCCTTTACTTGTAAGTAGTTATTGGTCTTCGCCCTACACAGAATCCCAAAGTTTTGGTTCATCTTCCAAGTTGGTCTCTAGTTTTACTTCAGATGTCAAATGGGCTTGTCATCTGTTGTCTTGGCAATACCAAACTTATCAAAAAGATGTTTGTCAGAGTTAGCAATACTGATTCGTGTACAGTCAATGCCAACATGGTCACCTTTATGGCTATTTTTCATTTCCTTCAGGTTCATGGAGAAGTCACAGATCCTCATGTTGACACCTTTGACCGGGAGAAGGTCTTCATTGAGAGAATATTAGCACCGCTTGTACAAAAACTTCCGCAGCTGAAAATCGTTATGGAACATATCACTACGATGGATGCAGTGAACTTCGTAGAGTCATGCAAAGAAGGTATGTGCTGTTACAACGACCCTTAATACTTTTGTTTGCCCGTATGCATGGTTCTTACTTTTTTTGTGTGTTTTCAGGTCATGTGGCTGCAACAGTGACTCCACAGCATCTCCTTCTAAACAGGAATGCGTTGTTTCAGGGTGGTTTACAGCCTCACAATTATTGCTTGCCAGTTCTGAAGAGAGAAACTCACAGTATGTTCTGGTCACTCTCGTGTCCCTAACCCACACAAGTTTCCAATCTCGTATCTATAATTCTGCACAACTTCCTACCAATAATAATTGTTCTTGGTGAGATACTTGGTAGAAAAATTTGACTTGGACATTCCTTCAGCAGTAAAAGAATAAGTCTACAACATTGCTATTCTTGCATTACATTATCATGTTCCTTTTGATGATTATATATTCCGCTTCTTGCCCAGCATTACAATTTCGAATACATGAGCATGGCCATGGAGTATCTTGCATTCTTTTACTGTCACCTTAATTTGTAGGATAGAACTACGGATGTCCTTGGTAAAAAATATGCTCGGTTTCCTTTTCTTCTTCTTACAGCATCCAATGTGTTTAACTGTCTCTGAATCTTCTAACTCAGGACAAGCTATTGTTTCTGCTGTAACAAGTGGGAGCAGACAATACTTTCTTGGTACTGACAGTGCCCCCCATGATAAACGAATGAAGGAGTGCTCCTGTGGATGTGCTGGAATATATAGCGCTCCTGTCGCTCTTTCTCTGTATGCGAAAGTATTTGAACAGGTAATATATCTTTTCTCTCTCTCTCTCTCTCCTCTCTCTCTCTCTCTCTCTCTCTCTCTCTCTCTCTCTCTCATTGTCATGGGAGTTCAAGTATTTCATTTGGCCTGGATTATTACCGTCTTACTAGAAACTACAGTCATAATTATTTCAGCTACAAAAAGCCTATCACAATCTTACAGGCAAATAACTACTCTGTCCGACATGAAAATGTTAGAATTTCCAACTAATCTGTTTGTTGGACATATTTTGTCCTGTTTCAGGCTGGCGCTCTTGATAAGCTGGAGGCGTTCACAAGCTTCAACGGGCCAGATTTTTATGGTCTCCCAAGGAACACATCAAAGATTGTTCTGAGAAGGAGCCCCTGGAAAGTGCCTGCAACTTATACGTACGCTTCAGGGGTGATTGTGCCTATGTCCACCGGCAACACTCTGGAATGGCTTCCGTCTGATCAGCCTGAAGAATAAGCAATAAGTGGAGCCGTTCCATCTTCCCCCCTTTCTGCAGAACGAGCCCGACAAACATGGTTTTCATATAAACTTACCCCGTGTGGGATTCTTAAAAGCAACTTTGTAAGAGCAACTTATTCAAAGCAATAGCGAAAAGTCTTTTCTCAGTGAAAGAAAAGAGGCTCTTGTTGAGTTATCTGCATTTCAGTGAATTGCACTAAAACCTCATCAGAAGATGAAAGGGTACAAGCTATATGCAGGTAAGCGATACTAAGAAATCACAACCTGGCAGTTGTTTGTTGCGGTGGAGCGTCATTCTATCAAACAGTTATGTTCTCACAAAAACAAAATTAATCCTGACACGCTTTATGGTTATATTTAGCATGGCGATTGGCCTGTTTTTGATAGGGCTAGGGGTAAGCACCAGTACATGCTTTGAGGCCAGGTATTGAAAATCATATGTTTTTAACTTAAGATGAGATGAAAATATAAGAGAAGAGAAACTTTTGGTGAAGAGAAGACCCATGGAGCATCGAGCTTGATCCTAGTCTGCAAAAAACTGAAAACTGCAGTAGTAGCCTAGCAGGCACCTCTCACAGGTCCACTGGACAGTGCAGCAAAGAAACCATGGCGTCAAGCCCGTCGGTAGAGTTGTGTCGTCACAGCTCTACCCAACAGGTCGAAATGTTGGCGCTCATATTACACGCACCAATACGAGCAGGAGGAATTTGGCCAGTTCTTGGTTTATTCCTCGTCTCTTTCATTCTAGCATGTGTTTAGAGGACGCGTTGTTCGCACGTGGTAAAATCAGCATCGCCTGCACCAGTAGCTAAAATCGATAATTCAAGGTATTCCTTTTTGCAGGTGATAATTCAAGTTATTTTTAACTCTTCAAGCTTATAACATTCAATTACACGATTCGTTTTCAACTCGCATGTACCGTTGTACAAACTGATGAAAACAGATATCCTTCTTCGAGGATCTCCGACGCAGGTATATCAACCTGCGGAATTCTCTGCTAACCACTTTGTCGTCGCCGTCGATCACCACCTCTCGTGCTCTCGTCGACATCCAGGCCATCGTCGCCGTCCTCGTCATCTTGGATCGAAGCCAGGAGCTCTCGCCGCTCGGCGACTCTGAGCATGCCCATCTCCTCCATCTCCCCGACCACTCTTTCAGCGTCCTCCCGCTTCCCGGCCCTCCCGAGCTCCTCCACCACGGCCCTCCTCGTGATATGGTCCACCACAGCCCCCGCCCTGGCCATGTTCCACATCACCCGCTCGGCCTCCGCGGCCTCCCCGGCCACCGCGAGCGCGCTGACGAACGCGTTGCAGGCCGGCTCCGTCGGCATCATACCTCTGCCCCGCATTTCGTCGAACAGCTCCCGCGCGTTCCTCGTCCGGCCCTGCGCGCTCAGCCCGCGTACCAGGTAGCTGTACGTGAGGCCGTCCGGCTCGCAGCCGTAGACGGGCGCCATCTGGTGGAACACGCGCAGCGCGTCGTTGAGGTGCAGCGACTGCGCGTAGCCCCTGACGAGCACGTTGAGCGCCCGGGTGTCCGGCGGGACGCCCTCCTCCAGCATCTGCCGGAACAGCGCGGAGACGGTGTCCATGTACATGTAGTGGACCATGGAGTCGTTGCCCCCGCGCGACAGCAGCGCCGTGAAGAGCGCGTGGTAGGTGTCGGCGGCGGGGCGCGCGGCCGGGTCGGCGGAGGAGCGCATCAGGGTGTAGACGTGGAACGCCTTGCCGAGCCTGCGGAACTCGCAGTAGAAGTAGAGGGCGGCCCTGAGGAGGGGCCCCGGGGACGGCAGCGAGGGGAGGAGGGAGAAGAAGAGGCCGCAGGTGCGGTCGAACTCGTGGTAGAGGCCGGCGGCGCCGAGGCGCTTGACGGCGACGAGGAAGGGCCCCGGGTCGGGCCGGAAGGTGGGCCGGCCGAGGGAGTGGGTGAGGAGCGGGAAGAGGAGGCGGAGGTCGGAGGTGGAGGCGAGGGAGGATGCGAGGACGGTCGGGGTGAGGCGGGAGGGGAGGGAGGCGACGGCGGCGGAGACGGCGTCGGGTGACGGCGCCTGGCTGGGCGCGCGGTGGCTGCGGCGGAAGCGGTGCGGGGTGCGGCGGGAGGAGGTGCCGAAGGGGAGGCGGTGGGAGAGGGAGGCGCCGGCGGGCGTGCTGCAGAGGATGCGGAGGAGGAGCGCGCTCATCGCGGCGGCGGGGGGTGGGGTACCGCGACACCAGTACAGTCCACAGAGCCCACAAAAGGCCACAGACGGCATAAACACAATCTCCCACCCGGTCAGGCAACCGCCACCAAGCACGGCACGCTCACATCACAGAGCGCTCCTCAAAGCACAGGCGGCCTCGTCGGCCTGCAGAGAGGATGGCCGCCGCGGTCGCCTTGGCAAGCCCTCTCCGGCGACTCCTCCACTCCCCTTGCCCGCGCCTCGTTGTCCCCACGCCACTCCACTTCTCCGCGCGAGGTAAGCCCTAACCCATTGCCTGGTCGGCCTGATACTCTGATTGATTGAGCTGTCGTTTGAGGCTTGGCCGGCCATGTGCGCAGGGCGGTGTGACGTGGCCCTCGCCGTCTCGGCGGCCGCAGTCGGAGATTCGTCTGCGAAGGGGAGCGTGCACAGGCATGTAACCGAGGAAGTCATGAGCATTCTGGATATGGTTATCTCCTTTCCTTAATTCTAGCACATTTGTATTTTCCATTGAACTTCCGTCAGAGTCTAGATCGACGTGAAAGTTAAACCGTTCTATTGAGTGTACGTTTACTGAGATTAGGTAGTTGATGATAGTGCCGATGCTTGGCCTGTCAACGAACTGTGCCTCGATGGAATTTGAGACTTCTTCCCACTATTCATGAGCTTCAGGTTGTGTTCTAATAGGCTGATGCTTCCTCTGTAAGAGAGTACATGAAAATTACGGGAAATGAGATGTGCTTCGTGTTAACTGTTTCGCTATTGAAGCATGAAGAAAAAGTCAATTAATTGCCCATTTGGTGTGTGAAAACATAACCTTTCAATCATATTGACTGGTGCCTTTGTAAGAGGAGATTAAAATTGCTTCTTCCAAGGTATACCAATTTGGTGGCAGGAGTTCTAGAATTGGTGAATAGATGTACAGGCATGTAATGGAGGAAGTTATGAGCATTATATGGTTATCTCCTTTTCTTAATTCTAGCCACATTTATATTTTCCATTGGACTTCCGTCAGAGTCCAGATCGACGTGAAAGTGAAACAGTTCAATTGAGTGCCCTGTTTGCTGAGATTAGATGGTTGATGATAGTGGGATATTTGGCCTGTCAACGAATGGAATTTGAGACTTCTTCCCACTATTCATGAACTTCAGGTTGTGTTCTAATAGGCTGATGCTTCCTCTCTAAGAGAGTATTTTTAGCACATGAAAATTATGGGAAATGAGATGTGCTTCGTGTTAGCTGTTTCGCTATTGAAGCATGAAGAAAAAGTTAATTGAATGTCCATTTGGGGTGTGAAAACATAACCTTTGAATCATATTGACTGGTGCCCTTGTAAGAAGAGAATAAAATTGCTCCAAAAATGCTTCTTCCAAGGTATACCAAGTGGCAGGGGTTCTAGAATTGCTGAATAGATGTATACGGATAAGCTGCAGGGAGGAAATACAAACTTGATCCTGATATACTATAGTGTCGCATGATGCTTGAAACAGAACATAACATAACAGCCTTTTTGCATATTAACAATGTACCATGAGGTTGCTACATGGCTTTTCAGTAAATTTGTTCTAGTACTAGCCCATTTCCAAGAGAAGGCATATCACCGTGTTTTATATTGAGCAAATTACTGGGGTTACCAGTTACATGATCATTAGTCCTTCAATTCATGAATTTGTACTGACATCAAGCGTGTGCAGGCACAAAGGACTTCCCAACGAAGAGACGTCTTCCACACCAGTTTTCTTACGCCGCCTATCATAACGGAGGCTATGCTGGCAATTGAAAAGTTAGCTGATATCAAAGCAATAGCTCAGGGAGGCTATCCACAGGTGGAATTCAATACAATCAAAGGACTTGTTAATAGCTTATATTGACCTTTTTTTGCGAATAGTAGCTTATATTAACCTATATACCTTGTTTCTCTCGTCTTCATATCCATCTATAGGCTGAGCGGTGCCGAATTTCAGTTGGACATCCAGACTCTATGAGAAGTGACCCAGATGTAGTTGCTGCTTTGAGGTTTTGTCGAATTTATATTGTAGCCACTGCTATCTGTTATGTAAACTGACTTTTAGGCCTTTCCCAGCATCTCCGGGAATTTCCGACTGGAACCCTGTTCTCATGGTGACTTTCTAGGTGCTATTCTTGGTGCAGGAATTACAAGGGAGAAAGTTGGAGATATACTTTTACAGGTCCACACTTTCCACAAATACTCATTTCCCTGATGCGGTGTCCACTTTTTCTTTATCCATCTTATCATCATTTGGGATGTCTCTTTGCTTTTCTGTTAGGGGGAAAGAGGTGCTCAGGTCCTTGTTGATCCAGAGCTTGTTGACTATCTCACTTCCACACTAGAAAAGGTAGGTATCTCACAAAATGTTGCCAATTTTTCGTATACCCAAGCTGGATGTGCATACTCCCACTTATGTGCGTATGTTTATATAACGGATAAGATCTGAGATATGGTTCAGTGACATGCACTCAATGTCATGCAAAGCACATAACCTGTACATTGCATGCTGGCGTATTTATTTTTACTCGACATAATAAGAAATTAGAGCACATTGCGATCTCAATTTTTATGGCCGCTTAGATTGCTGAAAATCTTTTTTCTTTTTATGTTAGCCTTCTATAGTTGTGAGTTTTGACCCAAATCTGTCCGTGAAGAGTCTCCCCATGAACTTTGACTGTTGTTCATGATTTTTTTTCAGTTTTATTTTTGTTGTTGGAAGTGCAGATTCTTCTAATTATGGTTTACTCTGAATGAGATTTTATTGAACAGGTGGGGAAAGTTGGTGTTTCATGCACCCAGATTCCCTTGCTTGCTATAGAGTATGAGCCACCAAGGTTTGTTTCACATGTCATCGTGGATCTTAGTGTATATACTGCATTCTTAAGATCACAACAATTTATTGTAATACCCTGGAATTAGCTACTCAGCACTGCCATTGAACTGCAGGACCAAATCTTTTAAAACTGTAGAATCATCACTTCGGGTTGATGCTGTGGCCAGTGCAGGATTTAAAAGATCACGCACAAAGCTTGGTAGCATGATCAGGTATGAACTTTGAGCTGCTAATGTGTTACTTTAAGTTCAGTAAGGCTTTTCTTTACCTTAACATGAATAGCTGGACTTTCTTATCTTATGTTGGACAGTGCTGTTTGCCTGTTAATTATTTTCTATCACCGAGCACAATGCAATTCCTTGTAAGTTTCTTTTTCTGTTTGGTAAGTTCTGGAGATGTTCGTGTGAACTGGTCACTGGTTTCTAAAAGTGGAGCTACCCTCAAGGCTGGAGATGTTGTTTCTGTCAGTGGGATGGGGAGATTAAAGGTAAAATCAATCACCGGTTATTGTCTTTTTGAATAAATGCTTGGCGAGTCTTGAATTCTCTCGAGCAAGTTAGGACTTAGGATAAAATTATGATGTTACTGTTGCACCTAGTTCACGCTGATGGAACAATATTTTTGGTGCTTGAGAGGCATTCCACCAGTGCAGGTTTTTTAGAATATGTTGGGCCTTGCATTGTATTGTGTATGCAGTTAAGTTGGACTTATGTTTAGTGTTTGTTGTTGTTTTACTCCTTTCCTCTTTTTTGTTCTGTGAGCCATAACTCCAAAATGTTAAATGGAAAAATACAACCTTTGCTTGCCACTTATAATCATAATATATTTGTTGATATATGCTGACAATTGGATTTTTGCATTAGATGATATGCAGAAATACCCATTATAGCATGCTATGGATGATATATGCATGCTACTAGAGATGTATAACACTTTTTCAAACCTCTGTTATATGCTTTGAGATATTTCAGCTCGTTATTTCCTGTAGATTGGGGAAATCGTGACTACGAAGAAAGGCAAATATGTCGTTCAGTTGATTCAATATCTGTAGGCCTGTGACTGATTAATTGTTCTCTGAAGAAGACCTGACTCGTGGTATGCATTTTTATACCTACTATGTGAAGAAAATTCTCTTGTTCACGATTCAAATAGCAAGCTGAATATTTCACTTTGCTTAGTATATTCTGAAGATTCATCAAGTAGTTACTTTATTTTCCGTAAATTAGCTGGGTTCAACAGTTCTAAAGAAACTTGTGAGTATATAGTTAGGGTGTAATTGTACTGCAGGAGTCATCTCATCACTGAGGCAGTGCAATACATCATACTATGATGGAAAAAACAATTTATTTATGTTATGTGTGCTTACTATTGATTTTGGATTTGCACAATTGCACTCTTCTACACTTTACTGTGCACTTTGCTTTCAGAGTTTGTGTTATGACCGGCGTCACTTATAGCCGGAGGAGGCCCAATGGGCGCGTTTAGTTAGGGGCTTAGCCCAAGTTATCTTATTTTTATTAGCATCGAGATTATATAAACAGCTGTAAGACCCTCTTTTGGAAATTAAGCAATAAGACATATTCTATTGCCCGGCTCCCTGAGGAGCCGGAACCCTAACCTAGCCGCCACCTCTCCCTCCGCCGCCGCCTCGCCTCCCGCGCAAGACGGCGCCCTCGCGCCGGCCGCCGCGGTCACAGCCTCACCAATCTCCCTCCTTCCCGTACAAGCTCCGCCCTAGACCTGGTAGAGCCCTAGCTCCTACCAATTTGGTATCAGGTAGCTTAGGTGCGATCATGTCTTCGCCGCCGCCCACCTCAACCCTCCCGCTGGCCACCACGGCCGGCGCCCCTTCTCTGTCGGTGCCGGTCACCTCCGCCGCGCCAGTTCCCACCGTCTTCACACCGGAGGAAGTCACCGGAGCGCTCCGCGATCTCGCCACCGCGGTCCAGGGCATCCGCCTCTACTTGGCCGGGCCCTACGGGCCGCCGCCGGCCGCGCCACCCGCCGCTGCCACCGGGCCGCTGCTCCTGCCGTGGCAACCGCCGCACCCGGCGGCCTCCGCGGCGCTCGCTGGGCCGCTGCAGCCCCAGCTGCAGCTGCAGCCGCCTCCCGCCTCCAACCCGCCCTGGCCGCAGTGGCCGTCACCGCCCCTCGCGGCCTCCGCCGCGCCCGTCTTCCCCCTGCAGCAGCCGCTGCAGCTGCAGGCGCCCCCGCCGATCTACTCCGGGCCGGCTACGACCGCGCCGGCGGGCGTCCCGATCCACCAGGTCCGGTTCCCGCCTTCGCCGTCACCGCTTCCGGCCTGGTTGGCCGGGTCGTCACCGCAACCGGTCTATATGATGGCCTCGGAACAGCCGGCCCCCACCCTGCAGTACGGCGGGCCCTCCAGCTCCGCGGGTCCCTACGCCGGCCTCGACGGGCAGCCGTTTCACGGGGGACCCCCTGTGTCCACCGACCCGGCGCCGCCCCCCTCGCTGCTCCGCACCGCCGAGCCGTACGGCCTCGGCGGTCATACTCAGACACCGCCGCGCTTCGCCAAGCTCGACTTCGCCACCTACGACGGCACCGAGGACCCCCTCAACTGGCTTAATCAGTGTGAGCAGTTCTTCCGGGGGCAACGCACGCTCGCGTCGGACCGCACCTGGCTCACCTCATATCACCTCCGAGGCGCCGCGCAGACGTGGTACTACGCCCTCGAGCAGGACGAGGGCGGCATGCCCCCATGGGAGCGCTTTCGCGAGCTCTGTCTCCTTCGCTTCGGGCCGCCGATACGCGGGAGCCGGCTGGCGGAGCTAGGCCGACTCCCCTTCACCTCCACGGTGCAGGACTTCGCCGACCGCTTCCAGGCCCTGGCGTGCCACGTGCCCGGCGTGACGGCCCGTCAGCGGGCCGAGCTCTTCGTCGGCGGTCTGCCGGATCATATCCGCGTGGACGTGGAGCTTCGGGGACCCCAGGACCTCCAGACGGCCATGTACTACGCTCGCGCCTTCGAGCGTCGCGCGCAGGCCTTGCAGCAGGCGGCACCGTCGCGGGGCGCCCGCCAGCCAGCCAGGCCGCCTACGGGCCGCCCGCCCCCGGCCGTTCCAGCGGCTACCACCCCGGCTGCGACGCGGCCCTTCCGTCGGCTCACCCCGGCCGAGCAGCTCGAGTGCCGTCGCCAGGGGCTTTGCTATAACTGTGACGAGCCCTACGTGCCGGGCCACGTATGCTCGCGCCTCTTCTACTTGGAGGCGGCCGACTACGTCGAGGAGGACACACCCGCCGACGGGCTCGGCGACTTGCCCGCCCTAGTTGCTGCGGAGGTCGCACCAGCGCCCCCTCCGGCGACGGCTCTCGTGGTCTCCCTACATGCGCTCGCGGGCATCCGAGACGAGCGGACTATGCTCTTGCCGGTGATGATCCATGGCGAGCGCCTGGTCGCCCTCCTGGATACGGGCTCCACGCATAACTTCCTGCCCGAGGCGACCATGCGCCGCTTAGCGTTCCAGCCGACGGGCGGGGAGCAACTCCGGGTCACCGTGGCTAACGGCGACCCCCTTCGGTGCCATGGGCTGGCGCAGAACGTGCCCATCACCATCGGCGACGAGCACTTCACCATCACGTGCGCCGGCATCGACTTGGGCTGCTTCGACTTCATCCTCGGCGTCGACTTCTTGCGGACCCTCGGTCCCATCCTTTGGGACTTCGACGCCATGACGATGACCTTCTGGCGCCGGGGTCACCGCGTCCGGTGGGAGGGCGTGGGTGGCGCCTCACCAGCGACGCCGCAGCTGTAGCTGGCCGCGACTGCGGCCGGGCCCGAGCACCCTCTGTTGGAGCCTCTTCTGCAGCAGCACCGCGACCTCTTCGACGAGCCTCAGGGCCTTCCGCCAGCCCGGGTGTATGACCACCGCATTCATCTTCTGCCGGGCACGGCACCGGTTGCGGTGCACCCTTACCGCTACCCCCAGCTTCAGAAGGACGAGCTGGAGCGGCAGTGCGCGCTTATGCTCGCCTTGGGCATCATCCGGATCTCTACTTCGCCGTTTTCGGCGCCGGTCCTCCTCGTCCGCAAGTCGGACGGCACGTGGCGCTTCTGCATCGACTACCGTGCCCTTAACGCCCAGACGCTCAAGGACAAATTTCCTATTCCGGTCGTCGACGAGTTCCTGGACGAGCTACATGGGGCGCGCTTCTTCACCAAGCTCGACCTTCGTTCGGGCTACCACCAGGTGCGGATGCACCGGGACAATATCGCGAAGACGGCGTTTCGAACTCATCATGGCCACTTCGAGTTCTTGGTGATGCCTTTTGGCCTCTTCAACGCCCCGGCGACCTTCCAGGCCTTGATGAACGACGTCCTCCGCCCCTACTTGCGTCGGTTTGTGCTCGTTTTCTTTGATGACATTCTTATCTACAGCGCCTCGTGGGCGGAGCACCTTCAGCACGTCGCCATCGTCTTCAACGAGCTTCGAGCGCACCATCTTCATCTTAAGCGCTCGAAGTGCTCGTTCGGCACGCCTTCAGCCGCCTACCTCGGCCATGTCATCTCGGCCGAGGGTGTTGCTATGGACGCCGACAAGGTGGCGGCTGTCGCGGCCTGGCCGACGCCGCACTCACCGCGAGCTCTCCGCGGCTTCCTGGGCCTCGCGGGGTACTACCGGAAATTTATACGGGAGTTCGGCCTCATCGCGTCCCCGCTCACGCGCTTGCTGCGACGCGACGCCTTCGCCTGGGATGCGGAGGCAACGGAGGCGTTCGAGGCGCTCAAGCGGGCCCTCACGACGGGTCCCGTCCTCCAGATGCCCGACTTCGACCGGCCGTTCATGGTAGACTGCGACGCCTCCGGTGTGGGGTTCGGCGCCGTACTTCATCAGGGCGACGGGCCGCTCGCGTTCTTCAGCAGGCCTTTCCCCGCGCGCCATCGTAAGCTCGCGGCCTATGAGCGGGAGCTCATTGGTTTGGTGCAGGCCGTGCGCCACTGGCGGCCATATCTTTGGGGACGGTCGTTCCGGATTCGCACGGATCACTACAGCCTCAAGTTCTTATTGGACCAGAGGCTGTCTACCGTGCCGCAGCATCAGTGGATCAGCAAGCTCTTTGGCTTCGACTTCACCGTCGAATATCGTCCGGGCCGCCTTAACACCGTGGCCGACGCCGTCCCGCCGCGACACCGACCACGACGCCGACACCGGCGACTCCGCCGGGGCGGCTCTCTGCATCCGCTCGGGGCCCTCTTTCGTCCTCTTTGACGACATCCGCAGGGCCACCGCGGACGCGCCAGACGCTCAGCTCCTTAGGCAGCGCCTGGATGCCGGCGACCTGGAGGAGTCGTGGCGTTTGGCGGATGGCTTGCTCCTGCATGGGCGCCGCCTCTTCGTGCCGGATCACGGCGACCTCCGTCACCAGGTTCTGCTGCTGGCACACTCGGCCGGCCACGAGGGTGTGCGGAAGACCCTCCATCGTCTTCGCGCCGACTTCTACATCCCCGGCGATCGGGCCCTGGTCCGGGACTGGGTGCGGTTTTGTGTTACATGCCAGCGTAACAAGACAGAGACACTGCGGCCGGCTGGGCTGCTACAGCCCTTGGAGGTGCCCTCTCAGGTCTGGGCCGATATCTCCATGGACTTCATCGAGGGCCTCCCCAAGGTGGGCGGCAAGTCCGTCATCCTCACGGTGGTCGACCGCTTCTCCAAGTACGCACACTTCATCGCGCTCGGCCATCCCTACACCGCCGCCTCTGTGGCTCGTGCCTTCTTCGCCGGCATAGTCCGCCTACACGGGTTTCCCTCTTCGATCGTCAGCGACCGGGACCCGGTGTTCACGGGGCATGTCTGGCGCGATCTCTTCCGGATGGCGGGCGTGAAGCTCCGCCTGAGCACGGCCTTCCATCCCCAGACGGACGGCCAATCCGAGGTGGTCAACAAGGTGATTGCCATGTATTTGCGTTGTGTTACAGGTGATCGTCCTCGTGCTTGGGTGGACTGGCTCGCGTGGGCGGAGTACTGCTATAACACCTCTTATCACTCCGCCCTGCGCGCCACGCCGTTCGAGGTCGTCTATGGCCGACCGCCCCCGCCCATCCTGTCGGTTGACCCGGAGACGGCTAGGACGGAGGTGGCGGGCGACCTTCTTCGCAGCCGGGACGAGATGCTTGCGGAGGTGCGGCAACGCCTCATTCAGGCCCAGCAGCTGGCCAAGCACTACTACGACGGCCACCACCGCGAGGCGGAGTTCGCGGTGGGCGACTGGGTGTGGCTGCGCCTTCTTCACCGCTCTACGCAGTCCCTTGACCCGCGCGCGAGGCGCAAGCTGGGCCCTCGCTACGCCGGGCCATTTTCCGTGCTGCAGCGCATCGGAAAGGTGGCCTACCGCCTTCAGCTTCCGGCCGGTGCTCGCATCCACGACGTCTTCCATGTGGGGCTACTGAAGCCTTTCCGTGGGGAGCCGCCGACGGCCACACCGGCGCTTCCTCCGACCTCCGATGGGCGCCTCCTTCCCGGGCCAGCGAAGGTGTTGCAGGCCCAGCTGCGTCGCGGGGTGTGGTACGTGTTGATCCAGTGGGAAGGCCTTCCAGAGGAGGACGCTACTTGGGAGCAGCGCGACGAGTTCCGCCAACACTATCCAGACTTCCAGCTCGAGGACGAGCTGTTTGCGCAGGCGGGGAGAGATGTTATGACCGGCGTCACTTATAGCCGGAGGAGGCCCAATGGGCGCGTTTAGTTAGGGGCTTAGCCTAAGTTATCTTATTTTTATTAGCATCGAGATTATATAAACAGCTGTAAGACCCTCTTTTGGAAATTAAGCAATAAGACATATTCTATTGCCCGGCTCCCTGAGGAGCCGGAACCCTAACCTAGCCGCCACCTCTCCCTCCGCCGCCGCCTCGCCTCCCGCGCAAGACGGCGCCCTCGCGCCGGCCGCCGCGGTCACAGCCTCGCCAACCTCCCTCCTTCCCGTACAAGCTCCGCCCTAGACCTGGTAGAGCCATAGCTCCTACCAGTTTGCAAAGTGCTCAGTTGCTTACGCGAGCATAAGGGTTGCAGCTGCCTACTTGCAAATATTTGCGATGAAACTGATCCATAATACATAATATTTAGAATGAAAAGGACAAGTGGACAGTACATGTAAAGTATATGTGACAGCTTATCTTTAAAGTCAGGATGAAATTGATAATGAAATTTAGAAGGTATGCAATTCGCTTATAGTTGCAAGTCTTTTTTTTTTTTTTGCAGGTATAGTTGCAAGTCCATATGTTTTCAGTGTATTTATGAAGTAAATGATAATCATATATGCAAAGGTGGGTAGCTGCACATAGGTTTAGAAAATCTGCTTTCATCAGAGTTCTTCATGTGGCAGCTATCGCTGATGTAGTCTTTTTGGTATTTTGTACTGTAGGTTCGAAGTCCCTCATGTGAGGGACTTGTTCTGCTTTGGGGCAAAAAGGAAAATGAAGTATACGTTTTGGAAACCAAGGGAAATGTGTTTCTTCTATTCATACTAAAGAGCAATTCTCAAACAACATCGTCGATTTCACAATCGTAATGATCAAGCGTCGGCGATTTTAATCAGGGAACATGTGACATGACTACGATATGATAGGAAACCTTTGTGAGTGGTAGCTTCAACCCCCTTTAAAAGGCCTTGCAAAGGGCTATATTCCTTGTGCCGGGTCACTTGTTCCAACTTGAAAGTTGCAAAAAATACCTTATTTTTTCGTGGACACCAAGTTGTAAAATTATCTCAAGACCTGGTCGAAAGGCACAAACGACTCTTACTGATGCGTAAGTTCTGTTACCGCAAATTTCCTTCTCCGAAACTCCAGATCATTTTCTCGAGTACAAAAATAAAGATTTGCTCGATCACTCGTGGTGCCAATGCTCATGACAGCTCGTCTGTCAGACAATAAACCACAAGATATCTCAGGAAGGCTTGCACTTTTGAAACGCTATGGCAGCAGAACCTGAACCCGACTGCTGAAGCTCCTGCTGAAACCATCTGAAGTGCTTATCTGTTTTCGCAATCACACTAAAACCTTTTGGATCTACAATGCGACAATGATGGAATATGTACTGAATTCTGGACGATGCCAGGCCAACACTGTAGACAAGTCTCCGGCCACCGGTTCCATCAGAATGCAAATAATTTGCCGCCCCTCCTACGCATCCTTTCACAGAGATATCCAGTCTGATCCACTTGGGATACTACTCTACCACCAGGCTATGCAAAAGGCAGCTCAGTGTCACATGCGTGCTGTTTAAAGGAGTGCTGTAGCCGTGTCCAAACTTTGTGGACCTTAAAACAGCCTGTGACGAGGAGTTGCTTGGTTTTAAGCCCACCAATTAATTGGCCGGGGAACTACAACTACAGCTACCGCTACGGCTACCTCCCTTGCTGAAGGTGATGCCAAAAGCTTGCTCACTCGCATCACATGCTCCTCCTGTCGCCATGGACCTGGCCACCTGGCCTGGGAGCAAAGAACTGAACAAACGTCTCGGCTTGAGGACGAAGCTACGTTTGACACCAGATGGATGGGTTTATTTATCGTCGCCATTTGAGGCAAAAAACACATATTTGACCTGTTGGCTAAATGAATTCACGATCTGAACTGCCCTTGAAAAAAATTCACAAACTGACCGTTTTGTGTGGCGCCTGACAGCCGGGCGCTGCACTACACTATGCAGTGCCTTGGTCTTAGGCGCCGCACGCCCGGCCAGCGTGGCAGCCCGGGACCAAGCGCGACCCCACAGCCAGCCGTGCCGCGCCTAAGAGCTAGGCGCCACACCGTATAATGTGCAGCGCCTAGCGCTTAGGCGCTGCACATTGACTTAAGCCGCATCGGACCAGCCCTCCCCAGGCAGTTCCTCTCTGTCAACAGAGAGCAGCGGCGGCGCCCCCTTCGACACCCCCCCCCCCCCCCCACACACACACACCCCTCTCAGATCTGGAGATTTCAGCCGTGGAATCGATCTCTAATCCCTCCTACTAGGTAAACTCCTCCGTTCCCTTTCTTTTCCTCCGTAAATTCGTTGCCATTTTAGAGATTTGTCCAAGATTGGGTGGAACCCTTGATTTGCTTGGTTTGGATCTTTATTTGTCCAAGATTGGGTGTTGTGATTTAGGATGTGTAGTCAGTGGTACTACCCTAGTATTGTTCATTAGTTCACAATATATGATTCTTGTTAGTGAAACCGTAGATTGTTTAGTTTTTTTAGATATATATGAGATGCCTAGTTTTGTAGATAATTATGAGATGTTGAGTTTTGTAGCTATATATGAGATGTTGAGTTTTTTTAGATATATATGAGATGTTGAGTTTATTTGAAATATGAGATGTTGAGATGAACACATATGACATAGGAGATATATATGAGAATTTTTCAAATGAGTATTGTAAATCATTTATTCATTGTGTGAGAAGGAGATGTTGAGATTCTTGTCGATGAATACATATGAGATGTTTAGATGAACACATATGAGATGTTTAGTGTATACTGATATTTGAGATGAACTCATATATGTTTATTGTTTGAACTTTGTAAGGATGGTTTGCCTTCTCGACGATGCCTATGACACACAACACCGGGCCTACATGATGTGCGATAAGGGGATGGTAATAATGAGTAATCTAAATATTTTGCAAATTTGCCTTTAGTTGAAATTGACATGCCTTAAGATTTGTCATTACTTGTTTTTTTGCAGAAGCTTGAACCTCTGAAGATTCAGTATCACGGGGTCTCTAGTGCTGCCATGCCCTACGATGAGCGGTACGCACCCTACATCCAGCAGGCAGGACTCCTCCCGTGGATTCAGTTGGTCAGCCGGTCCACGCCGAACCTCAACGCTCCACTGGTGTCCTCTCTTGCTGATCGGTGGGGGCCGGAGACGCACAGTTTCCATCTTCGGACTGGGGAGATGACCGTGACGCTCCAGGATGTCTCCTTGATCACCGGTCTTCCTATCGACGGGAGGCCTCTCTGTATGAGCACCGATTCTGATGGGTGGCGCCAGCAGATGATTGCTCTTATCGGTATGGCTCCTACCGAGGCTGAGGCTGATGTAGAGGAGGGACAAGAGAAGAAGAAGGAAAGGAAAGCAGCCGGAGCTGCTTTCACGTGGATTCAAGCAAACTTTGCGCATTGCCCTGCGGATGCCACTGATGATGTGATCCAGACACATGCTCGTGTATATATGTGGTACGTTATCTCGAGGACTTTGTTTCCTGACGCCACAGGCAAGAACGCTCCATGGATGTGGCTAAAGGCGTTGACCGTCTTCGAGAGCAGATGGAGCTGGGGTTCAGCGACTCTTGCCTACTTGTATCGACAGGTAGTTGGTTTGTTTTGTTATCAATTCATTTCTTCATGGCGGAAGGAACACGCGCGGAAGGCATTAGTCGTTGTCGTTTTTATTATGAAACTGAACTTCTCGACGTTTCATTAGGTTGATGAACTTGTGAGGTTATGTGATATGTTGGTGAACTCTTAGTAGTGTGCTACTTGTGTTTGCGAACTTATAGTTATGTTTGAATTGTCTTAAATGATGAACTCGTCGGCATATTACTTGTGTTTGTTCAAATTGTTGTGAAGTTCAAGTTATTGTAAGTGATGTGATGTTCAAGTGAATTGAAATTGCTGTCAACTACTTCTGTTTTTGCAGTTTTGCAGTTAACAGTACTGCAGCGCCTAGAGGTCATGCGCTGCACTATACTGTGCAGCGCCCTAGAGTCAGGCGTCACACAGTATAGTGCAGCGCCTGAGGCCTAGGCGCTGCACATCTGGATGTGGATCCAGAGAGCAACAGAAGCTTTGCAGCAGCTGTTCAGGCCAAAAAATCCTAAGTCAGAGTGCAGCGCCTAAGGGTCAGGCGCTGCACTATACTGTGCAGCGCCCAAGAGTCAGGCGTCACACAGTATAGTGCAGCGCCTGATGACTAGGCGCTGCACATCTGGTGTCTTGTGATCCCGCCGGAATACCTTCTTAAATGCTTCGGCCTCCTTCGCCGTGAACCCCTCCTCATCAACTTCTTCACCGGGACCATCGTCATCCGAGTCCGATGCATATGAACGGGAAAAAGGGATGAATTGGTCCATTGTCTCTTGCACATGATATTTGTCGAGATCACCCACATTGTTGTCATGGAGATCAACTTCGTTGTCATCCTCCTCGTACTCATCATTCTCCTCTTGAAAAACTTCATTTTGGTTGTTTGAAATCGGGCTCAATGTTGGCCAAACTTGTTGCGTCAAATGAGGTTCACTCATTTGATCTTGGTTCATGGGTGGGGGAGTACTAGCAACCAACGGGGAGGGGGTTCCGGTTCAAGTCCAAATGCAAACTAGACTCAACCTTCTTGGAGGCAAATAACTCAAGAGCCTTGTCTAGAGATTCGGCAACCGTCTCCTTGTATGCAACCCAACGTTGCTCGGAGTTCACACGCATTGTCTTCCAACGGATGTGCATTCCAAAACCAACATTATGCCTTCCCTCCAACTCGACAACGTCACTTGGGTCCATCCAATTCAAATCCTTCCTCACTTGTTCCAAGACATCCGCATAGCTAGGACTACTCTCAAACACCATGTCAAGCTCATCCGGGTCCGGCTCAACATTGCCTTTCAAAAAGGCCTCTTTATCCACATGATGAACATAAACACATGTTCTTCCCATCCCTAAAATAATCAAAAACACACATATATCCAATAAGTACTTAACCGAATATTTGCACAAAATACATAAGCCCTAACATAGATATGAAACAATAACCCTAACCCCCACTTAACAATAACCACAACCCTAACCATAGCATAACCCTAACCCTAACCCCAACATAACAACACACATAACCCTAACCCTAGCATAGTAGGAAGCCTAACCCTAGCAAATTGGCAAAGAAACATAACATGTTTCAACACAAATTTCCAAATCCAAGCCAAAACTAGGGTTTCCCCAAACTGGCAAGATTTGAGCAAATGTGACAATTCCTATGGATGAAAACGAGGGGATCGGAGGAGATTACCTTAAGGGAGGGGTTGGCTTCGAAATCCACTGACAAATACTCCGGATTTGCAAGATTTGAGAAGGATTTGAGGGGGGGGAGGGGGAGAGGGGGGGGGGCGCTTAGCTTCGGGTGTGGGTGGGGTGGGGTGGGGGTGGGGGCAGCCTAAGTGACACACAGACAATGCAGCGCCTAAGCCTAGCTCTTAGGCGCTGCACGGCTGGATGTGGGGCCGCGCCTGGCCCCGGGCTGCCACGCTGGCCCGGCGTGTGGCGCTGCACAGTATAGTGTGGCGCCTAGCTGTCAGGCGCCACACAAAACGGTCAGTTTATGAATTTTTTTCAAGGGCAGTTCAAATCGTGAATTGATTTCGCCAACAGGTCAAATATGTGTTTTTTGCCGCCGTTTGATTTAGTATTAAAAGAGGAGGGAGGGAGGGAGGGAGCATTTGGGTATGGAGACGAGACTTTAAAGTGGGCAGCGGTGAAACGCTGGTGGGCCGAATGAGTGGGACAGCAAAACCATCCGAATTTGGACCCTTGCACGACAAGTTTTTACCACCTTTTAAGCCGGCGTGGTGTTGTTCTTTTCGGCAGGTAGATCACGTATTCATCTCACTCTGGAGAGTCAAGTCCAAGTAGTATCTATCTTAGCTTTTCTCTTGTTTTCTCCAGCCCAACAACTTGTTGAAAACCGGCGATCCTTCAAGGAGGACGCCCGTTCTGACGTGCCATTTGTAGGACAAGACTGGTCGCGACAGAATCGACCACGGCGCTAAAATATGTGCGTAAAGCTCCCTTGGATTCTACGCTCGCCATACTTCAAAAACACACAAGACCAACGCTCCCCTTTTGCTTGTCCTAAGAGCATCTATAGCCGGATATGACAAATTCGGCCCCTCAAACGCCCACGGACGCGTCCGGACGTGTCCGCGGGCACTGACCGGGCACGCCTCAAATCCGTCAATTTGCATCCGCATCTCTCAAATTTCATCCCCTACATCCATACAAAAGCATGCAAAGTAAATCCTACGTACTACCCTAGCTACTCTTCGTCGTCGGTGATGTCCACGACGACGGAGCCGGGCGCCGGCTGGACGGGCGGGGAGGAGGGCTCCGGTTCATCCTCCTCCTACTCCATCTCATCGATGTAGGCCAAGCACTCCGCGTGTTCCGCGGCTTCTTACGCCTCCATCTCCTGCCGGCGACGGCGTCTTGCATCCGCGTCCGACTCCGACCGGAGGGAATCGAGGATGGCCTCCTGCTCCGCCCGGAGATCCCCGTCGCCAGCGTCCCCCACATCCTCCTCCCCCGGCTCATCCCCCTCCTCCTCCACCTCTTCATCCTCCTCCTCCACCTCCACCTCCTCCTCCTCTGACTCCTCCTCCGGATCCACTACATCCGGAGGTAGCCCCGCGGTGATCCGGGCTTCGCACCTATTCAGGATCCGCTCAAGGAGCTCGAGCCGGCGCTCCGGCGTCAGGAACGCCTGGCTCCTCACCCAGCGGCGTGGGGGCATGGCTGCGGATGGGTGGAGTGGAAACTGGCGGCGGCGGCGGACAGGATGAGGAGGAAGATGTGGATGTAGGGTTTCGGGGTCCGCCGGTGCACTTAAATAGCCGGGCAATGCACTACGCGGCCTGCCGGAGCTGCGACACGCGGCGCGACCGGTCCGGCGGAGGAGACGACCTTCGGACCGCCGGGTTGGCGGGCGTTTCCGGCTGGGCCCCGTTCGTCAGTCCGACGTGGCGGGCGTGCCCGGGCGCCCCCATATCAGCCCCATATTTGGGCTGGATATGGGGGGTGCCGGTCAGCCCGGGCGTTTGAGGGCCGTTTGAGAGGCCCGTCTGGGTCAAAAAAAAGTGACCGGGCGGCCTGTCCAAACGTATGAGGCGGGTTTGAGAGGTCCGGTTGTAGATGCTCTAAGCCAATTGTGAGCATGCATTGCATCCAATGATTATGAGTCTAATGACTAGTCTTGACTAGTCGTGCGACTAGTCTAGTAGTCTCAATCTGATTGTCGACTAGCTTCTTCGTGTAGACTAGCTCGTTGAGTCGAGCGGTGGAGTGACTAGTCTAGACTAGTCTGGTTGTTTGAGTCCATCGACTCAATTTGGGAGGGATAAGTGAGCAGAGCTCAGCCCGCGGGTGGGAAAAAATTGCTACCCTAGCTTTCCAGGCTCGCTCCACAACGAGCCGCCTCAGCTGGGACTAGGCCGCCACCCTTGCCCATTGCTTGCCACTGCCACTGCTACCCGCCACCGCCGACGGCGGCGGCGGCCAGGAGCATTACAATGCTCTCCCTTCGTTGTTGGTTCTGCTCCTTCCCTGGATCCACTCCTCTATTGTTGAGCCCCTCCCCTTGCTGCTCTCCTATGCTGATGTGATCCTCCTCTGGATCAACTCATTTTTTATTGTGTAATATATAGTATGTATTACATTACATACGAGGTATTAGTAGTTGATTACTGTAAGTTGAGTACTACAGTACCATGTCGACTAGTCCAGTAGTAGTCTAGACTAGTCACGATTAGTCTATGAGTCTCAACCTCGGCTCGACTCGACTCCTCGACTCGTAATTCTTGATTGCATCCTTTCATGACTGTATTTCCCATAGAGGCCTGACCGGTTCGAAAGGCATGGCCCAGCCGGAAGGAAGGGCATGCCGTCTAGCGATGGAGTGAAATGAAATGTTTCATGGTCAAGTAGCCTCGTCGTGGTTAGGCCGTCGATGTGAATAGTGGACCAGGTGGTCGGTTAATATCATTCGCTACATCTATCTAACTGAGACGTTGCACCGCGCGCTGCGTATCATATTTTTTACGCGGCGACGTTGATATGCTTTTGCATAGGGTCCGTAATAAGAGTCAACTTTGCTTTTGTGGCGATCTCTTCCTCGGTCACACGTTTCGGCCTCCCATTCGCCCGGTTATGAACCCATCACTACCGCCCACGTACGGTGCTCGCGGAAATGGACGCGCTTGGAATCAATAGCGTGCGTGCCTACGACCGCCGGACTGCAGTTTTGTCGATGCCTGCGTCCGTTACCCAACCCGTGGACCCGGAAATATACAGAGATGGCTCCAGTAACAACTCGACGAAATCCAGGTAACTGCGGAGGAAAACGGAGGACGGATAGCAACTCGCAATGTTGGTATGGTGGTAGTACTCCTACCTACGTAGTACCACGTATAAGAGCTAATTTCATTGGAGAAGAGATGCATCGAAGCTTGAAATTTGGAGCAACTCGGCACCATGATGATAGCTGCGGCCTGTTCAACTGGGCCAGTGCGTACGTTATCTGAATTCTGAAGCCCTGTATATGCATCGTAAATCTATATTGCGTGCAAGCACCGTCGGACCGTCCAGATTTCGACCACGATCGTAACAGAACCGGATACTGGAGACAGACGCTGGCGACGGCGCCGTACGTATGTGCCGGAGAGCGCACTGGCCGACAAGTGGGACCCCGGTGACTGCTCCACTTGTGATATGCATGTACCGCGCGCTGTGGCGACCGGGCAGCGGAGAGCGAGGAGCCCGCGTAGCGCAGCCGTGCGACGTGCCATCGGTACGTTGCGATAGTCACTGTCGGGTCACAACGGTGGCAGGCGGCACCATACATACATACGCTTGGTCACGGATAGACTATGGACTGCACCCCTTGCTGACAAATTCAATCTACTCCAAGCAACCGCGACGACGAATTTGTCCATCTGTCCTTAGACATACAGTCTCCCCTTTATAGCGTTGCTTCCCTTGGACACATCGAAGGCGCTCTCATGTGATGTGCATCTTCAGCTTACTCGGCGTTTGCTCCTGAATTCACTTCGGGTGGCCGGAACAATTGACGAACATAGAGATGGTTCGATATGTTATTAGAGTATATACGTCGCTTCAGAATGAATATTGTCGACAAAATACGTCAAAAAAACATTGGACAGGAGGCAAGTGCCTCAGCTGTCGCTGGACGCCTGGACGCCCATGCTCTACGGGCAACTTCTGCCTAGCTAGTACTCCCTCCATTTTTATTTACTCTGCATATTTGGTTTGTTTAAATTAAATTTATATACTTTTAACGAGTTTGTAAAAAATAAAATAACATATACACTATCAAATCAATATTATTGGCTTCATCATTACATATATTTTCACATCATATAAATTTGTTGTTATAAATATTCATATTGTTTTCTACAAATCTGATCAAACTTTATAAAGTTTGACTTCGGTCAAAACTAATACGCAGACCACGTGACATATGTGGTAAGCAATCCACATAATTCAAAAAAAAAAAGTAATACGCAGAGTAAATAAAAATAAAGGGAGTACTATATAAACATCACACCGTATAAGTACCCATACAAAATTGACCCTAATAATAAAGGATGGCATTGCTCTTTGGAGTTAATGGCGTCACATGGCGCCCAGCCGAAGCCGAATTTAAGTTTGCCGCACCGTGGTCACATGAAAGGAGCTAATGACCATGATTAATTAGTCTACGAGCTCACAGTAACATGGGGAGCGCTCGGATCCGATCCTATCGATCACAAGTTAATTAAACAAGCGGACGGCGTAGTACCAGCTCGGCATAGACAGGGCGATAATTAGGGTGGCAGACAAGTCAACAAGCCCGAAAGCAAAGCAGTGCATCCACCGTAACAGCGAAACGGGGAATGGAAAAGGAATCCACTGACCACCGTTATCATAGGATACTCGGACTGAGCTCCGGTGCCTTCACTGCACCTGCCTTCGGGTGCATGACGGGCGGGCCGGCCGTCTATTGGTCCCACCTGTCATGCATCCAAAGACAGGTGCAGCGGTCACTGAAGCTGCGCCCACGGCTGGCTGGGTTTGAGTTTGACCGTGTCGGCTGGGCTCGACCGCGCGCGCCCGTGAAAAGGCGAGCGAGCATCCATCCCTCATCCCTGTCCACCCACCTCCGTTCCGTCCTGCAGCCTTTGGCGACCGTGAAATTCCGGCGCTTCTTTTCTCCTTGGTTGGTGCTGTGAGTGGTGCTACGTGTCGACGTTTCTGATACGCGGCTAGCACCACCTAGTCAAGCGTGAACGCTGTTACACTGATCGTGGAGCGTTGGTCGTGCGCGCGCAGCACAGCACTGGAGTCCCCAATCTTTAAGCAACGCTGCTCGTAACCGTCGAGGAGCCGTTATGCAAGAGTGTGAGCAGTCTGTCCGCAAACGGACGGAGCAGTGCACCGGTCCACTCTCTCCCTGCTGCTTTCCGAGCAGTCCAAGGTAGGCTGTCTCCAACTCCAATCATGAACCGTGGCGCGTGGAGTGGCGTGCGGGTGTGGGATAAGGCGGGCGCGCCAGGCAAGAGAACGTCTAGCATAGTCCAACAAGGCTGCAGCGACCTTTCATCGCTCACAAGACCCCGAACCTGGGCGAGCGAGCGAGAGATCAGCGGCACCTCACCGTAACAGCGAGTTTGCCGGGCGCGCGCGCACCAACCCTTGTCACGGTCGTCGAACGAAACGAGTTCCGGACCAGAGGCGAGGCGGCGGGTCGTCGGAGTCCATCTTCGAGAGGACCGCCGATCCACCGTGACCGGTGGGTGTGGGTGTGGGTTCACGACGTGGCACCGCGCCGAAATGGCCCGGCGACGACGGACCCTACCATGTCGTCCCGCGCGCCGCGCCCGTCCAATCCAGCTCCTGTGCAGATGCGCCCCGCCACCTGACAAGATCCATCACAATGCAGGCACGGGCCACCGGAAACCAGCAAGCGGCCAAGACCCAAGAGTATTTGATTTACGCTGGGCCGGGCGGCCGGGCGTACGAACCAGATAGATAGATAGATAGATGCGCGGACTCTTTCTTCTTCCACATCACAATTTCTACTCCATCCGTTTTCAAAAAAAGGAAATTCTAGTACTCCAGATTATCTACAAATAAAACTAGCAACAGTCTTTGCTCTGCTGACAACTGGTATAGACTGTCCCCCAAGTGGTCAGGCGCTGGCTCCCCGACCCAAGCAAACAAGGCCTTGTTGCACACAGAAGCACCACCACTCCAGCTCATTACCACTGTAGCATTCCACCAATCCTTCCTTGAAATATACTCCTGCTGGTGTGTTTTCTACTTCAACATTTCGCTGGGATCACAAGATGTCACGGACCCCGTCACTGAAAAACATGGGAGAAGTACTCCTGGCGTGGTTGGCGCCTCGAGGACTGCAGGTTGAAGAAGGCTGAAAAGTGCCAAACGCAGGCAGCGCAGCTCGTCAGCAGAATTTGAGCTTTTGCAGCAATCACTCACTCCCATGCTATTTTGTGTACTTCCTTGTATACGGTCATACTGCGTGATGCGAGCATACGTACCAGGGAAGAAGACTCGAGGCAAGTTTCCAAACACCACTTGGATTGCAGCAGCGAACACCGGATTTTGGACAATTATAGCAGCCTCAGACCATATGCATCCACTCCTTCCCACAAGATTACAAGGCCGTATTTATGACCGCGGACGCAAGTCGAAGAAGAGCAGAGGGAATCAACCCAAACAGCAACTGAACCAGCACACACGGAACGGAAATGACAACCCAGCAGAAGAGCAGTCAGAATTCGGAAAAAGATGGAAAAATTTAAGCTTAATTAATCGATTAATCGAGTCGCAGCCCCAAAAGAGAAGGAACCAACTCCCCTCTTCCTTTCAAGAAGGGAGCAAAAATTACAAGAGCGCCGGCGAAGAACGACACGGCAAACACCTTACTACAGTATGAAACTAGAACTGCCAAGAAAGGACGGCGATACAGCGAGAGCGGCGGCGATGGTAGTTGCAGGTAGATTACTTCATGGCTGAGCGGGAGGCGCGCGCAAAGGTGGAGGCTGTGTGTGGGTCACTCGGCCGGCGCCGCCGCGGACGCGGCCATCCTGGGGGAGCTGACGGGGAAGAGCGGGAGGAGCCGCGGCGGCTCGGCGCCACGCGGCGACGGGTGGAAGAAGAAGCCCTTGTAGGCGATGGCCGCGCGCTCGGCGGCGTCCCCCGAGGACGACGCCGGCGAGGGGTAGAAGGGGTCGCCGGTGAGCGGCGTGACCGGGCTGAGCTTGAGGGACGGGAAGTCCAGGACGCTCGGCGAGAGGATCTCCGGCGCGGCGGAGGCGTTCCTCGGCGACGGCGACGGCAGCGCCCCCATGGCCAGCGGCGCGATCATCTTGAGGTTCTTGAGGCTGCTCCGCCGCTCGTACAGCTTGAAGGACGGCTTCTTCGGACGGCACGGGCCGCTCCCGCTGGCCGCCTGGTTCCCGGCGCTGCTGTTGCCTGTGGTGGTCGCGGCGTTCTTGGAGGACTGCTCGGAGCCGGTGAGCATCTGGACGACCTGCTTGAAGGAGGTGGTGTCGGCCTGGACGAAGGTGGTGGGGAAAGGGGTGGTCTCGATGGTGCGGGGGACGGGCCTGGGGGAGGGCGGGAGGTTGTGCGGCGGCTGGGCGCGGTGGTGGGGGTGGGACGGCGAGGTGGAGGAGGAGGAGGAGGAGGAGGTGGAGGAGGACGGCGAGTTTGGGTCCTGCGGAGGCATGGGGAGGAACTGCTTGGTGCACGGCTCCATTGAAGCCCTGTGTCTGCGTGTGGTTACGGGAATGGATGTGTGAGCTTCTCGGGGGCGAGGAGGAGAGGAGATGGAGGAGGAGAGGAGGATTTGGAGCGAGGAAAAAGGGTGGGGAGGTTGGTTAAGAAGAGAAGAGAGGGAGGTTAGAGATGCATTGTTGTTGGTGTGAACTTGACTTTGGACGGATGCTTTCTCTCTCGCACACCCTCACGTCCGTTACTTCGGCTTTTGTTCCTTTTCTTGCTGGGGTTTCTCAATTTTCTCTCGTCTTTTTCCTCCTCTTTCTTTTCTACGTGCTCGGCTGTGTTGGCTAGTGTGCTGCTGGTGCGGGTTCATTTGTGTTGTAGGTGGGCATATAACCCGAAAACCGATTTATCGAACGATTTAACCTGGACCGAAGCCTAAGTGACTGAAATCGAAACCTTGGGTACTAAGCCCGGTTAGCATTTCTAACAAACTGAATTAAGTTCGGTGATTTTGGTCTCTACCCTCGATCCACCGAACTAACCGGAGCACCGATGATGCCCTACCCCTTGATTCCTCTGTTCCTTACTCCCTCAAAGTCGCACTCCCGCAGGTCGCATTCCGTAGTACCGCGTCCGCAGAACTGGCACCGCCTCCTCACAAAAGGGTGCTCGTGCCAAATTTCTCCTCCCAAAATCGTGGCACAAACTGATCCTTGCCCTCCCCAAAAATGCAAGCTCGCGTTTGTATCTGTACCTTCCATGGCGGCTTGATTTCTTGTCTCCCGAGCACCATAGGCCATCACCATAATAACATATAGATGATATCAACCATATCATACCACAATTATCCCACATGACAAAAGGAATCTACTCAAACATAAAAGAGGTGCAACACATCATTGGATAATAATATATAACATAGAGCACATGTTCAAATAGATATTACAGCAGGGAGAGAGGTTACACCACTGCATGGAGAGGGAGAAAGTTGATGATGACGGCGGCGAGGTTGTTAAAGTAGATCGCTGTCATGATGATTCCCACGGCGACACTTCGGCACCACCCGGAGAAAGGCGAGAGAGCCCCCTCCTCCTTCTTCTTGTTTGTCCTCCCCCCTAGATGGGAGAAGGGTTCTCCCTCTGATCTTTGGCCTCCATGGCCCCCGAGGGACAGGAGCCCATTCGAGATTGGATCTATCCTCTTCTTTCTCTCTAGGATTTTTTCTTCATTTCGGTTCTATCTTCTGCCTGAAGACCGTTTCTTTTATACCCGGAGTTCCGTAACTCAGATTGGGCTGAAATTTCAACACGATTTCCCCCTAAATATTAACTTCCTTGCGCCCGAAGGAGAGGTCCAGAGGTTTCACGGTCTATCGACAAGCCCCCCCCCCCCCCCCCCCCCGCGCGCGCGCGCCCCTAGCCTGTGATGTCCATGGGCCTCGTCTTGTGTTGATTCTTGCGCCAAAATTCATATATATTCCAAAAAAATCCATGTAATTTTTTAGGTCATTCCGGCTAGGTGATTGCCATTAGGTAAAATGTTTGGGGCACCTACGTGCCTGGGCACCTTGATCAAGAATGGTAGGGTTTTTCTTTCCTATCCACATTAATTAGATCACTTTCCAAACTTTTTATGCATGCACTAGACCCTGCACGACAATTGATATGTTGCCAAAAAATGTCAGATGAGACTTTCTCATTGTCAAATCATTCATTTCCAAAAAGAAGATGCATGTTACATTATCCATGTGCGCATTTCTTTTATAGACTAATTTGAATCTAGTGACTGCCAGCATAAATACATGAGCATTATTATGTGTATGACGGTTAAAATCCACCATCATTATTTTTTGTATTTCCAAGGCACTGAATACCCACAAATATATTTAAATACAATGGGTATGTCATATCCAAGGCACTTGAATACAGTGGGTATGTCTTCCAAGGCATTTAAATACAGTGGGTATGTCATATACAAAAAATTTACATGTTGTTTCCTCTATAATTTTGCACGCTATTATCGGTTCATATAAAAACATTTTGAACGCTTATACTCCAGTTTACTCCTTCTACAAAAAATCATGACTGTATATATACCCAAGGAATTTTTTATTACATATATACCCAAGGTGAATTACATGACCCTAGGTGTTTGACACTCCATTGGCATACAGCATGTATGTTCTTATGTATTTTCCAATGATTTACTTTGAAGGTATCTAACATTTTTAAAGGACGTGTCACATTTTTTATGACTAATTTCCTTGTACAAATTAAGGTGACCAAATAATATGAAAAATCATCCTAATAATATTTTTAGTTTTTGGGTATGTACGATGCATGGAGATATCCACGGTCAATATTTTTCTACGTACATATTCCTAAGATATCGAGCTCACACAGTCTGTTGGAATACACATATATGCTTTGGAGAGATACCCATAAATGATATACTTTAAATGGGGAGACACCCAAAATAAACACATACCCGTAACGATAATGGAGACATACCCAAAAATGATATACTTTAAATAAGGACTTGCTCAAAATATACATATACATGAGTATTTTCCATGAAGCCATACCAAAGGTAGACATACGTTTATACCCACAATTATTATATACCTAAGAGCATACTTTTCTTGCAAAAAGTGACTATCTACTGTATTAAAAAAAGTACACATACCATGGGACGTGCATGGCATTCAAAACATGGAATGTTAATGGCTGACTTTGTGTATCTTCTTAATCGTGAGCATTAAATGTCTAGCAATAATTATTTCCTACTAAAGGTGTGTCCATGTGTATCAAGCACTAATTCTTTCCTAATAAATAGTGTGTCCATAATAAGCAATAAACAGTGATTATTCTTTCCTAATAAAAAGGTCATCAATTAATTCTAGCACTGTTTCGGTGCACACATCTCATTGCAATCCAATGGTTTTTAGGCAAGGTGTCCAGGCACCTAGGTGTCCCAAACGGGCGTCCTATATATATATATATATATATATATATATATATATATATATATATATATATATATATATATATATATATATATATATATATATATACACGTCGGAGACATATCACACAACCATATCCCACCCAACTCCACCTTTCACCCCCTCCAAATCGGAGCCATCGGATCGTCATCTGAGGGAGGAGAGCAAACTACCCAAACCATCTCTCCTATATAAAGACACTGTCATGGGGAGAGCGCCTCCCACTCTCTAGGGTTTCCCCCTCTCAAATTTCCAGCCACACCACTCCTAAATTTTCCCTCTACCCCTCAAGTCCTCCAACCCTGCAACCCTAGCCAGCCCCTTCATCTAGGCCCTTGGATCCCAGATCCAAGGGCTCAGATTCATCTAGCCCCCCAACAATGGGTGGACACGTCCATGCCTGCATATGTCAAAACTCCTGAAGTGCAACGCGCTCGAGCGCTTGTAGGAGCCCGCCTCCACCACCCGAGGTCCTTCCCCGTCGCATGTCGGCGAGCACCGCCATCAGCAACGAACCCACCGCTCGTGCTTGATACTTTTGAGACGTGTCTATATTTTTTGTTTATTTCATGCTATTATAATATCACTTTTGAATACTTTATGTAAAAGCAATTTTTATTGCTTTTGCACCGATGACAACTTACTTGATGGACTCTCATGGCAAGAACTTGAGTTTAAAGGTTTATGAATGCTTGGCGTGAAATTTTTGGCTAGCAAAGGATAGGAGCAAGCACCACATGTTGGAGGATCCATGACAATATAACTTCTATGTGAATATAAGCACATAAATCATTACGTTGTCTTCCTTGTGCAATATTAACTAATTTATCATGCATAGAATATTTAATGGGGGCTCACAATCATAAAACATGTCAAAGATAGTATATTTATATGTGCGACCTCTCTTTCATTATTACTTTTTCATGAATTGCATCAATGACTAATGCTATGTTTGCTAACCTCCAACAAATTTTACCAATTATACTCTTTTTATGTGAAGTCATTACTCCCCATGGTATTAGCATATGATTGTTCATTCTTTTCATTTATATGATTCATGCAAGAACGTAAACCAAGCAAACTCGAACTAATCTTTATTATATAACTCAACCACACGATTACAAAGACAGATAGACCACAAAGCAAACAATAGACACTAAATCACACTAAAACTTTATTCTTCTAAATCACGAAATAGCTAAGGATAGAACTAAGATAGATGATGATAATAAAAGTGATGGTGATACGATACCGGGGCACCCCCCAAGCTCGGAACAAGCTAAGGGTGGTGCCCATACACATGTACTCAAGTTTCCTTCTTAGGTGATGGTGGTGATGAAGTGGTAGGTTTGATATTCTCCATAATGGATATTAGGGCATCCCTCAGGTCCCGCATCTCCTAAAGCAACTGTTGAATCATTATGGTGTGCTTTTGTACCTCCACCATGATATGTTTATTCCCGGGCCAACAAGAGCTCTTCCCTGCACCACTTTCGCTTGGACCAGAGATGTCCCAAATGGACGGTATACGAGAGCGAGAAATATACTCAACCCCATAGTTGTGGATCAAATTGTGAAAATTATTTGTATGTAACCTGGTGAGGGGTCTCCTCGGATTGGATTCACCTTGCACTTCGTGGATTGATTGAGATCTCCTCCCTATTGGTGGGCAAGGGTTTGGAGAAGTGGAGATGCCTACCAACGTTCCACATTTCGAAGCGGGTGAGTGCACTTCCATGGAGTCCATAGATTCCTCCCCCGTGATGACCTCCTCGATTCCCTCTCTTTCAAGCTTCATGTGCAGCAGCCAAGCCTTGTCCTCAATGTTGTTGGAGGAGGATGACGACATAGCTCTCTGGCCTCAAAATTTCTGCCAAAAATAGCTCGAAATAAGAACAGGGGAAAAACTTGCGATACGGTGGTCAAAACATCGGTGAGTATATATAATGAATTTTTCTACATGCAGGACAAGTAAACGGAACGAAGATGGAGTTGGGAAGGAACACGAGGGTCCCATAGGGCAACCAGGCGCGCCTAAGGGGTGGGCGTGCCCTGTTGCCTTGTGACCTCCTCGTGGGTCCCCTCGGTTGGTTCTTATTTTTGTATTTTTTTCTAATATTCCAAAACAGAAAGATATAATTTTTATGGAATTTTTGGATTCGGTTAACTTACCGTATCACATACCTGCCCCTTTTCAGGGTTCCAGAGTGTCCTTAAAGGTCTCTTTTATGTGCTCCTCCGGTGTCATTGTTTGAATGGCATTGGTCTCCTTGTTAATGGGTGTACCTGAAATATAATGTTTAATTCTTTGCCCATTAACCACCTTAGGATTTGTTCCTTCCGCGTTATTTATCTTGATGGCTCTAGAGTGATAAACCTCCTCGATAATATAGGGTCCCTCCCTTTTGGAGAGGAGTTTTCCCGCAAAGAATCTGAAACAAGAATTGTATAATAAAAACAAAAATGATCACCAACATTAAATTCACGTTTTTGTATTCTCTTGTCATGCCATCTTTTTAACTTTTTCTTTAAACAACTTGGCATTTTCATAGGCTTGTGTTCTCCATTCATCTAGAGAGCTAATATCAAATAACCTCTTTTCACCGGCAAGTTTGAAATCATAGTTAAGTTCTTTAATTGCCCAATGCGCTTTATGTTCTAACTCAAGAGGTAAATGACAAGCCTTACCATACGCCATTTTATATGGAGACATCACCGTGAGATTTTTATAAGCAGTTCTATATGCCCACAATGCATCATCAAGTTTCTTAGACCAATTCTTTCTAGATCTATTAACGGTCTTTTGCAAAATTAACTTTATTTATCTATTTCTCAATTCAACTTGACCACTAGATTGCAGGTGATAAGGTGATGCAATTCTATAGTTAACATCGTATTTAGCTAGAAGTTTACGAAAAGCACCATGAATAAAATGTGAATTGATACGTCTCTAACGTATCTATAATTTTTGATTGTTCCATGCTATTATATTATCAATCTTGGATATTTTATATGAAATTATATGCTATTTTATATCATTTTTGGGAACTAATCTATTAACCCAGTGCCAAGTGCCAGTTGCTGTTTTCTGCATGTTGTTGATTTTCCAGGAAATTTGTACCAAACGAAGTCCAAACGCTACGAAAAAATTCGACAATTTTTTTCTAGACAAAAGAGACCCAGGAAGCTTCGGGAGGTGTTAGGAAGCCTCACGAGGAGGCCACGAGGCAGGTCGGCGTGCCTAGGGGGTGGCCGCACCCAGGTGGCTTGTGGGCCCCTCATGGCTCCTCCTGACCTAATTCTACTTCTATAAATTCTCAAATATCCAGAAACCAAAAGAGAGCCACTCGAAACACTTTTTCCGCCGCCGCAAGCCTCTGTTTTGATGGGAGGCCATCTGTAGACCTTTTCCGATGATCTGTCGAAGGGGGAATCGATCATGGAGTCCGTCTACATCAACCTTGCTGCCTCCATGATGATGCATGAGTAGTCCACCACAGACATACGGGTCCATAGCTAGTACCTAGATTGCTTCTTCTCTCTCTTTGATCTTCAATACAAAGTTCATCGCAATCTTCGCGGTGATCTATTCGATGTAATATTCTTTTGCGGTGTGTTTGTTGGGATCCGATGAATTGTGGGTTTATGATTATATTATTCATGGAAAGTTATTGAGTCTCCTATGAATTTCAATGTGCATGATCTTATAGCTTCGTATTTCTCTCCGATCTATCGATTTGGTTTGGCCAATTGGTTTATCTTTAGAGGGAGTGGTGCATTGTAGTGGGTTCAATCTTGCGGTCCTCTATCCTCGTGACAGAAGGGGTCAAGACACGTATTTGTATTGTTGCCATTAAGGATAAAACGACGGGGTCTGAACATATTGCTTGTCTTACTTTGTCTACATCATGTCATCTTGCTCCAAGCATTAGTTCGTTTGTCATGAACTTAATACCATAGATGCATGCTGGATAGCGGTCGATTGGTGAAGTAATAGTAGTAGATGCAGAATCGTTTCGGTCTACTTGTTTATGGACGTGATGTCTATATACATGATCATTGCCATGAATAACATGTCGTAACTATGCGCTTTTCTATCAATTGCCCAATAGTAATTTATCTACCCATCGTATGCTACTTTCGAGAGAGAAGCCTCTAGCAAACACTATGACCCCCGGGTCTACTTAAACATAAAAACAAAAACATCTTAATTACCTTGCTATATATTATTTACTTTTATTTTATTTTGCTTTTGCAATATCTATTCTATCAAGATTTAATCCTTGCAAGTGACGAGTTCAAGGGGCTTGACAACCCTCTTTCCCGCGTTGGGTGCAAGTGTTTGGTTGTGTGTGTAGGTGCTGTTTACGTGAATTTGCATTGGTTCTCGTATTGGTTCGATAACCTTGGTTCTCACAGAGGGAAGTACTTATCTCTATTGTATTGCATCTCCCCTCCTCTTCGGGGAAAATCCCAAAACGGCTCAGAAGTAGCATGAACCACCATCGGTCATTAAATATCTAGGGACTCCAAACCTCAGAAAGATAACTTCTTTAAGCATTTTAATAGAGGTGTTATGATCAGCACTACTAGTTGGAATAGCTTCTACCCACTTAGTAACATAATCAACAGCAACTAGAATATGAGTGTATCCATTAGAGGAAGGAAAAGGTCCCATATAATCAAATCCCCAAACATCAAATGGTTCTATGGCAAGTGAATAATTCAATGGCATTTATTCACGTCTACCAATATTAGCAACTCTTTGACATTCAGTACAAGAAAGGACAGACTTACGTGCATCCTTGAAGAGAGTAGGCCAATAAAAACAAGACTGTAATACCTTATGTGCAGTTCTGTCTCCTGCATGGTGTCCTCCATATGCCTCGGAATGACACTTCCGTAAGATTTGTTCATGTTCATGCTCAGGTACACAACGTCTAATAATACCATCTACTCCTTCTTTATATAGATGTGGGTCATCCCAAAAGTAATGTCTTAAATCAAAGAGGAACTTTTTCTTTTGTTGGTATGTGAAATTAGGTGGTATATATTTAGCAACAATGTAATTAGTATAGTCTACATACCAAGGAGTATTACGGGAAGCATTTATAACAGCTAATTTCTCATCAGGAAAACTATCATCAATAGGAAGTGGGTCATCAAGAACATTTTCCATTCTAGACAAATTATCTGCTACCGGATTTTCAGCTCCCTTTCTATCAATAATATGCAAATCAAACTCCTGAAGTAGAAGAACCCACCTAATCAACCTAGGTTTAGCATCTTTCTTATCCATAAGATATTTAATAGCAACATGATTGGTGTGAATAGTAACTTTAGAATCAACAATGTAAGGTCTAAACTTGTCACATGCAAACACAACCGCTAAAATTTCTTTCTCAGTAGTAGCATAATTTCTTTGAGCACCGTCTAAGGTCTTACTAGCATAACGGATAACATTCAACTCCTTATCAACTCTTTGTCCTAGAACAACACCAACAACATAGTCACTAGCATCACATATTATTTCAAACGGTAAGTTCCAATCAGGTGGTTGAACAATAAGTGCATAAATCAAAGCTTGCTTAAGTATTTCAAAGGCTTCTACAGAATTATCATCAAAAACAAATGGAACACTTTTTGAAAAAGATTGGTAAGAGGCCTAGAAATCTTAGAGAAATCCTTAATAAACCATCCATAGAAACCAACATGACCAATGAAACTTATTATACCTTTAATATCTTTAGGACATGGCATTTTCTCAATTGCATCAACTTTAGCTTTATCCAGTTCAATACCTCGTTAGGAAATTTTATGCCCAAGTACTATACCTTCAGTAACCATAAAGTGGCACTTCTCCCAATTCAAGACAATATTAGTTTCTTCACATCTCTGCAAAACACGATCAAGGTTGCTTAGTAATCATCAAAAGAAGTATCGTAAACGGAAAAATCATCCATGAATACCTCAACAATCTTTTCACAAAAATCAGAGAATATAGCCATCATACATCTTTGAAAGGTAACAGGTACATTACATGAACCAAAAGGCATACGTCTATAAGCATAAGTTCCAAAAGGACAAGTAAAAGTGGTTTTCTCTTGATCTTCTTTTGACATAGGTATTTGAGAAAAACGAGAATATCCATCAAGGAAACAAAATTGTGTGTGCTTAGATAATCTTTCTAACATTTGATCAATAAAAGGCAAGGGGTAATGATCTTTTCTAGTAGCTTTGTTTAATTTCCTGAAATCAATTATCATCCTATAACCAGTTACGACTCTCTCTGGAATAAGTTCATTTTTATCATTAGGAACAACGGATATACCTCCTTTCTTAGGCACACAATGGACATGAATTACCCATCTACAAGCTATGGGATAAATAATACCTGCCTCAAGAAGCTGCAATATTTGAGTTCTTACCACCTCTTTCATTTTAGGATTAAAGCAACTTTGATGATCAACGATAGGTTTAGCATTTGGCTCCATATTAATCTTGTGTTGGCATAGCATAGGGCTAATGCCCTTAAGATCATCAAGAGTATATCCAATAGCAACTCGGTGTTTCTTCAGAGTTTTAAGTAATCTCTTTTCCTCATGCTCTGAAAGGTTAGCGCTAATAATAACATGATATATCTTATTTTCATCAAGATAAGCATACTTTAATGTATTAGGTAGTGTCTTTAATTCAAACACGGGATCACTCTTAGGTGGTAGAAGATCCCCTAAGGCATCAACATGAAGATTATATTTAAGGATAGGTGATTGTTCGAAGAATATTTTATTTATTTCATGTCTTTCACTCATATGCATACCATTTTCAAATATTGTTCTAATGGATCAGTAGGAGGCACAACAATAGAAGCAAGACTAATTATTTCATCTTTACTAGATAAATCTTTCTGATGTGGTTGTCTACCAAACTTAGAGAAATTAAACTCATGAGACATATCACCAAAGTTGACTTCAACCTTTTCTTTAGCACATTCAATTTCAGCATTGATGGTATTCAAGAAGTGTCTACCAAATAGGATGGGACAAAAATTATCTTGTAATGAACCAAGTACTAAGAAACCAGTAGGGTACTTGACTTTTCCACACAAGACTTCAACATCTCGAACAATCCCAAGTGGTAAAATAGTATCTATATTTGCAAGTTTAATAGTAACATCAATGTCTTCTACCTCAGGCTCTCAGCTGGTGCTATATCATGCATAATATCTTGATATATAGTAAATGGAATGGCACTCACAGTAGCACCTATATCACATAAACCATGATAGCAATGATCTCCAATTTTAACAGAAATAACACGCATGGCAACCACTGGCTTATTCTTATATAACACATCCTTTTCATTTATAGGAGGTTTTGCGATTCTAGCAGCCTCACCGCAGAAGTAAATAACATTCCCATAAATATTATCAACTAGGAGATCTTCAACCATAGCAATATTAGGCTCTACATTTATTTGTTCAGAAGGTTTTTATGTTCTAGCATTACTTTTATTAACCACACTTGTAGCTTTAGCATGTTCCTTAATCCTAATAGGAAAAGGTGGTTTCTCAATATAAGCAGTAGGCACAACTGGATCAACATTATAAGGAATTGTTTCTTCTTTAGCTATGCTAGGTTCCTTACAACTTTCTTCAATAGGGGGGCGAAATTTAAACCACTTCTCCATAGGGAGATAAACATGAGTAGCAAATGATTCACAGAAAGTAGCTACTATCTCAGAGTCAAGACCATATTTTGCGTAAACTTATGAAAAGCTTCAGTTTCCATAAAAGATTAACACAATCAAACTCAAGATTTATACATGGCTCATTACCTACGTCGAACTCCCAATCTTCGTAGTTGCGTTTAATTCTTTCAAGAAGATCCCATTTGAATTCGATAGTTCTCGTCATAAAGGAACTGACAGAAGAAGTATCAAGCATCAATTGATTATCATGAGAAAGACGAGAATAAAAGTTTTGTAAGATTATTTCCTTTGAGAGCTCATGACTAGGGCATGTGTACATCATAGATTTAAGCCTCCTCCAAGCTTGAGTGATACTTCTCATTCACGAGGCCAAAAATTATATATATAATTCCGATCACGATGAACCAAATGCATAGGATAAAAACCTTCTTCTTAGCACCATCCTCAGATAAACCCGCAAGCTTAAATAATCCACAAATTTCATCTATATATATCAAGTGCATATCAGTATGTTTTATTCCATCTCCTACATAAGGATTAGCAAGCAGTTTCTCTAACATACCCAAGGGAATTTCATAGTAAACATTTTCAGTAGGTTCGGTAGGTTGAGGAGCGGCTCTTGCCACTTCCGGACGAGATGAAGATACCCCGAACAAGCCCCTCAAAGAATTATCCTCCATAGTAACAAGAAACAGTAAATTTCAGCACGTAACGAAAGTGTTTCCTTACCAAATTCCACTTACCAAATGCGCTTCACTCCTCGGCAACGGTGCCAGAAAATATTCTTGATGGCCCACAAGTATACGGGATCAATCATAGTCCTTTCGATAAGTAAGAGTGTCAAACCCAACGAGGAGCAGAAGGAAATGACAAACGGTTTTCAGCAAGGTATTCTCTGCAAGTGCTGAGAGTAATAGTGATAGATAGTTTTGTAGCAAGATAATTCGTAACAAGTAACAAGTAGTAATAGTAATGATGGTGCAACAAGGTGGCCCAATCCTTTTTGTAGGAAAGGATAAGCCTGAAAGTTCTCTTATATAAAGCAAAGCGCTCTTGGGGACACATGGGGATTTCTGTCTAGTCACGTTCATCATATTTAGTTGATTCGGGTTCGCTACTTTAATATTTTGATATGTGGGTGGACTGGTGCTAAGGTGATGTTCTTACTTGAACAAACAACCCACTTATTATTACCCCCTCTTGCAAGCATCCACAACTATGAAAGAAGAATTAAGATAAATCTAACCATAGCATTATACATTTAGATCCAAATCAACCCCTTACGGAACAACTCATGAACTAGGGTTTAAGCTTTTGTCACTCTCGCAGCCCATCATCTACTTATCATTCCCCAATGATTCCCTTTAGGCCCAAACATGGTGAAGTGTCATGTAGTCGACGTTCACATAACACCACTAAAGGAAGAGCAACATATATATCATCAAAATATCGAACGAATACCAAGTTCATATGATTACTTATAACAAGACTTATCCCATGTCCTCGAGAACAAAAGTAACTACTCACAGATCACGTTCATGTTCAAGATCAAAGGGGTGTTGAATATAATTAAGGATCTGAACATATGATCTTCCACAAAATAAACCAACAAGCATCAACTACGAGATGTAATCAACACTACTAGTAATGCACATGTACCAATCTGAGGTTTTGAGATAAAGATTGAATACAAGAGATGAACTTGGGTTTGAGATGAGATGGTGCTGGTGAAGTTGTTGATGAAGATTGGTCCTCCCATGATGGAGGAAGGTTGGTGATGACGATGACTTCAATTTCCCCCTCCCGGAGGGAAGTTTCCCCGGTGAAATTGCTCCGCCGGAGATCAAAAGTGCTCCAGTACAGGTTTCGCCTCGAGACAGCGACGCTTCGTCCCAAAAGTCTCGTCCTTATTTTTCCAGGTCAAAACCCTTCATATGGCAGAAGAGGGGGACCGAAGACCGCCTGTGGGACCCACAAGGCATCAGGGCCCCCCTCTGGTATTTCTTGGCTCCAGTATTTTTTATATATTCCAAAAATATTCTCCATAAAATTTGAGGTCATTTGGAGTCCAGCAGAATATGTATCTGTGATGTGGCTTTTTCAGGTCCAGAATTCCAGCTGTTGTTAATGTTCCTCTCCATTTGATCCTTGTAAATTCAGAGACAAAAGGCATTAAAATTATATCATAAAGTGGAATAATGGCCAAAAACAGTATAAATAATAGTAGGAAATCATGATGCAAAATAGACGTATCAAGTGCTTCCAATCCTGCTCAGATATATTGAAGAGCTCTTTATGACTTATGGAACTGTTCAGGCAAAACAAGTAAGACAACAGAAGCTTACCACCTCGGCCGGTCTGTGGGACGAAAGGGCACCAATGAACTTTTGTCGGGTGAATTCTGCTTCCTCCCCTTTGAAATCCCGGCTAGGGCTCTGGCCAGAGCTGCCTGGTCGGCAAAATCTTCCTTCATGGAATGTGTCACATCGCTTGTGCCGTTATATTCCCATAAAGGGTGTACTCGCTGTTGAAGAGGTTGAACATGCCGAAGAATAGAAATTGCTATCACATCAATGATGGTGAGCTTCTCGTGAGACAGGCACGAGACTTGGGCTGCCAAGCGCTTTACTTCCTCGTTTGATACCTGGGATGGACTCCTCGGCCGCCAGTTGAAGCTTCTTGGGAGGTGCTGATGAAAATTCGGGAAGTCCTCGGCAGACAGGGTCGTATAGCGGGACATCTGCTATGTAAAACCATTCCGAAGACCACGCAACAGTATCCTCCTTAGGAGTGCCTGATGGATACCAGGTGCCAGCAATTTGGCATGCCTCGGCCCTGCTTACCTCATGGATGACGCCGCCTTAGGAACGAGGAATGATGCAAAAGTACCTCTGCCATAAGCCGAAGTGGGCCTCGCATCCAAGATACATCTCGCCGAGGGCGAAAAACCTCGCTATGTGTAGAATTGAATTGGGGTGAGGTGATGGAGCTGGATCCCGTAGAATGCGAGCAGGCCGCTGATATGTTTCCAACGTATCTACTTTTCCAAATACTTTTGCTCTGGTTTTGACCTCTAATTTGCATGATTTGAATGAAACTAACCCGGACTGACGTTGTTTTCACCAGAACTACCTGGGTGTTATTTTTGTGCAGAAATAAAAGTTCTCAGAATTGGACAAAACTTTTTGTGAATTATTTTTGGGATTTAAAATGAATTATGGAGCAAAGAACTACCAGAGGTCGTGTGCCAGGGGGCCACCACACATCAGGGCGCCTCCTAGGCCGCGCCCTGATGGCTTGTGGGGCCCTCGAGGCTCCTCCGACCCTAACTCCAGTCCTATAAAATCACATCTTCGGAGAAAAAAATCTAAGAGAAGTTTTCAACGCGTTTCACGATACGGAGCCGCCGCCACCTCCTGTTCTTCCTCGGGAGGGCTGATCTGGAGTCCGTTCGGGGCTTCAGAGAGGGGAAATCATCGCCATCGTCATCACCAACCCTTCTCCATCAACACCGCCATGATACTCACCACCGGGGGTGAGTAATTCCTTTGTAGGCTTGCTGGACGATGGTGGGATTGGATGAGATTGATCATGTAACCGAGTTAAGTTTGATAGGGCTTGATCCCTAGTATCCACTATGTCCTGAGATTGATGTTGCTATGACTTTGCTATGCTTAATGCTTGTCAGTAGGGCCCGAGTGCCATGATTTCAGATCTGAACATATTATATTTTCTCTGAATATAAGATTGATTTGGATCCTATCTTGCAAGTTGTATGCACCTATTACGTGTCTTGATCCGCATACCCCAAGGTGACAATAATTGGAATTCTTTCCGGTGATTGCCGTAGTTTGAGGAGTTCATGTATTCACAATGTGTTAATGCTTTGTTCAAGTTCTCTATTAAAAGGAGGCATTATTATCCCTTAGTTTCCAATAGGACCCCGCTGCCACGGGAGGGTAGGACAAAAGATGTCGTACAAGTTCTTATCGCAAGCACGTATGACTATATACGGAATACATGCCTACATTATATTGATGAATTGGAGCTAGTTCTGTGTCGCCCTGGTATGTAATTGTTACATGATCAATGTCATCTAAATCATTATCCATCACCGATCCACGTGCCTACACTTTACATATACTGAATCTTGCTAAGTTACTATTGCTACTGCTACTGTCACAACTGCTACAAAATTGCTGCTGTCACTACTACTGATACTTTTGCTACTACTATTTGCCGTGCTACTAAACCTTTGTTGCAGAGAGATATCCCAGGTGCGGTTGAATTGAAAACTCAATTGTGAAGGACAATAAATATTCTTTGGCTCCCCTTGTGTCGAATCAATAAATTAGGATGAAATACTACCCGTGAAGATTGTCGCGACCCCCTATACTTGTGGGTTATCAAGATCTTTTTCTGGCGCCGTTGCCGGATAGCATAGCTCTATTTATTGTATTAGCTTGAGGATATCCAATAGCCACTATGAAGAATATGAAAGACAATCGAACTAAGATCTTCCCCTCTCGCACGAGAGGAGGTAAGGAACTGCCATCTAGCTCTACTTTTGATTCACCTACTGTTTTGAATCAGCTTGTTACACCACCACCTGTTGATTGTCCTGATATGTCACATGAACTTGATGATGCTACCTCTGAAATTGATGATGATACTATTGCTACACATGTTGAAACTGAAATTGTGCCACTGAATGAATTACTTGATGCTCATATTGCTAAAGCTAGAGAACTTGAAAATGATGAAACTGATGAGGACTTTGAATCACATGTTACACCTCGCTCTCCTAATAGATATGAATTGCCTCATGTACCTCAAGGTTATGTCATGGATAAGGAAACAACTAGTGATTTCTTTGCTTGTGAAAAGAGAGATGACTTGAAGAAACTGTTATGCAAACTAAAAGAAAAATCTATGATGGAGAAAATGAAATATGGTCCTAAATTTGCTAATTCTCCTATATTTGTTACTAATAAGGATTATGAGTTCTCTGTGGACCCTGAATTAATTCCTATAGTAGAATCTGATCCTTTCCTTGGTTATAAGAATGAAATTGTTGTCGAACACCTTATGAAATTAAATGATATTGCTGCTTTGTTTACCAATGATGAAAAGATACGCTATTATTATATCCTTAAGCTTTTTCCTTTCTCACTAAAAGGTGAGGCCAAGGAATGGTTCCTTTCTCTTGCACCTGGTTGTATGCGTAGGCCTCAGGATATGCTCCATTTTTTTCTGCGAAATATTTTGCTGCTCACAAGAAACAAGCTGCCTTACAGGAAATATTTAACTTTGTGAAAATTGAAGAAGAGAAACTCCCTCAAGCTTGGGGGAGGATTCTCCGGTTACTTAGATCTTTGCCTGATTGTCCTCTTAAGAAAAATGAAATTCTTGATATCTTTTATAATGGACTAATCGATGCTTCTAGGGACTTCCTAGATAGTTGTGTTGGTTGTGTTTTCAGGGAAAGAACTGTCAGTCAAGCTGAAGAATTATTGAATAACATGTTGCAAAATGCCGATGATTGGACACTTCCTGAACCACCTCCGGAACCTATTCAAAATAAGAGAGGTATTCTATTCCTCAACCCTGAAGATATGCAAGAAGCAAAAAGATCTATGAAGGAGAAAGGTATTAAAATTGAGGATGTCAAGAAATTACCACCTATTGAAGAAATACATGGACTTGATACCCCGACACAGGTAGTAGAGGTAAACTCCCTCCGTTCCTTTTGTGAAAATGATATACCTTATACTAAGACTCCTGAACAATGCATGGATGAATATGATAATTGTGTTGTTAAGCAAGAACACTTCAATAACTATGTTAAAGATCAATTGAGACGTAATGCTATGATGATAGACCATTTAAGTGACTTGATGTTTAGAATTGCGAATTATGTAAAAGGTCTAGGTAAACATGCTTCTATGGTTCACACTCAACTAGACCAAGTTGCTAAGTCACAAAATGATTTGCTTGTTGAAATGAATAATAATACGAATGATCATGTTGTTAGGGTAATGACTAGGGGAGGTCGTATGACCCAAGAACCTCTCTATCCGGAAGGTCACCCTAAAAGAATAGAACAGGATTCCCAGAGAATTAATGTGGATGCACCTAGTTCCTTTAATAAGAAAAAGAAAAAAAAATGATAGGAACTTGCATGCTCCTAGTGAATCTGTTACAAAAACACCTACTGAGAACCATAATGATGTTTCTATTTATGATGCTGAAACCCAGTCTGGTAGTGAACATGCACCTAGTGATAATGAAAAGGAGGATGATGATAATAATGTGCAAGTAGATGCTCCACCAAAAAGTAATAAAGAAAATGATAATGATGTAGAAATAAAACCTGTTGAGGATCTTTATAACCCACCTCCTAAAAATAAACGTTATGATAAGAGAGACTTTGTTGCTAAAAACATGGGAAGGAGAGAGAGCCATGGGTTCAAAAACCCATGCCATTCCCTCGTAAGGCCTCTAAGAGTAAGGACGATGAAGATTTTGAGCGCTTTGCTGAAATGATTAGACCTGTCCTTTTACGTACTCGTTTGACTGATATACTGAAAATGCCTCCATATGCTAAGTATATGAAAGATATTATTACCAACAAAAGGAAAATACCTGAAACTGAAATTGCTACTATGCTTGCTAATTATTATTTTGATGGAAGAATACCTAAGAAGCTAGGAGATCCTGGCATACCCACAATATCCTGCTCTATTAAAAGAAATTATGTTAAAATTGCTCTATGTGATTTAGGGGCCGGTGTTAGTGTTATGCCTTTCTCCCTTTATAAAAGACTTGATTTGAGTAAGCTTACACCTACTGAGATATCTTTGCAAATGGCTGATAAATCCACTCCTTTACCTATTGGAATTTGCGAGGACGTTCCTGTTGTGGTTGCAAATGTTACTATCTTGACAGACTTTGTTATTCTTGATATGCCCGAGGACGATAATATGTTGATCATCCTTGGTAGACCCTTTTTAAATACTGCAGGGGCTGTTATTGATTGCAATAAAAGCAAGGTTACCTTTCACGTCAATGGCAATCAACATACCGTTAATTTTCCGAAGAAGCAAACTTTGGTCAATAATATTAATGTCATTGAGCCTACTCCCACGGTTATCATTGGAAGTTTTGCAATTCCTCTACCTACTGTCAAGAAGAAATATTATAATCTTATTGTTGGGGAGATGCAAATCCCCATTGAGGTAACCTAGTGATATACGAAAATTCTTCGGTGGCATGTTCACCGGAAACGGTTGTTAATAAGACTTGATCAACCTTATTAATGGATCATTTTCGGAAGGCATGTGATTGATGAATTTAGTCTTCACAGCTCTCTGAATCAAAAGTTTATCCTCTGTTATTTTCAGTTTATATAAAATAAATTAGCATGATTTTTCCGTTTTTCTGTTTTTCTCGTGTGTAGAAAAATGCCCGAAAATAAAAAGTCTGAGATTGCCACAAAATTTTAACATGAATTTTTCTAGAATAAATAAGAATTTTTGGCACAAAAATTATAACAGGGGACTGCACCTGTGTGGCACCACACATCAGGGCGCCACCCCTAGTTCGTGCCCTGATGGCTTGTGAGGCCCACAGGGGCCCCCTGCGTTATCCCTTAGTCCCACTCCTTCTCCTACCTCCAGCAAAAATTTCCTATCCATCTCTCTCTCGTGTTCTTTACCCAGAAAGCGAAATTTTCGATCTCTTTGCTCGGAATCCCGTTTCCGAAACTGTTTTGTGGAATTTTTCCTTGGTATGTGACTCCTTGACTCCTCCAATTAGTTTTTGTTTTAATGGTTTATATTTTGCAAAATGTGCTGCACTTGGTGCTACAGAAAATGAGCTTGCATGTTGAGTTCTTTGAGTTCCAAGTAGTATGAATGCTTGATATGGCCTCTAGGCATCCATATGAGTAGTTACTATCAATCTTGCAAAGTTTTATTGACATGAATTTGTGGCTCAAAAATTCAGAAAATTGTACCTAGGAAAATGAACTTCTTGAGAGGTTCTTCAAGCCGGAGCCCCAAGGGAGTTGTTAGGAGAACTCAGGACCGAGACATCAACCTGGTTCGCAACACGGAGGTTAGGCCATGTGAATGGCCACATACGCCCTTCATGAACGAGGCGGGTTTCTATGAAGAGTTCATGCAATTCATTGCAAATGCCGGGCTTACCGACTTCCTCGCAAATGAGTGTGACCAATACTATCTCCCCACTAATTCCTTCGTGCAAAACTTTTTTTTTCACAAATACGCCCGGTGCTCCCACAATACGCTTTGATCTTTATGCCACCAACTATGAATTGCCCCTACATGAATTTTGTGAAATATGTTTGCTTCCTTCTGGCGGGGGAATGCGTGAGCCTAAGCCCGAGGAGTTTGAGGATTTCCTCCAAACCTTAAGTGTGGGAGAAACTAGGGGCGTGTCACACGCTAGAGCTACTAGTTTGCAATTTCCTTTCGTGCACTACTTTTCTCTATTTATAGGGAAATGCATAACTGCCATGGAACAGGGTGGTGGCCTCAGTGCCCCTACCCTGGCTATTTTACGCCGTGCACTTTATGGTGATAATACTTACAACATAGGAGCTATTGTTGCGCGTCGATTAAATCTTAACCGAAACAAGGGCAAGATTCATGTTGGTATCTATGCCACTCGCTTGGTAAGGCGTTTTGACGTTGACATACGCCCTACTGATTACTTGTTGCCTAAGGTTTATCTTGATCACCAGTCTATGAAGGAACACAGATTTATTGTGGAACCGCAAACACATCAACATATTCGTTACAACTTAGTATTTAGCGAGACGACTTGCGATATTATTCCTTTGCCTGCACCCTCTTTGTTTAACTATCATGCCAGGCAAGGATACACAATAATGCGAGAAGATATAATTGCTTACCGGAATGAGCTGGCCGCTGCGGAGGCCGAGGCCCAGGCATGGGACGCCTAGGTACCTGAGCAGGAACACTTTCCCGAACCCGACGGCTATTATCAGTGGTGATCACCAAGCTAGGCAAATACCTAAGCTTGGGGGAGTACGTATTTGTCACCGACATTACATTCATGTTCACACACTTCATAAAAATTGTCGGTGTTCATCCTTTTTCATTGGATATCCATGATAGTTTTATTTTTCCGCTTTCTTCTTGTGTGTTTGATAAACTTTGGGAAAAACCAAAAATATTTCTCGCTTCTTTCTAGTTTTCTTTCTCCATTTAATTATCTTAGTATTAAAAATAAAACCCAAAAAGATTTCCTTTGCATGCTGGGAGCTTTCCCGTGTAAATAATTTTTCTCATTCTTGTTTTCTCTTAGTTTATTTTGTTTGCTTAAGAAAACTTAAAACTCCAAAAATATTTCAGTGTGTTTCTCTGAGTTTCTTTTCTTTTTGTTGAGCCTTTGAAAGGAGAAAACCACAATGAAAATGTTGAGTGGCTCTCATATGCTTTATGGTTGAACTAACAGAGAGCCAATATTACCTTGTCTTCTCCTTTGATTAAAACTGCCCTGCAGATTTCAGCTTAGTCCACGGTATTCTTGCACTATTATTATTATCACATCATTTGGTCATACAAGTGAAAGGCAATAATGACGATATTTGACAAAGTGATCGTGGCAAAGGAAGCTGGTATGAACTCTTCTTGTTTTCCGTTTTTGTAAATATGTTTAGCCCGTTCGATCTCGATTTAGTATATTATGAGTGAACATGTTCATGATGACAATTAGAGATTATAGCTTCTCATGCCATGCTTAAACAACTAGTAGTGAATAATGATTTATCTTATGGGTCAACATGCATTAAAATGGTTATGATGTGGTATGGTATTTTCCTATGAGTAATTCAAGCGGCTTGACTTGGCCCGTGTGCAAACATGTAGTTGATTCAAAACCAATGCAGCCTTCATGATGTTTAAATTCATAGTGTTTATATCCTATTCATGCTACGTCCAATGTAAATTATTTGCAATGCATACCAATGACCGTTTTCGCTCTCTAGCTGGTCGCTTCCGAACCTATTGCTAGCCTTCACCTGTAATAAGCAAAAATGCTGCTTGTGCATCCAAAATCTTCAAACCAAGTTATTCCACATGAGTCCACCATACCTACCTATATGCAGTATTACCCTGTCGTTCCAAGTAAATTTGCATGTGCCATCTCTAAACATTCAAATAAACATCTATTTTGTGCACGCATCTCGCTCATAGAGCGACGAGGCGGTCAGTATTTTCCATGCTAAGCGAGTTATTCTCAGGACGATCGTTTATTCGCCGTCAATGCACGAGAGAGGCTCGTAAAAGGATGCCCAATCCTGCATAATCAAAATTAATTAAACAAAACTCCTTGGGACAGTTGACATGTTGGCAGGCATCCGTGGATTCGGTCAGCCATGGTTTGTGTATGGATGGTGGATAGGAGTAAACTTTACTATTCTGTTTGGGAACCGTCAATAATGAGTTTAGCACGGAAGATATTGAAAATCTTTGCCGTAACGTTGACAAGAAAAGTGCACCACTCAAAAACTACATTCATATCCTGTTTCAAAAAACTTGAGCTCTGGCACCTCTGCAAATCAATGCTTCCCTCTGCGAAGGGCCTATCTATTTATTTTTATGATGAGTCATCATTCTCTTATTAAAAGCATCACACGGGAGAGCACTATTGTCATTCTTATGCATTGAGTCTAGTTAATGCTAGACGTGAGCATGAGTGGATCTTTTCTATTCTGAATTATAATGTTTAGTCGCTGCTTGAACCTCAAAGGTGCTCTGCATTTATGTTTTGCGGTCTCAGAAAGGGCTAGCGACATACCATGTCACCATATCGTATCATGATTGTTTTGATAAAGTGTTAGCATGTGAGATATATTATTATTTGCTTGCTAGTTGGTTATGTATTGCCATGAGTTGATATGATGTTTAATTGTTATCATGGGCGTGGTTATTTATGATTTATGCTGAAAACTTGAGCACTAGCTAAGCATGTGTATAATGACGAGAACAAAAGAGTTTGTAAAAGTTATCTTTATCACTTTTAGTTTGTCAACTGAATTGCTTGAGGACAAGCAATGAGTTAAGCTTGGGGGAGTTGATACGTCTCCAACGTATCTATTTTTCCAAACACTTTTGATCTTGTTTTGACCTCTAATTTGCATGATTTGAATGAAACTAACCCGGACTGACGTTGTTTTCAGCAGAACTACCTTGGTGTTATTTTTGTGCAGAAATAGAAGTTCTCGGAATCGGACAAAACTTTTCGTGAATTATTTTTGGGATTTATAATGAATTATGGGGCAAAGAACTGCCGGAGGGCATGTGCCAAGGGGCCACCACACAACAGGGAGCGACCCCCCTAGGCCGCGCCCTGATGGCTTGTGAGGCCCTCGAGGCTCCTCTGACCCTAAATCCAGTCCTATAAAATCACATCTTTGGAGAGAAAAATCAGAGAGAAGTTTTCATCGTGTTTCATGAGACGGAGCCGCTGCCACCTCCTGTTCTTCCTCGAGAGGGCCGATCTGAAGTCCGTTTGGGGCTCCGGACAGGAGAAATCGTCGCCATTGTCATCACCAACCCTTCTCCATCAACACCGCCATGATGCTCACCACCGGGAGTGAGTAATTCCTTTGTAGGCTTGCTGGACGGTGGTGGGATTGGATGAGATTGATCATGTAATCGAGTTAAGTTTGATAGGGCTTGATCCCAAGTATCCACTATGTTCTGAGATTGATGTTGCTATGACTTTGCTATGCTTAATGCTTGTCAATAGGGCCCAAGTGCCATGATTTCAGATCTGAACATATTATATTTTCTTTGAATATAAGATTGATTTGTATCCTATCTTGCAAGTTGTATGCACCTATTACGTGTCTTGATCCGCATACCCCAAGGTGACAATAATTGGGATTCTTTCCGGTGATTGCCGTAGTTTGAGGAGTTCATGTATTCACCATGTGTTAATGCTTTGTTCCGGTTCTCTATTAAAACTAGGCCTTAATATCCCTTAGTTTCCAATAGGACCCCGCTGCCACGGGAGGGTAGGACAAAACATGGCATGCAAGTTCTTATCGCAAGCACGTATGACTATATACGGAATACATGCCTACATTATATTGATGAATTGGAGCTAGTTCTGTGTCATCCTAGTGTGTAACTGTTACATGATTAATGTCATCTAAATCATTATCCATCACCGATCCACGTGCCTATGCTTTACATATACTGAATCTGGCTAAGTTACTATTGCTACTGCTACTGTCACAACTGCTACAAAACTGTTGCTGTCACTACTACTGTTACTTTTGCTACTACTATTTGTCATGCTTCTAAACCTTTGCTGTAGAGAGATATCCCAGGTGCGGTCGAATTGACAACTCAACTGTCAAGGCCAATAAATATTCTTTGGCTCCCCTTGTGTCGAATCAATAAATTAGGGTGAAATACTACCCGTGAAGACTGTCGCGATCCCCTATACTTGTGGGTTATCAGCCGCAGAGAAAGGGATGGATCGGGAAGCCCAAGCCTTGCAGGAGGAAGGGGATAAAATATACTCTTTCTCCCTCGTGAGGGGAAAGATGCTTTTCAGCATGGGCCTGGCCATCAATCGAGGTTAGGCCAACACGTACGGGAGCTAGAACTGTGTCGGGGAGGTACCCCTGAGTCGCCAGTATGTTGAGGCGAAGGCGAGACACAGAATAGCTTTGCAACGCTCCTTGTAGAGGCTCATGCAGACACACTAAGGAGCTAGGAGCGTTGCCCATGGTGGAATTTCTCTAGAAGCTGAAGCAGGGAGATGTGAGATCGAAAGCGTAATTGACTGGAGTGGGTGTGCGGTTAGTTTTTATGCCCCGTATCGTGTTAAATAATGATCCATGGTGAGACGCTTCGATTACCGGCCATCAAACTGCTCGCCTCCCTAAGCAGCACAAGAATGAATAAGAATGTCGTAAAGGCGCAACACAGGGCCACTGTCGGTGGACCTCAAAAAGAGATCAGCAAGCCGAGGCAGTTTCATGCTCGGATTGTTCGAGGAATAATCAGGACTTCCGATCTGAATATTGCTTTACTAAGGGAACTCACCTGCCAAGCCAAAAACATTCGAAGCCAGAAGATCCGAAGAGTGTGTTTGTCCTCGACGATTGGAGACAAGTTCAAGGGCTACTGAGGGTGTCCTGGACCAGGGGGTACTAGTTCGTGGTGTTTGTCCCTTATGGTCCGAACTAGGGGCCTGCTAGGCAAACGACTGGAGGACAGTGGGATCGTCAGGACTTACCCTTACGAAGAAGGGAAACCACCAAAGACCTGGCGTGCGCCCCAAGGATGGTTATATATCCGGCATGTCTACAACCGACCTAAACATGTAATCTAACTCCCCCGGGTACCTATATAAACCCACGGGTTTAGTCTATGGGGGGAAACTGATTCACCGTAGGGTTTAGAGCTTACACAATGATCTCAAGGTAGATCATCAACCTGTACTCGATACTCCATCATCAATACAATCAAAGCAGGGCACAGGGTTTTACCTCTTCGAGAGGGCCTGAACCTAGGTAAACATCGTCTCCCCACTCTACCTGTTACCATTGTTCTTAAATCCACAGTTCAGGACCCCCTATCCAAGATCCGCCGGTTTTTGCACTAACAGGCAGCACTCCATACGGCCGCCCATACGAGCACGCACGGTCATATGGAACGCCATCTTTTGATCTGGAAGCGCAGCGATGATTTCTTCTTTTGCCTCCTTGATTGATTCTTTTATGGTAGGTGATTAACACTTTAAATACATTATTGCACTACCATTTCTGGGGATCTTCTCCATATTATGAAAATTGGTCCAAAAAGCATTAGCTGTGATATTATCAACAAAAAGAGGTACGCGAACGTTCTAAAATTCCACAAAGCCTACCATGTAGGTACAAAATACCTTGTAAAATCATCACATGAATTGGACTCATCAATCCACGTCCTTTCATACGTGACCGTACATTGCTTCCATTTGCTTCCTTTTTTGATATATTTTCAAAAATAACTACATCATGCGTGTGTTCATCACTCGTTCAGTGTCACAACAGTACTAGAAAAATACAGGACATTTTACATACCAAAAGTTTACGTTCAAAAATTAAATGATTTTCCATACGAAACCTGTACACCATGTGGTCGTTGCATGCAAAGAGTCTCCGTTTATATCTAGGAATAACAATGACCGATCTAATTTTCATATTACAATAGATGGTCACACTATTTTTGAAGCGAGTACTCAAAGTTCTAAAATCGCTAAACTATTTCGAAAAGCCGGTCATGAATTTTCTGAAAGCCCTCACACTGTTTCTAAAAGTCCTTACAATTATTTCTGGAAGTGTTAACAACATCCAAGAAAAGCATTTACAGAAAGTTAACAAGGATACAAGCACTTATTTTTACATAAGTGCCATGCATTTGTACATCACCGCACAACTATGATGAACATAAATAAATAGTACAATACACACGAAATCTTTCACCTACTATGATCATATTTAGAACATCCGTTCGCTCAATCTAACTTAACACACTAGTTGAATGTATACATCCAAGTTCTAGCAATTCACCACCTGTAGTTTCCCTTCCAGCGCTTCCAGCCGCTCGAAGATCCCTCGTCTATGTTCTTACATGGACGGAGCCATTCCCTCGATGGTGGTCAGAGAAGGTGATGTAGCCCTTCCATAATGATTAGGATCCTACGGTACAACTCGTAGCTAACGTACCCGTCTTTTGCTCCATACTCGAGGTGCGGCGGGGAATGCGGCTTCCACTCTCGCTATTGGTGCTTTTCCCTTGAGAATGATTTCTTCATGTTCTTGTACGAGGGGTCAATAATGGACGTTGCAAGGTCACCCATGGAGTCCTTTTAGCCGTCACCTATGATACAAAACTGCTTTTGTATGTCGACGTGGTGCTTGTCTAGAATTGTGATCAATGCACGGGCAAGCATGATCTTGTCGCCCTAGTGTCCACACTAGCGAAAGTTATCGCTTTGCATTGCTAGAATTCAACCAACGCGTGGCACCCATCGGACCTGCATTAGTGGTACACGAGGGCATGTTCACGCATGGTGAGTTGCACGATGGTGACCCCTTGTCGTCTGTAACTGATCCTACGGGTGTACACAACGTCGAGGCAAACAAACTTGTTCTTATCTTCTTGGAGCCAATGCTCGTACATGGCGATGACTCGCTCCACGGTCTTTGGCTCCTTGGTGTACACCACCTCCAACACAGTTGTGCCATGGGCCGTGATGTGGTGGGTCTCCGTTGTTAGTTTCTTGTCGTCCGTGGCTACAGGGAGGCGGTGGGGGTTTGTATTGGACAACAACCAAGGAAGAAGAGGCAGATGGATGCGATAAGAGGAATGTGATAGTTAATTTTTCATGCAAAACTGTAACTGACCAAAGCAGTTGGGACGTCGTCCGGCGGTTCCAAGAGTCATGGGAATCAGTCGTCTCTTAAAGAAAAAAATTATCGGGGTTGGAGCAATATTTTGTACCATGACAACAATGAATTATGACGTGACAACTAACACCGTAACTTGAATTTGGCACCAATATTTACACTTCACTTGATCAGCGTGCTTTGGTCAAGATACTTGCACGAACAAAATGTCTGTGCATTGCAAACCTGTTGGGCTCGCCTTACGTCTGCGATGAACATCCTTACACATGAACAATCACCTATGACGGCACCTTGATAACCCACAAGTATAGGGGATCGCAACAGTCTTCGCGGGTAGTATTACACCCTGATTTATTGATTCGACACAAGGGGAGCCAAACAATATTTATCGGCCTTAGAAGTTGAGTTGTCAATTCAACCACACCTCGGATATCTCTCTGCAGCAAAGGTTTAGTAGCACAACAAGTAATAGTAACAGTAATAGTGACATCAACAATTTTGTAGCAGTTGTAACAGTAGCAGCAGGAGTAATAACTTAGCAAGATTTAGTATATGTAAAGCGTAGGCACATGGACCGGTGATGGATAATGATTTCGATGACATCAATCATGTAACAGTTACACACTGGAGCGACACAGAACTAGCTCCAATTCATCAATGTAATGTAGGCATGTATTCCGTAAATAGTTATACGTGCTTGCGATAAGAACTTGTATAACATCTTTTGTCCTACCCTCTCGTGAGAGCGGGGTCCTAATGGAAACTAAGGGATATTAAGGCCTCCTTTTAATAGAGAACCGGAACAAAGCATTAACATATGGTGAATACATGAAATCCTCAAACTGCAGCAATCACCGAAAAGAATCCCAATTATTGTCACCTTGGGGTATGCGGATCATGACACGTAGTAGGTGCATACAACTTGCAAGATGGGATCCAAATCACTCTTATATTCATGAAAACATAATAGGTTCATATCTGAAATCATGGCACTCGGGCCCTAGTGACAAGCATTAAGCATAGCAAAGTCATAGCAACATCAATCTCAGAACATAGTGGATACTAGGGATCAAGCCCTATCAAATTAACTCGATTACATGATCAATCTCATCCAATCCCATCACCGTCCAGCAAGCCTACAAAGGAATTACTTACTCCCGGTGGTGAGCATCATGGCAGTGTTGATGAAGAAGGGTTGGTGATGACGACGGCGATGAATCCCCCTCTCCGGAGCCCCAAACAGACTCCAGATCAGCCCTCCCGATGAAGAACATGAGGTGGTGGCGGCTCCGTCTCGTAAAACGCGATGAAATCTTCTCTCCTATTTTTCTCTCCGAAGATGTGAATTTGTAGGACTGGAATTAGGGTCGAGGGAGACACGTGGGCCCCACAAGCTATCAGGGCGCGCCCAGAGGGGTGCGCCCTGTTGGCTTGTCGCCCACAGGTATGCCCCTCCGGTGGTTCTATGCTCCATAATTCATTATATGTACCAGAAAAAATTCGCAACAAGTTTCTTCCAATTCCGGGAACTTTTATTTCTGCACAAAAAACACACCAAGGTAGTTGTGTTGAAAACAACGTCAGTTCGGGTTAGTTTCATTCAAATCATGCAAATTAGAGTCAAAAAATAAGAGCAAAAGTATTTGGAAAAGTAAATACGTTTGAGACATATCACACCTACCCGTACGCAAAGTAGGATATCAAAGTATGATACAATGCATAACCTAAGTTTGATTGCCATTATAAATTCCCAAGTATGATGTACACAATTAAATCTTTTTTAAAATCTTCTCCATTATGTGGTATGCATCATGAATACAAAGTATGGAGCGTGTTCGGATTCATACTTTCACAAATCTTTATGATGGTGGCACCTCCTTGCCGCATGCAAAGTAGGATCTCAAAGTATGACAAAAGAACCGGCACCCGGGACTTGAATTTGTAAACGGTCATGAAACTTCACATGATGAACGTGCTTTCTTCAAGTTACATGCATGGACAAAATGATTGTGCCTTGCTAACACGTCTAAATAAGCGAGGAACTGTAGGAAATATGCCCTAGAGGCAATAATAAAGTGGTTATTATTATATTTCCTTGTTCATGATAAATGTTTATTATCCATGCTATAATTGTATTGAATTGGAAACACATATACATGTGTGGTTACATAGACAACACTGTGTCCCTAGTATGCCTCTTGTAGACTAGCTCGTTGATCAAAGATGGTCAAGGTTTCCTAGCCATAGACATGAGATGTCATTTGATAACGGGATCACATCATTAGGAGAATGATGTGACGAACAAGACCCAAACTATGAACGTAGCATATGATCGTGTCAGTTTATTGCTATAGTTTTCTGCATGTCAAGTATCTGTTCCTATGACCATGAGATCATGCAACTCACTGACACCAGAGGAATACCTTGTGTGTATCAAACGTCGCAACGTAACTGGGTGACTATAAAGATGCTCTACAGGTATCTCCGAGGGTGTCTGTTGAGCTGGCATGGATCAAGACTGAGATTTGTTACTCCGTGTGACGGAGAGGTATCTCAGGGCCCACTCGGTAATACAACATCACAATAAGCCTTGCAAGCAAAGTGACTAAAGAGTTAGCCACGGGATCTTGTATTACAAAACGAGTAAAGAGACTTGCCGGTAACAAGATTGAACTAGGTATAGAGATACCGACGATCGAATCTCGGGCAAGTAACATACCGAAGAACAAAGGGAACATCATACGGGATTAACTGAATCCTTGACATAGAGGTTCAACCGATAAAGATGTTCGTAGAATATGTAGGAACCAATATGGGCATCCAGGTCCCGCTATTGGTTATTGACCGTAGAGGTGTCTCGGTCATGTCTACATAGTTCTCGAACCCGCAGGGTCTGCACACTTAACGTTCGATGACGTTTTGGTAGTATTGAGTTATGTATGGTGATGACCGAAGATTGTTCGAAGTCCCGGATGAGATCCCAGACATCACGAGGAGCTCCGGAATGGTCCGGAGGTAAAGATTGATATATAGGAAGTCTCGTTTTGGTCTCCGGAAAAGTTTCGGGCATTTCCGGCAGTGTACCGGGAGTGACAAATGGGTTCCGGGGGGTCCACCAAGTGGGGCCCACCCACCCCAAGGGTCACATGGGCCTAGGAGGTGGCGCACCAGCCCCTGGTGGGCTGGCCGGCCAGCCCCTAGGAGGCCCTTGCACAAAGGGGTGGGAGAGGGTTCAAGTGGGAGGAGTCCTACTATGAGTCCACCTCCCTTGTGGGAGGTGGACTCCTCCCTTGTGTTGGTTCGGCCGAACCACTAGGGGAAACCCTAGGGGCTGCCTCCTCCCCCCTCCCTCCTATATATACTAGAGGTTTTGAGGGCAGCCACCCCAACCCAAAAAGCCACGGCTGCCTCTCTTTCCCTCTAGATCGTTTTCTCCTCTAGATTAGTTCGGCGGAGCTCGGCGAAGCCCTGCCGGATTAGTTCACCACCACCACCACAACGCCGTTGTGCTGCCGGAGAACTCATCTACCTCTCCGCTCCCTCTTGCTGGATCAAGAAGGCGGAGATCATCATCAAGCTGTACGTGTGCTCAACGCGGAGGTGCTGTCCGTTCGACGCTAGATCGGGACGGATCATGATTGGATGGCGGGACGGCTTGCGATTTGGATCGCAAAGATGTTCGACTACATCAACCGCGTTTCTTAACGCTTCCCGCTTAGTGATCTACAAGGGTATCTAGATCCAGTCTCCCTCTCGTAGATGCTCATCACCATGGATAGATCTTGCGTGTGCGTAGGAAAAGTTTTGTTTCCCATGCAACGTTCCCCAACAGTGGCATCATGAGCTAGGTTTATGCGTAGATGAGATCTCGAGTAGAACACAAAGGAGCTTGTGGGCATTGATATTCAGATTTCTTCCCTCCTTAGTCTTATCTTGATTCGGTGGTATTGTGGGATGAAGCGGCTCGGACCAACCTTACTCGTCCACGTACGAGAGACCGGTTCCATCGACTGACATGTAACTTTGTTGCATAAGATGGCTGGCGGGTGTCTATCTCTCCCACCTTAGTTGAATCAGATTCGACAAAGGCGGTCCTTGTAGAAGGTGAAATAGCAACTTGTGTATGACCGTTGTGGTTTTGCGTAGGTAAGAATCGTTCTTGCTGGATACCCATAGCAGCCACGTAAAACATGCAACAACAAATTAGAGGACGTCTAACTTGTTTTTGCAGGGTATGATGTGATATGATATGGCCAGAAACATGATGAGATATATGTGATGTATGAGATGATCATGTTTTGTATAGATTATCACGACTTGCATGTCGATGAGTACGGCAACCGGCAGGAGCCATAGGGTTGTCTTTAATTATTTTTGCCTTTTTTGCTTTACTTTATCGCTATGTGTTAGCAATAGTTGTAGAAGCAATAGTTGGCGCGACAAACTCGTGGCGACACGTTGATGGAGATCAAGATGATGGAGATCATGGTGTCATGCCGGTGACGATGGAGATCATGCCGGTGCTTTGGAGATGGAGATCAAAAGCACAAGTTCATGGCCATATCATGTCACTTATGATTTGCATGTGATGTTAATCCTTTTATGCATCTTATTATGCTTAGGACGACGGTAGCATTATAAGGTGACCCCTCACTAAAATTTCAAGATAAAATTGTGTTCTCCCCGAGTGTGCACCGTTGCGAAAGTTCGTCGTTTCGAGACACCACGTGATGATCGGGTGTGATAGACTCTACGTTCACATACAACGGGTGCAAGCCAGTGTTGCACATGCGGAACACTCGGGTTAAACTTGACGAGCCTAGCATGTACATACATGGCCTCGGAACACAAGAGACCGAAAGGTCGAACATGAGTCATATAGTAGATATGATCAACATGGAGATGTTCACCATTGAAACCACCTCATCTCACGTGATGATCGGACTTGGGTTGGTGAATTTGGATCATGTGACACTCGAATGACCTGAGGGATGTCAATTTGAGTGGGATTTTTTTAGTAATATGACTAACTAAACTCATTATCTTGAACAATAGTCTAAGTTGTCTTTGCAAAATTTATGTTGTAGATCAATGGCTCGCGCAGTAGCACCCCTGAATTTCAATGCGTTCCTAGAGAAAGCTAAGTTGAAAGATGATGGAAGTAACTTTGTAGACTGGGCCCGTAATTTGAGGATTATCCTCACGGCTTCCCAAAAGGCTTATGTTCTTGATGCACCTCTCGGTGAACCACCCGCTCCAGTAGAGGCCGCAGACGTTGCGAACGCCTGGCAGGCACGTTCCGATGATTACTCAATAGTTCAATGTGTAATGTTGTATGGCTTAGAACCGGGACTTCAAAGACGTTTTGAACGTCATGGAGCATATGAGATGTTCCAGGAGTTGAAGTTTATCTTTGAGAAGAATGCCCGGATCGAGAGGTATGAGACCTCCGATAAGTTCTATGCTTGCAAGATGGAGGAGAACGGGTCTGTCAGTGAACATGTACTCAGAATGTTTGGGTATTCTAACCGTCTGGCAGAGTTGGGAAATGTTCTCCCGCCAGAGGCAATCACTGACAGAGATCTTCAATCACTGTCACCTAGCTACAAAAGCTTTGTGTTGAACTATAACATGCAAGGGATGAACAAGTCAGTCACCGAGCTGTTTGTGATGTTAAAAGTCGATGAGTCTGAGATTCAAAAGGAGCATCAAGTGTTGATGGTCAATAAAACCACTAGTTTCAAGAAGAATGGCAAGGGCAAGAAGGGTAACTCCAAGAAGAGTGGCAAAGCAGTTGCCCCTCCCGTGAAGAAACCCAAGGCTGGACCCAAGCCAGAAACTGAGTGCTTTCATTGCAAGGGAACTGGTCACTGGAAGCGGAACTACCCCAAGTATCTGGCTGACAAGAAGGCGGCCAACACCAAACAAGGTATATATGATATACATGTTATTGATGTGTACCTTACGAACTCTCGTTGTAGTGCCTGGCTATTTGATACCGATTTGGTTGCTCACATTTGCAACTCAAAGCAGGAACTAAGGAATAGACGGAGGCTGGCTAAGGACGAAGTGACGATGCGCGTGGGAAATGGTTCCAACGTTGATGTGATCGCCGTCGGCACGCTCGCTCTTCGATTACCATCGGGATTAGTGATGAACCTGAATAATTGTTATTTAGTGCCTGCGTTAAGCATGAACATTATATCTGGATCTTGTTTATTGCGAGACGGTTACTCATTTAAATCAGAGAATAATGGTTGTTCTATTTATATGAGTAATATCTTTTATGGTCATGCACCCATTGTGAGGGGTTTATTCTTATTAAATCTCAATAGTGATGATACACATGTTCATAACATTGATGCCAAAAGATGTAGAGTTGATAATGATAGCACCACTTTCTTGTGGCACTGCCGCTTAGGTCATAATGGTGTAAAACGCATGAAGAAACTCCATGCTGATGGACTTTTGGAGTTACTTGATTTTGAATCACTTGACACATGTGCACCATGCCTCATGGGCAAGATGACTAAGACCCCGTTCTCTGGAACAATGGAACGGGCAAGTGACTTGTTGGAAATCATACATACTGATGTGTGCGGTCCGATGAGCATTGAGGCGCGCGGTGGATATCGTTATTTTCTCACCTTCACTGATGACTTAAGTAGATATGGGTATATTTACTTAATGAAACATAAGTCTAAAACGTTTGAAAAGTTCAAGCAATTTCAGAGTGAAGTTGAGAATCATCATAACAAGAAGATTAAATTCCTGCGATCTGATCGAGGAGGAGAATATCTAAGTTATGAGTTTGGCAATCACTTAAGACAATGTGGAATTGTTTCACAATTGACACCGCCTAGAACACCACAACGTAATGGTGTGTCCGGACGTCGTAATCGAACCTTATTAGATATGGTGCGGTCTATGATGTCTCTTGCCGATTTGCCACTATCGTTTTGGGGTTATGCGTTAGAGACAGCTGCATTCACTTTAAATAGGGCACCATCAAAATCCATTGAGACCACGCCATATGAACTGTGGTTTGGCAAGAAACCAAAGTTGTCGTTTCTTAAAGTTTGGGGATGTGATGCTTATGTCCAAAAGCTTCAGCCTGAAAAGCTGGAACCCAAAGCGAAGAAATGTGTCTTCATAGGTTACCCAAAAGTGACGGTTGGGTACACCTTCTATCTCAGATCCGAGGGCAAAGTGTTTGTCGCTAAGAACGGGTCATTTCTCGAGAAAGAGTTTCTCTCGAAAGAATTGAGTGGGAGGAAAATAGAACTTGATGAGGTTGTTGAACCTTTACTTCAACCAGAAAGTAGCCCAGCGCAGACAGATGTTTCTGTAGAGCCTACATCGGTTGAAGAGGAAGCTGATGATGGTGATCATGAGGCTTCGGATCAAGTTGCTTTCGAACCTCGTAGGTCGACTACGGCACGTACTGCTCCTGAGTGGTACGGTAACCCCGTCTTAGAGGTCATGTTGTTGGACAACGATGAACCTACGGGCTATGGAGAAGCGATGATGGGCCCGGATTCCGAGAAATGGTTAGAGGCCATGAAATCCGAGATGGGATCCATCTATGAAAACAAAGTATGGACTTTGGAAGTATTACCTGAAGGGCGAAAGGCCATTCAAAATAAATGGATCTTTAAGAAGAAGACGGACGCGGACGGTAATGTCACCGTCTATAAAGCTCGACTTGTGGCAAAGGGTTTTTCACAAGTTCAAGGAGTTGACTACGATGAGACCTTCTCACCCGTAGCGATGCATAAGTCCGTCAGAATCATGTTAGCAATAGTTGCCTTTTTCGATTATGAAATTTGGCAGATGGATGTCAAAACAGCGTTCCTTAACGGTTTCCTTAAGGAAGAGTTGTATATGATGCAACCGGAAGGTTTTGTCGATCCAGAGAATGCTGACAAAGTTTGCAAACTCCAGCGATCCATTTATGGACTGGTGCAAGCATCTCGGAGTTGGAATCTTCGCTTTGATGAGTTGATCAAAGCGTTCGGGTTTATACAAGTTTACAGAGAAGCTTGTATTTACAAGAAAGTGAGTGGGAGCTGTATAGCATTTCTAATATTATATGTGGATGACATATTGCTGATTGGAAACAATATAGAAATGTTGGGAAGCGTGAAGCAATATTTGAACAAGAGTTTTTCAATGAAGGACCTAGGAGAAGCTGCTTTCATATTAGGCATCAAGATCTATAGAGATAGATCGAGACGCTTAATAGGACTTTCACAGAGCACATACCTTGACAAAGTTTTGAAGAAGTTCAAAATGGATCAGTCCAAGAAGGGGTTCTTGCCTGTATCGCAAGGTGTGAAGTTTAGTAAGACTCAATGCCCAGTGACTGCAGAAGATAGAGAAAAGATGAGTGTCATCCCCTATGCTTCAGCCATAGGCTCTATCATGTATGCAATGATGTGCACAAGACCTGATGTCAGCCTTGCCATAAGTATGGCCGGAAGGTTTCAAAGTGATCTAGGAGTGGAACACTGGACGGCGGTCAAGAATATCCTGAAGTACCTAAAAAGGACTAAGGACATGTTTCTCGTTTATGGAGGTGATCAAGAGCTCGTCGTAAAGGGTTACATCGATGCAAGCTTTGACACTCATCCGGATGACTCTAAGTCTCAAACCGGATATGTATTTATTCTCAATGGGGGTGCGGTAAGCTGGTGCAGTTCCAAGTAGAGCGTGGTAGCTGATTCTACATGTGAAGCGGAGTACATCGCTGCCTCGGAGGCGGCGAAGGAAGGTGTCTGGATGAAGGAGTTCATGACAGATCTTGGAGTAGTGCCCAGTGCACTCAACCCAATGACTCTGTTCTGTGACAACACTGGTGCCATTGCTCTTGCCAAGGAACCAAGGTTTCACAAGAGGACCAGACACATAAAGCGACGCTTCAATTCCATTCGCGATTACATCAAGGAGGAGGACATAAATATTTGCAAAGTACACACGGATCTGAATGTCGCAGACCTGTTGACTAAACCTCTTCTAAGGGCTAAACATGATCAACACCAGAACTGTATGGGTGTCAGATTCATTACAATGTAAATCACATAGTGATGTGAGCTAGATTATTGACTCTAGTGCAAGTGGGAGACTGTTGGAAATATGCCCTAGAGGCAATAATAAAGTGGTTATTATTATATTTCCTTGTTCATGATAAATGTTTATTATCCATGCTATAATTGTATTGATTGGAAACACAAATACATGTGTGGTTACATAGACAATACTGTGTCCCTAGTATGCCTCTAGTAGACTAGCTCGTTGATCAAAGATGGTCACGGTTTCCTAGCCATAGACATGAGATGTCATTTGATAACGGGATCACATCATTAGGACAATGATGTGACGAACAAGAGTCAAACTATGAACGTAGCATATGATCGTGTCAGTTTATTGATATAGTTTTCTGCATGTCAAGTATCTGTTCCTATGACCATGAGATCATGCAACTCACTGACACCAGAGGAATACCTTGTGTGTATCAAACGTCGCAACGTAACTGGGTGACTATAAAGATGCTCTACAGGTATCTCCGAGGTTGTGTGTTGAGCTGGCATGGATCAAGACTGGGATTTGTTACTCCGTGTGACGGAGAGGTATCTCAGGGCCCACTCGGTAATACAACATCACAATAAGCCTTGCAAGCAAAGTGACTAAAGAGTTAGCCACGGGATCTTGTATTATGGAACGAGTAAAGAGACTTGCCGTTAACGAGATTGAACTAGGTATAGAGATACCGACGATCGAATCTCGGGCAAGTAACATACCGAAGAACAAAGGGAACAACATACGAGATTAACTGAATCCTTGACATAGAGGTTTAACCGATAAAGATCTTCGTAGAATATGTAGGAACCAATATGGGCATCCAGGTCCCTCTATTGGTTATTGACCGTAGATGTGTCTCAGTCATGTCTACATAGTTCTCGAACCCGCAGGGTCTGCACACTTAACGTTCGGTGACGTTTCGGTAGTATTGAGTTGTGTATGGTGGTGACCGAAGGTTGTTCGGAGTCCCGGATGAGATCACGGACGTCACGAGGAGCTCCGGAATGGTCCAGAGGTAAAGATTGATATATAGGAAGTCCCATTTTGGTCTCCGGAAAAGTTTCGGGCATTTCCGGCTTGTACCGGGAGTGACAAATGGGTTCCGGGGGGGTCCACCAAGTGGGGCCCACCCACCCCAAGGGTCACATGGGCCTAGGAGGTGGCGCACCAGCCCCTGGTGGGCTGGCCGGCCGGCCCCTAGGAGGCCCTTGCACAAAGGGGTGGGAGAGGGGCCAAGTGGGAGAAGTCCTACTAGGAGTCCACCTCCCTTGTGGGAGGTGGACTCCTCCCTTGTGTTGGTTCGGCTGAACCCCTAGGGGAAACCCTAGGGGCTGCCTCCTCCCCCCTCCCTCCTATATATACTAGAGGTTTTGATGGCAGCCACCCCAACCCAAAAAGCCACGGCTGCCTCTCTTTCCCTCTAGATCGTTTTCTCCTCTAGATTAGTTCGGCGGAGCTCGGCGAAGCCCTGCCGGATTAGTTCACCACCACCACAACCACGTCGTTGTGCTGCCGGAGAACTCATCTACCTCTCCGCTCCCTCTTGCCGGATCAAGAAGGCGTAGATCGTCATCAAGCTATACGTGTGCTGAACGTGGAGGTGCTGTCCGTTCGGCGCTAGATCGGGACGGATCATGATTGGATCGCTGGACGGCTTGCGATTTGGGTCGCGAAGACGTTCGACTACATCAACCGCGTTTCTTAACACTTCCCGCTTAGCGATCTACAAGGGTATGTAGATCCACACTCCTTCTCGTAGATGCTCATCACCATGGATAGATCTTGCGTGTGCGTAGGAATTTTTTTGTTTCCCATGCAACGTTCCCCTACAGGAACATGGTACTAGTTTACATGAACACATTATGTGAGGAGCATGTTGTCACATGAGTTGTGTTTTTTTTTCATATTATAGTGGTCACAACAATGTTGTGGAAGTGCTGAAAGTTTATTTGGAAGATTTTACAATAAAGTTGCTTTTATAAGATAAAGGAAAAAAACTAGAACTAAACAAAGCTCAGATTTATCCTTGCCTCCCACTAAGCATTCCCTCAATTTTTTTCTTTCCCTCCACTCGTTTTTGAACGCCCCATGCTCACCTAACCCCAACCCTCCCCCAAAACCGCCTTTTTTCCACAGTAATCACACCCCCTTCCAATAAAATGATTTGTCTCCTCCTATACCTCTCTCTCTTCGCCTCCAGATGCTCCCTCCCTGTCGGTGGATCTCGCAAGATATGGCCACAAATTGTTTGGCGAAGGAGGCGCTAACCATGGAAGGTGTTTGTCTCGGCCCTATCTTCTCTGCTGGTAAAACTACCCCAAGATCTCATCCTAATTAGCGAGTTCTCTTTGCGTTGTTACTTTAATTACAATAATAAAAAAGTTAGGGTTCTTTTTCAGTTTAACACTTCATGTCATTATAGCTAAGTCTTTTTAGTATATCTTCATCTGATATTTCAGTATGTTCTTTGAATATGCTTTTGTTCTTAACAAATCCATGTTGACAATATAACGATTGCTAGTTCATTTCTAGATCTTAGAACATCTACGTGTATGTTTTTTCGTTTTTGAATGCCCCGCAAAACTAACCACAAAGCTCCCCCAATCATGCCTCTTATTTCAACACCGGCCACCTCCCCTTCAAAGAAAGGAGACATCACCTCCTATATCTCCCTCTTGGCCTATGGATCCGCTCCCCTCCCTACCGGTGCTTCTCGCTCCGCCACCACAAATCGTTCGTTCAACATGGATGCGCACCCGACCGACGACATTCAGATTGGGCCAGTCCGTTCTCATGGTATGTTTACCCCGTTATGTCAGTCCTAATTGGCATGAACATCTACTTACTTTTAATGTGAAAGTTATTGATGTCTTTACAAAATTTATAATTTTGGATTCTTATTCAGATTAAGACTCTTTACACAGCAGGTGTTGACATGTTACCAACGGAGTCGGAAAAGATTAGGGAAGGCATGAAGAAGAAGAACCTGTATCGACAGGAAGAGTTTTCCAACTCTGTACCTTGCTTTTTTGGTGGTCTCACATATTTTCCTTTATTCTCAAATATCAGAAGTCCTATTCGATGTCCAAACCATCAAGAACACTTGATAGACAGTGACATTGTAAGTGAACAAAAAGACATAGATCTGGCCACAACTACAGATGTAGATGACATTGTTATTTTAAACTCTTGATCTATGTATAGGATATATTTACTTTCTTTGATATGCATACATTATGTAAATTGCCTGCAATCTAATGTCTTGAACTACATTATGGCAGGAATATTATCGTCATCAACTTGAAGTAGTGACTAAGGGTATTCAAATGGAACAATAAGAGTTCAAAAAAACTCATGTCTCTAACTTCAAATGTACCCCCAAGCTCAAGCACATCAAAGAGAAAGAGGGTTCAACCGGTGAGTATGTGAACGCTTTTCTGTAAACACTTGCTTAGTTAATAAGATTTTCATTGTTCACCCTACCACTGTATATTGTGGTAGAAGCATCTAGAATTTGGAATTCTTCTATATGTTGTAACCTCCCTAAATTTTCTCTGTAGGGAAAGTAAGGATTCTCAAATGATAAAATTACCACAAATCTTTGGCCCCAGAAACAATAGTTTAATGTAGTCATCAATGCCCTCGCAACGCAGCAGGAACAACCAGAAGTCGTCCAACACGCGATGGTAAACTAGCATGACGAACTAGATGCTATGAAGAAGGCTCATGCATGGTAGTGATGTCTACTACGCAACTTTATTCTTGTAGACTTTGTTGGGCCTCCAAGCACAGAGTTTTGTAGGACAGTAGCAATTTTCCATCAAGTGGATGACCTAAGGTTTATCAATCCGTGGGAGGTGTAGGATGAAGATGGTCTCTCTCAAACAACCCTGCAATCAAATACAAGAAATCTCTTGTGTCCCCAACACACCCAATACAATGGAAAATTGTATAGGTGCACTAGTTGGGCGAAGAGATGGTAATACAAGTGCAATATGGATGGTAGATATAGGTTTTTGTAATCTGAAAATATAAAAACAGCAAAGTAGCAAGTAACAAAAGTGAGCACAAACGGTATTGCAATGCTTGAAAACAAGGCCTAGGGTCCGTACGTTTGCTAGTGCAATCTCTCAATGATGCTAATATAATTGGATCACATAACTATCCCTCAACGTGCAACGAAGAATCACTCCAAAGTTCTTATCTAGCGGAGAACATAAGAAGAAATTGTTTGTAGGGTACGAAACCACCTTAAAGTTATCCTTTCCGATCGATCTATCCAAGAGTTCATACTAAGATAACACCAAGCTATCCTTTCCGATCAATCTATCTAAGTGTTCGTACTAGAATAACACCATATGATACGCATCAACCAACTCTAATGTCACCTAGATACTCCAATGTCACCACAAGTATCCATGAGTTAATTATACGATACGCATCAAACAATTTCAGATTCATAATACTCAATCCAACACAAAGAACCTCAAAGAGTACCCCAAGATTTCTATCGGAGAAAGTAGGACAAGAACGTGTATCAACCCCTATGAATAGATTACCCCAATGTCACCACGGGAACACTAAAACAAGCAAACTAAGCATGCAAAACAGAATCTGTCAAAAACAGAACAGTCTGTGAAGATCTGTAGTATAATCATACTTCCCTGTCTCTAAAAATTCTGAAAAATTTGGACAGCCTGCAGAATTTGTATATAAATACTGTGTAAGAAATTCAGAATTTTTTAACGCTCCAGTAAAATCAGAGAAATTCTTTACTGGAGGCAAAAGTTTCTGTTTTTGCACAGAATCAAATCGACAAGTATCCACACTATCCCAAAGGCTTTACTTGGCACTTTATTGAAATAAAAGGCACAAAACATGGTTACTACAGTATATTAATCATGTGAACACACAAAAACAGAAAGTAAAAGTGTTGGGTTGTCTCCCAACAAGCGCTTTTCTTTAAAGCCTTTTAGCTAGGCATGATGATTTCAATGATGCTCTCATAGGAATAGTATTTGAAACATGCAAGGGGTCATCATGAAGCACATGACAAGCACATTTAAGTATAACCCACTTCCTATGCATAGGGATTTTGTGAGCAAACAATTTATGGGAGCAAGAATCAACTAGCATAGGAAGGCAAAACAAGCATAACTTCAAGATTTTGAACACATAGAGAGGAAACTTGATATTATTCCAATTCCTACAAGCATATGTTCCTCCCTCATAATAATTTCCAGTGGCATCATGAAGGAATTTCACAATATAACTATCACATAAAGCATTCTTTTCATGATCCACAAGCATAGAAGATTTATCACTCTCCACATAATCAATTCCCTTCTCATTCATAATAGTGGGGGCATCAAATGAAACTTGAATACTATAAATTGTTTCCACATTAAAAGAGTAATGTTCAGTAAAAGGATATTCAAAATTATGATAATAATTATCACTACTTTTTATAACATAAGTATCATCACAATAATCATCATAAGTAGCAACTTTGTTCTCATCATAGTCAAGTGAAACCTCTTCCGAAATAGTGGAATCATTACTAAATAAAGTCATGATCTCTCCAAATCCACTTTTATCATTATAATAAAATTCAACACCCTCCAAAATAGTGGGATAATAATTATCTAAAGTTGACACTCTTCCAAACCCACTTTCATAAATATCGCAATCATCATAAATTGGAGGCATGCAATCATCATAACAAATTTGATCATTCAAAGTAGGGGAACTAAAAAGATCATCTTCATTAAGCATAGCATCTCTAAGCTTGGGACAAACATTAATTGCAGCAAATAAATTCTCAAACATGTCATTCTCATCAAACATAGCATCCCCAAGCTTGTGGCTTGGCATATCATAAGCATAGTCACTCTCATCATTAATAGTATGAATAGCACCAATAGTACAACAATTATTATCGTCATAATTTACCAATTTGGTGCCAAAATGATTTTCAAGATTATAAGTAGTATCATTATCTTCCCAATCATAGTCATCACAACAAGCAATTGGCATAACAAATTCATCATCAAGCGTATCATCTTCCAAAATTATTTTTGATTCATCCTCGTGAGGCACAAGAATAATAGGAGCAACATCATTTGGAAAAGATACCTTTTTACCTATACTCTTTCTTCTTTTCTTCTTCTTCACCACATCATGTGTGGGTTTAATTAATTTTTTCGAGCTTCTTATTGATGAGATTGGTTGGATAGGGAGCTCCTCCTCGTCACCTATTACATCATGAGAGACAATAGGAGGGAAAGTGGAAATCTTTACCCTTTCATTAGTATTCCTTTTATATCCTATTCATTTTCCCATCTTTCTATAGTTGGCAATATAAGCATTCTCATTGCAATTTACCATGCAAAACATATAGATCTTTTTTAGATTAGTTTCAATGTCGTCCGTGAGAATGAATACTTCAAACCAACTATTTTTATGTGTCAATTCTTCACTCCCCAAAATAGAGAAAGCTCATCATAAAGTTCAGGGTGATCAAATCATTACAATATTTGGCCATGATTTGATCATGAAAAAGTTTGCATTGAAAATTAAGATGACCAACTTTATTGCAAAGTTCACAAGTAATAGGACAAAGAGAACATAATTTTGTAGCAAATTCATCTATCACTTTGAGCAAAGAATGGGTTCTATCATGTTTATGCTTCTTACAAAATCTATCATCCCTATAAGGCACGTCTTCACAAACTTTATGCACTCCACCAAAATTGACATGCTTATAAGAAATATTTTTATCATGACTAGTGCAATCATCATTAGTATTTTGGATATTCAGAAAATTCATGCTAACAATATTGCTATCATGCTCATCATTCAAGGAATTGTCATTACTTATTTTCATAGTTTCTTCCTCTACCAATTGAGCACAATTTTCTGAATCCTTATTTTCACGAAAGACATTATAAAGACGAAACAAATGATGCAACCTAAACTTCATTTTTTTTGTAGTTTTCTAATATAAAACCAAACTATTGAAAAACAAGAAACTAAAAGATTTAATTGCAAGATCTAAAGATATACCTTCAGGCACTCACCTCCCCGGCAACGGTGCCAGAAAAGAGCTTGAAGTCTACTACACAACTTTATTCTTGTAGACTTTGTTAGGCCTCCAAGCGCAGAGTTTTGTAGGACAGTAGCAATTTTCCCTCAAGTGGATGACCTGAGGTTTATCAATCCGTGGGAGGTGTAGGATGAAGTTGGTCTCTCTCAAACAACCCTGCAATCAAATACAAGAAATCTCTTGTGTCCCCAACACACCCAATACAATGGAAAATTGTATAGGTGCACTAGTTCGGCGAAGAGATGGTGATACAAGTGCAATATGGATGGTAGATATAGGTTTTTGTAATCTGAAAATATAAAAACAGCAAAGTAGCAAGTAACAAAAGTGAGCACAAACGGTATTGCAATGCTTGAAAACAAGGCCTAGGGTCCATACTTTTGCTAGTGCAATCTCTCAACGATGCTAATATAATTGGATCACATAACTATCCCTCAACGTGCAACGGAGAATCACTCCAAAGTTCTTATCTAGCAGAGAACATAAGAAGAAATTGTTTGTAGGGTACGAAACCACCTTGAAGTTATCCTTTCTGATCGATCTATCCAAGAGTTCGTACGAAGATAACACCAAGCTATCCTTTCCGATCGATCTATCTAAGAGTTCGTACTAGAATAACACCATATGATACGCATCAACCAACTCTAATGTCACCTAGATACTCCAATGTCACCACAAGTATCCATGAGTTAATTATACGATACGCATCAAACAATTTCAGATTCATAATACTCAATCCAACACAAAGAACCTCAAAGAGTACCCCAAGATTTCTATCGGAGAAAGTAGGACAAGAACGTGTATCAAGCCCTATGCATAGATTACCCCAATGTCACCGCGGGAATCCACAAGTTGAGTACCAAAACATATATCAAGTGAATCAATAGAACACCCCATTGTCACCACGGGTATCCACATGCAAGACATATATCAAGTGTTCTCAAATCCAATATTCAATCCAACATAACGATATCTCAAAGGGAAAGATTCAATTCATCACAACGTGATAGCAAGGGAATAACATCATGTGATCCGACTATATTAACAAAGCCCGTGATACATCAAGATCGTGACATCTCAAGAACACGAGAGAGAGAGAGATTGAACACATAGCTACTGGTACATACCCTCAGCCCCGAGGGTGGACTACTCCCTCCTCGTCATGGCCTCCGCCGGGATGATGAAGATGGCCACCGGAGATGATCTACCCCCTCCGGCAGGGTACTGGAACGCCTCCAGATTGGTTTTTCATCAATACAGAGAGTTGCGGCGGCGGAGCGGAGAGTCTAGGGTTATTTATGATGGTTTCTCTATTTATAGGATTTTTGGGCGTCGGTTTCACGCCAAGATGGGCCGCGAGGAGGGCACAAGACACCAGGGCGCGCCTGGGCCCTCTGGCGCGCCCTGGTGGGTTCTGCCCACCTCGTGGCTCTTCTCTGGTGGTTCTTCGCTCCAATATTGCTTATTTGGTCCAGAAAAAATCACCAAAAAGTTTCGGGCGATTCCGAGAACTTTCATTTTCTGCACAAAAACAACACCACGGTAATTCTGCTGAAAACAGCGTCAGTCCGGGTTAGTTCTAAATAAATCATATAAAGTGCATCAAAACTATATAAAAGTATTGTAAACATAGATGAATATGGCATGAATACTTCATAAATTATCGATACGTTGGAGACGTATCAGGTAGCAGGTACAATTTCATTATTAAGAAGGCTCTGGCAGAGCATGAGCAAGATCATGAAGCTATCAAGCATCCCATGAAAGATACACAACATGGCCAAGAATCTATGAAGATTACCCTTACAAAGCACCAGAAGGTACTAGAAGGTATCAAGTAGGCCCTGCCATAGCAACATGCTGAAATTGAATGTCGGATATTGGGCATGTTAGATCTGCATAACCGTTTTGATCTATGAACACTGCCCCTATAAAGCAAGAGGAAGAATCTGAACTCGTGAAGAATGCGAAGGAAGAGAAAACCTTGTCTCTCGAAAAGTGGCATGATGATATTGATGAAATGCAAAAGTTCATCGCCAGGATTGCATCACCAAGATCCCATGAGTACATCTGAGCAGTGAACATGATTCATGTGTCTAATTTTATACAACAGTTTCGTCTCATGGTTGGTTATTTTAATGTCTCAATCAGTGTGACAATTGTGAAGTTTGGGGTTTAATAAAAGCAGCGAGATCCCAATTGCATTAGAATTCAAACTTTTTACAAATTCATTTTAAAATTGTCAAATATTACAATTTTGTATCAAATGCCCCCATCAATTGGAATATGATACAAATTGACTGCGCCGAAATACTATGACACTTACGCAAGCTGTCACAACTGTACGAAGCCACATGTAAGAAGCCACGTCAGCCGCGTATGGACCCGTTTTCAAGGATCCACATCAGCACTACATATGACCCACATGTCAGAATTGTTAACCGGTCAAATGACACATTGTCATAGAAAAATAATGTATGGTCCCACATGTAAGCAGCCACATCAGCATCTTCTGGGCCCATATGTCAGCATCGTTGACCGTTCAAAAACTACGCCCAACTTATTACTGACGGCAGCGTCAGCTAATGAGTGATTTTTTACACTGTTTCACCTTTGTTTAAGACGAGATATTTCATTTGAGAAGAGATATTCGCTCTGATATTGCCACTAATCACTAATTTTAACACCTCTGGTTATCAACTACAGTAATCCCTGTAATAAGCTATAGTGATCACCATGATTAAGCTAATGTTTTGCTAATAGTGCTTGATCATCCTTAAAATAATATCTCATTTAAAATTCCATCCAAATTCAAATTCAAATAATAAGTGGTTTAAATAATTTGGCAAACATGAAAACTAAAATCATGGTTGGGTTGCAAATATTCCCTAAGTAATTGTCAAGGTGAAGCCAACATTATTTGGGATAATTATGGGCCCTAAAATAATTAAACCAGAGGCCAAAACAATAAATTAAATGCCTTTTAATTTAAGGAAATGCCAAACTACTTTAAATAAATCCCAAAAAATTTGTGGCAGTGCCTAAAAATGCAATATGAATAATGGGCCAAATTCCATATTATACAAAAGTCATTTGGCTTTGAAAATAAAATAAAACTGAAATTAATAAAATAAATCAGAAATTGGAAAAAGAAAATAGAAGAGGCTCAGTGTTGGATTGGGCCGCAAGTGCACAATGCACAGCTCAGCCCAACTCCCCCATTTCCTTCCTACTGCTCACGAGGCGCTCGTGGCCACGCGGATGCTCGCCAGCGGCCACGGCCATCGCCATGGCGGCCATCCGCCGGTGCTCCGCCACCTACAAGGTCACCGTCGACTACCTCGAGCCTCCCCTGAACCCTAGGCCCCTCTCCCTTTCCTCCCTCGCGCCGCCTGCCTCTCCCCTCGCACTCGGTCGAGCGCCACCGTCGCCACGGCCGGCGCGTAGCGGCGGCCACCGTCCTCCCCGCACCTCGCCGACGTACCCATTCGCTCCGCCGTCGTCATCTCCCTCTCCCTCGCCAATGCACACGAGCCCGGAGCCTCTACATTGCCGTCCCGCGTCGTCTTGTTCCTCGGAACACGCCGGAGCGCCGCCGCTTCGAATCGCTGCCCCGAGCCTTCCCCGCGACCGCTTTGCTCCCCTACAGGCTCGCGGTGAGCCTCTCTCTCCTTCCCCTCACTCCACGCGCTCGATTGCGAGCCTTAGCACTCGATCCGCCGTCGCCCGAATACGGCCGCCGCTGGAGCTCGTCGCCGACGACGCTTCGGTAACCAAATGGTCACGCACGCACGCCCACTAGCTTCGCCACGTCGCGTAGAACCTCCCTAACCGCTCCATTTGCTCGCTAGCGCGCTGCAACCCCGATCCCGTCATCACTCGAACTCCGGTCGCTGCCAACCTCGACGTCGGCGACATTCTCGGCCATCTTCGGCGCTACCACCACCCCCATCGGACGCGGTTCACTCCGCACGTTCGAACGCGCCCTCGCGTGCGCCAAATAGGTGCCCGTAGGCGATTTCTGACAAGGGCCCGAGCGTCGCCGCTGTATTTTTGGTTGGCTTGGGGCCACCCGCAGGGTCACTGACCTGTGGGCCCCCTGGCCCCAGTTGACTGGTTGACCCAGTCAACTACTGACTGGGCAGCCCCCAGTCACTAACTGGTGGGCCACACACCCCTGGGCCACTGACATGTGGGCCCAGTGTCATTAGCCCTATTTACCCCGTTAAGTTAATTAAAATAATTAATTTGAATTAATTACTCACTAACATGTGGGCACAGTCCCCCAATTAATTAGTTTAGTTTAAAATAAAACTCTGTTAAGCCCACTGTCTATGACAGGTGGGTCCCACCGGTCCGTTTGACCAGTCAAACTGGCTGGTTCACTGCTGATGTCATGATGACATCATGCTGATGCAATAAATGATTTTCGAATTAAAATAAATCTGTTAATTTCAAGAATGTTATTAAAACTTTGAAAAATCATATAAATTAATTTATAACTCGGATGAAAACAATTTATATATGAAAGTTGCTCAGAAAAATATAACGAATCCGAATACACTGTCCGTTCATCTGTCACATGCCTCTAGCACGATGAACATGGAACTTTCCCTTCCGATTCCTCTGTCAGGTAAAAGCCAAAGACCCGGGAAATATCCCAGATATTTTCCCGCATCGTCTGTAACGTGTAGCACTGCGTTAGCTCACCCCTAGCACTGCATATTGCCATGTCATGCATCGTGATGCATGTGTTTGCATTATATTTATTGTTTCCTCCCCCCTCTTCTCTCCGGTAGACACCGAGACTGACGCTACTGCCGGGTACGACTACACACCGGACGACCAGCCCCTTGCAGCAGAGTATCCAGGCAAGCATAGCCCCTTGATCATTCCTATATCGCCCATTCCTTCTTTCTCATGTTTGCATTAGATTTTGCTACTTTTGTTGATAGCTCCTATTCTGATGCATAGCGTGCTTTTGTAACCTGCTGTTGTTACTTTACCTGTTATCCTATATGCTTAGTATAAGGTGGTTAGTGACCCACCAATGACCCCTCATGTTGTCCCTATTGCCCCCGCTTCATCATCGAAGACCCGAAGACTCGAAGACTCGAAGGCTCGATCAACATGATCGACTAGCCCTGAGCCCGGCACATCACCTCACACTCCCTTACTTGTACGACTCTGCATAGTTAACATTGAGTGCCGAGGGTGATACCTCGTAACGCACTCATGATGATAACTCCGTAGTGAAGCTAGTCGGTCGTGGCTTTCGGAGGGTGATTCCTCCTTCACCACTCCCGATAACGACTCTGTCATGAAACACCTCAAGTGTGGACCCTCGAGGGTGATTCCTCCCAGGTCACCTTGACGGTTACATCGAGTGGGATTCATCGAGGTTGATTCCTCAGATTCCCCCTTGATGTATGGACACATGGTTACTTTGACTTTAACTATAGAACCATGTGAAAGACGGGTCGACCCCTAGGGTACCCGCGAGGAATGTGAAAGACGGATCGACCCGAAGGGTATCCGCGAGTGATGTGTAGACGGGTTGACCAGGAAGGTGCCCGTGAGATAACTACGCGGCACGGCCGGGCATTCTTCGCCCTTGCCATAAGTCCGGGAGACGGGGCGACATGACCACATATCGTGGATCATTGATCGTCACCGCGCGCTACCAAGACACTAACGGGTTTGGATATGTGATCTGAGTAGGCCTCTGGCCTTTCTCGCACTAACCACCACGTGGGAATCAGTATGGGCACTCTACGTCGTACATTCACCTGACAGCTCTTCAGACGTCACAGTTGAGCGGCACGTGCCCGGGTGGCCAGCGTAAGCACCGTCTTTGTATAAAGAGGTGCCAGGACTGACACCGGCCGTCCATGCAACGCGCAGGATTGCAAAGGACGATTGGCCCATGACTCCTTCACGATTAGGATGTAGCCAACGTGCTGACCTCTCTGTTGAGCCTAGGTAGGACTACGGCGTGTTGGTCAGCCGAGGCCGGGCATGACCTGGAAAGTGTGTCCGGCCATAGTTAATCGAGCGTGTTGGGTAAGTTTGTGCACCCCCGCGGGGAAGTATATCTATTCGAATAGTCGTGTCCACGGTAATGGATGCTTAGAGTTGTATCCTGATCTATACATCCAGAACTGGATACTTGTGAATTAAATGGAAATGATGGCTCCGGGACTGCTTTCTCGCTGGGAGTCAAGAAGGGATCTCTGGGCGTAATTGTTACAACTTATTTTAATATGCTAATCTGCCCTCTTCTAATGCTGCAAGACACTAAAGATGCTTGTCTTCGATAAGACTAGGCCTTCTCTCTCTTCTAGTATTTCTGTAGTTCAGTCCAAAGATATAGCCACATTCCTTTGATACTGATGCATAATTAGTATAGATTTGATGTAAGTCTTGCGAGTACTTTGGATGAGTACTCACCGCTGCTTTGCTCCCCTTTTCCCCTTGATACGATTACTACGACCAGATGACGGAACCCAAGAGCCAGCGGATCCCGCCGACGACTAATACTACCAGGATGGAGTGTACTACTACGTGGAGGCTGCTGAGTAGTTAGGAGGCTCCCAGGTAAGAGGCCTTGCCTTTTCGATCCGCTGCTTATGTTTGTGATAGCCTTCTTAAGGTAAACTTGATTACTTATGTGTGTACTCAGATATTGTTGCTTCCGCTGACTTGTTTGTATTCGAGCTTATGTATTCGAGCCCTCGAGGCCCCTGCTTGTAATATAAAGCTTGTATGACTTTAAATTGTGTCTAGAGTTGTATTGTGATATCTTCCCGTGAGTCCCTAATCTTGATCGTGCGCATTTGCGTGTATGATTAGTGTACGATCAAAATGGTTGCATCACACTAATGAATGCAAAGGATTCCACAAATCCTCTCTTTCATGTTTTTCCACATGAAATGGGCTAAAAAGGGAAGAAATCACGTGTGGGATTAGAAAGGATGGAAAACGGAGAAAGAAAGACGACGTTCCATACAGGCGCGAGCGCCCGTATGAGCGGTCGTTTGGCATGGATTTCGAGGCAGCTCGTTGATACGTCTCCAACGTATCTATAATTTTTGCTTGTTACATGCTGTTATATTATCATTCTTGGATGTTTTACAATCATTTTATAACAACTTTATATCGTTTTTGGGACTAACCTATTGACATAATGCCAAAGTGCCAGTTGCTGTTTTTGCTTGTTTTTTACTTCGCAGAAAATCAATACCAAACGGAGTCCAATCGCGACGAAACTTTTTGGAGATTTTTTCTGGACCAGAAGACACCCAGTGGGCCAAACGACTGCCGGAGAGGTGGGCTGTGGAGAGCACAACCCACCAGGGCGCGCCAACGGGGGCCCGACGCGCCCTGATAGGATGTGCCCTCCTCGGCCCCCTTTCGCACCGCCTCTGATGCCTATATATTCTCAAATATTCGAAAAAACCCTAGGGGAGTCGACAAAAGACAATTCCAGCCGTCGCAAGTTCCAGAACCGCGAGATCCAATCTAAACACCATCACGGAGGGGTTCATCTTCCTCATAAGTGCCTCTCCGATGATGCGTGAGTAGTCCACCATAGACCTACGGGTCCGTAGGCAGTAGCTAGATGGCTTCTTCTATGTCTCTTATGATTCTCAATACAATGGTCTCTTGGAGATCTATTTGATGTAAACTTTTGCGGTGTGTTTGTTGGGATCCGATGAATTTTGAGTTCATGATCAGTTTCTATCCATGAATATTATTTGAGTCTTCTTTGATCTCTTATATGCATGATTGCTTATAGCCTCGTATTTCTTCTCCGAATCTTTGGTTTAGTTAGGCTGACTAGATCGATTTTTCTTGCCATGGGAAGAGGTGCTTTGTGATGGGTTCGATCTTGCGGTGTTCTTTCCCAGTGACACAAGGGGCAGCAAGACACGCATGTATCGTTGCTATTAAGGATAACAAGATGGGGTCTATTCCTACATGAATAGATCTTGTCTACATCATGTCATCGTTCTTATTGCATTACTCCGTTTTTTCATGAACTTAATACACTAGATGCATGCTGGATAGCAGTCGATGTGTGGAGTAATAGAGGTAGATGCAGGCAGGAGTCGGTCTATCTATCTTGGACGTGATGCCTATATAATGATCATCGCCTTGGATATCGTCATGACTATTCGATTTTCTATCAATTGTCCAACAGTAATTTGTTCACCCACCGTGCGCTATACTCATGAGAGAAGCCACTAGTGAATCCTACGGCCCCCGGGTCTACTTTTCCAACATATTGCTTTCCGGTTTATCTTTTTGCAATCTTTGTTTTCAGATCTACAAAACCAAAAACCCAAAAATATATTGCTGCATATTTACTCTTTTTATTTGTGTTCTTGAGAGATCTATCTCTCCTATCTATCACTACCTAATCTATCTTTTTACCGTAGAGAGATTGACAACCTCTCTTTCGCGTCGGGTTGCAAGTATTTGTTTTTTGTGTGCAGGTGCTGCTTATTGGGTGGTGGTGATCCTCCTACTAGTTCGATAACCTTGGTTTCATAACTGAGGGAAATACTTACCGTCGATGTACTGCATCATCCCTTCCTCTTTGGGGAAATACCGACGCAGTCTCAAGCCACGTCAAAGGAATTTCTGGCGCCGTTGCCGGGGAGGAAGCGGTCTCTTCTACGTGCCTATCGTAGGCGCCGAGGGACTCCACCATCATCTACCAGGTTCCTAATCACAAATCTCATCTCCTTGCAATTACATTATTTGCCATTTGCCTCTCGTTTTCCTCTCCCCCACTTCACCAATTTGTCGTTTTATTCGCCCTCTTTTTCGTTTGCCCTTTTTCTCGCCGGATCTCTTGCCCCGTCACTATGGGTAGTTCTTCCTTTATTGCGTGTACTCCCGATAATGAGGTTCGATAACCTTGGTTTCATAACTGAGAGAAAAACTTACCCTCGCTGTGCTGCATCATCCCTTCCTCTTTGTGGAAATACCGACGCAGTCTCAAGCCACGTCACTCGTCTACCTGAACAACTTTTATAAAGGGACCCCATCAAAATGTCAACAGAACAATGTTGAGCACAGTAGCCAGAACCTCTTCATCATCATCCACAACCCCTAGATGCCGCCATTTACATCTCCACAGCCATCTCCACCACCACCATAGTGCTCTTGCATCTAGTTTATACTTGTAATCGTGCATCGCACCAGGCATCCATTGTAAGACATATTGCAATCAATCAATCCCCAGATGTGTTCTTCAATGTTTTATTCTTGCGATCTGATCTCCATGTGTGAGTAGTGTCGTGGGAACGAGCCTGACAGTAGAAGGTAGGGGTACGAAAGGAGAGGGCAGAGTCCTAGCTACGGCGAGGGTGTACACACGGATGTATGAGTTCAGGCCCCTCTCGTGGAGGTAAAGACCCTACGTCTCAGGTGCTCGGGAGCTTTCTGTCGTGTGGAATATGAGAGTTACAGGGTGCGAACCCTTGTGCCAGAGGGAAGGGGCGGCTTATATAGAGTGCGCTGCCCCTCATAAATGTCCGGCATCTAAGGGTCCGATCGTGGTCATAAAGATGTACGTTACTGGTAACGTACGTAATAAATGCTACTTATGGTCTAGACGAACGCCTGTCCGTTAGCCTCCCTGGGGTGGCTTCTGGTCTTCTGCGGTCGATTGTCTTCTGGTTCTTCCGAGTGAAAGATAACCGTCGAGTGAAAGGTCATCCCCGAGTGGATATTGTCGAGTGACTTGTATGTCTTGGTGATTTCAGTCGGAGACTTCCTTGTAGTCCTTAAGCTTTCTGGGGCAGTGTCCTTAGGTAGGGTATGTAGGTCAGGCCTATGACCCTACCCTAGGTACATATCCCCATCATTAGCCCCCGAATGGATCGGGGTTCGAGTGTAAAAAGGATCGATGCGGGTTCTGTTAAGGCGCAAAAATTCCGAGTGCATTTTAGGGCTTCGCAGAAGTCCGCGTCGATTGGGATCTTTGTCATTCACCCTGATCGATTCTTGTCTTGAAACGTATCCGAGTGAACTTCAGCGCGGAGTCAGGTCCGAGTGTTCAGCAGGATATTCTGATGCGACGGGTCGCTTCGTCAGGCCCGGATTTCACGGGATTCAAAAATTGGATAAGCGCGCACCGAGCGAAGATGACGCAACGACTAAGGCAAGTGGGGGCACGACGCCTCGATTTTCGCACCGTCATTACCGCCACGTACCGCTCCTCCTCTGAATTCGGCATACCCAGAGATTTGGCGGGCCCACAGGTCAGTGACTCACTCGGGCGGATATAAGAGGCGACCGCGCAGGGGCCCGTACAGTGTTTCTCCCCCAAATCTTCTCTTCTCCTCCGCCTCCTCAGCTCGACGCGCACCGCCCAACTCCGCCTCGACGACCGCCGTCGCGATGACGAAAGGCAAGACGGGGAAGCTCGAGCGCGCTAAGAAGGGAGGAGCCAAGGCGAAGAAGCCATCGGGCGCCCAATTCACGGCGCCGCCGGGGTGGATCCAGGGAGATTTCCTTGCGTCCACGGTCACGGCGGGGGACGTTGAGAACCTCGTCGCCGACGGGCTCATAGCCGAGGGCTCGTGGAGGCTGTCGGAGGGGGAGATCCAGCCGGAGCCGTGCGAGGGGGAGCGAGTTCTCCTCCTCACCCACGTGGAACGAGGTTTTTCCATGCCCCCTCATCCATTCGTCCGCGGGTTTCTGAACTTTTTCGGGGCGCAACTCCACCATTTTCCTCCGAATACCATTTCGTACCTTTCTGCTTTCATCACCTTGTGCGAGTGTTTTCTGGGTTGCTCTCCACATTGGGGTTTGTTCAAACATATATTCACCATCCGATCTCAATGCGTCAAGAAAGCCAATCCTAGTGATAGCAAGACCCATGTTATCCAACTATGTGGTGGCCTGGGAATCCAAAAGAGAGGTAGGAGTGCGTTTCCATCTATGACTTTTCCTGAATCTGTTCGGGGCTGGCAATCGACATGGTTTTACTGCAAGGATGTAGCATCGCCCAATATGTCGACTGGCCTTCCCCCCTTCACATTGGATAGGCCTACCACTCCCAGAACACTGAACGTAGCAAAGGGAGAGCAAGTCCAAGTAGGGATTTTAGTGAACGCAGTAGTTGATCTGATCCGCGGTGGAGTGACTGGCATGGATCTCTTAGAAGCGTTTCTCAGTCGACGAATCCAGCCTCTTCAAGCAAGGGATCATACTATGTGGCATTATTCGGGCCCCGAGGATTCCACTCGAACACATCCAGAGGAAGTTTCCGACGAGACTGTTGCCCAGTGGCTCAGGAGCATCACCGGAGCCTGTGATAATCCTTTGGGAGCCAAGCGAATTTTGCCCTTCTCTGCTTTGAACCCACCGACGAACCTGGTGAGTTGCATCTTTGTCGAGTGCTTTCGTGTTTTGTCGAGTGATTGCGTCTTCAGTCGACTAACTTCACAGTTTGCGTCTTGCAGGAATTTACGAACATGTACTCGCCCGTGCCGAATGGAGAGCAGCCTGAGGACGGAGAAGAGAGTGCAGGCGACAGCGCAGACGTCGACTACGCCGACGACAGTGAGGGCAGTGACGACGACCTGGAAGAGATGGAGGAAGGCGAGGTAGAGGCTCAGGCTCCTTCGCACATCGAGCGTCGTTCCAAGCCGCGTGAGGACCCGGAGGCCGCCCCAAGCAAAACTTTGGCATCAAGCACCAGAAACCCAAAGCGCGACCGTGTCGCGACATCTGGGTCGACTGAAAAAGCTGCGAAATAGCCCAAGCCGGACGCGCCAAAGCCTCGGAAGGCTCTGCCTCGTATCAAGATTGATGTGCCTGTCGCCTCAACGTGAGTGTTTATTTTCTTTTCCTACTGTTGTGAACCTTCATGTCTTTGCTGACCGAGTGAAATTTATTCGCCAGAGCTGCTACCTCGGTGACGTCGCCTCTGCGGGATGAGGGGGATCACATGGAAGTGGACACCCCTGACGCGGCCACTTCCCAAAGAGGTATAGTAAATCTTCACTGTAGATTGATTTTTTGAAGGTAATTTGTTGAATGAATCACCTGACGTTGTCGATTGTTAGTTGAAGGCATCATCCATGTGGAGGACGACGAGGAGCCGTAGCAGGGTGCTGAAAGTGAAGTTGCTGCCATGGACACTCCACGGGTACACACTCGGAGAACGTCATCAGAACAGGCACCACGTCCATCGACTGCTGCGTCTTCTCAAGAGCTTGGTGATTCTTCCCGAGCCAGAACTCCTGTGGTTCCACTGTTGAGTGCTCCACCAGCGACTTCAACCCTTGTGGTTTCAGCGCCGATCGGGCAACCTCAAGCACCTCTCGCGAAATCAACTGCAACACCGACTCATCTGGCGCCTGCATACCCTCTGTACCACGTCCCAGAAGACCAGACTGGAGCTGCCAAAGAAGCCATGATCCAGGCTGGGCAAATGATGCTGCGGACAAAGGAGGCGTATGAGGCCAGCAAGTTATCCTATGATGCCAGCTCAGCGCTTCAAGCTAACGTCCGAGTAAGTTCTATTGTAAGTTCATTTCCGATTGAATTCCTGTCCATCTTGTCCATCTTGACTTTACACCCACTGGGTGTTTTCTTCAGATGCATACTTGCTTGTTTTTTCCTCGAGTAGATCAGGTCTTAGTCGAGTAGACTCTAGTCCAGTGGGGGCACGCTGAGTGCACCCACTGGGTGTAGTCCCCGAGACCACTGTCGAATGACGAAGACATCGGCAGGGGTCTTAGAGTCGTTTTGAAAGTTGATTTCCACTCGACAGGACGGAGTGATAGTTGGTCCAGTGGGGGCACGCTGAGTGCACCCACTGGGTGTAGTCCCCGAGACCGCCGTCGAGTGCTTGCATCGGCTGGGGTCTGATAGAGACAATGTTCGCCTGATTGTTTTTTATTTATTTATTTATACTCGGACAGGTCAGACCTGGTCGAGTGGTTTTGTATCCAGTGGGGGCACGCTGAGTGCACCCACTAGGTGTAGTCCCCGAGACTACTGTCGATCGTTTACGATGGGCAGTAGTCTTAAGAACTTGGATGCGGAGTCCTTTTTCATACTTGGAGTACACTTGTCACCTGTCCTGCAGGTTTCATGGACATCATTTCTATCAACCATGATATGACGCTTTGCAGGGGTGTGGGGTGGGGCGGCGGACCGCCATCCAGTCGACTGGACATGTTCTTTTCCACTCGGGAGTGAAAAAACATTATCGTCGACTGAACTACTTCTTTCCTGATTTCAGAAAGCCTGTGGGTTCGGGACCAAGTATGTCGAGCTGGAGAAGGAAAAGAATCGACTTCTGCTGGATCTGGAGCTGACGAATAACAACTTGGACCATGGACAGACTGAACTGAAGACCTTGGGAGGTAATCCTTGTCGATCAATTGCATTATTACTTTCACCTTCCATCCTTTGAACCGAGTGAATCCACTCGAACAGACATACGTCATGAGAACCGCCGACTCCAAGCACGACTCAACAATGCTATTTCTTTAGATACCATGAAGAAGGCGCTTGAAGACAAGGACAAGGCACTCGCCGACGCTCAGAAGGTGGCAAGGGAGAAAACTGAAGCTGCTGAGAAGAAGCTTGCCGCAGCCAGCAAATTGGAAGAAGAGAACACTAAACTCAAGCAAGAACGGGCCGACTGGATCAAAAAGCTCGAATTGCAGACCAAGAGAAGGAGCGCTCTGGAGCAATACTTAGGAGACTTCGCGAAAAAGATGATCAACATGCTTGAAGGTAACTTTCTTCTGTCGAGTGAATTTCTTTGATTTCTTCAGAACGGCAATGTGATCATTCTTTCGCTTTCTCTTCGCGCAGAATTTTGTCAAGATTTTGAGAAGGAAACTGAAGAAATCGAGCCAAATTTGGACCCCACCAAGTCACCTGTTGGGGACGCCATGGCCATGGACATGTTTCGACTTGAAGCTCGTCTTAGGAGTGTCCAAGGATATGTCACTCGACTGAGGGCTGCGTTGGAGAAGGTCGACAAGGAACTGTGGCCTGAAGACTCCCTCCAGACTGACCTCGAGTCGATCATGACCCGCCTCAATGAGATCCCTGGTCGAGTGCAAGCATGGAAAAAGTCTGCTGCTCGCTGTGGAGCTGACGTGGCGCTTTCACTCGTCCGGGTCCATTGCAAGGAGGCGAGGGAGGACAAACTGAAGGCTCTACGAGTGATCAACACGAAGAAACTTCGATTCGAAGACTTCATGGAGACCTTCATCGAAGCAGCCACTCGGATAGCCGATGGCATTGACCTGGACACCTTCGTCGAGCCCTCGAGCCCCACTGGTGCTTGAAGAATACTTTGCTTGCAGCTAAAACTTTATTTTCCTCGGTATGCCGAGTGATGGTGTAACCGATTAAAACTTCATTCGGGCCCTAGGCCTGAGTACTTTCCTTTGCGCGAATAACTTTTAACCGCGCTAGAGATTCTGGATTTATCCGCATTTTGCTTTCTGATCTCTTGCTTGGTTAAATTTGCTCGTTACTCGGAAGGATTTAGGACTTAGGCGAAAATTGGTTCGCGGCTAAGTCTCCGAGTGAGAGGGTTGCTCGACACTCGGAATTTTTTTAACTTAGGCGAAGACTGGTTTGCAACTAAATCTCCGAGTGGATGGAATACTATTCACTCGAAAGAGTTTTTAACTTAGGCGAAAACTGGTTCACAGCTAAGTCCCCGAGGGTGAGGACTGCTCTTTACTCGGAGAAGTTTTGAACTTAAACGAAGACTGGTTCGCAGCTAAGTTTCCGAGTGAATGGAATACTATCCACTCGGAAGAGTTTTTAACTTAGGCGAAAACTGGTTCGCAGCTAAGCCCCCGAGTGTGAGGATCGCTCATCACTCGGAGAAGTTTTGAACTTAGACGAAGACTGGTTCGCAACTAAGTTTCCGAGTGAATGGAATACTATCTACTCGGAAGAGTTTTTAACTTCGGCGAAAACTGGTTCACAGCTAACCCCCGAGTGTGAGGATCGCTCATCACTCGGAGAAGTTTTGAACTTAGACGAAGATTGGTTCGCAACTAAGTTTCCGAGTGAATGGAATACTATCCACTCGGAAGAGTTTTTAACTTAGGCGAAAACTGGTTCACAGCTAAGCCCCCGAGTGTGAGGATCGCTCATCACTCGGAGAAGTTTTGAACTTAGACGAAGACTGGTTCGCAGCTAAGTTTCCGAGTGAACGGAATACTATCCACTCGGAAGGGTTTTTAACTTAGGCGAAAACTGGTTCGCGGCTAAGCCCCCCGAGTGTGAGGATCGCTCATCACTCGGAGAAGTTTTAAACTTAGACGAAGACTGGTTCGCAACTAAGTTTCTGAGTGAATGGAATACTATCCACTCGGAAGGGTTTTTAACTTAGGCGAAAACTGGTTCGCGGCTAAGCCCCCGAGCGTGAGGATCGCTCATCACTGGGAGAAATTTTGAATGCGAAATTGTGCGATCGGAATCGACAATAGACTGCAGGAGTCATAACTTTAACAAACGAAACTATCTGGAGTACTCTTATTACATCAAAACAACTCAGTCATCAAGTGTAAAAACGTCGAAGCAAATCCGCGTTCCAGGCGCGCGGCTCGTCGATATTCTTCTTGAGGTTGAAGAGGTGGTAGGCTCCATTGTTCAGTACTTTGGTGACAATAAAAGGGTCTTCCCATGCTGGGGCTAGCTTGTGAGGTCGCTGCTGATCCACCCGGAGCACAAGATCACCCTCGTGAAACGATCGACTCTTGACGTGCCTCGCATGGAAGCGGCGTAAATCTTGCTGATATATTGTCGACCGAATCAGAGCCATCCCGCGTTCTTCTTCTAGGAGATCCACCCCGTCTTGTCGTGCTTGCTCAGCTTCAGCCTCGGAGTAAAGGTCTACTCGAGGAGAATTGTGAAGGACGTCGCTTGGCAAAAACGGCTTCGGCTCCATACACCAAGAAGAAAGGAGTGCGCCCAGTCGACCGGTTAGGAGTCGTCCTCAAACCCCACAAAACAGACGGCAATTCAGTGACCCAAGCTCCAGCTGCGTGATCGAGATCTCGCATGAGTCGAGGCTTCAGCCCTTGAAGGATAAGGCCGTTAGGTCGCTCAGCTTGACCGCTAGACTGGGAGTGCGCAACGGATGCGTAATCCACCCGAGTGCCTTGAGAGGAGCAAAAGTGTCTGAGCTCTTCCGAGTCAAAGTTTGAGCCATTGTCTGTAATGATACTGTGGGGAACTCCATACCGGAAAGTTATCTCTTTCATGAATTTGATAGCAGTGCGGGTGTTCAGCTTCTTGATGGGTTTGGCTTCAATCCACTTAGTGAACTTGTCGACTGCTACAAGCAAGTGAGTAAATCCACTCTGGCCTTTTCGAAGGGGACCAACCATATGCAAACCCCATACTGCAAACGGCCAGACGAGTGGAATAGTCTTCAAGGCAGACGCAGGTTTGTGTGACAGATTCGAATAGAACTGGCATCCTTCGCAGTGATCAACAATCTCTTTAGCCATCTCGTTGGCGCGCGGCCAGAAGAAACCAGCTCGGTATGCTTTGGCAACAATCGTCCTAGAGGACGCATGATGACCACAAGTTCCCGAGTGAATCTCCTCCAAAATCAGTTGACCTTCTTCGGGAGAGATACACCGCTGAGTCACGCCAGTTACGCTTTCTCTGTAGAGTTGTCCGTCCATAACAGTAAAGGCCTTGGATCTGCGGACTATCTGTCGAGCTTCATCTTCGTCATCTGGGAGTTCTCACCTTAGGATGTATGCAATATAAGGTACTGTCCAATCGGGCGTGATCACCAGAATCTCCATGACCAGATCTATGACCGCTGGGACATCGACTTCAGTCGGATCAGAGGCGCTCTTTGCTTGCGGGGGCTCTTCAGTGAAGGGATCTTCCTGTACCGAAGGAGAATGTAGGTGCTCTAGAAACACATCGCTGGGGACAGTCTTCCGAGTGGATCCAATCTTTGCTAGCTCATTAGCTGCTTGATTTTTCACTCGGGGAACATGATGGAGTTCCAAACCTTCAAACTTCTTCTCAAGCTTTCTTACTGCATTGCAGTATCCAGTCATAGCAGGGTTCCTGACATCCCACTCTTTCATCACTTGATTGACCACCAAATCAGAGTCACCATACACCATCAGGCGCCGGACGCCGAGTGAGATGGCCATACGCAATCCGTACAGGAGTGCTTCATATTCAGCTTCATTATTCGAGGAATCAAAGTGAATCTACAAGACATAACTGAGTTTGTCGCCTTTCGGGGACACCAATATTACACCAGCACCAGACCCATTCAGCATCTTTGAGCCGTCAAAGAACATGGTCCAGTGTGCCGAGTGAATTTGGATTGGCTGTTGCTGTTCAATCCACTCGGCCAGGAAATCAGCAAGAGCTTGAGACTTGATTGCCTTTTTTGCTTCAAACTTAATATCAAAATAAAGGAGCTCAATAGCCCATTTGGCCACTCGACCAGTCGCGTCTCGATTGTTGAGAATCTCAGACAACGGAGCATCACTGACGACTGAAATTGAGTGATCTTGGAAGTAGTGTGCCACCTTCTTCGCTGACAGATATATACCATATACGAGCTTCTGGTAATGTGGATACCTTTGCTTTGAAGGAGTCAACACTTCAGAAATGTAATAAACAGGACGTTGGACCTTGTAAGCCTTGCCTTCTTCTTCCCTCTCGACAGTGAGAACTGTACTGACGACCTGATTAGTGGCCGCAATGTACATGAGCAAAGGCTCTTTGCTGTGCGGAGCAGCAAGCACCAGCTGGGTGGAAAGCAGGGCTTTGAGCTCGAAAAATGCTGCTTCAGCTTCTGGAGTCCACTCGAACGTATCAGACTTCTTCATCAGTCGGTATAAAGGCAATGCCTTCTCACCGAGACGAGAAATGAATCGACTCAACACTGCCAAGCAACCTGTGAGCTTCTGGACATCGTGCAGACGTACAGGACTTTTCATTCGGGTAATGGCACTGATCTTTTCATGATTGACGTCGATTCCTCGTTCGGAAATGAGAAAACCGAGTAACTTGCCACCAGGAACACCGAAAGTGCACTTAGTCGGGTTTAACTTGATATCATACCTCCTCAAGTTGGCGAGTGTCTCAGCCAAGTCAGTCAGCAGGTCAGGACCTTTGCGAGACTTGACGACAATATCATCCATGTATGCTTCAACATTCCGAGGGATCTGATCAAGCAGGCATTTTTTAACCATGCGCATGAAAGTAGCACCAGCATTTTTCAAACCAAAAGGCATGGTGATATAACAGAAACACCCGAATGGGGTGATGAAGGCTATTTTTATTTCATCCGGACCAAACAGACGGATCTGATGGTAACCGGAGTATGCATCAAGAAAAGATAAACGCTCGCACCCCGCAGTCGAATCGACAATCTGATCGATGCGGGGGAGCGGAAAATGATCTTTCAGGCAGACCCGATTGATATGTTTGAAGTCAATACACATGCGGAGTGACTTATCTTTCTTGGGGACCATAACGATGTTCGAGAGCCACTCGGAGTGGTAAATCTCCCGTATGAATTTATCCGCCAAGAGACGAGCCACCTCCTCGCCGATTGCCTTCCGCTTCTCTGCTGCCGACCGACGCAAGTGCTCCTTCACAGGCTTGGCCTTCGGGTTGACCCTCAGTCGGTGCTCAACCAGTTCCCTGGGTACACCAGGCATGTCAGCGGGCTTCCATGCGAAAATGTCCCAGTTCTCACGGAGGAACTGGATGAGCTCGGCTTCCTATTTGTTGTCGAGTGTCATTGAGATGTTGGTCGGGGCAGCATTAGGATCTGTCGGGTGAATGTGCACCTGCTTCACTTCGCCTACCGATCGGAAAGCATACTCGGAGGCGGGCTTCTTGGCACGCAGCAGATCGGCAGGATCAGCACTCTTCTTGTACTCCTCCAACTCGACCACAGCCATCTGATGATCGACAATTTTGGAGCCCTGCTGAAGGCACTCCTCGGCCCTCTGTCGATTGCCAGTGACTGTGATCACACCCTTAGGCCCGGGCATCTTCAGCTTTAGATACACGTAACATGGCCGAGCCATGAAACAGGCATAAGCCGGACGGCCAAGGATGGCATGGTATGCACTCTGAAAGTCCACCACTTCAAACGTCAACTTCTCTTTGCAAAAATTCTTGTCAGTACCAAACGTCACATCCAATGCTATCTGGCCGAGTGACTGGGCCTTCTTCCCAGGGATGACTCCATGGAACTGCATGTTGCTTTCGCTGAGTCGGGACATCGGAATGCCCATTCCCTTTAGGGTATCTGCATACAGGATGTTCAAACTGCTCCCACCATCCATCAAGACTTTGCGGAGTCGAGTGCCCCCCACAACCGGGTCCACCACCAGAGCCTGTCGACCAGGGGTAGCGATATGGGCTGGGTGATCTGACTGGTCGAATGTGATAGCAGTCTAAGACCACTTGAGGTATGTGGGGGTGGCAGGAACAGCCATGTTGACTTCTTTGTTAATAACTTTCAGTCGACTCTTGCTCTCTACATCAGCAAAAATCAACAGAGTGGCATTGACTTCAGGAAACTCTTCTTTGTCTTCATCATCCTCCTTTTCAGGGACCTTCTCACTCGACTGACCTTCTTTGAACTGCTGGATCAATAGACGACACTGCCGAGTGGTATGTTTGGGCAATATCACATTGCCCTCTTCATCTGTCTTCGTGTGGATTGCACACGGAAAATCCGGAACATCAGTTCCCGACTGGTTCTTTCCTTTCTTGGAGGAAAACTGTCCTTTGGATTTTCCCTTATTTTTTCCTTGCGCCGCCAGGGCGGCAGCCTCCGCCTGAGCAGGGGCATCTGCTTTGCGCTTCTGCTTCCGACTGGAATTGCCGCCGGCATCATTGTCGATTTCTTTTCCTTTGCCGCTACGAAGGCGGTCTTCCTCTTCACCATTGGCGTACCGAGTGGCAATCTCCATCATCTTGCTCAGCGAAATGTCACATGTTCGCCCAAACTTCAGGTAAAGCTCTCTGTACTTCACACCGGCCTTGAAAGCACAAACAGCCTGATGCTCGGAAACATTCTCCACTGTGTGATGCAGAGTGGACCAACGCTGAATATAATCTCTCAAGGACTCATTAGGCTTCTGAACACAGTGCTGCAAATCGATCAAACCTGCGGGACGCTTGCAAGTGCCTTCGAAAGTACTGATGAACACTCGGGCAAGATCTTCCCAGCAATAGATGCTAGAAGGAGCTAAACGATTCAGCCACGCCCGGGCCGAACCATCCAACATCAAGGATAAATGCTTCATGGCTACATTGTCATTTCCCCCACCAATCTGCACAGCCACTCGGTAGTCATCTAACCATGTTTCCGGCTTTGACTCGCCAGAAAACTTGCTTATTCCAGCCGCCAACATGAAGTTGGGGGGAATCTCCGCGGAACGAATGGCCCTGCTGAAACACTCGGGACCAGAAACAACAGTACCACTTCCACTCGGATAATCTCTGTCATTACCATCTCTGTGGGCTCTGCCTCTATCAATGCGCCTTTGTAAGAGGACATTTCTTGCATCGAATCCAGAATTCCGCTCATCGCCAAGCGGGCGCCTATCGTCATAGTGCCGGCGCACATACGAACCACTCCGCGGAGGAGTAGGCACACGACGGCGGTCATCACGGTGATAACGAGGAGCAAAATTGTCTCGCCCCTGATCTTGGTACTGATCTTCACGGTAACCTCCGCCCCTGCGACGCAGAGGTGACCCCAGACTGTGCGCTGACTGAACTGTGTCCGCCCTGGGGGAATTGCTATGCAATCTGTTGCGCGACTGAGAAACAGCCGAATTCTGCTGCTGTGCTAAATTAAGCAACGCTCGAATCTGCTGCAAACCTCTACCAGCCACCGAACGAGATGGCTGAATGGAATCTGCTATCTTTGCAGCCGCCGCAACATTCAGAATTGGAGTACGGAATACCTTTACATTGTTATGAGATCCACTCGGAAACAGCTGTCGCTGACATCGACTGGAAACGGGGGGACGCTGGCGGGCACGCTCGTCGAGTGCCTCCTGCATCTCTTTGAGCCGAAGGCGCGTGGCCTCCATGGCTTGAGCTTCAGCAATCGCACCGATGATGAGAGTATGGAGGATATCCTCATCTCGGCGGTGCTGCTCATTTGACGGCCCACCAGCTTCGCGTCTGTCACGGTTGAAGCCAGGTGGCGGACTCTGATGAGAGCTAGCCATAAGAACCTCAGCCGCAGGATCGCAGCTCTCGCACTCGGAGGGAACGTCCGACTGATCCGACGCTGAATCAAACGCGCCGTGAAGTGATTCGGCGGGCTCGATAGCCGCAATCTGCGGAGACGAAACTTGTCGCGCCGCCACATGCCTCACCCAGCGCTGGAGCCGCGAACGACCGGATCACTTGCGGCGACGAATAGCAGGAAGGGCTGACAAGTACGGAGTCGACGGCTGTAGAAGAAGAACACCGCAGGAGCTTGCACAGAAGTGCGTCGCCCCGCAGGTCGGGAGCGCCTCAACATCTAGAGGCGCTTCCTGAAGCCATGCCGAGTCGTCGGCGATGAAGGTGAGCGCTCCGAGACGGATCTCGTGGCCCAGGAACAGATCACCGCCGGAAGACATGACGAAGGAGAAAAAATGCAACCTCGCCGGAAGTCGCTTAGACGCCTGCCCCACGGTGGGCGCCAACTGTCATGGGAACGAGCCTGACAGTAGAAGGTAGGGGTACAAAAGGAGAGGGCAGAGTCCTAGCTACGGCGAGGGTGTACACACGGATGTATGAGTTCAGGCCCCTCTCGTGGAGGTAAAGACCCTACGTCTCAGGTGCTCGGGAGCTTTCTGTCGTGTGGAATATGAGAGTTACAGGGTGCGAACCCTTGTGCCAGAGGGGAGGGGCGGCTTATATAGAGTGCGCTGCCCCTCATAAATGTCCGGCATCTAAGGGTCCGATCGTGGTCATAAAGATGTACGTTACTGGTAACGTACGTAACAAATGCTACTTATGGTCTAGACGAACGCCTGTCCATTAGCCTCCCTGGGGTGGCTTCTGGTCTTCTGCGGTCGACTGTCTTCTGGTTCTTCCGAGTGAAAGATAACCGTCGAGTGAAAGGTCATCCCCGAGTGGATATTGTCGAGTGACTTGTATGTCTTGGTGATTTCAGTCGGAGACTTCCTTGTAGTCCTTAAGCTTTCTGGGGCAGTGTCCTTAGGTAGGGTATGTAGGTCAGGCCTATGACCCTACCCTAGGTACATATCCCCATCAAGTAGTTCGGTAGGGTATGGGTTGAGGCATGAGCCTTGCAACCCCGGGTATTTGTTGAGAGGATCAATGGAAGTCGTTGACATAACGTCCCGTATGTGTGAAATAAAATTGTTTCGTGAAGTGTCTCTTGTCTTGTCCGTGATCTTCATCCCTGCTGGTACCCAGGATCATGTAGATCGTTTACCGGTGAGGCTAGGAACAAGGAGACCGTGAAGTGTTATACTGAACACCGGTGATAGTAAGGTTTAGTAGGGTACCATGGATCATATCCTTGGGGATTCATGAGGTTTAGTCATCAAACGCCCAATGCTTTTGTCTGATTTGATTATCTTAATTATCGGGGCAACCTCGCGAGACGGATAGGGCCTTTGGTAGGACAACTGATTCTTGATGCAGGACTCGTGTGTGTCAAGATGTTATTTGGACACATCCCCCACTCTGATATGAAACAAGCACATCTTGATGGGTGACTTCCCGAGCACAAATTAATATCCTATTTGATTCCATTGCAAATACATGGTTTTAAGCATTAATACCTCATATCCATAACTCTTTTTATTATAAGTGTTTGAATAACAATTTACTTGTTGATCCGGTCAAAAGCTGGATTTGACACTTTGGCAAAAGCTTGCTAGA